>JAMQGS010000007.1:2022500-3367500 GCA_028455905.1 Neoseiulus californicus
CACTTTTCTCAATCATTGGTGCGGCAAGCGAGTAAACCCCGTGTAGGATTGGCGAGCGCCATCCGCGAGCGAGAAATAGAGGTCTACGACATGTTTCTCTCTTTTACCGCTCTTCCCCTCTTACCACCGGAGGAGATTCCCACCACTTTTGAGTTCTTCTCACAAAAGGCAATTCGACTCGATCAACGCTTCCAAAGGCTCGTGGATTACATCAGGAGATGGTGGATCGACACCATCACACCGGCCGGTTTCTCAGTTTTTAGGGCTCCCTGCCGAACCAATAATGCAGTTGAATCGAAAAACGCGATGCTTCTGCGCCAAGTTAGCAAGAAACACGGTCCTCTGTGGGACCTGATCGGTGGGTGGCCCATTCCTGCGCAATTGTCCTCGTCGTCACTGTTCGACTCTCATATAATGGAACTCTCAACTCGAATTTCCATCTCCAGCAACCATCGTGAACATAAATCAAGATGAATTCGTCGATTATGTCTCGCACATCACCTTGGCTCGCCCGATCCGCTCCAGACCGAGGGTCGTTACACGGGAGAACGAGGAGAAGATCTGCCAGGCTTGGGACTCGCTGGAACTGGGACTTATCACCCCTGTGGAACTCATCGATCAGTTGAAGTTCAGAACTGGTGCAGGTAAGCCAGTTCTCTCTAATCCGTGGGGGGCGTTCCCATGGTCTCCGTCCATATAATGTTCATTTGATTCTCCAGGAAAGATCGCAGGTGCCCGCCGGAACAACGCTCAAGGACAAGACGGGCAACACAGGATCATAATCGGTGAGTCAGCCAGGAGCAATTTCCTGAGCAGGTAGTTTTTGACACGTGGCGAATGAGAATCTTGGAGGAGCTGCCTCAAGAAGCTAAATCGTGACCTCCCAATTTCAAGCTGATGTCGCGGAGGATGGGTTCGCTGGACAAGACGTTGAAGCCGAAGAAGATGATGAAGCTGATGACGGATTGATTGCCGCGCTGGCGGCACTGCGAGAGGAGGATGACGCTGGATTCAATGGAGCATCTGTGCAAAACGGAGTTGCGAACCAAGAATCGATAATTTTGCTCGCTGAGAGTTTGCCGTCAGTTGAGGAGCCTCAACTCGATCATACGTATGCGAGTCCACCACCATAATGTGAGATTTAACCCATCGGTTTCTAACTTCGCGAGAAGCCCTTCTTTAGATTAATTTCAGTGTCAACACAGCTCCTGAGAGACAGTTTTTCTTTCAGTTTTCTCCGTGATATTCTCTGTATGTGCTTGACATGATCGTCTAATTGGAACGCCTTTTCAGCCCTCCGTCTTCTTCAAGCCTTCACAATTCTTCAAAACAAACGGCCCTTTTCAGGGCCACCCTACTCTAGGGGATTAACATATCCGCTGCCGTGTCATTCCTTTTCAGCTATAACAGTGCCCTCAGTTTGCCCTGTCAGATTCGACAAACTCGTGTCAACTGAGAGCGCCTGATTCCGACTCAATTCCAGCGCTCCGAGAAAAAAAGTCACTTGATTCCTCGCAATGCAACCGCTAGAACGCGCTCTTTCTGTATCACAAAATGAGGGTTGAGTCATTGCTTAAGACACGTTGTCATTTTCCGAATCCTGCTTGCCATTCTGCATCTGCCGAAATGGTCGACGCTGAACTCTATTCCAGCTCGAATCGCCCACGCCATAGTCTCAAAATTCTCGCATTGAGAGTCATCTCCCCCTCTTGACATATCCCAGCGGTTAGGATATCGAAGCTATGGACTGCTCTCCCCTGATCTTCCGGACACATTCGATCAGAAGAATTATGCCGTGCTTGGCTGACGGTCTCTGCGCTCTACTTCAGTCGAGGGGAAAATGATCGGACTCATCGCGAGACACGCTAACTTCTTACATCTCATCCATATTTTGCGGAAAAGTACGCTTCAGCATCAACTCTCTCGCACACACACGGTTAACGGCGGCTGTCGTTCAGCACCCTAGGAAGTTTGAATTCGGCGCGCTCCGACGAGCAGCGGTATCGACCGCCCGAATGCATCCATCCTCGAACAGTCCGGCGCAACTGACGTACACCGCTTTCGGATCGTGCGCCACGGTGCAGCCGCGCTGTTTACGTGTGCGCCTCCGGCCGGCAACTTACCGTGATTTCGTTCAGTCGCCGGAATACCGCCACGTGAGTGCTTGCAGTCTGTTTCGCGTGTTTTATCGTCCCGAGCTGCAGTTCGTGTCCGTGTCCACCATGCCTACGCGCAAACATTCCAGCCCCAGTCGCGTTAGCGTAGCCGCGAAGCGTCAGAAACGGAGGAGACTGGAAAACGCAACCACAGCACGCCTTGGTCACGAGGCCCTGCCTACTCCACTCGGGAAAGCCGTTCCCGGGAAATCCCGCGGAAACGCTAAGATACCGGGAATCGGGACTGTTCTCGGGAAAGCCGTTCCCGGGAAATCCCGGGGAAACGCACCGATGTCGGGAACCGTGACTGTTCTCGGGGAAGCCGCTCTCGGGAGTCCCGGGAAAACGGACTCGAACGAAAACCGGGACTGTTCTCGCGAAAGCCGTTCCCGGGAGATCTCGGGGGGGACGCACGAATGCCGGGAGCCGGGACTGTTCTCGGCAAAGCCGTTCCCGGGAAATCCCGCGGAAACGCTCAGATACCGGGAATCGGGACTGTTCTCGGGAAAGCCGCCCCCGGGAAAACCCGGGGAAACGCACGGATGCCGCAAACCGAGACTGTCACCGGGAAGTCCCGGGGGAATAGACTTGAACGGGAGCCGGGACTGTTCTCGGGAAAGCCGTTCCCGGGAAATCCCGCGGAAACGCTCAGATACCGGGAATCGGGACTGTTCTCGGGAAAGCCGTTCCCGGGAAATCCCGGGGAAACGCACCGATGTCGGGAGCCGGGACTGTTCTCGGGGAAGCCGCTCTCGGGAGTCCCGGGAAAACGGACTCGAACGAAAACCGGGACTGTTCTCGCGAAAGCCGTTCCCGGGAGATCTCGGGGGAACGCAAGGATGCCGGGAGCCGGGACTGTTCTCGGCAAAGCCGTTCCAGGGAAATCCCGCGAAAACGCTCAGATACCGGGAATCGGGACTGTTCTCGGGAAAGCCGCCCCCGGGAAAACACGGGGAAACGCACGGATGCCGCAAACCGAGACTGTCACCGGGAAGTCCCGGAGGAATAGACTTGAGCGGGAACCGGGACTGTTCTCGGGAAAACCGTCACCGGGATATCCCGGGGAAATGGACTTGAACGGGAACCGGGACTGTTCTCGGGAAAACCGTTCCCAGATGTGTGGTACTTCCTCTTCCTCCGATTGCTCAAATGTTGCTCGCCGGGAACCTTGGAGTCGCGGTCCGTCGTCGCGAGTCCCCGTACGGTGTGCGGACCGCGGCTGTGTGATACCTCATCTCTCTCCCGTTTCATCACCCACTTCGCCCTTTTGGAAGACGTTCAACGACGCCGAACGAAGCGGCTGGTTCCTGATATCCTATTATATCTGAAGGTCCGAGAGAAACTTCGGAAATCGATTCCGTCAACTCTCAGATGAGGACAGGATGTGTCCCGATAAAAGTTGGTTAGGCGAGAATCGAAATTGTTCATCCAGCGAGTTGGAGAAAAGTTCCGATTCCCGTACAAGCTGACCTGATCCCTATTTGTCGATCACGTTCCAACGAGAATGACATACTGCAGGTCTTGAAATTCATCCGAATCTCTCTCCATCGGAATGCAGGAAATCGTCCCACGAGTGGGAATTGAAAATTTTTCGGAGAGAAGACGTTCGGCAGAGATATGAACATGGCCCGAAATAAACCCAACACTTGTTTCGCTTCTCAATCCAGAGTCGATTCCGCGCCGACGCTTCACAACACGATTTCCCTGATCAGGGAGGATGATTTATGATTCTTCTTCCAAAACCCTCGGTGACATTATTCCCGAGTACAATATGGCCGCCAACTAGTCCGCCATGGAATCGTATGTAGTCATGCGTTGGTTTTCGAGGAGCGAACGGTTCCTCTCTGTCTTTCTTCCTCCTCCTCTTTCCGCGCGCCGAAGCTCGACCATAGCGGTGGCCACTACCTTCGCCTGCGGCAATGGACTGCTTCACACTTGCCTCTGGGCGAACCGCTTCCCCGATAACAACTACGGAACTACAAGTACACCGCATGCAGTGATACGATAGCAGGGAAAAAGAAAATCGTTTATAGGGTGAGTAGAAGAGAAGGTGAGTCTGAACTTTATTGTGATAGAACTACTGAAGCTTCTACGCAGCAGGTAGATCGCAAGTGAGATTGCGTGTTCCTTTACCTCATTTTCAGAGAGTCGTTGTCGATTATGCGACGAACGCACTCCTGATTGCACAAGGCCCTTTTTGTTGATTACCGTCCGGTGCGATTATGGAAAGCGCAGGGAGGAGATGTGTTCAATGCGGGCTGAGCTCATGTGCGGTCATGGAATCAAATCTTGAGAAGCATATGAAGCTTTCCCGATTCTGTCCCATGATGGGAAGAACCTTTTGGCGGATATAAATACAATAATGGATAGAGAGCATGGCGCTTACCTATGAAAAAAGAGTTGCTGACTACAGAGCGGGGTATCTGGATGCGGAGCTGGTACGCGTGGCTCACCTTTCTCGCTAATAATACCGCGACTTGATTCCTCCGTTCTCACTTGATCATATAAATTCGGATATAATTCAAATCGGCTGAAATTCTCCGGTTTCAGGTACGGGAATCTCTGATAAAGAGCCCGGCCCCGCTCGGTTTTTTAATCATTGTCAGTCTAAACGGACCGATGACTGATGAGGAAGAAGTGTCGGCACACCATTCTCCTGTTCGAAGGATTGGGTGGGGAATTCATATTTCGAGAATGAAAAAAACCTTCCATGAATTGTTGTCGATCTGTGTCTCTTGACCCTTCAATTATGAGCAAAGACCATCGCCATCGTGGTCAGATGGGGTAGGGGCAGTAGGATACAGTTCACCGGTGAAAATTGTTTGTAGAATGACACAAAGACTACTTCTGGTTGTAGAGTTCCTCCCCAACCAGGCTGATCCAAATTTTGTTGATGAACACGGTGTAAATGTTGAGTGTAGCTGCACATCCGCAATCCTGCATTGCGATTTTCTGCTGGACGCGATCGATTGAGAACGCCCTACTCTGGATGAGGATTCCGGCTGAAATGAGGAAGCCGACAAGTGTCGCCGCGACGAGGGTGAGGGGACTGGTGCCACGCCATGCGCTACCGAATTGGTCGCACAGGGAGAAACCCCAGATGTTGAGTGCAAGCACAGCACTGATGAGTGCCGCGTTGAGCAGGATTCGGACTTCGGGGAAGGTGCGGAAGACCTTGACTAGAATGAAGATCCCCATCAGAGACACGAGGACGCTCATGACGATGACATTGAAGCTGATCTGAGTGAATGTGCCCGTGACCGCGTACGTGAGGCCGCACATGGTGAATGTCAGGGATATGACCTTACAAATGTTGAAGTAGCGTTCACGAGCAAGACCTTCGCAACTGTGATTCCCTTGATAGCTCTCCAGGTTTTGCATGAGCGATAAATAGCACAGATGGCCAATGAAGACCAATGCGAATATTAGCGTCAGCGAGATATACACACTCTCGTGGTAGTTGATCACGCCGTTTACGACAGCGCTGGTGAGACCCCCGAAGCCGATGACAAGCCAATGGAGGAACTGCGCGAGCAAAATCCAAGAGAACGCGGTGAGTCGCCGGTTCTCCTGGTTGTGTAGCTGCTCTTCAGTGAAGTCGCCGTCGAGTTTGTCGAGGTATCTGTCATCACTCATGTCGTCCAGCCTGAGGTCCTCCCCGTTCGTCATATCGAGAGACACGTGCTTCTCGAGGTCAGTCTTCTCTCTGTCCGGTGATCTCGGGGGCGATTCGATCTTGTCCTTATCGACGTCGTCGCTTTTAGCGTTGTCGATCTTGCCAGCGGGGACCTCTTTCGGTGGAGATGTCACGGGATCGGTGACGACTTCGTCATCAGTGTCGTCCAATGCCATATTCAATCCAAACTTCGCGAAC
Organism: Neoseiulus californicus; assembly: GCA_028455905.1. Lineage (NCBI taxonomy): Eukaryota > Metazoa > Arthropoda > Arachnida > Mesostigmata > Phytoseiidae > Neoseiulus > Neoseiulus californicus. Next base: position 2,028,531 of record JAMQGS010000007.1, read on the forward strand.
GAACGGTGACCAATCTGGAAAGATGGTGGGTTAGATGATATATATGATGGTGGAGGTGGGCTTGGACGGGACCACGGGAAGGCGCCGGAAGTCGTTATGCTCCACATGTCCTACCCTGAACATGCACAGGAGCATGCTACTTAAGAATATCGTATCCGCGTTTCCTCCATAATCCTCCTTCAAAGAGGGTATCTCACCCCCGAACTTCCGATGTTTTCCAGCTGGAAGATTCTCCCTCCGCGAAGGGAGCGGGTTTGATTACGGGCTCAAATGCCGGAGGTGGTTCTTTCCTCGGCGAGAGCGGGAAAACTTCCCGGGTGAGGGAGACCATTGTCTACATATGTCCCCGGCATTTTCTCGTCCGGATGACCCCCTAACAATCTTCATCCGAACAATGGAAAGAATCGTTTGGGGGGGGGGGTCCAATTTTCCGGAGGCTCAGAAATCTCGATCCAGCGTAGCTCCTGGGATCCGACGAATCAGGGGAAACATCTTGCAGCAGTGTTTCGCAACTCATCTTGCTTGTAAAAATACCGCCGGACCGCCAGCTTCCCTGCCCTGACTTGGGCCCATTCGTTCTCGTGCGGCCACGGAGCATCGTACGGACGAGTTTCTCCATTTGCGGAAAAGTTCTGGTTGCCCGTTTGGCCGGCTCGCCGTGACGGCTACGATTGGGACAACCCCGTGCTCACGGAATCGCACGGCGATGTTCTGACTCCGGTCGTTTCACAGTCAAGTGATCGACTGTTCTCTTTTCCGGGACTTTTTCGGGCTCTCAGCTCGAAAAAATCCCGTACTCATACGTCCCGTGGCGTAGCGTGCCTGGGTGCCACCCGGGGCGGACTTCCAAAAATCCGGAGGATCCGGAAAGTGCCGCCCCCTTGAAGCGCAACCGACGCGGAGCGACAACCAAATTTAACGACCCGCTATAGGGCATAAATCAGCAAGATGCCCCCCTTTCGGGAGTGCCGCTTGAGGCGGCCCGTCAAAGGTTCAGCCGAATCGCAACTCGAACACAATAATGCGCGGCGACGGCACCTCCGAAGAGTCCACTGATGAACGTATCCAGGCTCAAGCACACTCACACTCATCCCGCTGCGAGCCGGTATTGCTTTCAGCCAACGCTGTACATTGGCTGTCAGATGTGCTCAAACTTTCGCACTCGGGAACCTAGCAAGAATGCTCAGCCCCTGAGCCACGAGAGTGGAGCGCTAACAGTGCTGCTGCCGGTGAAGGCTAGTATGGGCTCAATGAACCCCCATAATCAGTGTAACATGGACTGCGTATCTCACGGGCTCGCTACACTTTCACCGGCTGTTGCATCGAAGCTTCAACTATCGGCGTGAAAGCAGGAGTCAGTTTTGGTGGCTGCGCTCACTGCTAAACATCGGCTCCGAATTGGCACAAGACGCAAGCGAATGAGCATTGATGTCGCCGATCGAGGGATGCAAGCCGATCTGACGATGCAAGGTATCATCGGTCCCATCGGGGATGCCGCGGCCAGAGCCGATGTTGCGTACAATTTGAAAAACTGTTGCGAGTAGTGGTGAACTCACTCGCTTTGCTAATCTACATGGAATAACGAACCAACCTGATCACTTCACACGGATTCGGTGGACAAGCTCTGCTGTGTGTGCTCTCGGTGTTCAGAAGCCAAGCTTCGGCTTCACTTTGCGCGCATGCGCTCGCCGACCCCAGGTGGGGTGGATAACTCGGAGGGGAGAACGGGGGCTCGGAATGGATTTCAGACTCCGCGCCCTCCCTTTCTCAAACTTTGTTCCATTCAATCGCGAAACGTTTCGAAGAAACGCGTTGCTATTTCTCACATAGCGTTACGATGAGGGAATCGATTCCAAGCCGGGACATTTTGCGAGACTACTTTTCAGCTGGTCCCCCAGAGTGCGTAGAACTGGAAGGATGCCGTCTGCTCGAGTTCATCGGCGACATCGTATCAGGGATGGGCGGCTCGGGGAAAGATACAGGAGAGTAAATGGCGAGACTTTTGCTGCTCTGCCCTGAAAATGGGAGGTGCATCCAAGCTGGGTGTGGTAGATTGTCACGAGATCCGGCATGAGTACGTGCCATTCCGCGGCAAATCCGTCATCCATACTTCTGAGAAACTCTCAAACTCCGAGTGCTGCAGTAAATGGGTACCTGACAAAAACTCCCACGATCGGAAGAATGGATCTATCGAGACCAAGAATCTGATTTGATCTCGATTCCGTTGAGCCGCGGTTCACGGTATCCCAAAAAAACGGGACTCAAGACGAGCGGCTAGAGCCGCGAACAACCGCTCGGTCAAGGGAATTTCTGTTCCCATATTCCTCATGCGAACATAACTTCTAGATATCGGATTTCGAACATGAACGTCGGAGCCTTCGTTGGTTGTAACGTTTGTCAACGTTCGTGATGCTGTATACGGTGTTCGCGGGGAGTAATCGCCGTCAATCCACTGAAAGCCGCGCTGCTGTTATCTCTGAACTCATTCGACTGAAAGGAATCGATAGAATCGATGGAAACTTTCGTGGTATCCTAAAAGCGCTGATTGCCTCCCTTGTCAATCGCAGTCATCTCCCAGTTGTCATGTACCATTATAGGTAGATCATGGTCATAGTTCGTTACAGATTTCCAATCTCTTGGGAGAAAATTTGCTGGTCCCTTCAGTGACATTGCAAGAAAAGTTCTGAAATCGTAGCTATCTTTCACTGATTCGAAATATCTCATCAGTGAGTTAGAATAGCTCGAGATCACACCTCAACCTTGAGAGCGTGGAGCGAGCTGTAAGTATGTATACCTGACGGATCACTGTGTTTTTCTGAAAGGCAACAGATCTCGGCGATAGCCTAAGACCACGACAATGAGGCCGGCGAGAGGCAAAAAGTTACTCTCACATCCCTGGGTCGCCGCATTGCGTCCATTTAGTCGGAGGTCGCTGTCGGAACCACGAAGAAGTCACACAGATGAAGACATCTGACGTGCGAATGGCCCCTGCTTCGTTTTGTTGACCCTTGGGAGCCCGATTATGTTGGCAATCGATCTACCGACTCCTCTTGAATCTCTCCGAGAATTGTGGGAGATCCAGTTAGGTACCCTGTGAACGGGATGGATTCGGGAACGAATTTTATAGTCGTCTTCCTCATAATCAGTTCTGCGGTACCCCCCCCCCCCCCCATCCCGAAGAAATGGAGCCCAGAATACGCATGAGCGATTACATCCTGATTGATTGCAGTCGATATCTCCGTCATCACCTCCGCTTCTCCATACGCGCGCGATCAAGTATAGTTCGACTCGCGTCCTTGTGGGTACTCGCCGCCTCTCCTCCGGGAACCGGAACGTGTTTGGGGGAATTTTATTCCTCGATCCCAAGAACAGCCGTTCCTCCCGTTTCCAAAACTCAGCTGTCTGGAGTTCGGACACGAGGATTCCTGCGTTTTGGTAGAGAAGCCTCTTTCTCCTACTCTCCCCCTGGTCGTGATTTCGCCCGCTAATTTGGCGGGATCTAAACGAAAGGAATTCTTTCCCGCAGGCGCCCGCCCTTGCCACCGTAGTCAATAGCGTGCATCTTGTGGCCTGGCTGTTGTCCACAGACTTGTGGCGAAGTTCCGTAGTGCAAATTACATGATTCCAAGAGTTTCCCAATTTCTGTAGAGTCCATTCGCTGCCCTGGGCTCCGCCAAAGGATTGTGGTGACCTTGTGTACATCGAGCAACATGGCGGCCTTCATGTGCTGGTTCGGTGGCTTACACTGGAGGGTGTAGCACAACAGTGAGGGTGTAAACTTCACCGAGAAGAGTGAGCCCATTATTTACAGCTCCTTTCGTGTTCCCGTATTATTGAGAATCAGATTTCAGAGCCATTCCTCGGCCACAAGAGCTGTCGAAGGTGAATCTCATGCTGTTGTTTGTATTTGCAGTGCGCTCAACTGCAATGTAGCAGTGTTCCAGATTGGTTAGTCGAGCCCGTAGCCCAAGAATCATCCTGATCTCCAAATTTTTTGGTGAGTCCTGAGAAGTGCAGCGACGCTCGACGAAATGATGGGCGAAATTCACATCATGAGACGTCGTCGCTCTTATTGAGATACTGAAATAACCCTCTGGGTGATCATAATGGTCCTAATGTATGATCTGGGAAGTCTTACGATGACCTGCTCTTGCGATCTCGACGTGACATGTGGATCAGGGGAGTGAGTGTGGAATGAAGAGCCCACCGGAATCGTTACGATGGTTATGACATCCATAATCAGGTCTCTACCTATAGGAGCCTAAGATCCCATCTGAGTATACGTCGTCAGTTCCGTAAACGGAAGCTCAGAAGAGTGCAATGAATATGCAGACTTCGTGGTGACAGGATGTCATCACATTCCCTGGTTCCCAAAGGCGTTTGCGGGAGCACAGTTTTCGTCCCCGAGCTCGGAAGACATCAGACGTTCATGTATCATTCTATGCAAGAGCAACCGAGCAATGTTGATGGTTGCTTTCTATCTTTCGATTGTGAAGTGAATGGCGCGTAAACAAAACAGAAGGCCGAGAAGAAAGACGTCGCTTCTGCAATTTCGTAACGCAGATTGACATGGAAGTTTATCGTGGCTAGAACTGACGACATAGAAGTTAGGCAGTCGCAAGAGCCGTTTGGCTTATTCGATCGGAATTGGTCTGTCGTTGCTGGGAATGGTCGCACTCCGACCGGCGGAAAACAGATGCACAACACGGCTTTTGGAATATGATGATCTCCGACTTCCGGACGACTTGCGAATTTTGTGAAAGATTCTGGAAATGACGCTCGTAGACTGCGTGAGCCTTTATAATTCTAGGGTTCGAAATGACCCGCCAAGTGCAAGCAAGAGCCTGAATATGGGTCACTCTCTGCGATGCAAACTCTTTAGAGGGGCCGATGACCCCGCTTTGATATTATTGTCTCCCTTCACGATTACCGCGAACCAAAGCGGGTGGTTGACGTGATTCATGCTGAGAAGCTTGACGAGGGGGCAAAACCTAACTCAATGAAGACCCTCATTGGTTTTCGGGAAATCCGGCGTTGGTGGAACAAAGATAGAGTTTTGAGCCGCGGCACAAATGCTCGTCTATATTGTCCGGATTCCTGGTGAATACAAACAAATGCGGAATTGCTATATAGTGCCCCATTCTTGGTGATCGGAGTCGAAACAACGACGACGGAGTCAACAAAAAGCTATGGTGGGCTTCGAGAATAAAGCCACTTTCGGGATTTCTCCAGCCCGAATTGCAAACTTCGGTTCCACTCACAGCTCCATAATCGGGGTATGTCATCGGAATGGTCGTTCGGCCACAAAGCGAGTAGTTCTACCCACATTGGGGAAGCTTGTCGGCAGTGAGACGAATGAAGTCCGCTAGCTTCCGCTCGTCACGTTGCCAAGCATCGGTGGAAATTCATCCTGAAATCTGTTCGGAAGGCAATGATTCCACGGAATGAGAAACCATGTAGGCTGTCATCGACCCAGTATCCAGCGAAACAATTGCCGCGCCTAGGAAGGTGTCTTACTGTTGGCAACGAAGGCTTTGACTGTCACGTGACTTCGATATCAAAACACTTCGTGAGACCACAGCCGTGTGATTCGTTGTGATGAAATCAAGACGCCGATGGTACTGGAACCTCGTCAACTGTCTCTGTTCCCAGCGGCGGAACAGGTCGAGTCGCAAACGACGAGCTGCTGGTTGCTTGCGAAACCTGCACCGACGCGTACTCACTCTCCTGAGTCGACATCTACGTGTTCAGAGCTCGCGCCGGTAAGCTCTCGTCGTTCGACTCAGGGTCCGCATAGTTAGAGTCAGTTCTCAAGAGTGCGTCGCTGAAGCCTGCAGTGCACTCATCGCAAAACTTTCTGTTTTTGTGAACTGTATCCCCGGATTGTTCCTGGTCGCCATGACTTGCAAGCCTCCTAACCTACAACGCAGCCAGAGTGAGGTTGGTGGCTGAGCTTTCTCACCATCTCTGTTGCGTCCACCTCAATCCTGGTCTATGGGAACTCAATCGCAGTTCTCATAGACCACGAAGATTCTTCCGATTTTGTAGAATTCTGAAAAATCACGCGCGTCCTCTGCATCGAATATGAATTTCCTTGCCTCAACTGACTGGAATCATTCGCATTTTGATACATCTGGCTGGCTACACAGTAGCTGTCAAGCATCAACAATGGAGCTGTCAAGACTTCTTTGTGTTTCCCACGTTTACGGCCTGTATCGGATCTCGTTGGATGAGCCGACACTCCCATCAAAGCACGATGACGGCTTGCTAATGGTGGCTATCGCGATAGATCCCATGAGCGATACTTGAATAGAACTTATTGCTCAGCGTTGATCGCTCGCGTGTTACTTGTCAAGCCCTAGGGAAGGTACGTTGTAATTGGAATGATGTCATCATAAGCGGTGATTGCTCAGACGAATTCCGAATGCCTCCGATCGGCCACCGCTCACTGAGAGAGCGGGAACCGCTCTGCTTACACAATCAGACGCGTGGGACGGCTGGTGAACCTCTGCCTTCTGATCGCGCGTTCAGGTGGACTCGGGTTTCTCTGTACGACCCGCGCAGGTTCAATATAGAGACAACGCACCAGGGAAAAGTGGAACCAGAGCGATCAAGACGAATTCGCGGTTCGGGGGAGGTTGTTGCTTCGGGAATGGCGTCTTCCGGGGAGACAAGTGTCGCGGTTCATTCGGAGCATAGGCGCCTCGGCTGGCGACGAACAGAATTCGATCTCCACACAGGAAGATCATATTCCATGGTCGATGTCGCGACAGCCGGACTCCTTCTCAACTTTTCTGGAAAGTTTCCGAAAGTCGATCAGTTCCACGGCAGTCTGGAAACTGCTTGCAACTTGCCGGCTCTCGGGTCAGCATCAGTATTCGACTCGGAGGATTGCTGCTCTTCAGAGAATCTTCTGGACCTTTGTCGTTGCAATCTATCCCTACTCTGACGATCGTCGAGAGCTTAATACCGTTCGGCACGCGAGCACATCATATTCTATCAGTGATGAATCGTTTCGCCCGCTTGTTCTAATGCGCGAGCGCATGCGCGGTTATCATGTGAGCAGAAACGAGTCCGACGCACTCGACTTCTGTGACAAGCGTGTCGTGGCCGAGTGCCTGGGTGACTCCGCTGAGTTGACGAGTAAAGGACCTTTACAATAGCGGAAGCATGGCCATCTCACCTGATGAAGTGGGCGCGTTTATTGCCGTGACTTCTTAATCGCATCAGTTTCCAGCTTAGTGAGCCAATCACCAGTGTCTCACACCGCTTATTAGCAAGCATGGCTTGTCGACTCGTGAAGCGACGCGTAAGTGAAGCCTACGGCTAGCATTGTCGAGCTCCTTCATGGGATGGAGCCTCTGTAGCGCTAATCGATGTTCAAGTAGCGGATCATTTCGGTTATCGAATGCCATGGGGACCAAGCGAATGCAAAACATCGTCTGTTGGTTTGGCCGCATGCGTCTTAGGGTCATTCCCCATAGTCACTTTCGTGGTGTGATGACCTGGTCCCGCGTGTCCCCCGATGAAGGCTGATCAATCATATCCGGTGTGCTATGTTCTGACAAGTCGATTCATGAGATTTCTGTGTGCGGCATGCTCTCGAAAATGAGTCCGTCCATAGCCTTGTAGCACGACGACGAGATTAATCCGCATGCGATGTGCCCAACCATACCCCAGTAAAGCCATCGAGCGTGATCATGTAAATTGTAGATAAGCCGTCAAGATGCGTTATCCGTGCCTTGGGGTGCATTCCACTGTTCCTGTGCACGATCTGTCCGACCGGGTCAAGTATCATGGCAGGGCTGGGTGGTCGAAGTTCCTTCCCAAGAGCAGTCGCTGTGATCCGACCTCAAAATTCAAACAAGGTTCTCTCGTATTTCAGAAAGCCGCTCTGCGGCAGCGTGCGCGTTCGGAGTCTCGACTTGATTCGGTGGGTGGTTGGTCGGCTACAACTGTGAATTTAAGCTCCGACGAAGAACAAACTTCTTCTCCTTCTCCAATAGTACTTCCAAACAAGGTGAGATCATCGGTGATATCCCAAGTTCATCTAAGCTGAATGGAACAGTCAACTAGGTGCTATTTTTAACCGTGTTTGTACCGTCTCCGCCATCTTATTCGCCTCCGGCTCACGGATGATTCTCTTTCAGCCGCCAGAGATGTATTCGTATGCGTATCGCTTGAAATACCTTCAAAAGCTCCACAACGATGCCTTCATGGGCCTCAATGCTGTTATTCTGGGTGACGGTCTTCCCACCGGAGCCGTTTACCGTTCTTCGCTACCGGCAACTCCCGTATCGACTCCTATCCGCGAGAATTGGGTGTTCTCTGAGCAGGTCAGTTTTCTAGTTCCTAGTTTTAGTTTCAACCTTTCATCTCCAATACTCTGTGACCGGAGTTATTTGCTTGGTCTGTTTTGAAACACATCATGACAGCTCGCACCTTTTCGAAACACTGTTCTTCGTCGCTCCCGGAAGGCTCACTCTGGATAATTTTGATCCTGCAGGCCCTGCGCGAGCGTCTTTGTAAGACGCCCTCACCTAGGAAGTGTCGCCTCTTTGACCCACGTCGTCGTTCCGAGGTAGGGCTCCACGAAGAAAGCTGGACTGAGGGAGAAGATGAGAGTCCGGATGAAACGGATTCCGTTAAAGAAAACGATGATTTTGTTCTCAAACGGAAAATCTTTGTTGGCAATATCCCACCAAAGGTGAGCAACTCGCTAGGAAAATGTTTTGACTTTACTGTTATAAATGATCAGATGTGTTCTTCGAGATTTCTTGTGGCAGCCCATCTTGAGGAGCTCGCCTTCAACATCGCCGGAATGGTGTTGCGATCAGAGATGCTACGAAGAGTCGATAAAGTAGTACTTCAATGCTTTGCAGGTGAGCAAGGCCGGTTTGCGTGAGTTTTTCGCACGATTCGGCCGTGTCACGGATGCCACATTGTGTGTGGATGCCGAGCGACGTTGGTCCAAGGGATTTGGTTTTGTGACATTTTCCAAGAAAGAGGAAGCTGACAGGGCTTTGGCTGCGAAATCAGAAGAGCTCGTTTGCGACGGGAAGACTCTACGACTTCGTCCAGCTACCGAGAAACGAACCCTCAAACTCCGCCAGCTTGCAGCTCGCGAGCGTAGGCTAACGGTGAGTCCCGCGATAGCACAAACGAACCGAGAGCCCGTTGGTAATCATCACTCCGCAGCGAATAATATTCCGACAAGGGAACAAAATGCGATAGCCAATTACACCCCTTGATTCGAATGCTTCCAGGATGAAATTGACGGTATCGACGAGTCTCTGGACGAATCTGTATGCGTGCCTGTCATGAGCGTCGAAAATTTCAATGATCTTCCGGACGAGGTCATCTGCGCGATTCTCTCGAAACTCGATTGGAGGACTCGCGTCTGCATGGAGCGCGTTTGCAAACGTTGGCAGCGGATGGCTCAAAGAGTTTGGCAGTCCGAAGAGGAGATCGATTTCGCTGCTTTCGGCGAGAAGCAACGTGAGTTCCTTCAACGAAATCCTCGAGTCTGGATGAAGAGCACGAGTGACGGTCGCACGAAAATTCGGAGATCAATCACCATCCGTCTTAACCTAGAATCCCATTTTCAATCTCTTCAGGTCTGACGGTCGAAATGTTCCGGTCTCTCCTGAGCCGGTGCAAAGGATCTTTGAAACGGATCGACCTGTCTGCGGCTTCAGACCGTCTACCTGGTACCGAAACAGCCGAGGTCATCTCCCAGCTTTGTCCAAATCTGGAGGTACTGAAACTGTCGGGTCTTCCTGTTACCAACGTTTCCGTGCAGCAAATCGCACAGAAGTGTCCCAAGCTGCGTCATGTCGAGTTGGACGGCTGCAACGACATCGGGGAAAAGGGCCTATGGTGGCTGTTCCACCTTTGCAAGCATTTGGAGCACATTAATTTGTCGGGAGTAGCGAAGCTCAGTGGCCAGTGCTTTCATATGAGCGGTCCGCGATTACGTTCGGTCGTGCTGGACGGCTGCGTCGGCATGACTCATTCAGGTTTCGTGAAGCTTGCTACCAAGTGCTCGTTTCTCCAAAGCTTGAGCCTCAACTCCGTGTCGCAGTTGACGGACAAGGACCTCAACTACATTTGTTCAAACCTGCGAGCGATAAAAGCAATCCAGCTCGGCGGAAACCTGAAGTCGGTAACTTCACTAGGTCTCTGCTCTCTGAACAAATTGCAACAACTCGAAGAAGTTCACCTTACTGCCAACAACGAGGTGACGGACGATGTGCTCTGCGCACTCGCCAGAGGATGCACCAAGCTGCGGCTGATCGATATCTCACGCTGTCAGCGAGTCACCAACCTTTCCTTCAGTGCTATCAGTCAGTGTCCCAACCTAAAACAATTGAACGCCTCCTACTTGGGTAGACTGAGCGACAACGGTTTGCGGGCCTTAGGCGCCCAGGGCGCACTCGAACGCTTGATCCTGCGAGGCTGCCCTGGAATCGGCAACGAGGGCCTTTCGGCGATTGTTGAACTCTGTCCCGTGAACTTCATTGACGTCAGTGGCTGCACGGCCGTCACGAACTCGTTCGTCGATGAAGCCATACGTCATGTCACGACCAGGCCTTCCAAGCCCGGACTTGGCGCAGTCCGCTTGAAGGTGGTCACCGGTGCGTCTGGAATCAGCTATGCCAAAACTCCATGTGAACGTCTAGAGATCAACATTGCCAACCTATGCGAGAGCGAATTCATCCCTCCGCCGACTTGCAGAGGTGAGTAGTGTCAGATTTGAATGTTCGAATGCCCTCTAAAGCGTGGATTCCGTAGCCTACCCCACTGCTAACTTTGATTCTAACGCTCCTGATCAGGAAAAATATATTCCCGAGCGGTTTCATATCACGGATCGTCCGCTTGGCCAGGGTACGAATGCGTGTTTCGGATGAATGTGACTCTTCAATCCATGTCGTTGTTGTTCCACGCATGTTCTGTCCCGTGCAAATCACATATCTATGTCTCATGCGTCAGTTAGGTTTCGCTCGGGAACAATCCTGATTCGCGGAGCGTACACCCAGTGGCGTAGCGAGGGGGGGGGGGCGATCGGGCGATCGCCCCCCCGTAATTTTTCCGTCCCATGTTAATCCCCTATACCGCGGTGTCCGGAGTATCCAACCGCCCCCCCCATAACATAGGACCGCCCCCCCAAAAAAAATCCTGGCTACGCCACTGCGTACACCACAGTCGAATTGTTCTCTACGCAACCCGAGTTGGGGTTCAATCGAATTGTGCGGATCCGAGGGGGAAAACTCAGAGAGGAAACACTGGGGTTGAGGCTGTTCACTATCACGTTGGAACGTCGTACGATCCACTAAAATCTCGATGATCCGCTTTTCAGAAGAAGAGGAGGAGCAACTGATTGAGGCCGAGGCGGAATAATTTATCCGTGGATGTCGCTCATCAATGTCTACCAAGTATTTGAGTTTGGCGGTTCTGGAACAGGAATCACCCCGGTCGGACAAGACCCTGGTTGTTGCTTGTACACGAAAACTCTCCGTCAGAGTCACGATCACATCGAAGCGGCTAGGAAGCATACGTGTACATGTGCGCACATTTGACCGAAACCAGATTCTAGGCTCCGGAGAATCCTCTGTCTAAGGCTAGGAATTCGATAACTCTAAGAATCTACGACACATCTCCTTCGAGTTGCTCGAGTTTCTTGGGGCCACGCTTGCACCTTGAGGACGTCTCGCTCGTGGAACTGCCAGGAACCGCATTTTTCGTTCCGCTTCGATAAGTTCGTCGAACATCCTTCGTCTGCGAAGGTGGAAGAGATTCGTTTTTCCGGATTATTGGGATCACACTTTTCTCTGTTCTCGGTCTGATACGGATGACGAATCGTCACAAGATGCCAGATACTCGCTCTGTGGCTCCAAATTCGATCAAAGTCTGCAAATAGCGGGAGATGTCAACGTCTTCTGTTCACCGTGCAAGTGGGTTTGGGCAATACTTGAAGTATATGCGATTATGGATGCTGAATGATTATACCAAACCGTTGCGTCGATCTGTTGTTCTATCAAGCTATGTTAACTCGTTAGGTAGGAATCATGACGACTCGCGGCTGTCGACTCGGGGATTCGAAATCCGGAGGCAGATAGTTTCCATATTCATGACCAGCTCTCTGTGAACAAGGACGATTGCTTGTGCACCACATTCACGAAAACGCATGTCTCCATTGTTTGTTTTTTTGTTCCTCGGGAGAGTCACCCTAGGATCCAACATGGATGGGAAGAAGATTTATCTTGATGCCGAAGCTATCTAGTGTTGCGATTCTTGAAAGCAATCCTCATGCAATCACTCTCTCGTCACTCATAGGCAAAGCCTTGTTTTCGACCGCTTAGTTCCCGAGAGGTGATCCCCGGGTCAGTAAACGAATGGGCACGGTTTCGCTGGTTTAATGTGATTTGGAAACTGGAGAACTACCTTGTTGATATTCGAGTGGAAATGTCTCAGCAAAATAAAGTGAGAGAGGACAATTTTATCATTCGTTCGAATCTAGCTATATTGTATTTTTTCCTGTCAATATCACGGCGTAGACGTTGCCCTGGGTTGGCTTGCAGTCAATGAATCAGTGTTCTTGGTCATCTGAGAATCCAACGAGAACCTCGTCGTCCACGGAGGCACTAAAGGAAAAAACTTCTGCGACAGATTTTTGTCCCAGCCTCGAGATCCGTCGACCTCCTCACCGTAACGATGGCGACGGCCAACACGGGTCGAAACGCCTAGAAACCGAATTCCATCGTCCCCCCAATAGAATCGCTCTCCCCTGTCGGGAACGTAGAATTTCAATGACATCGGGAAAAATAACAAGTCCGCGGTCGCGCTCCATTCCGCTCGTTTTATTAAGGTTCAAATCGGAATCATACGAAGAGAAAATTGTCTCCACTAAGCGCTACTATCGAGTGTTTGACAGAATTCAACAACGCACATTGAAGCCACGGCGGGGATAAGAAAGTGTTGTCAAGTCGCCTTGTGCGTAGCCGGAAGTGTGATGTGATCCTGGTCAAGTCTATTGCACAGAGTTGCTACGAGGACAGGCTTCCGTCAGTTGGCGGATAGAGACCACACTGAGTCCGAAGCGAGACTCTTCGGAATTCTTCGATTCCCCACTAGAATCCGTAGTTTCCAGCGGTCCAGTTTCCTCGTTAAGAGCAGCTGATTATTACTAAGCTCCATGTGGCTGGATTGCTTGAGTCAGCATGCATTCGATGGAGAGCATGCCTCGCTGTCTATGAATACCCGTAATTGGAGAACATGATCGATTGCCATGGTTCGAGAAGCAAACCGACTGGACGAGCTCTAAACTTGAACGCCCACGACTCCTCAAGCTGAGGTCCTGAGCTGGCTTCTGATGATTGAGGTGACAGTAGCGGGCGCGAGGCCTGCCGTGAGGAACGACGCGCTTTTCTAAAGGAACTGACTGTTTTGCGGGACCGCCGTTTCTGCGTGGCTAGAATGTTGGTGTTCTTTTCCTGAGTTGGACTATGTGACGACTAGATGTGCCCGCGGATCACGAGTCGGAGTTGACGAACGATATCTTGATTTTCTCAGCCTGATTGCCTTTCGAAGAAACACAAGAGCTCCTCTTCCCACACGAGAAAGCAGAGACTTTGGGACGGTGGGGAGACCTCTCACGAGGTCGACTCAGAAATCATTTGCACAGGTGAACTCATCTTGATTTGTTGGCTGCTTTATTGCTGAGACAACCAACGATGTGTAGAACAGTGATGAACATAAACAAATTCCACGATCCTGTATTTATATTTATGTATATATATTCTCGTTTACGGGAATAGATGATCGCATCGGGCATGTTCGGTTGAGAGCGCAGAAAAAGACACAGAAAGGTGGAATAACAGGCAGGTCTAAACGAAATGCCGACGCGCTCGATCGAGCCTAGATTCCCTAAGCCAACTCAGCGTTCACCCGGAAAGCGCCTGCCGTAGTTGCATCGAAAATCACTCGGTTTCCCATTTCAACACAAATCTGACTCTCCTTGAAGTGACTTCTTCACACGGAGCAACATCGTCGTGTACCACTGGTCTAACCGCGAAATACTGTCGTAGTCGGCAACGGCCTGTGTGAAACCGTCGAGATCTTGATCCTCCAACTTCGCGATCAGGGTCTGCGAAAAGGAACACGTTGATTGTTTAGACCTGCTGTTGTCCTTCTTGCGAAGTATTCGTATTTTCCCGGGACTCGGACTTCCGAAACTTCCAATCAGCGACGATCTGAACTTACCTTCACCAGCTTGTATTCTCGGGAGTCGGCAAAACTCGGGTACATCTCGTCGTACTTGTTCAACGCGTGCGTGGCATTCAAGGTATCCACGCAAAGGTGACAGAGGGCCGCGCGGAAGAACTGTTCCTTCGCAGAGTACTTCAGCAACGACGAATCGAGGTTGGTGGCCGCGATCTGCTCATAGATCTCGATCGCTTTGTCGTATTTCTCGAGCTGGGCGGCGTATTTGGCCACCTGCAGAAGTAGCTTGTTTGCCGACGAATGACTCTCTTCGCCCTTGTAGTATTCCGCCGCCTGCTCGTAATGGACAATGGCCTTATCGATGTCGTTGAGTTCGTTTTCGAAAAGTTCAGCGATGGAAACATGGTGTTTAGCGGCCATGCTGAAGCGGCCCATATCAGTGTAGATCTCGATGGCCTTCTGATAACAATCAACAGCTGTCAGGGGTTCGCTCTTCTTATAACAATTCCCAGCGTCGACGAAGTTAGTTCCCGCTTCATGACGATTTCCCGCCTTCAGTTGGAGGTTACCGGCGTTATTGAAAGCACTGCCGGCGCTGCTCCACTTCTTCGCCATCTTGAATGAGTTCGCGGCTTTCACGAAGAGCTCACACGCCTCTTCTGTTCTGTTGCCTCCACTGCAAGAAAGTGTGTGACATGAGATCAGAGTTCAGTGAAACTTTCGATCGAGAAAGTTCCCGCTATCGAAAGTTTTTTCATGTCAGCTATTTAGAATCAATCACATTCACTGTCCGGGATCATCTCCTGGCAGGGAATCCTGGGAACAGATGAAAGCCTACCCAAAGATTCCAGAGATGAATCCGGCTGGTTTGAGTTTCGCTTCGGCCTCGGCCAGCAAGTTTATCGCTCTCTGTTCATTGTCCGCCATAGCTCCTCTCTTTAGGGACAGCGTCAATCAGGAACTGGAAATAAAACTCCTTCTTAAATTCAACGCCAGGATAGCAACATTGTTTGCCCCAGCAATAGAAATCCGCAGTTATGGCATAAGTTTCTCTAAGCGGTCAGGGAAGCGGAGCGCTACCGCAAATCGCTATGTGTGACACTTGTGTTTGGACACGTAGACGGCAGTTTTGAGTTTCTTTCATTTCATCAGTGGCCATATGAACATGGCTCGCAGGTGAAGTGAGACTTTCGACATATCTAATGCTTGGCGCGGACATCATATTCAGCTGCGGATATATTCAGTTTTTGCTTAGCCTAATCCGTGCGGGCTATTCGCTCATCGAAGTGAAATGATTCACGAGGTTTCCACTCCCGCTGGTTCGTCGATCGAGGGCTCCCGCAGTGACTGAGTTGGGCACGACTGGAGTCCAGAATCTATGCCCTATACCCTTCCCATTCAACTTCTTAAGTTGTGGTGAAGAGTCTTAACCACAACCCCCTGCCAGAGTAAGTACGGCAAATACTCGGTGAAACGAGGACTGAGCGATTTCGGGCTCACAAATGGAGGCGCGTTCGGAAACGCTTTATTCAAGTCGCTTCGCCGTTTGTTTATGCAAGTCCTCCAACTGCGTCTCACTCAGCTGACTAGCGAATAGACGGACGCTCCGGGCGCCAAGCGGGCCCGATCTTTATCCGGAAGTTTCTCATTCCCTAGCACTTGAAGTGTACGAAGCTTGGACATTACTGCTCGACGAATTTGCACAAGAGATCCAAGCCTCGGATGGCGCAGGGACCAGTAACAACGGCTCTTTTCGACGTTAGCATGCGAACTTATTCGCGATTGCACAACAAACTTCGAAAACGGGTCAAATCGTCTTTTCCGAATAATCAGGAACCGATTAATTCGATGAAGACAGCCGGAACAACTTGACTACGAACATCGAAACAAAATCACGGAACCAGGAGAAATGGAACCGCCTTCCATATGACTAACCGTGGTGTACGTGTTTCGAGTGTGTGCGGGGTTGCTGGATGGTGTCACTTGGAACACAGGCGGAGTTGAGCGTCTAGCGCTGGGAAAACTTAGCAAATTCCATCCCAGAAACTAGCATTCCGCAAGCTGGGATGTCACGCCGAATGACTACGATGATTGAGAGCGGTTCTCGATCAGGAGCACCGGGTCATATTTTCGTTTCCTGTGACCAACACAGTGGCGAAGAATTGCGCAGAGCTCTATCACTCGGAACAAGAGTAGAGGCGACAACCCCCGGAAGTGCTCTTCTCCTACGAAACAGACTCTGGTTCCGGAAAGAGGCTCTCCTGAGAAGCGGAGGAGCCTCCACACGAATGTTAATCCTCCAGCTCACCTGTGGTTCAGCTGTGCTCTGTTCCTGTGGCTGGTGCTCTGGTGACAGACAGATGACTGAATCCTAGTGCCCGACGACGCTGCTGCTCAGCATGAGCGTGGAAACAGAATGAACGCATCTCGCGATGGTAGCCCGCGAGTTTCAAAACAAAGCTCGTCGGAGCACTGCTCTTCCGTCTATTCTGTTTGACGTCGGCGCGGTGAAGTGGCGGCGGGAGACTACAGCCGGAGATGGCGAGAAAGGACTCCACTGTTGATTCATTCAAACTGCGAGCGGAAATGAGAGAATAATATTTACAAGCTTTTTCGCGTAGCTGCAAAGCTTGAAGAGTCGCTGCAAGCGGAGATCGCTTCGCTTCGAACAGCTGACATGACAACGGTGCTTGCTCTCGATCCGCTGGATCTCTTCTCCCATTGTACCTCGGGTACTATCCCACATTGGTTGACGTCCGGGGAACTTAAAACCGTTGCGTGATCAATGCTGTCGCGCAGTTCAGTTTGTGTCTCTCACACGCACAGTTGCGGCTGAACCTTTTTAGTCGTGTTTGCGAATCTCGATTCATTGCATCGATCTGCTCCTCCGATGTCACCCAGGTAAGACCGGCATGATCTGCGCACTTTTTACATTCTGAAGAGCGGAGGATTCGGATCGCTCGCGCGCGGCCATGATTAAGGTGTGTGACTGCTACTTTGTTCGAACAGTCTCGAACGGGGCAGAGCTCCTGCTGAAATTTGAGCCACAGACCACAGATGGACTGCTCTCGCGGCGGGTACCGCATTGTGTCTGAGGTAGATCTTGAGCGTCTTCTCCCTCCGCGCCGGATTGAACTCAATCACAGCGTAACTTCTCCATCTCAGGTTTTCAACCCCGGGAAGCATGCATGGCTCTTTTCGAAAAACTGTCATCTTCTTCATGCTGTCGTATGTGACGCTCGAAGTTAATGGATTCGAGTTTCTCGTGTTCGCTCAGCAACATCCGCCAGGATACTGTCGATCGACCTTCAAGTGAGTGATTCACTATGATGTTCGCTGCAAGGCGTAAGCTCATTATAATTTTCGCAGTTCTCGCTCTATAGTTAGATCAGGGAATAAATACTCATTTAAGATGGTAGATAATTTTCTGCACTGAGACTGACTAGCACACTTCGGTTTCATCCACCGTGCGTGAAGGCAAAAGTGCATCGAGTCGAAAATGACAGACCATTTCACCATCCACGGGCTCTGGCCATCTGCAAAGGACGAAACGCTCCAAAACTGTGATAATCGGAAATTTGACGTGAAGGAGGTTCAGCCCATACGGAGTAAGCA
Source organism: Neoseiulus californicus (assembly GCA_028455905.1). NCBI lineage: Eukaryota > Metazoa > Arthropoda > Arachnida > Mesostigmata > Phytoseiidae > Neoseiulus > Neoseiulus californicus. Next base: position 2,046,369 of record JAMQGS010000007.1, read on the forward strand.
ACCTCCGATTTTCATCCGTTAACTGGGATTGTTGAGCTGCCTCATGATGTTTCGGCTAGACTTCGGATCTTTCACAAAATCCAGATCTCTTGATCGACCAGTCGTAGGTCACCTCATTTTCGACCTCCGAGCTCAGGAACCTCCTGGGCACAGATGGAGGATTGGAGACCATCTCCTCTAAATGCTCTTGTTCGCTCCACAGCGCGCCTCGAGGAAGCTTGGCCTTCATTCAGAACCAATGATCCGACTGTTTTCTGGTCTCACGAATGGAAGAAGCACGGTGAGCTCTACAGACTCTCATGGAGGAATAGGATTAGTGCCGTGATCGGCCGTTCGGCAGTATCGACGTCTCAAGGAATCGAAGAGCGACTCGATCAAGCCTAGGTTTTCGCCTACTTTCAGGCACCTGTGGTTACCGCTCCCGGGACTTGACGGGAGTATTCAACTATTTCAACACCACGCTCATGCTCCATGACCGGTACGATCTACTGAAAGCACTGAAGAAGAAAGGTGTGACTGCATCAACTAAGACACCCTACGAGATCGGCCAAATTCGGAGCTCACTTTCCAAGGAAATCGAAGGAAACGTAATTTGTTTTCCGCGTAACGCACAGATCTTAAATCTCGGAGGGTGTTTTTTTCGTGAGTCTAGGGTACCAAAACTTCGTTCATTTAAGGTTCAACTGATTTGTGACAAAGCAGATGGCGTTGATCATCCCGTACTAACCGAGGTGAGTTATGCATTCCAACATGAGCTCTAGACACCTATGTCGTGATTCTCCTCGGGCACGCTCATTGGGCGCGTGGAAATTGAGTATGCAGTGAATGTTGTTAGAGTTTGTGAATTCTTCGTTCAGGTTCGGTTCTGCCTCGGAGAAGATCTCAACGTTGTGGATTGTCCTCCCAAGAAGGAACGCTGTGGAAGGGTATGGCTATTCTTCACCAGAAGGCTGTTTAACTTCTAGTCCCTCCCCAATGATGCCATCCACATGGCGGAGAGTGTACAAAGTTCGTTCCTACACCCTCGTCGAGGCCTAATTGATTACCACTCTTTCAGGATCTCATCTACTTCCTGCCGTTGAAGGGATCCGGCTCTCCGGGGTCCCGGGTGACCGAAATTTCGACCCATACGATTGCGTTGAGCCTCACCTTATACTTCCTGATTGCCTACTGAAAGAGCGAAATGGGATATCCTCTCTTCAAACAGTACAAATGGAATCCAGATGCCAAAGTTGAGACCAATGCTGCCCAAAACACGCCTTCGAGGAGCTTCTCTTGAAGATTCGACTCGAAGTGTTTGCTTTCTTTCTCCCCGAAGACCCATCAAATTATAGAAACAGAGGAGAATAGAAACATTCTAACAAAAACCACTTCCACTGGTCATTTATTCGACGCTCTCATGAGTCAACCAACTGCATTCGATCATAACTTACTGCTTCTAAAAGACATTCTGCCAATAATTAGTGGGATGAGTCGCGCGAGCACCATGAGCAGTCGTCTTCGAAAACGTTGACAGTCGTCCAACGTGTTCCGCGCAGTGCCTCGTACAGAACCATTTGTTATTGTGCATGTTGGTTCGATAATTTAACGATGGAACGTAGTACAGGCTCCTCACGCTCTCACTGACAGTGTTCATAATATCTCTGCAACGTTCTTCCAAGAGGAATTCAAGTCATCATTTTCTCAGGTTCCTCCATATAACCCTGGAACGCCTCCAGGAACTCTGCAACGTCTGAATCGCTCATCAGTCGTGCATCGAAAGAGACAGTAACTGTCATGACGGTGTCAACAGTACGGGCTGAAGTGAAGACTTGTCGGCCCCCACCGACCGCCATTATTGCTGCTTGAGGGGGGTTGATGACAGCAGTGAATTCTGTGATACCGAACATTCCCAGGTTGCTCACGCTGAACGAGCCGCCCTCAAACTCGTGAGGCTTCAATTTGTTCTCGCGAGCTTTTGCAGCGAGCTCCTTTATCGTGTTGCTGATTTCACTCAGCGTCCGCTGGTCTGCGTCCTTGACGATGGGCGTGATCAAACTGCAATCATGGGAGAACAAATTTCAGCGAACCGCTTTGGAACTTGAGAGGGGGATTTCAGGATGAGGTAATGTAGGTTCACGCCACTTACCCGCTGTCGGTTGAGACCGCCACTGAAATGTCCACTTTCTCTTGGCGTTTTCCATCTTCGCTATTCGAATCCCACGTCACGTTGATTTGGGGAACCTTCCTCAAGGCAAGAGCCACGGCTTTCACGATGAAGTCATTAACGGAAACCTGAATTCGAAGACGACGGGTGATATCATATCAGAGATAAAAGTCACATGGAACGGCAAGCGAGACGTTTGGTGACCGAAGGACCGCTTACCTTGACATTCATCTCGGCAAGCTTCTTCCTTGTCTGTAAGATTTTGGCCACGGATACCTCGAAGCTCGTGTAGCTGTGGGGAACCGTGGATTTCGACAGAGATAAACGTTTTGCAATCGCACGCCTCATATTCGTGAGTTCGATATCCTTGAAAGCAGGTTCTTGGGGAGGTCCGACCTCGGCTGAGGGTCCGAGGTCTACCCGCGCAGCGGTACCGGGAGTCGTTGCGGCTCTAGAAGCAATAGCAGCTCCGCCTGTAGGGGAACGAAAAATTGAGCTTTCCATTCTGATAGAGGAAGCAAACAGAATTGCAAGAGCCAACGGTTGGAGCTGAAAAACTTGCCCGACTCGATGAAGCGCAAGACGTCGCCTTTGAGCAGCACATTATGAGGACCAGTCGCCGGAACTTGTGACGCTTGAAGATTGTTCTGAGCGAGCAGAAGTTTCACAGCTGGGCCGAGTAGGTTTAGTTTAGCGGGGCCGCCACCAGCTGTTGCAGCCGGGGTGGCTTTCGGGACAGCTGCTGGTGCTGGCGCTGCAGCTGGAGTTGGTGCCGCAGCCGGGGCTGCCACCGACGAAGCGGGTGGCGCCGTATCAGCCGGAATGTTCACATCTTTCCAGTCTTCTCCCTCCTCCACCATGATTCCTTTGGAGAAAAATCGAGGATTGGACGAAATTTCCGTAAAAGACAGAGTCGATTCAATGCCTCTCCAGACGAAAACAGAAAGGAACAACTTCCAACGGGAACGGAACTTCTGATGGACGCTCAAATGATATGGTTAAAGACTCACCTATGAGAGTATTGATTGGTATACTTTGGTCACCACTGGGAGCTATGATCTTCGCTAGGGTCCCGGGTTCTTCGACCTCGAAAGCGACAACTGCTTTGTCTGTTTGGATTTCGCAGAGAACGTCGCCGGGCTGGATGGCATCTCCTTCGTTCTTCATCCATCTGACGATCACGCCTAGAGAATCCCGAAGGACGGTTAAAAAAAAAAGCCACTCAACTCTCACGGGGAGAGAAACGCGGAACCTATCGGATCCAATACCTTCATCGGGACTCCCAAGGTACACATCGGCAAGGAATCTGAGTAGTCGTCGATTCGAGATTACGGAATGAACTTCCAGAAGCTATGAGCTACGTTTTCTACTCGTTCCTTTGTACAGTGTCCACATCAGGCCACGCGTGAGATCACCGGTCTTTCAATCGCACATTTATCTGCGCTAATCAACGCACGACGAGCTATAAGTGTACACCCCACTCTCTTCCGATGTTGTTAAGGATCCCCCGATCAATGCAGGCAACATACAAGACGTCCGTCAGGGGAATCTTACCAGGCGGGCTCCATGTGAGTTGACCGCTAGATCTATAGGTATCCTATCTCTTCGATACTAGAATCGAACGTTGGAGGTCATACGGCTATCATTGACGACAGGCAATCGCTGCAACTATACCTTCGGTCATTGTGGGTGACAGCGATGGCATCCGCAACTGGATGCCGTCGATGCCCAGAACAATACGGCTCCGATGGATGCATCTCGCATTGGGAGCGAAGATCCTGGATCCTCTCAGAGCCGCGCGAACCGCACAACCGAACATCCCGACCATGGTGCTCTGTGTTGTTGATGGCTCGGAGAGAATAAAGTCGCAGCGGCGCTGCTTGGGCGAGCGATGGTGCTGACGACAAGATGGCGTCCTCTCCTCCAGTGCTTGCGCTTTGCCAGGGTTGGAGACATGGCGCGCAGCTCCGTTCTCCTCGGGTTGAGAGTCCTTGGAACTGAAACCACGGATTTTGAGATTGGGTCACGCATAACCATCTTACAACAAAAACCTCAACAAACGTTCGTCTCAATAACTCAGGGGGACGATGGGTCAGTTTCTGAAGGAACTGAAAGAAAACGACTTCATGAACCGTCGTCCGTGTTCGAGCCGCGAGAGATCTCCTGGATTCAATCAAAAATATCATCCGAGGGCATCCTGCTCGAGCGGTGAACTGGCAAATCGCAGGCTCAACCCGGGCCATCGATGGGCTCCGTTGAATATTTGATGCTCTCCTTGCGAGCGATCGGATAATGAAATAGGGAGTGTTTGGTTGTAAATTGGATAATTTCTACTCAAACACGTGCTTTCGCCGAGGGAGACGAGAAAAATCCACCCAGGCATTACTGTGCACGGCTGTCCTCTGTGATACAGGCCATATATATATTTATGTAGAATATTGGTCATATTGTTATTTCAAGTTCGCCCTTCCCTCCCTTGTTCTTATACGGACCGGAGCGATTCGGCAAGTGTGCCTTGCGTCGACCTATTGGCTTTTCGTGTCATGCTGGCAAATATGCGAGACGCACGAGTAAATCCGATGGATATTGAGCGCAGTCGACACCTTCTGGGGAACGGTAGTTCGTGACTTCTCATCGAACCGAGCCTTTTCCGAAATACTTGACGACTCGATGATATGATGTTTCTAGACGGAACAAGGATCTTGTTTTCTATCGCTCGCGGCATGGATGCTCCATGGAGGATGAACCCTTGCTGAACATTCGTTTCTCCTTCTGTTCGGCATAACCGAGCTTGGTCAGCCTCACCATGCTTTGCTTACCGTTGGTCGTTGCCGTCTTGGCTTTGAGTTCTACTCATGCGGAGATCCCCAATGAATACATGAAAGTATTTTCGTGTGGGAGACTTCACTACAGGACGATGAAATTGCACGACGAAACAGCTGCGCTGTACGTGGGTGCTATGGATGTGGTTTACAAGATGAACTCGAAAAATATCAATGAATCAAGGTGAGTTTCTCGGATAAGCGAAGAGCACTGTGGCGTGTCACGATACTGTAACAGACTTGTGGTACGGTTTTGTGAGCCCAACCTGTAGCCTGTAGCACTTCCTGATAGATCAGATACCTCCGCGCCAAGCCATGGACCTCAAGTGGTCAAAACGAATACCATGCGATACCAACGATTTTCACGAGAGGAGCCCCGGAGCCCATGAGGAGTTTTCCGCTCCGCGCGATGAAGTTTTTTGACAGGGTTGTGTCAGCTTGGGGAGCTTGAGGAAATTCCACTTGGGGCGTATCGGTTATCTTTGAGCCCATCTCTAAGATGACAATATCGACGAACACTCGTCTTTGCGAAAATATGTTGGAAAGATTTGCATGATTTCTGGTTACCGACTTGAGGAAAGATGCGGTGACACAGCCCTCGCTCCCGGGGTTTGGTTCGGGAATGACTCTAGCCGGCCCTCTCCTCTTCGAAAACTATAAGTGCAGTGTGAATAGGTTCCTCTCCAAGAAGAACTTCAGGGAGAATTGGTGTGCGTACGGAGTTCAGTTATGGAGACTCGAATCTCCAACTTTCCACATCTTGGATGAGGGTTGTGCCTGTGTGCGAAAGGTAAAAGGGGACCCCCCGCCCCCCAAAAAAAGGGGGGGGGGGGGCCCGGGGAAAGGGGCCCCCCCCCCCCCCAACCCCCCCCCCAAAAAAAAAAAAAAAAAAAAAACCCCCCCCCCACAAAAAAAAAAAACCCCCCAAACCCCCAAAAAAAAACCCCAAAAAACCCCCCCCCCCCCCCCCCCAAAAAACCCCCCCCCCCCCCCGAGGGGGGGGTATATTAATCACAGCGAGGACTTTCAGCTCATGAACACCGAGTTCTGCCTGCCGCACTATCAGCTAGGTTCGGAGGCGACTAAGGCTGAGTGCGCGTAACGTAAAATGCTTTTTCTTTGCAGTTTTTGCAGTGTTTTTTTCTGCGGTTCTTTTTTTTGCGGTTTTTGCCCGCGGTTCTCGGTTTGCGGTTCTCTGAAAACCGCGAACCGCGGTTCTCCGAAATTGCGGTTTTTCGGAGGGCCTAGTGGCAACACGTTCGAAATCGGATGAAACCCTGTCGTTTCGATTGTAGCTGTACCACGAATCTGATCTCTTTGGAAGCCGAAGACCCGAAACCGTGCATCGAAAGAGGCGGGAGCGAAGACTACGAATGCCGGAACCATATAAGATCAATACATCCTACGCATGGACGTCGTATGTACGTCTGCGGAACAAACGCTGAGAATCCGAGGGATTGGCTCCTCGATGTGAGTTTGACCTGAGATCTCTATTCATCCTCACGATGGGAGCCAAACACCGACAAACCGTCAAACACTGAGCAACCGAAATTCATTGCCACTAATTCCTTCATTCATCTCTTCTGCAGGAGAACCTCGTGGACTTGAGTTCCTATGTGACGTCGGTCGGCACCGGAGTCGGGAAATGTGCCTTCGGCCCTGATGACAACGTCACTTCAGTTTGGGTCGAGCGAGGAAACCCTGGACAGCTTCCAGGACTTTACACGGGTACTGTTCTCGACCCCAAAAGAACTGACAGAGGCATCGTACGGTCCGAGCTAGTCGACTATCAAACGATGGAGAAACATCACGATCCCTTGAGATCTCCAAGGTTCGAGCCCAAATGGCTGGACACACCTGAGTTTGTTGCGTCCTTCGCAATTGGAAGATACGTGTACTTTTTCTTCCGTGAGCACGCTCAGGAATACGCAAACTGCGGGAAAGCGATATTTTCGCGAGTGGCTCGAGTTTGTAAACAGGATCTTGGAGCTGGCAAGGATAACCCGAATCGGCTATGGGGCACCTTGTTGAAAGCCCGCCTTAACTGCTCGATTCCGGGCGAATTCCCGTTCTACTTCAACGAGATCCACTCTGTCTACCTCTCTGACCACGAGGATATGTTCTTCGGTGTCTTCTCTTCGCCGGCGAACGGTCTCTTCGGATCGGCTTTGTGCGCGTTCTCTGTGGACGAAATCGACGAGGTATTCAGTGGTACATTCATGGGACAGCGCAATTGGGATTCAGCATGGCTCCCGGTGCCCTGGTCCAAAATTCCGCGACCGAGACCAGGAACCTGTGTCAACGATACCCTAGCCCTGCCCGAACGCATGCTGCTCTTCCATAAAACTCATCCTCTCATGGGCGCAGCTGCCAGTGCTGTAGGGAATCGTCCGCTTCATGTCGAGTTGGTGAATTATTCATTTTCTCCGAGAATATGAGGCAAATCATGGGTGTTGTTATTGAATTTGATTTGAATCAGTCTCCGTCCCAATTTCAGACCCGGCGTGGTTTTCAACTCGATCCTCGCTCATTACAAAGAACTAGTGAACGGTTCCTCTTACCTCATCTACTACGCCGGATCTACTGATGGTCTTGTGTACAAGATAGTTCAAGGAAAAACTGCGGACAACGTGCCGTTCTCGTACCTCGCAGATAAGTGGACTATAACCACCGAACCGATTCGGAAGCTGGAGATTTCCAGGGAGTTTGAGCAACTTTATGTGGCGTATGACTCCGGTAAGTATGTGTTGCATTGCTGGCAAGTACATATGGTAGTGTATGTGTTCCACTGTCAATATCTCGGGAATCGTGCGGGCGGCACTTCGGGATTATTCTCCGCCTCCTTTGCAGGAATCACTCAGATCGATCTCGCCATCTGTGAGACGGGGCATAGCGAGGCGGACGCATGCCTATCGGATCCCTACTGCAAGTGGACGAACGGGAAATGCGTTCCAGCTCCGAAGAAAAAGGAAGGCTGAGTGCAGATTGATGTGGAATCGCAAGACGAGGGAGGTTGCGCGGTCCTTGCGCAGGTCCTTCTGCGTATTGTGACCAACATTAGTGATATCCGTTCACGTCAGCTGTAATTATCGGCGTCTAACTTCCGAGGACATTCGTTCGAATGGCGATTCAACGTAACAGTTGATTCAAGATTTGCGGATCTTTTTCAAGCATATATACCAGTTTTCGATTTTTTTCACTAAATACCGCTGCTACGAGATACTACTGTCAGGATTCATATCTCGCTCATTCTCCGCAAGCTTCCTTGGTAATGGAGACTCAGAGCGCGCGTAGAAAGATCCCCTCAGGGCCGAGGGCATGCCCCGGGTCACGATGGTTCGTTCTCAGATCCAGCTCTCTCGTCAGATTGGCGGTTCTCAAGTACAGCCGAAACTTCCAGCTGAACTTCTAAAAAAACGTTTATACAATCACCGAGTCCTCCCGTGTCATCCGCGGAAGTGAGAGTTTGGGAGAAGCTTACTAATAGAGACGCTGGCGCCATGAGCTCTCAAATGAACACATGATGTGAAAAAACACATGGATGTCTCACAGAGCCTTGGGATGTCAGGACAAAAGGCATGCCCTCGGACTTCCATCACATCACATGTTGGATCGGACTCTGACGACCTACGTTCTTAGCGCGTAGTCACCGCTTGGTTCAATGAGATTCAATGGAATATTTGAAACCGTTCTGATCCCAAGCTTCTTCAAACTTGAAGTTCACTTCCAGAGCAGACGCATCGGATCGCGATTGGCGCGAGACTCTCCTCAAATTGGCCCGTTCATTACTGACTTCGTTCCAATGTCGTTCTTCATAGAGATTTCTAACAACTCAATGGTTGGTCGAATTCCTACTCGCGTTCTTGGAATGGAAAGTCTCCTCGGGGAGCCTATTAGCCGTCAATGTACCGTCCGGGTATTCTACGGCTCGATCGGCTCCACATGATTCAGGCTCTCCTCCGAACGAATTCGAAAAGTCCGATGACATTTTACTCGGAGCTCTTGCTCGGAACGGTATCGGTTATCTATAGGGCATGCGACAGTACAAGGTTCCTTGTGGCCTCGCCGATTCCGTGGCCTGAGATAAACGTCACGATATCTACCACCGCACCGCTTCTCCGAGACGGAACTCCATCTGATACTCGGTGAGGGCGAAACTATGCCCTGGAGATTTGCGGGAGCACATTCTGGAACGTCCTTGTTTTCGCGCAGAAATGCGGTTTTGCGGACACTTGACTTTCTGGCACTGAGTTTGGAACGGTGGTGTCATGGGTCCATGAGGTTGGAAACGTAGCAACCGTCATCGGGCATCAGTATCGGGAGATGTTGACGGACTTCTTCGCCATAGGATATTCGATCCCTGATTCCATGAGACACCGGGTCGCCCGACTGACACTGAGTGAGTGAGATGACTTCCGTTCAAAGTCCAACGTCATCGTTTCCTCGCTAAAACATTGGTTCTCTATTTCTACACGAACGAAGAACTTGCTTGGTCGGACGCAATCAACGTTTCTGATTCGTAAACCAGTGACCGCATAACAACCCATTTACGGGGCTGGAATAGGAGCGACAATATATGGGACCAGAAGAGAGGTAACCTACCCTGCGGTAGCGGGGACGATGCGGCGATCGCGTGGACGCGTCGTCCACACTCGTATGAGTTGGGAGATCCAGGCGGAATCGGCAAGGGCCGAAGAGAAGGCAGGCAAACGAAAGCCGAGATCCCACGGTCTTCTTTCAGTGCTCTCGATTTTCCCGAGGGCAAAGAAAGTTTCAGATTGGGAGCATCAAAACTTGAAGGATTGAGGCCTAAACTGGGAATGCAAAGCTCAATTCATGTGGGCAACCGCTGCTCGACGAAATTGTCCATGGTCGCTGTGTCGGCTCTCCAATCGATCCAGAATCTGAGGGTGGCCAGCGGTCGTCCGAAGGGGACTCGTTCCGGAAGCTAATCTTCCCGCGCATGTCAGACCATCCCGTTCACGTCTCCTTGGCTTCAAACGGATTACCCGTTGAGATCCACCGCTAGGAAAGCCCCACAAAGTTTCGGCGTCATATCCCTTGATCGACCCATCATGCTGCGGTCAAATTGATCGATACTGTGATTCGATCGTCGCAAACATTTCCGGTCTCCGCGTCCTGATTGAGTATCATATGGGAGTCAGAACGCTTGCTTGGGAGTCATGACTAGGCATGGGAATTCGCGGCGAAAATCGACCGAATCAGCGTTTGAGTCGCGGTCGAGAGAGCTCGAAATTCGCGGGAAGTGAAGGAATCCCCAGAAATTCGATAAAATTAAGGACGAGATGATTCAATCGGGGAACACCAGATTCATGATATCATATCTCAGTATTGTATTGTTTCTTTACAAGACGAGCAATGTTCCCGTCCCCAGTTGGATGTTTTAGATCGACAGAACCTATGATTGGGTCGCGACGGAATCGCGGGAACCTCGGCGCATTTCCCGACGATCCCCAATGGAATGTCGAGGATCCGCTCGCATTCTCCGGCGACCAAGAAACTCTTATCAACCTGTGAATATACGGGATCGAGATCCCTCTCACCATGCCGCCGATCCAGGGGTGGACACGAGGTTCCCGGATTCTCGAATAAGCGTTTCACCCCCGGAACAAAAAGTCTCCTGTGTTTGTCGTCGTTCCCTGCTCTGTATCCGATTCTTGAAGAAACAGCAGAACCGGAGATAAGGTCCCAATGTCATTCAGTCTTCCCAGTGCCTTTCGCCATTCGCGAGCAACGGAAAGATTCCGTTCCCGATCGACATGTTCATTTCTTGTAATTTCGGAAATTTACAATCGTTTCTCGACGAATTTATCTGCGCTAATCGATGAACAATCGACAATCAGTGCTCATTCGATTGTCGGCCCATCAGTACTTCAATCGGTCGGCAGATCTGAGTGACGATCGTGAAGCCCGTCACATAGCTTCAAATCGACGTAAATTGATTCCGCAATCACTTAAGACCTGTACGTCCTATCTGACCGATACGAAAATCGAACGTTGGAGGTCATGCGACTATCATTGTCAACAGGCCATCGCTGCGACTGTAACTTCAGTAATGGTTGGTGACAGCACCGACGCCGCGTTCGCAACTGGGTGCCGTCAATTTCTAGCACAATACAGCTTTCGCGGAGAAACCGAACCAGGATCCAAGGTTCCCGGTCACTCGGGACGCGTTCAGCCGAGCAGCCCGATCATGGTGCTCTCGAATGAAATCGGCGTGGAAGGAGCTTTTTGAAAACGAATGGAGTGCATGGCGTATTGAGGACCTCTGATGGCTGCCTCCACCTGCTGCTTTGCTCAAAACTATTCGTATACAACTCTCTTGTGAACTCGATTCAAAAGTCTTAGAGCTCGATGTGAACTTCGCACGAATCTGGATGAAGGCTTTTTGCAGAAGCTGACTATCTGACAACGATCGCCGGAGACATAAACTTTCAGTCCGGATTTCACATACGGCGGACAGATAGCCGCGAAGGAAGAAAGAGGACCGCGCTAGATTGTCGCTGGAAATTTTTGTTTGAAACAAAAGTATTCTGCATCGTGAGCATCGTTCCGTTGTCTCGAAAGTTATCTCCAAATGGCTGGTCATCATAGTACATATGGGATTGCGTCATTTGGGCCGTGTAGCCAGATGCCCATCAATGCGGTAGCCACAAGCTTGCGCCATCATAAATTCGTGGATGCTACAACATATTTCTGAAGACTTTTTCGACGCCTCGTGTTACAAACCGCGTTTACGATGCACCACGCGCAAGAAGATCGATCATCAAGAAAAACCTAACGCTACGACCACGTATCGACTGCTTCACCCCTTCGATGGGCTCGAGTGCTGGATTTCAGAGAACCGATTGGAAGTCTTAGCATTTCTATCTTTGTCCCGGAAATAGGCCGCATTCTCAACCGCTACATCGTTCTCCAACAAAATCCCAGAATACTTGACTCAACATCATCATGCGATACGCTTTTCGTCGAGGAAAAACCGCGTCCATCTAGCTTCGCGTCAGTTGTCGCGGAATAGAGGAAAGTTTGACATGACCTGACCTCACAATCAGGACGGTGTATGTTGACTTGATGTCGGAGATCGAGAGCAGAAGCGGATTGTGCCGTTGCACCGGGATCATCCTGTAGCTATGTGAGTGCCACCTCCAGAAACGATTCCCGCCTCAATCTCAAGATAAGGGTGGAAGAAGTGTCAGACCTTGGTCCTCATACTTTTCGCACCATCGCAGACGTCACTCATTGCTCGGAACACCTAAATTGTTCCGCAGAGATGACCTGTCGCCCACAAGCTGCATCTTTCTTGAATCAACTTGGACCTGCCACGGGTGTGAACCATTGAGGAATGAAGCTCACGGCGCGTCATGCGTGATTGAATTCTTCATAGACTAGATCAATCAGGAGAATCGAAGAAGACCATTAGCGCGTTGAACGGCAGTTATGATTTAGCGATGATCCTTCGGATCGTTAGTTTTGATTCCAGATATGAACGTCAGCGTCAACGTCAGAGCTTCCTCTTCGTGCGTCGGCTGGCGGTGGAGTATTAGTCAGCATCCAGTGCACTCGAAACCATAGGGTGTGGTTGGTTCAGTTTTCTGTTTACGAAATCACCGCTACTGGTCCAGCGGTCGACGACAGTGGTCTGACAACCTTCCCGCAGAGCGGGCACCGGCAAAAAGAGAGACTCGCCGAGTGTGCATTCGTGTGTTTGTTCGGCTGTGTCGCCTGAGTTACAAAAGATTGAGTCACGGCTCTGAGCCGAGAAATCCTTTTGCTGCTGTGATCGAGATCAGCTTTGCTTCGACATCGGTTTTGCCACGACCATTCTCCAACTTCGTCATGTGATATGACGAAACTGCGGGACATTCGAATCGTCTCCAGCGCGCCTCACTATGACTCGGCGACGATTGATAAAACTCCAGTATTGAAGCTCGACTTTCGAATATCCGCAACCCATCAAGAGATTCGAGGTGGTACGGAAACGAAATCACAGACGTAACGCGTTGAGGAAACTTCTGTCTTCCGCTTGATCAGACCCATGTAACGCAATCAAACCCATGTAGATTGAATCGTCAATGATCGAGATCAGTACTACGGAGTGGATTCGAGGCTTCAGCACACGGAGAACATTTAGTATCCGGATCTTCAAAGTTTCTCCCGACAAATGCAAACCATGAACCCGTCTCGCCGAGCTCCGTCTTTTCAATCGGAGAACGATGCGCCCTCCTGACTCAATGTACTCTCCCTCAAGGGAACTTCGGGGAGACCGACAGTTTGCTCCCTCCGGCACGCAAGAAGATCTCAGAAGATCGTTGTTTTCACTCGTCGCTTGGGACTCGGAATTCATGCGACAACGATCAACAAGCTTTGGCTCGCCTTCAGCTGGGTACGGTCGAACATTTACGATCCCATTGCAGCCGATATGCATTCGAGCCCGGAGCTAAGCTCAGATCATTTCGTGAGCCCGACTCTTTGGCGAATGTTTTGCCTATTCATACAGGCTCGCCTATTAGAAGAGCTCTGATGCGCGATCGACGTTCGTTCCCGCCCGCAGATTATCATCGTAAACAGTTCAAACCTGTCGAAAGGTCCTGTCAATTATCGAGGTCGCGGACAGAGAGGCACAGAAAAACCTCCGACCCCCAGAAAAAGAAATCACCACCAACATCGATGACATGAGCAGTCCTGTGGTTCAGTCTGTCGGCTAGTTGCTTTTGGTCGGTCGTTGATCGTCGACCGACTAGTCAGGTAGATTGGTAGGTAGGCAGCTACGACGACCGGAGGCTGGGTTGCTTGGTCGGTCGATAGACGTGAAGAATGCCCTTTTGGACTCTCAGAATGTATTCAGAGTAAACAGTGGGCCATATAGACCCTCGTACATTTCGTAGTCCACCGAGGTTCCAACTGTGAACGGGCTACCAAGGAGCCGGTGGCGACTACGAACATCTGAGCGAGTAAGAAAGATAGACATACGACACTCCAGTCTCGCTTCCTGGAGACGGCGTTCAAAGCCGGTACTCTGGTGCTGCTGTAGACGTCTTGGTGGCTCTGATCCCTCAGGTGAAACTGGCGACAGTGATGAACTTCGGGAAGGGCGACACAGCAAGAGAAGAAATGTTCATCTCTTTTGAAATTTTTGGACGGAAGGATAACCATTCAATGCTCCTAACCGAGTCTGCGATCGGGATGTTCCAGATTGCTTGGTTTTCTTGAATGAAATTGTCGAGAAACCTCTCTTCAAAGCGTGCCGTCGGTTTCCGGAAGCCCCGAAACATGACACTGGCGACAGAGAGTCAGTCAGCTGGTTGGCTAGTTGAGCGCGAGCAACTCAAAAAGAAAACCAGCGGTGGTCAGGTCATAATACCGGGAACAAGAGCTCGAGCTTTTTGTTTGACTGCGACACCCCACGAGTCGTATTCTGCGAATGGCTATTTGCTGTCCGACGGACTGAATGGGGAGAATCTTTTTCACAAACGAGATACGATCAACAGCGAGGTGGAGCGTCACCATAGGCTGTAATCCAAGTCAAGCGAGCGGTTACTAGCTAGCTGGGAGTTTGAAGACACACAACCGCGTGCTTGTGAACCCCGAAAACGAGAATCTTCTCCACAGAAAAGATTGAGATATAAATCCCGAACGAATCGAGAAGCGACGACGCGTAGGCGAGGACTCAGGAAATGAGTATTGTCAACTTCATTCGTCCCCACCAGCCAAAGATTGCAGTTTGCCTCGGAGCCCAAACCGGGTATTTCTCAGAAAGTGTTTCCATGTGTGGAGTTCATTTGCTCCGTTTGGGACAATATTTGCGATCGACTCGTCCCGAATGTGGTGTGCGATCTATCTATTTGCCAAGGTAGCCCGGGATCGACTTTAGTTCACTTCCTCCTATTGCTCCGCATATGGGACACGTGGTATGGGGGATGGCACACGCTGCGACATGACAATATGGTGTCTATTCCCTTATTTCGTCGGAAGGTCTCCTATGGACTTTGTGTGGTCACGCAAACCCCGGCTGTAAACACAAACGAAAGACCTGGCTCGAGTGAGGCTCGTTCTCTGATAGGAGTAGGAGACAAGCAGAGGTGAATCCACAGCTTTTCCTCTGAGCCTTCTGATGAGAGGGGTTGGGCACTGTTCCTCCTGTTGGTGGTGATGGTCTAGGTGGGTCGAGGAAAGCGGGCGCGTGCGACACTCTCCAGGGCGATAAATTTTCTTTACTCGCCTCAGAACATCTGACTGACTGACTGACTAACTTTTGTTCACTGGATCAAACGGAACCGCCACCTCGAGAGGCCTGCGGCTCGATCGGGAACTGCGGAGTTGAGCCCGAGGCGATTCCATGCAACATGTGCACGTGAGCCCACCGAGCATGCTTTCCGTTCGCCGATGCTCGCACAGATGTGAACGCGACTACTTCCTTGGAGAAGATTTAAATAGAGTGTAAAACCATTCGAGAAACGCTGACGTCTTCCGACGAAGATTTATTCGCTTGGTCGTTTGATCAGATGACATAGTCCTCACTGAAAGCACCGATTCCCTTTGAGTGTAATCACTGACAAAACTGCGCCTGATGAATTCCACTTTCAGAAGAGGACCTGATCAATAGGATCAAAAACAGACCCGACTTCGATTCATCGACACTATGCTGGCGCGGGATGAAGATCTCATGTGGAATCCGATAAAAACATGCGGCCCGAGGATCGTTTTTTTTTTTGGACGATTCCGAAGGACTGATGACAATGAACTTTGAAGGTGAATTCGAAGAAACTCTGGCGGGCGGTCGTATCCGACGAGCGCAGGTGCACCCGTGCTCTCTGACTTCAGCGCAGTGCCCCGTTTTCTCTTCCGCGCACCGAACATCATGAACATCCGACAAGTTGTGGCTGCATCAATATCTCCGATGATCAGCAGGATCTCGATTCGTGACTTCGATTCGACTTTGAATGCCTCCGCCGTTCGAAGGGTTCGCCGAAATGTTCGATTGGCTCGAGACCCGAACGAATCTGCAAATCGAGTCCTCAATGTGGTCTCCACGATCTCGGTGAAATGTCGACTGACATCGCGGCAGCTTCTCCCGATACCTGAGAGAACCGCTATCATATCCAGTTGCGAGCTGTTAATCCTTAGATATGGCAGCGAGCGTTGCGCCGCATGTTCAACTCAATTCGAAAATCGGAAACGAGGATTCGACCCCGATTTCCCGTAGTCCGTATGATTGGACAGCTTGGCAGGCTACGAGCCGCGCTCGCGCGCTACATTACGCCTTCCAGAGCTTCCGCGGGTTTAGGGTGAGCTCGCATCCGCACTGATATCGATTCGAAATCGACAACCAAGCCTCGAAATGAGGGGATTCTGAACCCGGACTCGGAGCTCGCGGTTTGAATCGAAGCACTACTTGTTGAGGAAGGACGATGACACGCTCCCAGGTCGTCTCTGGATACTGCGAACGAAAGAGGCTCGGGTTCACTGACTGAGTGAGACCGCAGTCGGGGGCTTGCTTTGTCATCAGAAAACAAGCCACATGGCTTTGTTGGATTTCGCCGCGATGGCTCGTTACCGCGCGATTGAGGTTGAACGTTACCGAGGGAAGCCGGTGGGACACGAAAACACTCTGAACGAGTGAGCCGCGCATAAAGAGCGCGCCGAACGCACACATTTTTACACACACCTTCCGATGGCGTTACGCCTTTGGCAAACCTTCGATGAGATCGCGCCATTTACTACGCTCGCTTCGATTATTATGAATCTCTACGAAAGATTCGCCGAAGAGCTCTTGGTGTGCTCGTTGTACACGAGGCTTTCCATAAAAAAACTCAAACAGGGAGGATTTTTTTCCGGGTACCACCGGTTATCAGCTTCAGGCAGAAAAAAAGACTCCACGAATTTTCACTCGTGAACTTTCCCGTATTTCCCTAGCAATGCATGAGAATCGCCGTAGTTTAAGACGTCGTCGTCATGAATGTGTTCCGAGTGAACTGACGAGTGCTCACGATACTAATTCAGCGCTTGAATGTAAACACAGAACTCTCTGTGGGAAATAATGTTCCATTAATTGCGGTCGGAGTTCTTCCACGCTCGTTTCCCGTTGTGTAGCGTGGACGGAGAGCCTAACTGGAAACAATCCGCGGTATGTTGGTTTTGCTGATTGTTCTGGTGTAAAGAAGAAGAAGAACATGTGTCCGTTCTCCGTCCGCGGGGTCGTTCTGCTTTACCATTATCGTGCGTCATCCGTTTCTCGGCCTTCGAAAGCCGCTCAGTGGCGCGACATTAGGGATCGTCGTGGCAGCAGCTTACGATGGGGAGCCTTCCGCTAAAGAATGGACACCGTTCCTAATCCGTCCGACATTTCAGTTGGGTGCTAGAGTAACCCGGTTGTCGGCTCGATCGCCTCACTCAGACAGTTCAGTTGTGATCGATTTCATTGTGGCTCAGTTTTGAGTAAGTGGTAATGTGCGCGAAAATAGCATGGACATGGAGGAAGAGGCCCCGCGCCGCCGCCTCCCTTGCTAGCTGACTTTCTTGCTTACTTCCAGCGAGCCGGCCGGCCGCTCGGCCAGCGGCAGGAGGAGGACTATGCGCTGTTTGTATGTGTTTGCTCGACTCTAAAACTATTCGCGTTCAACTGACCTGACTGTACCACAGAAAGAAAGTGAAAAAAAAATCCTCAAGCGAATGTTTACGACCCGGTCCAAGAATCAGCTGCGTGTCTCGGCCGCCCTACCGCTACCGACTCACGCAGGCGGTCATGTCACATGGAGTTTTATGGTCATTATTACAAAATTCGATTTCGAATCAGAGGTTCTGAACCATTGCGTAAAAATAGCCCAGCTTGGGATCGGGAAGCTCGCTCCCAACTTATAATCAAATGAGTAAAGTAAGGATTCCAACATCTAGCTCGACGAGGTTTTTTCGGAGTCTCCTCGAAAAGCGCAAGCTGTGCACAGCCACTTACCACTTACCGTTCGAAGTTAGCGATTTGACTCCAAACGATATTCCGATTGAAGACGATAATAATCGGATAAACCGATGGGTCAACACGTGCAGGCTGCAATGAAGGAGCCCTACACCCCCCATTTGTGAGCTGGAGGTCTGCTCGTGATCGCCAACTACTTCTCGTATGTTTTGAAGTTGCGAGCTAGTCCGGCTCGTGTACTGGAGCCCGACGGACGAGCTCGGGAAAGCTTTCGGAAAGTTTGCTTCCAGGAGATTGTTGTGCCGAAATGGGAAAGTTAGGGTTTTTACGAAATGGGTGTTAGACGCTCCGTGTAGCTCTCTACAAAGTCCAAGATTGGAACTCGTCCGTCGGTTATCGACCACGTTGCTGCTAATGTTCCCTGGGGGAAGTGCCAGTTACCGGATCGACGATTCGCTCGTTTGGATGAACGACGAAACGACGTCGGAAGTACTGGAGTCGCTCTTTGAAAGTTGGCGCACGTCCTCCGTACGAGGGAAACCCGAAAAGGGAAACCTTTTGAGAACAAAAAAACAGACTTTCCATTCTGGCTTGGTTGTAGAACAATTATTTGAAGGTCGTTCGGCCGGACTCAGCCGATCATCTGGGATGAGTCGTCAGAGCAATCAGCGACTCAAGGTGCGGTGCGTTGGAGTTTCGCGTGGGATAGCGAAGATCGGAAGCACCATCACGGTTCTGTTTCTCCTAACGTTTCTCCCTCATGACTATGATTTCGAGTCAATGGTCATACAGAGACACAGCGGTCCGAAGTTTCGACCTGTGGCGGGATGACTTTGGCACGACATGACCGACCGATCAGTTAGTCAGTCAGTCAGTCTCTTGGTCAGTCCAAGCTAGTGTTTCGCAAATGCGGACGGCGTTTGACACTGCTGACTTTTGAGGCTTGTTCGACGTGGATCTTTCGTCACGTCACGTCTTTCTGTCGACGGATCGTCTGTCCATCCGTTCGTCCGTCCGTCTGTCGCTCGCCGGCTCACCGGCTGCCCGGCCCGGCTGCTGTTTGACACTTGCATTGCGTTACTGTTGGGCCTCACAGAATCACGTCGCGTTCGACGCGGTTTATATAATCTCGAACGCAATACCAGCAACACTGACAACAACAGTAGCGACAAAGACACGACACCGTCGTCACAAACCGCTTGGGGTATCGGTCAAGAACCAAATGGCCATTAACGTATTCAAAGACATTCGTGTCACATGCCCTATCCTTGCGGTAGGACAATCGGAGTTCATGACTCATGGACTACCACTAGGAAGGCAAACCATCGGGACGATCGGAGACGATCGCCGCATTTTGGCATGCTCAATCCACAAACTGTGGATTGTCGATCTTATTCAACGAACCGGAACATGCTACCCAAGATCTTCGATCGATTGAGTTTGTTGAAGAGGACGAAGGCCTGTCGTCCTAGGGGAGATGCCCCACTGATCAGATCAGAGATGTCCCTCACGCACGACACTCTCGACATGGGAACTTGTGGAGCCAGGCAAATGAGACATGTCGACACGAGAGGTCCACGGAGTTGGGGCGTGTCTACCGCTGCGCCGAACGATTTCACCGTGAATTCCAAATAAGTGCCGTAATCTGCAGAGTTATGATGCAGAAACAGCTTGAGGTTCTGTAATACTTCATCTTCTCTCGATTCCACGCGCGCGCTCTCAAAACTTCAGGCTCATGGTTCGCATGAAGTTCATCATCATCCTCATCCCTCTAGCCGGAAGACCTGACGCGTGAGTGACGCTCGCCAGAGGGCGTTAGCGGAGTGCCGTGGTCGATGGGCCGCTCCAGCGACGAGTACGGCTGCCTTGCTTCCGCCGCGCTTCAAACTTTACCCTCCAGAACTCATCGCCGTTGACGCCGGCGTTGGCATAAGTTCCGCCAGAACAAGCCAGAGCCTTGACGGCCTCTTCTTGCAGCGACCGGGCCCGAAGCCGGAATCGAGTCATGGTCTCGAATCCAGGGTCGACTCCATGAAGATCAGGTGGACATTGAGCCACCGGAGATCCAGGCATTCAGGAATCCCCTGTCGCCCGCCGCCGGCTGAACATCAACAAGCGGCGCTCTTCGTAGAGTGGTGAGGGTTACTCGTGAGTTGCTGCTGCGGCCGCCGCTGCTGGTGCCGCTGGTGGTGGTGGTGATGGTGGTCGCCGCCGCCGTCATCGTCGTCGCCGTGGTAGTATTGTCGGCTGCTAGTTGCTGATGCCAGAGCTACTACGGCAGGGACTGCTAGCTGGCTAGCTGCTGCAGCAGCTAGGTATCGTCGTCGTGAGCGAGTCCCACGGGGCGCCAGTCCCTTTGCGTGTGCGTCTAGCATAAAGATCCCGGTGGACCCTGTGTCTGACTGACTGACTTACCGACGGACGTGAAGAGTGCGAGATTGACACTCGAGCACCGATTGGTACAAAGTTTCTAAACAGCTGACAGTGGAGATTTCGGCAGTGTCAGTCGACAGTGTGAAGTAGTCTTCTTCCATCTACTTCAGTTCTGTGCCTACGAGGAGCTGGCCTCTTTTTTCTGGATACAACGACGACTCTGTGTGTCTGTGTTGTTCTGGTGGTGTGTGCGGTCGCCCGCTTGTACTAGTGTTGCTGAATTCAGGACGGAAAACATGCTCAAGTGTGCGCAACTGTTGCTTCGATACTTAGAGGTAAGCCATTTGCCGAATTCGCGTTCTCGATCAGAGCCGGTCGGCTCGCAGAGCTAGACTAGACCAGGCAACAGTTGCCATCCGGCAACTCGACGGTCAGCGGTTGCCACCGTCGAGTTTGGCCGGGCAAGAACGTCCAGACAGTCAGAAATCGGTTACGATGCTACCTTCCTCGACGGTTTCAGATTTTCTTTTTTCTGGCCAAGTTCAAGGAAACTCAGACACACACACACGAACGTATGTTTGGGTTCTAACGATTTTGGCAGACAAACCCGTAGCGTTGAGAATTCCGCTTTGTCCGACCATGGATTTTGATTTCCGATGGTGGATCGGCGTGGATTTCATTCTGTTCCTTCGCCTCTGCCCTCGATCTTTCCGATCTATTGCTTTGCTCGCTTTATTGTCGTTGCTGCTGTTGTTGTTGTTGTCCTCCTCGTTGTCGACGCCGCGACGGGAGAACAGGGCCCGTTCGGATAAGGCGTGTCTCCATGTTGAGGGGGCTTTTCAATCAAAACTTGGATCACGGTGCGATAGGGTGACCGAGGACGCCGGGAATGTGTTCGGAGTGTATTCGAGAGAGGATTCTGATACGTCGCCGTTATCGGCTCGCTGGTTGGTCGGTTGACATCTTGACCGGAGACGATGAGATTTGTCGGAAACAAACGGCAGCGGTGGCGTTTAGGAAGAGTTTGGAGAAAGTAGAAGAATGATCGTTCGGGGAGAACGAACGGGCCAGTGGAAATTTGGAGGGCGACGATCTGATAGCGGCCGAATGTCAGGTTCAGTTAGACAACATTCGAACGGCAGGCGCGACGCCAGAAAGATAATGGCTAGTTTTGCAATGGTGAAAACATGACTGGCGAACGCGGATTACGACGAGAGCGGTGATGGAATTGGGAAGGATAATAATTGGAAGAGGGCCCGATGAGATTCGGAGTGGGGAGAACAAAAGCTCGATCTCTCACTCGCTAGCTGGGTGGCTGGCTCGGATCAATCAAGTCAAGATCACGAGATGGAAATATTCTGCACAATCGAACGCGTTGGATGATGTCAGCCAGCTTGTACAGATTCCTTTGTCGCGGCGGCTCTGCTCACACGCAAACGGCAGAAGTTATCGTGGTTCCAACGGTGGCGACGGCGTCGTCAGTGATGAATTTCACTTTGAGCGAGAGATTGTCAGTCAGAAGTTTTGGGATACAAATGTTTATCGCAGCGTCATTCTGAGGGGGAATTATTGTGTTCTGAAAGCTCTGTCCAGAGAAAACATAAACAACAGAGACGGACCTCCAAAGCCCAAACAACGATCAAGCGAAATCGTTAGGGCCGGACACGACCCCAGAGTTTAGACCTGATGAGCCTGACATCAATGTCATCATCTTCTGCCTGGAGATTTCCGTTCAGCGAATTTCGGAGACCCGTCTGTAGTTGCGAATAGCTTCATTTCCTACGGTTTTTCTTCCTTTTCCCGACTTTTAAACGGCGCGAAAGTTCAAGTCACGAACGATCCTGTTCGCCGATTAGATGTGAGAGAGAGCTTCATTACGGGGCTGATGTTCACAGTGCGCTTTTAAAAGATGCTGATTGCAAATGTTCTTATTGTGGCGACCGTCGGCGGGCAGAAACGTTCGACCGGGTGTGTCCAAAGGTTAACGCTGTTGCTCGAACGTCAAACTCTTGCCGACGGAAGCCGGCGCCTGAGCTTGGACCAATTTACCACCGACACTACCACAGCCGTCTAAGATTACCATCGCGCAATGTCCAACAGCAGTTTATACTTTCGTGGAGAACACGAATCGAGGAAACTCAATTTCAAACGATTGCGCCGTGGATGTTTCCGATCCGAGGATACCGCTCGTCATGCACCGAACCGAGGATGCTTTGAGGGAGGGGGAAGGGGGAGTTCACGAAACTTCTAGAGGGCTCCCGCTTCGGGAGTAGGGGGAGGGGACGAGGGAGATCGGCACAAATCAGCTCGAGTGTGGGCTCGCTCGAAACAATGGTAGTCGCTAGGTAGTCGTCAACTGTCAGAAGGCTCCAGGCGCGGATAACGAAGCCCGAGAGAGAACTCTCTCCAGCTCGTGCCATTCGGATTTCTCTCCACCAGCCTGCGCGTATCTCTCGGTTCGGTCCGGAGCATCAGAGAACTAGCGCACACACAAAAAAGGAAAAAATAGAATCAGCTACTCTGAGAAAAAGACCAGATGGTGATTGGCCGCTCTGTCGGCCGCTTGTTGGTTGGATGGATGCCTGGTCGGTCGGCGTTCGTTGTACCTTGAGCTCCCCGAAACTTTCTGCCACGAGTCTCAATGACAGCCTTTGTGGTCGCACTCCGCTCCGAGCAACGACCAGAGAACCGTACTTCGAATCGGATGCGAGCGAGTTCTCCTTTACCTAATCGCTGTTAGAATACTTGTGGCTGCGATGTCTGATGCAAGAAAGAACTCCAACGTCGTCGTTGATCCAGCCAACGTCGGAAACGTTGGCGTTATAACGTCGAACGTCCGGAGTCGGTTTCTTGAGACTTCGTTTCGAGTTGTGACTCGACCTGAGTCATCATTGAGGCTATCGAGTTTCACAGAATAATTACTCTGGGTGAACGCGAACGACTCACTACTCTCAAAGATCGGAATTTGCAGCATTATCTTTTTTCTAAACAGCCAACGCTCCGCTAGTGGGTAGAGCACGGAATGGAATAGTTGCTCCCATGTCTGACTGTTTCTCAGATGTGCGAATGTAACTCGAGTTCCTCAACTCAGCGTCTGTTGAATACATACTTCAACTCATATCGTTTATCGCAGCGTGTCGAGTAAGAACGGGAACGACAGAAGCGAGCGAAAAAATAACAATCACAGCTCACAGAGCTCTCCGTTGAACACGTGTAAACAGCTTGGTAGAATTTGCTTGACGGATGTACAAGGATCTTGTTGCATCCTAGTTTCTGCTTCGCTCGATCGCCCGGCTCTCCGGCCAGAAGCTCTCCTGCCGAGCTGTCTGTTTGTCAAGGGTTTCCCTTCAAAATCTCGAAGTCAGCCTCGAGCTCGTTCGCGGATACTGTAAGCCTTGTGGTAGAAGGACTAGCCGTTAATGCTGTTGCTAAGGCTCGAGGAAGCCGAAGAATCCGATAACAGCGACTTCGAGTTGAAAGCGGGCGATATGAGGAAAAAATATTTATGCTTCGCGAGCCTTTCCCCAGTCGAGAACAATAATATCAGTCTTGGGCGATGTCTGCGGGAGGCTCTCGAAAACTCGATGAAAGTAGTAGTCTATAAGCTTCGCACATCTGCATGCATACATATACGTCTGTTCCGTCGGATCATGACGCCGCTTCAAGAGATCATTTCATCGTATCTACGTGGAATAAACCCAGGTGCTCTTTCACTCTCTCACAAATGTCTCTCGGCGCCCAACTGTTGCTCGTCAATTAGCCCATGGTCGACGTGAGTGCGTAGGATTAGCCCTAACTCGACTGTTGGGCAGAGGTACATGAGCCCTGGCCTGGGCTCTTGCTCTGGTGCCGGACGTCGAGTCAAAATAGTTGTCACAAGCTGTCACTGGCTTGATTCACTGTTCGCATTCCAGAAAGTTTGAGGTAAACATAAATCCAGAAGCATCGCTGAATTGGCTGGCGAAAGAAGCCGTAGAGACATGGCCCTGCGATTGTACGACGAGGCGTGGTAGAGCTTTCAACGGAACCGTTGGTGGTCCTGATGGCACCGTTTAGCTCTGGAACGACTCGCGGCGCAATCAAAGCGACAGCAAACGGAGTTTTCGGTCAAACGTCGGTGTATCCTCTCTTCCGATTCCGGACTCAAGACTTTCCAGGATAGGAAGTACGGACCGATTCACCGAAACTCGACGTGAAAACTTAGAACGATACGCTCGCAGCGAGCGATGACGTTGAGCAGTCTACGGTCGCGGTCTAGACTAAACAACCTGCCACACTGGCTTTTCATTGAAGTGAATCGAGTGTTCGAGTTGTAGTACTACGACACGGTAGCCGAGCGTTCGGACGAGAGTCGGTTTTGTAATTACAGACTCCGCAGTTTTGAGTCGAGAACGGGTTTCGCAGGAATAGCGAGTTTAGAGAGTGCGACAGGGAGACCGACCGTCTGACGCCGCATGAACGAACGCTCTACCCTCGACAAGCGGAACGCCTTGCCCGCGGACAGTCGACGACCTTGAATAGAATTTTTTCTTCTCAGAAAATTGTCTCCATTTTCTTTTT
Organism: Neoseiulus californicus; assembly: GCA_028455905.1. NCBI lineage: Eukaryota > Metazoa > Arthropoda > Arachnida > Mesostigmata > Phytoseiidae > Neoseiulus > Neoseiulus californicus. Next base: position 2,071,201 of record JAMQGS010000007.1, read on the forward strand.
GTCCGTCATCTGTCTGTGACTCTGGTCTTCGTCCGCTGTTGCGGTTGTTGTTTGATCGTTCCTTAATGGGAGCTAGAATTTCCAGCCGGTGCGTCAAGCTGGAAAGCTCACCGGCGCGGCGCCCTTCCGAAGACGACAACGGTCGCACTCTACCCGATTCCGTTTTCTCTTTTTTTTTTCTCGTTCGTTTTTTTTTTGTAGCGATGGCGGAGGAGCTTCACGTCGGGATTTCTGGTTACAAAATTGAAGCCCTCACATCGACGCGTCGTACCGCCGCGATCCACTTCGACAACGCGTTCTGGAACAAGCCTTTCTTCGGCAGTTTTTCTCTTCGTAGGTTTCTTGTCTGGTATTTCGGGGGAATTCCGTTTCGGGCATCGTTTTTACGAACATATCTGTTCGTTTGTCAGTTTGTTTGTTTGTTTGTTTATAGAACATACATGTGTTCTATGTTCATAACTACATAAATCTCGCTGTTGTTCGCTGCGGCATCTATTATGAGCATTGATCCTGTCCTGCTGTTGTTGTTGTTGTCGGTGTCGTTGCTGACCGATTTGTGAAACGGAGAAGAGAATGTGGAAAAGTCAACGAATTTCTCTTGGCAAAACACACAAAATAATCGTCTTGGCAACCCGGCGCCCAACAGCAATTGACCACTCTTTATTAATGAGAGGCCAACAATAATGACCGAAGCTCCGTCTCGGCCCCGTAGGGTTCCATTTCTTCTACGATCCGCCCGAGAGGGACCCCGAGAGAATATGTATGCCTCTGTCTTTTGCAATTGTGCCATTTTTCAGTTTCCATGCGCGCGATGTTCGTGTGAACGTTAGCGCTCATCTGACTTGTGGTCTAACTGTACATTGATAGGGTCCTCGATAGGCATCTTGCGTGCTGATAACGACAAACCAAGACGTTTCTCTGCCGATAGTGGCCGGTATTGTGGAAAGCAGTTGGCAATTTTTTTCAACACAATTCAAAGCTGACCGATCGTATCAGCAGCCTCTTAGTGAGCCTCTTGACTCTCGTCGGATCTTCCGCTGAATCTTCCGTCGTTGTGCGGCAGGCAGCAGAAGGTGACGGGACCACCGCTCGCGATACGCGAACCAATGGCGGCCGACAGTGAAAGAATGAGCATCGCGTATCATCAACTTGATCTCGGGCTTCATGAAGGGTTTACATAACGAACATCGTCGCCTACCTACGACACTCATACACAGATTGGCACATCTAACCTGCGACCGTTAGCCAATATGGCTCGAGCTTGAATCTGCGACGGTGTATCGAGTGTTCATCCGTCGTCTGATTCATAAAGGACCATTTATAATGAGTGACAGACGCTAAGATCCTCGCTCGTCGCCGAGTGATGCTGCGGGCCGCAACGGCAACAACAAACGGTTCCGTAACAATCGAGGGCTCTCTATTAGCTGAACGTCAGTCAGCGCAACGACTACCGCGGAAACCACTTCTGGATGACTGCATGCCGGCGCGAACCCATTTCCTGGGCTGTATTTGATTCGATCCCAGCTGCCGAAGTCAATTGTCTATCCGGCTCGTCGTCGTGCCACTTCGATGCTCACGACGAGATTCCAGAGCAATACCGGAGGACTACCGGCGCAAGCTATCGCTTGAATGGGCTGTGATTTTTGGAGTACGTACCCAGTTTCCCTGGATCTATCTATCTATCTACTGGTTTTCTGGGGCTTCTGGAATCCGATTTACTCAAAACTTGATTCGCCCCTGTCAAGCCTTTGAAGCCCGTCGGCGTTGAAGGGTTGAAATCAGCGTCACTTTCAAGCTCATTCCGCGGGGGATCCTGAACAAACCAGAAATCACCGCTGGAAAAAGGGTGAAATTCTTGCCGCGTTCTTTCTTATCACGCTTGTGCAAGGGTGGCCTTTTCCGCTGGCTGGCTGGCAAGCTGACTGTCTGCTTGTTTGTTGAGTGATTTATTCTCAAAATGAAATTTCATCGATTTTATCCGGACAGCACAAGGTGACCCGCCATCTTGTAACTACGGGGTTACCGGTGAGGGTCAACTGTCGTACTAACTCAACTGTTTCTTCTTCTTCGTGTTCGTTTTTCGGTCTTTTCCTCTCTGCCTTCAACCCGTTGATTGATTTTGCTCGCTGTTTTGCGAGATGTTTCGTGCGGGATCCGTTCCGGCGTCGTTTTTTCTTTCCGCTCTTCTTCTTCTCCTCATTCTGGGACTTTCATAGCTCGGTCGTTGTTTTGGCTTGGATTTGCGATTGCAGGCCAAGTCTGGGTCTTGAATCCACAGAGAAACGGCATCGCTTTCGGGTAATTGTTCTTACTGTACGAATGGTTGTGATGAAACGAACGGAAAAAATGAATCAATATTTTGTTCCGTTCGGATCGGGAGTCATGATTTACTGCTTATCTGCAATCGGAGCAGTTGCAACTCCATCTCGACCGACGGAAAGCTCGAATGATAGATCCGAAAGCGTGATGTGGACCTTGAAATGAGCGATTGAACCTCCTTCGTCCTCCCCCGTGTACTATATCAACGGAATTATATCGGAATCCATATACGAAAATCACAAGACGGAGTAATGGCCCTGTTGAGCTGTTTCTGGACACGAATTCAATCGAAAGGAAGGAATCGCTTCCATAACAAAGACAAACCCCCTAATAGGGATAAACGCGATGACTAATCGGGAGCAAGTAGACGAAGGGTTCCGCGGCGATTCGATGCAACGCTCAGGAATGCAGATATACAGAAACAAAGATGTCATGGCAAATTCGGATGACGGCCCAGCAGTTCATTCGTTGTGCAGAAGCGCAAAAAGCCCGGACCCGTATGAAGAAGGCTTCGGCTATCGTCGTCGTCGTCGTTCGTTTTGAGTCTTGGATCCGTCGCGGCCGTTTCGCGTTCAGCGGATCCGACCCAGATTGGTTGAATGTGTTCAGTCTGAATTTTTCTCCGTTCCTCCGCGCCGTCGTACAAACGGGAGGTATTCTGCGATTCCCTGCTCTGTTTTCGGCTTCACGGCCATAAATCCCCGCTCAGTAAGCAGACAGCACCCGTCGGGCCTCGATTCGCATGCAGAGCTCGAGACTTCGGTCACTTGCCTCTTTTTCCTCTCTGCCTGCACGATTCGATCTATACTCTCGGTTCTCGATTAGTTCGGTGCGAGAATACTTTTTGTTCTCCCCAATTTCAACCGACGACGCTTCGCATATTAACACAATGTGACTAAGCGCCGAATGCATACAAATCTGCTGCTGAAGAACGATTGGTGTGGTGGCGGTTGCGTTCGCCTCGGATGATGCCGACACGGGCGTTTTCTTCGCTCGACAAGGTCGATTAAACACGTTGTCATGTGGTACTTCATTTTGTATTCACTACTCATCGAAAGCGAGCTATGTATTTAACGCCAAGCGAAGTTCGAGGACGATAATCGCGAAGCGTCATCTTGACTGAACCTGACGACGCGCAAGGGTTCCTGCGAACTGTCATCAGCCGAGACTGTTTGCGCAGCTGACAAGGCTGTAGGTATTCGTCAGGTCTTCGTGTAGCGGGTTCGGAGATTTCTCAACCCTTGCTGCGGGCACCGTAAGCATCCCTAGAATCAGCACAGATCGAGACAGATCTTCGATGACGCAACCCAAAATGACGCTGCCGGCGGCAACTCTGTACTCGATTGTTTTGCTAGCCTGGTGGTCCGCACTGGCCTGCTGGCGGACCCGGGTTTGAGTCATCGCGCCCATACCCTCTGATGCGTACTGATGTCTTCCTAGTGCGATGTTGCCTATGCTTCGTCGTCGTTGCTCTCTGAGGCGGTGTCGGGAGCATCGAAGTTGCTCGCCTGCCGTTCACTGTCAGGGCCAACTCGAAACGAGCAATCAGCCAGCCAGCCAGCTAGCTATCCATTCATCTATCCGCCTGAGACTAATGATGACAGAACCTAGAAGGTAGAGAACACCGCGGAGATTCGCAGAGCATCGCGTGAGCTGGTCTCCTACGGCGTGATTTACTCACTGACTGAGCCTGCTGGTGACCAGTCATCGCTGAAATACTAAGCATCGGTTCCCGCAGACCGAAAGTGAAGCATGAGATATAGTTTCCACAATGAATGAGCAATCGTTCGATTCGATACCGCGAACACACACAGGCAGTGATTCTTCAGTCTTACCCCGAGCTTGGTCGATCGCTGGGATTGAAGCGTGACATTGAACTGGAAATCAGATTTTCTGCTGATCTCGGCTTCGGTCGAGTCATGTGGCTCAGCTCCAAGTGCACTCGATGAATTTGAATTCATCGATCTTGATCTTCGGCTCCGGATGTCTCGTTCGTTGCGATTTCTTTAGATTCATTCAGAACTCATTAGTTTAACATGGCTCGCCGTCGCGGACTCCGATTCTATCTGAATGTTGTTGAATGCGATTGAGTGACGAACCTGAGGAAATTGTCGGAAAACAAAATAAAGCCTCGTGAGTCATTGAGCTTCCTGGCTAATCATGTCCAAGTCCTTGAGGAAAAGTCCCGCACGTGAACGAATCGGCTCCGATTGGTCGCCACAGGCTCGGAATCTCCTTTTGCTTTTACAGATGCTACTTGTCCGTTGTCTATCTGACAGAAATTTCCTATGTTTGCGTATACCCTCCAAGGAAGGAATGGTCACGCGTATCGTTAGTCCTTATGACTCGTTTGTTCTGGTCCAGAGAAACCGGCGGACTCAGTGAACACAACCAAAGTTTTAATCGGGAACTGACAAGAATCTTTCTGTCTTTGCAGGCACGATGAGGGGTGAAGCTCTATTCGCGCCTGAGGCGGGAGGAGACAACTTTTCAGGCAGCGCGTCCGCAATGGCTCCACTGGGTGCAGGTGGAGGAGTGGGCGGTGGAGGAGGCGGTGGTGGCAATAGACTCCGACCGTTGTCGATTGCCTCAACGTCTTCAACATCAACGACCAGCTCGAGTCATCAGAAACATCCTTCGAACAGCTATCTGGCCAGCGCGGAAAGTCTCCAGGTAAGGGCGAGGGACTGTTTTGGAAACGGACAGAAATAGAGAAATCCTTGATTACTGTTTCTTGTTCTGGTCGTTTTCGTTGCGTCGACGCCACCGTCCGTCGTCGTCGCCGCAATAGAGACGCTCCAGACAGATGGCCAGCAACACAGAAGAAAAACGAAAGTTCCAACCGAAACGGGCGCGCGCTCCAACGGTTTCAAAACTGAAGCTGAGGAAATCCACCGAAGTCGTTTGACGTTCACCGAAAACGGTCGTGACGACGGACCTTCCCAGATTTCCTGTGTTCTCGAATTCTCGAGGACTGATGACTTCATTATTTGTGAAATAGGGAGTTCCGCGCTGCCGTTGCGAGAAGCGCAAGACGAAACTATCGCAGTCTGTTAAGAGGCGGAAAAAAATCGAAGGGAGAACCGGACGAACAGTTCGAGACTCGGAAATAACCGGAAATTTGAGCTAAAGTTGGACATTTCTCAAGTATTCGGCTTTGTTTTTGCAGGATGGAACGTTTTCCCCGATCTCCGACGACGAGGGCGACGCCGGTGACCGCCTCCGGTACACCGACAACGTTGCCCACGAAGTTCTCGAAACCGAACGCGCCTACGTTCACGACCTCGGAGTAGTGATACAGGTGAGTTTCTCATCCCCGAATCGATGCATGAGAATCTTCTGAAGATCGGCGCGTCGACTGGCGTGAAGCTCAGGTGCTCGGATATCAATTTGCCACCGATCCATCTTGCTGGCACGCAGTCGTCGGTGTAAGGGAGTTAACGAAGCTTAAACAACGAGCCAACTTGACAACGTAGCGAGGAAGAGGGGGAGAAGAAGCAGGAGAGAAGAAGAGAATAATAACAATATTTTACAACGGAGGAAGAGCCACCGTGTGGAGAGCCACCCGGCTCGAGTGGGTTCACTGGCCGAGCGGTCGCAGTATTTTGTTTAAGCATGGGGTCCCTCGGCTTTTAACATTGAGCGATCTACACGGCACCGCGGCCTTCCGCCTTCAGCTTGAGCGGGGCCGGCCGTCAACTAGCGTGAAGAAGAGCTCGATTTTCGAGTGTCTGGTCTTCGAGAACGAATTCCGTGCTGGTGAACGGAAGACGTTGAAAATGTTCCGAAATTACTCTCACTCACTCGACGTAGCTACATCCCTGAACGATCGTGATACGTGGCGAGCGGTTCTGAAAAATCAGTCGTTACAAATTCCGAGATTCTGCCACTAGCTGAACACAACTTGAACGGGAGGGGCTGAACGAAAATGTGCGAAGTCGACGGAATGCCAAGTGCTGACCGGCCATCCATCCATCGCTCAGCGAATTCTCCTGAGTTGGGCGTTAGAGCGGAGTAAAAAGGCTTTAGTCATCGGTTGAGCTTCCCTTATTGTGACCTCGATTCAGATTCGATAGAGACCTTTGGTTTTCTTCTCTGGTCAGTAAAGCTGACGACACCAGAAACTCTGGTCCATGGATTCGTGCAGTTTTCTGAAAGTCATGCTGAGCAGCAAGACTGAAAAGTATCCAGTCGAAATTTCCGTTCTCATACTCTGGGAAGCGAAAGTCGCTTGTCTTATGTCAAGTTGTACGTGGGAAGCGTTTCAGACTGTTTTCCAGATTTAATGCGAACTCACTCAGAGGAACAATAGACGACCCTTTGGCTGTGAGTTTTTCCGCTCATTGGAACAAGTTTCAGCAAGCGTCGAAACATATCGGTAGTAGCGTTGAGGGAATCTACGTAGACCATGTCGTTATGGTTGGAAAATGTTTTTTCCTCAGAAAAACAGCTTATCAGAAACGTCGACGCTCCCAGCGGTTTGGATTTTTCGCACAAACAGCTCAAGAACGCTGGATGGAAAAGTGGGTAACGAGGGATTGGGACCTCGTTAACAATGCGCGACCAAACACTTGTACCCTTCGGCCCTCTGAGCTTTTAATTGAAGCTCTCAGTGGACCTATTATCGCCGGAGACGGTTTCCCGGATTAATTTTCTGTGGGATCCTCTGTGGTTTGCTGTGAACGAGTTCTCCAAAACGAATTTGTTTCCATGTTTTCCGTCTCCGCGTTCTCCGTTTGAGCTCAGCGCACTCGGTTGCTTCGACTCTGGAAGTCAGCTGCTCTGCGTTTCCGGTCAATGTCAGGCGCTGTCGTTGCCGCGTGTATGACCTCGAAGGTTTCCGCGAAAATGAGCGCGATTTTGTTTTGTTCGGAGAGAATCGCGTAGAGTCAAGGGAAAACTGCATAAGGACGTCGGAGATCGTAGAAATTCCCTACTCTTCGAAACTGTCCCTGAAAGTTGAGAGGCCGTAAACAGGCAGGAACGAAGAACTTCCCAACAGCATCACACCCAACAAAACATGGCGCAAGCCGTCAACATTGACACAGTGACTCGCAACTTCCTACAGGTGCGACGCAGTTGGGATTCCCGGCGACAAGAACGATTTCTGATCGAGGCCTATATCCAGATTTGCGAGTTGGTCTTTTGAGACCACGGGAGCTAAAAACCGAAACTAGGAACTCTAAAAACCTTTAAACGTGTTGGTCAAGGCTGGTTTGACCGAGATAATGAGGATAATATTCACCAGGATGAAATTATAAATAATGATCATCGAGATAATGGCGAGACAATGCAATGACAGGCAGCGGCCTTGAGGATACAGACGATGCCGGTCCGTGGTGGTCTCTTCGAGGAGTGGGTTCGCTATGAAAGGTCGATTTCAGCGGCGACGAAAGCAACAACAACAACAACAGCAACAACTGGCAGTAGTGTCAGGGTTGAATTTTTCGCTATTGAGAGGTGGAAGCAAGCTCGAAATTCCTTGTTGTGGTGGTGGTGGTGGTGGTCTCTCTGTTTCCCTCGTGAGATGATGGCCGTGATGAAGACCGGGTCGCCCACCCACCCACTCGCTTATCAAATGGGAGCGACCGATTCGAGTGGCATCCGCACGAGCGCTCGAGCGACAGAAAGTGTGTTTTCGACCGAGTTTGATCTGTCAGATGTAGGTTAGAAGAGTCAGACGCGTGAATCCGTCCTGCGTACGATAAAAACGGAGAAAACGATGCACACTTGAGATTGAAATGTTCGATGGCGAACGTCCAGAAACCGAAAGGAACGACTGGCATCCGCCGCCGAACGTCGAGGAAAACGAGAGAACATGGAATGGACGCGGAACGAGAACAAGGAAAAGAATTTACCTGTCATTTACCGTGACTTTTCAGACATTTACACCGACGTCAGTAGCAGCTTGGTTGTTACTTGACGGAGCCGGTGATGTTCGCTCCTGTTTTCTGCTCCATTTGATTCCCCGATTTCGAAAGAGAACGCTAATCGCTCCGAACTGGGTGAATTGACAGAAACCAAAAAGCTCGATACAAGAAAGTCGGTATTTGCCTCGATGGAAAACAGATCAAAAAGAGAAACAAGCCGACGAGGTAATCTGTAGGGAAATTCTCCCTCTTCGATCAGCACCTCGCCGCAAGAGAGATGAAAATGAAGTCGAATGTTTTCCTTTGAGGCAAACATCCCGTAGAAAGAACATCGAGATGAATATTCCAAGAAAGCCGTAGTGTTTAACATACGCTTCAGCCAACGTAAACCATTCATCGCTGAGTTTGGTTATTAGACTGCATCTACGCGAGCTCGTACCACTGCTTTTGAGTCAGTTTCAAGGTCACCCAGATCGTCTCGACTCTTCTAAGCTGCGCTTTGTCATTTTCTCATACTCATTCTACCACAACTGCGGATGTCGCTTCCAATTTCCCTGATGTTTGATCGGACACGAATATTCTCAACACGACCGCTTTTCGGTTGAAGCTCCGACTCAACGTTAGGACGGAGCGCGCCCTCAAACCCCGGCTAGGGCTCAAGGTCCCGATTGAAGGGTGTCTGACTTCTGAAGGGCTCGAGCTCAACGTCGAGGCTGAGAAGTTTCTTCGGCGTTGTTCTCTCGGAAACTTCTTGAAAAGCTCGGAGCATTCCGATCCGGTCATCGACAGGGCTCGTTTCTTCAATGAAGCACTACTTTGCCTTCGCTGGCACCTCGGTCCACCAGACAGAGAGACACAACAGAACCGTTGACAGCAAGACTCGGGCGCCAACTAGGTGAAGGTCGCCGTAGGAAGATTGATTTGGTAGATGTTGTTCTAGAGTCTACATAATTCTTGGGGACGTGGGTGACGCGGCATTCCACGCAACCTCTTCTCGATCTCCCCTCTCGTCCGCCCGGGCTTCTCATTCACTGTGTTTTCATTCCGCGGTCTTCCAAACTGCGTGTGCGTGCGGGGTCCGCGTTTTTCGAGAAGCTTCTTTCACCTTGCACACTCGCGAGCAATTTGCGAACGTCCACAGGTCGAGGCAGAGTCGGTCCGCCGCGAAGTGACAGATCGGCCGCCTGTCGATTGATGGAAGGAAGAAAGGCAGGAAGGAGCAAGAATTTTCCCAGAATTCTTCAAAAGCACCAACAGTCGGCGTCATCAGTTGCTTTCAAAGATACGCACTTTGTTTATTATTTTGTTATGAAGGCGGAGGTCCGCTCTATGGCTCGCTGATGAGCGGGGCCGGGATTCCTCTTTATGACGACGGGCTCCATGTCATCAAGAAGTCTCTCTGCCTACCGGGTCGTGACTCAGTTGTTTGCGTTGCCGCGGGAGGGCTTCGGACGGCCAAAGGTTCTATGACGTGTGGCAAAACTTCGCTTGATCCATCAATCAATTCGCAAACCCTTAAGGAAGTGTTTTTCGAGCTCATTTTCTTCGTGCTCATCGTGTTGGGTTCGGTGGAATTGGTTTGTCTCTCAGGTGTTGCGGTTTCAAGAAAGAGCCATTGTCAAAAGTGGTTCGATTTGGTTCTCCGAGCGTGGAGCGGAGGTGATCAAAGTTTCGACCGGCAGCCAAAACTTCCGACTGATAAATGATGACGGCATCCGTATTCCACCAATCAAGGTGCCGGAGCAGAATTTGGATGACGACGTGCTTTCTCTCAGCAGTGACTTTCACTCACAATAAGTCGACGCCTACTCGAAAGCGAACAAATACACCAACAACAGTATTCACTGTCATTCAGTCAGACTTCAACGAATGACGATCCCCCGATCTCACAGAAATCCTATTTCCGAACAATACGTCAGCGGAGCCGTCGGTGGTCTTCCACGTCATGTCACATCAACAGGATTTCCGGTGAATACCTAGACCCGTAGGTCTAGAAGTCTGCAGAACTATGAAGCCACGTTCTCATCGTAGCAGCTCCACCAGCCATCAATGCATCCGGACAAATCGTTTTCGCGGGATTTTCTCGTTTCTTCACTGTTCCGTCGGATCTTTTGAACACAATATCTGAATCTGTACAGAAAACAATACTTTCTGTCGGAATCGATCTTTTACTCGATTACGTCCATTCGCACAAATGGGCTCTAAATGATTCGAGTAAGTTAATGTCCGTGTGAAAGCCATTTCGCTAATAGTGTTGCGAAACTTTGGACGCGGTCGTTCGCGAGCTCACAAAGCATCGTTCACGGCACACAGCACAAGTGCAAAAGGAAGAGCAAATCGGTGACATATCGCGGCTTTTAGATCCCTTGACGAGATTGGAAGCTGCTTCTGAGTGAGTGACACACACGCGCATCTTCAGATAATCGTATCAATCTCACGTCAGCGGCAGACGATTATGAAGTATGAACCAAGGGGCGAACACCGTTATTGAAAATTATCGTCGCAATGATCTAGTTTGCGATCGTTTCGTGCGAGCCGAGTTCCGTCGCTGCAATCAATGAGCACTGCATCTTGAACAACAATCAACAAACTAGCAGCGACATGGAAATCCCACTCTGATTGAGGCTTCCTTCCTTCCATTGCAGGGTTACCAACGACCAATGCGTGAATGCGGAGTGACAGAAGGCTTTGTTAGCGAAGAAGATTTGGCAATACTGTTCGGCAATCTAGAACAGATTCTCAAGCTGCATAGGTGAGTTTCCGTATTTACTTGTTATGCGTCCAGTCCGAACAACCATTGAGAACCGACTACATAGACCAGAATGACCCACCGTGCATCGATCGTAAATGGTTGATGTACGCCCACACAAACAAACGCATGAACTGGCACAAAGCCTAACCCTACCTCAAAAATCGCTCCCTGTCGACCTCTTTCGCGGACACAGACGGCGCTTGTCAGCGAATGGCCAACCCACAATCACCCAGTTTAGGATCGTAAAACTGAAATGATTCCCTCTTTTCTTCCTCAATACCAGTACTTTCCTCGAACGACTCACGAGCGAATGCTCTCGGAGACTACTATCGCGATCCGGGGAGACGGATCATTCCGGAAGCAACGCGGTCGCGATCGCCGAGTGCTTCCTGGCACAGTTCGGAGCGGGTCAAGGCGTTCAGGTTTACGCTAGCTATTGTACGAATTATCCACGAAGTCTCCAGGTAAATGTTCTTTCACTCCTGTTTCCTCAAACTCTCTCCGATTCGGAGGAAGTGGCCCTACAAGGAATAGTTCTGGTCCAACAAGCAACTTTTCGCAGGTGTTGAGCCGGCTAGTGAAACCTGATACTCGATCGTGTGCGCTTCTTTCAAAACTGCAATTGGGTCTTGGTCATCGGATGCAACTCGGGTCCTACCTTTTAAAACCTGTACAGAGAATATTAAAGGTGAGTCATCTCAAAGCTCAGTGTCCAGGTCATCTATGTTGATACCCAGTGAAATTTCATCTCGCGAATGGATCCCATCCGATATCCAGCTGAAAATGAGTTGACCCGTTCCCTCCCACATCCAGTACCCTCTGCTCTTGGATGCTCTGCGGCATTTCGAGAAAGACTACCCCGGCTGCGCGGGCCAAGACATCATAGAACAGGCGTTACGCACCATGCAGCAAATCGCCAATCGAATAAACGAAATCAAAAAGGTAAAACCACAAATAGATTCACCTGTGGGCCCACTTCGGATTCTCAAACAATTCGAGCTATCGATTCATCCCTTCCTTCTTCTCAAAATTGAATTTATCGATTCGACCACCGGCCAAAAGGATCGTCTAGTTTGAACGGCGACTCGATCGAAACGAATGGCTCAATTTCAGCTAGTTTCAATACGGGTTCTCCTATTTTCTTCGCAGTTGGACGAAGACGCTGTCAGGGTCCAAGAAATTCAAAGCGTTCTTCAAGGATGGCCTGGAAACGATTTGACAACGTACGGGGGCCTCGTCGCTGAAGAGAAAGTCATGTGAGTGAAGCGAAGGGATCTGTTTCCATTCATTTTTCTCCCGTGCCTCTAGCCACTGTCCCACTTCGTGAGCACTCATAGTGGAATCCGCAAGTGGTCACACGCAGTGAAGGGTCGAGATACGCTTCTCGCTCAGTCGAAGAAAACTCGTCGTGGTTATCCGATCGCTGCGTTACCGAAATCGAACTGCTGCATACCTCCGATGCTAACCGAACATCCACCGGTGTTTTCAGGTGTTCGAAAAAACACTTGATGCATATCTTCCTCTTTGAGAAAATCCTGCTCATAACGAAACGGAAACGGAAATCTCCGAATCTACTGTTCTACACTCAGCATATCGCCACGAATGATCTGATGGTCAACGAGAGTTCGTGGATGGTGGTCGGAGATTGCTCGTTCCAGGTGAGCATCCTCACGATCCGTGACGCGAAACCAGTGGCCCCCCATGCGGGAGGATCAAGTCTAAAACCGAGTCTTGAGTAAAATAATCAATCGTCTTCATTCTCGTCGCAGGTTCTTTCGAAAAGTAACCGGCAAGTTGCTTACGTTTTTGAGACAACGGGTCGCGAACGCAAGAAACTATGGTGCGACCGTCTGAACAAAATCATCCTCGACTCACTGGACATACCACCGGAGCAACGTTCGAAAATCCTGGAGAACCTCCGTCGAGAGAGAAATCTCAACTACAACCTGAGCAAGCGGGAGCACAATAATTCATTGAAGGCGCACAAGAAAACTTCTCGTGGATTGGATTCGCTCAAGAAAGCGACGAACATCTTGCATCGTCGTCGAGCGTCCGTCGACAACAGCAGCTTGCGAGCCCCAACCTCGACCAGCACGGCAAACGGCCACGCCGCCTCGGGTGCGAAAGACGCTTGCGGCAACGGTCAGCTCCGGATAAAGAACAACCACAGCGGCTCCCAGACAAGCAGTTCAGCGAGTCACTCAAGCTGCGGCCGATCGAGTCTCAAGCTCAAGAGCAACTCGAAATACAGCTCGGCGAAAGAGCACGGCAAGCTCCGAAGATGCCTCAGCCAGATGGAGTTGAACCAATTGATGCAGCGGGGCAGACGACGCGACACAAGTATCTCTTCGGCGTCTACTTCTTCGACGAGATATGTGCCGCATCGGTCTTCATCGCTGCCGCGATGGATGAAGCTCAACCCGGTGAAGTCTCAGTCGAAAACTCCGTGCGGAGGGGTCAGCGACGCACCGCGGAGCCGACAGTGGAAGCACTTGTTGTTCACTATGGGTAGCAGACTTCGAACTTCGCTGCTGAGCACCGACAGTGGAGCGAGCAGCTCTTCCGCCACCGAGCAACGAAGACCAGCCTCGATGGACTCGGCGCTCTTCTACACCAACTCAGACTCGGAAGATGATGAGGAACACCTCGAGGAGGAGGAATTAGAATCAAATAACAGCTCGGGATCGTTTTATGAACGGAATTTCGAGTTGTGCTGCCGAGATGAAATCTTCAGAGATTCCGCGATATTCTCAGAAGATACGATTTCGGAGATCTCCGCGGAGTTCCTGATGCGTGACTACGGAGAGCAGGTGCTCAACGGTACAAACGATCTGAAGCATCTTGTACGACAACTGAACGAAGTCGACGAGAAGAGCGAGACGGGCTTAGACAGAGTCAAATGACAGTGACAAGTTTCTTTTTCTTCGTTCTACTTCTCCTGGACTTTTGAAATTTCCAAGATTAGGCAATGTATTTTTGGCAACTCGAGGAATCTTAGTCGAACCTAAACCTCTCAGTTGCCAGCGTGCCAAACGCCGCGGATATCAGACGCCCCGCACTCTGGAACCTGAACAAGCTCGCGACCCCTTCGAAAGGAGGTTTGGATGTAGAGTTCGCCTGGCATAGCAGACGGTACAACTCGATTGTCCGCGATTTGCCAGCTCAAATCGTTCTTGACTCACGAAATGAGGCAATCGAGTCGGACGGGCGAACTCGCGAGCTTTGGTAGCTTGTCACGCCATAGTGAATGTGTATGTGAACAACTTTGTACAGAAAGACAGATTTCGTTCAGACGATTGTATCTATTGTACAGGAGGTCGAAGCCGGCTGATTGCAGACTCAACGATTACCAGGCGGCCTCGGAAGGTTCTTGAAGACACGAATCCGTACGGGACAGGAAGGCTCCTGTTCCGGACGTTCCGTGTTCGTACGCACAGAGGAGCCTTCCGAGGCTGCGTTGCTCTACAAAGGCATTTCGTGGACTACCCGTGTAATTTCAACAGCTTTACGTTTCGTTTCATCGGTTCTTAAAAGGCGATGGTTACCGGGACAATCAAGATTATTTCATGAGTATCGATTCGGATGCGGAAACAGATTCCTTGGATTGAGCTCATTGCGATCAGATTAGACTCAGCCGTTTCGATAAGATAATTAGCCGTGGACAAGAATCGGCGCACTCACGTGAGACTCGTCTCGTGACTCCCTTAGGGAGAGGATGCCCAATCTGAATGGAAATGTTTGGTATACGAGACTCTATCAGATTATTTCAAAGCAGAAATGTATTCTCCATACAGTTTCAACAATGCGCGATGAAGTACCTGAAACAGATCAAGTATTCTGCTGCAATCAACCAAATCGATGAAACAATCATTATTTTCGGCGGAATATAATGTATCCTCAGATATATTATATGGAAAATGTGTTAAATATTGAGCGACGTTGACGACCGTTCTTGCAGTCTCTTCGCAATTGTTTTGAATATCATCTCTGTGAGTCTCAGAAAATGTGGTCTCCCACGGAGTTCTTGATACAGATGCAGTACAAATATTGCCCTAAAACTGAGAGGAGCAGGAGGAGAGCGTCGAAGATTGCTAACGAAATCATATTTTACGCTTGAATCGATCTTTCCGAGCATTTTCTGAGCTGCGTATGAACTGCTGATAGTTGGTCGTCAAGAAGCTGAATGGCATGTTCTCAACCATATTTATCCTCATCGTGGGTAGACTTCAAAGTTAGACGGGCGATATTCGCCATGGAGAGAATAACCTCTATAACTATTGCTAGATGAAATAAAACTAAAATATATTCTGTGACAGAACGCCGAGCTTTGGTTCCTAGATAACTCCCATTCCGATCTACGCTAGGGATTGTACAATTAGAGGACGATCACCACTTTCTATATCTTCGCGCTTTCATCGTGCGCGCGATTACCGCCTGTATTGCCTATTGGGGGTGTTGAAGCACGAATGTCCATTGTCATCTCCGAGGACGCGTCAGTAGGCTTTTCGACGAGGTCTCCAGGTCGACGCATGGGCATACGGCTCTGGACTCTGGACAATTTCTTAGTTACCTCCTGTGGGCAAAGAAATCTCGCCCGGACGTTAAGGATGATGAATGTCGGTTCCTGCTTCCTTCTGGTGAAATTCTCACGCGCTCTCAGTTCCACGCTTAGAATGAGACCCAAGCTGTTGAAGTTTGCCAAGTACCAAGAGTGATCCCGATAAACATGACTCTTGGTCCATGAGTTTTATAGATAGTGAGACCAATTCCTCTTCCTGGTCGTTCCCGCGCTCAATTCTTTCCCTCGAAGAATGCATCCATCGATGTAAACACCGACCCGGTGTTGAGAGCTGAGAGCGCAGCAAGTTTTGAGGCTAATCATTTGTGCAGTTCTGAACTACTTTCCACTTGTTTAAGAGTTCAAAAGTTTCACGGCAGCTCGCTCGGGAGGCTTGAAGGTCCTCGCATAGCTGAGCGAACAGAGAATTCAAGCATTATTGGCACAATCGTCACTCGAGATGGCCTCAAGTGAAGTCGCCTCCGCGACGAATCTCGATGTTCCTCTATCTGAGGCTACACAGAAGGTACCAGGCGGGCTTCTCCACCAAGAATTTCCTCAGCCATCTTCTATGAAACTCAATCTGAAGGATCTGTGCATCGGGGTTGGCTGAACCCATTGGTGATCCTCAAAAGAGCTTTGCGAACCCTACGGCGCGTTTTTCGATTGGAACGTAGAAATTGGGACAAATAAAGAGATTTTGAGCCCAAGTGAAAATAACGAGAAAATGAGAGGGGATTTCCTGATGCAATGTACGAATCAACGAAGTCCGGTCAAGAGACAGACTCTCGAGAGCATGCCGGCATTCAAAGTTCGAGCTCCGGTTTGTGAACCATGACCGGTCGCTGTCGAATTCTCGAGCTTCTGCTGATCTTTTCCAGCCTGGAATATTGGAAGCGTCGATCACAGCTCGGAAAATGATGGTCGGTGCAGGATGTGTACCGCATCGGACGGGTTTCAAATCGCCGCCAGAGCATGATTTTCTTTTTGACACGCTTCGATTTGAATGTGAGTGACGTTCTGAATTTTAGCTCGATGAAATGAAAAAGTCAATGAGGACAGATGCGGAAAACATGATCTCAAAACGGATTCCCCAACGAATCGACGAACTGAATGAGGTAACGGCCACGAAATCACGGAACCGTGATCTCGATCCCATCCTACCCCAGGTCGGCCTCAGGGTATGTTGACGATCTCCATTGCTTGGTTTCCAGGTTCTCGAAAGTCCAGACTTCAGATTAACTTCTGACCAGTATGCGTGTCCCGTCAATGTACCAGTCCCACCTGGAATCAATCAGGTTAGTCGTTCAAACTGTGAAAGTCTTGCATTATCCAAGACGAGGAGGATAAACGCGCAATCGGTTCCAGGAGAATATCGCTGGGCAGTCGAACTACCTTGAGAAAGGCGAGGTGAACGGCATCAAGGTGAGCGATTCGTGCTCTTCCCTGAGGTCAATCGGCGAGGATCGGATATTGCGTGTATGGAGCAAAATCGACAAAGACGAGGAGCGGGGCGCGATTGATATCTTCATCTGATTTGCAGCTTCTCGTGCTTCCCGATGGAGTCATCCGAATGAATGCAACGCTCGAACGTTTACAGGAAATCGTAAAACCTCTGATAGTACAATTGGTGGGGTCCCAGGTTTAGTGTGCAGAAAATGCCGCCGTCAACGATATACAGGACCCATCGATATATGTACCAGCGGTGACTTTGCGTTCAATTTCAGGCCGATGATTGCAACCTCCTCAAGATGTGGATCCAGTTACTCATCCCAAAAGTTGAGGACGGCAACAACTTCGGAGTCGGAATCCAGGTAACACCTAGAAGTTCCTCCAAAGTGCAGTAGTGTGCTGTTCCGCTCATTCCCGCTCAATCGGAAGAGCATGGGAGAAGCAACAAGATACTCGCACAACGAGACCTTATGAAGGAGTTCCCTTGTTCTAGGAAGAATGCCTTGAGCAAGTCAGCGAAGTTCAGAAAAATTCATCATCGTACCTTGATCTAGTCTCGCGCTACTACGCAACTCGAGCGAAAGCGGTCTCCAAAGTACGTACTGCGGCCAATGCATGCTGGTCTACCTTGTCTGTCGATTGAAGAATCGTCGATGCCCGGTCTCGATACGCGTCAATCATTCCCGGTTCTGGAAGTCTCATGGTGGAACGATCGCGTTGCAGGTGGCCAAATACCCTCACGTAGAAGATTTCCGCAAGACGGTCGAGGAGATCGACGAGAAGCAGTACCACCTCACCACGTTAGTTGCGCGACAGATTCGCAATGACTACTCAATCCTCCACGATATCCTGACGAAGAATATGGAGAAGATCCAGGAACCTCGGAATTCCAACGCCGGGAACCTGTACTGAAACTGCTCCAAAATCTGTCCGAAGACGAACGGCCATCCCTCTTTGCTTCTCAAACAGCCCATTTCTCAGGGATTTCGTATCTGAGCGTCAGACTCATTTTAATATTGCTTTGGATGCAAATGAACACTTTTGTATAGAGCAGCCTAAAACTTCGTGGAGGCTGTGGGATGAACGGTGGAAGTTTGGTGATCCGAATAAATGTAACATTCTTATGAAGATAGTTCCACGCTTCCTGTTCGCAGTTGGCGATTTGAAGTCGTTTTTGAGCGCAACTGAACATGGGGTTTGGGGGCTGAAGCCCGATCAGACGCCCTCTCCTGAATACGCGCCTCCCCTCATTGACTACGTACACCTTCAAGAGAGAATGGAACGAATGAAATTTGTAAATGATGGAAATCAGATTTCATGACCAGTGTTCGAAACCAAACATTTCAACCAGTGATCTCTCTAGTCCTAGTCATTTGTCGATCTCTCGCTTTGTGTGTGGGCTCATATTCGTCTTGGAAAATTCTCGTCCAAACCGACATAAATTATTAGACTCTGCTCCGTGGTTTGTTCACTGTGAGTTTGCCCTAGCTGAGAGATTTCCGAGCTGAGTAGCGGCGGGCGCGGAATGCAGCGGGTGAGGAGGCGAAGAGGACTGCGTTTAGCTTGATTTGAGCTTCCGTGTGCTCGGGTAACCTGATAACAAGTCCAACCGGAGGCTGAATGAAGAAGACTCCACGTCCTTCGCGACAGCGTCCTCAGAACTTCTGGTCCTGAAAGGATCTGTAGGTAATCCGAAAACCGCTTCTTGACCGGCTCGGCATGGAGCGTTCGGATATTCATGTTCCATTAGATTTGGGGCGGAGAAAGAGAAAACAGCGGAGCTTCATAAATATCCATTTTTACTCTGAGTTTCTCCATCATACACACGTATGTAAATGGAATCCATATATATCTAGAAATCTTCGCACATCAAGTATCGCCCTCGGCCGCAATGACAAATTCGGTTCCTATGCACGGGAATCTCTATTCTGGGTTCCGCTTCATCTCCTATCCACTTTCTGATGCAGATTTGAGAGAGTTCAGCTGCGAATACGAATCACATGTCACGAATAGAAAACTTTATATCCTCCAACTTCCCGCCGATCATCTCATCTGAACAGTTCACTTCCTTCTGAATAGCCTCCATGCTTTGCGCACACTAATTTCACTATTTCCTCACTCGCACCTTCTCAATTCACCGCGATATCGTCCCAATGCCAAAAAAGAGGACGGAAGGTAACAAAAGCGCTTTCGAAAGATTTGAGCTTTGAGATTGGGAGAAGAACTCCGAGATAACATACACTGCCATCATGCAATTGGTTCAGTCATCTGTTCGTCAGTTTGTCTAAGTACTCTGGCTATATCCCTGCCGTGTATTCTCTCAAAAATCTCTCCTGCGGCAGATAATAAATCCAAATATGCCGATAGAGCGGGATAATAGAGGGACAGAGTCTTGAACTTCATCGTCGACGTGCGGTCCGATGATAGAAGATCGTTGGAATGGAGTGTGCGTTCGACGCCCATCACACTGCCCAAGTACCCAATGGGACCAGTCCTCGGTCAGATCTGATAGTGTTGAAATGGTTTCGAAAACTTCATTTGTGTGTTGGTTGTGGCGGATTCCTCTGATCCAAACGAAAGCTCACTACCGGAGCCCCGTTCGCCGATATTTGCGAGAGAACAAACCTCTTCTCGATCCCAATCACCGATTCGGGTGAACAAATTCCGACCCACCGGTTCAATAATGACTATTCCGCACTAGAAACGTTCCGAATCGTTCTGTGCTATTCGGAACGACTCGAATGCTCTCAACTCCGTCAAGATACGGTTTTTGTGTTAAGATTTGAAAGTGCAATTCGTCACATGTTGGCAACAACGAGCTCCTAATAGAATTTCTTGGCAGCATCCGCTTTACTGTTGCGGTAAACCATGTAGCCAAGGATGAGGACTAGCTGTACGCAGGTAAATGCGATGAAAGTTCCGGTGCCGACGCAAGCCACCTGCGGACATCCACCTCCGCCCTGGTTCAAGGTGGACGCCGCTACTGAGGCCACATCGCGCTTCACCACGTTGATGGAATCACGCAACTCCGTGACCATCCGAGGATCTATCTGGGCGCCTCCCGGCTGACCACCAGATCCAGATCTCTGACTCAGCTAGAAAGCGTGGAAAGTAAACATTATATTCTTGTCGGTTTTGTCAATCACAATGGGAGAATCCTGCTGCTCAATTGCAGCGCCAAAGTTATTCATATGAGAGCAACCTGTTCGAAACTCACTTCTGCCACGGTTTGGCGAACAGTTTGAAGCGTCGCAACGAGATCTCTCTGTGAACTCAATATTGAGTCGATCTCATGTCTCTGGATGCCTGGAATCGAGGGCGAAATCGGAATGAGACCAGATCTGGACAATTTTGGATTTTGATTCAGTTTAGCCTACATCGCGATCGGAGCCGCTCCAAATCGCGCTCTGGGAGGCCACGTAGACCCATGATCTGGATTTGTGTATAGAAACTGTCGGTCACAGATGCGGTGCCAACACGTAGCACCCTTGGATGTCCGTTCTTTCGGACTCCAATATTCCACAGTGTTCGAGCGGCATTCGATTGGCTCTGACATCGCGCTGACGATCTCTCCACAGGAACGGGAATGTTAGAGGAGTAATATAATAAATATAAACATTTTGTCGAACTTGAATATCAAACTTTCAAGCGCAGAATAGTACCTAATTGAAAGGGGATTGGCGACTTACCGCCTATAACGCTTGGTGCAGGGACACCTCCTGGGCCCGGATGCGCAACACCGCCGGCTTGTTGGATCATCCCGACCATACTCAGCGTTCGCTCTTGTCGGCCCAGGAGCTCATCGAGTTTCCTATGTACTGCTTTGAGACCTTCGTACATATGGCTCTGTCCTTCGAAGATCTGTCGTAGTTCCTGGTTCTGTTGAGTTTCATAAGCTTGCTCGGGGTCGCCGTGCTGATCGATTTGTGCTTGCTGTTCAGGGTGCAACTTGCGGTACTCTTCTTTTTGCTGCTCAAGCTTTGCTTTGTAACCCTCATACTCTTTCGTGAATTTCTCCTTCTCCAAATCGGCGATCGATGCCTGCTGCTGGGGAACTTGACCAGGGCCGTATAGGGACGTTGTCAGAAACTTGAGCACGTCGTGGTCGTCGGCAAGTCCACCGGTAGCCGCCGAAACTCCGAAATATCCGCTTGTGGGCAAGAACACGTTTTCAGCGCGTAAGCAGAGCTCATAGTCGTCGTCAGTGTTGGTGTTTCCCGAATGGAAGAACACCGAGAGCACGTTCTGGAAATACTCGATCTTCGCTTTGACAGGGAACGGTTTGTTGCGGAAGTCTCGCTGGCATCCCGCTAACTGCTGGGAAATACCGTCGGTTTCGTGGTCATAAGTTTTGGTACCGTCGTTAAGCATAGCCATGATGTACGGATTGTTGTTGCGGTTGTCATTGTCGAACGAATCGAAGAACAGTCCAAGACCGGACCACTGATCCGCAGAGCCGAAAGTGTTGCCTTCCGGCATTTTCTGCTGAGCAAACCAGAGAGCGAGACCGTCGGCGCCGAGTCTGCCGCGGCCGTTCACGCGGAAAACGAGCTCGATCTCCCACCAGTTGAAGTTGGTTGGGTTTTTCGCCCAGATGGAACCCTTCTTGCTGCGGAGAGATGGAGTGATACGGACCATTTCCTCGGAGGCGATCGTGCTTCCAAAGTACTCCCAGAATGGCACTGAACCATCTTTCTGCGATAAATAGGGCCCTTTGAACGAATACTTGTACTCAAACTTCCTGTGGGCGATCTCCGTTGCATCTCCACCTGTTGTAACAAGTGCCACTAATAGGCAGCTCCCGAGCACTGGAGCGAACGCCATCACGTCACTGGATCGACCTGTTGCAGTTTGTCACTAAGAGAGCACTTGCCGCAACGAATCGCTCGCGGCGACGATCTCGTTCGAACAACGTGCCTGTGTCGTGGAATAGTCGACACCACCGTTAAGAATATCGCGAGACTGCCACGAATCCCCGGCAGAATGTCTGTCTACTGCAAACCGTATGGTGAAAATTGACGCGCCAATTTTCAAAAATGGGCCTCATCAGGTTGCGTGGCTTTGCGTGGCTCTATACCTTTACGCGAAGCGAAAAGTGCACACAAAATGTTCCTCAATGCGAGAACGGCGTTCGTTCAGGACGGAAGATACGTTTGTCTCATAGAGCGTCCGAGGCACGCTATTCCACCCTGTGAAAGCTACGTTCCGAAGAAACGCCGGACTTCCGCCAGTGTGCAACCTTCTTGCCACCTTTTGCCAGCAATCACGAGGCTGCGGTTCTGTGGTGTCGCTCGATACCGCAACACCACAGGACCGCGACCCAACTCCGACCATCTTGCCATTTTGTGCTGAAGATCACGATGCTGCGGAGCACCGCAGGACTGTGCGGTCCAGAATGAAAAATACCTGCGAAGGAGCGGCGTAAAAGGGTTCGCGCGTCAGTCATAGACCATCGTCAAATAAGTTCCGTGACTCCTCCGATGAAGTTCAGCTCGGTCCTTTTCAATTTATCAGTTCTTCCAAATTCGACCATCCAATGGAGAATTGGCGTTCTTCGAACGATACCCGGAGCATGCGTTCCTTGGCGTTCTAGGACAACGCCGTTCTCGTGATCAAGAAGATTTCATGTCTAGGAAGAAGCAGCAATCAGCTTGGATTCCAATCGAATATGAGGTTCTGCCCAAGTTCATTGCTCTAGGGAGTGAGTTTGCTCAGCGGTCTCGCACATCTTCGTGGGGCAGTGGTCGTCGCCCAAGCTGTCACACATGATCATCATCAACAGCCTGTTGGCAGAAATCACGTCATCAACTCAGAGTGGTGCCACTCACACATGGGGGAGATTGCCTGTATATGTGGACGCGACGTCTTCTAAAACCTAACACGCGCGATGAATCGCGGACATGATCGGGCTCTTCAGCACGCACGCGGTAGAGGATCGAAAACGGATACGATCGGAGCTGCGATGGAGCCTGGATAAGCCGGCCGACATCTCCTCTGGAATCAGATTCGATATCAAGGCGCAAAAGGTATGGTGGCCTTTGATCCGAGTCTCGAGGGTCGTTGTTTGGTTCTACGTGATTCTATGGTGAAGTTTGACTGTCCATCGAATGAAGGCGATCGATTGTCAATCCAACGCGTGACCCCTTGAAATAACTGTTCGGATCAAGAAAATCTTATTTATTGCAGACGAACGAGATTGTGTGAAGACCGCGATTGGCGACAAAGGAAAGTTGATTTCGACTAAGGCTGCAAAGTTGTTGAATCAGAATCATCAGGAAATCGTCGGTGCGGTCGAAATGGCTTTATTCCTCTCGTTCTTGGTTTTTCTCCTCCCTCCAGCATCGGGGGAGGACAAAAACAAGGTGTGCAATGAACGGGTGAGACCCCCGGATACTGTTGACAGCCAATTTCTTGAACATTGCTCTCAAAATTGGATCCTAATGAAATTGATTTTCTCCTAGGAGCGGCGAATGGACATGTTCGTGGCGTACAGCGGCGACCGTATAGCGCAATGTTTCTCAACGCCCCACTCTGGCCCCACCGCTCCATGGGCCGCTCCATAGAGGTGGGGCACAGGCCCCACTGGTTGAGAACCACTGGTATAGCGATTCCGGCCGGGGTAACCCGCGTACAAACCTGCAGGAAGACAAACGCTCTCATTTTCCACCTGGATGGTCTGAAAGACAACGAAATCATATTCGACCCAGAAAACTGCACCAGACCGGATCCACACGAAAGGCTCCAAGCCTCGTTCAAGAGCGTTGCAAAGCATACCGAGGTAGCAGTAGAGGAAGCGACGCACAACAAGCTTGACCCGAGGTCAGCCCTCATGGTGGGCGGCCTCGGGGTCGCGGGTTTAGCATACCTAAGCAACTCGACGTTGATTCCGGAGAAATTTCGGTTGGGTTGATCAATATTGTCGCGAGCCGTTTCAGGAGGAACGAAGGCCGTCGCAAAATACTTCTCGTCCGAATAGTGATTTTGATCGATAATAATCTCCGCGGGACCACTTCTCGCCGAAACCAATTGTTATGAGGTTGCCAATGGCAAATTGCTTCCGGAAGACGCAGATTATAAGCGCGCCAACAACCTCGCTCGCGGCATAAACCTCAATACAGTCGATACTTCACTCATTTGACTTAAATTCACCGACAAAGACATTTCGGGACGATCCGCAGCCAGCTGCTAGAGCACGCTCGTTGAAAAATTCAAACGGGTTTCAGTTCTGCAGCAGCCAACTGCGACAAAAAGAATCTTCTACTTCAAATTCGCTGCCTCAAAGACGCCTACTCAAAACGTTCGTCAATTCCGTGAGCTCGAGGCTGTCGCTATGAATGCTGGCGCCAAAACCAACGATTCCATGCTTGTTCCATGCCTTCTTCAGGCGCTTCATCCAAGCTGGGTTTTGATGAAACAGTCATGGAATATGCAAGCAGCAGAGCAGCAAACGATCACCAATCTCTACGCTCTCATCGTGAGTGAGCAAACACGCCTTCTTGCTGAAGCACGAGCTTCAAGCACGAATGTTCACAACAATCATGCCGTATACTACTCTCAGTTACAACCCCCCCGACAACCCCGTGCTGACTTCACCGACAACCACTCATACAACAACCCTCGATTCGACAACAATCGCCCTAGATCCTCGAATTCGAATCCCCGCTACAATCCACGTATGAACTAGAGACCTAACTTCAACAACAACCAGTATTCACAAAACAATTACTATTCCCAAAACAATTTCAATCCCGCACGGCTCAACAATCCCCGACGCTCCCAGCGCTTATAAATGTCATCAAGCGTCATAAGTTCGCAGACAGCAAGTCTCTCAGACCATATCACCCGTCTCTCCACTTGAGGCTCGTTGACTCTTTCTCATGGAGGTGACAATATCATTGATGATCTCAGAAGTGAATGAATCTTGATACGAAATGATAAGGTATTAATAGAGTCCGAAGTGAATGAATTTTCGTACGAGATGATTGAGTACAGTCAAACCCGCTTATAAGAGACCCCTCGGGAAAGTGAAAATGGTCTCTTATATCCGGTTTCTCTTATAAGTGAGGAGGTCCAAGCCGGCGTGGGTCGAAGCTCCGGTATCAAATTGGGCTGGGATTCCTTCAGAGATATCATCCGTGGGTTCATCTGCATTGACACAAGTGTTTCCGGTTTATTTTTACAAGATTTCTTAAAATTACGGACTGCACAAACAATCTCTCATCTGAAAAACTCGGTAATTTGGCGCTGTGGGAGGTCGTCGATGATTCTGTTGCCAATCATGGTCTCGATGACGTAGAATTCATCGAACGTCTCGAAATTCTCTTCCAAATATTGCCGAATAGTGACTTATGCCCGCGATGATTTCGCGAACGTGAATCGATCCTCCTAAGAAAACCATCCGCTGGGAAATAAGCTTCGGGCTGGTCGAATTGCGAGAAAAATCCACGAAATTGTCTCTTTTAAGCGTTGAGAAACTGGAAAATCCGAATCCAATCGCTCTCTTATATGCGGGTTTCTCTTATAAGCGAGTCTCTTTTACGCAGTGTATTTTAACATTGATGTCTATGGTGATAAAATCGGGAAATTGTAAACTGTCTCTTATCGGCGAGGATCTCTTTCATCCGTGTCTCTTATAAGTGGGTTCGACTGTATTATTGGAGTCATTATTATTCAGTGTGGTCATTGGGAAGGAAAGAATGCTCTAGAGCAGTGGTTCTCAACCGGGGTTCCTCGGACCCCTTTGGGTCCTGGGGACTTTTTCGGGGGTCCGCTGCCGAAAATTTTGCGGACCCCTGGGGGTCCTCAGGACGTCCCGGCGATCCGAATTCCGGTGGTTCCACAGACAACCTGGGGTTGAATGCAAAAAATGAACCATAATTGCATGTCTGGACGCAGAGAACGACATGCGTCTCCAACTCTGTGGAAGAGTTCCTGACTTCGAAAACCTCGCCAAAGATGTCCTCGGAGGAAAAAAGGTTGAGAAGCACTGCTCTAGAGACACTGGAAATGTGCAAACCCCACCCGTCTCGAGCGATTCCTGGATAGGCTACTATCACGGGCTAGACTGCTTTATGTTGAATGGTTTATGAGCTCAATACTCTCCATCGGACGGTATGCGAATTCCCCCATTGTTGCCGATTTTTTTCAGAGAGGAACTCGAAATGGTCGTCTCTCTTCTGTTATCATGTCAGAATCAGAACCAAATCTTTGATCCGCTGAAGTTTCGCAATGATACATGAGACATGAAAGATGGAGAAAGTAATTTCGATGGGCGAGAGAGCATTTCCCCAGGATGGCACCCTCCCTCCGGGCTGGCGCCCTGTGCGACGGCACTGCTCGCGCACCCCTTCGGCCGTTTGTGAACCCAAGTTCCGAGAGGTCGCTTCCCGCGAAAGATGCCAGCGCTCCTGGACACGCTTCGGCCAACAAGCGCTTCGGTAGAGATAACTCTTCGAAAAGCGCGGTGCCAACGCATTTGTCGCCAGCAGCGCCTTGACGACGACTGTGCCTCGCGTGAGCTCACCTTACGGCCCTTCTACGCCCGCAACAAGGCAGGGAGGATGGGAAGCTTTCATTCGGATTTGGAAATTCGCTGCATCTTCAGGCTTCGTTAACTGCCAGGTGACGATTCAAAATGTATTTGCTCAATATTTGCTCCCGTGGATTGCAGGTCATCCACATGACACCCTCGCGTTACAGGACCGGAAGAGACGACTCGTTGATGAAGCTGAGTCGATGGCATCTTCGCAGACCCTCCGATTGATCATGTTTCTCATCGCTTATGTTCGATGATTCATATGAAACCGCCACCAATGGATGGTCTGCTTCAACGCTAGAATACATATCAGGGGATAACTTGGAAGCGGGCGCTCAGCGCGGTTAGCTCGCTCATTCTTTCGTCAATTAGCTTCGGAGCGTGAAGCCATCTAGGAACCGCGATGAATTCAGCAGAAAAAGTCAATGTCGTTTCCTCCACCAGTGCGGCTTTTAGCCGAGAAGAGTATGCATCTAATTTCGATTTCTAACTCACACTCGTACTTTCCCGCGAAATGATTCGAGATACGAGGGAAGGCTGGATGGACAAACTTGTTCGCCGCAACGAGGCCTTCAAGAAAAACTCCATGTTTCTCCTCATTCCTGCCCCCCTTCGTCAAAAAATGAGAAAAACTCTGATAGTTCCTCTGTTTCGCTCATTTTCAGCAGAGATCATCATCATCATCCTTGATATTTCATTCGTCTGCCTCGGTTCATTTCACGATCCAGCATTCAGGACCAATTTGAGTCACTTTGCGACGTGCGTTCCTTGCGTTCCAAAGGAACGCATACTTAAGATAGCGTTTCTTGCGTTCCAAAAGAACGCCGTTCCTGCGTTCTTGCGTTCCAAAAATTCGGATGTCTGCCACACACATACAAGTGTTATTGTGGACTTCTAGCGGACGCTTCGGAAGTCGCAATAAAACCATGTTTGATGAAGACTTGTGAATTCTTTAGACGGTGAGTGAGAGGCGGAAGCCCCGGTGCAAGGTGTACCCTGTCCGCTGGAGGGGCCTGCGCATTGACAAATCAAGTTCCCGGAGCTCATTTAAGGTTGCGTTTGGTTTGGCGCCAATTTGTCACCGGATGAGCTGCACTTCTCCGCAGTGGGGGAGAAATGGAATATGTTCGAGTTTCACACCTTGAACATATGATCGAACTGTTCTTGACAGTTCCGACGGTTGGTTTCGACGCACCCCTCTTGCGACTTACCTGTTTCCTTAGGACTGCTCGTTCGAGAAAATAACGGTGGCATATCGAGTTCGAACTCGAAATCGTTGACATTCGTTGATGATCGTTGACGAATTATCATTCC
The DNA here is from genome assembly GCA_028455905.1 of Neoseiulus californicus. NCBI lineage: Eukaryota > Metazoa > Arthropoda > Arachnida > Mesostigmata > Phytoseiidae > Neoseiulus > Neoseiulus californicus. The sequence goes on from JAMQGS010000007.1 coordinate 2,099,001, forward strand.
AGATGTGTCTATAGACGAGGAGCGCGGTCCCCCAAGAATGAGGGATAGTACGTCACGCAGATCTTCGGCCGGCGGGTTCGGGTCCCGCGACGTGGACCTTTCTTCGCTACCGCCTCTCATCAGAGAAAAAATCATGAAAGAGAAGCCCGCAGAGGTGAGTTTTAGTCAGTGCAACGCAGAACGTTTCCGTGGATTGAGGGATGGATGTACCCGATACTGTTGCCGAAGACTAACATTACTTCCGTTTGACGCAGCTATTCCGCAAGGATCTCATCACCGCAATGAAAGTGCCCGACACAGAGCACCTGGATCCCGATACATTCTGGGCTATAGTCGATCCCTGGAGGTCGGATTACGACAAAGGAGTACAGGTAAGGAGATTCTTCACCCGATCGCGTGATTTTGCTCCGATTTTCCACCGCTGCGATTTGCAACGGAGTTTCGTTCTTCGCTGCAGATTCCTGTCAATCCAGAAAACGCGCCGCTAATTATGGTCAAGCAGCGCAAAGTTACCACGGCTATGGACGCGATACTGGGCCCCTTCACAATGTGAGTAAACAGTTTCACATCCCCGATCGACTCCAAGAGTGTCCTCGCAATTCCGAATCTCCGAGGAGCTTGTTCATGACGTTTCATCTTGTCCTCAGGCCTAAGAAACTTATCAACGTCACTAGAAGAGAGGAAATTTTCAATGAACTAACGCACGAGTTCTGCGATACCGAGGCAATACAGAGGAAACTCGAAAGCAAACCGAGGTGAGTACGACTAGTGAAATGTGGAATGATCGAAACGATGGTATATGGTCGACTGAGGTTCCCATTCTATAAATAACGAGATTCAACCGCGAATTCTTTTTTTCCTCTAAATTCAGGTACAACCTAGATCCGCTCGACTTTGCCTGGCTCCAGTTGATGAATCGAGAAAGAGCAGCTTGTGGATTGAAGGAGTTATCTGAAGAGGTAATAGGCGTGGAGAATCTCAATTCCGAGGACCTCGTCCTCGTTCCGGATGCGCGTCCTTCGTTTCTGACCTCCATCCTAATCAGGCAAATGTCGCATTACTCCGTAGGTCTTGGAACGTGTGGTCGATGATCTCGAGACCCGTTGTCACAATAACCTCCAATCAAGTCAACAAGGAATTGAATACGATGAGGACACCCAGTGTGACGTTTGTCTCTCGGTGAGTAGAAGAGCTTCGGGACTGGTCCGAACCCAGTTGTGAACTCAGGACGAGCGATTCCGGCTGCCCATCATGCGATCTTATCTCACAAAAAACTAACTCTTTTCCCCAGCCGGAATCCGAAGAGGGCAACGAGATGGTGTTCTGCGATCAGTGCGACCTTTGTGTTCACCAGGCGTGTTACGGCATTGTTTCCGTCCCGGCTGGGAGTTGGTTGTGTGTACCTTGTGCTCGAGGCTACAATATCAAACCCCAGTGCGCTTTGTGTCCCACTCTGGGTGGAGCCCTGAAGCCGGACGCTGATCTTGATCTTTGGGCCCACGTCGCCTGCGCTCTGTGGATCCCAGAAGTCACTATTGGCGATCCAGAACTGATGCAGCCGCTCCAGAACTTGCACCGGTTGCCCGCTTGGAGAAAGAAACTAAAATGTGCGATCTGCAGAAAAGACTCAGTCGGCGTCTGCATCCAATGCTGTGACAAAGGTTGCGATACCGCCTACCACGTGACTTGTGCTCAGAAAGCGGCTTTGACCATGAGCATGGATCTTCACGAGGGTGCTGCTCAGGATGCGCTCGAACTGAAGAGTTATTGCCGGAAACACGGCAAGAAAACGCACAGAAGTCCGAGTAAACTCAACGTCAAAGATCTCGATTCAGGCGGTATAGAAAACGGAACACTGAACTTTTATGACTTCGTCGACCCTCACGAGACCGCAGCCCACCTCAGATCGGTTGTGGACCCGCTCGGGGCGGATCAGATCTTCAACTATTGGAAACTCAAACGTCTTTCCGCGCATGGCAAACCGCTCTTGCCACCAAATCACGAGGAGAGTTTGAAGCCTCCTGTTTACATCGACGATGAGCTGTCTTCGAAGATTCGAACCCTGGTCCACGTTCGGCAGGACCTGGAGCGAGCGCGTAATCTCAGCTATCTTCTGCAGAGACGTGAGAAAACGAAGAAAATTTGGATTCGCGCCAGAGAAGATGTCACCATGTGTCAGCTCAGGAATGCGGAAGAGCACCCCGAGGTTAGTTACGAGATTGGATCGTCTGAATTTCGAGGGGGAATTTGATATTCTAAAATCTACTGAGTTCAAGAATTCTCGGACCCAAACCCACCTTGAAATCCGGCAACGGATGACCCACGACTTAGCGCACTATATTATTTTTTTCGCAGTGTCTCCGCGTGATACGAACAGCCAATCGTCTCGATGACATCTACGACCGGTTGCACTCGTTCGAGAAGATTTACGGATATCCAGCGTATTCCGTGAGCTCTTCTCTGATGAGAACAGTTGCCAAAGACGGTGAAGACGCGGCTCTGAGCACGAAGGATGTATGTTCACCGAAGAAGAGATCTCCAATCAAGCAGAAGAGCGCCCCCCTCACATCCCACGATACGAGATCGAGTCCCGACAAAACGAGAGAACGTTCCATGAAGCGGAGGAGACTCGTGTTCGAGGTTGATGAAAATCGGCCGCTAGAAGAGAGCTTGGTGACGAGGAAGAAACCGGAAAGTTTGGGAAGGCCAGGACGCAGGTAAACATGCCTGGGGCTAGGCTGAGTGAGACACATCTTCCTTCAGAATCTTGTGTTTTGTTTTCATGTTCCGCGCTCTCAACGACTCGGTAGGAATTCGACTCGGATGGTTGCGAAATGAAATTGACTCATCCGCCCGTTTTCAGCAATTCCACGGAAGTATTATCCAGTTCTCCGCCGCTGAGTGCTCTGCCATCGCCGCCGTCCTCCTCCTCAGCGTCGTCGCACAAATTCCTTCGCATAGGACGCAGACGTGGTGGACCTTTCAAGCGCTCGATGATACCCGCACTCCAAACTGACTTCCTCGCTCATGATAAGCAATCACCTGGGCTGAAAATCGCGAAGCGAGCGTCACGTAAAGCCGGATCTCGGACTGAGTCTGCTAAGACCACGGAATCTTCCTCAAATCAGATCGTGACGTCGACCGACTACGACTCAGACACTTCACTCGAGATCCTAACCGGAAAAGAGCTCGTTGAGAGTATGGCAAGCAAGAAACGAACCCGACGATCTCGTCACAAACGATTAACATCGCTGACGAAAGAACCTTCGGTGTCGACAGCGGGTTCGACGAAAGCCAGCAAGCAGCATTTGTCAGGGAATTCGCGCAGGCATGCAGCGTACCCTGAAGTTCACTCGACGGCGAGCGGTGGGTCTAACCAGGCCACCGTCGTAACATCGGAACGGCCGCGATCAAGGAGAGTCAAAACATCTTCAGCCGAGACCAACATCAGTCCCACGAAACAAAAACGCTCGAAGCGACTCGAAACAACGCCACTTGCTACACATCGAGGCGAGTCAAGCGTTCGCGTTCTCCGCTGCCGCGAAGTTTCCACTTCACCGGGGAAAAAATCGAGGCCTCCAATAAAATCGGTGAGGGCCTGAAGAAATCGTTCGTGAACGGATGTGAACTCTCCGGCACATTTTTTTTCTAGCCTCGATTGTTTTCCAGGCTCCTAGCTCAGCGTCAAAGGAGGATACCCAGCTATGTCAGCGCAGCCCGGAGCGAGACTCGCCGCTCGACAGTTCGGAACCATCCGGGAATCCGATCTTCAGCGAGTGTTCAGTTAGGTTGAGGAAGTTGACTGAAATCGAAATGGAGCCCTTCTCGAAGTGAGTTCTACCTGATGATCAAGCGCTCACAAGATCGGAGAGTCTAGAATACAATCTCGAGGAAGCGATGGATCTATCTGAAAGATGTTCTCAACGAGCTTCGGTTCTTTTTTTTGCTTCAGACGGCGATTACGGAGTCGAAAAACCCGCTGAAGAAGGATACCAACCGGCAATCTTAATTCGTGCCTAGACATCGCTGAACGAAGACAAGCCGTCAAGGACGTCATTTGAAATCGTCTCTCCCAGGACTCGCCGCTGGTGGCGGGATTCGGAGGGATTTGTTTTATGCAAACACCATGTCAACGATATTGTTCCCGTTGCGTATACCTTGGGAGCTCAGAGCTCGATGTAAATTTCACGGGAGACGTTCAATTATTCCCTTAAAGCGAAACTCCCAATTGTCTCGCACAGAGGACGTGGATACCGGATCACGTCTTTGTATCTTCAAGGAGAGAGCGAGAGTACATAACGATGTTCAAACATTCCCCGCATCGGATCGGTTGAATTCGTTGTGAAGAGATCCACGGCAATCATGGAGATTCATTATTGTAAAAAACTCCACTGGGAGTCCTCATCATGTCATTCTCATGTTGTAAAATAAATCTATCACTCCGATCGACATTAGTCTCCTACCTCGATATAGAACTCTTACTCTTCACCTCCTTCGGGTACTCCGAGATTCTGTATAGCATGCGCAGGTCCCGCAACGACAACGAGTCGGTTCGAATATTTTTTTCTTTATTATTAATTGTGCTTCATCGGTCCGTCATCATCTCCTGTAAGTCTCCCACACACTGCCGCTGTCTCTATGTTTTTCGCACTGTATGTTCTATATACAATGAATGACGTTGAAGTTTGTACACCTGCGGCAGATGTCCGTCTCATACTTCCGTTGGATTCGATGATGTAACGTAGTACATGATAGCACTCTACCACTCAGCCGTCAAGCGATCATTTCAATCAGTCAATCAATTGATGAATAATGCGATCGTCAATTCCAGTGGCTTGCATATTTGTCGTCTACTTTGGAACTTCAGTCCGGCTTCTGGACTCTATAGGCTTGGTTTCCTGCTTTGGCTTTCCGCCAGACTTTTTCTTTAGGCTCAAGTTTTGCGCAGGTGCTTCCCATACTCCTCCAGCTGCCTCCCTAATCTTGATTCGGATTCCGTTTCCCAATAAATTGTCCGTTCCATCTGCAGATCTATCACTGGCGACGTTACGCGAGAATGCCACGAGCTGGCGAATTTTTCATTTTCCAAGACAGCCTTTCGCGCATGATCGAGTCAACATGAGAGGAATGAAAAGCTTTCCGCACATCATTCGACCAAGTGAAACGAACCACCATGTTGTGAGAGCCGGCGTCAGATTTGGCCGTTCCAATCGTTGTCCACCTACAGATTGGTCGTGAAAGTCCCGGATGAAGATTCCGATAAAGATTTCCTGCCGAAGTCCAGTTACGTACACCCAGCGGAGACGAAGCTCCGATAGTCGAGTGACAACGAGGCCAACTCAACGAACGGAAAAGAACTCAACCCCGTAACGGAAACGGCTACGAAACTCGTCAAACAAACCATGCAACCAAAATATGTTCCGAGAATAACTCCCGAGATCCGACGCTTCAGATGACTCTGCGCGATCGACCGAGATAATCGGACTAAACTAATTCTAACCCACCGAGCTCCTTGGTAACCACCGATCATCGATCATTTGGTGGACCATTCATCATGGAAATCAAGGTAATACTAAGATAATAGTTATGAGGATCATGGTGATGAAATAAAACTCTATCGGATCGACTCAATCAGTTCACACACATCTTGTTCGCAATCGAAAACCTTTCATTCAATTCACCATCAAATCATGTGATAGAGCAGTAAAACCAGAAGTAGAAATAACAAGCTGCAATTTGAGCTTGAAGAAACTAGTCAGCTGTGAACGAGCACAGTCGGATCGAGCAGTGCAGCATTCTCCCGATGGTCAGAGGTCTTCCTCCAGATGAAAACAGACTTGGAACACAATTTACACAGTTCGCTCATGATGCTTCGCGAACAAGTCGTTGGAGGGCCGTACACATTGTTCTTGTATAGCCTTCTTGAACGAAGTCCTCGGACTCCGGTGAGAATTTGATGATCTCCTGCTCTTCCAAATGCGGCAAACAGCGCGTCCGACTGCGCCGAACCGTCAGCGTCGTTGAAAGGCTCCAACGCATGCTGTGCTGTGCTCGACTGGTTCGTTTGCTTCTGACTTCTTTATTCGACGCCATCCTGCGGAACTTGCAGATGTTGATGCAACAATTGCAGTGTCTCACGACAGTCGATCTTGCAAGCGCCGCTCCAACCGCTTGCGATGGATGTTTTGCGACCACTGACGATACTGTGAGTTCGCTTCCACGGATGTTCGTTGACTAATGTCCGGTTTTCGATTGACTAAGTAGATTGAGTTGTTGTACGGCTCGATCGGTTTTGGTTTTTCTTTGAGAAGCTCTCTCACATGCGCAGGATCGATGGCATATGAGAGCTCTTCGAAGTTTGGTCGAATTTCGATTTGGACTACTTTTGGGTTTGCTTGCATAACTCCGTCCCCGAACGGCGAGTGGTCTTTTCCGCGGTTGCTGTTGCTGTTGCTGTTGTTCTCTCTTTCTCTCATTTACGTTCTAGATGCATTGATGAATGAAAAATGCCTTATCATCGGTCGCAGCGGTAAGGCATGCTTTGTTGTTGCTGTCGTTGTCGATAATAGTAATAATAATAATATTTATGATAAAGATGATGATGAATATGCAGAATGCACGGCATCACTGTCGGATACCATCATTCAGTCAGTCGATCGACCGTCTGTTCGCCTTCAGAAGTGCAGGAATTTTCTTCTGGCTACGGATTCCAAACCGTCGATCCCGTCGCCACAGGACTCTCTCGCGGCGGTTTTCTCTGAGACGCTGAGGATGAAGCGGTGGTCGAGGGAAGTTTTGATGACTTTGGAATTTCATGTTGAACGATGAGAAATAATTCTTGTTGCTGTTGTGGCTTTTGTTGATGTTGAAGATTAGATTGTTGTTGTTGTAGCAGCGCAAATGGTCAGTCACACTAATTCGATGATGTCTATTCAGATTTCTTCTTCTTCTTGGCGGGTTGATCGGAACTTCCCTCTTCATCGTCATCATCATCGGCTGCAGCTGCCGAGGAGCCTTCCTTGTCTCCGGGCTCGTAATCGGCTTCATCATCTTCATCGATATCTTCCTGCAAGTCAAAGAGGGCTTCCGCTTTAATTGCCGTATTCTTTCGAGGCTAGGGTCAGCAGGAGGAAATGATGGGAAGGATGGACACGCGAATGACGGATTAATTGATTGATTGATTGATTGATTGATCCAGTGATTCATTCCTTAACGGGGGATATCGGCCCGGGAATGCCTCCCCTGAACCGCCGCTTGCCCGTGATGAACGTCGCTGGGTAACGCGGGTGCACCCGGGTGACGCAGTGTTCGAGCTCTGCTGAAGTGAGTAGTGCACGCAGAACGATGACGAATAATAGCGATAAGGTGAGCAAGACGGGGGAATGAGCAGACGCGCGAGAGTATATTAGTTGGGAGCGGCTATTGTTATCTGGCTATTCCCTCCGCAAGGCGCCGACTCGATTCAGGACTCGGAGGAGTTGGAGGACGAGCGCCTGGCCGATAACCCAAACAATTTACTGCAGGGAGGTTTTGGCTGCGACTTGGACCGGCGATGATGCCGGTCGGTGAAAAAGAAAGAAGGGAAACTTTGCCTCGTTCCGCCTCGAAAGGGGGTCAGTCGAGCTCGGAGAGCAAAGGGGAGGAGGTGCTTGCAGGAGAGCGAGAGCACTGCCGTAGCAGCAAGAAGAACAGACTTTCGATATGAACGGTTCTGTCATTGTCATGGTTCTACTACAGTCTCATCGGAGTAACTAAGTAGGAGACGGCTCGCCGGTTGGTTCGCATCTTCCTACCCTTGTCCTCTCTCTCTCTATCTCTCTAGAACGTTCTTCGCTGCTGATGTACCCTGGTCAACACCCGGATCCATTGTAGGTTTGCTCATGCATTGGTTGACCGAAACCTACAGCCTCGGAGGCACAGCGAGAAGCTGGGAGCGAGAAAGAGAGAGCGAGCGACAAAGAAGCGAGAAGGAGAGTTATTGGTCCATTATGGCGGTGGGTCTGCTTTACCAGAGACGCTACAAAATGGCGGCGGACCAAGGCGAGAGAGAGTGAGTGTGTCCGCTGAATCCGCGGAATCGCAGCCGACTGAGGCGCAAACAACAAGCGCCGCACACCGGCATCAACACTGGCGAGCAGAAAGTAGGTGGTTGAGCGAGAGCAACCAGAGCCGGGAATCAACGCGCCGTATCTACTACAGCAGCCCCACCGCACGGACCAGGAAACCCCTCAACGAACTTCTGGGTTTTGTTGTTGCTTGCCGAACCGTCCCGAAGCGTTCATGAATGTTGCAGACGCCCCTGAGCGTTCGATAGCGCGAGCAACGACAAGATGAACAAAAATCACCATGGGATTCTGCCCGCTCTTTCAGAATAAGGTCCTCCACACGGATGACAACATGTGAGGAAATCGGCGGAGGAGAACTTCAAAGGAAATTTCCATGAATGCTTAATAAGTTTCGATGCTGATACGGCATGAAGGGAGAGGAACAAGCGACTCGCATGATTTCAGACGAGGGACTAGTCTCGAAGGATCTGAGCGATCAAGGGAGAACTCCCACGCTCTACACCTGTCAGCGAGAAGGTATAATCGTTGACAGAAGCGTACAGCAACCTTTCTCTGCATATACACCGCAGTTGGCAGAACGTCGACTGGCAGACCGAGAAGTCTTCCTCGAAACAGTCCGCAAACCAAGTCCTGGGTGGTGACATCAAACATCGTCATTGGAAAACAATATGTCTTCCGGTGGCACTCTATTGACATCACCACGCATCGTAATCACGGCGAAGAAAAACGACGAGTGCGCGTATCTCCCTCCGGCCGCGTCACAGGGAGCGCGAGTGGCTGTCTCGTAACTCCTCCCAGTAATTTCAGTAATCTAGTTTTCTTCCTTTCTAGAACCTGTCCGCGTGAATTTCGGTTCCACTGCAACGGACGAACGCTCTCGCATTGCAATGAATGACCCGCCGGTCAAGATAGGCGAGTAACGCTCAAGTCAGCCGGCGATATACTCTCGAGGCTGCTCTAAAGTGGTTTCGATCAATAGATCCATCGATCCTGGCCAAAGATAAAACAAATATCAAATCGAGCTCATGCCCGCTTCCTCAAGCAGAGACGGAAGGAGCGAGCCGAAACGAGACTCCGATGAGTCCATGGGCCACGCAAGCAGCGATCATCGCGCAATGGTCATACGAACTGGCTCCGACCTCTATGCGGTGAGACGCTGGTCGGTGACCAGGAATCAGTGAGTCAAGCTGCCCACACGGCACTCGATCAATCAATCAATGCATCCATCTAGCCACCCATCTGGAAGGGGTGATAACGTTTACCTTTTCAAGATATTCGAGACCTACATCTTCCTCTTCGTCCTCCTCGTCCGCTCCTTCGGGCTCGTCCTCCTCGTCTTCGTCCCCGACCTCCTCTTCCTCATCGGCCTCATCATCATCGTCATCTTCCTCTCCTGTGGAAAAAATAGATTGTGTTAACTTCGTGATCGTAGGATCGTAGAAAATTTTGGGAGATCCATATCATGAACGTGGAACACACGATCTCGCTCGACGAAAAGCGCCGAAGCATGAGCTAGCTTCAGGGAAAGACGCGCGACCTCGAGGAAGCTCGAGTTGCCGACATTCCCCAGAGCCCCAGAGATGAGAATAGTGCGGAGCATCGGAGTCAATCAAATCCCATGGTTTCAAACCCCTTAGGGTCCAAGATGGCATTCCAGCACCTCGGTGCTTGAAAACGCCGCCTTTTACAAACAGGCGAACTTGTAGTCCGCTACAAAGTAACAGAGGTTTGCCGTAGGAGTTCACAAATCTCCAGGAGCCAGTTATACTTCTGCTGATGATAGGATGATGGTTTTGACACCCCCCGAGATCGTAGCCGGACCCTTATATGACTACCATCAAAATATTTCTCAAGATCCCCTTCGATGCTGTTCTTCATCGGCAAGAGGAGCTATTGCCGCTGTGTTCAAGCGACCTTTTCCAAATCGAACGATGTACGTAATTGTCGTTGATGAGGAAATCTACCCGTCAACACGCAATCGCCGAAGCCACGCCGGCATGGCTTGGCGCCAACGGTCGTCGAGATCCACCCGTTGGAAGCTCCCTGTTCGGCGAGCGCCAACCAAGCCAACCAGTCTGAGCGCCCGGCTTGGCTGCTGTTGGGTAGCCAACAAGCCAACAATCAAGCAAGCCAGCCAGCCAGCATCAAAACACAGACGACGACATGCTATCCCGCCAATGCAGCCGCTGCTTCAGCGGCGGCGGCGGCGGCTTGGCCGCCATGTGTTTTCTAGGCTCTGTGTGTTTTTCTCAGGTGTTGCGGGCAGAAACTCAAGATTCGAGCGCCCGTGTTTCACAATTTGATCACAGAGCTCTGTCCCTCAGATCAGTTCCTATATCTATCTTCACGAACTTCGCTCCCACAAGACCTCTTCGTCTATTCCAACATTGCCGAAGCCGGCGGCGTGATGGATGCCAAGCGATCGGGCGGGCGGGCGATCGAAACAAAACTTCACACCGAGCACACTCCTCTGGGAAGAACACTGACGGCAGAGTTGATGGAACTCACTGTGGTCAGGAATACAGAAACCAACAACGCATTCCGCGAAAACACAGCACAATTCGAAAACGCGCAAAGGAGTTTGCCGGCTAGTCGCCGCCGGATTCGATGAACAAGAGCACGCACGCACGCACGCACTCCCTAGTTGGGAGGAATAAGGGGCAGAGAATAAACGCCAACAGTCACCTACCGAGAAGAGTGCCGTCTTCGCGAATAATCCGACGCATTTTCAGCGAGTTGCTGTTCTGTCTGAACGAACGAACGAAGTGAAGCCTAGGGAAACCGGACGCGCCTGCTGCTGCCGAAGCTTTGGGAAGCCAAGAGAGCTTTGGGAGCGAGCGAGCGGACAAACGAACGAACAGCGACCGAATGGGCGAGCGAGCGAGTGAGCGGGTGAGTGAGCGAGCGGGTGAGCAAATGAGCGAGCGAGTGAGCTACTTCGAGCACTGTGTGCCTGGCTGCCTGACTGCCCGCCTGCTTGCTTGCTTGCTTGCTGCCACCGGTAGGATAGCAAGAGAGGCCGTTGCTGTTGTTGTTGTGGTGGTCGTCGTCGTCGCGGCAGCGGCCGCCACCACCACCACCGTCGTCAGCAGCAGCCGCTTCGGCGGCAGTAGCAGCGAAAGGAAGGAAAGAAGCCTGCTTGCCTGGCGGATTGCCTGCTTGCCGGCAGGCAGGCAGGCCGGCCGGCCGGCTTGCTTTGGGAGAGGACAGTCACCGGAGGCGGAGTGTAGCCATCACAGCAACCAGTAGCGGCAACGGCAGGCAGGCAGGCGAGCAGCAGCGCATACAGAGAGAGACGCTCGATCTGCTCTGCCTGTTTGGAACTGCCGTAGGACACAAGCTGTGGAATGGGGGCTCACTCATCGGAGAAGTTCGGATGCGCGCGCGCTTAGTCGGCAAGGAGATTCGAGTGGCCGCCAAAACCGCCGCCGTTTTTGCCGCTACTATCACCGGCCGTCGTTCCCACGTTTACAGACGCTGAGTGTAGGCGAGTTGGAAGGCTTGTCGGTATGCCGATTGAAACTCAAACGGGGACAGCGGATAATTCAATCTATATAGTCCCGAGCTTCGAGCGAAAAGCTCAAACTTCGGAGACTCCCCGTATTCCAACAACAACATACCCTCAACGGCTCCTCCGCGGCTTTGCCGCCAATGACCGAGCCCCTGTCCTAGAGAGGAGTAGGTGGGATCAGCGGCGGCGATTCCCCCAAACATGCTTCGTACCGAAACAGCGGCGCCAACTGCGAACACCAGGACCACGGGGCGAGAAAAGACTTGAGACTCCAATAGCGCGCCTGAGCCCACTCGAAAGCTAGCACCGTGGCAATTTCCCCGTTTGTGGATCGCAAATGAGCGCCAAAAACGCGCACGCGAGGAACACTGTTTGAAAGTACAGCGAAAGCGTGATCGATGCTGTTATCATCTCCAAGACGAAAACTGTCGGAACTTTCAGCCCACGTATAGCTAGGTTTCAGCGCTGATAAAGATGTCATTTCTTGACCAAATCCATCGAATGATTGGTACGGTACGGTCAGACGTCGAAGTGGCGCGGTATGAAAGAAATCTCAGATCGATCTTGAATGTGGTCGCGATTGATCCCCCCGGCGACAACAGTAGCAACTTCCCTCCGTCCAGAGAGCAAGCAATTGAGCCAGTTCTTTGTGGAACTATTCTCGATATCGATTTTACTCGTTGGGGGCTGATTCTCTGAAACGAACTGAGAGCTCACCTTCATCTGAGGAAGCTTCATTCTCGTGGATGTCGTAGCCATCAAGATACTTGAGATTAGGTAACATGGCGAACATCTTCTCTCGATAACCTTCAACGCTTGTTACGCCACAGTTGAAAAGATCCAGAACGCGGAGGTGCTGTGGAGTCAATGAAACTATGAGCACGGCCCCTTCGATTGCCCTCTAACATGGATCTGAGAAAATCAGCGTTCCCTCGATCGGAATCATTTCTCTAGACCTGTCGAGCGACGTTATCCAGTGTTCTCCATATTGAAACATCTGGATTCCAGGAGCCTAGTTGCACGAAAAGTAGGAGGGAACTCACCTTCAGCTCCGCTAGCGGTTTGACTGTGTCCAAATCCTCGATCCTGTTGTTTGACAGGTTGAGATGCGTGAGCATGGGCGCCTCAAGGAACGCTTGGAGTCCGCCGGAGATCCGGTTGTCAGAAAGTTCAAGTCGTTCCAATTTTGGTAGTTTGGGGAAACCTGAAACGATGCACCTTCACGTTAGCCTTGGAAAAGACAGATTCCTTCGCTTCTACTCACAAATCTGATCATCGTCATCATCACAGAGAGTAACCGTCGTTCTACGGCGACACCTGTTGGACGGTCGGCCTTTGAATTGAAACGCTGACAGAAGGAGATTATAGAAGCTGTTTACCTTTCAATGAGGTGAGACCAACGCTGTTCAGACTGAGGCGACGCAAGTTTATCAGGTCGCTTGACAGTCCGACGATTGTTGTGGACCGCGCGTTGTCCAGGTTCAAATCAGTCACCTACATCAGGAAGAGACGAGGAAGATGTTCAGGGCCAGTTGGACTGTTATCATGCGCAGGTCGACATATGAACAACCGCCAAAAAGTTTTGAACGGCGGATTTGTCATTTGCGTTTCGGAACCCAGCGTATTTCCTCGCTAGTACGATGTCTGTATGCCCGCTGTGTGCGTGTGTGTACGTGCACGCTGATCAGGCCCGTCGGGAAGCACTTACCTTCTCAGGTTTAAGTCCACGTTTTTCGAGCTCAATCCGTTTCTCCATTTCGTTGCCGCCCGCGTGTCTGCACTGTTTGATATTTTCTCAAGCGTTTTTTGAAATACCGTCCCGAGCGGTTGCCAGTCGTTGCTTTCTGTCCGCCAAGAACTCGCAGACTGCGCAAGAGGAGTTTGCGGTTGGCAGGCGCAACTTTGGATACTGACAACGCACTCGATTACGTCGCACCTCGAGTTCACAACGCGGCAGAGTATCAAGTCGCTGCCAGAGCCCCGTGTCGTCAGAAAACTGTTCCAGTAGCGGTTACAGCACAAGCAGCGGCAGCGGAACAACACTGTGTTGTTTTGAACCGCTCGCTCGAGAAGGCCACAAGACGACGACGACCACCACCACCACGACGATGACAACAACAACTACGTATGCCGCTTCTGCTATGGCGGCAAACACGAAGATCTCCACCCGCACCTAGCAAGCATAGAGATTTGGTAGCGTTGTGAAGGCGGTGCGTCAACACGACGAATCTTCTGTCGACTCTCGTGTTCCAATCTGAACGAGGGAAGCTTGTCCAACCTGTTCCGTCCGAACGGCACTATAGTGATGTAAATGTTTCAAATCATCGATAACATGGCGGCCCCTTGATGATGATGATGATTTCTGGTTGGCGTCGATTCCGCTCACAGGCTCTTCGATAGCTTTAGCAGCAACTGGAGCGTGCGAATGACGAGCAAGAATATCAGGAGTTCAGAAGACAGGGGAAACCCTGCAACAAATACCAAAAAGTTGGAGCAGAGAACGCGAAGGAGGCTCCGTTATGGGGGAACTGCCCCCTATCATCGTAGCGGGAGCAAACGAGCCCTCTGGGTTGTCCCTTTTTGTCACCAGGTTTCGATCTCCGACACGCAGCGAAGCCCTCTGCCTCCACTTTCAGTTTCACAGATGAGAATATGTGGCCCGATACATGCTCGACTCAGGAGGGCTGACTGAGGTGACACTTCCGAGGATTTTGTCTTTGCTTTCGCACCTCTTCCCTATGGGAGGTGTCAGCTTGAAATGGTATTCTGGTACTGGCGCTTGTCTGTAAGGCTCACACAGGCCCTTGTACCGCGCTGGCGCAATTGCCCTCAGTTCGGCAAAATATACATTCGTAGATACCGAACTCCTGGGATCACGAAGCTCCGCCAGAACTTGGAAGATAACATCCATGTCGAGCGAATGACTTCATCGACAGCGAGCGTTTTGAGGCTTAGGAAGATTGATCCGCCGTCAATTACCAGATCGGATGGAACAAGTCCGAATCGGACATGAAGACTCATCGATGCTCATTCTCTCGAAAGCTTGTAACCTTGCTTCTTGGTAAGCTGGCATTCTAGCAAGCTCGTCATATGGGGATTCCGTGTGATGAGCTCGTGATTCCACTTTCACTGTGAGCTCATGCTTCAGCTCTGGTTTTGAGCCAGGACTAGTGGCTATGCCGGCGAATTTCTGCCGCCACAAGCTTGGAATCCCGAAAAAATTGCACGGTGTGACAGTCAGGAGCCTGGGGTGTAGACGCGGCTCCTCAGAATAGGGTAGGGTTGAGGTACCAGTTATGGTACACGTACCTGTTATGGGACATTCTGCCATATTTTCACCATATTGATGAATGAGAAGGGGCTGCCTGGATTCGGCCCTGTCCCAAAACTGGCACGCCTACCCTAAATGCACGAGTTATGGACCCCCTGACCAGCTATGGACCCTCTACCAGTTATGGACCCGGTCCAAAACTGGTCGGGGAGTCGAATCCAAAAAACGGGTCAGATGGTGGTCAGCAAAGATCCTCCGACCGAGTGACCGGGTCCATAACTGGTCGGCTGGTCACATCCCCCCGACTACAGTTGACCCCCTCCCCACTACGGATGAGGTGGTGAGATTCCTTAACTGGTACATTTACCCTACGGGAGTACGGGAGCGATTTTGGAAAGGAGTTGGGGTTTGGAGAGAATGACCTGGAAAAATATCTTGGGGGAGCACCGGCTCAGGTGCGGTCTGGAAGGGCTGGCATCAGTGGCGGGTACAAAAATCTCAGTTGGGGGGGGGGAGGAGTAAAAATGCATGGTGAACACTCGAACCGGACGAACGCGCATTCAAAGCACGATTCCATATGTGCCTGAGATTTTTTTGAAGGTTTCTTGCTGGGTGCAATACAGACATCTCAATTCTCAACATTAGTCATCCCCTCCTCGGAGCAAAGAGACGCCTCCTCCACAACGATCCAATCTCGAAATGGCGATAAAAAAATCGTGCGCTCGGATGATGAGAGCACTACGCTTGGAGTGGAATATTGGTTCCTCTGGAATCAAGGGATAGGATCGTGATTTGGTTGGGGGGGGGGGGGGGCGATCGCAGGGGCCTTGAGAAGCAGAAGGTTTGGGAGTTGAAGCCATGCATCTCTGACTGCATCATGACACTAGTCGCCGACTGGGCCTCGACGTGGGGCGGTATATTCTAGAGACACGGGAGTTCCGGAGGGTGGCAAGTGTCCAGTCATCTCGCCCCTCTCAACATCTTCACGGACTGATTTCCGTCGGCAGCGGATCACTCATCTAACTCTCGTCACCCAAAGGCTGTTCACCGCGTGAGTAGGACTGACAAGGGAGGTACCAGAACTGTTAGGAACCGATTCAGTCGAACGAGAACGGATCTTGCTGGTCCCACCGAGGGATGAAAAACGGCCAATGAACTCCGTCCAGATGGGCCCCTGTTTCCGAGTAATGGCACCCTCGCAAAGGGTGCCAGTACTTGGAGGTGCCACCACCCTTCGTTACCCCCCATTTCCCTCAGAAGGTACTCGAAAACAGAGGCCCACCTGGACGGAGCTCATCAGCCGTTTGCATCCCTCGGTGGGACCAACAAGATCCGCTGTCAGTCGATCGAATCGGTTCTTGACAGTTCTGGTACCTCCCTGAACTGTTGGTGAGCAACAAGGATTCAGAGAATCTCTGAGCTCATGGCGCAGGGGCGCTCTTGTTGTTCCAGCTTCCCGACCTCGAACGTTTCGATGTTCGCGACCGCTTCTCTCGGCATCCCTGTGGAAAGTTCTGCCTTGGGTTGAACGGAGTATGATTTGGGCTCCTTGCACATGCAACACGCGATTCCAAACTAGTCCGTGCAGCCGCGGTTAGGCCCGAGGCTCGGGCCGAGCAGTAGCGGCGCTGAATCTTCGATTCTTGGGAGCCGGGACCGGGGGCTCTTCTTCCTTTGAATCAGGCCCGGATATTCTCGCCTTTCGGTGTCCTGATGTTCTTACTATAGATGTTCGTCCACGCCAAATTAATACCGGCCTTGTTGGCCGAGCTAACCAACTATCAGGCGAGCCATCGACCTATGCCCATACGATCAAGAGGAGCAACGGGGACTGCAGCCCAATGAATCGACTGGGTTTGCTCCAACACAGAGCTTCATCTTGCTGACCTGATTCCGCCTCTCAGGGTCGGGACTCACGCTGCTAGTAAGTAGCCGAAGTCACAATATCACAACAACGAAATCTGCCGCCAACCGAGAGAACGGCTCGGATGATCCCTCAAAATTCTATAGCAGTACAGATGAGTGAATGTGCTCCAAAGCAACATTGAATGGACGCCGTGGACGCTGAAGTCTTCTCTGACCGATGATCGTGGCTCGTTTCCCCAGTACATGTAAGTATCAAATATTCAAAGTTCTTGTGCGAACTATTTCTCTGATGCGGGCGGTACTAGACGCGCATTCTATGAGAATCTTCTCCGATGACACGATAATGCTTTGAGGTGCATCACTGCTCCGGATAACTCTCTCCGAACAAAATACGGTCTCGACCGCGCAGGAACTTTCTTAGCAGACGACACATCAGCTGGCAGGGTTGGGATAATAGAGAGGGCTTCCGTCGACACGGTGGTTCCGTGTCCGTCAGTCCTTGCACCCGGAGCGAAGAGGGAACGCTCGCTGGAAAGAGTGCGATTGTTCTCTGACCGGTGGCGTAAAATGATGAGCTGCAGCGCTCCGCGCCGCAGAGTTTTTTTCCTGGACTCCAGATCGTCAGGGAGGCCGAGCTTTCTCTGTGATGCCTCTGACAAGGCTCAGTGATTATTGCAGCAAACCTAGAAATCCGGCGACTCCTGCACGGTTCATTACTTCGAAATCCCGTCGAGGCGTTCTCATCTAGTGTTACCGTGGCCAATCTCAAAATGTTTGAGTGAGAACGCTCCTGACTCCCGAAATTCTTTCATCGGAAAGTTTCCCCCCAAGTTCTTTGAACGGTGAGTTTGAGGAATGCGTTGAGAATTGGCGCACTGTACTCCGTCAATAGATCAGCTATCGACTTCACATGGTCTCCAAGTGTTTCTCCAAATAGGTCTGCGTGTCTATGAGGTGACGTACACTAACCGTGACCACAAAATCACGATTGATGAATGTGTAAAGTTATCCGTGACAGTGAACTAGCGCTGGAGTGCGGCAAATGTATGGCGGAATCCGCTGGCAGGATGAGCCTCGGAATATATGACTCCTCCAACGTCGAGAGCGGAATTTTCCCCGCTTTTTGTTCCATTTTTTTCTTTCAAATTATCCAGCTGAGCGGTTTCCGAAGCTCTGCTAACAACTGTCGCTCAGTCAGTGCCTTGGGTCGAGAAATGCCTTCCGTTGCGTTCGCTTGCACACTACGCGCTGCTCGACCCAATCAAGCTGTGTTCTCAACAGAGGCGGCATGAATATTGTGGGGAATCTTCTCAGTCTCGAATTCTCTCAGAGGAGGAGGGGGTTCTCTTGGGGAAGGGAGTTCATGCGAGAGAGGAGTGTACTGAGAGTAATACGTTTCATGGAACAATATGGTTCCCATTGGACGGCACCCATTGATTCAGAAACTCTGTCTCCAATTGCAGGTCTGCCCATAATCCCCGCGTGATCACCGCACACAAAGATGAGCAAGGATAAGGTACAGCGATGTCCGCTCGATATCTGATCCCTGGCGGGTCTTTTGTTCCTCTCAGCCTGATATTGGAAGCATGGTATTGACTATTGAATGAGAAGCTTCCTTCTTGCAGGTTCCACTGGTGACTCCACCAAATCCCGTCGGACGACCGTCGAACCGAATACTTCTGAAGTACTCATCGCTATTGGTCATCGTCATCCAGACAACTGTCATGGTCCTCCTTCTGCGATACTCGAAGACACAAAAGGTTTGAGAGAAAATCATGGGCACACTCAATACTCAGTAGCAATACCCTAGCGTGCTCAAGAACAATCCCCACGTATGGTGCACGAGGGTCTGATTGTGATCGACGGTGCTTTCCAGATTCCCGGCGGTAGATATCTATCTTCAACTGCGATTGTTGTGAGCGAGGTTTTCAAACTCCTCGTCTGTTTCATGGTGCTCGCGTCGAGGAACGATGGACTAAGGAAGACTCTGAGAATTGAAGTATACGGCAAACCTCTGGAGACCTTGAAACTATTGATACCTGCGGGTGAGTTCAGACATCTAGTACTTCGCAGCAGAGCTCTAAAAAGAGAGATTCTTAAAGACTCGATCTAGGCCTGCACCGGAGCGATGCGCAATCACCTCGCGTGGGATATAAAAGTCCTCCTTAAATCTAGTGGAAACTGAAATTTTGTAATTCGAACCTCGCATTCTTCCAGGACTGTACACCATGCAAAATAATCTGCTGTTCTTGGCATTAGGACGGCTCGACGCCGCTACATATCAGGTCTTCATACCTAATATTCCTCTGAGTTGATTTCGAGAACTGGTGCTCGGAGCGAGAATTCCTCCTACACCACTTGCTAAGCTATCGAGTTCACTCACGCTTTCCAACACTTACAGGTTACATATCAGCTGAAAATCCTAACAACAGCGTTGTTCAGCGTTCTCATGTTGAAGCGTCGTCTGTCGATCCAACAATGGATATCTTTAATACTTCTCATGTTTGGAGTCGCTCTCGTTCAGCTTCCTTGGGACTATCAGTTGTCCTATAGCGGAGCGTCGAAAATGTCGCTAAACCACCTCGTCGGCCTCAGTGCTGTCTTGTTAGCTAGTCTATCATCTGGGTTTGCTGGCGTCTTTTATGAGCGTCTTCTAAAACATTCAACCCAAGAGCTCTGGGTTCGTAACACCCAGCTCGCCATCTTCGGGATCGCGCTTGGAGCCGCCGCCGTTCTCCTTGTGGACCTAGACAAAGTTCTGGAAGATGGCTTCTTCCAAGGGTATAACGCGATTACTTGGACTGTGGTATTACTTCAAACGTTTGGTGGGCTGGCGGTATCCTACGCAACAAAATACGCTGATGCCATCTTGAAAGGCTTTGCGACGAGCATCTCGATTGTTCTGTCGACCGCAGCTTCTTGGTGGATCCTCGAAGACTTCGAGCCAAGTGTAAACTTCTTCGTAGGAACTGCAATCGTTATGACGGCCACGGTTTCGTTCGGCATGCCAGTCAAGAAATAGTCAATACATAGTCCTCCGGATGAGCGGAGATGCTGAGAATTCAGAAAGTCATTGAATATACCCACATGTGACCGATAAAAATCGGATGATAACCTCACCTCTCAGACTTATAATTTACAGCTCAATTTTCCTCGTTAGATGTGATGGTTGTGTGAAATTTTCAGATGTACTGCGTTCTGTGAATAGGTCGACACTTGGTTCGGCTCAGATTGCGCTAGTTCAGTGTTGGGTTGGTTCCTGATAGATTGATCTGACTACAAAACACGATGTGCTTCTCGTGTAAATACTTCGTATTGTACAGACTCGGGTGATTCATTCGATCGATTTGTTCATCGGATCTGTCGAGCCTCTGGAAAGCTGCGCATGTGCGCCAAGTAGTTAGGGCAATGGGCGGGGGGTGAATCGTGTCGCAAATAAAGTTGTTCTTGAATGAAATCCCGAAGCTTTTCAATCTCACTCTCAGCAAAGTCTGTGGCTCATTGTCAGATGGGCAGGCTCAAAGCGGCAGCGACCGTGTATGCATCGTAACTCTACGTTGATGACTTGATCGATTCCTCTTAGGTGAAGCACACGTGCTGCGGGGACCCACTCATACCGCGCGAGCGACGCAGGCTCACGCTGACATGAGCTGTGCATCCCGTCAAGGCGGAACATATCCTACGCGATGCGAGCAGGGAAGTTGAATACTTCTCAGCTTTTGACGCCAATAATCCGACGACAGGATGATGATCGACAGAGCCGCATGGGGAGTAGAATCTGTTCATCAGCGAACAACTACGATTTCCTCGGGATTCAGAGCACCATCTTCCCAGAATATCGATTGCTTTGTTTCCTTTCCCTAACAATGATCAGGCTTGAGTCTGATGCCCTCGGATATATGCTTTTTGTAGTTTCGGAGCATACGCTCCCCTCGGGATGTCACCTTCATCTCCTTGGAGTCCACCCTTCCAGAGGACCGGAGCTGGCCTAGCCAGACTGAAGCCTTGCTACAGTTCGGACTTCTCTATCCAAGCTGCCCTTTAGGGTAACGGAATGAGAAGAACGCAACATTCAGTATGGCGTTTAGCTGGCCGCGGACATCTGGGGTTTGCCAACTCTGTCTCAGCCAATGCCGCCTTACTTCCGCATGATCATGGGTCATGAAGTCATTGGGACATCGGATTAGCCCCCTCCCGCGAGATCTCCAAAGAGGAGTCTTCTCACACAGCATACACAATCCTCGTTCCAATATTCTGCATTCCGATCTTCGGAATCCGCCAGACAACCCTGTTTCTAATGGAAACCCCACTAAAAAGCACAGGGACCATTTCTAAGACTGGAATGATCCCGCCACGGTGGTGAGAGGATGACTGAAATGATGAGCTTCTCTTCGGTCGTCTGCTAGCCGACTCTCCACCGTTTGAGCTGTAAACACTGGGAAACTTTCCCACCCCCGTCATACACAAACCACAACAGATAGAGAGGGGGAGGATTGGAAAAGTGTCAAATTCAGTGGATTTCCGAAGAAGTCATACACCCAAGTGTCTCCGAAGCGGTGTGGGAGCGATTTGCTCGCGTTCTATGATTATTGAAGCTTGAGCTGCAGTTGATACGGACACCATGGGTTTCGAGGTGAGATTATGATCGTGGTTTTGATAGTAACCTCGAAGCCGAACACTCCCCCGATGACTCTTCGCGGTAAAATTCATCATCATCCTCCGACGAACCCACCTCGAATGCTCTCGCCCATGATTCACGCGCTGATTTTCATCATGAGAGAATCATGTCAAAGTCATGGGAGCTCGCTGTCAGCTGATGAATGTAATCCGCGGATTCCGGCTCCTCCAGGATCATGCTTGTTCATGAGCCAAAACCTGGCTCTCATCTCAACTAAGAACAAAGGGAGCCCTTGCTGATCTTTGGTCAAGTAAACAACCTATCCGAATCCAATGTCATTTTCCAGGATGTTCGTGAGCAGCTCCAGCGGATGATCATGAGAGTTGACGGATTGAATTCAATAGTCTTCACTGATAGAGATGGCGTTCCTGTAGTCAAGGTTTGTTGGAATCTGTTTCGCTGAACATATCGCTACCGCGCCCTGAGTGAGGTTTGCAGACACGGTCGTATGACGAAAACGCACGGATAAGAGTCTTGAGAGTCGGAATTGGAGGGATCCTCGTCATCCTGTAGACCCTGGGTAGTAACAATAACGACGAACAGTAACCTTTTTGGCGAATGAATGATTGACGATGAGCTCTCTTCACAGGTCTCGCGAAACAGTCAAGATCAGGGCTTCCTGCATGTAAAAGCCGAGCAAATGGCTTGCTCGATAGCTTCTCTCACACAAGCTGGGCGGCTGCAAATGGGTGAGACTACCTCTTAAAAGCTGATGTGACAAATGTACAGAGCTTGGATATATTTGAATGCTTTGAGAACTTATTCCTCATCTCAGGGCGACCGAAGTATGTTATAAGCTGCAAGGACTCGAATCAACTCATCTGCTTCAACGAAAACCCGGTATAGTGCAGAACTGAGTCGTTAAGGAAGGACCCTAAGATAACCAAACATCCCGAATGGCTTGCATCCCAAACTCCCTGTAGACAGGATTGGCTTGCTCGAGGCCAGGACTCACCTGGAACAATGTACTGACCAGCATCAATCTCTTGAAGGTTTTCGTCCACCTGTTTGCGTCATCGGCTGCCACCACGGGAATGCTGTTGTGTCTCGAGAAAGAGCTCACTGTTTTAGCCTCCGATCTAAGCCGTGTCATAGATAATTCTTAATAACAATCGAAATGTTTCCTGCGAACGACTATCGGAACTTTAACGAGGCTCGATGGCATTCATTCGTTACTTGATGTGGAATATGGAATCCATGGACCGGAATATGGAATCAGTTGCGTGGATGATATTACGGCTGTTATGAAGATTAAGTAAGTGGTCGAAAAGAGGGAAGCGAGAATGCGAATCAGGATGGAAGCAGACATCCTGAACACGGCGAGATGATTCCGATCCGCATCGTGGCACGGCCATCTGTTATGTAGATTATAACCAAGTGACCGGAGTGGTATATACGAGAAAGCGAAGCAGGGAGGCAGCAGACCCTCTGAACATGGCGAGACGAGTTCTCACCGGTGATGCACACGGTTCTTGAACCTTAGTTCTTTGTTCGCTGGAATCTGTTGACTCCACGACGCAGGAAACTCTCTTTGAAGACACTCGTCTGTTAGGATGCAACGCGGGCCATACGTTGAGGCTCGAACGGCGGCACAATTTGAAGGCGAAGAATAAAGTTCTGACATGAAACTTTCGAAATGAAACTGGTGTTCAAGATTCTCAGATTTTCAGGAGGCCACCACAGAAAATATCTCATCCACACGTCAATTTCTTGCATGGTCCGCCGATGTGGGACGAAGGTGGAGATAACATCATGCGTCTCAGGGACGTAAGGGGATATGTACTAGGGAGTGTGTAGGGAAAAGGATTTCTGGAGGCAGTCTTCCTCGAGAAGCCGGAAACAGGGGGTGGGGTGGGCGACACAATTCAAACTCAGCAGGAGAAACATAACACATCTACATGGCGAGTTTTGGAGCGTACTCATCGACGTGGTGGAGGGTGCTCGCGTAATCGTTCTGAACAGGGAATCAGTTCACAGCTAGCTCTGATGGATTGAATCAGACTGACTGCAAACAGGACAGCGCTTCTCGGAGACCCCCAAACACCATTTGATCCCATAAAGTTCTCAATTCTTCGTTGTCCTCGGGAGGTGGAGCGCGGGAGAAATTGTGAGTCCTCCTGTGGCTCAGCAAGCTCTTTCCCCCAGCCGCAACACCTCGTAGTATTATTCGCGTATTCGACGCGGCATGATCGACTCGAAGCATCCTCGAGTTCCTGTAGAACGGGAGAGATTTCGGCCTTCCAGATTTCGCCCATACCGCTTTGGGGCGCCCTAAGAGCTCTGTTTGGCGAGCTCCATCTGGAATGGGATTCGGCTGTCGGACTTGATCCGAAATAAACTGCTGGGCTCCGACCAGATCTCCCAGGTCGAGTCTGGGCCTCAAATGACCAAGTTCAATTCAATCAGTTCGCGGTAGCCCTCCAAATTACTGTCAATTTCACCTCTCGCGATCGGCGGCGAGTCCAAGAATGGCACTTGGCGAAGGCGGTCTCCAATTTTGAGCGCTGCCAAAGTCTGTGTGTCAGAGTTCGTATTCAGAATGCGATGCTCTCACGAGAGAACCCAGCGAAATAATTCATAAATGTGGCCAGTCACGAAAGTTCTCGATTCCCTCTTCCTACCCTCCGGCATGAGCGAGGGCGTTTGTTCTCGCTGAGATTCGCCGATTTGTTACGCCCCCTGGACTGCCTTCAGCATTCTTCCTGAACTTCCTGAAACTCTTCCTCGGAGATCGGCCGATCCTTTCATCACTTCTTCTGCGTGCGAGCAATTTCGACAAGCCGTGAGACTCCGCTGAAACTCGTCTCAGAGGCGCCTCCAGAGCATCCTCCGACCGGCTCAATCTGGAAGCGGCCGAACATCTAGAGTACGATCTGACGAGCCTCTAGGTGATTTTCACCGAGGAGAGATAGATCAATCGCAAGCGGTTGCAGAGACTTGCTTGAGAACCTCAATTTTCGGCGAGCCGATTTTCGGCGGTGGCTCCGTAATGACTGAAGTATCTAGTCTTGCCGTCGGAATAGCGTGGGCTACGTCGCGGTTTAGGGAAAACTTTGTTGCCATCCATGGAACATTTCAGGGACAGAACCTTCCTCTACCAGCAAGCCAATGCTCTCGAAAATACCTCATCATGGTTCCGAACGGAAAAAATTGGGTTTGTCGACCGACCTACTCTCCGGACCTTAATCCCATTAGGGATTTCTGCGCCATGATGATACGCGAGATCATCAGGGCGATCTCAGGACGTGAACCAGCCCGAAGATACAATCATGGATTGCTCAAATAATCTTCAGCTCGATTGAAAGTATGAAATCTCGCAGTTCTCAGTTGATTTATTTATCAGGAAAATGAACTGAATATTGAGTCACATATTCCCATGCATGTACTCTCCACTTCGTGTTTTCTTCTCGGATACGGGCTAGTTGTCTTGACCCTAGGAAGGAGCGATTTTCGCAAGCACGGAGGAAAGCCTTCAGTTACGAGAGATTTGCTCCGATCCACACCGCTCCAAATCCTATCGGAACTACGAAAAATCAAGCCGTCTCATGAAGTGCCCTGCACTTCCATGGAGCACGCATACCTCTCATGGAATGAAGTTCTTTGATCCATCCAAAAACCATCTCATCTCTGACATATACATTATTCGCTTTACTGGACGAATGGATTGGCGATCTGTTCCATAGAGTCCTGCGGGTGTACGATGATGATTGATGTACCCCTACAAACGACCAGACCGAGGTTACGGGTGTCGTCTGTCAGTTTCAAATGGTCGTCAGGATCTCTGAGATATTCTGAAAAGACCGCGAAGCCCTCAATTAGATTTGTTGTCCCCGCTGGGAGGAGGTCGAAGATCTTGGATTGGAACATACCTGTTGTGTTGTCCATGACGATATTAAGAAGTTGATCGTAGCCCTTCAGTACTCCAGTGATCTCTCGGCCACCCTGTGCGCACACAAATAATTCGACATGATCATATAAAGATTCTGGGGTGGAATCATGCGCCGTGATTCTACAAAATGACGAATCATTTAAATAAGGAGGCTGTCAAACTCTACCTGAAACTTCACACGAATGAGTTTATCCAGGTATTTCGAGAGGTCGACGATCGATTCTCGCTTGCGCTGCGGTTTCGCTTGCTGGTCACCACCTGGTCCTTGGGACGTCGGGGCAGTGGGTGCCGCTGACGACATGTTTGCAACTCTTCTCTGCCTTCACCTGATAAATTGAGCTATCTGTTGATTAGGTGTTCACTGCTCTTGTTTCATGTAACACGATCACCTCGATTAGGAGGGAAAAACACGAGTTTGCGCGCTTCGATGTCAGTGAAACACACATAGTTACGGAAACTGACACTGAGCCTTTCCATGATTGCATAAACTCAGGAGTGGCAACTCAAGTGCTGGAGCTGTGTTTCTTACCGCTACTTAACAGATAGTTTTTCAGCTCTTAACTTGAGAACGAACTCAGGAACGAAATCACAGATGATGGACGAACGCGCCGCTGGGAGAGTTGCTTCTTTTTCGTCCTCGTTTGTTTACATGCGCAGAATGAAGTTCGTCAATCTCTCTCTGCTCATTGTGTGTGTTGCCACGCAATCACCGTACTCTTATCCTAGAACTGCCGTGCCAGCGTGTCTGTATATGGCAGAGCGTCTGATTCACCCAAAGAATCGTGATTGCGGGTCCCTTGCGTCGCAGATAAGATGTAGTATCCGAGTTGGCATGAGGTTCAAATTCTGGCGCGCTCCTCCCAAGAATCCTCGTGACGTCATGCAACGGAGCCAGCAGCAATTCGGGTCGGCGGCCGGCTGTGTAAGGAGAGGAAGAACAGAGAAGCGGCCATTTTAGAAGTTCTGCTGTTTGTGGTACGGCTGCTGCCGCCGCTGTGGTTACACACTTCAACTGGCTCTCTCGCCAATCGCAGTTTTCTTCGTACCAAGAGAGCGGAGGCCTGTCTCCAGTCGCCGAGGTCGAGATAGTGGCTGGTGATTGTGGATTGAGGGCCGAGAACCTCATCAACCGACCGCCCCGAAAGTTATGCTTGACTAGGAGCTCCTAGGTTATAGACAGTAGTTCGAGGTTTTGCGTGGCTCGTTGATCGGACTATAACTGTAGATCGGGCCTCTTCGCAAGCCGTAGCGCTCAACTCAGGATTTCTGCTCGGCCGACGCTCAGTCCCTGAGACACAGAGGTGACGGAATAGTTGGAGCACAGTACCAACGGTCTGCGTCATATCGAGCCAAGAATTCATGTCGAGAGGAAATCACGTCAGCATAATTTGCCGCCGGTGATGCCTACCTAGGCTAGCTGTGTATCGTTGGCAACAGGTCAGCGGAGTACGACGAAGCTGGAGCGCTAATGCAGGTGCTGATCAACTGACTCAAGATCCATGTTCACGCCCAACCCTGCCGGGGGCTCAGACAAGACCCAATTTCTGGAACAAGCCAGAGCGGCTCGAGACGAGCGGGAACGCGGACGAAGGTAAGCTCGAAAATGGTTTCTGATCGGACCACGATCTTCGCGTGTTATGAACATGAGCGCTTGAATAACCCTAGCTGGGAGTTCACACACTAGTCTTGCCCTCATCTACTTCTCATGATCTCCTGCATATTGCTATGTGGTTGCCTTCCTTGGAAAACCTGGTGGCGGTTTATTGTGTTGGATTGATTCAGCAGATTCTGCATCCGATGGCTCTGACAGAGAAGGTTTCCTCATGCATCGGTTCGATTTCGGTTTCCCCACACTGTCTAGACAAGTAGCCACTTCCAAAAGCGGTCGATCACCGCGCATATGCCATTCCCGATTCACTGCTGTCGTCGCTCTCATGCCTCGAATCGGTGTTTAAGCTTCCACTTCCTCGAAATTTTGAATGACCTAGCCCCAGTTGTTCGACAAGCTTCAATATATCTATTGTGTAATTATCACATCCGATAACCACTGAGCGCGAAGGAAATCTCTCCGCATCTGAGCGTGAAAATTGGCTCCGTCGAGTGCTTGACAACCGTTCTAGGTCAGGTAATAATATCGTGCCTGGTCAGAAGTATCGACGCACAACCTTGATCTTGTGATCGATCCTGGTGTTTGTTTTGATGCGATCTCGTTCCTTCTGGTTGTGAGCCGTATTTCCGAAATGAGGAAGTTTACGCATTCAGGAAATCTCGTTCATCCTACGGTTCAGCCGAGAGATGAATAATCAATATGACTAGCATCTTGATTGTGCGATGCAAATCATATTCCTCCCGAAGTGAATGCATGTACTCTTTGCACATGATCCAAAGAATCGTTGAACTCTGTCGGTGGGCGATGCGAGCCACCAGAAGAACGTTCATAAGGAGTCACTCAAGAAATTGTATTATTCGTCATTATTTGCGATATTGTCCGTGTCAGCAGGCCCTATGACCGTCCTCAGATGATCGAGTCGGATAAATTCCCAGACTTCAAATTCATTAGATGAACTCTTCGGGAGATTGCGGAGCTTTGAATGATCTTGAGCATACCAATATTGTGATTACGGTGGTGATGGGTGGGAGAGCGCAGGTTCGTCAAAGCGTTAGCTTTTTTGTATACCTGCTTTCTTTCTTTGTCCTTGTGAGAACGTGTTAGGAATTGATGGATAACGGTGATGAGCTGTCTTCTCTCTATGCTGTTTTTCCTGTTCTATCGAAGAAATCGGTACAAATCTCCGAAACCCGAGTCTGAGCCCTATCGCTTTGACGAACATGTGCTAATAGTTGGGGGTTGTTTGCAGGTATATGAGACCACCTGTGTCGCCATCCTCAGCGCCGTAGGAGCCTCTTTCGAAGAGGAAGCAAACCCACAAAATGTCATCGTCTCCGCGCTCATCTGGAAAGTCGCAACGGCCGCTCACACGGAAGAGGAGCATGAGCCTCGTGCCGAGCGCGCCCAGTCAGGAGGCCGTCATCAACTGCCCGGTGTGCTTCTCCATGATCCAAGATGCGTATATGACGCGTTGCGGTCATTCCTTCTGCCAAGAATGCATCAAACAGTGTTTGGAAAGCCGACCGAAATGCCCTCTGTGCTCCTCCGATCTCATAGACAAGGACGGCAAAGAACAGGTGTTCCCCAACATCACACTCAACGAATTCATCACACGATACCGACGCGAAAAGCGTAACCGCACACATGGACCTGAAATCAGCTCCTGCATCCTGCAGCTGTTCGCCGAGAACAAACCCATGAACGTCAGCGACATCCGGCACGCCCTGGAGCTCCTCCAAAGCAAAAAGCTTGAGCTGGAAGCCAACTCGAGTGAACTGCAGCTCACATTACTCCGGGAGTTCCTCGAACAGTCACACAAGAAGAAGCTCGGCGAGCTCAGCAGAATAAAAGACGACCTAGCTTTCATTGAACAGGACATCTCGTTCTTGAACGCCGCAGCTGCTGCGGCCGGCGACCGCGCGGAAGACGACTGGCAACTACTGCCAGACGCGCGATCGAATGACAGCGCAGATTTCAGCCGGCGGACAGTTGCGAGTTCAGCTGGCGGCTCCGGAAACTCAGGAGCAAACGCGTTGCTTTCGAGTCGCAGATTTCGAATGCAGTCTCACTTCGCGTGTCTCGAAGAATGCTACTTTTCTTCGCGTCAAATGTATCGCGACGAGGCGACCGCTCCCATCGTCCCAGCGGAGCCGGGAACTTCGTCGGCGAACTCCGGCTCAATCATCAAAAGTCCACATCTCGTAACACCTCGAGGCTTGGACCGCTTTGCCGAAAGTCTGTCGAAGTTCACTCGGTATTCGAAGTTGCAACCATTGTCAACGCTGAATTACTCCTCCGATTTGGTGAACGGCACAAGTATAGTTTCCAGTATCGAGTTCGACAAGGACAACGAATACTTTGCTATTGCCGGCGTGACGAAGAGGATCAAGATGTTCGAGTACGCGACCGTAATCCGTAACGACGTCGATATGCACTATCCGATCAACGAAATGGTGTGCAATTCGAAGATCAGCTGCATCTCGTGGAATAGCTACAACAAAGGAATGCTGGCGTGCAGTGACTATGAGGGAACGGTCACCGTCTGGGACGCGTATCGTTCCCAGAAGCTGTGGACTTATCAAGAGCACGAGAAGCGGTGCTGGTCTGTGGATTTCAACAAGGTGGACACCAAACTGCTCGCGTCTGGCTCCGACGACACCAAAGTCAAACTTTGGGCCATCAACGAAGAACACTCCGTGGCTTCGATCGAGGCCAAAGCCAACGTCTGCTGCGTTCGATTCAATCCGGACTCGAAGTACCATCTCGCGTTGGGTTCCGCTGACCACTGTGTCCACTACTATGATCTGAGAAATTGTAAAACGTCGTTAGGTGTTTTTAAAGGTCACAAAAAAGCGGTGTCGTACGTCAAGTTCTTGAATTCCAAGGAACTGGTTTCCGCGTCGACAGACAGTCATTTGAAGCTCTGGAGAACCGATGAGCCTCACTGTCTCCGCTCTTTTACGGGGCACGTGAATGAGAAGAACTTCGTCGGATTGGCCACGGACGGTGATTACATCGCTTGCGGTAGTGAGAACAATGCCCTGTATGTTTACTACAAGGGATTATCAACCCAAATTCAGACATGGTCGTTCCGGAACTCGAAAGGCCACCGGGACGATGGTCCGGTAGGACCCAATGAGAACGAGTTCGTCTCGGCAGTCTGCTGGGTGTACGGCACCCCGGTGGTCGTAGCTGCAAACTCTCAAGGAACTATAAAACTCTTGGAGCTCGTTTAGATGTCGTCTTGTGCCTCAGCGGTATCGTGACCTGACCGAACTTTCCTGAATTTCCGCTGTGCTGCAGAGATGACATGATTGCTGCGGAGCAGCTCAAGACTCCGTCAACTCATTCCAAGTTTGATACGCTTGAACTGATCCAACCCAGAAACGTGATGGTTTTATGCACATGCTCATTCGAGTTTCAAGGGTCGTGAGACAGAGTTTCATCGTCGTTTGTATATTTCACATTCATCGAAAAGCGCCCGAGTGAAATCTAGGTTCACTTGGGCGCGTTCCTTAAACCACTCTGATACTTCGACCGAGAGCGTTGCAACACCTGTGTTGATGTGATAATTCCCTTATCAATAGAAGCGATTCAGAGTCTTATGTATCTATCGTCACAGGCTCGAAAATCGATACTTTCCGAATTATTCCAGTCGAGTATGAGGCTGCTTAAGTCTGTGTCGCAGTCATTTCGCAAAGCACGTTCAGATCAAACGTCTTTTTCATATGACCTCAGATCTAACTAGATACAGTGGTCGCGTACGACGAATCTCCATGTCCGTTTTGTTCTCGAGCGAAGACGCGGTCAAACGCGTCTGAAACTTCTCGATGCGTGCCGAGAACGGCTTTCTTATCTATTTCGCCGTGATGTGAGCTTCTATTGGAGTTCGGTTGTGCCGAGAACTGGGTTTCACCTCACTAGGTGTATGTATATGTAAGTTTGTATGTATGTAACTAAGCTTAACGAATTCAAGACGATGTAGGGAGAACCGGCAACGTCGAAACGGTATCTCCTTGAGAAGAAACGAGTCTCCAATGACCATCTATTGGTTGCGTATGTGTAAACTACGGAGACCGTCGTAGGGGAAACGAATATGCGGATGTCACCAAATCGGCTGCTGTTTTCATCTGGATGCACAACTGTACGTGACGATGGGACATCCATGATGAATTCATGTACAATTCCTAGAGATGCGTAACAAATAAATAAACGACAGCTATATTATTATCCGGAGACCCCTGATTTGCATCATGAAGGAAGTTGAACAACAATACCCACACCCGAACCTACGTGAGACTCTCTCCGTGGATGTGTTTCGAGGATCGCGCGAAGCGCTGATTCCATCTGTTTGGAACTGACGCCTAACGTCAGGTACGAAGTTCACGCGGTTAGAATATTTTGTATTCTTGGCATGACAATACATCGATGACAAGCAATTCAGCAGTGCTTGGCTTCGGTTACTGAGGGTGAAGGGGCTCAGCGGTTTATGCGAATGCCTAAACCGGCACATGATTTCGAGCTGTGTCCAGACGGGAACATCTGAGTCCACCAATAATGAGAACTCAATATGATATATGGCCTGTGAACAGAACGTCTCACCAGTCCTCTCAGATAGACGAGCCAGGCTATACTTATCCCTCAGACCATTTATTCATGTAAACGGGATCCCCGCGTGCACGGACCTTTTCGAAAACTGAGTGAAAAGGCAACTCCGTTCGAATCGAGGAATCTCATTAAGCTTCTACATTTCGAATCATGGATTCTAAGTGTCAGGAAGGGGGTAGCCCGGTCGTGCTCCGAATTGAAGTTTTCTGGAATCAATGTCGTCGTGATCGCAGCGTCGAGATATTCCCGTCGCAACCGACCCAGACCGCCTCGGTCCCGAATGAATAGAAACAAAAAAGAACAGCATGCAGATGGTAGGTGTAAATAACAGGGCCCATCAACATCTGCAGGAAAGAAGATGCTACCACCACAATATCGGCCGCAATCCGCGGCTTCCTTACCAGGAGACGCCTCAGGAGAGCCGCATATCAGGAGGTGGATGCGTTCCTGGCCTGTGAAGAACCCACCACAGCTGCTGAATTGTTCCAGAACACGCGGTACGAAGCATGACCCATACTTGGCACGCCATCAGTTGATATTTGACTTCGTAGGCTCTGAACTTGGGTATTTTTGCCGCAGGAAACTTCTTTTCTTCTACGGTGGCAAGGAGCCTAATGCAAAAGAGCAACTCCGCGCAAACGACCGATTTCAGGAAATTTCCGCGCGTATCCTGAAGTCGCTCGAGGGTTCCAGCTCCGACCAGGTCCGCGCAGGCTCTGCTCCGACTCTTCGGACATTGCTTCGGTTCATTTCACTCCCTATCCAGTTCATGCGGGATGCATACTCATTGACGCTTGAACCAACTTCCATCCACAGAACTATGTTGAGGCCATGAGCGACAAAAAGATATCTCTCCAATGGATCGCTCTGACAAAGAAGTACATCGTGAGAGTGTCGGAAAACCTCAAGAAGCTCGAGCCGAACATCAATCACAACCTCAACGCCATATCACTGTATTTGCACGTTCTGGTTCGTACCTCCAAAGCATGAAATCCATTGTCCCCAAAGAAACTTCCTCATGATGACATCTCTTGTCCTGTCGTTCTCAGGTGACCTTCTTCAACGGGAACTCCTGGAAACTGCGACCCCATCAGGAGCATTTGAGACCCACATTGAACGCACTCTCTCTTAAACTTCTAACGCACGCCGTTGCGAACGATTTCCTACCCAATCTCCAACGCCTTCTGCTCAACTCCGTGGTGAAACAGCGTCCTCTACTAGGACGGGCGTCTTTGGTCGCTGTGACGACGTTGGCCCTCCGCCCGCTCGTTTTGAACTTCAGCGAGGAGTACTTGACTCTCTTCGTTGTACACTTCCTATCCGTTCCGGCAATCGTGCATCAGATGAGAACAATAGCCCCATTCAGCCTGACATGCCTCCAGCAGCAGAATATCCTACCTTTAGTCATCACTATGTTGGCGGACGAGGCGAAAATGAAAACTGTCTCTGACTCCATGGACGTTCTGCATTCTCTCTGCCTACTCGCAAATCTGGTGGATCTTTCTCACCAGATGGCTTTGGCAGACCCAAGCCAGCTGGAAGCTTTGTCCAAAGATCTGATTTCTCTGAGTACCAGAATCCTAGAGAGTTGCCTCCAGTTTGTCGGCAAGAAACAATCAGCAATGACTCACTACCATCCCCTCCTCGGGTGGTTCTCTCAAAAAGTGGATCCCAGTCAACAGGAGGTGAGAATTCGCGCCACAGCACCTTTCCCACTCGGCCGCGAATGAGCCAATACTTAACGTGTCACATGGGAACATGGAACGAAACATGAGTCAATTTCCCCATTCTCTCTCCATAGGTGATCACGCATATAAAAAGTCAACTTCAGCTATTATGGGGTCCGACGCTTTCGATGATCCTGTTCAGACCGTTATTCCAACTACAACTAAAGGAGCCGGACAGCCCACCGCCCATAGACACAGCTGCCGTCGCAATCGTTGAGGTAGGCAAAAGGGACTAAATCGCCGATCTCCTTAATTCGGCGCATCAAAGAACTTCCCTCCAAGCTTTCAATGAATTGAGATTTCACTTGGTTCCTCTTCCGAACAGGTCATCGGGATGCTGCGACGAGGCAGCACCACGAGATCCACTCCGCCGACCATGAAAATCACGTCTCCTGAAGTTCAACAGGTCGCGCTCTCGTGTCATCTTTACGAAACTGCCATCGATTGTTTGACCGAATTGCGGCATGACATCCTAACTGGACTATCGTTTCAATCGAACGAGCTTTTGACGAAGCTGTGGCGACTCATCGGCGCTCTCGGTGGCAGCGCCCCATCGCACCGCGCGAAAGTATTCCTCGAGCTCCTCCAACAGAACGTCAAAGCCAACGCAATGGAGTTCCAGATTCTCAAGCTGCTCTGCAATTGTGCATCGCACCTGTTGGTCCTTCTCGATGACGATGAACTTTACATGCAACAGAAGACGTTCACGCTGAAGGATCTTTGTGTCATGTCGGCGTTTCTCAATATTTTCGTGTTCAAGATAATCGCCAATCAGTTATTGGACCTGAAGTCCATATCGTGTTGTCCTTTGTTCACCTGTTGCCACTCGCTCCTCATGCTGCTCTATCGCCGCGACTCGAGGCGATCTTTCACTCCGGAAGATCATTGGCTGGTCAAGACGAAGTTCACGACTCTGGTGACAGACTTCGAGAACGGCAAGCTGTGGGCGCAGCTGATTCTGCACAAAGTCCCTCACGTTCTGCCCCATAGAGACCGTGTGCAGCTTTTCCGCAGACGGGTCAAACAGGACCTCGTTCCTGGTGGAACGGAATCGACTCACATCACGGTGCATCGAAGCAGAATTGTTGAAGACGGCTTCCAACAATTGAACGCTCTGACCCCGCAAGAGCTCAAGGGTGTCATTCGCGTGCGTTTCGTCAACTATCAAGGCCTCGACGAAGCCGGTATCGATCAAGACGGGGTCTTCAAAGAGTTCCTTGAAGAAACAATTCTGAGAGTCTTCAATCCGGCATTGAACCTATTTAAGATGACCAACAAACAAACTCTTTATCCCTCACCGACCTCGTACTTCAATGAGAACCATTTGGAACTCTTCGAGTTCGTCGGAAAGATGCTTGGGAAGGCTGTTCATGAGAGGATCGTTGTCGATGTGAAATTCGCGACGTTTTTCCTAAGTCAGATTCTAGGGCACCATCGGAACTTCCAGTATTATTCCTACATCGACGAATTGCCTTCGCTCGATGAAGAAATCTACAATGCTCTCACGACCGTCAAGGTGAGACACTACCCCGGGAGATGTGAAAGTTTTCACATAGAGACGTGTATGAGATTCAGCCTTACATACATATAGTGGGATGGTATCCAAATCTCGTTTTTCAAGCTCATACGCTCATTTCAGAATTACCCGGGAGATGTGCAAGACTTATGTCTATTTTTCTGTGTTGATGACGATTCACTAGGCAAAATTGTCACTCATGAACTCGTTCCCGGAGGGAAAACTATGGCTGTGACTAATGAGAATAAGATGAGGTGAGCGATCTTAGCCGGCCTTCTTCTAGCTCGAATTTCCTCAACTCGAACCTCAACTAATCGCCGTCGATCTGATTGCAGATATATACACTTGAGCGCTCAATATAAAATGCAGACGCAGATCGCCGAACAAACGAAAGCATTCATCCGTGGCTTTAGGGCCCTGGTGAAGAAGGAATGGATCACAATGTTCTCCGCTCCAGAGTTGCAAAGACTCATATCGGGCGACAACACCGGCATCGATCTAACTGTGAGTTTCCCGACGGAAACTTTTCAAGAAGACGCTGATGCGCGATTACATGTCCAGCCGATCGCTCATTCTTTGTGCATCCGTCCACAGGATCTCCGCATGAACACCAAATACTTTGGAGGCTTCCACAACGCTCATCGCGTCATCTGTTGGTTATGGGAAATCCTTTGGGACGATTTCACGCCGGAGGAGCATCGACTATTTTTGAAGTTTGTAACGTCCTGTTCAAGTCCACCCCTCTTGGGCTTCGCGAACCTAGAACCCCCGTTTTCCATCCGTTGCGTCGAGGTAGCCGACGATCAGGACCGCGGGGATACTGTTGTGTCTTTCGCGAGAGCCTTCTTCCGCGTGCGGAAACGTGACCCCGTAGACAGGCTACCGACATCGTCGACCTGCTTCAATCTCCTCAAACTACCGAACTACACAAAGAAGGAAACCTTGAGAGAAAAGTTGCGATATGCCATCAATAGCAATCCCGGGTTCGAACTCTCGTGAGAAACGAGTTACGACATGGAGCTCCGATCAGGAGATCGGGATCAAAGATGTGGCGTTATATCTAAATCTATCAAATCACCAAATTATCCAGTCAAGGACAACTCAGATGCATGTATTCCATATCAGTCGATCGCCTTCCTCAATGTCGACCGCTTCGTGAGCATATTCCCTCGGTGCATTTGTTTGGTGTCCTGAGGCGAGAACCGATTCAGCAGACCAAAGTTTCATACCACCAGTAATTCCAGATCATGGCAATGCTGCAACGATGGTTTATTGTTTAGGTCGTGTGGTTGCATGAATAAGGAAACACCCCTCCGCTGGGAGCTCTGTGGAGGATGTTCATCCATATATACGATTTATTATCCTCTTCCTGACTCACCAAGTGTGAGACTGATTCTTTGAATAAAATTCAGGACGATTGAAATGAAAGAGAGAAACGCTCATTGATTAACACCATTACCTGTCATCCCGCGGACTCAGGAGCGGGAGCTCATCCTCCGATTCTCACCCAATCGCGTCGTGGTTACGGGCCCTGATAGTAACGTTCAGTGCGGGTCTTTTGATTCCCTTGAACTGCGCTGTCAAGTTGATCCAACCTGAGACTGGTGTCGGAGTCTTTTTATGTATGTTCGCGCGGCCTTTTCGGATAATTGCGGGCCGTCGAATGCCTGTCCAGATGATCTCATTATAGAGGACCAAATCTCCTTTGGGAGGAACAACATTCGCGGGACCCCCAAATATAAGCGAACTTCCACGAGCGAGAGCTTGCGCATTCATGATGCAGAAACCGAGATGATAAGATTATGATGCGAATCTCCCGAGAGAGTTCATGACCTCATGTCAAAAAGTTTGCGATGATATATTGAAACTGGAAAAAGATTGCCGCGTTTCTTCTGATGTTTAGCCTTCCGACTCGCTTCCCTCATTAGCCGGCGTATCATGGATTGGGCGTATCAGCAGATGCGCCCATGCGCGACAACATACTCGTTCATTAGAGCAATATCCATCTGTTTTCCGGACTTCACAGGATGCTCGCTCATTGAAGTAAGGGCTCCGATGGGAAGCCCGCTTATATTTGACCGATGGTAGGCTCTTTGAAGAGAGACGTGGCCTGTGTCCTCCCATGTTTCTGACGTTCATCCATTTTCCGAGGGTACGAGAGATGCAGGAGGGCTCTATTTGATGGCGGAACTCTGATGAACGTGAAATGATGACCAAAGCCCATACGTTCGCGCGGATTGCAAAAGAATGAGCATGAAAGAGCATATTTCAGTGCTAAAACGTCGAAGAGGCTGCCGATAGGTGATTTGCTCAAGAGGTTGCATCATTCGTTCAAGCTGGGTGGATGGACGGCTGCTTGGATGGACGGTCGACCGTACCGGGCTGACTGGACAACGGAATGGTAAAGGTTGACAGTTCGACTCGTTCGAGTTCACTTGTCATGTCGGAAAACATCGGCCGGTCGCAGGTGCATACGATTTCTCTAAGCAGGAAGGATGCTCAGATCCTCAGAACTGCTTCCGAGACCTTGAAGCTCTTCGTTGTGGGTTCTGAGTCAATCCTTCGTAATGGAGGCAACAACAGACAGCATTTAGAAAATTCTCAAGTCTTCCTTCTGTATTCCCTGATATCCTCCGGCGACATGAGAGTCACCACTCTTCCGATGCCGTCCCCTTTTTCTCCAACTGCGGCAGTTGCTCGAGATAGCCGGAGCGTCGACTCGAGGTGTCGAATCACATCCAGCTTTCGTTCGACACAGCTGTCTTATTGTCGGTCACAATTGTCATTCAATGGAACGAATCCGAATAACCCTGATCGACATTTCTCTGATTGTGAGTAGTGTTCCGCATCTCGGTGAGAACGAGCTTTCGATGGAATATTACGCTCATGAGTTGTTCCGAAAAATTTGTTCTAACATGCCACGATTGTCGGGAGCAGAAACCGTCGATCTTCGATCGGTTCCATTGCCTTTACCGAACTCCGGTGCTCAACTGGAACAACTCAGATTAGCTTGCCATATCGAGTGCCTCAGAACGTGGTCGTGTTGGGTTTATGTTCCAGTAGTCTACGGTCTCCGTATCGTGGGAAATCAGGGAACGGATTCACGGTGATACTGGTCTGAATAAGTGGAATTCTCCGCGCCACGTGAAATGAAGTCGTGAGGACCATCGTCCGCTCGGGTGAAGTATTGATGTCGGAGAAGATGCAAGAATGGGGAATCGAAAAGGATCGTTCACGTGTGCCGTTCAAACAATGCGACAATAATCCCCCAAAAACCCCCCCCCCCCCATAATCGTGGACCCGCATTAGGCTCGAGGATCGGAAACTATTCCAGGTAGCTCTCAACGAGCTCCCCCAACATCATACGGAACCACTGGATCCTGACGATTCGCGGAAAACACGGAAAGACTCTAAAATCTCTGACTGAATCATCCGACATCAGACCGGCAAGATTCGCGAGCGGCGTCGAGAAACACGGCTGAGTTTGTTTCCAACGTGTCTACGGAGGGCTTCCAATCCATGAGAATGTTCCGAACGATCCGCGATTGATTGGTTTATCTTTTGTGCTCTGACTAGCTCATCGATCTTTGATAGAATTTGCGACATTCTTGGAGCACATTAGTTTGAGAATTTGTGTCTCATTTCAGCGACGAAGTTTAGCTTGTCGACATTACCCTTGATACGTTTCCCTCGAGATCTGTGGTATATCTCGAAAGCTCCGCCTGGAAATGAAAACCAGTCCACAGTTTCGAGTTCATCCGTTGAGTCATATTTTCTCCATCAAAGAAACGTCAGCAAAGCGGCGGGTCATCCGATTTAACGTTTCATCGTCGCTGTAAGTCTTCCACGGAGCAGCATTGGCGCTATGAGTCACGTAGCGTTGTGACGTCAACAGAACGAAAACAAGGCCGAGCCGGTCTTCACTTTCCGTGTTCTGTCTTTCCAGTAACGGTTGCTCAGCTGCCGGGATCATAGAAATCCGCTCTGAACGTGGACTTGTACATTCTACTCAGCGCTCACTTCCAGCGCGACACGGGAATCCGTATCAGTAAACTCTTCCAGCTGTTTCGGGAGTTCAGACCCGCGTGTGTGCCTCTTCAGGACGTGTCGTCTGTTCGGCGGAGAGAGAGGACTCGTCTTCCCGTAGTGGTGCCGCTGTCGGCGGACGGCTCTGGTGTGTCTTGTTGTTTTGATCGAGCCTAGAGTTCGTTCGACTGCCTTCGAACCTACCGAATCGCTGAAGTTATCGCCAGAGGACGGAGACGAGCGAGTGTCACTAATCGAAAACCCGACGATCGAGCGCAGGGGTTTGCTCAGCTGGAGCGACTCAGTCAGCAATAGGAAACAAGCAGGCTCCCAACAAAATCAGGTTGGCAGGCAGCTACAGATGCTCTTTTTATGTTAAGTGATGATATTTGTTCAGTTTCTGTCGTGATATCAGCTGTGGCACTCAGCTTCGGGAGTATTTTTGGACTTACACAACAGCCCGGGTGTTTCAACGGCGAGTTTACGTGAAATTAGGACGAAAATTCGCTCCACAAAACCGTAGAGCAAACGAGTAAAAGTAGTTTCCGGCCAACTCCCTCTCGTGTGGTGGCAGAGGGCGGCACTGGGGGCGGTGCTCTCTCATAGTCGCGCTCTCATCCGCAACGGAACCTCATACAGCGTAATGTACGTGAAGCGACCATGAATAGTTGCGAGATTCCCGCGCACTTGGGAAAACGTCGACTCATCAGTCGATCGGCAACGATGCACCTGTCGAACTGGGCTGCAACTGCATTGCCATCGCTGAATAACGGAGTACTTGTTGCTCGCGCGTCAATGATAGAATGTTCTCCACGAAATACGGGTTCCGGTTGCTCAGCGTGCTCTGTTGGTCTGAATAGTTTTTCCGAATCGATCCTAATGTCTGGTTTCACTGGCCCCGTGTCAGGAGGGAGCAGAACATCCAGATGCCGTGGGGCGTGAACAGCTCGGTTCGCACTTTACGCGAAGCGAAATTATTTTATGGGTCAAATATCTTCCGCTGCTGCCGGCGACGACTTCCCTCATGAACCTACCTGCCCAAAGAACCGTTTGCTCTCAGAGACCTTTCAAAATCGTCCGCCACGCGTTTTCAAGATTCGGGTTACAGCACTTGCTCCCTTGCTCGGAGAACGGAAATGCTCGCTGTGACAATCAACGCTGTTCCTGTCCCTCTCACGGACCTTTTCGTGAACAGAGCATTCGTCCGATTGAACCAGAAATCAAAAGTTCAGCCATCTCTTTCTAGAAGTCATGTCCTACGCGCAGTACACAGAGGGAAGCGCACCGTATCCCCCACAAGCTGCACCTGGTTTTGCGCCCCCAACAGGAAGTTACCAAGGCGCACCATATCCACCAGGGGGCGCCTATCCTCCTTCTGGGGGCTATCCCCCACCCGGACCATACCCTCCTGAATACCCACCTCCAGGTCAGGGAGGTTATCCCCCAGCTGGCCCTCCGGCGTACCCTCCTGGTGGTTACCCTTCCGTCCCGCAAGGACCCATAACACAGCCTCCGATTTCATACGGACCCCCAACAGGACAAAAGTAAGTCGAAAAAGAATGGCCGAACTATGAGATTCAAAATTTTCCGTGAGATTCGAGAGACCAGATGT
The DNA here is from genome assembly GCA_028455905.1 of Neoseiulus californicus. Taxonomy (NCBI): domain Eukaryota; kingdom Metazoa; phylum Arthropoda; class Arachnida; order Mesostigmata; family Phytoseiidae; genus Neoseiulus; species Neoseiulus californicus. The sequence goes on from JAMQGS010000007.1 coordinate 2,139,380, forward strand.
GCTTGGGTCAGCGAGTCACGCGAACTCATTCCCGCAGTGTCCCCATGCTTCCTGTGCCTCAAGGGATGCCGGGAGTTCCCCCTGGCCTGGAGTATTTGACAGCAATTGATCAATTGATCATCAAACAGAAGGTTGAAGCCTTGGAAGCTCTGATCGGGTTCGAAACCAACAATAAATACTCCGTGAAAAATTCGATGGGTCAGAAGGTAAAACGTAGCAGAATATCACTTACCCTTTCATTCGCTTTTCTCGGGGCCGAAACTTACAAACTCCTCTCAATCGGATCACGGGCCTTCCAATGTAAAATATTTTCCATCGCTCCACAGATTTTCCAAGCTTCCGAAAAAACGGACTGTTGTACTCGGAATCTTTGCGGGCCTAACCGTCCTTTCGATATGAAAATCAAAGATCTGCAAGGCAACGAGGTGAGTTCTCCGTGACCCGAGTCACTGCGATTTCCAACCACATTTAAAGGAGTAGGAATTATGTATCTCGTACATGGGTAAATAGAAAGCTGAGCAAAGAATTTCCATTCATTATATTTGGCACTCCACAGGTAATACATCTCTACAGACCCCTCCGGTGCACATCGTGCTGCTTTCCTTGCTGTCTTCAGCGAATGGAGGTGTGCGCGCCCCCTGGAAACGTAATTGGCTACGTTTGTCAGGAGTGGTCTATTTTCACGCCGACGTTCACCATTCGAGACCCTCAGGAGAATGTCATCCTTCGAATCGAGGGCCCAGTATGCACATTCAGCATCTGCGGGGACGTTGAGTTCGAAGTTCTGTCTGGCGCGAATGGACAGAACGTTGGGAAAATCTCCAAACAATGGACCGGACTACTTCGCGAGGCCTTCACCGATGCCGACAATTTCGGAATTTCGTTCCCGATTGACCTCCATGTACATGTGAAAGCTACTCTGATGGCTGCCGCCTTCCTTATCGACTTCATGTTCTTTGAAAAGAGTTCTAATAAGGAAGGGGATCGACCAGGCATGTTCGATTAGAGCAGCGTCACAGTCTGGTGAGGTCCAGTCGAGGGGCTCTCGACGGTTCATTGTGACTCATAGCGGCGATCATCTTGTCTTTCTCGCAAGCTGTACAAATCCGAGTGTTTCGAGATGCTTTGTCTCAAACTTGTGTTCATCATTTTTTGTCCTCGAAGGGTTACGGAACCATCCTCCTAGACGGTATTCGATTCCGATCGTGATTGTTCATGAAATTTTAGATCCGCTTCCTCATGCCAGCATCGTGATCGTCGCCTCGTTCACGGAGATGGACATTGTTGCAAATATTCGCTGTTCAAAGATGAAAAAAGGTCACACGCCTTTGGTCGTTTCAACTATTTAATTATTATAAGTGCTGTGGACTCGAGACCTGACGAGCCAGTCGTTGTGAAAACCCAGATCGAGAGTTGCAATAGTACTAGCAGAACCTTCCAAGGGAGACTTCAGTGCCCTGTTGGGCTTGCTTAACTTGCTGCCTCCATGTAGAAAGACGGAAACTTCAAGAAAAAGAGGAGCTCTCCGTATCGAGCTATTCCTCTGGATTTCCGTTAATGCATACTATCTATAACTGTCGTCCGGTCTGGGGTTGCCAATGTTAAAGAGACCCCACGGTTTCGATATCTTTCTTGTGTACCGACTGAAGTGTTGATAACTGAAACTGAAAACCTCGAGAGTTCATCAGTGGGCTTGCTTGGAACCTGCTGAAGCACATGAACAGATAATAAACGAACGTTCGATTCGAATCGATCGAAACAAAGGCTTGTCTATGTCATTATCTGGATCCGATTATCTGTTCTACGCAGGCAAAGTTTCAGGAAAGTTCGGAACTCGTTGATTCCGAAACTTGGCTTCCGACGGTCAACTCCGGCTAGAAGCGTTGATATGAGGTAGATGACTCCAAATGCAAGATTTGGTTTCTCACGCAGCGCACGAAGTCTACGCAGTGTTCAAAACCCGATTCTCCATCACTTCAACCTACGTACCTCATTTTACCTTCCCAACTAACTACTAGTTCCTTCTGACCTGCTCTCATGCTCCCCTTATCAGATCTAAGCAAGTGAGAGGAAAGCCGACCAGGGGACAGATTCTAGCAAAACTGAGGCTAGTCTTATTCGCTGATGATGGAGAGGAGAGTTCCGAAAACAGACAAGTTCTTTTATTACACGAGTTGAAACTCGATTGACGCTTGTATTCACATAATATACAGGTTTAGAGAACCGAGAAAACAATTGAAAACTCAGCTAGAGGCTTCCGTAGCATCGGTTTTCGCCATGCTCCCAAACACTTCATCAGGAATAGCTCTGGTTTCCACGACTTCCATTTCTTCCTCTTCGTTGTCATTATCCGCCTCGTCTTCGTCGCTTGGCAGTTCAATTTCGTCTGGATTGACAACTTTGGTTTCCTCACGAGCCGGTTGGGTGTCTTGGGCTGTGACAAACATCGGCGCCTTGGAAATCGTTGCGGCTGCCGCTTGTACTACGCCTACGTCGCCCGCGGGTGTTGATGGAGTCGACAACGCGGCCGTCAAGTTAACACTGATCTGGGTGTTGAATGTCGCTTGGACGCTGCGTTTGATACGTAGTAACTCGCTCATGGTGTCTTCATTGCCGTGCGCAGCCTCGAACTCGCTCCATTCGCTCCAGAACTCTTTCTGTCTACGTGGGTCGCACATCTGCGAGCAATGCATGTAGATCATTCGGGCGCGGTCGATTTCCCCGAGTTTGCATTCAAGCTGAGCGAATTTGATGCACATTACTATAGCGTCGTTGTCGGGTAGACTCTCTATGGCCTTCTCGTAGATCGGCCGGACCTTCGTTAACCCGAACAGCTCCGCCGCTCTCTTAATGTGCAGCTCGAACATTCCCTTCTTCTCTTCGTCGGGAACGAGGTCCTCAGCCCTCTCGTAAACGGACATTGCATGCCGAGCGAGGCCGTACCTTTCTTCAAGTTGTGCGTAGAGCAAGAATATACTTTTCACGAATTTCTGTGGACATTGATCCAAACATTGCTCGAAGAGATCTCGCGCTCTTTCAAGCTTGGTACCGCCGAACCGGTTCAAGAACTTGGTGAGATACGTATTCCATATGTCGTATACGTTCGGCCATTTGAACAACGAAATACCTTTCTCGTAAACTCGGAACGCCTCCTCGAAGTAGTTGTTCTCCTCGAGGAAGAACGCCGCGTTGATTATGATCTGCGGACTTGCGATTCGCAAGTCGATAATGTGATCGTACACAGCCTTTGTGCTCTGCAGTGTACCGAAACTCTCTTCCAAGTCTGCGTATAACGACCAGATTTTAATGTTCCTATAGAGTCGCATCTGTACGGTCTCAGACTGATCGTGGTAGGCGACTTTTCGCGAGGGCGCAGACGTGGCGGTTCGGCACAGTTTGATGGCTTCCTCGTGATTGTCATGACGCAGTTCCATTTCGACAAACTCGCACCAAACGTTCGCAAGTTCATCCACTTTCGCGTACGGGACCTGCGTCGCTTTCCTAAATATTATCCTGGCATCGTCCAGTTGATCCTTGGATTCGTAGAACTTGGCAAACTCGGTCCAAATCTGAGAAAGTTTCCCGCCGGATGCGAGTTTCGGATCGACGGTCTGTACGGCTTTCGTGTAGGTTTTGATGACCTCGACAGGATCGTTCTCGAGGAGCTTCACTCGCTTGAGCCACTCGTGCACGCTGTGAGGGTTTTGTCGAAGAAGCACCGAGTTCAGGAGCAAGGGTCTCCGATCCATTAGGTACTCGTACCGCGCGAGCTTGAGCTCGAGATCGAGTTCTTCCTCGGAAGACATCGTGTCCTTCGCCATCAGCTTGTTTATGACGGTGTATTCGAACTGTGAGTAAGCGTCGAAGATCTGAGCGAAGTCACGCACCGTCAACACGCTCACCATGGCCTCTTCGTAGATGTCGCGCGCGCGTTCGAACAGCTTCGAGCGGATGTAATAGTCGGCAAGGGAGCACCACAACCTTCCTAGCTGATCCGTGTACTTCTTCAGTCCGCCTCTGATGATCGCATCGACGTTGAGGCTTTGCATTTTGTCGGGGTTTTTGGACATCAGGTCGCACAACTCCATCCACAACTGATGCTTCGACTTGCCTTCGGCGGAGGCAAATGTCGGATCGTTCACCATATCTGCCATCCGCTGAGCTGCCTCATTGAGTTTGCCGACAGATGTTAGGTACTCTACGGCTGTCTCACGGGACTCGGGACTCAACTTCAGGAAACGCCGGTAAACCCTGACACCGGTTTCGGGAATGTCATGGAACGAGATGAATTTCAGGTAGACAGGCCAGATTCGATCGTGTTGTGTGATTGGCAGCGAACGAAGAGACCGATCGAATGTGTGGCGAAGACGAGTTACGAATCGTTGTCGGTGTAGAAATTCGCAGTACATGATCCAGATTCTAGGCATTTTGTGCATCCATACCAGAGCGCGCTCGAAGGTGTTGTTGACATCCTCGAAATCGGGATGATCAATACATAACTTCTGTTCGTCGAGCTGTTTTACCCGCTCGAGAAGGTACTGATGCCATATTTTGTACGATCCTGGGAGTTCGTTGAGTGCTCGTTCGAAGATTATGTTCACTTGAGCTTTGTTACATTTCCGGCTCTTACGGAATTCTGCGTAACGGAGCCACTGGCGCACGGAATATGGGTTCCTCAAGAGTTCTTCTTCGTACGCGAGATGGTCCTCTTCAGACAGGAGCTCTGAAGGAAACTCCGGTTCTTCTTTCTGTTGTTCGGTTTCTGCGTCCTCGTGCATTTTTTCTTCGCTCATGGTGTCTTTCTGATCTCACTCGCAACGACTGACACTGAATCGACGAGCACTGATCTCGAGATTACTTCCCACGTTGAACAATTAACAGTTGTCGTGCCGTTGATACAGACATTCGTTGAAAACACTCTGCTGAAATCAGGATTAGAGAGATATTACGTTTTTCTTGTTTACAAATTTTCACCGGTGCCGACTGGTGGCTGGATGCAGCCCGAGAGAGAAGCTTCACAGATCGTTCTTCCGGCTCTTTCGGTTGACTATAGTTACTTCCAGCGCGAGATTTGCTTGGAAATCTTTGAAAATCGGACCGCTGTTGTTCCCTTATCGGACAGTATGCTCAGGACTGCTGAAACGATCCAGGTCGGAGTCCTGGGCGAAAGGCGAGCACCCACGAGCAGATCGCGCAGCTGCATCGATTGGCTAGCTCGTTTGTTAGCAAACGAAACAGCTTGACGAGAACCCGCCATTTCGCGTTTCGGCTGAGTTCGGAACAGTTCATCTGAATCTGGGCAAATCGAAACCTTTGGCGACTGTGTCAGTGTCCAAATTCATCCAAGATGTCGATCGGGGTTCCGATCAAGGTTCTTCATGAGGCCGAAGGCCATATCATCACCTGTGAAACAAACACCGGTGAGGTATACCGAGGGAAGCTTGTGGAAGCCGAAGACAACATGAACTGTCATATGCAGGGTATTACCGTGACATACCGAGATGGGAGGTAAGCAACTCCATCCCTCTGTGCCCTGGGATAGCTGTGGGTTCGGTTTAAGCTCCGATCTGAGTCCATTCCGAGTCTCAGACTGCTATCGGCGTCATTTGCCGGGGGGTCGCGAACGCGTCGAAACCCAGATGCAATCACCGGGCTTTACTCGCTTGCTCCGGTTCCCTCCATTCTCATAGTCTGTATTTCCGCGCAACTTTCTCTAGATCATCGTTTCAAAAACTCGCCCGGCCGGGTCCGGCCCGCCGAGGACTGTTCTCTCTGTCATCCTGAAACTGCAGGAACAGCAGAGTAAGGCTTTCGAGAATAACACTCATTGATCTTGCAGCACTTCCCAGTTGGAGAACGTGTACATTCGAGGAAGCAAAATACGATTTTTGATACTGCCCGACATGTTGAAAAATGCGCCGATGTTCAAAAAACCACCTGGGAAAGGAATGCAAACCGGCGCAGCTGCAGGCAGAGGAAAGTCCGCCATTCTACGAGCTCAAGGTATGAATGATTCCATGATGTTTTTGAGTTCATTCTTCGCCGCAGTATATGATGATATGCGTGGACTCGTGCAGCGAAGTGCTCAGCCGACACAACTGATGATATTCGTAAAATTGCAATTGCAGCTGCAAGAGGCCGGGGAAGAGCTCGTGCACTGTTTCCCAAAGGAGGTCGCGGAGGAGGAGGCGGACGGGAAGGAGGTGGAGGCGGAGGTGGAAAATAGGGCTTCGCCAGACGGGTCACCAAATCTCACATCATCCCCCGGCATCATCGCACAAGGTGCCCGTGTAATAAACCTCATGGAAAAGTACTTGGAGAACCAAACAATAAATATTCCATTGTTCCACCACAAACGTCTCTCTAGCATTTGCAAGCCCCTGAGAAAAAAGATACGAATCTGTGGGAGTCGTGAATTCCATCTCATCTGGTCGCCAGATTGCTCAAGCTGCTCGTCGGATTCCCGAGCGAATTCATTACTTTCCCGTTTCTCCTCCCATTGACAAGGTGTCATGAACTGAGGATCCTTTCGGTAGTGTTCAGGAGACCTCCGGCCATTTCACTGAAGATTGTGAATTTATTCTTATGAATGTTTAAAATCAAACGCCTTTCTCACGCACAACTTAGCTCCAATGGTCTTCTCGACGTCGAAGGGCTCAAGAGCGTACACAAGGTCTAAAATCTCACGCTCAAAACTCTTAAGATACTTTGCGGGTGGGAACATTGCGATCAGATCCGAACTTCTCCTGCAGACGTTTGAATATTTCGAGTGCGTCCTCGGAGAACACGCTGAATCTTCGTGAATAACTTATCGGATCGTAGAATCTCTCCAGGTACATCAGGATATTCTTGTCGATGAGTTTCTCGTAGAAGTCCCGATCGAGCGCGCTGAAATACGACCTTTCTTTTCCCGCGAGCCACATTCTTCGTTTCCATTCAGAAATTCGTTTGTAAAGTAGGAGTCTCCCCGTGAAGCGGGAGTCGCTGAAAATCGGTTTCAACAGAACAACTTCTTCAACGACATGGGAGCAGAGGAACTCCTGGCTCGCGAAACAACGGTCAGGATGAGTGATGAGGAATTCCTTTATGTCTTCCATCAGATCGAGACTGCCGAACTTGTGCGCCGCCGACAGCAGATGAATCACTTGATCAACTTCAAAATCGGGGAGCTTTTCCTTACGTCCTTCTCGCAGATAATGTAATACCGTTTCCATCACCCGACCCGTATATTCGACCTCGAAAGTATCATCTGAGTTGATTCTGTTCTGATCGAGGTATTCCTCGAAATGCCCGCACGAATTCCTGAGGAGGTCGATGTCAACTTTGATAGTGACCGAATCCTTACATTTGAGCACAACACATTCAGTAGGGTTTTCGGCACTCATCCTTGCGTCGATCAAGAGTTCAAAACAACGCCGGATTCACAAGGGCGGGAGTTGTTCCCGACGATGGTGACCTTGCTCAGTGCATCCGTGGGAGTTTCCAGCGTGCACGTTTGCACGATCATTGAGATGGCGGTGCCATCGTGGACGTCATATAGTAACAAGTGCACCCAGTCAAGAGACAAGGAGCCAACGCTAGTTTTCAATTCGACGATGTACGTGTGCTTGCCAGCGGGCTACGGATTACAAAGTTGGCGAACCTGCACGCCTAGAAGTTCCGAAACCTTCACAGTCCAGATGAATGTGATCGAATGCGGAGGGTGGGCAGAGAACGGAATTTCTTGAGCGATGGGAGAATTTAGGTTGATCGAGTTCAAGTTTCTCGCTTCACCATGAGAAGGGACTATTCTGCATTTCTTGGTTGGACAAGGTCGATGAGATACCACCAATACGATCTCTGGACAAATGGCGATACTTCGGTTTTTTAATCCACAGTCGAAGACGCTGATACCATAGCGCGATTTTCCAGAAACCCGTGCCCTTTGGGTGTTAGCACGTAACTTTTCAGAGCTGAAATTGAGGGGAATCCACGACCCTAGGCCCTCGTAGGAGTCTCTCAGAGCGGGGTGCAGCCCTTGTCCCTCGATTGTCTCCCTCATCTCGCCCAGCGGACACGAACCGTCCGGGATCAGGTCCCTCCATCGCCTGAACCGGCTCCGCCTGAAGTGTATGGACGGCAAGCTCATGCCCGGAAACGTCAGAATCTTCGGCGGCGCTGGAGCTGCTGCGTCGAGGCCGCCACTGCCGCGCCACCGGCCACAGTGAGTGAACCAGAGTGCCTCCTCATTCTTCGGACCGTCGGTCGCCGTCGCTGTTGTTGCTTCCTACGAGGAGGAGCGGACGGGCGAAACATCGAATCAACGAAGATGATGATGCCACGCTACTGCTGTCTTTCGTAGCGGCGGCTCGCGTCTCAGAACTCTGGCGTCGTCGAAGAGGCCCTGTTTAGGTTGTCTGCTTTGGTTGGCCATCTCTGGCTGCTGGAGCTGCTGGTTTTTCGCTAGGTCGACCCACAGACGTAGCGCCACAATCCGAGAAGGGAGCCAACCCCCGTGTTCGGCGGAAAGTCATGTGGGAGATTCGTTAATCATTCAATTATGGCCAATAGTTCAGTTGGGCTCGAACAAGCGTACCCCATTCTTCTGTAAGAGCCGATAGCCCAGGAGCCAGGCACCTGTTGCTCCCACTGGTGAGTGGCTCGTTTTCAACTTCTCCGATCCCGACCGTGACTTCGCCAACCCGAAACCATTCGTTCCGACCACTGGGCGATACGATGTCATCACATGGCAAGCTGGCAAGGCACACATGAGGTAAGTTCACCAAGAGCCAATATTCTATAGCCCGTCCCGATCACCCAATCAGGGCCCGCGAGTTCCCCGGGTCTCCCGTGTCCCCAGAAAATCAGAATCTTCTTTCGCGATGGGATTGAGTGATAAAGTCTGGAAATGCTGCTCCTGAACTGATCCGTGAGAATTTATGCGCGCTTCGTAGCGGTCGTCCCGTTACTTTCTGAGGGTTTCCAAGAACAGAAGTGAAAGTATATGCTAATAGAGACGACATTGTTGTTGTCTATTCGGCCGTAGAAAAGGAGTTCCGTAACAAGTCTGGTCCTACAGCGCGCGACGGCGTTCATCGACGGTTTTAACGAAGAGGCTGTTCACTCCGACAACGCTCTGCTTCTGAAGTTGGTTTGTTGAATGGTGATTGTCGATTTCCGGGCTAGTGGAAATGAAAACGAACACCGAGCAACGCTACCAGAGTGCAGGCTTTCGTCGTAATCTGCCGCCTTCCGACAACATGCTCAGATTTCTGCGAAGCTCCGACTGGAGGACTGCGTTACGAAACGCAGATGTTAAACACGTGCGTCACGCTCGTTGGTGTCGCGCGGATTCAGAATGGGATCGACGGGCCGGATAGGAGCTGTTGATTCGTGAAAAGCTCACGGAGTTGGGCTGGCTGGCTGTCTTCAGCCCAAAATAGTCGCGCGGTGGATGACACCTGTGCTAACAGCCAACCTCGAGGCAGCTCCCATGCAGAGATTCACCGCGCTAGAGTCCGAAACTTCATTTATTGTTCAGCTCGAATCTCGGGAGAAGTCCGTCGTCGTTAATGAAAAGACACATTGAGAGACTCCCATAGGCCGCTGCGGGGCTTCCTTGACACGAAAGAATCCGCAGTCTGGATCGCTTCTTCGGGATTTCTTGGTAAAAAAATTCACTCTAGCACAAATTGAACTGCTCTGTGAATACAGCTCCGTTATCACACTCTGGAGATAAGTTTTCCGCTCTTGCTCTCCTCGTGCATTCTGCGCGTCCCCTTAACCTCTATCACAGCGATCGTCATCATCACTTTTTAGCCTCCCAAAACAGTCCACCTTTCCATCCGGCCCCCTCCCGACGGAGAATTCAAGATACGCGTCCGACACCCGCCGCTCGAATTCATGAACGTACACTCAATCTCTTACTACGTGACCTTTTCAGGCTGCTGTCATGAACAGAAAAATCACTCTCTGTCGACGGAACCATGGTGCCTTTCGGCTTCATTCTCCTTGTTGTGGTCGTGCCCTTCTGTTGTAGCGTGGACTTCTCATTCATACGAGAGCCCGATTCGGAGATTATAGAAGATGGACACGCTATCTTCATGTGTGAGCCGTCGCAGAGCTTTGCCACCGTCCAGTGGTTCAGGGACGATCAGGAGTTGCTACCGAATTCAAGCAACGTTGTCAAGGTAGCACTTCTTCTTCCTGACTCCAATCACCGCATTCCGTCTCAGAACTCAATCCTGCAGACCTCGGCGCGCCGTTTCAGTCAACCATTTTCCGATTTCAGATGTCAACATGCGGCCGAGTGCATTCACTGGAAGTTCTCGAGAACAAACGCGCGAAGTATCACTGCGTCATCGGCATGAAGAAGTCCTCGCTCAAACTGATTTCGAGGAAAGGCGAAGCCATTCCCATCACCATCGACGAATTTAGTTCTCTGAACACAACCGATCGCCACATAGAAGTTTCTCAGGGAGCCACGGCTGTTATACCATGCGGACCTTTGCCCAGGAGTGAGCCCCCTGCCATTCCCAATGTGCACTTTTTGAAGAAGCGCAAACGTATCATTCTAAAGCTTGGTCATCGATTCCAAGTGATGCCATCGGGCAATGTTTTTGTACGGAACGCTCAACCTAACGACAGCGGTGAGTATCACTGCCTTGCCGAGAACCCGCTGACAGATGAACGTAGGGAGGCCCCATTCAAGGTGTACCTCAGTGTACGGTCGCAGGACAGAGAGCAGCCATTGAAGAAAAACGCGAGCCTCGTCCACGGACCCCCGCTCCGAACGGAAGCGGTCATCGGGAGTAATGTCACGATGGAGTGTTTGGGGGACGGCTTCCCAACACCTCAAATCCAGTGGAAACGTGTGAACTCATACCTTCCCGAAGCGCATATCGAGGTTGAGAACCTGCTGACGTTGTTTTCGGTGACGCCGAAGCACGCAGGTGTCTACGAGTGCGTGGTGTCCAACTCCGGGTACACCGTCAGAGCTCGTACCACTCTCGTAGTTCTCGAGCCGCCTCGTCTCAAGGAGCCGCAGACCAAAGTGCATATTGTGGAAGCCGGAAAATCATTGAACCTTGAATGTGAGGTTCTCCGTGGTGAACCGAAGCCAAACATCACTTGGACCTTGAATGCAGAACCATTGCGCTCCCATTCAGGTCGGAGTATCTTCGTTTCTGAACGAGAAGTTTTCATCAGGAAGGTCAGCAAACATCTACATGAAGGCGGATACCAATGCTTCGCAACGAACAGCTTGGGCTCGGTTTATGTTCAATATCTGGTTCAAGTAGTGTCTGCCGCAAATCAAGACGAAGTTGGGCTCCTCCATCCGGATTCGGCAACCGACGGGTCCCGGAAAGGGTTCTCGCCTTCAACTCGGACCGATGATCGAATGAAGCTCCCATCTCCGTCGAAGCCGGACATACAACAAATTTCATCGAGCGCCGTTTTGATAACTTGGCTTATAGATCCGACCGAGTTGTCAGTGTTGTTCTTCAAGGTTCAGTACATGGTCAAAGGAGGAGAATGGAAGACGTTGGACGTGGACGTCAACCCGTGGCAGACTGCATACCAGCTCGACGGTCTCCAACCACTACAGTACCGTTTCCGACTCATCGCAGTCTATGAGAACGACGACCACCGAACAAGTAAGCCCAGTCGATGGATAACATTGGTTGACATGCCCGAGGTCAAGCAGAACGAAGCCCCTCAAGTAATGCCGATCGTGAGCGTATCTTCAGACTCGCCAACATCTCTCACCGTTCAGTGGAAACTCGAGCATCCTGCTGGTGTTCCCGAGATCGCGGTCGATGGATTCATCTTGAAGTACCGTCGAATCGACAGTGCCGGAGAATGGACAACTCATCGGCAGCTCAAAGATGCGAGATCATTCGCGATTGAGCACTTGAAAGCCGGCCAACACTATGAGGTGAAGATGGCAACGTTCAACCAATACGGTGTAGGCAACTTCTCGACCGCGAGAGTGGCTCGCACAAGAGATGTTACAACTCGTCCACCGCCGCCTCCCGTAAATCAAGTTCCTCACGACGTCAGTGAAAACGAGAACAACAATCTAGGCAAAGAGATGCCACAACGCACAGCTTTTCAGAAACATCACCTAATCGCGATCGCAGTCATCGGCGCCACGCTGGGAATAATCAGCCTGGTGTGCCTAATATGCGCTGTACAGTACGGTCGGAATTCGCCCGGAAGGTCCTCGGGAGTTGACAAACGCTTGCGTAGGGAAGCCGCGGCTTACGTCAATGACGCGAATCTCAACTTCACGCCATCAATATCGACGGTGGATTTGGCAAGTAACTCTCCGAACAGTAAACGCTTCGACGACGACGACTTGATGACCGACAGCGAGGACTCCGGCTCAGAATCGATGAAGAGCGTGTCACATGAAGAAGTTCCTCGGTCCGAGAAAGAGTACGCTCTGCGGATCCTGACGCAGCTCTATGCCACGAACGGGCACATCGTCAACCTCGATACTCAATCTAGCCGCGTTCACAGTGTTTAGTGGCCATTAATGCGGACGGAAAAAAACAAATTCAATGATCCCGGGAAGTCATCCACACTCCTAGGAGCTCTCTCTCTCTCCTCCTCTCTCTGGTAGAGAGCAGACACCAGTATCGAACCCACAATCAGACTGGGAGAGCGACCAAAACGAACCCGAAACCCTCCTCTAGGGATGATATCGCCTCTTCTCCGAGTCATTTCGATGCTCAAGGAGGTTCCCCTTCAACAGCACGCGGCAAACACAGGAGAGACACCTGAACAGCATTTCCATGCACCCTTTCTGAGCCTTGAGATGAACATATCGCAAACCGCATCGAAACGGAGAGACCCATGGAGAAATGCGAACGGCGAAATCCGCCAGAAAGCCGAACGAAATATTCTGTCGGATTTCGTGCTCAGCGAACATATGCGGATACGAGAGATCAACGAGAGAATCTCCCGTTTTCTTTCTTCTTCTGGGTCTTCCGTGGACGAATCCAGCTGCACTCAGCACTGTATTTATATAATTTATTCTTATTTAATTTCCCCGCTATTTATTTCTTGAATCTCCCCGGTCTGTAAGGCCCCCAAAGCTCCCACGGTTGTGAATGTTACGAAGGGACACCTAAGGGCTGATAATCTCGAGAACTAGCCGCAGTCCCGGTCATTCTGAGCTCGAATCCGTGTTTGAATCCAATACTCCTGATTGAAATGTCCAATCGAACTCGTGCCAAAAAGCAACACCTTTGATGAATTTCATGTGAAATGATCTCGGATCTCAGCTTATTTGTAGAATCGATCCTGAAGACACCTTCCCCATCACGGGTTGAGGTCTTCGAAGAAATTTATTTTCCAAACTGAGGCATTGTAAGCGTTCAACTGTGACCTGTGCACAACACAACTTTAACGATAATATATTCACCCGCCCTAATCGAGTATGAAGCGGGGTCGGATACTTCTCAATCGTGATTGTGATTATGACTACGAGGGGAGATGTGATTATGATTATGAGCACGGCGTAAGCATATTCAGAGGAGCCGTATCCACATCAGAGATCGGTTGATTCCGCATCAAAACTCCTCCCCTCTTTCTCAGCTCATTTCCGAGTTCCAATTCGATCACATATTTGATGACACAGAATCCTGACCTCATGGTGAGGCGACATCTTATCCGACACAGCCATATCATCCACTTCTCGTAATCATATTCCTTTTCGTCGATAATCATGATTGAGAGGATACCCCGCCCCGACACAAACATGAAATGTTGATTTGGAACCTGAAATAAACTCATTTTCCGCCTAACGAACCTTCGAATTCGCAATTCTCCCAAGTCCCTAGTCACTGCAGAAAAAGAAAATCAGTCGTCTCATTGTTATGAAACTGTTCATTTATTTTCGCCCTCTCAGATCAAAAGAGCGCAGTGTGCAAGAACAGTCGGAAACAATCTATCGACCGAGTCGATCTCAGTGGTCGTATTATCATATTCCACTCCGGAACGATGTCGTTGAGGCGTGCGCCGTGTCCTCAGAGTTATCGGATACTCCACGTGTATTGTACATGTGCTGCAAATGTTTCCGGGAACCGCCAAAATACTGAAGTTTCATGTAAACCCGCTGTATGGGTCCCGAAACCGATGTGCCATCAGCGCTTCGTCAAAACTAGCACGGCGTCTCATGGTACGGTGTTTCAAGCGATCCTCGCTCGACTCGAAATCGCGTGACATATGAGCAAAAAAGCGATGCCGATGGCAACGACTTCGCAAGGAACCCAAGGCTCGAACAACGGTCCCGGTTGCTCAAAATCGAGGGTCGTCAGGGGCTTCACGACGGCATCAGGAAACTTGCGCGCCAAGCCGTAGCTCTGTTCGTCGAACAATGATATGGAAAACTTGTTCGGTGGGGAAGAGGTCCCTGTCGTCCAGCTGATCTGCAAACTGGAATTCACAGACAATGATTCATATGACAGTCTATAAGCAAGACAAGGTGGATTAGCGAACGATGAAAGAAATGAAATCATCAAATGATGGAGTCCATGGGAATCCACGGAGTGGCGCTCACTTGTTATTAACGTCGACGACAGCGGCGGCGCCGAAGTCGGTAGCGTCGTTCAGGCGGAAGAAAACGGGGTGTGGGTAACCTTGACCGTCGGGACAAATTAGAGAGAACTTCACTGTGTGAACATTGGCTGTGAACAAGGTGGCCTCATGGGTGGAGTAGGTACTGGCGATACTGGCTCGAGGGTTCGAGCACGGGCTTGGTGCGCTCTCAACTCGAGAAGCAACACTTATGAAGACCCACAGAGCTATCGACACACAAAGCCACCGCTGAAACCAGATGACACAACATACTTTAAATGCATATAGAAACCCGAAATTGATGGACGATTTCGCGCCATCTATAAGACTGGAGTCTCCAATACGAATACAAGGAGAGCTGGGATGCAGTCCTGGAAACATTTCACTGAATTCTACACTGAGCATCGAGAAAGCAAGCCCTTGAACCCATTCCGAGTTGTGAGTTCCCTCGCGAATTGCTCAAGTTCTCCCTCTGAGCCCCAGTGCCAGAGAACCATATCGTAATGCGGATCAAAGCGTACCATGTTTTTCCTAGGTGGAGCTGCCGATGGGGAGGAGGAAATGCAGAAACTCGGAGGGATGCTTGACAGTTTCAGCGCAGTCCTTTCATACGCCGGCACTTGGAGTCTGTTTTGATCGAGGAAGGGACACTCTCTCCCCAGCCGAGCTCGCGTCGAGTTCGGAGCTCGTTAGGCTTCATGAGGAGCTTCATGAGAACTGGTGACCGCATGCGTCAAACTTGGATCAAAGGTTCAAATTCCTCTCGCATCCATGTATCTGACTCCGAGTGGTGTGCGGTGCCGGAAAAAAAAATCGAGATTCGGCAGTGAAGCCCGGTGCTGCTCAAGTGAGGACTTGGCGCCAAATTTGAACCCCAGCTCCAGTGTCGAGACGGAGTCCCTCCGTTTACTTGTTCGAGTTCAGAAAGAATGAGGATATAACTGGTTCGCATCCACGCAGACGACCGAATCCGCTTCAAAGCAGCAGATTCCCTATATTCTAGAAATTAGCTCCATTCCAAAGGAGTTCTATGGTTCCTCAGTGCCCACTGCAGGCATCGGGGTTCGGTCATTGTCATCCACAAAGATCCGAAAGAGTTTCTCGAACATTGAACCTCATCATCCCTTCCCGAGGATAAGACGGGTGACGACGACGAGGCGCAAGCAACCACGGTTCGAAAAGCACGGATTTCGGCGATCTTTCAGACCCGGCGCGTATCTACTATGGGCTGGTGAGGCTCTACCCCCCCCCCCTCTTCCTCCGAGGGATCCGAATCCATACTATCGGAGTTGACTTCATTTCGTCGGGAGACCTTCTGAACGCTGACTCGGACCTGAATACGCGCCTGCAAAAAATCCTGAATACGCGCTGCAGACCTCATGAAAATCGCATGACGCCACTTGAATCCGAGACGGCCACTTCGGAAATGATCCACAGGTTCAAACGGAACCAGATGCGATGATCACATCCAAATCTCGTTCCATCCGTCGCGCGTGATGTTCAGCTCGGATTGCGCGAGATTGCTCCGCACCGATTGCTCGCATGGGATCTGATCCATGAAAGCAGGTGCCTGTCGGGCACAATAAGGCTCCCAATGTCAACATATTGGCAGTCAAGTGACAATCCTCAGCTAGGATCTGGAGACCGCGATGTAACCTACTATTTTCGAACTCCGAAAAGACGAATCTTCTACTAGCGAAGATCCCTTGGGACACGGAAGCGATCGCTGGCGGGTCCCACGAGCTTGTCCGCTACGATAGATTTGTGCTTCAGCGTTTCATCCGTGCCTCGGGTTCCCACTCGGGAGGGCTGGTAGGGGGGGGGGGGGCACCCATGCTCGACTGGAGGTGGTTTTGGTGCCACAGAAATTTCCGGGCTATTCGAGCTTTTGCGCACAGCTAAAACGCGGTGACCGCTGATATTTGCGGCGACAACATCCTTTCCGGTAATCCTTCCCCGCCTCTTGATAAATGTTACAATGAGATCGCGCTGTTCGCGGTCGAGGCCGTCAGCTTCAAGAGCAAAGAACCCGGATGAAAGCTGATCCGGGATCCCCTCTTCGCCGCGGCTTTTCATGTACTAGGTGATGCGATTGATTTCGCCGCAGGGATTCCCGGCCTGTGTGAATGCAGAGTGGTGAGCGGGCTGCCAAGACGCGACATCAGCATATTTCCTCGAGTTCGTAATCTCGCGACTCGCGATAGAACGGGCTTCCCTCAACGCATGCGGGAGCAGCTGTAGCTCTTACGCGGGGAAACTGAGTAACGTCGAATTATATCGGGAATTATCTGTCGGAATTTATCCGTCAACTTGGCGGGAAGCGAGAGGACCGCTCACTTCGCTCGAATTCGCCGCACGTTTCCTGCCTGAATCAGGCCGATTTGGCAGGACTGGGAATGCTGGCAAATGTTTTGAGTACGACTGCAACAACGCTTTTGTGCTCGAGAACGTCTGGCTGCCACCGCCGTCAACAGGTGAGTCAGGAAATCGCCGCCACATCGGCGAGGCCGTACAGCAGATTATCCGGGGGAAAGAACGACGACGTTGGAAAAGCCAATCACTCCCATGCTCTTGCAATTGTGAAATCTTCATTTGAAACTTTCCAGAATGTCAGATGACAGACTACGCAAACCCCGGGAAGCGGAATACATAGCACTCAACGAGGCCGCCCTGCGCCATAATGCGAGCGTGCTGAGCTTCACGAGGACAACAGTGTCAGCTTTGGTGAGTTCAACGAGCTACCAGTGTACACTTCGCTCATTCGTCGATTGCAATTCAGCTTCGAATGTGCTTCCATCTGAACAGGAGAACAGTGTCAGAGTCAATCCAGTTGTAAATGGCCGGCAGCTTTTCGACCAACGTCTCAAAAGTTGAATCCATCCGCATCCTCATCCTAATCGGCCTCTTGAATCTATTTCCAGAGTGGAATATCGGCTGGAATTCTCGGATTGACTTCTTTCCGCGGATTTGCCTTCTACTTCCTCACAGCGCTGCTATTGTGGTGTATGCTAGTTGTACGAAATTACAACACGTGGCCAAAATACCTCAAAACTCGGAGAACGTTTCTGACTCACAGCCTCCTGGAAGGCCTTTTTACGTACATCCTTTTCTGGACATTCAGCTACGGAATGGTTCACGTTTATTGAAACAAAACTTCCTCTGCTGGTTCTGTAGATCGGCGAAGGCCATTTTTGGCTAGCGGGAGCTTCCACGGCCGATGGCGAACTTGAGAAGGGGTTCCCGTGTGTTGCATGAGCCTCATTCCAGATGACACTGGAACAAGAACCCCGGCAAACCGAGCCCGTGATCGCTGAACCCTTGAAGATGTATCCGTTCGTTACTTGCTTATTACTGCTTCGCGTCAGTCGTTAGTCCTATATCACGCACCGATATCGAGTATTTATGGTCCTGTGAAGACGAATTACTCGAAATGGGAGAAACGAAAGATTGAAAATAAACTGAATGTTTGTGTACGAACTCGGAGTGCTCTCGTCTGCATAAAATCACTAAAGACGTATCCCTGTTGGAACCTAGGAGGACAGCTGATCATCGTAGGGTATGAACCGGCAGTCGTTCGTCAGG
This sequence comes from Neoseiulus californicus, assembly GCA_028455905.1. Lineage (NCBI taxonomy): Eukaryota > Metazoa > Arthropoda > Arachnida > Mesostigmata > Phytoseiidae > Neoseiulus > Neoseiulus californicus. The sequence goes on from JAMQGS010000007.1 coordinate 2,157,527, forward strand.
GGGTCGCAAATTTCGCGCCAGCCTAGCCGAGGGAACACTCTCAAGCCAACTTTTTAACGGAGGATTCCGTTTTATGGTTCGCTTCGAGGTGACGGGGTTTCTTACGGAAGTGATGTGGTTTCGAACTGTTCCCTTTCCCCATATTTGTTGCTGTCTCTACCGCGCGTTCTGCGTAGCGCGTCTCGGCTTTCAAAGACGACGAAGTTATGGATTGATTAAAGAAGCTGTTTCTGGTGTATGTGTGTTCGTCTCGTGTTGTGTTGGGTGCATTGTGAAACTCTCATACTTCTGACCCATATTTGCTATGGGAAGAGTATCGCACACGTCTAGCGCATATTTCCGATCTGACCACGGAATCCTCCGTTCTTGAATTCACTTTAGTGAATACCTGGAAATTTTTTTGGCCATGGTTGCTTGCCCAGACACCCCCAAACGATACCTTTCTGCGAGCAACGCGAACAGTCAGTTTTATCGGCCGTGCGTTCGACTGTCAAATACCATGTGTCTATATCAAAGCTTAACGGCTGTCGCTATCAGTATCCCCTTTCCAGAACTTTGATGATCCGGTCGCAGAACGTCTTGGGTCCAAATTCTCATACCTGTCTCGATATAAGGCAAGTTGTCCTGAAGCATCTTCTGAAATCTCCGGCGAGAGTTGACGTGAGCATGAATCATGGACCGACTATCAAGCATGGATCAAGTTCGTCGAACAGATATTCTCCGAGAATTCCTCTCGGTTTCCTTGGACACTTGAATAGTCAAATCAAGACGTTTCGAGTCTGGGACCGTCAATATCGCTCTCAGTTCCCGAATCCCTTCGGAAAACCGATTCAAATATATGCATTTCCGTTGAGCTGCGGGGCAACGGCCCCGTCGGGGATCGCAAGTGTCCCGGACAAGAAAATTCGGAATCTTCCCAATGCTAATAGGATGAGAAACGGGGAAAAAATCACATCACGGGGCGGGGGCGAGCTCTAGTCACTCTTTACGGAGGGATTCTTCCTCAATCTATATCCGATCCCGTCGTGAGTGTAAGCCCCGGATACATGCCGTGGAGTTGCCGCTTCAACATCAGCAGTTGTACCGATTCGGATCGGCGTCGACAAGCTCTCGTGACGCCCGAGAACCAGAGAAACGTTCCGCGTTCCCCCAAGCCGCGTCTCCGCCTAGGTTTCGAATTTTTTGAGGATAGTTTCCAATCGCCAACCTTGGAGAGGTGACGACGCTCACCTCTCGTATGCCTCAGTTGCGCTTGCGCATCAGTAGGCCCTGCCGTGGCTCCGGAATCATATGCAGGGTTTTTGGCGGGCGACTATTCACTTCTCCTGTATGTCGCCTTCGCGGGAAATGTTTTGTAGCGTTCCCGACTGTCTGCGACGATTTCCTCGTCCGCGACTCGGAAAGTTCGCAGATCTCGTTCTCGTACCGGACGCGAAGACGCCAGAGGGTTTCCCCGAGATTTTAAGAAAAAAGTCACGTCTCCAGTTGGGACGCTGGAGGTCGATGGAGAACATAGGGGAATTGAGCTGCAGATCGAATCGGTTCAGCTCAGTTCAGTTCAAGTTTATTGAGGTTTGTGACAGAGGTCACATCAGCCCATTATTTGGTAGATTTTAATTATTCACATTTTCACGATCGTTCTCCTTTCCTTTGAGACTCCAACCGTGCAGTTACGGATCCGGTTCGCAGCGTGTGAGACGGCTCTGTAAGGTGACGATCTCTTTCGTGAGTTCCAGCTGCCGCTTAGTCGACTCAGACATTTCGGCCTCTAGCTCCCGCCAATTTTTCTCCTGGGAATACGTCGGAAATATCAAGTGCTTCTCCGACGGGCATTTTTTTACCTGAACATGCCTTGATCATTCGGCGTGTCCTCAAAGCGGGAGCAGCATCCGGAATGACCCGTCCTGGGTGCGAAACTTTGAGGGGAATTCCAAGGACCAAATGTGTCAATTATTCAAATTTGCCGTCTCTTGAGCCCATTGTCGATGTCATCGACATTGCGTTCTACAGGTATCGCGAAACCTCTTTCATGATCAGTGGCGAATTCATGAAACGGACCGCCCGGCCCAAATCAACGTCGGTATCTCCACATGTCTCTCTTTGTGGATGAGACAACATGGAACACATGTCGGAGTTTCCCCGTTGAGGAGACGATCTCGGCAATACTCAGAGCAGCGGAGAAGCTCACTATCAGGCGACCGTAGGAAATCGAACTGCATTCAAACTGAGCGGGATTCAGGAGCGTCGTGGTGCGATATCTCGGACACAGGTACAACCCCCCGGAGAGTCCAACTTCCCCAAAATCGTTTTGATAAGCTTGCCGTTCGGACACTCAAACTTTCGGTTTCTGAGCTCAGTGAGCCGAGCAATGTTTTGGCACTTGGAACTGCTTGCCTAGACAGCCAACATGGTCTAGCAAAGCGCGTTGTCCGAGTCATGAGACACAGTAACAGTCGAACCATCTTGTTCTTCTGCTGACATCTGGTACAATCAGGACAGTCCGAGAACGGTCTCACCGAGTGACTCTGTCGACCTTAGCAAACGCTAACTAGATCCCAAGCGATGCGCATTTCAAGCTATCTGCCCGTTTGGCGTTTGCCGCTGTGTATGCAAGTTCGACCAGGCTCTCGCGTTTGGTGTCAGCAGACAGGTTGTCAGCTGCACTGCTCTGCATCGCGAGATTGATAAGATATCCTTCGATAGAGTTTTTCTCCCACTTGGCACGAATCGAAAAGCCCCGAGATAGCAATGAGGCGTTTTACCATACGACGTCAAGGCCTTACTCAAAGCGTGAGTACTTGAGCGCGGAGCTCCTGGAAATCATCCGATCGGTCCTCAATAGGAACTCTGAGGACTTTGTAGTCGTTTCCCAGACCGATGAAGTTTACACGAACGCGGTCACGCTCGATCGGGGAGTGCAGTCATCTATCCAGTTGATTATCTTCGATTAAAACATGTCCGATATGGAGATCATATGCACTGAGTTCAAGGTCAACCAAAGAAACCGGGGGTATGGGATCTCTTCGTTGAAAAGAGTAGAAAATATTTCTATATTCCCTTGATCCCAACCCACACCTTCATCATCGACATCCGATCCACGCATCTCCAGGATCTAAAGCCTTGACGATATTATATTTCACATTTGTAGCCTGTACCACGGAATGCGGTTCAAAATATCAGCTGACGCTCGTGAACCTGAGAAATGTTCCGCGATTCCCGAAGCCGTGTCCCCGCCAAGGTTTCGAATTTTCGAGGATAGTTTCCAATCGCCTACCTTGGAGAGGTTACGACGCTCACCTCTCGAATGCCTCGCTTGCGCTTGCGCACGGTTGGGCCCTGCCGTGGCTCCGGAATCACCTGCAGGATTTTGGCCGACGACGATTCACTTTTCTCGTCCGTTCCCTTCGCGGGAAATGTCTTGTTTCGTTCCCGACTGTCTGGGGCGATTTCCTCATCCACGACTCGGGAAGTTCGCAGATCTCGTATCTTGTTCTCGTATCGGTCAAAAAGACGTCAAAGGGTTTCCCCGATATTTTTTGAAGAAATCACGTCTCCAGTTAGTACGCTGAAGGCCGATGGAGAACATTTGGGAATCGAGCTGCGGATCGAATCAGTTCAGCTCAGTTCAGGTTTATTGAGGTTTGTGACCGAGGTCACATCAACCCATTATTTGGTGGATTTTATTTATTTACAATCTCACAATCGTTCTCCATTCCTTTATTACGATTTTTGTTCGTTCATCGCATACATCCATTCGTCGATGTCATCCACGCGGCGATCCGCGATATCCTTGATTTGCCGTTCGCTCTTCACTTCAAGTGCGCGAAAGTGTCGTTCCTGGTAATGGAACGAGAATATCAAGTTCTTTTCCGACGGGAATCTTTTCACCTGAACATGCCTTGATCATTCACCAACCATTTCCTCGTATCAATTGGTGTCGGACCTTTTCCAGATGACTCAAGTTGACGGGGCAGCGACGGCGGCATCCCAAGGTTCGGCTAAAACAACGCAAGACGCAACGTAATGTCCGCGCTTAAATACGAGGGGAGCGACACAAAGGGAATTCAATCGAATCTGCATCGGACAGCGGGGCATTACCCTTTTTGGCTGCGCTTGGGGCGCGCCCCAGGCGCGCTCACTCTCATCGCTCGAGCAATCGGACAGCGGAAATTCCGCGGTCCTCCTTGCGGAACCCTTGAACAGATTCACCAGGGTCGAGACTCAAAGGAGCTTGCGATGACCAGACTTGGTCGCAGTTCACAATGTGGGACACAATGTCGCAAACAAGCACGTGTGCGAACGGCAAGAGCCGCTTTGTATAGCTCCATAAGCTTCTTCGCATCTGCGGGGAACTTTGACGATATCAAGCCGTCGGTCGCTAACTACCGAGGATCATAAGTACAGTGAATGCATCTTGTGCCATCCTGTTTATTTCCAGTCACGGTCTAGAACTCCAGTGTCTAGACGGAAAGAATAATTACTCTATCTTGGTCAATCGCGAGCATAGCTCAATCGACTGATTACTGAGCACTGAGACTTTACTGAAGTCAACGATGACCAGTGGCGTAGCCAGCTCTATAGATATTCTCACGAAGCCGAATATGATCCGAAATCAATGAGGCTAATGAATCTACTGGAGCTAAAATGTTTTTTTTTTTCTTGAAATATTCATATCCCCACTTATTACTTCTAGATCCGCGTGGCCTGACCATCCCAAGCCTGAGAAACCTACCAAGAGATACACTGAAAGATCCATCATGATAATTTCCCAGACCCGGATGAAGCTAGCCTCATTTAATCTGGAAAACATGAAGCTAGAGCAACCAAAGTTCCCCATGGATTCGATTTTTTGATCCCCTATAAGGCTCCATGTTGAAGCTCAGTATCATCTTCCGTTGTCCCCCCCCCACGAATAAAATACTGGCCACGCGCCTGCCCTCATCAAAGTGCTAGACACTTCCAATTTGATTCGTTGTGTCAGAATTGCAGCTCGCAACCGATCAGAGGCAAGCGGGTGTCGCCCCTTCGGTGGGTCGTCCAGCCGGCCCGCGGTACTAAGGAGCGCTTCCGAGATTTTGAGATCATTCGCCGGCAGAAATACTGCATCTGAGCTCTGTGGAGTCGATCCCGGGTCGTCCGGAGACCGGAACGCTAGTCGTGTCGTCAGAGAATGCCTTTCAAAGTAGTTCGGACAACCGTGCTCTGGCGCAGCCCTCCCAACCGACGATATCACTTTCGGAACGCATACGGCGCATGACCATATCTACGAGGTTGAGCGAATGAGTGATGTCTCAAGGCATCGTGAGAGCGGTTCAAACTAATCCGATGTTTCGCACTGAGATCGCCCTCGAGCGTCGCCTCACTTTCGACGTCAAACGATGTCTGCTGGATCTGCTCTGCGTCATGCCCAACCAAGATTTGAAATCAGGTTTCGGTGAAAACGGCGACCGGTCTCCGCTGGGAATGGATAAGACCACGTTCCCGTTATCCCAGCTGTTTTTCAGTTTTGAGACACTCTGATGGAAACGTGTTGATGAAGATGAAATCGTCTGAGAGCAAGCACGTGGCCGGTGGCCGTTTGAGGACCTTGTTTATGTAGCCGGAAGGCTAAGAATCGCCACCGCTACGCTGTTCTCTCGATTCTCTGCCTGTAGTTCGATGCTCGCGTCAGAAACTAGTCAAGAAAACACGTCAGATCTGAGCCGTCGCCCGCTCAACGCTTCAAGGTGTGTTGCCACTTGTGGACCGTGATGGCGCCATGGAAAGGGGCTTTTGACAACGTCACGCGACCTTGAGGGATGCCCGTCTCTGTTAAGCATGGGCTCGATGGAAAATACGAAGCGTTATCCCGGTCGTAGCACGCAACGCCAGAAGAGAGTTAGCCTCGCCGAGAGCACGTTGTGGCCAACATTTGCTGTTCGTGAATCAGTTTGTCTCTCGACTCCAGCTCTTGCATTGTGCGACTCTGTCTCGCCCAAAACCAGCGACAACTCTCTCATAGACAGCGCTTGGGTGAAATTCCTAGTGGTCTACCTTGCGCGCGCGGTGCCGCTACCGCTGCCAGAAACTCATGCGCGTGTGTAATAGTGGAAGAGCAGCATTGCGTTGATAGAGATCGCCGTCTATCAGACAGTTTGTTCGTGTTCAGTGCGACTGGAACTCGAGTTCAGGATCGTCGCATTTGTTTTCGAGATGGAGTGAAAGCCCGATACGGCGTCAGTATCAAATTCCGCTTGCATCGTGGGACACAACACGGAGAGTGGTGACAGTCGCGTCGAAAATTCGAACAGAGCCTCATCGCGCATCTCTCATCACCGAACCCCTCTTCAATAGTTTCCGGTGTATGTTTGGCCAGTGATCGAATTCTCCCGGAGTTTCGTCGAAGCACCGTGAGTAGTCAGCTCCTCTTTCAATCGGTACAGGTACACAAAGATTGGCGAGTACAGCGCGATTCAAAGAGTTCACTCGGTGTCGTAGAACTTCCTACCTCTCGGCGTGTCGATATTTTGCCAAGAATGGACGAGTCTCTGCACGGGAGAGCCAATGTCTCAGGATGTGTGTTATCGCGTGATATTCCGGCAGTTTTTCCAGAGATTAGAAATCTCACTCAGATATTTGAGTTGCGAAAAGTCCCGGAAACCGATTTGTCCCCAATTCGACAATCTGATTGCGGCATTGTGCGGCAATCCGACTCCTTGGAGACGGATCGTTCACATTCGGTGATAATCCAAGTGATCCAGAATCACGTTTTAGATGTCATTAAGCACGACGCCAACAGACTAATTTCGGCGCCGGCTGATGTTTTTCTGTGTTCAGTTTCTCGATGGCGCAATGTGAGCCGAAAGCGTCTGTTCGTCGTCTCGCTGAGAGAGCCGCCGGAGCAAGTGCGCCGCGCCGTATTCTGTGATCGGAACGTCTGATTGTTCATTCTTTCCTTACCGAGTCAGCTCGGACAATCCTCTCTAGCTTGTGTGCTACACTGGAGCAACCAACGGACTCCATCCCGCCGTTTTTGACCGTCAGAGACCTGAACTGATCGGACCAAGAAAAAACCACCGGAAAATAATCTCGTCGGTAGAGCTGCGCTCTACTCTGAAACCGCCAGAAATCGCAGCTGCAACGGTGGTGAGGGATGCGGCGGACCTGTAACCATATCGCACGGCAAGGTTGTTCGTGCTTGCGATTCAGACGGACATCATTATCCAGGATTTCGAGACAACTTCGCATGGCGGAGTAGAAGCTGCCAGTGCCTGGGGGCAGAATTCGACAAATCAGTCTTCTACATCGTAGACATTCATCGAGAACGCAGTCTTTTCTTAGAGAGTTCCCTGTTGACCAGTAATTGATTTGCCGACCATCGATCGACAATCCCATGCTGCGAATGTTCTTAACAAGCTCGAATATTCCTCTGTCTCAATAGCCCTGAAATATCCGAGGCAAAATACCGATTTCAATCCACTGTGAACGATTCTAGAAAGACGCGAATCGTCACTGTTAGCATGTTACGCGACAGAGCCACTGGAGACTCTCGAGAATAGAAAGCCCCCACAGACGGTTATCTGACTCGATTGATATCTCTTAACAACAACGCTCGGGCCGTGTTAGGTGTCAATCTCTCTTTCGAAGATTCTGAAACGATTCCTAAAATAAAACAAACAATCGTGCGTAGAAATCGCGCTCTATGTCTACGAAGTGTCTCTTTGAGCGTCCACGTTGACTGTGAGATAATCATGGCGAGCGGGATGATGAACGCTTTCTATGTTTTCTTTGCGGTGGCGGCTGTTGAACCTGCCCGCTGGGAGCAATCGAAGCAATATTACAACAGAGCGAGCGGGTCCCGTCTGATGGATAGCGGCAATCGAATCGCAGTCCTTCTTTCGGAACGGAGAATCCAAATCGACGATCGCGAGCCTCACAGGTTGAGGATCTGGAGAGATTACGGCAGAGCGTCAGAATCGTCGTCTGTATCATGAAGCTTACATCAGCTGCTTCTCGCAACAAATGCCGGTTGTTCCATAATAACCCCTGGTTATGTCAGCCAGTGTTTGACTCATTTCAAGCTGTACAGTAGGCACCCAGATAGCCAGCCGACGATGTAAGGCGACGCTCCCCGCTCGTGGGGGTGTAGGGGTTCCTCCTCGATTTTCCACCAGAAATTTTCCATGCCAACGCAATCTGTTTCTCTCCCGATTGTACCTTGCTAGTGGAGATTCATCCACACTGAAGCTCGCCGAGCATCTTCACTCACTCACTCACCCATCCATCGGTTGACTGGTCGAGCACAAGTGTTTCATCGGTTGCCGAGCGTATCAATAGCGATCGGTGACCTCGAAATATTCTCCTCCCAACTTTCTGTCTCTTCGGATCGCGCTGGACTCGAATGAAAGTTTCGCATGATTTCAGACTGCAAGCCTGACTCAACATGTCGTCGCCGTCCTCGGAAATCGGCATAGAGTCACCGCGCTCAAACTTCCTGTCGAGGATGCTCAACGGCATCTACTCGGCATACAGCAACCTGAATGGAGCGACGTTGACCGGAGCCATCGACGTGATCGTCGTCGAGCATGAAGATGGGTCTTTGCATTGTTCGCCGTTCCACGTCCGTTTCGGAAAAGGCAGCGTGCTATCCAGCAAGGAGAAGGTGAGTTTCGCGCTCTGTCTGCGCTCGCTTCATTAAACATTGGCCGAGCATGGATGAGCCGCAACGATGAATAACAAACCACCTGTCTTGCGGAGCGCATGATGTGAACGTCGTGGCTACTGTCGTCGCCGTCGTTGCTGCTGCTGCTGCTGCTGCGCTACTGACCTGCATACTAGAAGATATAAAAGCTTAAGAGATCGTGAAATATTCTCGCTTTGATTATGCACCCGACCTCCGACCTTCTGCCTTATGTCACGGTGGACTATTCTCTCGCCGTGTCTTTTCCACGAAGAACGAGCTTTCCCTTGGCCTCACTTCTCTGCGGAAATAAGTTCAAGAACTTTTTTCTTAACCGCGTCCCCATCAATTCTTGTATCGTTTAGATCGCCTACCCCCAGAAAATATCTTGTCAACAATCATCTTTCTACGTATCAGATACTTGTACATATTATTCTCACGAACTCCGATGACGAAAACTCAAATGGGGTTAACGCGAGGCGAACCACGACAGCGGGAGCCTGAAGAGCCGCTGTTTTCCGCTCAGGCTTCAGAACTGTATTCATTTATTCAAAGCTAATCGAGGTTATTTCCGCTATCCCGCGGTTCATATGGGTGGGTTGGTGGATGGATAGGCTTCGTCTCGAATCGGCGGGGAATCTTCTTGAATTCAGTATGAGGGTCATCAAGGCGCCAGTGGCCACAGCTAACGTCATTGCTTTCGTCATGATCATCGACATCATCAAGATTTCACTTCTGTCTTGAAGGCTCTAGTAGGTCAATGATTGGATATTAAGGATTTCGGGATAATCTCTGGATTGATTTCTCCATCACTGACCAATGGGATCGCGTCGTGCGTTCGCTTAGGGATTCAGATGTTGAGCATTCGAGTTCGATTTCGCGTCTCTGGACCCGCATCTCGCGATCCATTTCCCCTCGATTCGCTCGCCGTGGGATCACGGTCGCCTTCGCTTCCTTATCGACGAACACACTTTTGCAGGAGGTCGAAATAAGCGTGAATGGCGAACCCATTGACGGTGTACAGATGCGACTTGGCGACTCCGGAGAGGCATTTTTCCTGGAAGAAGTGCCCGAAATCGAATTCGCGGCCCTCGAGGCGCAGCAAATCGACGCAGCTGAAGGCGTTTCGAAAAAAGTGACCGAGGTAAACTAGGAGAACCCCTACATCGAAACTCAATTCAAACATATCGATGCACGCGTCAGTTCCGACGAAGATTTTTTCGTTTTCGTTCCTTGCACAGAAAAAATCTCGGAATCGAAGTTTTTCCCGTGCTGCTTCCCGAGCTCATTTGTTCGGGTTGCGACACTGTCTGTGTTTGATTCGTTATCGAACTACGCTATTTCTCAATATTTGTAGGTGAACCCTGCAAGCAAGAGAGTCGTTGGTCGGAAGAAATCCGTTTACTGTAAAACGGTCCAGGAGAGGCGGGATGAGATCGAAAGTCATCTCATATGCCATGAAGAGAGCATGGAATCCCCGAGCAAGGTGACTGTGGCCGAGAATTATCAAGGGCTCAATAGAATTCCTCGAGAGAACCGAAGTTTCAGAAGATCATACTGGATCATTCGGAAGCAGGACGTCCAACATGAACTGTACTCTACGTGTTCCAGCTCGATCTAGAAAATGGCTCAACTACGGCGACGCATCGTCGGAAGCGATTCACGAAGACCAGGGGTGACACTGGGCAGCGGAGTCAAGACGATGACTCAACTGACGAAGAAATGTTCAACTTCGAATTTGATCCGAGCGGTAAGCCATCCTGAAACGATGACTTCTTGTCGTGGTTTGCTCTCAAAGAGCGGATGTAAACACTTCGGCTTTGTTTTGAAAACGATTCGCCCAATCAAATCAAAAATTTCCAACCTTCCCCAGAAACTGGAGCCGCGAACCGCAATCGCGCACACCGCCAGAGAAGGTCGGGACTCCAGAGTTTGAAATCCATGGAAAAACAGCTCAGCTTCCAGATAACAGACGATGTCATTCCCCGCCTGTCGCTCCAGGTATACAAACCGAGTCTTGGCTCGTGCGCGCTGCACCTACTTTCCCGTGTCTTGTTTGCGGGCTCCTCCGTTAATAATGAACCGCAGCTGATTGTTTCTGCCACTCTCTTTGGATTAGTTCACATCTATTCAGAAGCTGTGATCACAATCAGTTCCTACAGTTCGGGACAACAAGCCATGTCTTGTACAGCACTCTAAGCGTCCTACATAAATCTGTCCTGGCCGCGTGATTTGCTCACCGAAAGATAGCGATGTCCGATTAATTGAATCCCACAAATTGTGTGTTTCAACTAACCTCGGGGATTATGACCTGAAAAATGATACTATGCATGAAGTACTCCCTAAAAGTTCGCGCAAACAACGCATATACTGTCACACATGAGGAGGGCTACGGCCGCGACCTGTCGTACGACAAACACGTCGAGCGCACAGTATGACCAAAGCGAGGCCCACGGCAGTTCAGATGGCTTGTAGTGACAAACTGGCATTTCCCATGGAAATTTCGGTATCTCGACAAAGACTGACCCGAATGTATGATCTAGAAGCAAGTCCGAGGCTCCCGAAAATCTGAACACTGGGCTCTTGACCTATCTGATCTAGTTTGCCAACTCATCCTTACACATTGTTCCTCCTTTCAAAAATGCAGATCTGCTCGGACGCTGAGCTTTCAGATCATGAACTCAGCGAGCTCGGGAAAATTTCCGGGGCAAAGTCGGACACGGAGCTGGACCGGAGCGATTTTGACGACGCCAATTGGGGATGGGGCCGGTTGCCGCTCTTGGAAGGTGATATGCCCGTGGTAGAGAGCAAATTCACCACCCCTCATAGACGCCTTAGCCGGAAATCAAGTGAGCAGCTTCTCTGTTTGGTAACCGAAGTTATTGCCTCGTCATCGAGAAAAGGTTACGCAGATCATATTTATCCTCATGATACATTTCATGCGTCCTACGCAGTCGGTGGTCGTGTGAGCCCGCAACCCAGTCAAGCGAAAAGCAAGAAGAGCTCCCTGACCAACGGACAAGCTCAAGCAGCATCCTTGGAGAGCAAGAGCGTGGAAAAGAAAATCTCTGGAGAGGTTTTCCTCGACGATCTACTGCCAGCCGCTCAAAATGATCCGAAAATATCTGAAAAGTACTTCGGTAGACCGCGATCAACTTCGGAAAGTAAGTTTTCGTTCCCGGCCTCGCATCGAGGAACAGCTCGCCTCTGGTTTCTAGCTCGAGCTTCCTAACTCGATTGAATCTCGGCGAGATTTTTCCCATCTCCTGTGTAGAATCCTGTCTGGGCAAGTTGGTGGACCCGATTCGCTTTTTTTCGTGTGCCTTCGGGAACATCAGAATCTAAAACACGATTCCGCAGTTCCGAGGAGGAGATCGCGAGTTTTTCCGAGCGACCTGGCTCTATCGTTGTGTGGCGGACTCGGTTCGTCAGAGTCCGGAGAAGACCCAGGCCTCGAGGCCTTCGAGCAGTGCCGAGTAACTTTCGACGCATTGTGCGCAGGTGGGTTCGCCGGAAGCTTTTGTTTTCATCTCTTTCCAATTTGTGTTGTTATGTCTAAGAGAAGAAGTGAGGATCTCGTTTTGGTTTGCTTTTCAGATCCATCTATCGTGGACCATCCGTCACTCGTGGTTCGGATAGGAGGCGATTTATTCAGCTGGAAAGCAGCCGCTCCGCTCGTAGCGTCCCTGCTCGTATTCCAACGTAGCCTACCTTCTGTGAGTACGCGATTCAGCAGCTCACGGGCGGAAATTACGTTTTTTTGCCGATATTTCAGGGAAGCATGAATGGTTAACCCACGTAACTGAATCGTTCCATGTTGCATAACACGTTTGTTCACACGAAACCCTCTTGTTCGACTCGACAAAGTATTCGCGTTTTGCAATCAATGCTCGAGGGATCTCTCCTCGAAACAGTGCCGATGATCGGTGACGACTTTGTCAGCGTGGAAATTCGTAGTATATCGAACTTTTTGGAAACTGTGCGGAGCGATATCGTACGAGGTGTATGCAAACGGGAGCGCGGTACTCGTCCCTCGAGGACCGTGAAGAGCCCTCGACCGATGACATTGTGTCCGAGAGCGAAAGTTGAGAGCTCACATCCTAATCGGATGAAGAAAACTTGTTTTAAGTGGCTGCTGTGGAACATTGCCTTCTTGTCGAGACCGCAGCAAACGAGCATGCGAAGCGGCGGGGTCCAGCCATGCGAAAGCCACTGCGGCTCCCTCTGTGCAATTCCAGGACGGAATCGCAGATAACTGTAATCACTATGCAGACGGGAGGAGGCAAGCATTTAGCGGAGGAAACTTCGGGTTTCTGGATTCGCGAGAATGTAAATAAGCCCAATACGAGACTGGAGCGCGGAAATTCCACCGATTTGCATAAGCGTCAAGGTCTTGTTTGCAAACTCAGAACTTCCTTTTGTAGTAAACACACCTAACTTCAAGGTGCGAAGACTTCTTGAACGAACGAACGACAGACCGAATGACAACGACTCCAAAGCTATGTGAAGCGGGAGGAAAGCTGCCACTAAGCACGACGAGGACAAGATTCAGAATGGATTCCGCTTGAACACGTCTCTTTCTCACACGTTTCGTGACGTTTATTCTCACCGTGGGGAAACATTCATCCTACCATGGGCGGGAATGATTGGTTTGCCACACAGGAACGATTGTCGAGCTAGCCAAAACCTATTAAAGAGTCTAATATTTGTCCCCAGGCCGTGATTTCTGCCGTCCGAGAACGACACATGAAAAGTCGCATCAGCCCCGCAAGCTCCACAGCTTCCTCTCCCGGAAACTCGAGTGGATGGTAAGGAAACGTTTCGAAATCCCAAATCTCACTTCTATCGAGTGAATTCCTTCGAATGAGCTCAGATATTCACCCACTGTGATCCGATTATATTCTCTCACGCGGTCCCTCACGCTTATCAGGTGGTTGTGGCGAAGCAGTGTCAGCCACCTATCGGATTCTGGAGTCAGCGCCGATGAAACATTATCGACGAAACCGAGCACTGTACGCGCTTGAATCTCTTTCTTCGAAAACGTTCCTTCAGGAAGCAAAGTCAATGTATGAATCAATGATTACTTCTTGACCCTATCTCCTCACGAGTTTTTGGAATAAAGCAGGAAACCCCAACTGGCAAGGCTGTGAAGCCGAATCCCGATCAGAATCAGGAGTACCGTGAATGGCTGGGATCCCACGGAGGAGTTCTGACCCGGGTCTGTGGCGAACCGTTCCGTAAAACGCTGCGGCTGAGCTCCGAGAACCTCAAACGGTTTGGATTGATGCCTGGGCGCAATGATGTGGAATTCAGCGTGACTACTTCTCTGCAGGTGAGACCTCGGAGACCTCGACTCTCACGGTCTCGTGTGGTTTCAAGGCTCGTTGCATCCGTCGTCGTCGACTCATTCATGCCTTTTAGGTTGATTCTACCGGATCCCATTCCAGGGCACCACCCGATGCACTTGCCATATATTTTTATGGCACTCGACAGACAAAGTCGTCATTTCGGATATTGACGGCACGATCACCATCTCTGACATCCTTGGCCACGTGATGCCCATGCTGGGCAAAGGTTGGGAACACTTGGGAGTGGCCGGGCTCTTCAATAAAGTCGCTAACAACGGTTACAAGTTTATATACTTGTCCGCAAGAGCCATCGGCCAGGCCGCGATGACCAGGGGATATCTGAAGTAAGTGACCCGGCGAGACGTTGCCTCGATCGAGGAGCTACCCATGAAACCGCCAGGGTCGCATTAGAAACATCGACAGTGCTTTAATATCGGACGCTCTCTGATTTCAGGTCGATCCGACAAGACAGTTTATCGCTCCCCGACGGCCCCGTTCTCCTGAATCCCACATCGCTCTTGAACGCGTTACATCGCGAGGTCATCATCAAGAGACCGCAGGATTTCAAAATATCTTGCCTCAAGGATATCATGTCTCTTTTCCCGGCGGATTCGAAGCCATTCTATGCCGGGTTCGGGAATCGCCTGACCGACGTGCTGTCCTACAGAGCTGTTTCAATAGAAACTCAACGAATCTTCACGATAAACCCCAAAGGAGAACTGACGCAAGAACTGGTCACAACAGGCGCCGCTGTGACCCTCGGATGCGAGAATTCCAATGCGGTTGACGGCCAGGCGGGAGATGAGTCCCCGCAATCCCAAACGAATTCCAGCTACAGAGCTCTATCGGACATCGCCGACGAGATTTTCCCACCGCTTATAAAGCGAAACTCTGGCGGGTCCTGAGTTGTAGATTAAATGGTGATAACTTTCAGCACAAGATGAATGTAAATATCGAATTTCTCCATTGATGCCATCCAAGAGGGAAACAACGTTTCAGCCAAAGTGAAAGTCCTCCGGACACGATGAGCTCAAGTTGACCTTTTTTTTTCGTTCAAAGGAAAGAACGCTAGGCACCTAATAAAAACATGTTTTCAACGAACTCGAGCCTCTGACAAACTCTATCGCTCTCGGCGCTTGTACCTTGTAATTCTCGAGATCAAACAGCTGTTCCGCTCCTTGAAGATGAAGTTTCGACCATAAACTCCTGATATTCAGCGTGTTCATCTTCGTGAGCCTAGGATCATTTTCAGGCACCGGGCTCATAGCTAGAATCGTTGCAGGCACAGGACGTTCGGTTCAACATTCACAGACAATGAGCAGAGGGGACTTGTCTGATATCGAATAGATTCGCGCAGCTGGACACCGAACGTTTTTCGAGGATTTCGTAAAGGTGTAACCGTGGCTGGAAAGAGTGTTCGGTTCCGAGCCTGAGCACACCTGTCGACACAGCTCGTTCCCATGATCACTGGAATCTGGAAAACATACTCCTCAGAGTACCGTGTAGGAGTGGATTCACATCAGACGTTCAGGATTTGAGCAACTCAACCTCTTCATTCCGCGTGCATACCAGGAGGCACCCATACCCTCGCGACTGAACATTTCAACTGAAGGATATGATCCAGGTCACGGCCCGACCCTGGCTTCGGTAGAGATTCGCTTTCAAGCTCTGGCGAGCAGACTTGAGGATTATGGAGAAGGGCAGAATTCCAATTCGCTCGCTTCCAGATAAAAAGCGAGACGACTCTCAGATGAATGCATCTTTTCCTATCTCGCGCCGCCAGATCGATTCTCGTGCGAGGATGAGCACCCCTTGATACTCCCATATTCGTGTGGACGGAGTTCGACGAGCTCAATGGACTTGATTCTGGATCGAAAGCTTTTCGAAGATTGATTCGCACGGAATTAACCCAAAGAGTAGTTTGAATTCTTACTCATGAGAGGCACATGGTATTTCCATCCATATGGATTGTGAGAGCTCATGTTCGCCTTTCCAACTCGTTAAGTGTACACATCTTGTAATTCATCTATTCATGTCTGTTGTTTCCGTTGCTCATTGCATCTGCTTGTTGTGGATCTTCCTGCTCACGCGATACAGACTCCCAGATGTTCCGGGTCCACTTCACTTGAGCCTGTTATGCGGCGACAAGACTGACGACAACATACACAACAACGTCTGCGGAAACGGGAGAAAACACGGACACTAGAGGCACTGAAGATCCGAAGAGAGAACAAGCCACATACTCTCCGGGCGAGCATGCTCGCTGTTCTCGCTGCTGGTGGATCGGCCTAGATTCAAAATCCTCTTATTCGACACTGTGAGATACCTCCAGGACGTCCATAGCTTACCACGGGAACCCCTTCTGCTACAGAAAGCATCGATTCGTTGCCTTTCCGACCATCACTCCCCATTTTCATAGCGTATTGATGAGCCCGTTGTATCTTCTTTTTTTCGTTCTCCAATCGATTTTTACTTTTTGAAAACATATCGCCTTCTATGCCGGTGGATACATCATTTTGGACAATATGCTCGAACGGGCTCATAACGAATGAAATTTCATGCATGCCCTGTATACCTCATTTACCCTCTGGGTCGGGAGCCTTTGGCAAGGACTTCAAAGGAAGAGATGGTGAGGAACGGTGAGGAGATCACGTCGGCGCTTCCGCGTTTCGAGCTTTGGCATTTCGCGACTCTCAAAACCAGCGGCGAGAACCGGTAAAGGTTTTGAGCAATTGTTTCGTCGCCGCCTGAGCGACGGCTGAATCGTACTCCCTAGCTTGGATTTGACTTCTAGGCAAGTTGTATTTTTTCCGGCGGGCGTAGACAGGGTAAAGGGTCTTTCTCTCTCCTTAGACCTTGACACTGATCTCACACGCAGTCATGCCGAGACTCGTTCTTTCTACGCTTGAGTCAGGGACGAGACCAATGTCTCTCTCGGTCATGTGCAGACAAACGAATCTCGAGTCGTTGCCCAATTCACAATGGTGGAAAGTTTATCAATCTTGTCTAGCATCAGTAGTCCCTCTCGCGTTCTACGCGATGAGGTCACGTTCCGCGAGCGGAAGCAACCTCTCCAGCGGAAATAGATCTCAAGTCTCGGAATCTGCTCTGAGTCTTCTTTGAGATAAGCGTCAAAAACATCAGCGAGGCTTTTGGGGCGAGAGCGCCTTCAAGTTCATCGAAGATGCACGCACGATGGGAGAAGCTGTGTGCGATCAACTAGAAGTCGAAGAAAACGAAGCGGTCATCGGTGGGATACAATCCACATAGTAACGGGGCTCTCGGCGCCCTCCGCAATAAGTGTCGCCAGACGTCGTTGATCGTGATCGAGTTGGAAGAAGCTCCGTACCGACCGTCCGTTGCCGACAATTTCTCGCGCCTGGAACGACAACAAACGGCCACATCTCCCGCTTTAGTCTGTTTTGGCTTGAGGGCGATCCCAATGTACGGGTTGCAGCGAGCATGCCGCGCACCAACCGTCAGTTCACTGATTTGCAACATTGTCAGCGTCGACCCAAGAGAACCCGAAATGATGAGATAACAGACGCATACGATCACATGCTCGAGCAGGGGAGACAAACGAAATCGGTTCACTATTTCTTACTGACCAATGTATCGAACGCGCGTGTCGCTTTCGACCTACACACGATGGTTGAGCTGTACTCCTTTTCAGCTTGGATATATTTTCGGCTTGGAATATCGGTTTAATTCTAGACCAGGCGAACTGTGGTTCACCTGACGACATCTCGAGTCTCAATCTCACCCAGCGTCCGGTTCAACGACCTAGGTACTCCATGAAGGAGGGCCTTGATTCTTTAATCGCCAGAAGAGAATGTTTAAAGCCCAGTGTGCTCCGATGCTCAGAGCCAATTTCCGAGGACATCCATGCTAATGACATTGCGCTTATCGGTTTACGTCAGCCGCACAGAATGAGCAATCACAAGGCTGAATTCTAGTGTGAATACGAGCACAGACTGGAAGCTGATCCTGACAGTACTCGGAATCTGTAGCTCCGCGATGACAGTCCCGCGTCTGTAGAACTTTCGATCACCTGTCGGGTTTCGTCGCATTGCAGCGCATCTGATGACGGCAATCGACGCTCGTTTGTCTGGACAAACATCGCAACAGAAACCCGTTGAGCAAACAAGAGGTGAAATCGAAGTACCAAATCGCCAAGTTTGGAGACTCCTTAATATTCCGGTTGGAAAAGTTCATGAGTGAATTGTTGTGCCTCGCTCGCTAACGCCGACGCTTCCGGCCCCGTATCACGTCCAACAGTCCATGATCAGCTCTGATGCCGTCGCCAGTGCCAACCTTATCTCTCCACGCTCTTCAAACATGCCGTCTACGTGGCTAAAATCACAAATGAAGTCGCATACATCATGAAGCGGCAGATGAGAATGACCTTCAAATTGAGTTCCTCTTCTGGGCAATCCCCGCGTCGGCTTCGACGTCATCGACCGCGATGAAACTTCGGTGTTCGAGACTGGGATCACACCCAGAAGAGACAGAAGGGATTCCAGACAGTTCGATATGCTCCCCAGCGGAGAATAAAATCCAAGGATTCCGAAACACTATCAGTTGGACGTTTCCAACTTCCTCCACTCAAAGCGGGTGGATGAGTGCTGCCAGTTATACTTCATTGTGGAGCCCCCGGATTCGCCGGAGCCCAAGTCTGAAAATGACGAGCTACGTACATAGGTTGAAATTCACATCTTCCCGTCATCTGAGCAGGATTCGAGAAGATCATGTTCTTAATATTTTCACTCCCAGCGAACAGCGGGAATTCGCGAAGAAGGCGTTGTGAGGGTTTGATTTATGGCACGAAGCAGTCACGCCGCAAGCGTTGCTCGCTCAAAGAAACACATGTGACAATCGTCATTAACGGCCTTCCTTGGGTGGGGCAGTCATTCAACAACGAGTTAGCGCATGCGTGCGTATGTACGTACCACTAAGGTCAGTGGATCATACATGCATATTTGAGCTAGGCTTCTATGCAGTCATGAACACCCTCGTAGACGTTGAACCGCAGAAACCATTGGAACGATCACAAAAAGTCTCTCTGTATACATTGCGTTTGGTTTTCCTGGTTATAGTCTGGATACTAGCACGACAGGAGCGGGTGTCGGCACCTCACTATCAGCTTGACGCCCGCCACAAGCGCCACCACGCATTCCTCTCCCAGAAATGCGGTGATATTAGAAGTGTTCGCCCACGATGTCTCCTGAGATTCCAAGTTCTCAGACAGAGGACGAGTACCTAGCGGACAGATGAACGATTCAGCGGACGCCTCAGCGTGAATTGGTCCAGTACGTAACTTCATACGAGGTGATGGTCGAGGCCGTTTTTCCTCGTCTGCTTGATTGTTCGAAGTCCTCAGAACGCAGAAATATTCTCGGATTCGAGTTATCATGTTCGCAAAACACGACGCTCCCTCTCAGCGGGACCCCTGTTCATTAAACCAGATTGGGACCCGATGTGAGACTCACAATCAGTCCAAGATTCGTTGACTGTCGTTTGCATAGCAGGGAGTTGAGTGGTTTGTGTCACCACGGGCCACAGGTGAGCCAAAGGGAGGGCGGTGTTTGTCATGGAACGCAACGTGATTTCAAACGACTCGTTCCCGAGAATGTGCTCCTCGCCGACACTGTAACCGAGCGGCCTCGTTGTGACCTTCGTCGACCTTTGCCCGAACTGTTGTTGCAGATTTTATCTCGCGTTATCACCGTTAATTCCGTTCAACAACCCAAAAACGCTCGGCGGGAAGCTGAGCTACCGCCGCTTCGCGCGAAATAATCAAGTCCGCTCGCTGGTGGAAACAAGTCGATAGGAGCCGTCTCAATCGGGATGCGCTCGCGGTAGGAGCAAGCCCGCCGCGTGAACTTGAGCGTCGCATGTAAGCATTGCCGGTGAAAATGAGAACAATAAGCCTCAGCCAGCGACACTGGTGAGGTGTCGGCTGAAAAACATACCAAACTCACATAACATAGACCATGTTGTCGTGGCAGCAACGTGCATCGGTTATGCCAACGATTGTTTCGGTTGTGTGGCCAGGTAAGGCATATGTCTGTTTCGTATTTTTGTTATCTGCGTAACCAGATGCCTATGTTCAACATCCAACACGCATCCCCTTTCACCTCTTTCAATCAAGCCTCTGTTTGATTTCACCTTTTCAAGCGGCAACGAGCCTTCCTGGTCAACATTGCATGCACCGCCACGAGTGACTCGGTGAGCCGGACAAAAAACATCGTCGCGTGCCTTCGCTCATAGCAGATATCCAGCGCAGCACTTCAACGATTGCGCCACGCGGAACGCCTATGTTTTGAATCGTCGCGAAACCAACGCAACAGTCGATTCTATTGAATTGGTTCTACGGAGTTCATATTGACTGCAAGCATCTGACTGATTCAGTCTCATCGGTCTGGCATTCTCTGCTGAACTCTCGGTTTCAATCTATACAAGGTCCGTCAGAACGATCAGCACGGCAATCGGGAGCCGGCCACTGGAAGACGATGGAATCGAGGAGAGAAAAGTGTTTCGGATCGAAATTCTCGGCAACGTTGAGATTTCAAGGACTCGAAGATTCCCGCCACCGTTGAGAACAGTCTCAGACATTCCAGGATTGAAAAGCCTTCCCATTTGCTCCTTGCTGCATGGAGGAAAGTCTTTGAGTGTCGTCGACTATCGATCGCTGGAGCACTCAACACTCTTATTGTAGCACATAGTCTGCTTCCTCGCGCCTCCAGGAACGCGATGGATCGCACGGTAGCAGCGCAGCGTTCCAATTTGGGTCCGACCGACCTTCGCTGAGCTTTCTTCGATCATCCGAATTGTTGCTCCGTCCCGGCGCCGATTCCGCGTCGGAAGAGTACAGGTGCCCACTGAACAAGCGGTGCACGAATGCTGCTGGCGCAGTCTGATCGCTAGGCGCCACACGTGAGCTCTCGGGGGTTCGCTGGGCTCTGTAGGTGACTCGGTCGCGAGTTGCGTCGCTTGAGATTTGTTTGATCAGCGGGCCGAAGGATGTAGGCACACCACAGAGACGCGGTTGTCGCGGTGGGCGCCCAGGGCCACCAGGTGGGTATAGGCCACGTCTATTGCGGCCTAATTCAAGTCCGGCCATTGCACGTCGCGCGAATCGAGAGCTCCGCGAGAGGACGCTGACGAATCTCAACTCATTCGCGAAGAGAGGGGGCCCGAATACGGATTACTTTTTGTAGGATTGATGCCTTTCACGAGCGGGAAACGACTCCCGGAACTTGGGAGGATACCGCGGATCCCTGTCCATTGGGCTGCAAACGGACGATCGCAGACACCCGTTACCACGAATATTTCCCGAGAAAAATATCAGTTGTTGATTCTATTGAAGACTTTGAGGAAGGAGGATCCTCATAAGAGACACCAGGGGTCCTTATTTCCCCCTAAACTCTCAAGCTACTCTCAGTGCTCGCTTGGAGGCTGAGCTTGATGCAGATACTCCGAAGAAGGCATTCTATTTTGGGAGCTCTCTGTTTCAAGATCTGTCTGATCTGACGATTCCGTCCATATTAGATCATCTAGCCTTGTCCAATTTTGAGGTACCCAGGATGTCCCGATTTGCGACACCGTCGATCTAGCGCGGTGACTAAAGTCTGGGGGATCACTGAGGCTGCCTCTACATAATACTCGTACCTAAACGAATTTCCTGAGCAACTCTACAGCAGGAGAGATCTCCAAGGAGGAGCTCAGAAAGCTTGAATCGAAGAAGACCGCCCTTGGATCACCGGGTCTGAAAAAATGGAAGTTGCTGCCTTGTATTTATTCGACGACCCACTGTACATCCGTTTTGGTCAGCTTATCCTGAAAATTATCTCAACCCTGGAGAAATTCGGGGTGTCCCATAACATGGCACGATCCCAAATCCCGGTCTCCTCCAACAACCCGTCTGTTCAGTCGAGCGGAGGCTGCGAAACAATCTCCTGCTGACATTCTGACGCTGCTCCGAGTTCTTCCGTGAGGTTCCTTGCCGAAAATATATAGGTTGGGAAATTTGGACGCCTCTAGGTTCGAAACTCCCCAAAAGGTAATTAAACCATGACATTGTTCGCATGACACACAGAGACGACACACTAGAGCAATCTTTTGTTCGGAGAGTGGGAAGAAGGAGAGCGGTAGCGATAGAGAAAGACGTGACATCGCGGTCACACAACCGAATCGTCCTCTTGGAACGAATCGTTAAACAAAAGCCTTGTTATGGTCCAGGGCAACGGAGGATGGAGCAAACACGAAACTCATCCGGCGAGAAACTGCTGGAATTCGGAGCTGATGTAGCGTAGGGTGTGTTCGGAAGAGACTTCGGCAAGTTTCCGATTTGTTACATGCGCGAGAGCCAAGACGGATGACTCGACTCTCGTTTTCGGGACAAGAACGAATTCGGGGGAAACGGGCACGGGCTGAAACCGACTACAGGGTCACAACTCGGACGACAGACGGAACTACATAAAATCGCGGGCAGCGGGACTTCGCGCTCGCACGAGGATAGCGACCTAAGTTCCGCGAGCTGGCGAACGCGGTCTCGTAAGAAGAAATTCGTGACTCCGGCGTTCCAGAATCGGCTCGATTCCGATTCAATCGACGAGATGGATCCTAGGTCCCGAACGGGAGAATCGAACACTGATTCCGGATGGAACCAACCGCTGTCCCGATTCGTCGTGGAGTGCCTTGACCCCAGCCGTAATCAGCTTAGCGAATAGAGATCGGGATCGTAGACCATATTTTCTCCTAGAATGGAGTTCCGTCAAGAGAAGCTTCTCTACGATGGAAAGCCTCTCTTTTCGTTGTTCGAAATCCCTGGCAGTTCGAAGAAACATCGCAAGGAACATTTTACTGGGATTTTTTTTCGCTTGGAGCTACACAATCTCCTCATGAGCATTGGTTCTCCCGAAAGGTTGAACGCATTAGGGGAACTTCGATGATGATGGAGAATTTAGGTAGACTTCGAAATCCTCTGCATACGTCATCTTCCAGCGAATTCTGCCACGCTATGGATCCGGATTCACGTTATTGCGCGAAAGCCTATTGTAGCATCCGCTTCGGGAATCTTTGACGATCTTGGAATCTTTTCCATGGAGTACCGAGAGAAGTGTGAGTTGATTGAGGAACGAGGGAAGCGGGGTGTGTTGTCCTGTTCTCGGCGACTCGAATGATCCATTCCGCGCTCTCCGATACTTTCAATCCCTGCCTGTTGCCTCGCAATTTCGTCATGAATAATAATGACTCACGATCAGAGACTAGAAAGTTGGTCAAATTCTGGCGAGCACCGGCGCGTTCCGGCTCGCTTACGGTTTCCGAATTTCCCTCCGTGGTAGCTGAACTTGATCATTTTTCGAGGAATTCTTTGCAAGGCACGAGCCTGTAAGCGAACTGCGGGGAGATCGAGAACGAAGCCATGACTATGCTTACTCCGCGTATTCTCTTCGTCTGGATGATCAAGAGCAGCCATGGTGCAAAGAAAGGGAGAGAAATTCCATCTAGTCGAGCGTCCGGCTCGAGTTCCACTACGGAAGCGAAGCTCATGCTGTTTTCACAGAGCCCACGGGTGCTTTTCTCAACCGGTGGGCTCCGCTTGTCCGGATGATGATGATCAGAGCAAAATCACAATTTCTTTGATTGAGCGCGCGCGCTTCAGTTTCTCACCAGGCAAGTTGACTAGGCGACGGGATTTCAACCTTCACTCGTAGCAGCTCGTCTTCGAATCTGGTTTGGGATAGAATTGGCCACAAACGGGTGAGGAGGTCGATGACTCTGTTTGGAATAGGAGTTGGCACACGATTTGCCGAATCGGAGTGTTCCTTGTCGGTTCGTTCATCTATCTTCGTTTTGTCGGCTTTGTTTCTGCTCCGCACTATCCGACGCTCAGAAACATGGGAAGTTTCGGGAAGATCGATCCCAGGATGAATTCGGAGCGTGCAGCCTCTGAGTCGCGGAACATTGTCACCTCAAGTGCTTTGATTTCTTCCAAACTCCTCCGAGGATCGAGTGGGATACATGGTTGCGACGCATCCCAGATTGTCAAAGCAGAAGGCACAGCAGAAGGTCGACTATGAAAGAATCTTAAAAAGTTCTCAAATAAAACCAAGAATCGTTGTTGGTGGGCAACCTCTTCAGAACCTAGCGCCGCACTCGATGTCCGTTCAAACCGTGCATGACTGAATCCTGTTTGCTCCGACTAACGAAGCATGAGAAGGATTCGTTCCTTGCACGCCGTTTCCTTTTTCACTTTGAGAAAAAACAAACCTCTCGCCAACAACGATTTCCGAGTGTTCGCAACACGCCTGGAGGGTTTGTTCATTGGTAGGCATGGAGCTAAGGAGAAAACAGCTGAGAGAGGAAGAGAGAGCAGCTCCATGAAGCGTTTCATACAGCACCTTCGAAACCACAGTTCCGCAAAGCGTACCGTGAGGAAACCGAAAAGGTCCCTGACGGTGCGGATACTCGCTTACGCATCCCGGAATCGAATATCCAAACGAGCGGAGCTCTTAGCTCGTGAAATATATCACGAGGGAGACAGGAATCCTTCGGATCTTCCATTAGCCAGTCTGAGTTGAGTTGCCGAAATAACTCCCTCTTTACTTCCGCGATTGTTATCCGAGACAATCTCGACTAGTTCCTCTTCCTTGTTCTTTCAATCTATCGCGTTTCGCATCTCTCGAGACGCTCAGCCAGTGTTTTGACCTCCGAGTCTCCGTGAAACCGCATGCGACTCGGATGCAGACAACGCGCAACAAAATAAACCTCTTCCGTTCAGAATGGTGCACTCCCTTGCAGACGGTTTGTTTTCGGCATATTCGTTCATCGCGATCTTCCTTTTTGTCATTCTCAGCCCACACATTGTGAATCCGACCAAAAGCTGGACTCGTCGATGCCTGTTGTGCTTTTCTTCCTCGCTTCGGTAACCCAACCTTCACCCCGGTCTGCTGAGCTAATATTAGTAGATCCAGCTTCACAGGCTTCGATGAAAAGACGAGTCCCATACAACTGTCAGGTTGGAGTCCCACGGAAAGATTGTTGTCTCCTCGACTCACACTTCCCTCTTATTCGAATTATATTTTTCAAGCGATTATAGCATCAGCCCACTCTAAGCCCACAAACGCGACCATTCAAGCATATCCCACATCCCCCTTAGATCTGGAGATTCAGATCTTTTGATGAGCTCGCCGAAACCTCCCCACGACCGTGACCGATTGAAGACCGAAGGATTGAGCCTGAGGAAAGTTAAATGAAACAACATATTTATTCGCGTCTCCAGACAGATAGAGCTCGTCAGCTCCAATCGGAGGTGAGTCGTCGATCGATCTGCAACAAGGACCTGTCATGCTACACAGAACTCTAGGACACGGTGTGTGAATCAATTCCCCATCATGTGATTTCCGAGCGACCCGCGGTGGAGCGCCTGGCTCGAAACTCCGAAAGATTTTTCACATGCAAACTCCAACAATGATCGATAGAACATGCTGCACAACGCACAACACGGTGTCTCTCACGACTGCGAGCCTCCAACACGCCGCGCCGTGCGAATTGTTACAAAGATCCCGTGAACGCGCTTTGCCGTGCTTTCCGGGGGTCCTCGAAGTTCGCTCACTCGACTCGACAATGATGTAATTCTCGAGAATAGCCTCTAGCGATATCCGGTCAGGAATGCAGCGCTGAGATCAGCAATCACGGATCGAACAGTCACGAAAGCTTAGCAATATCAGTGAAGTCGCCCGTCATGCAGGAGGTCTTACGTACTCCGAAGGCTCCGTTTTCAATCGGCATTCATTCTCTCATCAGAGCGATTTTTCGTCATCACGAAATAGAGATTATCCCACTCACATCAGACTAGCGATACGGATCGTTTAGATTCTTGGGCTGGCTCCGAAGGTGGGGAACGACGGGGTGTAGCCCCTCGTGCGGAATGCGGAAAGGCGCTTCAGAGATTCACACACGATCAGTTGTTTTCGAGCTGTAATTATGTTTCTGTATATTTTCAGGAACGACATGGCCATGGGCCATGATGACAAGACTTTGTCCCGGCTTACAGACTCTTCTGGTTTCTTGAGCTCCCCATCGCAGAAACTCGCCGACAACCGGAGTGAAAGGAGACCGCTCAGATCCCGCAATTAGGATAGCCGCGAAATCTGACCGCAAACCCAGGAATCCCCACCTCGAAGGTGTCGATTTTTCCAAAGCTTCTCTCAGAATCGGAATGGAGCGATTTCAACAAGGAAACACGGGCGCAGCCCGTTTCAGATTTGCATTGCGTGCAGTTGGTAAGCTTCATGCGTGGACTCTCGTATGAGCTTGGGTCGATAGACGCGCAGTGATTGATCGGTTTGGTGAATCATTCCGCTTTTTTTCAGCGTTACTTTATTTATCATGTTCTTCTCTCGCGCTTGTTATCGCATCTGCTGCCGCTGACATTCCATAGTTTTTTTTTGTCCTCCCTCTTTCTGTTTTCGAGCGATGAGGTTAACTTTCTTCCCTTTTTTAACTTGATATTTCAGCGTTCTAGCTTCCGAGAACAAAAATCAACAAGCTTTGTCTGCCGGCATGAAACAGTCTTCTACTTAACGACGGTACGACATCATCAAAACTCTGGGGAAAATAATGGGAATCCATCAAAATAATGAGAGTACCAAGTTTGTTACAATGATAATGCATTACAATACTCAATAGCCTGGTGTCGACTCCTCCACCACCACCACCTTATTCTCCCGTTCTTCCTTTCCTTTCAGACGAGTGTCACTTCGAACAGCCTTCACAAAAGCTGGGCGGTGACTCGTGAGTTTCCGGGAACGGTGGTGTCACATTCCGATTCAGGCCGTAAATCCATCAGTGAAAGTACAAATGATCTGCAGGCTGACTTTTCCGTTGCTGCCGCGGCTGCGCTTCGCTAGGATTGGGATTTGTCTCCGACTCGATTCGAGATGGAGCTTTCTTCGACGCACTGCGATTCCTAGTGACGACGGAGTTTCGTAGAGTTTACGTATGGCTACTGAGACCACTGTATTCTGGGTCTCGTGTTGGAGTTAGTTGATCCAGAGGGTTTCTATTCATGATCACTCGGATTGCCGTCTAGTGTTTTGGTGATGAGTTCATTCTCCTAGGAGATTAGCGGAGATTACACAATGTTGACTGACCACTCGCAGGTGACCTCCTGCTGAACTGATATCGTGTTTCAAGTGCTTGCGTTGCTGGGAGAAGAGACCGAACGTTGCTGACCACGATTGAAGATGTTCCTCACTCAGAAATCTACATTGATGCCACCGACGCTCACTCACCTCAACAATCATGGTGAGAGGGATAGAATTTATAGACGCAGTAATAGGTGTAGTACACTAAACTTTAACAACCGTGATATTCTCTATGAAAATGATGGTTGCTTACGACCGACTACCAAATCAAGCTTCTAGGAGACACTCCTCGGTGTACGGCTAAGCAAGGATTTCCGATATCAGGAATTTCGTTTTTTCTTTTTTTCCTTGTTCCGTCCTTGACGCGTTCTTGAGGCAGACCGGTTTATTAGTGGCTGCTGCTGCTTGTGGCGGGGTCCATTTTGGATATTTTGGCGTCGGTGCTTCGGACTTCGTCGAGGCGACTGATGATCGGGTTTTTGTTTGGACTTTCAACGCCGCGTCTTCTCCTCTTTCCGGGCGAGTTGACCGAATTCCAAAAGTCGCGCTCTTCCACAGCTGCGATCAGATCTTTGTAGTCGCAACTCCTCGAGAGGCCCGCGGCTATGTAGCATTCGGGGGAGCGTGCCCGCTTTTCCAGGGGTGCCATGGGATCTATGAACTCCGGAGGCAGTTTCGCACGAATGTCGGCCCTGAGAAAGAGATAAAACAAAAGTTGAGTTTACGGCTTCTACCCGGATCGGCGTACTCGCTCGACTTGATCCTGACCAGGCCTAGCATTCAAGGCACCGAAACCGTCATCCACCATGAAATCCGTCACCTCAACAAAAATCCAAGGAAAGTACAATCCCAGCTGGAATAGAATTCCGGATGCCGCAGCTCAATGTCCGTCACCAAAGTACCGCGTCTCAGCCGTCGACCAGAAGGAAGAAACCACCACCAGAAACATCTGAGCGAACCCAGAGGTTTCTAACTCAAACCAGAGCAAAGGCCGTACGCGTCAAGTAGCCGCTCGCCAAGTAATGAGAAGTTTTACCTGAGGGATAGTGTCAGCCTCCACTTCTTGTTTTCGATTTCTCCCAAAGAGAACAGCATACCATCCCCCAATCCCTCCTGAAAAGAAAATCGACACCGCCTTTCCGGGAAATTCCGGAAACTTTGTGGACAGCGGACACTACAGGGTTGTCGTGGCGAGAATCCATACAATAGGTCATCGTAAAGTGACATTTCCGATCGGGAATCGGATGAGCAGATAACTTCATCCAGTCCCCTAGCTATCAGCCGGAAATTGGATGACCTGTCCAACCCTGTTGCGCAGAGGATTCGAGCTCGGGAACTGGCGCGGTTTGAACATGCAGATCCACCGATACCTGCTCGTTTCTCCGCTCCGCTTCGATTATTGTCGGCTGGGATATTTCGACCGCTTACGAAGTCGTATCTAGCGTTACGAGCACCTATAATCCCTTGATGTCAACGATCGATGGCGGTCGTGAAAGAAATCAGCAAACTCTTTGATGGTCCAAATCAAAGAATTCTCGCTGTAAATATGCGTCCAAACAATGAATAATTCTCGATTGTGAAAGGCATGATGATCAGGTCCGCAAGGTCTGTCTGGCTCGAGGGAACGCTGCTCGCTCTTTTTGCCGAACACGAGTAGCTTCTAGCATGGCTGTTACAGCTTCTGTTCGCAAATCTCTACGGACTCGAGGAAGGCAAGGGTAAAGCCTGAGAACTTGCGAGAGGATTATGTTTAGGGGTCCTTCTCCGTTTACTTCTTCCGAATCAACCTTGAATGCTTCCTTAGTAGTACACTGGCACCTGATTCCACCCGGGGAACGCCGACCTTTTGCCGGAAATCAGGAAGGAGCTGACAGTGAGGTGAAATACCCCCTTAAGGAATCGCAAAGCGCACCCTCGAGGCATGAATCTAAGGACCAGCATGGCCCCGATAGCCGATGGGATCAGGGTCATGCAACTCGAAAGCTTCCATTTGGAAGTGAGACGTGAGATACTGAGGTTTACGAATAAAGGATCAGCTCGGTTTCTCATTGGGTCTCGGAGCAGGGGAGGTTGCTTGACGGCCGGTGATTCACGGGGAGCGTTGATCGGGAAACTTTCCCGATTGGATGAGGAATATGATTCGTCCCCGATCGACCTGAAGTGACGCGGATCACCAAGAATAAAGAATGGAGAATTCATCGGCGAAAATAATCATCCAAGGAGGTGTGAGAGCCAATCCACTTATTCGCGGAAGTTTTCCTCGGTCTGGCAGGGCAGAACGCTGTGAAACGCCCGTTTGTTCGATGAGGCAGTAATCAATGTCTAGACCATGAATGAGTTCGTGCTCCATCGGTTTAGCCGCTTGAACCACGACGAAGTGTATCACTAGAAGATGTTTGCCGGAGAACATTTATTGAGAACCCTCGCATTTCAGGCTGGCATGTGAACGTAGCGTGAGGCTGACTGCACCCCGAACTGCTGCACCAGTGGACATTTTGTTTGAGATCGTCGTCGTTACAACCCCTCACGTACGATTGCCGCGAATCGTAAGGCGCCAAAGGACAAATGCATCGACACGTTTCTTCCTTCTACTCCTCTGGACGGAGGTCCCACGTATTCAAAGATTCATCCGAATGCAGGACCACGAAACGAGATCATATTTCAGGAGAGACCTCTCCACCTGGAATAGCGGTAGTTCATTCAATTTCCTCAGAGGACTCATCCGTCCTCACGCATAAGGTCGACAAACGCTCCATGCATTTTCGGCACTCCTCCGTGCGAAGGTAACCGCAGCTTGCGGAAAGCTGCCCAAGACGTTGAATATTTTCCCCATCACCAGAGCGAACGCATTCCAGTTTCTGAAGTTTTCAACGAACCGAACGAGCAGGAAGAGGGCTAAAGAAGGACGCGACCTCGCGAATGTTAACCGCTGCAATGCTCGACGCCGCGGCGTTTCAGAGTCGCACTGGGAATCAAGATGGGCTCGAGGCACAGCGGTGGGTACGCATGGGGGGAAGTTATGTAGGAAGGTCAAGGCCACACGTCAAAATCACTCCACGTAAGGCACACCGTCACCGATTTCATCACCATCACCGTGGAACCTCATCAACGGATAATTACGGAGTGATGAATCTCAACCAACCCTGGACCAGTATCCTATCTGTTCCTGCCGTGGCTCACAGTGTCCCCTCTCATCAACGTCCCAATTCTTCGAGGTCTTTGTAGCTCACCGCTGGCTCGCTCAGAAATATGCAATCGGCTTGTCCTGGTAATCGTAGTGGCGGGCATATTTGAAACCGCATAGCGTCGGGGCTGCAATTGATATTTCAACATTCGAATTCAAATTATCATGGGATTTGTTGCTCTCTTGAGATCGAGAGTGAAGAAGCGGCGTTAGCTCCGGCTATATTCACACAATTTACTCCCGGTATCTGATCATATTAACGCGGCTGAATGGACGACCTTGTTGTTAATGAGCAAAGCAGAATGCACGCAACAGGGGTGTTCCACCCTAATCCCTTGACGCTCAGCAGAGCCAGCAATATTCGTGAGAGTGCCCGTAATGCGAGGCTAAAGCACAGCGTTGGCTCGAGCGAAACGATTTTTCAAGACGACAAGCATCGTTCGCTCTTCGAATACGGATGCGTGAAACTCGAAGCTTCGGGACAACTCCACTTCCTCGGGACATCGAAGCTTGGGGGCGAATATTCGATAAGCTGCTCGCGAGAACGACAGATATCTATCCCAAACTCTGACGAGCCGCGGCAATGACAAACGACGAATCCTCTGATATCACAAGCTTCCAGAGGACCATCTTTCTACTCCAGCCAGAATTGTCGAAAATCGTGCTGGATGGGCTCGATGGAAGGCTCTGAGTCGCTCTCTCGCTCGACTAAAATATTTTGTAATATGTGTGAAAATTACAAATTCATCCAGATTCTCTATCGCGAATTTTGTCTGGCGTCAGAATCTGCAAATAACCTTTGAATTCATCTCCTGTCTGCCGCTTCAGATCCTGAAGTAGGGTTCGGCAGCACTCCATGTGATGCCGAGACTCGGTTCTCGAAACTTTGCCCTCTAATGAAAGCAAATCAACTTACTCCTTCGCTTTGAGTTCTTCGGTGAGGGTGTTAAGCTCTCTTATGAGGTGTTCAACCTGCTTGCCTTGACGCTTCAGGTTGAGGAAGTATTTCATCCGCGCAGAGGAGCTGGAAAAAAGCGAGAAAAAAATGTGAGCAAAACAAGTCACTCGCCGTACCTTGACACGTATCAGCTTAGTCGAGCTGCGATCGAAGAGGGTATTTCTTGCGTCCTTCATGACGACGATGCATCATTCACCAGCCACCTCGACGATAACGCATCGCGAATTACGATGGAGAAACAGACCAGTGCTCAGACCAGATCCAAATCACGAATCTCGATACTTGAAATCAGAGCACTCCCGCAATCGTCTCATCGTCAATCGTCAATCGAACTCATTTCTCAAAATCGCCGAAAATATCTAGAGGTGAGCAAGATTATTCTGAGGGCGAGCTCATCATTCCGGGAAAGGGGAATTTCCAAAGTCACCGCCTGAGAGTTCGCGAGGCCTTGAACTCGTTGAAAAGCGTGTCGAAAATGATGAAAAAAAAGTAACACGGACTAGAATCCGCGCACATTCCGCGAGCGAGACGCCTTCCCGATGGATTGACGGGTGTTGGAACTGTAAGACTTCGCCAACGACTCGTGGCTTTCAGCCTATTTCCGTTCGTCCCATACAGACGCAGCCGCTTTTCTTTACGACGTGGTGGTAATCATCTTTGGCGGTCATCATCTGAACCTTTGTTGTCATTCGGCAGCCATTGTGAGGGGATACGAGAGGCCTTGGGATCCTTGTGGAGTGTAGTCGGACGATTCGGGAGCTGTGTGTCGTGAATCCGCGAGGAAGCTACGGAATCGTTACGTTACACGTTCCCATGATGATTGAGTATTTGGGTCCATTTCGGGAGGGACGCAGGTGCATTTGGCCCTGAACTGTGGACTCGCTCGCGAAAAACTCGCTGTCGTATATACGAAGAGAGTTTGTAGCGCATAGCTCATGCGCTGTTCCGTTCGATTGAGGAAGCAAGCCTGCTGCCAGAAACCATCCGCGATTCGATCCGACTCTCACTTCTCCTTCTCTCCCGATCGGACTTTGGTCACCTACTTCTTCAATGGGCCTATCCGCCAGCGTTGCGGAAAGTTTAATAACTCCGACTATACCTGTTGCTGCGTCGAGCGGGTCGTGAAAAGCGTCAGTTACCCGCATTGCCGAGTTCTTCAAGTGAAGTAGCTACCTGATCGCGCCGCCCTCCGCTCCGCCGGCCCGGGCGCGTTGCATCA
Organism: Neoseiulus californicus; assembly: GCA_028455905.1. Taxonomy (NCBI): domain Eukaryota; kingdom Metazoa; phylum Arthropoda; class Arachnida; order Mesostigmata; family Phytoseiidae; genus Neoseiulus; species Neoseiulus californicus. The sequence continues at coordinate 2,190,049 of JAMQGS010000007.1, forward strand.
AACCTGGCACTCACGCATCCAAAGGAATCCAAGTCGTCGAAAGAAGATACTTTATGCTCCAGCAGCTTTGTTTGGCAGAACCGTTTCTGCCGAGTGAGTGGGTTGGTATATTAATATCGTCGTTGTGTGACAGCTTCGTGGTACGATGTCATTCATTCTAAACGTGTTTTCCTGCTGGGATGGACGCGAGGGAGCGGAAAACACCTTTGTGCCATATAATTTGCATATTTCCCGATTGTGACCTCATGACAACATTCTGCGTAGTCTTCTTGCAATATCTGAAAACAGCCCCCGCAGTTGAGCATTCTGGCGGAACGGTTACTCTAGCGTTCCGAGGTTGTATAATCATATCGGGGGAGCTCGTTGCAATCAACTCCAATACAGTGTCCTTGCTCACTACACCATCGACGCGACGGGTAACAATGGCACCACTTAATCAGCTAGACTACGTCTCCGTTTTGAGAAGGACGGTTCCGGGGATTCAAACGGTGGCATCAGGACGAACAAAGATGGCGAAGAAAGGAGAACCTCACACCGAGAAAATCTCCAGGCGTATCTTCAGACTGAGATTTCGTCGCGTGGCAGGGGTCGCAGCCCGAATCCAGGAGAAGAATGAGATTTGAAAAGAAAGAGCGTCTTGTATTGAACAACAATCCGTCTTCGGATAGCTCCGTTGCACGTTGTCCGTGTGACGCCGACATGTGCTCCGGACAGAGTTCTCAGCCGCTACAGGTCGTTCTTCATCTCTTGATAGAGACTTGCATGTGATTGTGAGAACACCTTCGCAAAGTGTCCCTCATTTCGACGCCTTCGAAACCGTTTCGTGCGGCGTGATTCTCCCAAGGAGACTATTCGGGGGGCTACTTCGGTATTATGTACCCTAACGACCCTGTTACCTGAATTCGAGGGGGAATCCCGCCAAGTGCCAATCGCGCTCTTAGATGGGCAGTAGCGAACCTGCAGCTCGAACGGCAGACGCCCGCACGCGCACTTAGGCAACATAGGCCGGAACGGCCTCGGGTAAAATGAAGACAGCTTTCTGATGCACATTATTCAAGACGGTACGCTGCACCTATTTCGCGCCCACCGCATGCAAGGCGTGAGATTCCCTTTCGTTAATGATCACTGCGCCCGCGGGCTTTTTGTCCGAAGAAATCTCGTGGAAGACTCTTCCAGGCTTTTGCTTGACCACAATAATCCGCAGATCGATGATTCCGCACCTGATGCAAACCTCGTGGATTTCCCCGCATAGAGTTTAGCGCAACGCAGGATTTTGGAGGCGTTATTATCTTCAATCTCATGAAGAGCGCAGTGATTGCGCTCTAAGCACGACGCGACCGATTGCAGGCGACACTTGACTTCTTCCGTGACGTCAATCTTCTGATTCGATCAACACGTCCCAGCCGGACGCGCTCGACTGGAGGCCTCTGTAGTGGTCCATCCAGGACGTTATCATCAGTTTTCATGGCCTCGGTTCCGAAAGACCCCGCCTTCTTACAGCTCTGTCGGGAATAAACGAATCTGGCTAACTGCCACCGACGCAGCAAGTTACAGCATGGCGGGTCAGAAACCAGACAGGACATGGCCCTGATAGTTCAAGGACATGCCATGCTGCATTCATGCGAGGATTTTCTGATATTATCGTCGAGGTGCTGACAGCTCAGTTGGCTCTGATTAATCCGACGAGGGATCTATTCCCTCAGAAACTGAGTCACGAAAAAGGTCACTGGGTCGTCTGACGAATTTTCCGCCGTCATCGACTTGTAGCGATTGCATCGAGAGCGCTCACGATCTCGGGAGGGAAGTTTTGAATGAAAACGGCCAAGGACAGCCATGTTTATCGAGCGACGTGCCTTAGGCCGCCGAAGCAAACGGGGGAGAGGGACACGTGCTCCGAGAACAGCCTGCTCAGGAAATATTCGTGCATCGTATATCGTACATGACGTGCTTTCCCGGACGGAGCTGAGTTCAGGACAGGAGGAACCCACGCAGGAGCATGAACACAAACGGGAGGTGAACGCGCGGCTCACAATCAGACTGTCAGGACAGTCACTATCGGAGGTGGAACCTTTTGATGGGATTCGAGAGAATTATGGAGATAAGTTGGACTTCGCAGCGGAACCACGTGTCTGACTTCTCCGCTCCCCAGGAAACTCCAAAAGCCCTTGTCTTCCGGCAAAACAAGTTGCCGCGGAATAGCTCCTCTGAGTGATGACTCGCGGTTCAATCTCGTTGATTGTGTTCAAGCTCACGACACGAACGGTTCCGCTTCTCTTGCTCTTGGCGGAGAACATCGCCTTTGTCTACGCAGACTCAGCGCGTCCCCACGCGGAGACACAAAGACTCAACTTTCCAATCGAAAGCTGATTTGTTCGAGCCGTTCCTAGTTCATATTCCGAGTCGATCATTCTGCGACCCCAACATGAAACCTGCGGTCATCACAAAGATTACAGCTCCTGGCATGCGAGAGAACGCAGCTCGACTTCAATCAATCGAACCGCAGGCTAGAGGATCTCCCTCTGATCTTTGACATCAGATCCTCGCCGAACAGAGCTTGTTGCGTGTTCCTGTTCGCGCAGCACCAATGCAGAATAGGATGGCGGTCGGCAATAGCATCCGGACGTTCTGGGAACCCATTGGGCTCCAAAGCGGGAATCATCCACTTTATTCATGGACGTTATGATCACTCTGCGTAATGGGGTTGTGCTTACGCGTTCTGCTGGATGTTGACGCTGTTTAGTTAGGTAACGCCTCCCAGTTGTAAATTCAATCGCTCAAGGTCGACGACGCTCATAACGTGCTCCAACCGCACGATGCGGAGTCGACCCCGTCGGTGCCGCTATCCGCGCTCATCGCAGCTGATATTTTTACGAACCATTCAGCATGCGTAGTAGAGCTTATATTGGCTTACGCAATGTCATCCATGGGTGGGGTGTCCGAAGCGCACGGTCACTGTATGGCTATGTCGCGGAGTTTTGGATTCATATTCAAGGGATTTGCTTCGAGCCAACGCAAGAGTCAGGATCAGGTACACAAGTCATCGAGAAGCTCACCTCTACTATCTGTGCAGGACAGTTCTTCCCGACAAATTGGAGCTCCTCTACAGATCTCTATCTGAACCTCACTCGAAGGGAATTCGCAGAAGACAGTATCGGCAACAGAAGGGCGCCTTCAAGCCAGGGGCGTATACAAGGTTCCTCTCGCTCTATTTCGGGGGAAGGGGGGGGGGGCAACAGAAGATCATAATGAGCTTCAACATGGAACTCTATGGGCCAGAGAAAAGTTTTGGGGGGGAGGGGCGTGAAAACGCCACTGCTTCTTCTGCAAGCACGTGACGCAAATGGACAATGAATAACAGAGGGCTCAACATGACTACTGCGGAGAGCTCAGTCAACGAGACGTTCAACCGGACGCCAAAGACTGCGGGCGGTTTAGTCCTCAGTAGACCGAGCCCCCTTCGCTCTGTCGTGAACCCGGACGTCGATCACAGAGATTCGCCCGAAGCGACGGCCACTAAAAAGTTAACGGCCGCATCCAACCCGCCGAAAGGAGGCGACGAGCTGTAGCCAATCAGGGTAATGAGACATGTGAGCATTCCATTAAAACAAATTGTGTCCAAGCCTGTTGCTCGTCACCGTCTCCGCGTCAGCAACGCACCATAGTACGTATATGTACGGTCAGGAGTCGTTGGACAAGGTCACGGGGAGAGCGCTACTTCGTCGGTGGCACCAAAGGACGCGATCGAGCAGCGATGGTCAATGATAGGCATCAATCGAGACCGCTTACCCTGGATTGATGAGCTCGTCCTCGGTGTAATCACATAGTGGGCTGGTAATTGATTAGACGGAAGCCACGATCAAAAAAGCATACGCGCTCCCTAATAATCGCCTCGTTAATTTCATTTCGAGATTGTTTGACGTCAAACGTCCTCCCCAAACAAATGTCAAATTCTCTTCTTCTGATGGAGACGGGAATGGGACTCGGCCAACGTTTCCCACGGATCATGAGTAGCATGAGAATCCGGAGCCGCAAAACCACGCGTCATAGTACCATCCGGGCATGTTTCCGGCAGTACCGCTTACGCGAATTTCTCGCAAATCCCACTCGGCACTCCATGGGAGTCTGAGCTGTTTTTAGGCCCTGTTTTAGTTCGCGACCGCCAGGACCAGGCACGAGCGCTGCTCCGATGTTTGACAACTACATCATTTTTTCGTGTTTGCTGTTGTTTGTCCGAAGATGTGCGTCAACTTCGAGCAGAATGCAAACGGCCGCGCAGCGACGGAATTCATTCGTTCTCAATGAGTTGAATAAACAGAGCATCTGGGCACCAATTCAGGCCAAACTTCAAGCCGATAGCTCCAGCCAAGGCTCTTGAACACGGGACGGAATCGATGGTTTTGAAATCGCCCGATCTAGCCCGCGGAAGACGTCCATAGCAAAGTTTACGACCGAGCAACTAATGAATGGTTTCGCTCCCGCCTCCAGAGAAGAATACCTGAGAGTGCGGAAGGCGGGAAACTTGCGGGGGCCCCAAAGGAGAAGACGGAGGAATATGAGGAGGGAAGCAACGCGAGGTGGAAAATAAGGGTATAACAGAAATAAATCTGTTTTGTAAACAGCTCCTGAACCCACGATCAGTACCGAGTTCGAAATTCATTGCTCGAACCAGAACGTTTGTCATTGTCTTGAACTCGTAGCCGAAGGCGCGCCGGAGCGAAGAGCCTGGTAATTCATCTTGAGGTTGCGCATCTAGAATTCGATTCGCCGTTCATTTTCGGGGGCGGAGAAGCGTTCCTTCATCCACGGTGAATTGTTCTCGACATCAATTGCGGCGCGTTTCCTACCGCTGATACTGGTTCCATCCGCAGCGGCACTTCTGAACGCAACGATAGAAACTTTGGAAAACTTCGAGCAATTGAATGCGCCACGAGAACCATACCCGGTTCCTCGCGGAATCGTCCTACGATTAATTTGGAGCGAGCGCTCAACATGCGAATCCATCCATCCAGCGAGTGCACGCAATGCGTGCCACTGAACTATGGCCTTCCGCGATTTCGGGAGCTCGATGCTTTCGAGTAAATACCTTATTCACACAGGGACGAGGGGACACGCACGAATATAAATACAGACTAACACAAATGCCCGGGTACACAGCCACGCGAACGTCTCCCTTATAGTTTCCCTTACGGAAGCCCCCACTGGGTCGCAGTCGTGCTGAGAGCTCATCGAAGGGTCGTTTTGTCGATGGCAAACACGGCACGTCATTGTAAGCTCCTTGCCCATCGTGAACTTTCGCGTCCCGTTCCCCGCATGACGTCTGCATCTCGCAAATAGGGATGGGCCGTTGGTTGGTCGCTCCGAGTGAACTACTACGAAGTAAAATACAACAATCGTGGCAGAAGCAACAATGAATGCGTAGCCGGTCGGGGGAACAGTCGGGCGGTAGGTCGCATGCAAGCCTCAGTGACTGACTGACTGAGGCACTGAATGAATCTTTCTCAAACGGAAGGCCGTTGACACTCCGCATACGCCACGGAAGTGCTGGCAAGGCGCCAAGCAGGCCGCGAAAACCTCAATAAGTTACGGGGTGACAAGTCGTTCGCGTTCCAGGCTTTCCTCAAAAAACATCTAAATCATGCAGAATTCTGGCAGCAGACTGCGTTCCTCGAGAAAAACATCTCGTCCACAGCTCTGTCGTTCGACGCAGAAGTTGCCAGAGCCGTTGGGTCTGAAGAAGGGACGAAATCCAAGGATCGGCCCCGAGCGGTCCCTGATCGTTCGATAGAGTCAACGATGTCCTGAGATCAAAGTTTCAAGCTTCTGATATCGTCCCATGCAGCAAAGCATCCGCAGCTCCGCATGAGCCGTCAGGGAGAACCCTGACGAACACCGTCTTAATTCCGAGGCCAGGCCAGGCTGGGCTGGGCTAGTGCCATCCACATATGATCTTCAAGAGCGTTAGGCAATTTCCTGAGCCGCAGAATTCTCCCGTGGCGGGTATCGCGCACTGTGAGACTCAGCGCGACCATCAGAGTCATCGTTATTTTTGTTGCGGTTGCATTTTTGTGTGCAGAGCAATAACTTCAATCCCATTGAGGAATGGCGTCCTTCACGGCTGTTGTTGCCATTGCTCAGGATGCGTCGGTCGTACGACCTGGGAAACTCGGCCACTGGAAGCAATCTCTGTTACAAAAGCTGCAATGACCGCGTGGAATGCCTAACGCAGAAGCCGCCGCAGTTGCAGGGTCGGCAGACGTCTGTAGCGGAAACGTTTTTCCCATCCAAGTATCAGAGTCTGATTCGAAGGCTGCTGCCGCTAGTTATTTATATTCCACGTAGACTGGGGTGGTTGCATGTTTACATACGACCAGCACGTTCCCGCGCCGCGTCGGACCGGATCGCTCGCATAGAACTACCGGATCCAGGAGAAGAATTCTAAGGATCGTTTGTGGACTTTGATAAGCAGACGTTCGCAACGGTGCAAGTGGTTACAGAAGTATAATACCACTTTTGATCGAAACCGAATATAATGGACTTTCTGATTTGCCTGAGGTACTCTCGTGGGAGAGATGAACGGGGACCGACTACCAACCTCCGAAATCACTTTCGTTGTCATCATCACGGTGCCTAGCGTGCTCAGCGGTATACATTCGTATACAGAGCAACTCCGGAGCAGATTCCCCTCTAATCATTTAGGATAGACTAGGTTCAGGGCCCAAATCCAGCTTCCTATCGGACTGTAGACCCGGGGAAAAGAAAGCGGGTAAATCCGCTCTTTGAGAGACCTCGATCGCGACTCCAAAGACGCTATGGCGTTCCCGCGGGATATGTGGGAAGGAATCGCGCAGGGAGTCTTGGAGAAGTTGAAGATGACGATGAAGCGTGTTTGCGCTTCATCTCCTTGCAATTCTTCTTGAAACTGTCGTACGCACTGCACAACCGGTGACTCAACAGAGCACGGGTCGCAAATATGATGAAAACGAAGCTGATCATAGGACTCAAATAGCATGTGTTGCTCCCGACGACGAAGCATGGACTCGAGACTTTCGGAGGTACTGTAGATGCGAAAGTGGATGAACGCCTCACTACGGTGGTTTTCAACTGTCGGGAAAGGGGACGCTTGTCTCCCGAAGGAGGCGTGAACCTCTCCTGGGTAGGCACGGGTCATATCTTGCATCGGGAACGTGTGTCTCCTTCAGAAACTAATCTGCCAAGGAAGGAGTCCTAAGTCCACCGAGCTTACTTTCCAGTGATTCATCCGTCCCTGCCCAGAGCAGGAAATTGCAGTCACGAATATTATCTGGAAGTCAGCCAGATGATTCCTATTCCGAATCCCACGCACCAAGAGCTAGTCTAGGGATGCTTGCGGGGAGCGCTGATTCAGTGTGCACGTGGCGGGAGACAGCTGTTGATTTGGTCTCCATGCAATAGAACGTCACTCTATTTCCGTAGATGGATCGGGACAATCAGCGAGGACTGTCGAAAGCGTTGTCTTGCTTTCCATGCTCGCAAAACCCGCTCATTCCAGCGTCGCAACCGAAATAATCACCTCTGCATCTCGCGAAATCCCTGAGGGTGCTGTCGACGGTGTTGATTCATCGATTCGAGGTTGCGAAACCAACGAAACAGAACTGTACAGTGACGAGAGTCGTTCTCAATCAACAGAAATATGCGTGACAAGAACCCAGGGGAGTGCCGCGGTCGACGGATCTTGGGTCAAAGCGATTCATCGGAACAGACGGGGTCGACAGACACTTCGGAAGGACTTGTGATGTACTTTACGATACTCGCGGTCGTCAATGATGATGACGGTGTTTCAACACACGCCTTTCTGCAATGTCGCGACTATCGACCGCGCTTTCCAGCGACAAACACGTCACAGAGCTGTTTTCTCAAAATTGAGGGGTTTGGGCTGGGGTGGAGTTGAGTTATAATTTGACCAATTTGGTGCAGTGACAAACTTGCTAGAGTTAGGGTTAGTTTAACGCCAAGAATTTCAACAGGGGATAATGCTCGAGCACGGAGCGTGTTTGAAGCAGTCTGTTGCACAGTCTCTCAATTATTAGGGATTCTGCACAACAGGTTGAATATGGTGTTGTGACAAACAAGCCCGGCTCGGTTTAAACGTGCGCGCCCTACGAAAGCAAGCGCTGGAGTTTAATCACTGTCAGACAACCTGAAAGCTCATGCGTTGTTCGCTACGTCGACCTCCAAGTCGCAACTGTTAAAGTTGCCTTCATTGTCATGGTTGTTGCCGGCGGTGGCAGCAGCTGCCATCACACACCGGGCCGAAAGACGCGGATACCGCACCCGGAGTTTGGGTCGATCGGTAAGGCAAACCGCAACTCGATCTCAAGAAACAGTTTGCGATCCTTTGGAGTCGTCTACCTCGCGGGCCGCTAGTTGCCTTGCAGCCTCGTCACGCACATCGTAATGAGGAGTTCGTTCCCGCAATTAACCGCAAATTACATTCGGCGCTAACAGGTCACTGGGGCCTTCTGAGGCTCTATCCCCAGTCGGGCGGCTTAAGCTCCTCGGCAGGAATGGTGCGCCCTGACCGCAAATGAACTCCCTCACCGACGAACGACCGGTTGTCAGGCCTTCAAGCGGCTCCGCTTCGTGAACGGGAGAATGGAGAGCGACAACAGAATCTTCATTGAAATCGAGAATTCAGGGAGATTTCAGTCCTCATTGCGGCGGCCGACCAACGCGGAATACAATTCCTGTCATATGGCTCGAGCGCATGGAAGGGCATCAGTTCGATGGAGACTAGCTCAAGGAATTGCAGAATCGCTCGCGAACGTCTCCAGGGTTCTATTCGGGCATCCTTATTTTCCGATCTCCCCTCGAGCCAGAAAAGGCCAATCGTACGAGCACCAGTATCAGAAACAGTTTGCGACAGACTTTCCGTAGCTGGCGCGACGTGCACGATCCTCAACCGTGTGCCCACGATCCTACACGTAGTAGGGTGGCACGAACAGACTCCATAAGTGCTTTTGCTCTTGTTTCGCCGCCACCTGTCGCTGCACGTTTCTCGACGCTGGGCCACTTCTGAATGTTTGAGGTTCTTACTGCTGCATGCTTGACGCGCTGGGGAATCAGTGATTTTGGGGTAAAGTTTCCCGGCTCGATGAACGGTTCCACAACGACCCGCTTGTCCCTTGTCAAGGTCCTTGGTTGATTCGTCCATCGAGGATGGGTGTTCATCATTCCTCTCGAAGTGACGATGGGTGCGATTTCCTATGGCCCTAACGTATTTCCAATATATTTCCCGCATCCTGATAGCACGACTGAGAAGTTGCCATCAGTGGACATTTCTAGAACCCGATCGACGCTTCCGATATATACACCAAGCCCTTTCATCGACTCGTATGTGATGAGGAGTCCTGCTCTGGTACCAATATGTAGTTCCGAACTTCGCTCGGGCGTTGAGGCCTTGCAGTGGAGGACTCCTCTGCATTCGGTGGGAGAGGAACGAAATCGACGATTCTCGCGAGCCATGGGAAGCAACAACCGGAGGCAAGGATTCCACCTCGAAACTGCTGGCTCTCAGATCCTTGCGGCGCATTTGAAAACTACGAGATGTTGCTCAGAAGTAGCTGTGGAAAATTGAACATTTTCCGAGAAGTGCGTGCTGCTTCTCCTCCCACCGAAGATGGCAAATGCTCTTGATGCGTTTTCGGGAGAAAAAGCGTCATGAATCGAAGACACGAGCGAAGTGAACATGCTGGATGGGAACACGTTGACTCAGTTACCGCTGGAGTGCGAGATGCCGTCGAACCGAGCGAATAGCAATTACTATGAGCGCTTTTCGGTCTCTTGAGAGTTCCCGCGGAATGGAAGGACGGGGAATGGAGTGAATAGATGGATAGATAGAGTGATAGCTGGTGGATCGACAGAGGCCAGAGAAGTGCCGTGGCTAGGTGGGGCGAACGAAGGAGGAGGGTGCTGGCCCCTGCGTAGGTTTTCTTGCGTGTCTTAATCCCCGGTACAGCTGACTCCGGAGAATGAAATCGCCATCTCAAAATGAAATCAAACCTGCGCCACCGAGCCGGAGCTATGATTGACAGCCATGGAGGATAACCGAGCTGAAGTTACGAGAACGATACACCGCCTCCTTTAATTAAAGCCGGGTTTTCGGTTTCCAATCAGTTTTGTCTCCCGGGTTCGCACCACACGCACCTATTTCTGCAAGAGCTACGGCCGTGTCCACAAATCCGTCAGCTGCGGAAAGAGACATCCCGCGAGTGCTTGAAACAAGGTTCCATGCAGAGGATATAGCGACGAACTCTCTGGCTGCGTTCATCGACGTCGCATTCGATTTCCTCGGGAATCAAGTACGCATTCGTTATCAGCACAAGAGCCGCGATCACAGTTTCGACTTCGGTTTGGGATGATCTCCCGTGAAACGGAAAGTTGAAATTAAGGCTCACCCGCGGATGTCCACCTCATTATTCCTCCGATCCTTCATGATGAGGGTTTCATGAGTTGCAGCCTCGTACTTCAAGGATCCCTCCTGAGCTCTCACGCGACGCGGTACAAACTGTTCGATTGGAGCGTTGATGGACGGTCGCTGACTTCCTATTTGATTGTCCCAAATGGATACGGTTCCGTAGCGTGCGCAGATCCCGCTCAATAATGAGACTTTGCATGGGTTCCATTATTGTTCTCGAAAGTCGGAGCGAGGAACTGAGGGCTTCGAAGAGCGTATTTATGGGAGCTTCTATTGCACTCATCGAGTTTGCAGTTTTGAAGTGACGCTGACAGACTGTTACTTCCTGATGTTGCTATGTTAAGATGAGCATTCCGGTTGATCAATGCATGGGCCGCAGAACTAGGCCGTACTTTGCGCTGGCGAAGCGGCGCGTAGATGGCGTCACGCAGAATGAAGTTGTCTCTTATTCATGTCGCTCGCCGGAAGTTTCAGTGGTTAAGACCACAGCTCTTTGTGTAATGTTGCCAACTAAGGAAAACTTCTTCGCACGCCGGTTGTTCGGCTCTTCCTGACTCTGTTGTCAAAAAAGTGGTCAGACGAACATCTACGAGCTCCCAGCCTGAGCGACTCTGTCAAAGTGTTGAACAACCCGGAGCTAAATTGCTGCTGACAACGCCTGTGAGAAGATTCTAGAAGCATCACCGGCGATATCTATCCGGACGAGACGGTGCGTCTAAAATCGGAGGATTTTCGCTATATTCTGCTGCTTCCCGGAGGCCCGTTCCCTGTTCGATACTCGCTTCCATTACCCCTGATCGCCTCTCGAGTTGTCAGGGTATAAACTGCTTGCTCCAAATTGAAAACTCTTTTTGTCGGACCGAAAACAACTCTTTTGAGTAATCCCTCGTCTGCGATTGGAGTCAAGAATGAAACGAGGTTCTCTTTGTTTCAACAGCGAAGTTTTCCAATTCGCGTTCCCATTTTCGAGGAACGTTGGCTCGGTACGACTTGTTTGAGTTTCCTTTTCCAACTCCTGATTTCTCCACACGTGTAAACCGATCGATAAACCCGCGGCGGGAGTCCATATTCACCCACGTTCTCAAACGAACCTCCGAGTACAGCTTGATCGTACATTGAAACGACAACTGGCGGCACTCTCACGCTCGAGGGAAGTCCTCACTTAAAACACCACCCGAGCCTCGCGCCTCGCGAGCTCAATCTCAAACGAGTGATCCGGGATCAGTTCAGCAATTTCAATCAAATTTCAAGTCGGGTATATTCGCGCCACAATGTTCGTCTATTGTCGCGAACAGCGGGAACGTGTGGTAGAAGCACTCTCGGTTCTTCCAAACGCCTCGCTCTATTAATAAATAATCATGACCGTAACCATGCCTCCCTCTTCAAGCGCATGTTGCGAGATTTCTGCAACGGAGGGTTTCGTTCTCCTTATTGTAATAAAATTCAGTGCTCCTCTGGGATCGATGTCCTATCTGATGCCGCTGATGACTTTCTCATGATCCACCACGGTCGGAACAGAGACGGGAGATTCGCATTGTCGCACTCAGAGGCTTGTCTGGATCGAAAGGCTCTCTCTGTATCGGTTAGCGCCAAAAATCGCTTTTGTGACCGAGCTCCATTGATTTGAGGGGTGAACAATGGACTCGAGAGTTCCAGTGGTGTCTCATTTGTAGTGCCTCCGCTTTGATGAATTCAAGTCCAAACAAGGATGCCAGACCCCGACGCGTCGCGTCGCAACGGCGCTCCATGGAATCACTGCTCAGCGGTCTGCACCATAAAGTTTAGCTAACCCCTTTCTCGCAAACTGTTCGACTAAAAAGAAACTATTATATCTGCGTTATCTGAGGCAGAGAAGAGCGGGACAAGGGCTGCCGCTCAAGTAGAGAGCTGCTGAAGTTCGAGCACGGCATTGTATCTTTACGGCTGCGTTTAATATGCACAGTCGCGGCTTGCCGATAACGTTCACCGAGCTGCGAAACGAACGAAGCTCAGGCACTGGATACAAGATTCTCGCGATGTCGAGCCCCATATGTGAACGCTTCAGTTGGGCTCTCAATATTGGAACTAAACCAGGCGAGTTTCTCCAGTTGACTAGACCCTCTCGTTAATGATTCGCGAGGAAAGATACCCTGACGGATTGGCTCCTAAGTCATGAGTATGATACACCTCTCTAGTCTTTTGGAGAGCTTTCCGAGTTTCTCGCTGCTTCATTTCTACACGCAGAAAGTGGAGATTTTCATCCGAGAACGGTGGAGATGGCCGTGAATAATTCTAGGAGACCCTTCCAGTCACCGAGTGGGGTAGCGCTGGCGTCAAGTCAGGTGGACTTTCTGCTGTTCAGATGTAACAGTGTCACGTGCAAGATGGGCAGCAGATGCTCAAGGCCTGACATAATCAATTAAGAATTAATGAACCGATGGCTGTGTTATCGCGAGCGTGATAATTACATCGAACGACGATCGCGAGGACGATAACGCATTCACATGTTGCCAATGTAGACCAACCGATGCGTGGGACAAACTGGCATCAGTAGATGCTCTAGTTTGCATCGGCTCAAACTTTAGGTACGGGTAGGCAATGTCGATCGATGAATTCCGAGACTGGTCTGGTTCCAATCAACCCGGTAGGGAGGCATCCATCTATCACTCTCAGCGCTCGTTTTTCTCGTTATGACCTTGCGTTGGGTGGTTCATCATTTTGTGATGATAATGCAAAGCAGCTCATTACCATACCGACGGTAACATAGGGCGCTAAGCGATCGTCACGGAGCCAGTGTCACCTTCGTTTATATTGCAAAAATAACCCACTAGACGCCGGCGTCGTAAAACACGGAACAGAAGACTCCATAAATGTCTGGCTTCTGACGGGCAGATGTCTGGGCCACCTCCGGGTATTCGTGCGCTTCGTCGGCAACTTGAACTTGAGCCCAATTCTGGCCTGCAGCGTTGTCTTGAAATTTTGGGGGGATAAGCTCGAGCAGCTGCCTAGCTACCTCGCGTCTCATCGAGTATGAACTCGGGACAAACTCCATTTAGGAGAAATGTTGCGGCGAGAAAAAGTCGATTGGGAATTGCGAAAATGTGGAAATGTTCTAGTGAGACAGCTCATCCCCTTGAAACGCTTTCTCGAGTTCCGTTGACGGCTGCCAAGATCATAAGTGACAGAAGCTCAGGAGTTAAAGAGAACGATGATGAGGCAGAGTGGGAGTAGCTAGTGACGCGTGAAAGATCGATAGTTGTTCGAATGTTGAAATTGCAAGGAGCAGACAGGACTCGCAATTTCACTCCTTTTTATGTTGGGATCCAAAGAATTCGTGTGGGACACAACGGAGGTACTATTCACTATGAACCTAAAAATAATTCCGACTATTGTGGAGGATCGCTCGATGATAGTTTCGAAGGGATGAATACATCTCCATTCTTGCTTCATCAGCTCGTGAAGGCTGAATTTTTCCACTTTTGAAGGCATAGAAATAGTTAACAGCCGATCGACTCCAAAATCGCCAGCCCAAATGGAAGACAACCGTATCAGTCGGTCGCTTTGGGACTTCGGGCATACCAATCCAGCGCCCATTGATACGCAGCGGACCCCAACCACGTCTCCCATTGTCTTCTCCTCTTTCTCTCTCGGTCCCTTGGTCAGCCACTGTTCTATCGGTGGAGTTTCCCTTGCAAAGCTCTCATCAGGAAAGGACCATTCGAAGCCGCATTGAGAAGCATCCGCATTCACACGAGCGTGCCCAGCGGCTTGGCCTTACATCATCCAATTTTGTGTAACAACTCGAGTACAATGTCCTAACGAACATTTCAGGAACCTTTGTTTTTCTATATGTCCGCCCTGATCCCGGCACGCGCGCCGGGAAAAAATTCTGGCAATACTGTATATGGGCGTGAAATATTCACGGACGGTCGTCCTTTCCTTGCACCGTTGTCAAGAGTAATAGCGAACAACGAGACTGAAACGAGCCAAACTGGAGTGGGTCCCTCATTAGCTACCAGCTCACACGGTTTGAAAGTTGCAGTGATCAGTAATGAATAATTGGGTTCTAGCATTTTCTCTGTGTAAGTTTCCCCTCATGCTTTCTCGTTAGGTTTACTATCGCATGTCCCTCAGCAAGATTCACGGGGCTCTGAGTCCTGCGCGAAATCCCCGTCAGATGCGCGTTTCGGTACGCGCTCGAAGTTTTCCACGTTCACGCACCTGTTCCTCTTTGGAACAGCCCGTAAAAGTTTCTTTTTCCAACTTAGAATGCCCCCAGAGTCGTGTCCGAGTCCGGCAACAGACGGTCGGCTCGGATTTCGTTTTCGACGCCCCTGCTAAACTTGAGTACGTGATACTACAGAATGTGATAATTTTTCTAGAACGGCGTGATGGCGACGCCGAGCCGCTCGCTTCATATCCTGAGACTTCAGAAAAGGCCGCCGGAATTTCACTCACGGAAAGTCGACTCAACTTCGCCTGGCAAGCTCAACAAACCCTCTCAAATGAACCTCCACTTCAAACTGTCAACTTTCATAGACCCCGTAGAGTACGATCCGCGAACTCCTAGAACCCGATGTCGACGTCCCACACCTGTTGGAGCTTTGTCCGAGGAGGGAACTCCCGAGGAACTCGAGCGAGTCTCCCTGAATTTTATCGTGCCATCAACTTCGGAAATAACGACGAACTCACCTCTCTTGAACGGGCTGAGCTTCTGCGATCGCGGCGATCGAGGCTGCTGCCATCGCAAGGACGAGGCTCCAGGACAAAGGAATCCCGGCCCTTCGCTTGACAACGGCCATTTCGGCAAATTGGAACGGGAGACCTTGATGCGTAGTGGGCTCCGGCGCTGGCACAACGTAGAGACTTGTTGCAGACGCGCGCTGGTTAGTGGCGACTGATCCTCGACTACTTTTAAGACTCACGAGTGCGATCCTGCAGCAATACGGCCACGAGGATCTCCACTTTCCTATATAGTCCTGGGTGACGTCAGCCAGCAGCCCTCGCCACTCTGGAGGGTCCGCCTTTCAGAGGCGGCCGTTGTTCTCCTGAAAGACAACGTAGCGTAACCAGAATTTCCGACGAATTTCGATTCATGGCCAGCGTACCAATTAGTGGTCAAGATACCCAAGCGCGACGCTTCCTCCTCACGACGTGAGGCACCTGAAGGGCTCAGTGGCAACTCTAGCGAGTTTACCTTTTCAAGGAGAATCATCCAAATTTCATTACCTGTCTCGGTTTGAAGATACGTTCTTCGTAGTTTCACTTCACTCAGGTGATTCGATGCCCGAGGTTTGCAACTCACATACGTATCAAAAAACCAACTTCTCTATTCCCCGCCTGCGAGCGGGGAAACTGATGGCCTCGCCGCTCAACGACGCAAATTTCGATCCGAATCGAGAGTACTCCAAAGTAAGGCGACCAGCCCCGGGCGACTTCTGCAGAGCTGGATCAGATTTTAAAACTCCTACATATTTGGTCATGTTCGTATCTTATTTAACACGTATGCGAAGCTCGTTGTTCTGAACAAGATGGAATTTAGATCGGTTGGGGCAGGCGAGATACTGGCCTAGTAGAACGCTCACATCTTGGGCTGAATTTCTCAAGGGAGAAACGGTGAAAGTCGCGGTCGAGTCGCGATGACCAATGATTAGAAGCGCGGCAACGCACAAGAATTGTGGATCTTCGCCGAGCCAGAACTCACACGCAACAAGTTGGTTTATTCTGCTTCTCGAATCGCGTCAAGGGTTTGTGACAACTAGGCCTTGCGAAAAACCGCAAAACTTGAAAACCGCGGTTTGCGGCTGACCGCAAATCCAAATTTCGGAACCGCGGTTTAAAACCGCAAAAAACCGCAATCAGTCGGACGCGGCATTTTCGTCGCGAAGGAGTTTTTTTGCACTGATTTGCGTCTAAAAATGATTCTTATACCGCCAAACTCAGCGTGGCTCTATTATATGACATCGGACTGGATTTTTTTGAGCAAGTATGGTCAGACCGACCCCGGAATTCCTCTCAGAGGCTCCGAAAAGTATGGACAGACCGACCCCGAGATTTCTCTCAGAGGCTCCGTAGTATGGCCAGACCGACCCCGAAATTTCTTCCACAGGCTCCAGAAAGTATGGTCTGACCGACCTCGGAATTTCCCCCGCAGACTCCAAAAAGTACGGTCAGACCGACCCCTAAATTTCTCGCAGAGGCTCCGAAAAGTGTGGTCAGACCGACCCCGGAATTCCTCCCATAGACCCCAATTCATGAAAATTTTATGAATTAATTTATGAACTTGGCCGAGATATGAATGTGAATATGAATTGATTCATATTCATATTCACATTCATAAACTTCGATTCTGAAATTCAAATTCATATTTATGAATATGAATTTGCCCAACACTGTTGCTGACCCGATGCCGGAGGGATTGAGAGCAGAGTCTTCCGGCAACGTTCTAGGAGAGGTCCGCGTGCGCCTCGTGTGAGACAGAGGGCTCCTTCTTGTCGAGGATTCTTTTTGCTGCACAATGCCTCACTGATCGGAGAACCCAAAGAGGTTTCAGGATCATCGGAAACCAAATCCCATGTCAAGTCGACCGATTCCGTGTTGCTCTCAGCGCCTCCTTCGAGCGGGGTCCGATCAGCATCGATCAATTCGCGGGGGAGGCAAAAGATCTTAAACCGCGATTTCAAAGTCGCGAAATATTGCGGTCTCTTGCGGCTTAGGAACCGCCAAGAGCTGGGGTTTTGCAACCGCGGTTTAAAACCGCTGCAAGGCCTAGTGACAACGGATGATGACTCCAAAGCCAGTTCAAGTTTTCTGAGTTATGGTACAGCACCTCGTATCATGGTCGAGATTTTCATCAGCAATTATGCAGCGGCTATTCCTTGCTACCAGCGATTACCAGGGCGATTGATTATCTCCCAAGACACACGACTTAGCGAGACCCTGAGACAGATGGGGGTCATTTGAAACAGTGTCGGGTGTTGTTCTGTAGTCGCTAGCCAATTTCGCGATCGGTGCGGAACATCCACAACCCTATACTTATGCCCTAAGACCCTCGCGGGAACCCCGATGAAAGGGAGCAAGGCTGCAAGCCGACGATCTTGTCGGCTCGACAGGGATTTTGCGAACATGTGCAGGAATTTCGCCTCATCTGGGACCAAGAGTCGAGTTTGGGCCACTAATGATTTCCCCAGTCGCGATCGAGCGACTAAGTATCACATTTCGAATTCCCACCCACGAAAGACGTCATTGACCCCCTCCGGCTCGCAAGTGTTTAGACTCGAGCTCGGTTCCTACGTAAATCGCCCGAATTTGAAGCCAATGACGTTAGCGAGCAAGTAGATAACCCTCGAGTGAGTATCACGTTATCAGTTGAACTTTTGGATCATAAAGCCGACAGGGTCCTTGAATCAAGAATCGCTCATAAAACTGAGTCGAACCTCTTCGAACAGCGATAGACAGATAGATACTCTGGGACGCTTCGCGAGCTCTCCCAAAATCCCGAAGCGGCTCTGTACAACGCCAGCCGAGAATCAGGGGTCTTTCTCGTCGTTCTGCTGACGGTTCCTTGACCTGATTCGCGCGCTTCTCTCCTGGACTTCCTCCGGGAAATTTCCGGACACATTGTTACTAGACTGATGAGTTATCGGAAGGCATTAGGAAGAGTTGAAACACGCTGGAATCGATTTTTGTCCTGAAGGACTCCGACGTCCCGCGGAACTTCTTCTACGGAATTTTTTCTGTACGATCCGCGTGAGCTCGGAGAGATAAGCTCCGGGGACAGGGCGTAACAAAATATCGCATTCCTCTGGAATCATAAGCCTTCCGAAGGCAGTGGGAGTAGGATGCTACGGAAGACGATGTGTGGGAACCCGCCGCTGCCAGGAAGAGCCCGTGAACTGTGTACCAGAGAGCCTATCTGTTGTGCAACAGCAATATGATTCCCGCTTGAAAGTCGCCAGATATACCACAACGACCCGCTCCATTGGCCTGGTTTTGGTCTCGGTTACAAAATGTGTTTATTTTTGTTGTCCTCTATTGAATTTCACAGGTGGAGTCCGTAGATGCCTTGGTGCTCAAATGAAGTTTTCACTGCCAGAGTCGTCTGTCTTAGCACACGCAGTGAGGACATGCGCCGATAGGGGCCCAGGCTACGTTCAAGTCCTCGTAGCATTCAGGACGGCACGCCAACGGAGGACACTCAGCATCTGAGGAGTTGAAGGTGTTCGAATAGTGATCGGACATGGAACTTTCATTGACTTTTTGACCGCGCCTTTAGCCTACAATGAATCCGGGGAGCGGGAGCCAGAGGGGAGACATCCGTCAAACGACCAGGAATGGACTATCGATCGAGTCAGACTGTGTCTTTGCAGGTCTTGTTTCAAAGTCTTGCTCCAGATCAGACTTTATGAAACGAACTCCTTAACGATCTCAAATATTTTCGACCTTTGAACTCATTGGCCCGCGAGCGAACGCTCCCGAAGTCTTTTTGAACTTACTGTACAAGCACGTCTGGCAAGGTCCTTCCCAGACAAGGCGGCCACCGCTGGCGGCGCAGTACACGGGATCCACAGGAACACACATGTGACCCAAATAATAGGCAAAACTCTGCGAGATCAAGAGGATCGGCAGAAGAATCGCCAATAAGAAAGAACTCGTCCTCATGATGACTGCGATACCGAGCGGCAGAAACGCTTCGACGATACTCAGTCACTTGGTCGGGCCGATCGACTCATCCCGGATTCGACACGCTGTTTAAGTAGCCAATGACAGAAACAAAACTCCGTGACTTCTGTTGGAGCGCAAATCGATTTCGTGTCGGGCGTGTCTTATTATGCTCATTGATTTCATCAATATTCCGCTGGATACATGCCACCGTTTAGCCAATCTGTAAACGCCGCCGCAAACCGTAAGTTGCTGCCGAAAGGTTGACCTATGGACGGCACACCAACGATGAAGCGGACATACGTATCCTCAGCCAAAGCTTTTTCGGAACTCCTCAGGATCTCATCCTTGACGGCGGGGCCGACCCAGCTGAGCCTTGACGGTTTGATTCCTCGATCGTTGTCGTGATCCACGATGACGTATTCCGGCGACATATCGAAATCCGGATCATGACATGATTCCGCTAATCATTATCGACACCTGCTTCCTCGACAACTTGAATGGGATACTTCTTGCTTTCGGTGCAAAGACAGATGAGCTCACTCTTAGGACGAATCTTTCGTAGCAGCCCGGTGCTTGGGTTCTCCTGAGATTTGCAGCTCTGTAATCGGAACGCGTCCGGGCGTTTGACTCGACTTTGGTTGTCAGGAAAGCTCTATACCGTTGAGGATAAGGAGTTTTCGCCGTCCTGGGCAACCTCCGCCGGAACGCTTAGAAGTTGTTCGTGGTATTAGCCCTCCAATACATACAGCGAAGACGATACCATGAGCTAGGATTTGGGATTGGGCCAGTTACGCACCTCCGCATGTCATTCTCCGATGGTGTCCCAAGCTCGATAAAGGACAACGACGGAGGTAAAAATCGGAGTCTCAGTTGACTGTTATCGATTGGGACCAATCTCGCGTTTCGCGGGTATTTGTGCAGTCGGACGTCTGCGAATCTTGAGGAGGATCTTGATCTGCTTCTCCTAAGCTTCCATCGAATCCCAGTGAGCTTCAACTGTGTGATGCAACGGGCGCTCTAAACGGATAACCACACTCCTGATTCCTTCCCCTCCTTGTTTCGAGCTGCACTGCTCTGCCCGATACGACCTCCTTTTAATCCAGCTATAATGGAAGTCATCTCCGACACGCAATGTAGCTTGCTCTGCATAAAGGCAGGTACATGGAAATGAAACCTCGATCAGCTTGCTGGTCATCCAACACAACCGTGTTCAGTAGCGAAAGAGCAGAAGTCATTCTAGATCAGTGGTTCCCAAAGTGGTCTATATCGACCCCTAGGGGTCGATATCATTCTCCAGGGGGTCTACGAATTCTGGAAAGAGATTTCGGGGTCGATGAGCAGATGAGAGGGGTCTACGTATTTTTCTCCCTGGAAGTACGAGGCGATCATGAATTGCTGTCAAAGCACACGCCCCGGAACCGCGGTTGACTTGGGAGGAAAAGCATCTTCTGCTCCACCAGCAGGACACCATGAATCTGCGCCCGAATACGAATCAGTTTCGGTGAGCATTGCCGGCACCTCTGTGCAATGTCTAGCACCTCGAAGCCCTCCAAGCTGACTCCAAGACGAGGTTCGATGGTGTTCTCAAGATGGACATTCCTCAGTGGGCACTCAATCCGTACTACATATGACTAGGCTTTCCAAATGACCGCGTTCTGGGGAACCGCGGGTTGCGGTTCGCCAAAAATTACCGGGAAAACTGCGGTTGACCGAACACGAACCGCGGTTACCGCCGAAAAATGGCGAAAATCCTGCGGTTATCCGCGGACAATATCCCTTGGAAAGCCTGGCGACGACCAAATGCCTATCCGTTGCTTTGGGCAATCTGGATTAGGTTCATGATCGCTTCCCCTCATGAGCGCGGTTTCGAATATTTGAACAAAGCAACACCAACTGATTTTGAGCCGAACGTGGACGATCTAGCCGCGCCACATCAAATACATACATCCCTCACACTGAGAGTACATCATACAAACTCAATAAAGAGACCCTGAATCGAATCGAAGTAGGGTCTTTTCGACTTTCCTGTTTGCCTCTTAAGAGGGGTCTACGCGGACCTCTTAGGGTGCTTAAGGGGTCTATGGAGAAAAAAAGTTTGGGAACCACTGTTCTAGATCAACATCCGAAACCAGCTCCCAGACCGAGAACGATGTGTGTTCTTGAATTTGAATCCGATTTCACCGGGTGCGACTTTACAGGAAGTAGCTTGCGGCCGTACAGAGACGATATCACCGACCCATAATAATCAATGATTGATGGTGAATGATCGCGTCCTAAAGTTGGTTTACGATTTTGACAGACAGCCGACCTTGCGGCACGGAGTGTGAACTGCTTGGAATCAGGTTGAGAAGCTCGAATCTCAAGAATGATTCTGTGAAACGGTCTAACTACGCGGACGATGATGATGAGCTTCCACGAGAAGCTCTATAGGCGGGACAAAAATCTTGACAAAAATCCCTGGCTACGCTAGTGGCTCCGAGTACAGGAACCCCGATCATGCTGAAGATTGTCGCGATCCATATTGTTCCCTATCCAGGAGTGCAATGGGAGGAGGCAGTCGAACTTGGCGGTGGCCTCCCTCTAGAGAAGCGCGTAAGAGAACAGAGGTCGAGGCCCACTCCGGTCGTGAAATACCGGGTTGAAATATTAGGGCCAAGACGCACTCAGACCAGGACACTGTTTCTATATCATGAAGTTGTTGTGAATCATCCGGTTGCCTGGAACCAAGCTAAACGCCTTGCGCTTGTGAATCAGTTGTCCGGCGGTTCTGCCTTATCGTGGTATCAGGGGCGATTTTTTCCGGAAAGCGGTCTCCAAGAACTGCCAAACCTTCTGCCAAACCGTGAAGTTCCGTGAGTGGCCGAGCTTCCCATAGAGATAACATGGCGTAACCTCGCCGGGAGTGTCGTGGAACGGAGGGGTCTGGGACAACCGATATACGGTTTGCGGCTTCAGAACAACTCCCGGCCGCTCGTGGGATGCGGTAGCTCTACATATGTTGACAAAAGTGCGTTTGCAGCCCATTATGCCTCGTGGCGCTCATAAGTTGCAGGGAGTGTCATGCCGACAGGCGCGATGCCGCGCCGCGCACAGTTCGATCAAGCACACTGAGACGCTCAGAAGGCAGCCAATAATTATTGGAGCAGCGGAATTTCCCAGTTTGAGTATAAGGTTAGGGCAATACCCGGCACGGATGCGCTGGGAGCACAATCTCAGCTGATTTTTCAAGTTGACGCCTGTGTGAGCATCTACGGTTGGACATTTGCGACCCCCTGGACCCCCAGGCTCCAAAACATCCTACGGCGCGTCGCAGCATTCTCCTGTGACTTCTGCGACCTCAAGACGGAGGGTTGGCCGGCCGAACATCCTAAGGCGGATAGTAGATTGTTTTCGGTGGCGGAATGGACTACAATATGAACTCTCATGAACGACCAGACCCCCGCCTGAATTTCGGAGCAAGAGAAACCCGAATCGGACACCATGACTAGGGCACGCAAAGGAATCAGCTAAGCGTATATCTTAGGCCAGCCCAACCGAAACGACTCGTTCCCGATGAATAGGGAGAGCGAGAGACAAATTATTGCAGCAAGGATCACGTTTCGACTTTCATCGAGTCTCGAACTGACTCAATAGGAGAACATTTGCATTTGTCTCAGGAAGTGCTAGCGTCTTGACTCTGGCAAGACTCGAGCAATCTCGAAGCTTGTCGAAATGTTGCCTCTGCTAGTCGAAATCTCGGAAACCCTGCCCCTCACAACGGGTCAAACTGACTTGGGTTCGGTCCTAATTCTGTGCAGTACTGCAAGTTCGCATCACCTACGTCCGAGAACTGAGCACCGCTCCCAGGGTCGAAGATGCTCAAATTATTCATCTCCTCCGCTATGACACTTTTTGTTTTCGTTGCAATTCCCTACATAATTTCGATGAAACTGCCACCATGCTGATGAGGTGTAAACAAGCCCGAACGAGTGGGTGTAGTCCGAATTCTGAATATGAAGCGTGTACTACGGCGGCGAAGAACAAACTTTGACTCAAAACGAGGAGCTCCCCGTGTGTGAATATTTCAAGAGGCTGAAACATTTGTCTGATGAAGCTTGTAGCATGAACTGCTCCTTTCAAAATGCTGGTTACCGAATTTTCCGACGTTCTGGTCACAGTTGACAACTTGTCCAAGATCGAATATCTGACGAGCACACCCTGGTGCGCTACATCCCAGCGTTCCGACGCGATGACATTGATGTCAATGATTCAGGCTGCCCGGGATCTGCGTAGGAATCCCATGTTACCAGAGCATTTGCCTTCTCCGTCCGGTCTCGTCGGGGAGACTACCTGGCGGAAATATCGAGGCCCGTTGTCCTTGAATTATGTTCCGTCGTGAGAGGGAAAGAGTGAATCTCGAAGCGGAGTCCGGATCCGAGGCTTCTCAGCCTCGATGCGTCTCAGAACCGGAGGAAACTTCTGAACATCGAAGTTTGGGACCTGACCTCCCAGGGTGAATGACCTTTCGCATTCGAGAGACAAAGTGTCGGTGTGGTAGTAGTTCGATAAAGCTCTGGCAACGGGATTTGTTCAGAAAGGCACAAAGAAACATCCTCAGCTGTGGCGACGCTCAGCTAACTGGATCTGCTGCGACGGATCACATAAAAGTTTCGAAACGCCAGTCTGCCGGCAGGAAATGAGTCCGGAGCGAAACATAGGACATCAATTAGGAAGGGGCGCTAGTCCCGGGAAAAGGAGGAGAAGAGAAACGCTTTTCCGTAGAGGTTTCGCACGAAGCCGCTGGAGCAGAGACTATTTGCACGGGATCGAATGGTGATACATGTTCGGGTAACAACATTGCGGCGGTTCACTGTACAATTGGTGTGCAAGACGAGCTGGTGAGAGGTAGATACGGAAGAGCATCTGTAGAACATCTAACGCGAAGCGAATGCGATATCATTGGGGAAAGCCTGCTTGGCGTCAAACATGTAGAATTTTCCTCAGGAGGAGCTCATCCTGAAGCGAATCATGTTATACGAGTGAGTCGGCACAGCGGTTCCGTACCATGCAGGTTTGAGGACCGTGTATTCGGTCTCAGCGGAAATCGAATATTCAGAATGAGGTCAGAATTTCTTCTCTGCTCTCTGGATCCAAGGAGAGCCACTCTGATCCATCCGGAGCGCATCGTGTAGTACGGTGGTTCCCAACCCGAGTTCCGCAGAACCCCGGGGCTCCATAAAGAATTTTTCGGAGCTTTCGGGGGTCCCGATGATCGCTCCGCGGAATCCCAATCCGATTTCCAGGTTTATCATGGATCGAAGCTTTCTGACCGAATGCCGCCTGAGGTGACCTGAATTTATACACAATGAAGGTGCGGAAAAGTAGATTATTCGTTTCCGATCGAGTTCATATCATTGTGGCTGTTCGGATCGGAAGAGCATTCGCGGTGCGAAAAACACTTTGTAGCTAAATCTCTTCAAAACAATGCATCTTTGGAATCATCATCACCGTGGAATTTCCTCCTCCGTGAAGGCTTGGAGCTGATCGACAAGAAGCCTCTGACGTTGAAAATCATGCTCTGATTTCGATGTAGATGACGGCGGAGGAGATTTGTTCACGGCGGAGCGAGCTACATTGTCACAGTAAAGTTCTAACTTGGAAAATCCTGTGAAACTATTCTACGGAACGGCCATTTTACATATTTCGATATTTCCGAGAAAGTTCTCCCCGATCCTCTGAGAGCGAACCCAATCACGGTTGGATCCCACGAGTGACTCGAGTAGTACCGCCGTCCATGGAGATACGGCCCGGAGCGGCTAGAGGCGACTCAGGAACTTCTCCACTCGCAAAATGTCCATCATTACTGTAGTCGAGCACCCGTCAGTTCCTCATACAGCTTTGGGCAAGAACTCAAAGGGAATGTGCTCCGAGTCGCAAGGCAGGCAGGCGGGCGGGTTCTACGGCCGATGCAGGCAGTTGATGAGCAGCGCGCTCCGGTCAGATTGTCGAGCAAATTCGATCCAGAGTTTACCGAAACACCATTCTCTCATACTTAGGTAACTTGGAAGAGTTCATCAATGGTCCTCTAACACATGATTTATGATGCTTTGTGGAAATGACACACGTGGTGATGCATGTCAAAATGATCCCCCCCTGTGCGAAATCCACGGTCACCTCCTGCTCGGATTTGCCCCGAGCCGATCGGATTCCGGCCAACAGAAAAAATGAGTGCTGAGATTCTGGAAACTGTCGTCAACGGGCCGACGCCCGAACACTTTTCGATAAGATACTCTCCGAGAAGTGTCATTTGCATGTGTCTTCCGAGTTTGACCATAACAAGGGGCCTTCCTGCGCCTCTCGTTGAACCCTCGAGTTTTGAGAGTCGGGAGGCAGACAACGAGGATCTGAATCATCCGCGACACGCGAGGTTTGAAAAACTTCGTTCGATTCGGGGATTCCCTCCGACCCATGGGGGGGGGGGTCCCAAAGGGATCAAAACAGAATGCTCGGGGAAGGCGCCAATCCACCAGGAAGTTTGATTTCGCGCGGCATGGCGCCCCGTGTTCGAATGAGCGCTCGGTCCTCTCCCTCTGTTATCCTCTCTCACTCTCGGCCAATGTTGTTCTCGTTTCTCTGTTTGACTGTCGGTCAACTTCAATTTGTTCCCGAAAATTATTCAAAAGACACTCACCATACGCGCACATGACGTAAGGTAAGCCTCGTGGAACTCTCCCACATTCGAAGTGTGTTTTCTCCCAGGGAGCAGTCCGTGACCGTCCAAGTCCCTTCGAATTCGAATCTTTGATGCCGGCTCTCCGGTGCGGATTATCAGATGACTTCCGAGATGAGAGTCTTTCTTCCCGCATTTACGACAAGTGGGGATATCTGATGTTCGAGCGGCTGCAAATGTTGCTCGGCAAAGTTTGTCTCCCGTGACATCGAATTCTCCATTCCGTCTATAGCTAGGGTGCGTGGAGACGAGCTGCCCGAGTATTGTTTTCTGAGAGGAGACTGTTGATCCCGTTCGTGCTGCTCTTAGGGATCGCGCACGCATGACATCCGTCGTCGGTAACATCTATGAGAACATGACTGAAATTCATGACATGTGAATCAGGAGCGCCGTTTCAGAGCGCGCGACCTTTTGTGGAAGGAAGGATCTGCAACCGATTACTAAACATGGCTTCCAACATACCGAATCTTTCGCAACAGTGAGGGATGCTACGCCTGGGGTGAGTCAGCCATTTCGAGGATCAGAAGAAGCAAGCCAGTGCAGGAAGACCGTATATAGATTTTTGTTTCTCGACCGATACCGTTCAACGAGACTTCCGTTGCACAGGTGGTTCCCCGCAACCCTCCGTCTGTCGAGGAAGATGTCGAGCTCAGCAAAACATCCGATGGGAACACTTGGATTCAAAGAAATTCGGATACCTGTCTGCCATGGACACCTCGCAGCGAAAGTCAGTACAACCCAGCGACTGTTTCTCGATGCTTTCCGATAACGGATCAGCCCAGCTTCCTCGCGTCTGGAGTGAAGGCTCGAATCGTAGGTAAAGCTAAATACTGATGAGCCATAAATATTATTTTCACCTCTCGCTAATCTATGCTCCCACACTGTTTCAAGGTTTGGGGGGATCCGAGGAATTGTGACCCGAACCGACGGGTTCTCGCGCTTCATGGCTGGCAGGATAACGCGAATTCCTTCGATCCCCTGATGCTCGACGAAGGATACGGCTTGAATCGATTCCTTGAGAACGGACTCTGTGTGACTTCGATCGACTTCTCCGGACATGGGCTGTCGTCGCATCTTCCACCGGGTTGGTATTCTTCTCTGAACGACGCCCTTGTTGGCTGTTGCCAATAGCGTGAATTTGGCGGAAATAGATGAACTTGACCTGTTCTCCTGCATTCCGGACGAGTGCCCTTGATTTTTTGCTCAAGTTGATATTCCTTATCCAGGCTCAATATACTCTCACCACACGTACGTGATTGACATATTGACAACGGCCAACTTCCTAAAATGGAACGAGTTCTCGTTACTAGGACATTCGATGGGCGGCGGGATAGGATTCTACGCAGCGTTCCTCTATCCAGAAAGGTGAATTCACGAGATACAATACGATTGAGCGAAACGCGGCGCTGTGGTTCGACTTTGACGAAGGGGGCGTCCCCCGAATTCCGAGCGAGATTGAGCAGATGTCTCGACGTTATGTTAACAACCGAGGTTTATGTCTCGCCGATTCGCAGAGTCAACAAATTAGCGGGTATGGACGCCACATTCCCATTTTGGCATCCGGATAATTCTTTCGAGATGTCACTTGAGAGCGCCTACTTATTGTTTGAGAACTTTGCTGCTGAATATCTCAAGAACGGTCTCCCTCCGCTGAAGGAATACACTCGAGAGGAATATTTCGAAGCAGTAAGTTCACTTGAGAGAGCAAGAGACAGACATCAACAGAATGCAAGGACATTCCCAAGAAAGACTCGGCTCGTAATAACATGGCCGGTTTGCGCGGTACTTCTTCAAGGCAAAGCGTTTCGCTTCATTGATGTACCCTGAATCTCCCGAGGGATCAACCACGGAGGAAGCCGCTCTGCTCCTTCTTCAGCGAGGATCGACGCCTACCTCGGACGGAAAGTGAGTTGAAGCTTCGCTCAGCTGAGTTATTTCGCTTGTTCTGTAACCGATCCCACTTCTACAATCGTTTGGAAATCCTCTCCAGGTTCGTCTTGAACCGAGACCCGAATATGAGGGCGTTCTTCCCCGAGATGTCAAGCTGTGCGAGACTGCCTCATTACTTGGAGCGCTTTGAGAGAAAGCCTCAGATGCTGTTCTTGCGACCTGATCGTGGAGTCAAAGTCTTCAAGGTGAGAAGAGAGTTTTCAGGATGAGGTCTGCTCCACCCTGCTACGAATGCCCGTCATCCATTGAAGTTGTTGGTTTATTTTACTCTCAAACTACGCTGTCTAACGAGTTCACCTCCATTGGAGCAGGAAACCTACGACATCCTTTCGACACAAGCTCCCGCTCACTTGAAGTCCCTCGAGATCGCTTGGGTTCCTGATGCTACTCATCACGTGCACATGAATGAACCGAAGAAAGTCTTGCCGCAGCTAGTAAAGTTCTTGCTGGAGACAACATGACCATAACTTCATAGTAGTTCAAACGAAAAAATTAGGGAATAAAAGAACCGCCCTCACACTCCTCAGCCGATGGCCATCGTTTTCACTCGCTGATTGCCGAGACTGTAACTCCGGTCTGGTTTTCTAGCCCTAGGCGGCCGGCCAACACCCAGCCCATGATAAGTCAACCACGAACGGATTCGAGCCCTAGATGCCTGAAACCTGTTTCAACAAAAGAACCTCGCCGTACATGTGAAAAGTTTTGCGCATCACGGGGATCATGCTCGGAGTATGCTCGGAGCACTGTAGACACGCATCGTCGGCACGTTCCGATGTTGTGAGCGAGATTTCTCCTCCTAAAAAAAATATTGTTTCGGCTTGTTGTGATGTGTGTTCTTGGCTGGATCTATCGACAAAATTCTAGTATGCGGCAAATTGAACACTTTTCTTCAAGGTCAGGGCAGCTGTGAAACACGTTATCGACCCAATATCCTCGGAGTACCTAGGTTACGATCAGCGATTCCTCGAGAACCGGTCTCGATTTTCCCCCGATCTTCAACACTATGATCCTCCCACGACGTTGAATTACAGATTTGCTTGTTTGCGGAGGAAATTATCTGTTCCAAGAGTTTCCCTCAAGCGGGTCGTCGGATGGAGCCCCTGTGGACGGTGTTCCTCGCCCAGAAGGGGCGGGAATTTCATATACGGGGTACAAATCGGGTTGAACTTCCGAATTCTTCGGAGCGCCCGTTTCGGAAGCCTGGGAGCATAGAAACTCCTCTAGCGAGCGAATGGTCCTCGGTGCACGCGGCCATATCAACGAGAATT
Organism: Neoseiulus californicus; assembly: GCA_028455905.1. NCBI lineage: Eukaryota > Metazoa > Arthropoda > Arachnida > Mesostigmata > Phytoseiidae > Neoseiulus > Neoseiulus californicus. Next base: position 2,219,072 of record JAMQGS010000007.1, read on the forward strand.
TCGCGTGGCTAATTCCTCGAAACTTCGTATGTCCTGCTCGAGGTGAGTGCTGCTTCACGAAATCATTCAATCTGGGGCGGTGTTCAGAGCAAAACCACAAGTTTTATCGAGGTGATTGCTTTGAGAGCAATGATCTCCCTTCGAAATATGGCGAGCCCCCTTCGCTTGCTGGTGTTGTTCATCCCAGAAGATTGCGTCAACTGTGTACTCGCCCATCCGGAGCATGCAATTCGCCTCCAAGCCTCCAAGGCGCAGTCGGCCTGAGTGCCTCGTCACTCATGTGATCTGATCGTTCAACAATTTCGGCTGGTGGCATGTCATCACAGGAAGTTTCGTTGCATGGGATGGGATTCAAATCATCTTGAGTTCTTTCGGAACGGTTTTCAGGGTACCACTGGTGACGCTCCCTTTCCCAGCGGCGTTGCCAACGCCGTTCACGGGTTTATTTTGGTTCACTCCAGAAACGTTTCCCGGAACAATCGCCGACATGCTAGCGCTCTTATCCGGGCCGAGGAATTGAGGGTTCACTCTGATGTGGCCCCGAGGTGGCCCGAAGAGCGAGGAGCAGCACAACATACATACGGCGATATTCACCACCGTTACGAAAAACGCAAGAGCCCTGCTGGGCTTGATTGGAAGCAGAGCGTATATCAGCTCGCAAGAGTCTTTGATAATGCAGCCCTCCTCCATTTCACATTTCAGACCAAGAGCCCGAAGAACGTAACCTTCAGGAAGGCTGCTGTTATCGCATTGCAGTTGCATTTGTCCCGGAGCGGTCGACCCCTTGACTTGGCAATCGAGGGTTCTCCTTCCCAGACATCTCAGTGACCTGCATTTCAATTTATCCCCTTTGAAGCTCAATTGCTCTATCTCGCGTGGATCCTGAAGATCTTCGCGGTCGCCTGGATCACATCCGTCGCCTTCGCGACCGCTCGGAGACACATATACTGGCTTCGCCATGGCCATAGAGATAAGACCGAGAACGAAGAGTACGACTCTCGCTGAACTCTCCATAGTATTCGACTCCAATAGACGAGCACGTGTCACACAGGAACCTTGCCGCCAAAACAACGCATTCGTTATCAACCCGTAGAAAAATGCGCTGCCCTTGAATCTCGACGATGGAAGCAGACTTTTGTCAGTGAATCGTCAGTTGCAAGAGCTCAGAAACGGTGTCTCGCGAGATAGGATACGACGTGCGCGTTATCCGAAGAGTCATGACTCTCTTGGGCATTTCTGGTACGAAGTTCTGGTAGAATACGCCTGTTCGCATTAGGGGCCTCTTCTTGTCGGCTTCCCCGGTATCAGGCTAGAAATCATGTGTTACGTGCCTCTCTCTTTCGTCTGTTCATTTCGAACACATTCCGCCGCATGCCACGCGGCAACATGCTGAAGTTCTCAAGACTAGCTGTTTCCGATGCAGCGGCATCGTCTCCTTGTTGCTTTCATCGTGGGCAACTCGGGGTAGCGTGAGTTCTGTGAGCTCTAAAACGAGCGGATGTGGTTTAAATTAGCCCTCCCCTAACAGTAATCGAGGTTCTCGGAATGCCGGCACCGCGAGTGGTGTGCTCCATCCCCCTGAACCTCATTGAAGACCAGTGGCGCTTTCAATCACCCGAACAGGGACGTTGAGGAGCTCATCGTGCAAAATATGGGAGAAACTTTCGACCTTATATGAGAAGTGACAGCAGTATCGCGGCTTCACTCCATTGAGTTACATCGCACGGATTCGCTCGAACGTTCTCTCTCTCCCAGTCCGGGATGAAGAACACGAACAGCTGGTTGGTTGCGATATTCGAAACGGTCAAACTGAGCGCGAACGGACACTCTCCCTTGTTCATCGCCGGAACGAATCGCCGTAGTGGGCACTTCACAGGTTCCTTCGGCAAGAACCCAGCAACAAGGCATCCATCTGTATCATCATTCCGGGGCTCGCGACCATGTCATATTGAGACTGCATGTATTGAGACCTTCCACAGTATGCCAATAATATAGCACTTTCGGCCGAATCCGAACCGCCCTGTGAGACTATAGCAGGATTCAAAGAAGGCGGCTCTCACTTGGGTCAGGATGAGGGAGCCGCGATCACGCAAGCTTGAATCACCTCGTAAGCCTGCACTGATCCGGCTGTACTCCATTCCTCCATCTGACGTCCTTTTTCAGCATGCTCCATTATCGGGACGATTCTTCGGGGCTAGAGCTCGCGGTATCTTTGTCGGTTTTGCTGCCCACGTCGTCGCGGTGGCTAACCGCCTTCGGTATGAACTTCCGGAACTTTCGTTGAAATTCTTGTGTCAATACATTTCCAACCAGTACCCCAATCAAGAAGCCGCAGCCGAACATGAAGAAGCCGCCGAACTGCACACCAATGCATATTCCGACTATGAAGCTAATGAGGAATATGTAGACGACGTTGGTCACTGAGACACGTTGCTGACCGCAATTCAAGTTGAGCCCGAAATCCCTCGGGCCCTTGCGCCCCATGGTCAAGCAAAGACAGCTTCGTCCGAGGGTCTATTTTATCATCGCAGCTTCAACACGCGTCGTTGATCGATCTTTGATAGCATCATTGTCGTCCGTAGGAATTCATACTTTGGGTCATCGATAATTCCTACACTTGTCCGCACTGCCCGAGAACCCTCCCAAGACTCCATGGACTCCGAAAAGTCCGTCATGGAATTCCTAGTCTTTCCCTGCATTTCCATCTTTAACCCATGCCAAGACCATTTCTCTGATTTCCTCGTTCTTTTCTGCGATCCAACAGAAGGTTCCCCTTGCTGTTGCTTATCTTCTCCAGCTCAAATATCCATCTTTTTAGCGTCCACACAGGATTGGTGAGCTTGTTTTTCTCCCAAGCACGCATGGGGGGGAGATTGGGTCTCACAGACTGCCGTGCCGCCTCGTCTATATCGATGATCTAATTCCATAGTGTCGATAATAAAGGTGGTTTGTGTTGCAAATACCGTAATCTGTTCTCGTGATCCCTCTGACGACTTTCCCGGATTTTCTCGTGTGGACGGGCGGGCGTAGATGGCGGAGAACCCAGCCAGTGGGAGACAAAAACTGGCTGAACGTTGATGATTTGTCGCAGCGGAAGTTCATGAAGGTAAGACTACATTCACAAAAATAATACACCACTGGTATCGAGCTGGTGGCGGTTTGCGTCTTCGAAGCACTGCCGCTTCGTTCGGCGGGAGAATTCATACAATCAAAAATGTATCTCTGGTTCGTAGTCGAACGGGTCAGACCTCAGAAGGACGTGCGATACCTATCACAATAACTAGTGAGCCAAGCCAAGCCCCTGACCGGAGACTAATAGCGCATACCTCAAACAACGGCATTATGCCTTTGTTGCCATCCTAAGGGGGAACGATTCGAGAATAGTATGAACGATCGAATGAATCGGAGACTTCTCTCCCTCCATTTGGTTCCACGAGATACAATGAATGTGAGAGCGAAGACGACCTCCATTCACAGTTCAGATTGATCATCATCCCATATAACGGAGAAAGGGAGATGTGCCGTCTTGGAACTGAGCTATACCGAATCAACGATGTCCGAAGGCTCGGCGAGCTGTGAAGTGAAGTTTCTTGTAAACCCATGTTAGGTTTCCCTATGTCATCATTATACACAACGCAGTATGAGCCCGCATATGTATTCTCCTAGATACAATAGAAGTTACGACGAACAATGAACATCTGTATTCTGCGCTCTGTATACCGCTCAAATCGTTCGATTACGTTTTTTTTTCAAACATAGCTGAGAGTGCCATGGCCGACTCCACTGATGTAACCGCCGCCACCACTATTGCGGCTACCCGTTCCGAAGCCACCCCCCATACCGTAGCCAAGTGCTCCACCCGTCGCGAAACCTTGCCCAAAACCACCGCCGCAGCCTCCTTGGGAGCAAACGACACAAAAAATAAGGAGAATAACTATAATAAGAAGAGTCCTATCGCTTCCGTGCTCATCATCCCCTGGAAGTTTCTTCAACTTGTATTCAGCTGTGCACGAGTGGATCACGATACAGCCTTTCTCAATTTTACACTTTGCCTGTGTGTATACAAACCGGTAATCTCGTGGAAGGAACTCCGTGCGACACTCTATGTGAGGCTTCCCTGAATCGGTCCATCCGCTGACTTTACAATGGAGAAGATCCGTGCCAAGACACTTCTCCGACTGGCAAACCGTGTTAGATTCGTGAAAAGTGAGATCTGTCACCTTATCGGGATGCACGAGATCTTCGCGTCCACCGGGATCACATTCAACAACCGATTTGGAGACCCGCACTGCATCTGTCGTCTCCAGCGCTTGGGGCTCATTGGAAGGCATTGCCATGACCATTGAATTCACAGCCAGAACGAGAACGACTTTACTCGGAAGTAGCGTCTCCATCGACTCTGCAGGTTGGTCAGGCACTGGATGCGAGTGAATCTCAAATCCGGACGCTCGTTGTTGAATCGCGAAAAATGTCCGTCTCGTCCGCCAACAAGCCTGTTGATGATGGAGCGTAGAGATCGAATAGAGGATTGGATGGCCGGCGTACGTGGTGGCAGATTCGTAAAGAGAATCGCCTGGAATCGTGCTGCAGTCTGTTGGCAAGAGACGCCTCAGCCGTCACTCCGTATACATAAAGTCTATTCGAAGGAGCTGGAAGACCAATATGCGAAACCCTGGAGGATAGCAATACGAATTCCGTGAGCGGAACGAGTGCGCCGACGACCTCCAGAGGAAGACAGGTGAACTCCGAAAGAAAGGTCTCAAGGAAGGACTAGCCTCTAGTAGAGGAGATCAGAAGCTCACAAACAGAACAGACCCAGCGACAATCTGCCGTTTGTCGTATCACGGTTATCACCGGCGAATCTGTATGAAAGGACGTTTCTTTGGAAGCATCGATGAAACTTGCATATGTGAATACTGTGACGAAAGATCCATAGATAGATATCATGCTCTAAACTGTAGACACTTCGCGGGAAAGACGGGAGCGAAAATAGAGAGATTTACGAATTGCGAAGTCAGAGAGATTTGCAGCACAAGCGATTCGAAACAACTGCGGAAACCATGCGAATAAAACTTCGATTATTATTATTCCAATGGAACAATTTCCAGTCCAGATGGTTGTTACTTGCGCTCTTTATGATCTTACAGGTTATGGGCCTGGTGCGTTAAAGCGCAGCAGGTCCGAGTCAACCCTGCTGTGAGTGGGAGACAACTGACAACAATTTCGGCAGCGCCGGATTTGGCAAAACGGTTCCGTCAGCATATTTTTTAAACATCGTCTTTCTTTTCTCCTCCACCTCAGTTTTCGCACCCAAGTGATACTCAAGATATGATATTTGAGTGAAGAGTTAGCTATTGTTGTCGAGTGGTTTTCACGCGATTTTTCATGAGAGATGCACTCCTGGGTTGAGCTACGTTCAGATCAGCAGTTGGTAGGAGATAACTCACGTCGATGATACCCAACGTGCCGCGCGGCTGAACCCAAACACCGAATATATATCTCCTAAAAACCTCCCCAGCGTTCTCGCAGATCACACTCCATGCCATCCAGAACCTCGGAGTAGTATTGTCGATTTTTGCCGTGGCCATTCAGTCCCGTATCTCCAGCCATTGAGACGGGTAGTCAGGTCTGGTATTGCAAAACGTGCGCAATCGTCGCCGTATCCCTCCCAGCAGGGGATTGAAGAATAGCTCCAGCTGGAATACACTTTCACTGCCTCAATCGGAAGAATCCTGTCAACGCCGAGGAAGGAATTCGACAATTTTAAAGATCCTCGGGACGCGCTTCCAATGGTTGTTCCGAACCATAACTCGAAAGAAGTCTTCCGGAACGGGCGTGAAGTTCATGGTTTCGGGGAATCATGGCCACGTCCCTTATCGCGAGGCCGATGGCAGTCCTATGCATCTGTCTGCAGCGAGTCGACCTGCCATAGGGTTCGCTGTGGATGGGGCCGCTGTGTCTTGGAGACACCTACTGTTTCCGGCTGAAAAGCGGTGAAACGTAACTCCAGATACCTCAAAGGCACGCAAGACTGCTCCATAAGATATGCAAGGCGGAGAACATCTTCGGAAGTGTTTAGCGACGCCGATTTCTCAGGTTGCACAAGAGTTCGTCGATTAACGTCTGGGGTGGTTGCAACCATCGGAGCGGAAGCCGTATCCTGGGTTAGCCAACTTTCACCCGGCGAACTCTTTCTAACGAAGTGTTTCGGTTAGAAACACACATTCATTGGGTGCCTCTTCATTGGGTGCCGTGGTCTTCCATCCACAGCCCACAACTTCGTTAGGAGGTTATGGCCGGTTGGCTAGCGAGCTTTAGCTCCAACAGAGAACCACGGCGAAGCCGAACTTGCTGCCGCCACTGAGGGAGCTGAGGAGCTGATTGGGTTGGATCGAGTACTTCAGGAGATTTCTCCCGGGAGAATCGACCGTTCGGTTCGAACTCTCTTCGTTGATTGCGCAAGCACCATCAAACTTGCCAAGAATCCTGAAATACACAAAAGGTCAAAACATAATGAAGTTCGTTATTCTTTTGTGAGAGAGGTTTCGTGCCGAGACTTGCGACTTGAGCATGCGCCGAGCCGTCTTCAGTTAGCCGATATTCCCAGAAAGGTGCTGAATCGTTGCAGATTCGAAGTTCCAAGACGGCAGCTCGGTCTCCGCAGTGGTAACGGCTGATGTTTCGGTGGACCGATCGAGACGAGAAGCCTCTCATGACCGTCAACTCACGAGACACTCAGGGTCTAGGTCATGAGATCCCCATTGAATGTACATATATGGCGGCGTCACATCGAGATCACCATCCGCAGGTTCCAAATCACCATCCGGATCCAATGATGCCCCTTTATGTCTCGTGACGATGGAGTGTCGTTGATGAGAATATGGGAAGCGAGGTTCTCGTTGGTAGAGAACCTGATCGGATCGAGAGCGGATCCGTAGAAGATCGGACAACGGGGATCAGAAGAGGGACCTGATCAGAAATGAATGTGTTCGGACGGACTCGACAACGTAGCGCCGACCCGATGAAATCAGACCTGGAATCGCAGAGCTATCTTATGCGAGGAGGAAATGGTAGAGGTTGGAGGCCCCAGGCAGAAATATCAAACACCTAACTCGGGGTTTCAAAAAACAAAACACTGACAGCTCTATACAAACACTGTATGACAGCTTGTTATTCCAACCATTTTCTAATTCCAATGTTCTTCGTCTCAGAATCCGTGCGAAATTACCGGAAGGAACCAATTACCGATCAGAACCAATTCAGTCAGCGCTGAGGGTGCCATGCCCAACTCCGCTTGTGAAGCCTCCTCCGCCATCGCCTCCGATGCCTCCACAGCTATGGGATCCAAAGCCTCCACCCAACCCGTATCCGAGAATGCCACCGGTAGCAAGACCAGTTCCGAAGCCACCGTAACCTCCGTAACCACCGTAGCCACCATAGCCTCCATAAGGATAGCCGTAGGGAGCACCACCAAGATTATATCCGCCGTACGGGGGGTATCGAGCCCCACCCCCAGCTCTATTGTTGCAAGCAAGGATGCACAGACATAGCAAACCCAGGAGTACAACAACCATTCCAATCGACGGAGAGCCTGCACCACGAGGATCGTCCGGGTTCGATGTTTTCTGCAATTTGTATTCGCATCTGCACGAGTTTTTCACAATACAGGCGTCTTGGAATTTACACTTGATATTCGTGTACAAAAATTTGTAGCCGCGAGGAACGAAGTTGGAGTGGCATTCCGCGTGAGGCATCCCCGAATCAGTCCATCCATTAATTTTACAATGTAGGAGGTCTGTACCGAGGCACTTCTCGGAGTGGCAAACCGTCGTGGTCCCTGCGAAATTGAGATCGGTCAACTTCTTGGGATCCATGAGATGCTCACGATCGCCAGGATCACATTCGGTGCTCTTCTTCGTCGCTGCATTCGTTGTGGGCGCAGTCTCGGTCGTGGGCGCAGTTTCGGTCGTGGGCATCGCCATGGTCATAGAGTTCAGGATCAGGACGATACTGATGATTTTTCCCAGACTTCTCGACGCTCTCTCCATACTTCTAGTCTGGGATTCAACGTCCCCAGGGACTCTGCACTCCCTCACACGACATTCGTTGTCGAACCGCAAAGATGTGCGGCTGAGCTAGCGACGAAATCTAGAGGAAGCGACAATCGAACGCTCGGATCGAATTAAAAGTGGAGTGATGTACACTTTTTTTGGGGGGTAGTGACTGCTTGGCCCGCGCTTCACAATCAAAGTCATCATGGAACTACCGTGGGAACAGACGTTCAGAGAAAATCTGATACAATACATAGGAGTATGCTGTCGAAGTTGCCGTCAATGCTCTGAGCGGAGGTTTTGTTGTGTGTACCCTTTACGCAAAGAGGCTGAACCTTAGCTTCGAAGAGCCCCGATGAGTCGCCCGTGGCGCACCTTTTTCCCAGACCCGCGAGCGATCGCTCATTGCGGAGTTCGGAGCGACAGAGTTAGGAAAGACGCAAGGCTGAGGCAGACTTGGGGCAAGGCCTGCTTTTATTGGCGGAGCGGCAAGGCTGGAGAAATTCTCGTAAGGTGTAAAACACTTTTCGCCTGAAGTTTACGGGATTAGAATCTCAGAGTGCCCTCTTCACCAAGAAGAGTCGCGTCCAGTACTTTTCGTCGAACGCTAGTGAGATCTCTGAAATCATCAACCCGGTCGACCTCGAATTCCAGCCCTTTACAAAAAGCGCTCTAGAATTTTTTTGCGCGGGTTTGCGCACCCCCAGCGAGAGACAACGGAAACATGAGAGGATGGCCAATGTTTTCGCACAGGTTTCGTGTCGCCTAAGGCCACCTAGCATAACTTCCGCGCGCGCTAAAAATTGTCAAAATCAGTGGATTTCGAATTATTTTCGTCAGGCCAATAGGACGGCTGGGAAGTAGAACTTCGATCTTTTCCCGCTCGCAAATTGATGTGTCGCTCACCATCAAATTGAAGTTTTCAGTTCAGGCGAGTCCGGTTGCCTGTGTTCTGGATGGGTTTGGAACGGTTCGCGTCATGGAACAAAAAGAGACGTCGATTTTCCGGTCAAAATGCACTAACTTTGAAGTTCTCCAGAGACGAAAAAGGCCAGCATAATCAAACCGGACCTGTTGCATCTGAGCCCTGGGCCAACTAGGATTCAATCCCGCCGAGCAGAATCCCCAGACGCGGAGTTGACTTTTTTCCTCCTAAAATGGCCAAATCTTCCTCTGTCCGCCGGCGTCGCCAATGCTCACCCCAAACTACCGGATGAAGGTGCAACCGATGAACAGGAGACGAGTGGAGGATACTAGAACCTACGATACCTTATCATTTGTGTAATCGCTATCTATCCTCGTCAAGAATTTCTAGTATATGTATTCGCTTCCTCCTTCACGACTCTATATTATATACGCTATATTATATACGATTGTGAATTCGACTAGAGTCGAGTCCGAGTTTGCCAATTCCCTAAGTTCATAAGTTGATTCGTAACTTTATTTATATTCGGATTCTTGAATATGAGTTGGCCGAAACTGCTCTACAAGGTGTCACATAGCGCTCCCATGCCGATGCTTGCAGAGAGACCCCTAAAAATCAGTCCTCGTCATCAGTCGCGATTCGCACGCATCAATATTATTTTATCAGATTATATCTCTATTGAACAATTTAACGGAGTACAGTAAAAACGTACGTCTTTCCAGCGTACTGATGCGTCTAAGCGAACATATTTCCAACATCTATCATATATCATATATATATATATATTTGCATATAAATGAATATATGGACTGTCTTTTTGACAGTGATAGCCAGTGATTGTAGCCCCATTGGAGCTTTTGAAATCTTCGTGTGTTGTTGACAAAGCCCTCGACTCGGCAATATAGCTCTGAGTGAGTGATACATGTGTAAAATTTCTGCCGCCGCATTGGCGAGGGTATTACAGTGAAAGCTCTCTCTTGTACAACTGTATTGTTCTCCCCAAACTGTTGTACTGTGCCGCCGTCTGGCGCCCTTATCTAATCAAGGACATATCCCTGCTCAACGTTGTTCAAACCCGATTCGTACGGCGACTCCGAGAACGCAGTAGCATTGATACTGTACCTGTCGACATGCCATCTATTGAATCACTGCTCGATACAGGTGATCGATCTGCGTTAATCGCCCTCGAACGTGCTGGTCTCCGTGATATATTCTTTCCTGTCAAAAGAAATAACCTTCGAAGTGCTGTATCCGTTCAACCGCCTGCTGTGACGAGATATGACTCTGTTAACAAATCCTTCGCCTGGAGAGCTGCGAATGGTGTTCACTCATTGTCAGGCAAAATCCCGCCTGTTTTGTTTGCCGATTCACCGCTCCCCCCTTCATTACCGCAATAAAGAGACTATGAAATGGAAAATGAAATGAATGAAAAATTATGTAACTATCATTGGTGAAGACTTGCCGCACTTGCACGGGCCAGAGAGGTTCCACATGCAATCCATCAGGTCGCTCCAGGAGTTCATCCAGATATATTCGTGACGAGCATGAAAATAAGTCAGGAGAATGGACGGGTCTCGAATATTTGATATATCGAGGGGCCAGAATGCTCGTCGGCTCTTCCCATATGACTAGGGCTGTGCGTTGTATGCATTTAATATTTTCATGCATATAAGCATATTTCTAGGATTTCAGCATTGTTATGCATATTTAGCGATTCCGGGCATTTCACGCATATTTATCGACTTTCGGTCTTTTTAATGCATGTCTACGCAACTACGCACACTTCACCGAAGAGACCTTGAATACAACCGAAATTTCCATTCCCCAATGCACGGATTGCTGTCGCACGGGTGCACGGGACCACGGACGCAACCCGCCGAAACGTCGCTTCTGTCATAGTCGGAAAACTGGAGAGCGAGACGTCTGGGAAAAGCTCCCTCCTCGCGTGCGAGGAATTGGACGAAGGCAATGCAAACACCGTTTCGCATTTGTTCGTCAATTCGTTGGAAGAGCTCTGACTCGGAGCAGTGCACTGTGATCGCGTAAGAAGTGCGGCTGATTTTCACAGAATTCAGCAACGTGTTGCGCGGGAACGCTGGCTACGTTGAAGTGTGCCGAGAACGGTACTTTTTTTTCGGGCATTTCACGCATGCATTCACGCACGCATTTCACGCATAACTTCGAAGCATCCCCGCGATGGCCGTCGAGGATTTCTTGTTCATGAAACTCTCGCCAATCGTCTCCTGTGATGTTGAGCGATCTTTCTCACGGTATTAAGCTGTTCTCCGAGCAAATCGCCACTCGTTCATCTTTGAAGGTTTGGGGGAGTATGCCATGGTTGCTTGCGATCAACATCGCCTCTAAATATTGCGAAGATCACAATAAAATGACTCGTTATTATACTGCATATTCTCGTGCACATACGTGCCCATTATTCGTGCATACTGTACGCATATTTCGCACAGCCCTATTGATGATTAATGCCGGGACGGAACTGTTCGCCTGCGACGACTGCGATGATGCCTTCGCGAGCCACACCAGACTCGCGCTGCATCGCAGAATACACACCGATTTCGAGTCGGTAAACTTTCATCCTCGCCCACCCAGGATCGAGTTCCCGGTAATTTACGTGTCCACATCGATGGCGACAGGCTGGATGCTCGTACTAACTACGATGAGGCTGTGAGCGTTCCGCTGCTCGAGGACGAACTACAGAAAAACTTCGAACTCGTGTTCCTCGATAGCCGAGACTGTTGAACTGAACGTTAGCTTGCGAATGAAGCGATGATCGTCGAATCGAATGACATATTTTCAGACATCAAGCGCGCTGGTGGCTCGACGTCGCCGTATCGTAACATAAGGCACGTGCTCTCACTTGAGGGCAGCATCCGGAATCGGATATCCCGAGTGAGCACATCCCATCGGTCCCTTCGTGCGAAATCTGCGTTGATCCTTTTTTTACCTTTGTCTTATGACCGTCGCGGAGACGTCTTTTTCTTGGTGGGAAAACTCTTGTATTTTGCATACTCTCTTTGCTTCTAGGTTGCTCGGAAGACGCGCTAAAATGTGTTCTTCCTCCCGACGAGGGGCAGCGTTCAAGGTCCCCTGTCGCCATCAACGGCCTGCTCCCGATACGTCGTCCGTCGATCTGCGTTGAAAATCGTTCCTGGGTCCAATACCTCGGAATTGTAATCTTCCAGGACGACAACGCAGTTTCTGGCAACCACACACAGCGAATCATCGTAGCCGGATAGCTTGATCAATTCATCGCCCAAGATGTCGAAGCCTGATATCGAAGTCGCTTTAATCACAGCGAACGTGGCGGCCGTCTTTGATAATGTGAGTTTCCTTGTGAATCGGCTTTCGAAATTAATCTTTAGAAGATACATCATTCCTTGACTCGTCGTGTCTGAGGTCTTCCGAACGGTGCCCTGAGATGGTCGGAGCTTGCGTTGCAATTATCGAGCGCGAGCCAGAGAGTGTCGATGAACTCACTTGATTCCCAGTCCTGCTCCTCCTCGAAAGTCTTGGTCGATGATCGATGTTCACGAAGACAAAAAAATAAACTCTCCCCTCTATCCGTTCTGACGTATGATTGACGTTAGTTGTTCGCAAACTTAGTTGTCCCATCTGTTTGACGACAACTGCCCGACACAATTTGTTGCATTCAACACCATATTGAAGTAAGGGCTTAGTTTAGAGCTTTGATTCAGAATAGTCCTCGGGAACCTTGATTTTCCCCAAGAGAGATTCTAATCCTCCTTGGTGCCGATCGAAGATAGTTTGGCTAGAACTGTTTGAGGTCTCTAGTAGATCTTCCGGACAATCTTACGCAATAAACGATATTGTTTCGGAAACAGGCCTCCATGTGCTCGTTCGAACGGCAGACACGACGATTTGGGTACTAGTTCTCACTGTGGAAACGTCTTGATAGTACTCATACTGGCGTATCCTTGCAGGTGGACCTTCTAGACGAATGGAGCAGAAAAGTTGCGAACGTGAGCGCCGATTGATTTCGATTCCTTCATCGATATTCCCTCAGTAGCATCTGTTGAAGAATTTCTCCATAGGATAGCCCATAGGAAATGGGATGCCGAAACGATGTGGTAAATATGTGCCACATCGTCTAGGCGAGAGGTCTAGAGGATCTAACCTAAAGTCTCTGTTTCAAGAATGTGATGACCTATGAGAAAAAACCCTTATTTGTGGCCTTACATTGCCAAGAGGTTGGGGGCAAGAATTTTGCGTCGTCGCAGGCCCATGATCGACTCGAGCGCTTCACAGACATTTTGGAAACTAGGTTCAACTATTTACAATTTTTTAGCACATTCGGGTACATAGACCCCCTCAGAGACGATCCGAATTTCACAGTGAGTACCGCGAGCATCGGCGAATGGCTTGGAACAGATCGATGCGATCGACGGGCATTGGTCCCGCTGAGTCGGGGTAACTCGGAAATTCCCCATTCTCCAATGAAACCTTTCCAGGGGCTCGCGAGTTTCTACTTCGTCCACGACTCAATCCTTAAGGAAGTTGAAATGTGGGACTTCAAAAATTCTCGTTTCACGCCTGCGTTTATGGGAAAACATGTGTCTCGCAATGTTGATTTGGATGAGATCGACTTTGTCAAGAAGTACAAGTTCCCCACATGTTTTTTTGAGACGTTTTCCACGCACGGATTTTTAAGAACGAAATGGCGATTGCATAAAAAGCAGGACCCGATCGAATTCGTGAACGTTCGTCTGACCAGCGATGAATCCAATTTCATAGCCATGAAAAAGTTTCCATCGAATTACACAAAAAACCGTGTGACCGCGCTGAAAGACTTTTTCCGGGAGTTATGCGGCGACGACTCTGAAGTGAGGCGTCTCAAGGGCGCTTTCTTCATCTTCGGTGATTTCAACTTCCGGTAATTCTCTCAGACCCTTCTGATTCATAGGTTTTTCATTCTCATTACGGCTCACATGAACAACGGGGGAGCCTTGTGAGTCACTCAGACAGGGCAGCCGTCTCTTTTGTTTGAAGTCTGGACACTGGAGGAGCGGTGAGAATGCTCACAGAAAACTGCGAGCGCGATGAGACAAGGGACGCATCCGGCAACCTAATACGTCAAGAGTACTACAAAATTCCTGAATCGGGGAACGCGACAGGACCTCGAGATAAGAAGCTAACAATCGAGAACAACCTATTTAAAATCCATCCAGCGCCTCACCATACACCTAGCATTTGTAGTCTGTTTTGCTCCACTTGTCAAGTTGGTCGGACGGAGGTAAGCTTTTATGCGATGTGCGAGCAATCTGTGGCCAGATGAACATCGGGGACTTTAGATCTCCCATAGTGTTTCCTCCGAGGAATAACTCGCTCTTACTCATTGGCAATCAATGCTGATTCTCATTTGCAGCTTCTAGCTCATGACAAAGAGTTGCAATTATTCAACGAAGATGCATCGCACGAAAAGCTGCTTGAACACGGGATTACCATGTTCCCAAGGTGAGACCCGCATCATTTACCGAGAATAATCACACAGACCCGGGAAGGGCGTCCATCAAGATTCAAGGTGTGGAATCGATTTCCAGCTATAGCTACTCGATGGAGGAATCAAAGGGGAACTGGTTTGGTGAGACGCGCTGTCCAGCTTGGTGCGACAGAGTTTTGTTCAATGAAGAAGCTTCCAAGCTTTTCAAGAACATTGTGGCTTATGAACTGATTGGACAAGAAGTCACCATGGGCGAACACAAGGTGAGCCAACCGGACTTCTACCGGCACCCCACTCCGAAGGCATTCCAACCGGAACTTTCTATATTCTCGTGTTGTCGAAATTTCTTCGAAATTTTCGGCACCAAGTCAATCGAGTTTATACTTCTGCAGCCTGTGGTGCTATATATGCGGATAGGGGAAGGCGGGAAAACACCGAAGAGATTCATTAGTGAGAAGTCCGAGGATGATCGCAAAAAAGAGAAAGGCTGTGTGCTCAGCTGAGCTGATTGTTACAAGTGCGCTCTTGTACAACGACAACCAACTACAAACAAAATTCGAATAAAATACAAGGCGTCAGTGCTCTCGATCTTCTGCGTTCCTCATAGCATAGCGAGCGCTGGTTTCTTCTTCGACTTCGAATCGTAACTTTAATGAAGATTCCTTGATGCACAAGCTGCCGGCTAAAAGTCTAAGAGGTGGGAACTCAGCGAGCTCCGACCTTGTCACCCAAGCTGTGAGAAATGTCATTGACCCGAAGTTCGCCGATTCCGCTGAAACAAGAAGTTAGTGAAGGACAGTTGATGCCGCGGCTTACCAAGTCTTGCTGCTACTTATACGAGTTGGTCGGTAGATAGCTCGACCGCTCTCTCGCTAGTCCGCTCCGTCTGTTCGTGAATCGGTGGTACGAGCCGTTTCGTCAGTGGAGACTTCGTCAGAATGAATCGCTCTGACAGGCATTGTATGGTCGTTGTTAAGATGGTAAGATTCGGGCCCGTCGATGACATTTGAGCCCCTCAGCGTGTACTGCCGTGTGTAGCTTGTCATCAACCGCGGTATTCCTGATTCACGGTTACTGATAACTCGATGAATTCCTCTTTTACTTCCCATCGATCTTCCATGGGTTCCGTGCTCTCTACTCTTTGCCTCGTCGGTTTGCGGTTTCAAGACGCGTCTCACAGCCGCATAGCCGGAAATGTTCTTCCTTCCTGGATCGAGATTTTTCGGTCAAGCCATCTACGCAAAATGCGCTCCGAACGTAATGTTTCCCTTTCTGCGCTCTTTAGGGAACGGCGAATGCAGATGCAGCGCGCAGAATCCACCTCTAGAGGAGTTATCAGCTAGCCGACAAACCGAACATTATCTGATAAGCCGAAAATGTATGCTAGACCATTTCCCTCAACCGGGGCTTTTTGCAATACTCGGGATACCCGGGTCGAAAAACTTGCCATCAGGTAATTCCTGGTGCACACGGAAAAGTTGAACGACGGGAATCACTAGGTTGGATTACTCGACGCAGGGCGGATAATTTTCCACATCATGAATCGGGACTGCAGATTGATGTGTTCACCCTCCCGGCCGAACGCAATGAGTCCGCATCCGATTCAACTTCAATGAAGTAGTATAGAGTATAGTGCGGTCGGGTCCCAGGAATTGTGTAACGGGTATTACAGATCAAGGTTCGGAGATTTCTGAATTGTGGTCCATGAAATCTGAACGCTCAACGACCCGACATGCACAGTTTTCTCCGAGATCCAACCAACTTTTTTGTCCTCCTGGGATTGATCGCTAGCAACGGCCCAGGTTCTATCAGATTCTTCAGGAATCACACTCTCCAGCTCCACCTGGGTCCTCTGCTGACTACACGGGCAGACGTCAAGACGTTCAGAAAACACTGTGGATTGCCTAATTAGCGATATTGCTCTTAGTTTCCGATGCTTGGTAGTTCTCGCTTTCGATATCCGGATCAACTATATCATGGCAGGAGCTGCAGAAGGAACATCTTCGTTCAGGACTGCTTGGGCGAGAGTTCGCAGGTGAGCTGCAGGTTTTGCAGGCTCTTGAAATCGTGAGGCTGTTTGGGAATACGTCTGAGACGTCGGCAGAGAGTCACAATGGCTACCTAAAACGCTGGTATCCTCGCCAGGGTCGCAGAAGCCTCTCCTCAGATGCTCAATCATCTAAAAAGCGTGAGCTTTTTGGAGTCAGACAGCAGCGCTTCGTGAGGTTGCGCATGCCCCACCCCGGGGTAATACATCTATACGGTGAGTCTTCAATATCAAGTTACAACGGAGCTCTGCTCGACTGACTCATTCGCTGGCTCTGCGCCCGTTCCCTTGCGCCTTAATCTGCTGGTACGATTTGAGCCCAGAAATCACGTGGGGAAATCTATGGGAGAGTTCAGTATGAGAGAACAGTCAGAGCGCACGGTGTTGTGGTAAACCTGAGAGGAAGGCTGAGGGAACAGGAACCTACAGATCTGACAATGAGCGTCGCAGGGCTACGAGCATGGATGAACTTCAAGTGGCAAAATTCGATGAACGCAACGATTTCATCGTTCGGAAAGTTCGAGTACGAGCCCAGCTTGAGGCAAGTTGGTGAACTCCTCCACACACGTCGAGACAGGTATTGAGCAGCTCATGGGGGGAAACTGCGATCGCTCTGAGCTAGGAAATAATACCGACCTCGTTTACAGACACTTGACTCTGAAATAATCTGTTCTGCAGCTAGCGCTCGACGCGGACGGAGACTCTCGTTTCTCGATCGAGCCTTCAGCGGAATCACGTGGAGAAGTATGGTATTACTCGCTGGTGACTCAGTACTGCTTTCGACCTGTAATGCCACGAAAACCAACGCTAACGGAGTAGTCGACGATCAGTGGACTGTGCGATCAATGCATTCAATATTTTCATGCATATATGCATATTTCGAAAATTTCAGCATTGTTATGCATATTTAGCGATTCCGGGCATTTCACGCATATTTATCGACTTTCGGTCTTTTTAATGCATGTCTACGCACAGTTCACCGAAAAGAGCTTTAAACCAACCAGAATTCCGGTTTCCCAATGCACGAATTGCAGCTGCACGGGTGCACGGGACCACGGACGCAACCCGACGAAGCGTCGCTTCTGTCATAGCCGGAAAACTGGAGAGCGAAACGTCTGGGAAGTGCTCCCTCCTTACGTGCGAGGAATTGAACAAACTCATACAACCACCGTTTCGCATTTGTTCGTCAATTCGTTGGAAGAGCTCTGACTCGGACCAGTGGACTATGATCGCGTAAGAACTGCGGCTGATTTTCACATAATTCGAAAACGTGTTGCGCGGGAACGCTGGCTATGTTGAAGTGTGCCGAGAACGGTACTTTTTTCGGAGAGAACTTCGAAACATTCCCGCGATGGCCGTCGAGGATTTCTTGTTCATGAGACTCTCGCCAATCGTCTCCTGTGATGTTGAGCGATCTTTCCCACGGTTTAAAGCTATTCGCCGAGAAAATCGCCACTCATTCATCTCCGAAAATTTGTAAGAGTATGTCATCGTTGCTTGCGATCAACATCACCTCTAAATATTGCGACGATCACAATAAAATACTCCCTCCGTCCCAGAATACTGGTGCCATTTGACTTTGGAGGCCCGGATCAAGGAGGTCGTTATCAATTCCGACATGATATGATGATGTTCCCGGAGTAATCGAGTCTACTTTAAATTGTAGGATTCAAAGAGATCATCGAATATTTGGAAAGCATTGTAAAAGCCCGAAGATGTTGGCTGATTCACTCACGTCGGAACGAGCATCGTGCTGCTGTCCCAGAACAGTGGTGCCAATTGACTTCGGGGTTGCGGATTGAGGGGAGAACGGCGAGTTCCGGAATGATCGAGCGATGTCTACAAAGACTATGGTGATCCTCCGATCCAAATTTCAGGATAACCTGATACTCGGGACACTCAGAAATGACGCGAGATGGTCAGCGATTCTTATGGCGTGCGAGCCTCGGACGTCGCATCCCGCTCGCCGCAAAGAGTTCGAGAGTGATCACATCGACGCCTTCGAATACGAGCACGACCGACAGATTTTTTTGATTGCACATGATGTCCTCATTCCTTCTACCATTCCGGGAGTCCAATGCCGTTCCATTAACACAGGGTAGGGCTCCGGATGAGTGAAAGTTCCCAAATGGCACCACTATTTCGGGACAAGAATTTGACCGTGAATAGCACCAGTATTTGGGGACGGAGGGAGTGACTCGTTATTATCCTCCATATTTCCGTGCTCGTTTTTCGTGCATACTGCATGCATATTTCTCATTTTTCAAGCATATCCCGCACGCTCCTACATATGACATATGACTATTGACACAAACCGAGATTTTGCTTCTTTATCCGACACTTCTCTGGAACGATATTCACCAAAAAGCACACATGGTATAATATCTTTATACACTACACGATCTTTGATTCCGTCTACGTATTCTTCACTGAACAAACATCGGCGGGCTCTCTCTGAGAGACGGTCGTTTTCGCTCGCTGGAAGAGCGAACTGTTAAGATATATTTTCCTTATACTTAAGATTCATAGTGATCCGGCGGACAAATCCAATCGGCATCCGTTACGATCACTGGGCTCATACCTGTCAGTATTCCGACAAAAGAGTTCAGGTCCAGGAAACCGTGGCAGAGATCAAGCTGCGCGGTGCAAACGTATGAGGTTGACTGAGATCAGAGCGCATCTAGCAGAGTAAATGAAGCCCGCTACGAGCGCCGCACTCTGGAAGATTAAGAGTCATTATTGTTTTATTCGACACTGGTCAAAGTGATCGAATCTGGACAGATGGGAACCGAGCGCCAAACTTTCGACGCATGATGTACTCAGAGCGTTGGAATGACTCGAACCGTCAATACTTACTGCGATGACCACATTGAGAACAGTTTGTGGATACGTAACGAAAATTGCGATCGCGGCGCTCAAATTGGAAACGGCAGCCGAGAAGGTAACGAACATATACTGAAATGATGACCCCCCATGAGATTCTGTCAGTCAAATTATCAACATTAAGTCATCGCTCCTCAGCAGTGGCGTTTCTAGCCCGAAGCGCACCCGGGGCAAGTCGGCTGAAATGCGCTACCCCTCCCCCCTTTAATGGCGAGATTATTCGAATCGCTTCCTCCGGGCTTCGAATGGCGCGAAATTTTCTAGAACAACTTTGAAGTCCGCCTCTTCGGTCTCATGCTCAGCATTGCTAGTGTGTCCAGGCTCTTGTGACACATTGAAGCATTCAAGCCGGTCGTGATTACATTCAACTTGCTAAACGATCTCTCATATCTAGCCATGGAAATAGCGATGGAAAGCGGAGAGAGCGCAATGTGAGGGTTCGCTACCGCTACCGCCCGGAGGTAATGTTTGCTTGAGAAACTTTTCGATTCAGTTCAATCGCAGGGCTCGATCATATGACAAACACCATGTTTTAGGCAACGAATGAGATGAGCCTTAACAGACTCTCGACGCGATACAGGAACTCGACACGATCTGCATTCCCACTGCAATCACGAATATTCACAGAACTTCAGTCGCGCCCATCTCCCGTCTCCTCTGCTTTGCGCCCGTAACCTCTCCGGGACACGATTTTGTTCTACAGGACAAGTTGAATTCCTCTTGCAGCGGATGTAGGCTTCAGCTCACTTTTCGCACCCCCTGGACTTCGCGCCCCCGTGAACGTGGCACCCCTTCAGTTTTACGCCCGGGGCAAATCCCCCCTCTGTCCCCCACTAGATACGCCACTGCTCCTCAGGTCAAGAGTTTCCCAGGCTTTCAGTTGAATTGAGGAACTCACGAAAGAGGATTGTTGTACGGCTAAGGCGTCGAAGTCTGAGAGAGTCGCTGCCGAGATGATGAGGAGATCGACGTAGAAGAAACAGAAGGAGTACATCAGTACGAAGAGGAAGGTAGCTTTAGGAGCAACGTAGACTACGAGATTGGTCACTTCGTATTTGTGCGTTCTCGAGGATGCCGAAACAACGAACGTGATGAAACTAGTCAACTGGAATTGAATCAATCCATCCACTTAGCCAGGCTAGCTGAGGTCCCATTCGCTAGCGGAAATTTGATCAATGGCACTTCTCATAAAGCATGACTCACCATTTGTACAATCGTGACGATTCCCATCTTTGATTGGAGGTAGTCATAGCAAAGTCGAAATTCGAAGGAACGGAGTCCCTGAGAAGAAGTTTCGGGAACGAACCTAATACCGTTCGGACTCGTCGGCGAAGGCATCTTGGGAGGAAGCACTGACCGGATTCAAGCTGAAACGAGAACAGACGTTTTGGTTTATGGCAGAATGGACTGAATTCTCCAAGTTTCGACTTATAGGCACCGTGCTTGTGTTGTAGAGGCGTGAACGAGTGAGTAAGTGAGGGATATTGCCATCTGTTTGATTGGAGAGACTGGACGGCTCCCGATGGCAAGTTTCGAACGAAGCTTCCCATTGGAAATATGGTCCCCAAAAGTATTTGGCGGCCAAGGTAGACAACGTCGTTTTGGATAGGAAATCAACAGAAGGAAGCTGTTGGGTGGGGCTGAGAATTTGAATGCGTGCTCACTTGGTTTTATCTTGTGATTTTCTTGTCGGTGTCAGCCAACTAAGGGGGGCTGTCATGGCACGTTTCATATCGGGGCACTGCTGGTATGACAGCAAACTTCTCGCATGGTTATCTAACAGCTGACTTTAAACATCAACAGTTGGCTCCTCCAGTCGCTCACGAGAAGAAGAGCTTCTGCTCTCTACAACAAATATTGTGGAGAGGGTGGAAGGGGAAAGGGAATCTCAGAGTTCTCACATGGTTTATTAAGAGTTTACATTGCGTAAGGATTGTTTCCGAGGGGCAGCCACAGATTCTGAGATATACAGGGAGGCACGAGAAGCAGCACCCAACACTATTATTCGTGCAGCTGGGAAATAATTCTAAGGCGCTCTGGAGTCGGGACTCTGTGCTAGATCGACACCAAATCTTGATCCGCGAGGGATCAGATGAACAACCTCATTGGATCATGTTGAGTGAGCGGGCGGAACTCGGATTCTTTAGTATAGATTGAGTGATGAAACGACAAAACTGCTCCGGGGAAGTTTGTCATGCAGGGACTCGACTCCCACTAGCGGCGAACAGAAGCGTAGACGGTAACTCGCACTTGTCGACAGGTATCGCGCATGACGGCGTGTATTTCGCAGTCATAGAGTCCCCGCTCCATCGTCCTGAGAGGGAAGTATACGAATTCACCCGTTCAGGTATGCAGTCACCTTGAATTCCCGTTCATAGCGAGCCCCTGGGTAATGGGGCATCAGCACCGAGAATCTAGGGTTATATGAAAGTACACTGGCTCATTCGGCAGTGACAAGGCACCCGTTCGAGACGCTAGTTGGTGCTTTCCCAAATGAAAGCCTCCAGGAAGTAACCGGATCGATCTCTCACCATTGGTTCGACAGCTCCACCAGCACCGAGTGGCCATAATGTACCACCAATCTCCGATGAGTTTCTAACGCACACAGACAAATCTCCAGAAGTTCCCAGTTCGCTGCTCTCAACCGATTCTGCTCGAGCCCGGCAAAGAACAGCCCGTCAATGACCTTTCTTACTTCCTCTCCAGCCCGTGATCGCTGAACGATTCCGATGTGAGCCTTACTTGTTTCCTTTAGGGAACAACATCATAACTGACCTCGAATGCCGTTTGGGTCCGTCGCGATTCGTGAACTCGTTCGGCTGTTCTCAGCTCAACATGTGCATTCCAGTAGATTTCGATACTGCCGCGGAGAACGACATGAATATTCCTATGTCGTCAAAGAGTGCTCGATTGGCATGGGGAACTACAGGAGGTGCGTTTTGTTTTACCTGGGAGCAGAATGTCCTGACGTTCAGATTCAAGGCATCTTGCTCAAGGTTCTCTTCGAGAAAAGAGTTTTGAACTCCACCGCGCGTGCCCGCTAGCAAAACATTGGCTTTTCAGCGGGTTAGCCGTGTTCCCATCAGATGCCCGCGGCTACTTGAGTACTCCCCCAAAACTTGAAATAACCGCCGGAGAATCTTGCCAAACCCGATCAAGATCTGCTGCAACTCGAGCTAGACCCCCAGAAGAACCCGAGCCGACCCGTCTCCCCGCCCGGAGAGCCTCCCTGATGCCTGGCCCGGGCAAATCCGCCGCCCCTCGGACGCACTTCTTGGCCCCGTCCATGTTCCCCGTTGCTCCCCAAGTATCCCGCAGGCGTAGGGTGACTCCCGGGCAGGCTCCCCTCGATTCCATGCCTGGATTCGTTCTCCTGCAAGAGGAAGCTCGATGACCGGGGAGCGTAGGAGCCAGAGGAAAATTTAGCCCCTCGACGTTTGGTTGTGTCTCCTCGTCAATTCGTGCCCTTCGTTTCTCCCTAGCTGCTTGCCCGGGGACTAGAGTGGAGGGATCCAAACAGGCAACCAGCGGGGAGCGAAGGAGGGAGGGAAGAAGGAGGGACTGAGGGAACCAACTTGCCGCGGCCGCCCTCGCTCCCCCTCGCTGTAAAACCCTAGCCAGGGTAGACTGCGTTACCCTGCCCAGCAATTCCTGACAGCCGGGGGTTTCATGGGAACAGAATGGGTCGACGGGCGGCATCAGGGGACTTTGAGGGTATGTCGGGGTGGTTGAGGCTCCCCATTGCAGAGGGGATGAGTGGCTCAGGGCTTACTCATCCCGTCCCCCGCTCCGAGTGTGCGGCACCAGCAGTATTTCAGCGGCAGTGTTTCTTCGGAGCCGCCGCCACCGCTGCCGCTGCTGGCACCGCCGCCACTGCTACTCGAGGAGGGGATCGTCCCTGGTCGGAGTTGCCTGCTGGGCTGCGGCACCCCTTCCCCTCAGCTGGCTGCTGGTTGGCGTTCCCCTCACCCCTCAACCCACCCTCGTCCTCCACTTAATTGGCGACCCCTTCGCTTCCCCCTAAACCCCTCAGAACCCCCTGCCAGAACAACTCGCCAGGTGGCGCATTGAGTTTTCGCGCGCTTTTCTGCATTCAAAATAAACAATCCGGGGACTTTCGAAGTGCTCTACAAACATCCCGAATCGAAGTTCCGCGAACCGAAATTCGTTTCAAGTCGATTCCTCCATCGAAAGGACCCCTAAGTCTTCCAGAGTTGGTCTTCAGGGGATCCGTGCGTGATACGACTAACTCGCCCGCCGGCTGGCTGCTCAAACGGTAAGTCGCCAGCGCCTCCAGTCCTTCCGCCATCGCAAGCCAGGGGTGGTGCGGGCTTGGCCGGGGGATCGGTGGACTCTTGGAGCGTGGCTCGGCTGAGTACGAGGGCCACGATGGTCTCGACGCAAGAAGCAATGGTCTGCGCGTCCAACAACGTTTTAACGTCGACAATTGCCTCAAGTAAGTGTCTGTCCAGTCCAAAACCTACTGAAACGCGCGCTTTTAGCACCTAGAACCACTTTGGGGAGCCATGGTTGGGCAGGCAGGGGAGTCCCCTACCTCGAGCGCAGGCTGGGCAGGGGTTGACCCCCTAAGCCTAACACTTCCCCGAGAATGTAAATTTACCACGAAAACCGTTGAAAACCGTCGCGCAACCACCGTCGCGAGCCGCTCGGATCGCCGAGGCGTCCGCTCGGCGCTCGAAAACTTCACTGTGGTGATGTTTTTCTGTACAGCGGCGCTCGACCACAGACTCCGGGTCGAACGAGCGACCGACCACAGGCGGCTCATATGGAGCCTTCCGTGTCGATGAGTTTTGTGATTGTGATGTCTATTTGAAACGTAGCTGTTTCTGCATTATGCTGCTTTTGTGATCCGACATCCGACTCGAGATGGGAGAGTGTGAGTTTGAGATCTTGTTTCCAAAATTTTTGTGTGTCCCAGGACTACCCGAGGGCACCTCGACAGTTTGGAGAGTTGTCTCTGCAGATTCAAGAGTGGCGTCCGGGTGGAGTATATCAGACGTGGGAGCCACATTCCATTCTTAGGGCGGCGATCTCAGTCTTGGAGTTGACCGTGAGCGTCGCGTCGCGAAGAGAACCGGGGCAACTCTCGTCTCGTTTGAAGAAACGGTGTCGATAGTTTACTTTCGCTCAGGACGAAAACCTACGACAAATCGCACTTTGCAAGAGAAGAACGGCTCTCACGACAGAAGATGAGTTGTCATGATGCGGTGAGCGTTCATACCTGATGGCGGCATAGCGATGCTCTTGCGCCGCCACCGCCGTTGCTCCTACCGCCATCAGGCTCCGCCGCTGCTGTCATTAGGGAAAGACGAGCTCAGGAGAGCGTGACTCACTCTATCCTGAGCTCTATATACGACGCTCGCCATAGTTGGATGAGCGGCTCTCATAAGAGCAAACTCACATCCAGATGATGCCAGAAACGACTAGACTCCGCTTTTTCTGACGACAGATCAAGTCTTAGAGATGAACAGAGTTTGGGAATTGGAGAGCAACAACATTCTTTCCGGATTTGTACGAACTTTCGAAACGTCACATGTATTGTCTCGGGCTGGAAATTCCGAAAAGAGATTTTCCAGCGAGATTGACCCGTATCCTAGAAATCCGACCCATGCGGCTGCGAATATTGTATTCCGCGTAAATGACAGACTGGTTTTCATCGAGCGATCGAATCCGATTCTGTGGAGCAGAGTATCAAACTTATGACTCAGTAGCGTGATTGAGCATCCGGCAGTTAGCCAGGGAGTTTCTTCAACACCCGAAAAATGAGACGAATCAAAGATGCGTGTTGTCGGCTTACCGTTTGAAGTTGAGAATGTCTCTGGGAGATTGAATCACTAACAAAACTTTCCCATCTTTCCTTCTATTCATGCAGCGATCTAAGATACATAACTTCTTGAAGTCGTAAGTCCAGAAAACCTCAGCGTGCTATCTGCCTCGCATTTGGCTTTTGATGCGAAGTTTCATTTCAGTTACACATTTTGGCTCCTTTTCCGTTGTTGCCTGAATTCCGAGATATGAGTTTCATTTCAATTTTGGTTGGCGGCGAATGCTCAAGATTTCTGTTTCCATCAACTGACCACGTTCTGCTATCCCGAGAGAACGGCCCGAAAAGTATCCGAGCTCCCGAGATTCTGACAAGCAGTACATTGTCTCGCTCTAGCACAGGGGTGTCAAAGACGGGGCCAACGGGCCACTTGTGGCCCGCCGAAATTTCCGACTTTCACGCCCCTGGGGTGTCGAAGTCAACACAAGTGGCCCGCGGGCCACGTCTTCGACACCCTTGTGGCCCGCCGAAATTTTGACTTTGACACCCCTGCTCTAGCAGAACTCCGGAGTCCCAGAGAGGCGATCGGAGCACAGTAATCGGGAAATTTTTCGAATTGAAATCCGGAATAAGTTTCTCATCCGGCACGTCCGCTCACGGATTGTCTCGTCGATCTTGACGAATGAATATCAGGCACTGGTCTCTTTCCCCTGAAGAAATTTTAAAGTTTTTCTGTTCGACTTTTACAAATTTCCCGTGTCAGGATGGATACCTGTCGGTCTTGTCGCAAAGTTTTGCTCTTATGAGCGGAGAATGTGCTTCCACGCTCTCTGGCGTGCATGTCAGCTTGAATTAAACTTCATTTCCAATTTTGTCTCGACTTAGTTTCTTCAAGAGCAGGGCTTGCATCTTGTGCTGAATGTTTATTGACTATCTATCTGCTTCGACCTGTAGGTCAGAATAACGCCCCGGGATCGTCGGACTTGACCGAGAGTCCGGTGTCACTGACCCAACGAAACCAAGTACAGCTCACGCCCCGGCTGCTGCAATTGATACGCAACAGCAACAGAGTTGACGTGGACTTGAGCCCAGACGCCGGCAAGGAGAATTCGAGACCTTTGCCCGGCTCTGGGCTTTTCCCTGGATCCATATATTCGGTCGATGCGAACTTGGAGCCGAATGACTCCGATGCTGAAGAGATTACCTCCGACATCCATACGATCCATCCCGACCAGCAATCAGTTCTGCTTCAAGAACAGCAGCTCTACAACGACACTCATCAGCAGAGGCTGCCCTCTTTCGGAAAGGTTGGCTAATTTGTCGTTGAAATCGAGAAATTGAATCGGCCATATGGAGGCAAGATAAGTAGCGCAGAGGAGATTATTGAGAACGTTGCCTCTCGTTGCAGACTTCGGTGATCCGAGAGACGAGTCTTGCTTCGCAATACCTGCAATCTCAGCAGACCACGCAATTCAAGCAAGCGATCGGCCTTGTTAATGGAGCGCAAGACCTGAAGGTCTACTCCTTGAAACAGGTATGAGCGAGAAGTTTGAACGCAAAATATCACACGGCTCTCTGCTTCATCCCCGAATACTGCAAACTGACCCTTATTCTCTTCATCCGGGAAGGAATCAATGTCGATATATTGAAATATCCTATCTATAGCCTAAGCTCATGCCTGCACACTAATTCAGGAGGTTGGCTACCCGAATCCGGAAAATCAAGAAGTATCGTTCTCGAACGTAGGTTTGAATATCATACCGGGCCTGAACATCCCGTCGACAGCCGGTCTCAGTATTCATCCGATAAACACGTCGTCAAGCGTGGCACACGTCCCAAACATCCAAACACTGTCGAATTCGTGTTTGGGTCTTTCTCAAGGAACCTCAGTGAACATTTCGTCAAATCTAGGCACGTTTTCAACTCCAACATCTTCGTCCTCTGTCATCATGGATCCTCAGCATCTATATCAGGTACTCGAAATCGATTTGCATAACTTCCTCCACACTCCCCCGGCACCTATCGCGAGTCAATTACATCGAACGCAGAATCTCCTCATGACTCGAGAGTGAACTTAGAAGAGAACTCTCCGATTTTCAGGTGGCTGCTGCCCAACAGCTCGTTTCATTGGGCCAGGCAGCAGCTGCAGCCCATGGTGGGCAACCGCCCCCCGTGGCGGGTCTACAACTTCTGAACTACGCAAACCAGAACAACTCGAACGCAAACTCGAATAACGGAAGCAGTGAACACAATCTAGCTGTAGCATTGGGTGAGTCTCATACGAGTTTAGTCTTAATGAGAAGTCGGCTTCTGATTTCGCTTCTGCAGCTCTCGTGTATCGGATCCGGTTCGACAAGCAGTAGCGGTTCTCCGAACATGGGAGCTCGAGGGAAATCAACGGTCCGAGTGAACCGTCTTGTGAGCAAGCAGTCCAATTAAGTAGATCGACTTCCATTCCCGTTTGCAGCTACGCAAAACGCGGGCAACAACGGCGAAAAGTCGTGGCCATGTCCATCATGCAGGATTCCTTTCGCGTCAGCTATCGAGCTCCAGGCCCACCTCACCACGCACACCCAGAAGCCGGGGCAGGTATGTCAATTCCTGATATGACACTTTCCTCGTTGCCGGGACCGAGAAATCCTTGTTGAGGCGCCGCGATCACTCCATGTGGATACTATCGTACTCATATGCTGCAGATTTCTGGACAGGTTGAGGGACGTAACATTCCGTGCGATGTGTGCGGAAAGTTGTTCGCGACTCAGGACCGTATGAAAGCCCACATGCGTTCAGCTCACCAAACCGATAAGAATTGCTCCTGCAGCATTTGCGGATCAGGTACGTCGAAAAGTGCAACATGCCCTTATCATGATCTCTTGAACAAAGTGACTCCTTTCCAAGGTAAATCTGTGGCGAGAGCGTTGTTTGAACCGAGAGTGACGCTCCGCGTTTTCTTGTGCAGGGTTCAGCTATCGCTGCAAACTACTGGACCACATGCGAACACATAGCGGAGATCGGCCCTTTCATTGTGACGTTTGCGGGCGAGGCTTCTCACAAAAGAATCACCTCACCCGGCATACAATGATTCACACAGGAGAACGGCCGTTCTCCTGCGAATTTTGCGGCAGAGGCTTCTACAGGAAGGATAAACTCACTAGACACAGGCGCACACATACTGGTGAGTCCAAGCGATCGAAAGGTGAATGAAATTGAGCTTATTTTTCCGCCATGAAATTAATATACGGAAGCTGTTTGCGACGGAAACGAATGACGTACCTGGTCTGCTTGTTAGCTGCTCCCAACCCCAACCCTAGTATTCGAGCATTTGATCAGTCAATAGTTTGAGAGGGTCGAACCATTACGTCTCGCAGAACGTGGGTTCGGCCCTAGTGCTATTTGAGTCATTCCTCTGAGTTTCGCTTCCCAGGACATGCTTCGTGATTCTCTCCTTGAAGACTCCTCCCACTCTGTGATCGTGCTCGCATGAGTTGAGCGATATTTTCTGCATGTCCATTATTGCGGCTAGCTTCATGCCGAAAGCTCTTTCTTTCTTTAAGGACTGTCAGTCTCGAACTCTTCTACGGCGTCAGCCATTTCCATTTCTGTTCGTGATTCTTGGCAAGCGAGGAATTAATGCCGCCGATTCCCAGAATGTTCGATTTTTCTTCGGGAATCCGGGCCACGAATTTATCCAGAACCTCGTTCCGCTCTCCTTTCTCAATCCCCTCCACCCTTGGCAACTGTTCAAAAAGCCTACGCTACTTGTTGCCTTTATGTCAGCTACGCGGGCTGCAGCTCAGCTTTTTGCAAATGTTTCTCCGGTCGTGGTCTAGACTCCAGATCGTTGATCTTGTCGCCCTAGATAGTTGCGATCCCGATTCCCTGGTTCTTCAAGAATCGTGAACGAACAGGGAGGGCGCTGGCTGCCAGTGCTCAGCTCCGGTGTCTTGTGCCCTTCACATCGATTTCGAAGGAGTATTCGAGCATGAATCGCAGGAATGGTTTTGAACGGAAATGATCCCGGAATCGTAATTCGAAATTTCGTTTCGACGGGGTTCTGAAATCCTGGAGATTTTGCAATGGATCGTGAAACCGTAGTCGTAGGCTTTGACAGACATTCCCACTGTTCGTAGTGCACTCCCTCCTCCTCTCGACGCTTTGTGAAGCAAGGACTTGGAGCTCATTGGGGGAGCTTTGAGCGCTAGCAATCAACGAATATGATACGAGTAGCTCCACAAGTCACCGGGTTGAGTGGTCTGGATATGATCAGCTGTTACTCGACCAGTCGATCTGGTCTCGCCACGATCCACTATTGCCAAACACTGTTTGGGATCGCTTGCCAATAATGCCGAACCTTCGTGCGTTCGTCGAAGCCTCCTGGAGGGCGGGGATGGTCATCAACCGATTGCTTCATTGAGAAACTATCCTCTCACAGATGGTCTTGCTGCTCCCCTCTGAAACTATTCCTGTCCGGCTGCTGCCTTCGCGGTCCAAACCCTGTACCTCCCAGCTCAGAGCGATCACTCTTGCGAACGCGCCTCCTTGGTCCCTTTTTAGCTAACCCCTCTCGTCCGAACAGTCTCCCTCCCTTCGTGGACCACACCTGAATGATCCCGTCCCGGCCAGCCCGACTGCTGTCCTTACCCCAACTTTGTCCTTCGGTGGCATTTCGTGGGTTTCATGGAGCTCGATCACACACTACCGATCAAATTCGTCCCTCATTTTCTGTCCCCCACAGAATCACTGGGGCCTAACGCCGCGTCTCCGAATCCCGTGAAAAACTCTTGGACCATTCACGCCGTTTTGGGATATTCTAGCCGCATAAATCAGATTGTAGAGGAATCCATGGAACTGTGGCAAGGCCGGCTTCTCCTGTTTGGAAAATTTCCGCTTTTTTGGATCCGGGGCCTTCAACGAGCGATTAGGGGCTTTCCGGGCACCGTTTTCTAGTCCAATACGGTCACAAACTTGCTTCTTGCTTCTCTTTTTCTTGCTTCGATGACTGCTCAGTTGACTATGATGGAATGTCGATGCGGCGAAACCCGCTTTCCCTGCACGTCCACGAAGCGCCAGGCCGATGCGGAATCGACCGATCGGCCAGCTATCCAACCTTCCTAGCCTGTGATTCAATCTGCCGACCAGTGAACGTCAAGAGTTTTATCTAGCAAACAGTCCCGTTTGAAAAGATAGTGTAGGTTTCTCGCGAGTAACGTTGTGTCCATTATCTGCCCCGCTCCAGGCTGGCCTCCGGGCGAGGCACCGAAGGCGTCGAATGGCGAACAAGTGGGCATGGCGCTTGCACTGATGAACCAGTCGGTTCAACAACCGGGCAACAATGGTGGCAACAGTGGTCAGCAGGCAAACGGGGGGGCAGGTCGAGGCGGACGGCGTGCGACCATCAACCCTGTGACTTGCCACTGCGAGATCTGCGGTCGCGGATTCACCGAGAGAGCGCATCTCGCTAGACACCATATGATCCACACAGGCGAAACACCGTTCATCTGCCCGGTCTGCCAGAAGGGCTTCTACCGAAAGGATAAGCTCAACGGCCACATGCGCACGCACACTGGTACGTCGACAAATATAGTGAGAAGCCGAACAGAACAAACCTCGAACGAAAACATGTCCTTCTGAACTTTCGACGAACCCATCAGTGCCTAGTTCCTTTACAATTTTCTCTGACTCTCTGTGAACTGCTCTCTGGTGTCTATCTGCTGTCTGTATGCGAATAGCATCCCAATTCCCTCAATCATGAGAACTGGGATTCGTGTTCTGGACCTGGAACAGACCATCGCGTAGGAGTCTTAAGGCGCACACGAAAAAATACCGTTCCATGACGAGAACGCGGTTCGCTGATTTCGGTTCGAGAATCCTCCGCGACGGATCGAAGTTCTTCTCGTTCCGCTTTTTCGGCTGTATGTCTAGCTCGCCGATGATTCTGATATCCAAAGAAAGCGTGTACATGACAATGAGCGACCCAGTTTCCGAATATCTCTCTACATGAATCGATCTCAATCTTCTAGAGCTGGTCAACGCTAATTTGAAAGCACTCTAGAGGCCGTGTGCGTTGAATGTATGAAATGGTGTATGTATGAATGTAGATGCATTCCATCACGTGCAGTTCACCCCAACCCGTTGGATCCACGCTGATGCTATGCAGCCCCAGTACTTGCGCAAGATCAAAACAACAAGTATAGAATCCATGCAACATGGATGCCGCTTGACGTAGCTCTTGTGCCAAGGAAACCGCTGAAACCGCCTCAAGGCTTCAGGCCCGATAGATCACTCTCTGGCACCGTTTCGATGGACCTTCCCGCACCTATGAGTTTCCTCAATAGCTTCCGGCTAGGCTAGCGATTTCCTCGAGACGAGACTAGGTTGTAATACACGCGATGTCTTACTCGGGAATCCATCCTCTTCGGAAGTTGCCATCCTAAGACGCACGTTTCAGTGTCACAAAACACTTGGAAAATCTTGCCCGCCCGCCAACTACAGCCCGTCAGCTGACACTCCCTGTTGCATTCAAAGCAGTTTTCCACAATTGAGAATTCGCAACACTACCCGACCACCGTCGGTAAAGCTGCATCTTGAGGATGGGAACGGAGGAGGATGGGAATCCCGTTTGTTTTTGAGTTGATCTGTGCTTATCAACAGCTTCTTCACAACAGCGCTCCCAATCGTGAATACGTTCCTCCGTTATGTTCTCCACTAGTCTGACGTCGACCCAATGACCGAGCACCTTCCTGAGTTCTCCTGTCATGTCGTAGATGAACGTGTTGTATGTCTGCGTGAGTGTTTGCGTGAGAAACCCTCCAGCATCCCATGTCCCCAATCCTGCCCGTGACATCTGCTACTGCTGCTGGTTCTGCTGCCTCTGCCGACTCTGCAACGAACTCTCGTGATGGAAACCGTGATGATTTTTATCGAATCTGCCGTGTGACTCTGAAGAGAATGAGTTGAGTGTGCGTGTGCGGAGGTTCGGAGAAGAAAAGTTTGAGAAGATTCGTCTCCTAGACTCGTTCGATATCCATCTTTGTGTCTATCTGTCTGTTCTAGGGGAGAAGCCGTTCGTCTGTTACGCGGATCCCAACTGCGGGATGGGTTTCCACAAAAAAGAGAAATTGGCCGATCATATGCTGACGGTGCACATGGGTGCGGGCTCGGCGTTGGCGGGAGTAGCACCGCCCGCTCAACGGGAAACCACTCGCAAGCCCCGTAAGCCTTCCCATCCGCAGCCAACGCATCAAAGCAGCTCCAATGCGTTCCTAACGGGCGACGCCGGAGTCGCTGCCGAGCGCAACCTACAGTACAGCTGCCTCAAGTGCGGCCAGGCGTTCTCGGCCCTCAAGTGGCTTCAGAAACATAAATGCACCTACGCTGCCGCGGCCGCCGCTGCTCTACTCCAGGCTTCAGGAGCTCACAGCTTCCTGTAAGCTTCGTTCCGATACGGTAGTCTGAGAGAACCAGAGACACAACAAAAATTAGATGAGGAAGAAAACGTATTTACGGGGCGAATGCGGAGTTGTGTGAATGTGTGTGTGTGTGTGTGTGCGATAGTGTCGTGTCAGATCAAAGGCAGAGAGAATTCCCTTCGAAATCCAGTGGATTGAGTTGAACTCAACCAAGCAGACACCCCGGGTGAAACTCGTCTAGGTGAACAGCGGAAATGAGATTTGTGAAGGAACCGTAATCCCTTTGGGTCTCTCGGTTTCATCCAAGAAGGTTTCGATGTTGATTATCATCTTCATCACACCA
The DNA here is from genome assembly GCA_028455905.1 of Neoseiulus californicus. Lineage (NCBI taxonomy): Eukaryota > Metazoa > Arthropoda > Arachnida > Mesostigmata > Phytoseiidae > Neoseiulus > Neoseiulus californicus. Next base: position 2,251,991 of record JAMQGS010000007.1, read on the forward strand.
CTCGTACTCCTCATCTCAGTTTTCAACTGACACGGCACGTCATTCGATGAGCTCAATCCTAGTGCATAGTTCGCTCTAAATTCAGCTAGAAATCCCATAATTTCGTCAGGTCGGAACTGGAAGTGACCGTATGCAGCAGTCCGACGACCTTACCCCGATACAAGTTATTTCGAAAGTATTCATTTCACCGAGAATCATTTCTCTGTTGATTGTGAGCGTAAGAGGCGAGCGAGAGAGAAAACCAGAAGAGATATTTGTACTACTTCGAAGGAATTTCGAGTTTCGGAGTGACATGTTTTGTCTCAGGTTGTCAATACTTAGCTGATTGAAACTATCGATTTCCAAATCAACATATTGCCTCCCCGGAATCCCTATGGAATATTCTTGCATACCATGATATTCATTCCTCATTATCCTTTCGATTGCAGACCCCCCTTCGTCGAGGGGACGCCAGTCGGGGTCAGCGGCATCGGGGGCGGTGGCGCTTCAGGGAGCGGGCATGGCGGGAACGCAAACGGGTCAGCCGGCAGCAACGCAGGGACAAACGGGCCAGCAACTAATGGGCAACAACAGCAACAACAACAACAACCCGCTGAATCACCACCAACATCTAGCGCACAGCTCCCTACAACACATGCAGGGCCATATGCAGTCAGTGTCAACAGCGCAAGCGCCCACGCAGCAAGCAGCTCCGGTGACCACCAACCCTCTTGCAGCGCCACCGCCTTTCCCGGCTATTTCTACGGGAACACCGGCAACTATGGATCAGGACCTCCAACAAATCATCATGAACCCCATATTTCGATCTCAGCTTCCAACATTCTTGAATGCAGCCGCTCTGCAGCAAGTCACTCAACAGGCCCATCAGGTGAGTCACGGAGGAGGCGACCATGACCCTCCCTCACTGACTTCTTGGTGACTCTCAATGAGGAATAAATTTCGTTCGAGCATATCCTGACAGCCAGGTTTCACGTTACAGGCCAGTCAACATCTTCAGCAGGGCGGACGAGTCCCAGAAGCCTCGGGGGGCTCTCCCGGGAATCCCAGTCCACAGGGTCCCGGACAACCCCAGGGCCAGGATCAGTGCAGTCCCAATCCCGCGACTCCTCGGAGGGACAAGGATCAATCGCCGCCGCCCGGAACACCTCAGGGGAACGGCGGTCAAAGCAGCAGTCAGAACACCAGCGTCCAGGAGAACAACCTTATTCAAGCGGTAGCGCGTCAGGCTCTCCTTCAATCCCATCAAACAAACAGCCTCTTGAAATAAGCTAGAGCTTGCTTCTTGGCGGATAAATGTGTTGTCCTCTTTGAATCGGACTGAACTCCTATCTTGAAACCATCACACGAAAGAAAATCACGGATCCGAATGACATCGCCCGTCTGTGGACGGACATTTCGGGCCTCACCATCGCCAATACAAAATGGAAGACGACAACCGCGGCCGTGGCAGCCCCCCTGCGAACCAGGGACGCTAGGACCATGTGAAACATGCAATATTATACAAGAGTCCGGGCTGTTACGGCAAAACAACACGATGAACGGCTGTATTGTTGAACGACCCCAGAACACCTCATAATAGAAGAGGAAGAAGAAGAAAAATATTTCATAAGACGTGCCATAACGCTGGTGTGACTGTTCTAACGGAAGAAACAGAAAGAAGAGATGATGCCTGCCGGAAAAGCCGACGTTGGAACCAAACACAACAGAAACTATTAGAAAAGCCTCTCCGAGACGAGAGAGAGCATCGCCCCTGAGCAACTGACCGACGATCTCGGATCTACTCAGAGATATGTTACAGAACCAACGTCCCATCGACGAATCAAGGACACGGTGGTCTGTGGAGCCCCAAACACGCATTTCCGTCATCATGGTTCTAGGTCAACGTCGCTAGTTCGATGTTAACGTGAGAAGATGGACTTGTCGGGTTTGCCACGATTCCACCGGTCCTGCCAACTCAGAGTGCATCGCAGCCGTAAAGCCAAGCCGACTGAAAAGACCTATTGCCTGACTGATTGAAAACAGAAACTGTTCGATCAGAACCATTAACGCCAGCCTCATCCCATGCCTACCCTTCTCCTCGTCCTCGTAAACCTCATCGATTGACCACTCGTAGAGAAACTGAGAAAGCATCCAGAGTGTTCGTGAGGCGGAGCGAGAGGAGCGGAACCTGAGAATATAGAACGTTTGTGTGAATGTACTTCTAGAACCCTTCGTGATCTACGTGGTGTTTTTCGTGCACAGCTCCCCGTTCTAGACAGATGAGAAGAGAGAGATTTTGAACAAATTGTGAGTGGATGTGTGCCGTAGAAGGCTCGTGCACACCCATTATTGCGGATGTATGAATATTTATATATATCTTATTGTCAGAATATGTATAAATATATCTTGTAGTTCGCCCTTAATAATTCGCCACTGAAAACTCGGCCACCCTGGACACCCTCCAAACGCGACGACGTTCGACGCTGTCGTCGGAGGAGGGAGGTTTCAGGGGTGGACCGGACCAGCCAAGATGTCGCCTGAAATATCGAAAACAACTGAACATCCCAAATCAACGACCTCTATCCTACGACGAATGCAACTTGTGCCATCTGCTTCGTCCACTTACGAAAGAAAAAAGGAGCGAGGTCTACTAATTGTCCAGTGATGAGCTTACTGCTCCTGTGAAGCGCCGCGATTCTCTATCCATTCACAATGCGAGGTCCAATGGACGCGGAGGACGACGATGACACCTCCAAAGTGCTAACAGCCGTTGTTTCAACATCAATGTTTGACTAGATGTATTCTCTCAACAATTCACTGAAATATACGATGCCCTTAGCATCGACCCGATTGCAAGTTCCAACCAAGTAAGCAATCAATCTATCCGAAGAGCACTACACAAAACTTGTGCAGGGTGGTTGTAAAGTCGAACAGCGACTTGACTGAGAGTTCGCTGGCAAAATGCTGAGTGCCCGCGAACATCGAAGCCTACGAACGAGAAACGAAACTTCTTACACGAATCGGATCATTCGTCCCAACCCGAGAAGGCAAGCCGTTTGCCGAATGACGGAATATCTATCGGATAATTTCCTCTCTTTATGATATTATCGCACATACGTAGAGAAACCAAAAACCAAACCAACTGTCGAAACTATGAAGAGACGAAGCTCATTCACGATGCGGAATGGTCGAAAATATGAGATATAGATCGACACTACGACGAGACCGACTTGATGAATCGGAGAAACGAACATCAATGTATCAGAAACCATTGAAAAATTGGAACGATAAACTAAAAATCCCGTTTTGGGGCAACACAAATCATCAGAGTAGACTATTCGTTGAAGTTCACTCCCAGATTCCACGTTCAGATATCGCGATCGAATTGATGGAATTAGATCAATTCCTGCGCCACCGGAATTTTAGAGAGATTTAGGTCTTTACGTTCATATGAGGGTCAGGCTCCAACCAGCCTAAAGTACTTTTAGGTAGAGTTCTGTTGAGGTCGATGGTTGACCGAGGTCTGAGCTTTGCATTCCAATGACAGAGCTTTACCTTTTTTCGTGTGGTAAGCGTGCTGGCCACATTTTTTCCTCTTATGTTCGGAATGTAGCCGATCTCCGGCGGTTGACCTATATGCAGGGAGATGATGTATTATGAGGTTGACCACTTATTTATTCCAATAAACATTCTAAAAGAACTGCCCAACGAAATCCTCCGTGTCTCATTTGGAGAAACCGATCGAAAATCGGAAATGTCAGCTTTATGAAATGAAGCCCGTGCACTCGATCCCCAGAAAGGTCGGAGCAGGGAATGATAAACACTGTTGCGCCGGTCGGCCAACTCGGTAGTCGCTTCTAATCAAGGCATCGAGTCGAGTTTCGCCTGTGGTCGATGCCGGAGTTTCCTTTAAGCTTTCATCATAATGCTAGTTGAAAGAAAATCGAATAACTGAACCGAAGCTTTATTTACAACTGTTTCTCAGGGGGCTGATCATTGTGGCTTCGCAAATGGTGTGGACGTGAGAACCTCTTTTATACTTCGACGTTTGATACGTTCACTTCTCAACTTCTCAATTCTAGGCGATACGAGAGTTGGCGTAGTCAGAGGCGAGAAGCCCGATAGGTCGTGAACCGCGTGCCGAACTCCGCTCCGAGGGGGATTTGCGCTCGTGAGATTCAAATTTCCAATTTTTTTTCTCTTCAGATTGGCCTGCGAAGGCGGTGGCATCGTTTCTGCCCGGGGTGGTAGCGTGCAGTCGTCCTCAACCAAATTCAGATTGGCTTCGCTGAGGTACACAAGCTCTCTCAGGTCGGAGATGGTTGGCTGGAATCAATTACCCATCTTTGAGGGCTTCAACTGGCAACAATGAACCCCATGATTGTTCAGGTGGTGGATACCCGAAATTTCCATGCTTTGTTGGATTCGCCTCCAAATAACGAATCGGGTTCAGCCCGGAATGATAGGATGAGAGAAATTCAGACGTACCGGGTCGATGGCGATTATTATTGCATCCTCGTCTGCCTCGAACTCGTCTCTGACGCCGTCCGTCATCAACTTCGTTCGCTGTTCGATCAAGTCACCGAATCGATGCAATGCTTCTTTCGCTCGCTGCAGACAATTTCGTTGATCCGCCAAACTGCAAGGGTGAGCGTTCGGGCTGAGTTCGAAAACCTCGACGAAAGATAGGCATCAGATCAGATCTTCATTACCCGTCAAGTCGGGGAGTTCGTGTAGACTTCGAGGCTTCCATCTTGTACGCGTTCAACGACGGAATCGACCAATCTATGATCATAGAGGGAAGGAAACTATTCTTTTTTTGCCACAAGGACTCACATTCTGTCGATGGATGAGCCCACTGAAAGTTTCTCTATGACATCATTGAAGAGCGGTCCTCTGTTCCTGAGAATCGTGATGATCAACCGCATGTAGAGCACCATATCGACTTCGCCCTGCGAAATTTTCTCGTTCATGTCCTCGATCTGGAGAACAGAAGAGATTTGCTCACGATAAATGAACTTCCTGGGTTATGATGCTGAGATATCTATGCACGTCTGAGCTGTAGGCGGATTTGAAGCGGAATTCATCTTTATACAATGTACTAAAGCCATTTTTAATGAGAATCCTAACCAGAGGCGAGGCTTCGGGGATGGCTTGGAGCAAGTCTTCCGGAAGAGATTCTATCATGGCCACTGCATCGCGACTAGGCGCGTCAGACTGAACTATTTCGAGTAGTCGCCGGAGTGGTCCTGACACAGAGGCGATCTCAGAGAGCGCGTTAGAAAATCTCCGCAGGTTAAGCTCGTCATCTTCTGTTGTCCGAGTTCGTTCTTGGGCTTTCGTGAGCTCTTCTCGACTTGCTTCGACAGCTTCTTCGGTTTTGAGAAGGTCCGACACCAACAACTCCATTTGCTTCTGCATCTCGCAACGAAGTTCCTCCGCCAGCTGGAAACTCAAATCGAGAGTTGTTAGGACAGATATATGAGTACCCTAAAGTCTGGGAGATAAAGGTCTTTTCGTGCCCCATAGGCCCCCTGTTTAAGGGGAATTTCTTTCTCATAGAGTCCAATGCAAAAGTCCTTTATCTGATAAGTCCTTTATGCGCCAGACTTTGGGGTAATTGGGAGTGGATGGGTTCGGTCTGTAGGATTGAGGAGCCGAGACACGGAGTGAAAATGTTTGGGCTCTACCTTTGCATCGGCTTCTCTCTGTTTGCTGAAGAAGTTTATGGCTGATTGGACAGTGTCCTCCGAAGCATCGTAGGGAGGCATCAGGATACCGAGCGCACTCGATTTTTTTCGTGCGACCCACTCGATCACGGCCAGCAGGACCTGCAGGAAAGCACTTCGACCTGTAACGAACCAGTATTGAAGCATCATACCATCTGCTGGAGAACGCGAATCTTATTTTGAATCGTTCGTTGCTCGATCAAGAATCGCTTACGCACCCGGGGTGGTGAAGAGAGCCATTTTGATGGGTGGGACGTCAACCAGTTCTCCGGTCTCCAACAATTCTTGCAGGAAAGAACACAGAACTTTCCGGAAATCTCCTTCTCTTCGTTTGTCAAAGAGAGGAAGGCAGAACTTGAACTTTTCTTTATAGAGTTGAGGATCCGCGAAGGGGAGCAGGAATTGGAATACAGAGAAGAAAGCCTCGTTGTTCGGTGACAGGAAGATTCGCCTATAATGTCAACAGCAAGGGTTGGTTGAGCTCGCGAGGCGGAATTTCCGATCGGAAAACATTCATTTTGGTGGAAACTTGCTCCGAGACGAACTCAATTTTTCGCGTTTCCAGAGCTTTAGCACGTTTCGAGATACGAATCCTCTCCGTCAAGTTGCGCGGTAACTCGATTAGAGAAGCGGAACACAAATATCGAGTAGTCTCCTCATAGTGTTATCTGTCAGTGACATTTACTCACTTATTGAACCAGTCGCGGTCTGATGTGTATCCTATATCTTCCAATGATATGTAGACCATCTCGGCCATTTCCTCGGGAGACATATCTCGTGAGCAGCCACGGTTCTTGGAACCCACTTCCTTCCCTGAAAATGTAGCTCGCGCCGCACACGATTCAACAACTGACCGCCAGAAACCCACCTGTGGCGTGCCGAAGGGAATCCATAGAAGCTTAGGTGGCTTGAGCAAACCGCGCCGCGCCGTGACCAGGTACAACAGCGAGCCGCGCATTCGCGCGGAGGCTGATCTCACAGAGGTGGAAATCTTTCGCGCTACCTATAGTTTTCCCTCAATAGTCAACGATGCCGTTCCATGGAGTTCTTCAGAGCTGAGACCATGGAATCTGAGGATGCGAGCGGCATCAGGGGGAGATATATTGGTCTTCGGTAGCAGTGAACCAGGGAAACTAGACTGCTTCGAGTCTTGCTTCTTGAGATAATTCCGCTGGGCTCCCGATTGTTATGGAACGTTGACGGATCGTCTAGGCAATATGGTCTGCAAACCTATTGCATCATACCATTCAGCCAACTATCCACCGGAGTTTACAAGTTGAACTTCTGCGTGCCTAGCACACCACTCATAATGACGATACCGAGGTTGGAAGATGAAGCTTGCGGAGTCAGCCCTCAATGGATCAGCCTTATTTGACGTCAGGCTTATGCCCGTCAGGCTCATGACTCTCCGGTCTGGTCGTTGTGCACAGTAGCAAGGCTCGCGGCCTCGAGTCCACTGCTGCGAGCTCGGAACCTTGCGATGCTGAAGAACTTCGATATCCCGGCGCTCATCCCTACCCCGGCCTTGGGGGCTGCGGGTACAGTGAATTTCGTCATCCGTCTCTATGCTTTTTTTGTCATGCAATTCGGAGAGCATCATTCAAGGTCAGTTGTTAAGGTCGTTCCAGGGGGGCTGTTTGCTTGGACTCAAGCGGAACCCTGCAAAAAAAAACTCGTTGCGTCGTCTCTTCACTTTGCGGGGAAAGATGGCCGCTTGCACCGCTCCTCCAAACTCATGGTTCGGTTGTCTTTCTTTCCCGACCCCGGCTACAAGCTTCGGATCACCATGAATTGCTCGATTTGGTCTTGAGGGCCCGCAGACTGAGATGTTCTACGATAACCATATTTGGAAGAGTTTGTGCCTCAGGGGAGGCCGATCCCTCCATTCTTGATGTCGGTCGGTTCACTCAGAGGTGGCCGCACGCGGGCGCCACACGGAATTATCGAAGATAGCTCAAGGAGCACCGAAGCATATTCGGCGCTCGAGAAAAGCACCTCGAATAGGAAAAATGCATGAGCCTCGAGGATGTCTCAGAAACGCTGGTTAGGATCATCTTGAGTGGCTCTGATCAACTGCTTCAATCGGGGAGCCGATCGTGGTTGGAACCTGTGTCTCGCTGGAAGAATGAGTCTCATACTATGCACGATGCTGCTTTGTAGTTATTTTTCTCGTTCCAATAACGAATGTGAAGTATCAGGGAAAAGACTCCTCGAGGGCGTTGAATCCGTCCTCAGATGCCGCTGGCGGGGACGTTGAGGGGTCGGGGAACGGTCGCACTTGTTTGGGTTCTGACCTCGATGACAACGGTCAATGCCTCGGCAGGAACACCCAGAGCTCCCACTGGAAGTAAGCCACACATGAGCTCTACCTCCACATGCGATCCAGGCGGACGGAGCGACCTTTCGGATCCGCTGACGCTGAAGCACCTGACCTTCAAGAGAACCGAGTCGGACTGTAAATCGAAAACGTGTCTCGATCAAGAGATGATTCGGTGTCGAGTTAAGGGTTGGATCGACGACGAAGAGCCACAGTTACGATGCGACGCCAAATCTGTTCCCAAAGGATACTCGTTCTTGTTGATGAGCGTGAAATGTGAGTTCTACGAAGGTTGTATCGCCAAAGACACGTGCAGGCTGGTATACAAAATTGTAAAGGCCAGCAAGTCCAAGGAGAATCACAAGCATGGCAGACGATCGTCAAATGGTAGCCCTGCCTTCATCATCCTCCTATGCATCGTGGCCAGTTTCTCGGTAGCCTCCTCCGGCACTCAAGGACTGCATCCGCATCATCATCATGCCAGCTTCAGATATCATCCGTACGGTGGTTACGGCTATTACGGGGGCTATCCTTACCGTGGATACGACCATTGTGGCTACGGGTACGGTCACCGCGGCTACGGATACGGTCACGGCGGCTACGGATACGGTCATGGTGGCTGCGGTTATGGCAATGGCGGGTACGGCTACGGCGGTGTCCCTGGTGGCTTCGGACTGGGTCTTGCAACTGGCGGACTACTCGGCTACGGATTGGGCTCAAGCAGCAGTTGTGACAGCGGACTCGGTGGTATTGGAGGCTTTGGATCCAACGGAGGCGGTGGTGGCTGTGACGATGGAGGGGGGGGCTTTACTAGCGGAGTCGGACACGGAACCCTCAGCGAGGCTTGAGCGACTTGGACGCGGAAGTCGACCTGCTTACAACGGAACGCATCATTGGCTAATAACAAGTTGGACATTTCCATGCAATTTGGGAGGTTCCATCCTTTTTCATCCCAATGAAATGCACATTGAAGCGTTGAGATCATTTCTATTCGGCTCTGCTTCGGGAGGCTGGCTCCACCTTCCCGCCTTCCGCGAATTTCTCGCGGCACACCGTTGCCCGGAGCGTCGCCGTCGTAGTGACGATTTTTTATCCATCGGCCCCGTAACTTCTCAAAGATCCCTCATGCTTTCACTAGGAGCATCCCGTCTCGGATACCGGAGACTTCGTTGATGGCTTGCATTTTGTTTGGTCATTGAGGGCATCACTAGCACCTATTGAATCAGCGATGGCGCTCTCTCCGCCGGACGGGCGGCACTTGCTGTCTTCCGGCACCGGACGCCGGTATCACACCATGATGACCCTGAAGCGGTTCTTCACGTTCTTCCCGAAAAAAAAACAGGCACGCCACGCCACTGACTCTTGAATTGTTGCCCCCCCCCCAAACGTCTTACCGACAAAAAAAATTTAAGGGGTTACCGGATCTGATTATTGATAACACTTTTCTCTTTGAGACACAAGCATCATTTTCAGAGTCGAGCCCTACGATCCGTGAGGGTTGCGAACTCGTTTATAGCATCTCCCATATCAATACCACTCAATAGTTCATTCTCTGTAGAAAAGATCGCAAGGTTAGACGAGCGCATCTGGCTCATAGTTGACCGCAAGTACGATTTGATGATACGGAGGCAAACGACGATGTTTGCGACACGAATATCGAGAGTGTAGTCCTTTATGAACTGCAGGAGCTTCAGCGGACCTCCGTCGACGATGTAATCACTTCCTGGCGTTGCACAGCTCGTGAGAAGTTCTCAGAGTCCCGTTCTTTCAACACGGGCCTCTTCCGGTTGATGTTCGGCAAAGCGTGTTCAAGATCGCATTCGGCATTCTCATCGAGAACCTGCGCAAGCTTCAGGAATCCAAATTTTCGATCGGGATCTTGCAACTGTTGAGATCTTAGCGAAATCTCCCGTGTGATTCTATCGATGCGAAAGAACATCTCCCGCTTGATCTCTTCTTCGAATGTCATACCAGTATCAGCCGAGTCAGATAAGGCTCATGAAGATTCGCCTAATCTCACGTCGCCTTCGACGAAGGAGCGGGACTTCAATCTGGAGTTCTCGACAAATACCCTTGGCAAATTCTAGTCCAGTAGCCACGAATTCATCTCGACCCCCAGTAAGCCATCCTCGCAAGCTACGAATTTTCAATCCGCTCTTGTAGATGTCAATCCCTCTCGCCTGAGGGTAGGGCTGGGAGTCGTTGATTTCACGATGAATTTCGCACCAGAAGCTCAAGTAGCAGGAGTATCGTGAAAAGTTTCTCGCTCCATATCATATTTCCCTCTCCTCTATCGTCGATAACGTTACATATGCGAGCGGGGGGAACATGTGGTGACGGGCGCACCATGAACACTACTGATGTGAGTCAAGCGCCGTTCACTCTGTTAAGATTATTGCTTTCCTGAATCGATCGATAAACGAATCGTGCTGCCTCTGGCGGGGGCGGAAAGCTGAATGGATGAGGAAGCTTCCGGGCGTACAAACTCCGGGGGCGAAATTGAGTGGCCGATGACAACAGCGCTCTCATCTTTGAAATCGGTGAGAGGAGAGCTAGTTGGTGACCACGTTTGCTCCGCTCCCCGAGTTTTGCCCACAAACTGCTGACTCGGGGCACTCCGATCCCGCATCGGCGACCCGATTGAGGCTGGTGGCAGTTCCTTCCCAAAAATCTATCACTACCATATTTGGGGAGGAATATCCTTAACAACTCGGAGAGGTTGAACCCGAAAAATGCCGCCAGGCACTCGGCGCCCCGGGCGGGCCGCCCTCCCGCCCCTCCCCCCCTAGTTACGCTAGTGTGTACACGGATACTTCATCGAGAGGTTCCTCTGGCCTAGTTGATTGACACTACACTCAAGGAGCACCCCCCCGCTCCTGGGGGAACGGGATCGACGTATCCTGGAGCGGAGCTGCTGGGAGGGGTTTCCCAGTTTTCTGACGTGCACACGATCGAGACCCAAAGAGGTTGAAGGTGCTTTCTTCAACCCGAAAGGTTGAAGAAAGCACCGATTGTACGAACCCCGGACGTAACAGAGTGCGTCAGAGTCCAGCGAGGCTCTTAGCCGTCGGGAATCATGATCTCCTAGAGGATCAGCCCGTTCCTGGACCCGTTCAGATCCTTCAGTTATTCTTCACCCTAGATGCTGCTCTGTAATCATTAGAGTCGGATGGTTAGACATGAAGGCTCCATGAGTTAGTCTCGGAATCGAGGCTTGCGGCCTCTCGAGATCAAGCTATCTTGACGATCTGGAAAACGGTTGGGCAACTTCAAACTCACCGCGGGCCACTAAATGAGCCGCGATCCGAGACGGGCCGGAAAGATCTTATATGTGTGCAACTCAGATAGACGAGAGATTGATTCAGGCTTTGCATGAGTCGGGAAGAAGCTCACCAAGCTGAGGTCGACGCGCGAGGGACTCTCAAGCTGTTCCACGCCGCGTCTCGTGTATGAATTCACACAACTGAGCGCACGCTCTTCCGAAATCTTCATAGCAAATGAGAGATGCCATCTCCACTGAGATGGCCCAGCGTCCTTCGATTCAGCTCGTGAGTCAATTGAGTTAGTGTTCTGCTCCATGACATGAGGTCCATGAATACTAGAGTATCCATAAGGAGAAGCATTCTTCTCTTCATCTCTTCTCTCGAGTCATTCGACGTCTCAGATTGCAATGACTGAGCAGAGGATAGGATAACGTGGGGCGTATCCGCCACCCCCGCTGATCTCAGCTTCGAGCCATTTTCCGGAAATTTTTGCGTGTGGCAGTCGAGAGCTCTCATTTAGGGAACGATTTGGATTGTGGATGGTATCCTGGATGAGGAATTTTGAATGCCACACACAAAGATTTCCGGAAAATGGCTCAAAGCTGAGATCAGTTGGGCAGGCGAATACGCCCCACGTTACCCTACTCAGTTTGTCCGCTCAAATACCGTTCCGGATTTTCACTACGACACATAGCGATACTAACTGGACTCGTTTTTTCGAGCCACAAGAACTATCATGAACCACTAACTGATTGTGAGCTAAGTTGAATCTGGTGAGAGAGGTAAGCGCCGCGTTCTGGCAAGGAGCTTCTGAGATTTCACTGGTGTCCGTCGGCTCCTATTCCCATACGTTATGAACGATGCACTAATGCTCCGATTTCCCCGGCTTGTCATTTCGGGCCGCTAAAGTGGACGATTCATAATGGAATACAAGGAATCATCAGAGGTAGTGTGGATACACCACCGTCCGGGGTTCCGCGGAAGCGCAGTGGCGGTATCAACTGCCCAACTCCTCCATGGAGGAGACGGTGAGTTTGAAGATCTCGAATATGCCTTCTGTCCGCACGAGGACCAGGGTACGGGGACACGGAAGCGAGTGATATATATTTTGTTGGAATCTCATCCCAAAAAATAGGTTCTTTGCTCTTGCGCTGGCATTTCAACACCTCCGGTCGCTCTGCGCTTCCTCTGCTCCAGACTTCACTGGTTGGTTCGTGGGGGTGTTACTTTAATACAAGAAAAAAACATCAACATAAATGACGAAGTACAAGCATTTGGGTACCCTCGCGTCAGAAATAAAGATCTGAATTTTCGCCGCCTCCTGACAGCTTGACTGGGAGCATCTCGTTGGGGTCGTCGTCTTCTCGGTTTTCGTTTACTCGACGAGCTGACCGGATGGCTGGCACAGAAAGACAAGCTTGACTGCAAGCGTAGTGAATATCGAAGAATACTAAATTCAAGAGCTGTAGTGTGCAATCGGGAGAACCTCTTCCACTATCACTGGTGTCGTTGATGCGGTCCACGCAAGGGCAGTTGCGTTTATGTGGGCGTGAATACGATATGATAATCGCGACAATGAGAACACAAAGACTGGAGTACCACCTCCCATCGCTGAACATCATTCACACATTTTTCTTGCCCATACAAAACGCATCGATCGCCCTAGCCTGGTATCGGCAGCGAGCACGAGCGAGCTTCGAATCAAGACCGCGGATCCTATTTCATCTCGTTTTCGCGTTTTGTGGTATGAAAGCGCTCCAAGCTCTTCAGTTTGTTATTGTTCATCTTTTCTCCTCATGATTTTTTCACCCGCGCTCATGATCGTTCTCCCAGAGATCGGGCAAGCTGTTGTCGTTCATGTCAGCCGTCCATTCTCCAGGGCGCGGCGGCCAAGATAGTCCACTCTGCTTCCAGCGACGGACGGGTAGGGTCGGTATTCGAACGAAGACAACGAGTCGAGCGGCTTTTCCTTCCATCGGTAGAGCCAACAGCGAACCATTGTAAATAAGTACGACGACCCTTTCTCCCAACAATTGGAGGGTGGCAATCTCTTCCAGAGTCTCGCGAACGCCGTGAGTGAGACGATCTCGTTCGCGCCCTTGGTTGCGTCTGTCCCTTGTCCACGGATTCGCCTGTGAGATTTCCGCCTAGCGATCCGAGTGATAGAGATTCTCGCCTGTTTCCAGCGATCAACGACTCGTCAACTCAGCGGCTTGCTCAAGTTTGTATCAGCACGCTGACAACTGCTGTCGAAACTCAGTGCCGAGGAACATCTGATCATCCAAGCTTCTCGAGACTGACGTAGCGTACTCCAAGAATCAAGGATGTCCCAACCGCTCAACATAGTCTGGATGATCTTCTGGGCTTTCGGTATCTTCGTCGGGTTCACCATCGCCATGATGGCAGCGGCAGCGTGAGTCGAGTCGCCGAGACTCATTGTTTTGTATTTTCCTTCTCCGGATTGTTCGCATCCTGGGCTTCCAGTGGGCAGAAACCAATTCGGGATTGATTCATATGGATAGTAGTTCATTTGAATCGACATGATCACGGCATGATCTCGTTCTGGAGAATCGGATCTGTTACCCCCTCGCTACGATCCATGGCGGTTCGAAGGCTCCTAATCCAAGGTTTCTTCATCATGGTGCAGTTAGAGCATGCCGGAGCAGTCGGCTTAATCGAGACGGTATCAAATCAGCTGCGCAGTGTTTGTTCGCGAACCCCTTCGCTTCTTCCGCTGACTACCTATCAGGTGTGGTGTGCGGGATCTTGGCTCCATGTCCAGAACGATCATTCGGTTCCGACTGCTTTAGCTCCCTATTGCTCGTAACAACAAAACCCGGGAGACAGCTTGAGACGAAGGAATCCGTCACAAGGTCCTGAAATGCTCTGATCCCTGTTCCGAATTTTCACGATTCCGTAAGAGGCATCGTTCCTGACTCATACAGTAAGAAAGTCTTAATTGAGCCGATGGAAGCGGAAACGGGACGATTGTTGTCCCGAGACCTTGTCGCATGCGTCATCCGCCACGCTGGTGCTTGAAGAAGTAATAGCGAATGAATCCAATCTTGCGACGGATCCCAACTGAATGGTGCTGCGGGAATGTGTATTCTACAATTGGCGGAACGATGAGTGGCTGATTGAGAAAACCAAAATGCCAGTTACACCGCAAATTTGCACCAACAGTTCAGTGGATCCCGGTCTACCGATGATGAGAACATCCACGCGAGGGGTCAATCTGCATTTACCATGAGACAAAGATCGCCTCGATATGGTCTCGTTATGACCGAATCGCATGTGGCGCGCAACTTCTCCAAATGCTCCGAAAACTCATTCAGGACCCTATCATGCTTTCCAGATACATCGGACTATACATCTTCGTGCCGTGTCTTCCGAACATGGGACGTCCTCTAAAATTAGTTCACAAAGGCATGCTGATCCCATACTTCGCGTCCCAGAACTTCATGGAAGCCAGGAATCCGCTTAAAGGCTTCGAACATATGTACGAAGGCACGGCGCCTCATAGTGTCCAATAATTCCAATAACGAGTTTTCTGATTCAACGCTTCGATCTTCATTTCGAACAAATCTGGAGTATTCTTTACAACCCTTCACGTCAAAATTTTTAGCCATCTTTAGGCCTCGTAATTTGTGAATGAGATCAGCCTCGGAGGAATAAGTTGCAGTCTAGCTTTCAATTGCTGCGAATAGCTTATGGGAGATTTGGATATCAACTATAACTATGGCCCTAAACAGCTTTCCGAGCGATATCCCGACACGTCATCGTCAGCCACGAGAGTGCTTCAAGAGGTTCATCATGCCCCACTATCGAAGATTATATGAACACGGAATAGCGTCACTTCCAATAAAAATACGTCTTAACTCCGATAAAGCCGAACGCTCCGAAAGAATTCGCTTCCAGCGTTACCCGCAGAAGCGCCAGAACAAGGAGCGAAACCAGCAAACCAGACCATGGCTGCCCTCTGGGAGGGACGCGGCATATGCTCAAAATGTTGTCGAATCCTTCGTCGTCCTGGTCTTGCGGTTGAAGTTTGCCGGGCTACTCGCCACTTCCCAGAACTCCAACTACATGGTCGTCGTATGGGGTCCCTTTTCAGGACGCGAGCAATCTGACGAGCTGTCGTTCGAACAACGTCTTACGTCTCACTCATTTGATGTTGGACCCGGCTGGCTGCGCGTCGGAGGAATTGAGATGCGCTCAAATGAGCACGTAGCACCAGGTGAAAGCCCGTGTTCGGTCTCGCCCTGTGATAAGACGTCGGTTCGAGTCGATGGAAACTCTGTTTCGGGGGGCTGAGAAGATATCTGGGAGCAGAGAAGGAATTTTCCGAGGCAATAAGACCCTGCCAAACTTACGATCCCGCTACGGCAAGAAGAAGTTGGATATGATTTGAGTTAAAACTATTGGATCTACTTGACTATCGCCGTTTTACAGCTGATCATGTAGTTTGGAGCCATGTTCATGATTAGACTCTCAAATATCGATGCAATTTCCCATTGAAGCACAGGTTTTAGGCTGCGCAAGGCATCGAAGCACTTGAACCTGCGCAATCCCAAGCATTTGGACATCGTCCAGGATTGAAATTTGGACCGTGTCCCCAATCCAGACCAGTCCTGTACTCAACTTCGATGATCCGTTTTAGCCTGACTGATCAAATAGTAGACGGTAGGACGTCCGTTTCAGGGAATCCTCTCAAAGGTTTAAAAGTGAGGAGCGGGCAAGCAGGGCGCGGTTGGGATGGTCCGGTGGGGGAAGGGGCTTCCCTTGTTGGGAACCGCGAGATGTGTTTGCTTTTATCAGTTCCCAAGACACGCCGACCCACGAAATCATCGGACCGGAACTGAACATTTCACCCTCATGGCTCGGACAACTTTCGGCTGTTGGAGCTTTATCGAACTATCGGCTGTTGGATAGAAAAACGACTCATTCACCAACTCAGTGCTGGTAGCGCTCTCGACTGCATAGAACTTGCGCGAGTCACTATCGATCTGGCGATGCTCGGCGTAATCCATCATCGGAGGCGACTTCCATTTCACCCTTGTAGCGAGACCTACCGCTGTGGTCCGCCTCACCTGTGGACCTTCGGCTCCTGACGGACAATCGGTGAGTGGATGAACTGACTAGAAGCTTCGCTCCTCCCGTCCTCACGAGCCTCCCTCATTACGGCTTCTCCCGCTGTTTTGCTAGCTTGTCTATCTTCTCTCACACGATTTAATTAAGACGTTTCTCAACTAAATGATCTTCGCGCTCAATACAGCGGTGCTGTAAGAACGCCGTCGTGGGGAATCTGGACCCGCCCTCTCCCTTTTTCACAGCCTGCTGTCCAAGGCAGAATCTCTTCAGAACCGAAAGAGCCAAGACCCGAGGTTTTCGATGGAGCTTGCTGCGGAAGAAGCTCTTTCGAGCGATTCTCGATGAAAAAAGAGTGCAGGGATGTCGGCCTGACGCGACCGCATAAATTGATCACTGATGGAGTAGCCTCGCCCTAGGCGATCTGCTTTCCTCTGAGAAGTGATTCTAGTACATGGTAGTCGTTTTCCTCCAGGATGAACTCTAGCTCACCGGCATTGGGCGGAGAGAAGAGTAGGAAGAACGAACGAGAAGATATAATAGGAAGAGGATGGTTGGACGAGCCGTCTGTTGCTTGGCTTCGGGCACCGCGCGCCCGGGATTAACACATCTGTTTGATGATGATGATGCCCGGTTGGCCTCAAGACCATCTCTGACCGGTCACGTCACTTTTGGTATCCGAACTCTTTGGGATCAACTGGGTATTGCCAGAAAACCGAAATCAGCGTCCTCAATGGCAGAAGTTTCATTCCTCGGAATTGTTAATGCCTTGATCGAACTTCGGTGAAATCATTCGGCTCTTGGGCTCCATCTCATGTTGGGCGATTCTCAAGCCAAAACTCAAGGATCCTGAACAAAAAACCGAGCAACGCCACGCATCTCGACACTGGGACCCGGAAAGAGAGGAACGAACGAAACTTCTAAACTAATTGAAGGAAAGAAAGCAGAAGGACGGATCCGTTGTTCTTCAATTTCGTTTTCGTCGCTTTCTCAATTAAAATTTAGGTGCTAATTTTTAATCTGTTCCCTTCGTCTGACTCTGCCGGCCGGTGTACGTGAAGCCGGCAGCCCCGGCCATCAGCGGACTTTGCTCGCTTGCCGCAAACAACGTTGGTCAGCGTCGGTATCCTTTTCTTGTTTAGCTCGGTCTTTTCCAACTTCTCGCTGCTCTCCTAGTGATTCTTTCTCTTTCGTGTGTCTCTATTTCTCATCCGTTGGATGGTTGATGGCAAAAAAAGAAGAGAAGAAGTTCAAAATCCAATTTATTCAGTGGTCGCCTCGCTCAGTCACTCCCTCCTTTTGGATGTTAGCCTCTCTTTGTCTCTCATTTTTCTTCTTCTCGCTTTATATCGACTTCTTCTATTTCTTCAGGTGGCGGCCGCGGCGATGGCAACCACGGCAGCGGAGAATGTCTCACTTAATCGAATTGGCGATGTCGCTAGAATCGCTCGAATGCATCGCCTGGATTCCAGACACTTTGAGTCTCCCGGAAATTCAGAATATCCGCGGCTTCGGCGACACGAGCTCCTGAGTCTCGCGTAACCATCGAGTAGCAGACACACATAGATTGTTATTCGCACAAATTATTTCCGATGAGTCTCCCTGAGGCAACAGTCCGTCGCTAAGTGATGCTCCGGAGCTTCTGGCCAGTTCATTAAGATTTAATTTAGAGATATTCAAATGCACCTGATGAATTTTCCGTCTTATACCGTTCCCGTCATTTTTTTCTTCTCGCGCTCATTCCCATTTTTGAGTTGCCGTCATGCGGGTGCCTAATGCTTCTAATGCAGCGTCACAATTTAATTACCAGCAAATGTATTTTGACGGAAATCTTACGCCGAGAGTATCTTTCGAGTTTCGTCAAATTTCTCCGCTCGGAATCGAGACAGATCAAGGAGCTGCTTTTCTGAACACCAATGAACTAGCGAAGGTGATAGATTGAGAGCTGCTCGGAGAGAGAAGGAGCCGTGGCGAAAATTAATTATTCTCCCCAATATAAATTTCTTTTTTTGATTATTTCATTCGGTTAATGTAGCGATCCAAACGGACGACGAATCTTCAGCACACGCAGTTCGGATGTTTTATGGTGAGAATAAAGACAGTGCCGCTGCGCGACGACCGCTCGCTTCATTCTATTCCGTCGATTTCCTTCGTTTCACCCGATTCGATTCGACGATGGTGATGATAATTATAACAAAAAATATACGTCTTTAGTGGGAAGAGTGTGAGATTGAATGCGAAAGGGGGAGAGTCTCGAACCGGGGGATGAGAAGGAGTGCGATGAACAGCTCTCGAACTGCTTGATGTTTTAATTTTCTGCTTCATTTTTGATCAAGGAATGCCGAAACAAGAGAGAGAGAGAGAGAGAGAGAAGCCAAACAGATGAGGTTGATCGGGCCGAGTCAGACGGATGCAGCGACCGCACCGCCTTCGATTTTTCTGTTGGCGTCCTAGCTGTTTGGTCTCATATACTAGTTCATACATGCGTTTTCTCAGGCATTCGGTGCTTTCGGGTTCGCCAGGAGGTGGCCGGGAGCTGATTCCTGTCTCGAAATTTCGTGAATTCAACGGAGATCAGTACGTCAATACCAGTCTCGATCTCACAGGCATGCGAACACAGGTCGGAACGATCTTCCGTTTCGTTTCTCAGCACTGAGGGTCAATTTCGAGAACTTATCGATGGGACTTCGAATTCGCTGAGTAAGCGTGGGAAAAAGGGATTGCATGTGGAATCCATAGAAATAACCATGCGACCCAGGTACACGGTACATGCACGTGGATTGTCAAGCAGCTGAATCCGATCAATGAGGAAAAACAGTGAAACAAATCTTCTGTGGGTTTCGCGTGATCGCAACTCGCTGTTCGAAAGACTGATGAACGGCATACCCGCTCGCTTGCCTGCTCCGGCTCACTCGGCATCAGTGTTCGGCTTGAAATGAAGTCGTCATCTTCACCGTGAAGCCCAAACGAAATCGAGTACTTTCACAATTGATGACTTGTTTAACGCCTCTCCTCGCATGCTCGGATTCTTTTCTTCTGCTCTTCTACTCCAGCGGCACCAAGATCGCTAGCAACAATTCTATCGGCTATTGGCGCGCCACATGATGAAAAGCGACGGGGAAGTTGATTTTTTCGGAAACAGGTGGGGTACTCTAGCTGTGAGTCTCGCTTGGATAGTCGACAGAGAGCTTAGGAGTGAACCAGAACGACGGCGACCTGAGGCTGTCGGAAACGGAGTGATATGTGCTCCCGAGATTCAAAACACAGCCTATTCAGGTTTCTGCGAGATGTTTGAAGAGAAAAACATGATTTTGAGAGCATCATTCCCATGGCGTATGAACGACTCTCGACCCTCGAAATCACAACGATCAGGCTCAGCGCAAACGAACAGGCTTTCATCGTTGAGTACCATGCTCACTGATTCACATTCGAGAGCACGAGCAGCCCCCACTCCCGCGCAGATAATGGTCTTTCGACCAAATGCACTGCCGGAATCCAAGGATGATCCACGAGACGCACCGCTAACGAGTCCATCGCGTATGCCTTTCGGCAGGGACTGCGGGTCGCGTACTCCGCCGTTTCTTCGAGCCACCTACACCTGCAAGGGGCTGGAGTACTGACCCTTCCTGAACTGGAGTCCGGGCCGGATCCTCCTACTCTCGCACGCTCAATCATCAAGTCGTGCAGACCTCGTCTGCGAAGCACTTCAGTAGCTCTCTGGCGTCGCTCGTATTCAGTTGAAGGCAAAGTCTGCTCAGAACAACACCAGTCCGGTGTTTTTCTCCACCAACTCCTTCTTGGACTCGCTCCGGTGAGCGTCTCCACGTGCACGTGCACAAGCTAGCGTGCCCCGTAGCTGTTATTGATACGAAGCCGCTTGGAACATTCGAAGCGAGGACAGTTTGTTTCCAAACTTGCCGAACGTCGAATTTCGTGCTTTTTCACGGAGACAGTGAGAAACACTGAGCTCGATTCGCCACAATGGCAACTCGTCCGCTGCTCCTGCAGATGATGCCGCTGCTGGCCGGGATGTTTTCAAGACTCGCTGAGGAAAATGTCCGTTTCCAACAAGCTGCGTTGAGCCTGAGCTATGATTACGTGGTCATCGGTGAGTTTTTCTACTTGTATCTTTCAAGAATCGACCGTCTTCAGTAGGTCCCGAATCTCGAAAGATCAGAAGGCGTCAGCCAGTGCACGACGGTTGATTCGAAAAATCTACACATCTCTTACATTGCACATTGTGCAGTCTCTGAAGTCGCCTACGTGCAGCTAAAAGTGTCTCTCGAATCGCAGGTGGGGGATCTGCCGGTGCTGTACTAGCGAATCGTTTGAGCGAAGACCCAAAGAGAACCGTGCTCTTGATCGAGGCAGGCGGCACTGAAAATCAGCTGTCGGACGTCCCGATTCTTGCAGCCACACTACAGCAATCGTCCCTTGACTGGAAATACAAAACCGTTCCCCAGAAGAAATCTTGTTTCGGACTTGATAATCAACAGAGTTACTGGCCTCGAGGAAAAGTACTCGGAGGTAGCAGCGTTCTGAATTACATGCTATATGTGCGAGGATGTCGTGAAGACTACGATCATTGGGAAGCCAACGGCGCTGAAGGGTGGTCCTGGAGGGAAGTGTTGCATTACTTCAAGAAGAGCGAGGACAACAGAGATCCCGATATCCGAGACAACGGCTTTCACGGCAAAGGTGTGTTCCCGACCGAGTTCGATCCGCCTTCATACAGGGATGGAGGTCGCCCATAGCAGAGCGCAGCGCAGAACATCGAACAGTGTTTCAGCGTTGATCGTTATCCACAGGTGGCTATCTAACAGTGCAACGTCCGAAATACCATACGGAGCTCGCGGACGCTTTCGTTGAGTCTGGAAAGTACCTCGGTTACGCCGAGGCTGACACCAACGGACCTCAATGCGCTGGGTAAGTGACTCATGAATCCGTCGACACCCTGGAACTTAATTGGGTTCGAACGGGGCTCGTATTCCGAGACAAGGATCCAAACTCAAATTGTAAATCTCGATTCCAGCTTCAATGTACCTCAAGGTACGATCCGGGGCGGAGCACGGTTATCGACTTCGAGAGCGTTTTTGGAACCAGTGCTGAAAAGGCCGAACCTCCACATTTCTCTGTTCTCCATCGCCACCAAGTTGAACATCAACAGAGAAACACGCAGAGTGGAATCTGTGCTCTTTGATCGCTTCAGCGTCCCAACACTGGTTTATGTGAAACGCGAGGTCGTCGTGTCCGGCGGCGCCATCAACTCGCCCCAGTTGCTCATGCTTTCCGGAATCGGTGAGAATTCCATTACAGTTCCCGTTGCAGCCAAAGAGCTTCTCACTTTCGTGTGGATCGGATGTTCATCGAGCTCGCCAATTTAGGGTGTGTTTGTCGTTTCAGGCCCAAGAGCACATTTGGCTGAGCACGGTATCGATGTCATAGAGGATCTTCCCGTCGGACAAAATCTACAGGACCACATTTTTGCTGGCGGAGTCAATTTCCTGTTGCGAGACCCCGTTTCCGTTGTGCAATCGAGGATTTTCACTATGGACCTTCTTCAAGCCTACCAGGGCAACGCCACCGGACCTCTCACTCTTCTCGGAGGCGTAGAAGGCTTGGGCTTCATCAACACCAAATACGCAGACCCGAAGAAGGACTGGCCCGATTTCGAGATTCATTTCGCGTCTGGATCTCCTGTTTCCGATGGTGGCCAAACCTGGCGGGTCGCAAACGGTCTCAAACAGTCGGTCTGGGAGTCTGTGTACGAGGCTCACAACTACGAAGACACCATCTCTTTGTATCCAGTCATGCTGCGTCCAAAATCAGTCGGTGGGTGATGGTGAATCTCGAGAACCGAGTATCCGATGAAGTGTTGACCCAAAAAATCCATTCGTCTGTTTGAGAGCGAATTCGTTCTGAGAAGTTTGATTCTTGAATTGCAGGTGAACTCAGACTCAAATCCGCCAGTCCTTACGATCATCCCTTGATCGACCCGAAATACTTCACGGCCCCGGAGGATATTCTCGCCATGGTTGACGCCATGAAGATCTGCATCAAACTCTCCCAGACTCCATCATTCCAGAAGTACGGCGTATCTCTCTGGGACGCTCCTTTCCCAGGATGTGAAAACTATCCAATGTGGTCCGATACGTACCTCGCGTGCATTGCACGCACGTACACCAGCACTTTGTACCATCCGGTTGGTACTTGTAAGATGGGTGCCGCTAACGACCCTACTGCAGTCGTTGATCCGAGGCTCCGCGTTAAGGGCATCAGGAACTTGCGCGTGGCCGACGCGTCGATCATGCCCAAAATTGTGTCCGGTGAGTGTCATGACGCTTTCTTCGATAATTGAAGACGGGGTTAAGCAGGAAATGATTCCAATATGAGTCATTGTGAAACTCTGATGACGTTTTCCTCTTTGCAGGAAACACCAACGCTCCCAGTATCATGATCGGAGAAAAAGCCGCCGATATGATCAAGCAGGATAACCCCAACTGATCTGTTTCCTTGAAAGTGGATCTCCTAAGCCGAGACTAGTGACAGTGCTCCTCGACCATCTCCTGTATAGATCGCTCCATGCCCATCATCCAACAACTGTACATTGTGTTTTCTGTATATTGTACAAATGAACAACTGACGAACTTGGGAAGTGACCAATTTCTTTGATGTAATATATGGAAGCGATTCCTACGAGTGGTAATAAATTCGACGCATCGGAGCTGAAACTCTTGAACTGAAGTCGATAATCCGAAACTCTATAGTACCTTCACACCAATGCTCGTGCACGATCGATCACTCGAGTACCAAGATCACATACAGACAGTTCATGCCAACGAACGAGAACGTTTCCCCGGTACCTCGCGTCCGCCACGTTTATACCGACCCGAAGTCAAGAGTTTTCTCTCCTCCTCACCGCTTGTGAAACACACGCTCCAACAAGCATGCGTTGACTCCCGAGTGGAGTCAGAATTCTAGATTCGGCGAGGAAACGGTGTTTGCGGCTGGAGGTATTGCGAGTGCGTTGGCGCTCCAGTATGCTCCGACTTCAACTGACTGGGTCACCTGTTTGACAGGTCTTCATCGTTCTGATAGCTCTCCAAGTAGCAGCGGCGGTGTCACTGCGAATGATGGCGGTGGTGGCGGTGGTAGCTGTGCACGGGTCGGGAGCAGTCAGACAGTCAGCTAGTCCTAGTGAGCCGCTATCCGCGCTGCTCTCCCAGAGGAATATCTCTAATGTCAGATGTCATTGTGACAAGACTTTGATTCGATGTCAGAATTAAT
Source organism: Neoseiulus californicus (assembly GCA_028455905.1). Classification (NCBI taxonomy): domain Eukaryota; kingdom Metazoa; phylum Arthropoda; class Arachnida; order Mesostigmata; family Phytoseiidae; genus Neoseiulus; species Neoseiulus californicus. The sequence goes on from JAMQGS010000007.1 coordinate 2,275,654, forward strand.
TACTGATTCGGAGCGATGGAAGGCTCCGAATGGCCCGTGAGTCGCAGGTGCTCGAGCGGCTTGGGTAAACCCATTGCGCCGGAGTTTTCGGACATTGGAGAAATTTTCGCGCAAAACCGGAGATTCCGTCTCGTCAAGAACTCTCCAGCGCTCCCGCTCGGGGACTGTGACAGCCGACCGTTTGGAAATCCTCCGAATCTGGACTTGCTGCCGTTCATCTTCCCGAAATTCAGTTCGAAACACGCACTATGACCAGATCCTCGACACCGAGGTTGGCAGCCGGGCCCCTCCGCGGCGCATTTCGACTCGACGGATTGATCAACGGAAAACTTAAATCAGAGCAACCTCTCTCCTGGCTCGTTTCAGTTCGTTGAACGAAGACTGATGGTAAATCATGTAATCGGCGAACTCGCTCCAGACCCCTTCACAGTTGGAGATCCTGCCAGAGGAAGCTCCACTTATGTCCCCTAAACCCACCTGAAGAGAGAGAGGAAAACAGTAGGTTTCTGAATGCACCAACCGACGGAACCTGTCCGCTTAGCAATAAACGAGTGACTCTCTGTTATCGTGAAAATCATACATTCACCGATAGCCGACGACACGTAGAACAATGCGCGACCGGAATTCAGGTTTAACAGCTCTCCGGAGAACGCTTGCTTCGTCATTTTCGCTTAGTGAGGGCCTCCCAGTGATATGACCATATGGACCAGGGACTGAAATATTGAGCTAACCAAAGCCACCAATCGAGTCTCTAGAGAATCTTCGAAAACGGTTCAGCTGAGATTCGAGGAACGATCTCCTCGTTTCCCGATCGTCGATGCCATTCATTCAAAAATGTTACGCTATAAATTTCAGCATCCACAGTTGACCAATGTCCATTTCTTCGCTAACTCGATCGATTTCATTCATCTCTTCTCGGATAGCACTACTCTGCCCGACGGCGCTGGACGAGAGCACGTGCAAAGTAACCAGGGGACTCATACGCTCACTCAATCCAAATTGGGTACCCAGGTAGTTTCATACAACAAGTTGTTGCGGCACTCAAATGTTTTGGGGAACCCCTTCTCCGCGAAGAGTTTCGCTGCTTTTGGCCTCCCGAAATTCTATGTTATGCAAGCGGCGGAACCGCATACCTCACGGAGCTTTGATTGAGTTGGTGTACTGCTGGCCTGCTTCGTTTCCCAAACTAGCGCCCTCCCCCCTCTGGCTGAGCCGACTCTTTTGCTCCCTCCAATCGTTTCCTATATCGTCCCCTCCTGGAGACCCCCTACCCCGGCCGGCAACGGGGGAGAGATGAGCTAACGGAGGGTCGGGGTGTTCCAGTGGCACTTCACAGGGTGAATGCTCACTTTCCGCCTATGCTGTTGGTGTGTCTGCTGGTTGGTTGAGCTGCTATAGTTGGTTGAGATTCGTTCAGCTTGATGGCTGCTGCCTCTCCGCCTGCCTAGGCCTAAGCGTGAAATGAGCCCGGGGGTAGCCCGGTGAGTTTACTTGCCTAGCGGGCTCGATGGTGGGTGGTCGGTTCGTCTGTCTCTCCGGCTGTCGGGCAGCCGGCCGCGTGGTTGGATGGTCGGATGGCCCCGGTCGCAGCAACGGCGGGAGCGGCGATGCCTGCTTGCCTGGGGGTAATCCTATCCATGGTGGCAAATTGACCGGGGGATGAGGGTGACGAGGATGACATTGGAGGCGGAGGGCTCCGGCGTCGCGGTCCTCATCGTCGTCGTCGTCGTTGTTGTTAGTGGCGTTGTCGTGTGCGGGAGTGAAAGATCTGATCACAGAGATAGAATCCCATCGCCTCGCCCAAACTTAAGCCGAGCTCGATTTGCCCCATCCGCAGCCGAGGACGACGACGAAACGAAAATATGTCAGATACGACGCTTGACCGATGACTAGTGTGTGAGCTCATTCGAATCGACGCCACAGTGTTGTTTCTTGAAGGCTGACCGGAAAATTAATCATCCACTCTCGGCTGTCGTGTCCATGGAAAGCCTCGCATGGCCTACGGGCTCTAGGAGCTCACGCCCGAGAAGGGGGTTCAGTTTCTCCGTGTCGATGTGACTTCAAAGGTGGACGCTATCACGAGCTCCGTGGATGTTCAGAACTGTCCGATCCGCTGGCTGAATGATTGGGTTGATCGGTTTCGCGACAACCGATTGAAAAGAAATGAAGTCAACTCGACTCAAGGTCATTCAACGCCTCCCAGGCGTTTTGACCATCAAACGTGCCAACATCCTCTTTCGAGGACTTTATTGCATCAATTTATATCACCGTATACAACGAAGTGGGAGGGGAAGGGAACCCGCCTTGCTTGCATACATCTCGCTAGTAGGCAGAATGGGTGGCTGGCTGGTTGGTTGAATGAATGGCTGAATGATGATGGTGATCTAATGAATATTTAATGAACGAACGCGCACCGGTTGGTTCTCGTTGCTTCTCCACTAGCTGAGCAAAGAAGGAGTCGACGAAGGCAAGCAAGAAGAAGCTATTAATATCAACAGACAGAATCAGGGACAGCCTGTGGGACGCGGAATGAAGGAGAGAGAGGGCGGATGGCCGACGGGATTGTGGGGATTCGGGGGGTGAGCCGGCGGAGTCTGTTCGAGGGTAGCAAGAATTCAGTCCCGTTGTTGTATATTGTATTTGCATAGACATCCAAAATATCCGTGCCGATCGCAATGGATATGCCTTCAGAATGTATTTTTTTGTCATCCAATTGTGGGTCTCTTTCCATTTCGAGAATGACAGCACGTCAGCGAGCAGCATTGAACGCTTTGACGTTAACTCTTCAGCGTAAACTTGAATTCTAGAAGTGGAGTTTCGATGCAGTTCTTCAGCAATGGTCAGTTGAGGGAGAAGTGGAAGGAAAATCAAAGGGAACCTATGGAACGCTGTGGGAAAGCGACGACTGGTGTTCTCTGCCCCGTCCGCGACCGAATGAGGAATCTTTCGAGGGCACCGTTGGGCGGGTTCATCAGGCATGGGGCGTTCTCTGCGACCAATCTCTCAGCGGTACTGTTCCGGGTCTAATAAATTGACCCAGCTCTCCGACGTGACAACGCGCTACACAGCCGAACATAATATAATTAAAACTAATTTGTCGCTCCACAGTAATGATCGTCGGGATGAATACGGATACGATTGCTGCGGCAGCTCGGCTGATCCCGATCGCGGAGATGATTCTTATGGAAACTCGTATCGTGGCGGCCGCGATCGCGGCGCTGATAATGGCGATGACGAGCCTCGCCGTATGGAGAGGTTTGCGATGGAGATAGGACTCTAAACGGAGACTGAAATCGCTGAAAAAAGGGGAAACACAGATACGTATGGAATTTGGATTCGTGCATTGTTTATTCATGTTCAGATGCACAACGCTGACAATGCTACCGCCTACTGGATAAAGAAAAACCCAGCGGTGAGAAGTCTCACATCAGGAAGCTGTTCCGTTCCTGTTTTTCTTCTCCACTTCCTCGTCAATCAAAAATTTATGAATTTCACAGCGCACAAAAGGCTGCATCCCGAAATGCGAGCTCAAGGATTCGACTCCCAGGAGATGGAAAGTCATGCTGTGAGGCGACAGACGGAAGCAAGACTGGCAAGCTGTCAAGTAGCGGAAAACCTGTGAAAACGATCAGAAACCTCAAATCTTGGATTTCAGATTTAATCTCATACATCCTCTTACATGATATCTCAGAATACCGATACGCCCACGTGGATAAACACTACCTTTATATTACCGCATTGAGCCCCCTTCCCGCAATCGAGAGAGAGCTAGCGGTCACTAACGAGAAAATTGCGGTTACCGTTTCGATTTCCGGTCGCAGCTGAGTGTCGTAACGCCGTACCGCAGTGATTTTTGAGACCCAGAGGCTGCGTCTCGCTAGGTGACTACATGCTTTTTCCAGCAGCCGAAACGACCCCGCAACGCTACGTATTGTTTTGCTAGGCATTATTGCTCGGGATGCGAACTTCTCTCGAAATATTGCGCTCAGCAATTCTCAAACTTGCGGCGAAGTGCTCGCCCCTGCTGCCGGTGGTGGCAGTGGCGCAGCTGGTGAATTACGAACAACATCGCCTCCGGCCGAGTCGAGAAATAGAGCTCGCTAAACGGCTCGTTTCTACCCGCTGAATATTGTAGCTTGTTGTTTATCTATGTCTGTGTGGGAGGTTCCCGTGCGGGCAAATCCTCCCAACACTTCCTCCCATCCAATTCATGCGCGAATCAACGAGCGGGAGAGCTACCACCTGTAACGCTGTTGTGACATTCCCTCGCGAGGGAACCCCGTCAGAGTGTGAGCGAGAGTTATACATTACATCCTCTCATCTCAAGATCAAATTTTCGTGAGGAGTTGCAGAACACGGCACCGCGGCACCAGATGGAGACAATTTAGAAGCGCCTTTTTGATCCCTCTTCCGGGCATTATCGGAAGATCATCTTCCATCGATAATTTTGGAGAAGCGATCGCATGAGTGAACCGGGCCGATTCATTTCCAAAGTTCAGGGATCCCGGCCTCAGTCATCGATCTCCCGATTGATGACCAGTGGTGCTTCGGAACTTTGTTCAAATCCAGCCCGAGCTCTCTTTGGAGACTCTACCACGGACGCCCGGATCTGCTTGAACTGGAGGACCCGGACTCGCGACTCACACCTGAGCAGAGCGATTCATTAGCCCCCACTAACATTAATCCCAAGTTACTACGCTCACAAACCCAATCAAATGTGCTTGTTTGATCACCGCCAATAGGCTTGAATCCCACTGCAAGAGTGATTCGTGTCCAGTCTCGATCTCGATCCAAATCAATGAGAAAGCGTCTCGGAGTCTTTTGATTCCCCGCGTGTTCATGCCATCTCTCGCCATCCGCAGTGACTGTCATTGAGGCGATGGTATCGATGTGTCAGTTTTCTATGCCGCGTCCGCAGAAAATACGAGACGAATTCCGACATTTTCCGCGTCAAAATCCATCTCGTCGTTGGTGATGTTGTTGTCGTCTCCTACGTTGTCGTCCGTGGCATCTTAGACGATACTCTCATGAACGTTCTGGGTAAATGACGCGATCAACCAGCTCGTCATGATGAAGGCGACGTTACGACGGCGAGCATTAATAATCGAATAAATATGAACGACGAGTATTGATATCATCAATGGAAGAGACATCGTTGACAATCTGTTGAGCACTCAACGTAAAATTTGCTACCACGCGCCCCATAATGACCCACAGAACGCCGACAGCAACGTCGACGATGCACACAGCACAGTTTTGTAGTCGATTTGGCAAACTGGCTCTCAGCCGAAGAGCGGCCGAATCAACGTCGACACGGCCACTGGCTGAACAAACGGACTGCTTGATTTCCTTGTTCCCCCGGAGTCGCTCCGGTGCTCCACTGTTTGATATTCATATCGAGCTCCGGCTCTGCTTCGCTCGGCGGTAGATCGACAATGGAAACTACGGAGTGGACTGGATCGAGCAACTGCTTCACTCCTGCGGATTCGCCGCACAGCGAACGGAACAAGTCTCGAAACATGGGAACCGTAATCGCCGGAATTTCTTCCAGAAATTCGAATCAATTCTCAAGTTTCCAAGCAACAGCGGTCTTTTCCGAGGTCGACCAGATTGAGGTCGACCGAAGCCTGTGTTCTCCATAGACAAAGACAGCGTCCAGTTGAAGAGCTCTGTCTGGCCTCGCGGTGGTGGAGGTGGCGGCGGCGGCAGCATGAGTGGCTGCGGACTTTGTGGCACTCTTCGTCCAGCATGCCGGGGTCGACCGACGACAATGCTACACTAAATAGCGTTAAAAATTAACCAGGGCAAGAGGCAAAAGACTGAGAAGGCGATGATTCGGCTACTTAACAACCCCGTGCGTCCGTGAGTCAGGTGAAACGACCGAGTCCATCAAGCCCGTCCCCGTTTTCTTTTCGACCCCAGAGTATGGCCGCCCCAGCGGACCCCCACTCGAACAAGCGGCTGGCGCTGGTCTTTGGAGGTAATAAATTTATAATGTTCTGATCTAGCTGAGATCTGATGATCAGAGGAGCCTTCTGCCGTCCCTTGGGACGTTCGTCCTGGTCTAGGCAGGCGACGAGCTAGCCACGCAGTCACCTGCAACAAAAGTGTTCCTCACACTCAAGTACTACAAGCCGCGTTGCCGACGGACGATACTTTCGACAAAAGACACTCTGCGAATTCCTATGCACACTAAATTATTTATAAACCACCTCTCCTCGCTCATGGCCTTTTGAGTTCCTCGGAGTTTTCCTCTTCTCGACTCGAACCCAGTGCAGTGAGTTGAAACTCGCACATGGACTTTCAAGCGATGCAAATGACCAGAGGACTCAAGGAGGCTCAATGAGCATCATATAACCTCCATTCACTTTCGTCGTCCCCGGAACCGCAACTAAGAGAGGCCTCTCGATCCATTTGTGAGCCTGGCAAGCTCTGCGTTGGATGGCTTCGTCCCTTTTTTTTACCTTTCATGTCTGAATTGGTTTCATAAACTGCCGTGAGAGTAAACTGACAAATTGAGCTCGCGTTCCATTTGTCCTTCTGTTTAAACAGGCTTCCAGTTCGCATCGGACTCGTGATTATCACCGATCGGTCAATGGAGCATCAACTCAGCCCGTTCCTGAGACTGAGAGGGAAGATATATCATAGATCGGGGTGTCCGATAATGATGAACTGGTGAACAGTTGCCTCACGCCGGAAGGGGTAAGGGCTGAGCATTGAATGCATATATCGGGATGGCATCACGCTCCAGCGAATGACTGTTTTCGACTCATCGCCCGGGCCTTGCGAAAACCACAACTTTCAATATCGCTCAAGCAGCCGAGCGAACCAGCATCTAGCTAGCAAAGCACCCAAGCAGCACGGATCACCCGCCAGAAATCTGAGCTCTCAATATTTCAATAGGGGGGAAAAGATAACATTATTATTACTCCGTTCCGACAAGGAACGGGAACAAAACGCCTGCGAGGCTGCTCAATTTTCGCGGCTTCCGAACAGCGGCTTAGACCTGTTTCTTCCAGATGATCGGACAGTCACATTCCACGACCTGAGTGGAACTCGGAAAAGGGAGAGACTCGAGTAGGCTTCGAGGCAGAACAAGAGACACGACCCGATCATCGACAAAAGGTTTCGATGCGAACTGGAATTGTCCGCGAGCGGTAGAGATTCTTCGGCCCGCTACTCGCCTTCTCACTGAGAACTCACGGGAAAGCCTCGATTTCAGAAACATATCGCAACAAATAAATTCTCAAGAGAGCGGAATTCGAATTCATCGCATCGGTGAAGTCATTCTGCGACCGATGTTCCGGATGATTCACTGCTCAGATGATGCGCATGCATTCAAGACATTGCTGGTCGTCTTAAATCATGACGAATGTAACGATCGTAATGACGATGATAAGACCCGTGGAAAATGGATTCCTGCTCGCCTACGTACGCTCGTTCTCGTTAACGAAGGTTCCAACCCTAAAACAAAAGTCAGAGAAGAACAGGGAGAGAGAGAGAGAACGGAATGAAAACGTAGCTGGGCGCCTCTCATGTGTCATTTGCTACAGCGGCAGGAGCAGAAATCAGCATCTATAACATCCGGTCGAAAGCAACAATTCGCCGTCTTCTCAGTTGGCTTCTCGTAGTTGGCTTCATGCGCGCTCTTTGGCAGAGTCGTTTTCAGCTAATAAATATGTAATCGCAGACTCGAGTCAGAGGTGTAATGAGCGCCCAAGTAGTCATCTCAGACACGACGGTCTCCGGCATCCATGCTGGTGGCCAAAAATTGTGGCTTCAATTTACCAACAACAGTAACATCGACAGCGACAACAGAAAAACGAGCAGATGTTCCATTTCTTCTTCGCAGCGCCAGAATGTGAATTCAAGCGGGCGCTTGACCACGTCTGAAGCGAAACAACGCTGAGACAACTGAATACTGAGTTTGACGAACATTTACAGAGGTGCAGGATTAGATTTGCGTAAATTAAAACTCCTGGCTCGATTCCGGTCACCTCCCTTATGAGAGTTGTCAACGGTCACATTCGTCAGGCTCCGAGATGCGATGTCCATCCAAGTCGGGTCTGTGGGGTTCAAGTCGGGTCCACAAATTTCGGGGTTTCAGATCTTTTCACCAGAATGACAGTTGCAGCGACTCTTCTAGGCGAAAAGTAGACAACGAATTCGATCGCAGTCAGATTGTACCTCGACGTGTTCCGGTTTATTTCGTTAGTAAGGCCCTCCCGAATAGGACTATGTTCTGTGAATCAGAATCAAGCCGGGATACGCCAAAAGTCGTCGCGCGTCAAGCGCAGTCGGTTGAAGGTGACCAATTACGGAAACGTTGCCTTACTGGATGTACTACGCTGCGCCGTACACTCGAACGGGTCATGATATCCTTGGTTTCCCCTGTCTTCATCGTCGAAATTATCGTTATGACGATGATGATGGTCATCATTATAGCGTTATTATATCTACTTAACGAAACTAAACAGTCCCCCTCTCCGCAGACGCTGCGATGGATAGTCTATGGATAAATCTTCGTGATCGGGAAGTCATCATCACTGTTTGCATTAGAATACTCCTCCGCTCCTTATTGTTCCTGCCATCAAACGGTAATTTTGTTCTATTATGGAATCCGATTCAAACATTCCAACAACTCCGTATGCGCGAGGCTGGGAGCGGGGCTCTTGTCCCATGCTCTCTTCGGGTAATGCGGGTGTGCGAGAGATCCGCGACGAGAAATTCTCCCGGGGAAGCGGGAAACGGTACTGACCGATTAGAGGGGTTGTTGTATTGTACATTCATGCCGGAGTCCGTATGGATTTAGGCAACGTAGTCTGTTGCAGCGACATCTGGCTCGGTTATTATTGAAAACCAATGGATGAGCGCTCGTTCGCGGTCTGTAAAGCAAACTGTAGCTTCAACTGGCAGCTGTGGTAGCTTTGCCGCTTTTCGAGGGATTCGATGAGGAATGTTGCTAAGCATGCTCCCTTGCTGAAAGTGCCACAGCTTACGTGTTCGACGGAACAACTTTATTGAAAACGGGTGATGAACCGTTCCCCTCGCGGGATCGGTTGCAGATGTTCTGTCTTAATTTTCTCGGAGCCTCCTAAAGTATTTGTGATGCTCGCATCACGTCTCCTGTTCTCTTCAGTAGTCATATGTAGTAGGATACCTTAGTCCGGTACTTCAACCGGTCTCGGTGATGTCGTAGGCGATGGACCCCGAGTGATAGCCATATGCTATACTGCAGCCAGTGACTTCCCTAGACTGATCGAGAACGGGTTGGCATCAGAGTAATCGGGAAACAATCATGAGCGCGCTCCACGGAATATTTCAGTGCTTGAAAAATTGAAAATTGATGTTCTGCCCGAGCACATTGACTTTTAGCCCAATTTGTTCAGTGAAGCTGAAAGCGAGGACAGGGCACGAGGCTGAACGTGGCGACATGTCAGCGCCCGTATCCTATGGTGCTTCGAGTCAAGTCCACCGAGTCCGAATACTAATGCCCCGTTAAATGAAAACACGAAAAAAAAAACTAAATATCGGAGCGGTGCGAATTAGCATAATGAATATTTGGCGAGGCATCGGTGCGCATTACACTTTGGGTGGGTTCCGTCGTGCAGAGCACACGCCGCATGACGGTGGCCTGAAAGAGGAGATGGCGAGAGAAGGAATAAAGAAAAACAAGACACCACCGAGATTGGACTGTCGTTTCAGGCGGTGGGAACGACTCGAGAAAACTGGAAACATGAAGAAAAATCATCCACAGTTTTGCTGAATATCAAATCAGATTAAAAGCGAATGCGAGTGTTACTGACTGCGTCCGACTGTCGTTTAGAGCCTCTTTAGTTAAGGTGGCAAGGTTCGCAACTCCGCCTCGGGAGCTGGCGAGCTGGAGATGACCGTCGATGAGGAGTCTCTTGAGGCCCGTAAAATCAAGTGAGCCAAACGACCAAGCGCTCATTTCCCTCTATCATCCCCCGCTCGACCCCAATCCGATCTCTCTCTCCACATCCGCCCGCTACAGCACGTTTTTACCTGATTTTCTACCTTTGACCCTCCTCCCGATCCCTCCCAAGTTGGGCACTGCCCCGGTTCCCGGTCCAAGGTGTTTTTCAATGCGTGCCGTTTCCCCTCCATGGACCTCGCATCGAAGTCCAGCCGTTCACTCGGGCTCGTCCCTCTCTTTTGTGATGTTTTATTCGCCAAAATCGACACTGGGAATCGTCGAATTTTATTTTCGGAAGCTCGAGAGGGCACGAGCTTTCAAACTTTGTTCTTTCTTGTTCACTCGTTCTCGATCGTAACAATGTGGAACCCCGCCGCTCGAAATGGTCCGCCCCGAATGTAGCGGTCACTCGCAAAACTTCCGTTTGGAACTCCGACGGATTCGAAACATCGCAAGGCTTCCGAATCCGAAGAGCCTACGTGACATGAGTGAAGTCAACGATTGCCAGTCACGGATCTGGCCAGGACACTCATTGGAAGATGAGAAGTTTCTAACGGTATCTTCCGAAGCCGAGCAAACTGTCCCAACTGTTAGGGCGTCCGAACATCGATGTCCGTTGTTCGAACATCACGGGGATCAGAGGCTGATTCGTTTCTCCAAGAAATCTGAGAGATCTGCGGAGGGGATCCATTTGCCAATCCATCTTCGTTCTTGTTGAGTTCAATAGAGGAGACGTCGAAGATGAAAAATTGGACCCGGAACTCCAGCTGAGGGTGAATCGGTTGGCCTCGCGGAGTTGTCGTCAGGAATTTGAATTCTTGTGAACACAATTCATTCGAATTGAGGGAAATGTACGAACATTTTAGGAGGCTCTCGAAGTTCATCGCACCTCCCCTGCGAATAATGAAGAGGTCAAGTCTTTCGGCAAAAAGCTCCGCATCCTGATGAGCTAGAAACGATTCTAGAGGTTCTGCAAAATGCAGGCACCATGCGGAAGTTCGTGATCGCCCGAATAGAAAGTTGAGCGAACCAGGTTCGGTCGGAGTTCCCTCGTTGTCCCAGTTTGTTGTGGATGTAACGATGAAGTGCCTCGAATGGCCACCTGCAGCACTCTCCCAAGCGCCGCAATTCCAAGGGTCGTTCTTCGGCCCTCGGAGGAGTTTAGGTCCAGACTGTAAAGTGGCCGCGTCTTCGGAACATTTTGCAAGCGCCTCTCGTGTGAGCGAACATCACATTATATATCAGAGATCTTTATGTCGTACATCGAAAGAAAGACAAATTGATGCGCGCCGTCGTTTGCTCAACAGTCGCAGATAGCTAAGTTTGCCGGAGTCTTGAACTCGAACAGACAGCAGCTCCAGCAACGACACCCGGAGCCACCTGGGAGCCATCGAGACGTTACACCAAAGAGCGCGGACGCGCGCAAAGGCTGCGCCTGGCGCCTCGGTCGGATCGAAGTTTGAATGCACTCTTCGTCGATCTTCTCGCGGAGCTCGACGAGCAGACAAATGGATTCCGAACTCCGAGGTTATTAAACACAAGAGCCGCGCGGATGTTGAAAACAGGCGTCGATAGAATTCCGAATGTTGGCTTCCTATGAACAATACGATGTTGGTTCCAGATCAGGATGATGATAATGAAGAGCGCTGCGTAGAGACAATCGTGACGGGGACGAGGAAAGAACGAGTTGGTCGAGTGAATTCAGTTACGAAAGTCTTCACCAGAATCGGGGTCACATGAGCAGAATGACTCTTAGTTGTAAGAAGTGCAGGCTTCATGTTGCGAGCGATGCTCGATGTAGCGTGTGCCCGCATCGTAGTCCTGGGTTTTCAACTCGTCCTCTGATTGACAACGTCGCTAGTGGTGGTTGTTGTGGCTGTAGCAGCAGCGCACCGTCGCGTCGGGCCTTCTCAGTTGAATCCAGAAACGCGACTTTCCGATCCACTGCGAGTTGGCCACTCGAGCAGGCGAGCAAAAAAGCTAGCCAGTGTGCGGGGACTCGTCATCAATCTTATCCCCTTGGACTCCCGTGGTCCTCCCTATCGTAGTTGAGACTTTGAAGAGCGGCGCATAGCGCACGGTTCCCGAGCTGCTCGCGTCCGTTCGGTCTCTCGGTGAAAGTCACCGGCTAGTCATGGTTTTCGAGCTTTTGATGGGGATCATATACCTCGCTGTCATGAGCCTCGGATTCCGTCGTGGAACCGGTACCACGCATTCAACCGGGTACCTTCCATCTCGCCTTCGTGAGGGCTTGGGTAGCCGACTCTTCGATTCCAACTTTCCTCAATTCGATAACAATTCGACTCGAACATAATCGTGTGAACCTAACGCTCGCCCCGTGGAGTCCAATGGTGATGTGCTTTGCGGTGGGAGGTGCTACGAGGGAGGACTCGTCGCTAAATTTGATTACGGCACGGCAGGGGGTCTGTTATAAGCAGGGAAGCGCAAGTCATATGATTCTGCGCTCCGACATAAATCGGATTCCGCTCCTCTCTTTCAAAGCATTATCCTGAAAGCGAACGCCAGTGTACAATTGCCGGCTGTCTCGGCGTCGACGATGAATTCGAACGCCGTCACAAACATCGGCCCTCCAAGATAATGTTTGTCGAGGTAGTCCACGAGAATTTATTCGTTCCCCGGCGAGCGCCAGCGGTGGCGTCGGCGTTGACGGTCTTCTCGATGTTGAATCGCTGGATGATAGCCTCTTATAGCCGGATTTATATTTTAATTTACCCCTAATTGTTGCCGTCCCCGTTGCTGCTGTCGCCGCGGTTGATGCTGTTCAAGGGACGTATCCAATAAATTGGTCGTTCTAATTACGGCTGCCACCGCGGCGGCGAGCGATGTCGTCGGTGTGGCGATCTTCGGGCCGATGACGACGTAGTCCGGTAAGGGCGGCAGCATGAACGGATCTCATGCGAGGAGCGAACGCGAACCATTTTCAAGCGAATTCCCATTCCACAGCCCACCGTGATTCCGTCTGACATGACGTTCCCTGATAGCGATTCAATCGTTTCCATGAGATCGTTGCTTCTCCGGTCCACCTTCTTGTCTGGTCAGCGTTGAAGTTCGATTTGCGATTTGATTCAATGATCATACTATGCTGTTCTTGTTCACTGGCTGTGAAACAATCGTCTAGTATCCGGTCACCTTCTCCTGATCACCGAAACCGTCCGATGACGTTCGATGATTGGAGTCGATAATAATTGACTCGGCCAAACTCCCTCGTGAAAACTTCTCCAACATGGAAGCGATCATCAAGTCTATTATTGACGTTGCGTCGACAATATCTTCGAGCAGCTGTCGAAACAATCAAAAATGCGTTTCAAGCAATAACGGATTGGATTTTTCCCACTTCCGGGATCGTGGTTGGAGCACCGCGTAGGCTGACTCGTCATGATGTGGGAATCGTTCGCGTACTCATACATTGTGGAAGCTCGCTGTAACGGACTCCAGATATTCCCTTGAAAGATTGTTCATATGCCCTGAATTGGCTTTCATCATTCATTCCCTCATGTACTCGCTCCTAGACATTAACGAAACCAGTGGTCTATGATGTTCACGACAGGATACTTTCCAGTCATTTATTTACAACATATTTGCATTTATACACATCTTCACTGCATGATAATACTTGGATCAATTGATCTCGAAGCATTCGTGTATCAGTTGCGTCAAGCTTGTAGCTTCCCTGCATGAAATCTCAGTCAACTGACTCTTTATGAGAGAAAGTGTTCGTTCCTCGACATTCATCATGACGAGGATTCAATCATTCCGAATTTGAGCTCATTGAGTGATCTATCTTCCGACGAGTCCACTACTCAGAAACTCCGTCTCCTCGTGCAATTCAGAGAACTTCCTTTCAATCCCCTCACCTCATTCCCGTTCGACAGATTTTCGCGCAAGTCAGTTTGAGAACCTGTGAAGGTCTTCGCGAGTCTTTTTCTTCGCTCATGAATGCTAGCATCGCCGAACCCCAAGCAGATGATCATGAGAAGTCCCCCGGTGGCACATATACTCGGGAAAATGTTGTATTTTGAAAAGTCTACATCTGTATCTTCGGATGGAGTTCTCCATGACTCTTGGGAGTACAGGACGATAGCGAATCCTGTGAGGGCGAGGGCTAGAGAACCAAACTTCAGTCTGTTACCACCCGGTGCGCATATCCACATCAGAGTACCGATGAGATTCTGCAGGGCTATCAACGAGAACGACGACGTTCCTGGCAACGCTGCCATCATGAATAGGACCAGCAGAGGGCCAGAAAATTGAGTGTATGAAACTCCTTGTCCTTTAGCCAGAACGTGGAGTCCGCCGGCGTAGACACTTCTGTCCTTGCTGAATCCGTCGACCAACAAGAGCATCACAGATCCCGCCAACGAGGCCGCGCGTAACAGATACGTTGTGTCCCAGGTTAGCGACTCCGCCAGCGTTTGGAGCAGCAAATTGAAACTCAGGAAGAAGCAGGCCCATTTCACTCGAATACGCGCCAGAATCATTAGAGCTCCGATCGGCTGACTCAGGATACAGATGAAAACGTACAGGAATGCCAGCTCACGTCCACATAGCCACGTGCGATCAATGTAGTCCTGCTGAGCAGCGGACTCCTGAAACATTCGGACTCCATTCTCGAGAAATGGGGACACGAGGAATAGCCGCGCCAAGTGGGGAAGAAACTGTTTGCCTCTGCGATATAGATGTCCTTTCCAGTTTTCCATCTTGCTCCGCACTTTGATGGGTTGCATAGTTCACTACAGGCTCCACGTAGCGCCTCGACGTAACTGCACAGTCCGTCAGTCAGTCGATCAGCTGATGCAAGGTGTCAGCAGCTTCCACATCACCCCGGCCAGCCTTGAGCCAGAGTTCACCCTGACTTCCATCTATCTCATCCTGAGTGCACTGTCATCACAGTTGAGTCAGCCGGGTAGAGCAATTCAACACTTATCTAGACCGTACGAAAGTTTCCCCCAGGAAGCTCCGGGAATCGCATCCATGTGATGGAGTGTAAACAACATCGCGCCAGACGGATTCAGGCGAAGGCCGATTTGAAATGAGCCCGCGAAACTACGGGAACCTGTGGCATGGCGTCCGTGGGCTGAGAGCTGCTGTTCGATTCGTCAAATATGCGGAGATTTTGTGTTGGAGCTCCACGACTTCGGACGCGAAGGGAAAGATATGGATCGATGACGTGAGTCGCGCTGGATACCTACCTATTTACCCGAAGAGACCTGTCAGGTGCCGCGTTCACCTCCCGCGTAATCTCGTTTGAGGGAACCTTAAGAAACCGTGCACCCCCGTTCAGTACAACAAAACTTCGGTAGGACGGAGTGCCACCATTTTCATGAAACTCCAGTACATTTGACTGAGTGAGTCTCATAAGTAGTTGGGGAACCAGCTCCAGCGAACTTGTGATGACGTCGGCACTTCCAGAAAGGCTCGAGCTCCCGGAAGTCTGGGTTCACCTCATAGGATACTTCCGTCGGAGCACCGGGCCCGGGATATGAGCATACAAAAACCTCCGAGTGGGTGAAATCGGGCTGATTCTATCTAGATCGAGCGGATTGGGTTTTGGGGAAAATCTGAAACACTTTGCTTGGGAACGCGATTCAGAGAGAGTACTCGACGAACGAGCCCCATTTTGACCGGTACAAGTTCGAATAGTAAGCCCGAAAAAGATATCAGTGAACTTCATCTTCCAGCTTGGATTCGCGACGGAGACTCTTTCAATATTGATACTTCGAAATTCTCGATGGAGAAACGATCGGAGGGCGAGAGAGGTCGGAGAAATGTGATTGCCAGAGATTGAGTTCCTCCGGAACGCATCGCGTTGGTCTGTATCGGAGTTAGTACTGCCTGTTTGACCTCGCTCTTCGCGGAAAATCGCCAATTCAATTCCCCTTGAAACTCACCGGATCCCCATCGGCTGGACCTGCGGATGGGTTTGCACTCAGAGCCAACAGTGGGTAGTTCTGAGAAGTTCCCCGGTACGAATTCCGCCAGCCAGTGTATAATCGGGAAGGATTCATTCTCAGAAATGTCGATGAATCTCTGAGGAGGATCGCATGAATACCCATCTCCCGACCGAGCCATACTGGATTTGTTCCTACCTCACGCATCCATCAACGCTTGGAATCGGTTTCAGATCTGTTGTGAGTTTTTGTTCTTGTGAGCTATACCATGGATTCCAGGTCTGGAGGGCGTGCCGTCCATGAATACAGCTGAAGTTCCCGATTCTCTCGTAAGGGACGGTGAAATTGACGAGTGCACGGCAACTAGAGTTCCGCCCCTGTATTCGTGCTCTACCGGGCGCAAACTTTGAATTCCGGATATTCCCCAAAGTTCGTGGAGGCTGGGCGTTATTCCGCGATCGCTCAAAGAATCCAGGCTGTTCTAAGCGTACCAGGTGCATTATGCTTGTCGTCGATGTTTGTTCGCTATTAGATTTCGTTTGATTGATGCGGAAGAGAATCATTCGCCATCGATCATCATCTGTAAGATACTGCCGTCACCAATGTCAGCCCAGAAAATCATATCGTCCGGGACTTCATCATAATTTTGCACAGCGAGCAGAAAGTCTTTAGCGTTCATCGAGGCGAGCGGAAACATGCTAGAATCCGGCTCGCGGTCGTTGATAACGTTGTGGAACAATTTCTTCGTGCCAATATTCGGCGCGGTCCTCGAATTAAAAGTAATTTCGATACTTACGCAAGCCCGGGTGTTCCCTAAAATCGATTTTCCAGAATGTTCGTTGTTCAAATACCACCAGAGTGCATTGAAACAATAAACATGATAACGATCAATCACAGCCGGCTCCGCAAGCTTCAGACAGTGTACCCGACAGCCCAACTGCAACGCAACGTAGAGTAACCACTAAGCACCCGCCCCAGCGACAACCCAGACGATGACAACGAAACTTTGAAGAGGTTTCATAATATTCAAGTAGCTTTATTCATCTCTATATTCATTTAAGGTGTGTCTTCAATAAATTATGATGTTGGAGACCATGACGGGTACCATCACAAGACTCAGGGTGAACTAAACAGGTTTCCCATACGAACTCGCCCGATCTGTACTTTCGTCGAGCATCACTTCGCGGAAGTCGCCAGTTTATCAAATACGATTCTCGACGTATTACAAGTTCATGTCCTAGTAAATCACGTTTCATTTGACGATATTTCCCATCATTGTCATTCTATCTCTCTCGCTCTTTATCTCTCTTCTATGATCACCATTACCATGAAATTCATGGGGGTCACGACCTCCATCATGATGCTGATAACGTCTGTCATCGTGATGAGCTCCATGGAGGCCGCTCACAAGTAATTCAATTTTCTCAATCATTCTCCGCATATCGTCGATAGAATTTGATTTGACGCCAGCTGAACTGTTGTGCTTTTTTCTCTCTTCATTCACGGCGACGGACAGACGATGACAAACCATATATCGATGGAATTGACGAGCAAAATTGAGTACGTACAAGCGCTTTCGCTGACCGGCCAGCGTGAGAGCAGGTTCGGAGGCCCAAACGGCTGAAGTTGAAATCGCGAAGTCGGAGTGCTTCACGGACAAGGAACTCTATGTGTGTGTGAGAGAATAATCAGTTTGGGAAATGAGGTCGGTCGAAGGAGCTTCTCCCAAACGCGGCTCGACGCGCAACCAACTCACTAAAACGACCGGGTTTTTACTCTCGTCGTGGTCCGAGACGCGGGCCATGTGCGTAGCTATTGCGTCACTTCTGCTTGCCCCCTCTTCTGTCTTCGTCTCCAGGGTCTTCGCCGTCGCAATCGTCGACATCGTGCTCTTCATCCGCCATGTCGTCGTCGACGTCGTCCTCCTCGTCGTCGTCTACGTCACGACGACTGTGAAGGTGATGATGATTTCGGAGGAGGTTATTGTTATTGAGGCTATTCGTTTTGCTCTTCAACTTCTTGCCGATGATGCTTCTCGCTGGATGCGAATCGTAGTCTCCCGTCGCTTCCGAATCACTGCAGTCGACAACATTGAGTTTCTCTTCGTCATCGTCCCCAGTGATCTCTTCCGGCTCGGATTCACGTGGAGATTGGCTGGCGGCACGTCGAAGAAGTTCGAACGGATTAGGAACTCCGGTGAGGCCAACGGCGCCTCGGTGGATCGCTGCTAGACTGAATAAGGCCTGAGGAGTGAGTCCGCTGGGAGGAGGTGTCACACTGTGGGGTCGTCGTTTCACCGACATATCTTCAGGTTCCGGGGATTTCCGTGCTACCAGAGCCGCTGCCG
The DNA here is from genome assembly GCA_028455905.1 of Neoseiulus californicus. Classification (NCBI taxonomy): domain Eukaryota; kingdom Metazoa; phylum Arthropoda; class Arachnida; order Mesostigmata; family Phytoseiidae; genus Neoseiulus; species Neoseiulus californicus. The sequence goes on from JAMQGS010000007.1 coordinate 2,293,847, forward strand.
ACGAAAGCAGGTTATCGATGCTAAACGAAGCTACGCCGTGCCGAGGCTTCAAACCGTGCAGCCCTTGTTGGGACACCAGCCGATGGATGCTAGCGGTGACGTCGACCGAGCTGTTGCTGCCCGTGTCGTGACTGGTCGGAGATGTCAGAACAGGGCTCGGCTCCATCTGGAATTTGAGGAGCAGCTCGGCGATGTTGAAGCCCATCGATTCCAGTAGCGCGAACGTTTCTTGCCCTACAAGTTCCAGCGCCGATTTCACAGGCGAATGACTCCAGAGTTCGTGTAACGCCTGATGAATCGCTTCTTGAAGTGAGGCGAGATTCACGCCGGGCTTCAGTCGCGCTTGCTCGAGCCGCTTCGTTTGCCTTTCGAGTTGCTTGCGGAGTTTCTTCTCTTTCTTGTCTCTCTCACGGCGTTCGATCTCTTCCGGAGGAATCGGATCTCCCGAACAGGTTTGAGGGTGAGCATTGTGCGCAGGCCGACCAGGACCCTTCTTCGTGTTTTCTTTCTTCCTCCACTTGGCTCTCCTATTCTGGAACCACACCTGGAAATGACAGAAATCACAATTTAGTATTTTGTCGTATGAGTTAGGGATGTCAAAATCACTGCCGTCGAGGGAGACTTCTTGGGGAGAGTTTGTTGGAGTTGGATCCGCCGGCTGAAGCAAGAGCGGATTTGAGATAACGAATCGAGGCTGCACGGAATTTTCGGATACGAGGAGTTACTAGAAACTGACGATATACTGCCGGAAGGAAGTAACGGATCGGTACTGGGTACGAACCCTGAACACCTGCTGGCACATGATGCTAATGACTTGTTAATCAGCTGTGTCTGCGGGCCATCGTATCATTTTATGTGCCAATTGTCTCGATTACTATCGGATAGGAGGAGACGACTCTCCACCACCACCACTACCGCCGGCGAGGATGGCGGCAACGTCGGCGACGATTATTGAAGAAGCACAGAATTAGCTGAATGTGATGTTATGCGCGGTGATCAGCGCACTCAGGCTACGGACATACATCCTCCAGACACTGATCGGTGACAGTCCGTAGTCTTGATTCAGATGTCAGACGTCTTTCAGCGACATCCGAACATAAGGCACAGATCGCATTTTAATGCTGGGGTTGTTGTTTCCCCGTCGGTTGAGCGAGCCAACGAGCCGGCGACCGAGTGACTCGTCCGACTATCCAGCCAACATTCGGTTGCGAGGCAGGTTGTTGGAGTAAACGATTCTGAAGATGACGGGCCTACCCCTCCGTTCACGGCATCGGAGTCACGGAATGCTTCTACGTTGTCACCTCATCATTTCACAATGCCGCATCTTCCTTCTGTCGAACGAACGGTTGTTCGTAGTTCTTCCTTCGCTCCTCAGATGTGATTGAGTTTGCGAAGGGACGACCCGACTCCCCGTCGCAGGGACGATCCCCGCCGTAACCATTCCCTTTGATTTTATTCAAGTTTCGTCGGGAGTATCACGCTCCCACATGACTTTCATTCGCGCACGTATTCTTTGCCTCTCGAAATGATTTCGATGACATTCAGACAGAATGCGGCTGATATTCCGGCCGAGACCATGGTCAAGGGCCTGGGAGCTGCTTTGACAGGTCCGGATGAACATCAAGGAAGCCATGAGAAGGGTTAACACTCATTTGCTGAATTCGATCAGGTGATAAAACCGACATCGAATAATTACCCGAAATGAGCTCAACAATGATGTTCTGTGACAATGCTGACATTCAATAATAACCAAGGTGATTCATCTGCTCATAGAAATTCAGATGGCACACTCGCGCGGGCGCGCCAGCTCGCTCGTTCGCTGGTTTATCCGTTGTGGCACCCGCATATATTGCCCTACAATTCCACTACACAGATGAGAGGCTATCGAACCAATCGTGGACGCGGCAGCAACAAACTTTCACAGTGATCGAGCGATTGGGGAGCAGAACGAGAGCGGCTGAGCGAGTGAGAATTCAGTGGCTGGGAAAAGTCGTCGATACCTCCTCACAACACGAATAGTTTTGATGATTTGCTCACCTCGCTGTTCGTCACCAGTCAACACCACCAATCGAAGAACAGCGGTTTCGGAGGAGCCTAGTTCTGTTACGAAAGGATTCCTCCGACAAAGGGAGGAGGATTTCGATGGCTTGAGGGAGCTTACAATCGTTCAGTCAACGTCTCAAATCTCATGCTCAGGTACACAACGCCGCGCCGTATTAAGACTAACATAAGACGTCAAGTTTACGTCAATGATGACTGGCTGACGCGAGCGAGCGAGCGAGCTTAGTAGTGAGTGAGTAATTACATTTGCGAGGCTCATTCTTCGACATGGCTTCGAACAACAAGCTACAAAACAAGCCCCGTCAGTTTTCAGACAGCGGATCCTGAAGAGTCCGCTCTCTTTTAGTCAAATTCGACGTCGGATCTGTTTGATTCGATTCGTCTCAGTCTCTGCGAGCCAGCCAGCCTGCTCGCCTGTCCGCGCGACCAGCAGACCGATTGGTTGCCCCCTTAGCAAGCATTTGGGAACGCGAGCAAGAAGTTTCAGTTCGCTTGCTCGGTCGCTCGCTAGCTGCCACTCAAGATGACGTGTTTAATAACACGCTGCTTCGTCTTGGGGAGGGCGTGTATGTAGTTGTTCATCTTTTTGTAGCCTGCTCGACCGGTTGCCTATCGTGCCTTGGAGTTTTGAGCTTGACCGCCGCCGCCGCCGCTGCTGCTGTCATCTGTTTTACGTGTACGGAGCCACACGTAAACGGACGTCTCAATATCCTTCACTGCGAATGAAGAGCGCACCATTGATTGAAACACACCAGCTCACACGGCGCTCTCATGGATTGTACATGGATCGGAGACGTCACTCAGCCGGTCGGTCGGTCGGTCGGCCCGCAAGCCAGCCAACCACCCGTTATTATTGGACGAGCTCTTGTTAGCAACGCTCCGCCAACGAAAACATCACTCAAAGCTTTCGGTCGTTCGTTCAACAAGTTTAAATTGCTCGTCGAGCGTTCCTTCTCCCGGCGGCGCGGCGTTCAGAAGATCTGGAGGAACGATAGGAGCGCAAAACGAATCAGAAACAGAAAAGAACTTCTAGAGAGGAATGAAACGTCCCGAAATTCGATGAGTGAGTCGAAACATCCGCAGAAGTCGCGCGAGTGCGTCTCTCGACGTGCTGCGCGGGAATAATGGGATAATATGGAATACTTTTTTATGGCCCACACTTATGGACACCTGCGAGTGCATTCGATGTCGCATTTTCAGGGAAGACTCGGGAAATGGAGACGTGTGACACAGACGTTCGCCGTGCCGCATTCCGCCGACCTTGTCCTGGGATGGCCGTCAGCTGGTCAAACCGACAAAATGTTTTTCAATATCCCGCAAGTTGACTTTGAATCGAGCCCCGGGTCGGAACCAAGACTCTCAGAGTGTCCGGGTATGATTCGTGAACACGGGGATCTCAGAACACGCTGAACATGTCTTGGGGAACTCTTTTGTCGAGTCGTCATCCAAGCCCTTTCGACCACGAAATAGGTTCCAAATCCGCGGAAAGAATAGCTTGCCTTCGCTGAGGGAATAGTCATCGAAGGTTCGTGTTTTTTTTTCAGGTCGGCCATGAGAGGACCATTTTCGTCGTTGAGCGTGGAACTAGATATGAGAGGTTCCGAGTGGATCAAAATTTGTTGGATTCGTCTCGGATGGTGCTAATATATAGTCTTTACGAGCTATCAATCAACGAAACGTATTTTCCAGCCTCACACGTCAACTGTCACTCCAGGATAAGGCACCTGTTGAAATAATATCGCGAATCATGGACCCATCAAGCGAAGATTTGTTCTCTCTGACGCTCCAGTCGCCTGCTCGCAGCGCACTCAAGATCGGTCCGTATATGTATATACCCTGAAGTCTGGCGTATAAAGGACTTATCAGATAAAGGACTTTTGCATTGGACTCTATGAGGAAGATTCTTCCGTTGAACATGGGGCCTATGGAACACGATAGGTCCTTTATCTCCCAGACTTTACATCGTTCGTATCGGAAATGAAATCGAGGTCGCTTCGAGAAGGCGCTCGCTTCGCTCGGAAACATTCTCCGCCAGGTCCCAGTGTGAGAAGTCAGCCCGCTCACCATGCAGAGTAGTTTGGAGTCTGTTTGTAATTCAATCGAGAGAGTGGCTGAGAACGTGAGAGAAACTAGTGACTATGAGAGATGAGCAGCGGTAGCCGCAACGAGGGAACGCACTTGGCCGCGTACCGTGTCATCGTGCGCCTTCGAAATTCGTGACGACTTTATGGCGTGAATGGGTGGGGAGAGACTTATCGACGAATGGCCGAACGAACGGGCCGCTATCTCTGCTGCATCATCTCAGCGGAGTCTCTTCTTCGTTTTTCGCTGACATGGTCTTCGTTGACTCTAATCGGATCCTCCTAATCATTCGTTTATTCTTATCACGTTTCGCTACGCTAACCCAACGACAAGCGCGACGACGACGACGACGCTAATGATGGCTCTGCATTGTGAATTCAAGAGATCGTCAATCGAAGTAAGAGACGACGACGACGACCAAGATGTGTCGTCATCACCCACCACAAGAGCCCCCACGATTGGATTGGCTCAACGACTGTGACAAATCGTACCCAAACAGGAACCACTCCTCACGAATCACCGAGACCCATCGTAATCGACAGCTCCTCGGGCTTTCGAAACACGAATCCCACCTAATCATCGGAACGCTTCAAAAAACCCTAGAACCCTGACATTCGAACAGTTGGAAATGTTGCAAAGTGGTATTCACCTGAACTCTGGACTCGGTGAGGTCGAGACGCATGGCTAGCGCCTCCCTCATGAAAACATCTGGGTAATGAGAGGCTTCAAAGGCTTTCTCCAGCTCTTCTAGCTGCCAGCCATTGAAGTTTGTGCGGGTACGTCGTCGCTTTGAATCGGCATCGCCGTTATCTGCAAATTCGAAAAAGAAACCGTTAAATTTCGATGTTCTCCGTTTCCCAAGCTGAATATGGAGATTTTCGGATATAAACGGGGTTGAGTTGATGTCTCCATAGAGCACTGCTTGCCAAGGGTTCGGCATCCCTATGCGGAGCAGGCCACCTCGGAGAGTGGAGCAATATCGATCGGTGGCACCGGCTAGCCCGCATTCAGTTCAAACAGTTATTTACGCAAACACCCCACAAAACAAATAGGGTTCGATTCACGAAGAACTCGAAATTCATTTCCCTGACAAGCGTATAAATACGTCATCGCGAAAATCGCCCCACTCCACGAATCCTATCTCCCGGAAACCGTGACGGCCAGGCTTGCGTGCTTGCATCTGTGTCGAGCGGACTGTTCCGCTTTAGGAGAGGCATATTCGCTCAGCAGGGCCTCGTTCGACCTCTAGCTTTTCACGCGCTTTCATGTTAACACGAATCGCTTAACAACTTGCACACAAAGGCAACGGTGTTACCGTACGATTCCAAGAATGTGCGGTAACATGTGTGTCTGATTATTATCAGAGGAATGCCCGCTGTCAACGATACCAACAAAAGTGCTTAGTGTGTGTGTGTGTGTTCAGTGATTTTCGGGAGCTGTCAAGGGTAGAGCGTCCTTCGTTTTTGTGGCATGACACAAACGACTGTCAAACGACGCTCGGATCACTTCCTCGTCGGGCAATCGAACGAGACGTCGCAGTCAGATTCGATATCGAGCACTTTGTAGAGATGCCCAGACTCAGAATGGCGAATATAAAATGACGCGTCGCCCTCCTGTTGGCGGGCTGTCACGCTAATGAGCGCAGAGGGAATGCTCCAAGATGGATAAGTTGCGATATTATAATTCGCTACGACACCCTGCGCAGTCTTTCCGGACTTGCGACTCTATTTTTCTCTACGCCATTGCAGGTCGATACAGTCGGTAGGGATACAGATGAATTTTGCTGGTTTTCCAAATCGTTCCCCATGGACCTCCGAGCCTTCGCTCTGTGTCGTTCCGTTGTTTTATTCGTCCGCTGCAGTTGTACACTGAGTGAGTGAGTGACTGAGTGAAGCAAATGGAAAGTCCTGACGGCGTGACGCTTCTGTTTCTCGCTGGTTGGTTGGTTTGTTGTTTCTTCTCTTCTTTCATTCTTTCCATCGTCAAAGTGACCGCCGGATTTATTTATTGTTGAGCAGGAGGAGATCGCCGCGGCTAGTCGCTTGCTTCATCACCTTGATGCAGAATCGTTTATCAACAATGGTCTTATGTGTGTCTTTCTTTTTTTTTCTCTCCTATTTTCCGCCGCTGATCATTACCGGTAGACACGCAACTGAGTGCGCGTTGGAACGTTGAAGCCCTCCCGCAGAAAACGCTCCTGACGCCACAGCGGTCAAGCAACAGAAACCGAAACTAGTTTCCAACGCAACCGTAGAAAGACGTTCACGTTCAGATCCGATAACAAGAAGGATTTTACTTGCGTTGGCTCCACCGGGATCGTTTAAATACTCATTAGGCCCGATAATTGATTCATTATAGTTTATGATCGCTGTTGGCAAGGATTGCCAAGTCGGGAAAGGGGTTCATGTGATTGTGTAAGGAAATTCCATGATTTCTGTTGACTTCTGCTGGGTATTCCGTTCTATTTTCCGTCCAGGCCGTTTTGGGAGGCGTTTGGGAGAAGAAACGGTTCACGCTGAATCAGGGCAGCGGAGTTCCCCCCAATCGCTCACTCCCATGTACAATTGGATGATTCCGAAAATGCCCGCTCAGGGTCGCAGGGCCGATGGGTATGCGTCTTGACGATGCCCGTGATCTGTGGTGATGCTGGTGGTGGAGCTGCTCTCCTCTGTAGCAGCAGTGCGACGATGCGACTCCAAGATCCATCCATCGCCGTTTTTCCGTCGTCGTTGCCGTGGCAGTGGCGAAGGCAAAGGCACCGGCTGTGTTTCGACTGTTGTCCCCGCCTCGGAGCCATGAGCGACGGTCAAGTCCCGCCCCGTGTTTGCTGCTGCCGCGCCGGCTGCCGGTGCTGCCGCCGTAGGATCTGTGGTGTGTGCGAGCGAGCGAGTGAGTGAGTGTGGATCTGTGCGAGCAAGCGTTTGAGCGCCGCCACCGCTAACAAAATGAAATGGTGGAAAAACTATTGACAGTCGTGATGGCGGCACTAGGGCCGTTGCCGCGTGAAACACATTAGTTTCTCGCCGGTTTTTCTTTCGTGAAGCACTGACGGCCCATTCGAGGCGATTCGGGATATGAGGCATCTCTTATTCAAGCGCATAACTTCTAAAGGAGAAACACTCCAAGATTCAATCACATTCAATTGGTAAAATGCTGAGAATGAAAAATGTACGACATGAATCAACGAAATTCATACCAGAGGGGCTTGAGAAATTCTATGATTCATTTGATGAATACATCCTCATTGTTCGTGTATATTCATGTGCATGTAGGTATGGGACACGAAGAGCCGGGTTGGAATTTGTCTTCAACTCATATTTTCCGAAACAGTTGAATAATATTCTTGAAGACAGCAATAATATTCGTAAGTATATACTAACAACAGAAACTGTGAACCACTATCAATACGGATCACGTGCCGGAGTTGTCTATCGCGTGTTTGTCGGCCCGTGCTTCAACTGATTGTGAGTTTGTTCAACTACTTCCGCATGAGGAGGACGTCATATCTCCCAAAACCAAAGCCGATCATAGGAATGTAATATATGTTTTCACTTAAATACTTTCCAGGGATTTCACTGAGGCATGATGACAGATAAGCAGTCAACTCTCGGAGATTGCGCTAATGCAAGGCAGAAGAGCACTCGTTCTGGAACGAGATTTTGGAAGATTCGGGCAGCTCTGGAAAGGCTTCACGTACATATGAGACACGTCCAAGGAAATATGTACAGAGAAAATGTTCTCGACTGATATACTATGAGAGAATTTGCACTGCGAATGATTGTCGTCCATCTCTTCTTGTATCTCATTCCGCTTGCTCTTGCTTCCATCGACGTGGCATCATTCAATTCATCGTGCCGATCGTTCCTTTTCTCCCTCCGCTAATAATGCTAATTATTTTTCTTGAAGAACGAACGGGACGAACGGCGAGTGGAAACAAGAAAAATCATCAGGGGGAGCTCATCATCAAAACGCTGTTACTTCAACAGGTCATCGGTTGGATGTGTTCCAGGCCGGCCGGTTTTCTCTCCAGCACACCTTCGACAGCAGCAGCAGAATGTTTCTGATTGTCTGAATGACTTCGAAAGCGGCCGCGCGATGAAAAATATGAAGACGCGCCAGACAAACCGACGCGAAGAAAGATCGACGCAAAGAAAAGGTTCCGTACGTTGCCGAGCTCTCGATCAAATCCGCGCGAAGAGTTGGAACCAATCGCGGTTTCTCCGCAGCGAAAGTGGAGAGATACCCGCGAGGTTGAATAGAGAATCATCGAACAATTCCCTGTCAAGTTTTCAACCACGAGAAACTATTCTCAGGCCGGCGCGGGCGTGAATCTCTGACAGTTCGTCGAAGGCGGCCCTAGATTCTGACATTTCCGCGGCGTGGTTAATTTGCCAAAAGCTCTCCCAAAGTCTGTTGCGGGTATTCCAGAAATTCTCAGCTCGTTAGCGGACTCGCCCTTATGACTGTTGGTAAAGCTGTCTTCGTTGGGTAAAGTGCCGAGCATTAACCGCCGCCTGCCGGTAATGCCGTCTTTTAAGTGGGTGTTTAAGTTGCTGGGAGCAACTAGAATCAATTTCAAGTTTTGCTAGAAGCTCTTGGAACTGATTCTGCTTCTTCCCACTTTCTAGCATCGAAAAACGTCTCCTGAGTTGAGATCATAACAACGTTCCTCTTCGGCAGCGTCGAGCATCCTGCACGCAGCGTGCAGTGCCGGCGAACAAGAGTTTCATATGGAGCTATTCCATTCTGAGCCACCGCTGTTCGCGACCGATCCGAGTGTATCTGAGATTGATGTTTCGTTGACAAGAGATCTTTGAGAAACAACAACCGGGGGAGCGCAGAATCGCCTCGAGAAAAATGTAGCTGACGTTCGGGGATCTTGCCTCGACGCCGTTCCCAGATTCTATCGCGATCGTGTCGATAAAAGAGGAGGAAAAGGACGGTGAGGAAAGGAGCATCGATTCGTTCTCGTGTTGTCTGTAAGTGAATTATTCACCTTCAGTTGCGCTGAGTCAAGTCATTCATCTCGCTCTCGATCCAGCAAACTGTTTTCAACTCGAGCGTTCACACAACGCCAAACAAAGGCTTCGAACGCCAAACAAATCCACTACGCATTCCTTGCAACGCTGAAGAACATGGAGAGATTCCGGATCGAGATTCGCAAGTTTTGGGCCTCCGTTCGACCCATTTTGATCGAGGTGCGGAGGCTTTGGGGCCTCGAGACCATTTTCAGGAAATTTTCCGCTTCTCGAGTGAAACTCCTCATGTTCCGTACCGAATCGAGATTTCGCCGGACTTTGAAGCTGAAGCCCCAAGGCTGATCCGACGGATGTGGATACACACTAAATCGATTCGAAAACTTCGATTTCTCGGACCATCTAGCAGCATCTTGGACAGAGAGGAGAAGAACATGGCCGATTTTCAATTACAGATGCCCAAGACAGCACAACCGCGAGATGTAGCATTTGATCAGAGGTAATGAAGTTGAGCTGGGCACGATGTCGTTGCCACTGATAGCTGCTGCGGTTGTTCTCGAATTAATAATTCAAATTCTATCCGACTCATGTTCGGCGGTTTTGTACGTTGTGCCTATCTCTCAGAGCGAAGCCTATCCGGGAGCTTGTCGTTTTTGTCTGTGTGCCCGATGTCGATTCGATGTTGATTCGATGTCGATTGTGGACCGCGCTGTCCTAAAAGGCAAATGCATCGGGGCTCTCAATCAATTTGTGACTCCATTTTCGATGCTACTGACAAAGATCCGTCGTTGGCGCTCGTCCTATTTTCTAGAGTTGGTTTCGAATTTCGGCCCGAGTTCGTAAAACTCATAGATTTCCGGACAGAATTTCACGAGTGGAACAGAACGAGTTCCTCCCTATTGGGGCGCATTGGAACGAGCCTCGATCGGTTATGCGTGGTTCGCGGTCAGACAGTGAAGATCGTGTAAACGTTCGCATTGTTTGAAATTCAAATGACGTCCCGGATGAAGCCGTTCTGATGGCTCAATCCGCACACGTCGATTCGGCCAAGGGATTATCGCTTGGTCTTCGAATTCGTTCTCGAAACCTGATCCGGAGTTCGCCTCCGAACTAGTTAGCCATTTTTCATTCTTGAAAAGCTCCAGGGCATCGTAGAATGCCATCGAATGACTCGGAGCGTGGCGTAAATCTTCTTCGATCGAAAAATTCCGCGTAAAATACGAAAATAAAACGAGTTTTGGTAGAGTGTAGGCCTCATGACAATGCGCGCTCTTGATCAGCTCTTTCAGCCGCGCTGCCATCGACGCGTCCGGCAAGGTTCCTCCATGGAGCGCTCACGTGGAAGCTCCGTGAGAATATCGTGAACACAGACGATCACTTCATTTTCGAAAAAAAAAGGAACGAAAACAAGAAAGAAAAGGGTGATGTTGTTAGGGCAGGTGATGCAGGTTGACTCCGAAGTCGTCGGAACATCTTCATCATCTTCCTGACAATTTCCTCCATTGAGAAGCTACCGAACAAGCAGCCGACGACTTGCTCAAAGTAAATAAAGTCATTGTTGTGAGTTGTTCGGCGACAGTAGCAGCAGCAGCGACAACCGTAATCAAATATGTCGCCTGTAGTTCTTCGTCTTCGGCCGACGACGAATGTCTGAATGAAGTCTCCGCTCTGAATTTTTCTCCGCTCCTCTTGGATTCTTCCCGTTCACTCGAAGCTCAAGCGAAACGATCTTAGGTCACGAACATCGCCACCGCCAGCCGTGTGGCATCAGCGTGTCTCCACGTCGACACCTTCCTCGGTCGTTTCCCAACCGGGGAAGAGACCGCTCGGGTACCGAAGTGCTGAAGATGAACCAAGAACCGAAGTTTTCCAAGAGTAGTTCACCAGCAACGGAAAGTTGCAACAAATGGAAAGAACATAAGAACGACTGTAGAAAATGGCGAACAAGTGTGGAATGCTCAAGACTGCCCCTGCAAGTAGGCCGATCTCGAGCAACGTATGTACCTCAACAACCTCGACACCTCCTACTCCGACCCTCTAAATCGGAATCCTAACCAGATATCTCCGAAAACGACCGGATACAGGCAGAGGCTCCCAGTAGGGCATGTAGGTTGTCTGCCTAGCTGGTCGGCTGACTATTTGACCGTCCGACAGCCTGACCGACCGACCGACCGACAGACGGAAGGACGGACAGAGCGACCGAAAGAGCGGCTGACTGAGCGGCGGCGACCGGCAGTCACCGAGCTCAAAATGATAGACCAGGACGACGGCGTTCATTATTGATATCAGGCCGACTCTCTTCCTCGATTCTGCCGGCAGAGGTCCGATTCTGTGTACAAGCTGTGGCGAAGACTATTAAAATAATTAAACCGCAATTTTCTGCTGGCTGCCGGTGTTTACTCTTGTCGTTGCTTCCCCCTGTTGTCGTTCGGCTGTTATGCTGCTGCCACCGCACCGCCGCCGCCCTGGTTGCGGCTACTGTTTTCGCTAGATGGATCGCAGCAACGCACTGTGGATTCTACGGGAGACGAATTTATCATCCCCTGTCTACTTGACGTTCAGCGTTCGGCTATGCCTGTTTGCGCGGTCGGTCGTACGCTCTGAACTGAAAGCTACTTAGAAGTTCGACTACGCGCCGACGTCGACGAACGAACGACACCACAATTAGTTCCTTGAAAAAAAAAGCCCACCATTGCCGCCGAGAACGAAATTTACGCCGTTCAGAGTGTTCTCGCCGCGACCGATCCTCTGGCGCTGCTTGACTTTTCATGACGTATTCCCAGTGCCGCTTCCGACACAATCATTCAATCCCTTGATGCACTTTAAGAATATACGTCACACATACGCTCGAAGGTCATAGTCACCCATCTGCTCTGAGGCCATATGGACCGATGACGTCGGAACGAGACTCCCTCAAGACCGAAGGACTCATGAACAATCTCAAACAGTGCCGGAGTTACGTACGTCATGAAACGGCGTGTTTGTTCGAATTTACCGCAAAACACGCAGTCAGGTCGACGGGGAATCGCGCAGATGCGTCGGTGACGATGACCTCTTAGTATACAGAAGCTCGAAATAGGACTTTTTCCGAATTTTGACCGGCTTGCATCCGCGCTCGGGAGTACGCGCAGTGACGGGCGCGAGAATCTCGCGGAAAATTCTTCAGGAGGCTTCAATGAAGTCGATGGATGCCAACGTCGTCTCGAGAGAAATCTCTCTGGCAAGGCTCCCTTCGATCCGCATCGATGGAGGGAAATGGAACTCTCCAATCCAAGAGAATAGAAGACGCGATGCAGAGAAAGAAGACACGACCGCGTTCGACCACACCAATTAAAGACGCATCCATCGGACTCTGGGTTTTCCTGTCGACGAGGAGATAATCGTCCCGGATCAATCACAAGACCCTCGCATGGCACTTGGATCATCACATCGAATCGGGCTCTCTCGCTCATCTGCCTGTTTGTCAGTCGGACAGTTCCCCAGCCAGCCAGTCGAACTACCTCTCGCTGCCAAGCGAGCAAGCAAGCAGATTTTTTCTCTCTTTTCAGCACCTGATTAAGACATCCGCGTGCTCACGAATAGCAGAAACCGAATCGTCGTATTTTCTTTCTTTATTCCTTTCTGTTTCAGCCCGTTTGATGGGACTGCGCGTCGATTGAGGGGGGGAAAAGTCGCTCCGTTTTGTCGTGCTTGTTGTTATAAGAGAGACAACATTGTCTCGTTTCCGAGTCGAACCCTGCGCTCAAACCGAAGTTCCCAAGTCCTATTTGTCTGTTTACACTGCGACGGCAGCCACAAATCCGGAGCCGCCCGTAGCCGGCTCGTTCCTTTTGCATCATCCATCAGAACGACATTGAATTGAATTTATTATTAAAATGATCTCATTCGCGGTCGGCTTTATTCAATTGGGTCGATACTCGTGCGTCTGTGTTCCGACATTCGTCCGATAGGAATTCTAATGGGCTCGTGTATGAGAATCAAATAGATATAAAAACGAGAGACCTCAACTCCGCGGACTCGAAAACAATGGAAAGAGTGGAGGACCGTGTCCTCAACGATACAAGGCTTTGACAGAGTAAACACTGAACATCGTTCTCAAACATGTGTTCTGACCACACTCTCAAAAACCGTTCGCCCACGCCTGATGAAATGATCCACCACGGCCGAAGTTGGAAATGACCGATTGATTAAGAATTGTTGCCCATCTCGAAAGTTTCGGGGAGCGTGAGCCCTCTACGGCCAGAGGGCTTCAGATCGGCTCAGCCACCTTGCCTCTACGAGAGCGAGCAATCTCACTCTGCCCCCAATCGGTCGGTGGGCGGCAAAGTTCGTTCAGAGCCGCAGTTGGAGGATGAGCTGTGTCAAACGATGAACATAATGCGATGATACAGCTAAGTAACCACCCGGCAATCCCAGTCGCCGCGCGCCGCAGGAGCTGTTACACAGGCCACGAAAATGGTCCTGGCTCTGAATAGACGCTGACAAAACTCCATCGCGTGCCTGAATACAATCACATGGCGTGCGGGGAGACCAACTGCAACCGTTGAGATGCTTCAACAAAGCAGATGTCAGACCGTGCAGAAAACCGAAGAACCTTTCAGATTTGTTTTTCTTGTTTTTTTTTCCAAAGGAAGACGAAGGACCCCCGAGGTTCTACCGGAGGAACTCCCTCTGCCTCCGAATTCCAGGCAATGTACCCCGACATCTCCCGTCGGAAATCATGATCACTCGGATTCCCACTCGTCAAACTACCTAATTCAAGTAGGAGGATGGATACACAGAAAGAACACTCACATCTATCCGGGTCGTCCATATCCGAAGTGTCCTCATGATCGGACGAGTCTCTCCGTGCTGAAAAAAGAGACGAAGCGTTAGAATCAGGGCCAATCGGTGTCGGAACGTCCGCCCACCAGCACGAGCATGTCAAAGACGGCGAAAACGTCAGTTCTGATTTACTATTCAGTCAGTTCCACTAGTGGCTCTACATAGATTCTTCGGATTTCACCATTCGGTGCACTACAATTATTCGAGCCAAACTAGTAAACATTCAAACGTGAGATTGAGAAGTTCCGGCTGACGACAGCGTCTAAAACGGATCAAAGATTAGGCCTAATGGGCACATGCGCGACAAATTTGAAGCATAGCCCGACTGTAATCATCAATAGAACCTCATGCGACGAAATATTCGACGGTTCCGTCACAAGGAAGCCCGCTCACAACATGGAAACGCAAGCGAAAATGATTCGTCCGACACGAATCTGTCGTTTATCGGATAATGTTCATAATTCACATTGTCGTATCAGCGCTAGAGCCCCTGGCGACTTGTAGTGGGCGCTACGAGGTCGGAAGCAGGCGAGCTAGCGATCGGCCGACCGGGAAAGCGAGCGACCCTTTCGAGGAAAGCATTGCGGGGTTCGCACTCTTGGGATTTCGTCACTTAGGCAGTCTCCCAACGCCTAAGGAATAAGAAACTAGACAATGTCCCGTCGGAAAATAACAACCAGGATCTCAGGTCTACACAGCTGTCGACACCTTGAGGGACAAACTGTCTCAAGAAAAGCAGGGCGTCCGAGTGGACATCGGCCTTGGGGACCTTCGTGAAGCCCCCGCGGTCGAAAAGGTGAAAGCGAACGATTCCGTGGGACAATCCTGATCTTTTTGGGTATTTCAAAGGTATCAGGGGGAATTCGAGTCTCGATAGCGAAAAACTGCGCAGACAGCAGTCCTTAAATGCTAGCAAAAGCTCGGAGTCTTTAGAGCGCGCTCAGTCGCTCGCGTGCTTGCTTGCTGAATACCTCAGGGTGTTGCTAGGAATAGAGGTTGTTTCCCCTCAGGTGCTCCCGGCCACTAATGCTCCAATCGCTTGGTATTCAATGTTGGTTGACTTTAAAATTCGCTTTTTTGCTGTCGCTTCAGTCAGCTAGCTAGCTAGCTAGCCCGATCGGCCGGTCGGTCGGTCTCTCGCTCGTTCACTTGTGCTCGTCCATATAAATCCCTCCCAAAAAGGCTTTTTTCTATGGGGTGTCATGACGCCATTAGAGGAGAATATCCCGTCGGGAAATTCTGATCGTGCGCTATGCGGGTTATGTCACGGGAATCGTTCGACATCCACTCCTCTTAACGACTACAGCCACTAGCCGACTATACGTGACGTGAAGCGACCCCTCTGTGATTTAGCGGATGACGTTCCTCTCGAATCCCATCTCACCAACGCCTCGAAAGCATCGCGCAGAACACGTCGCGCGAGCAAGAGTGCATTTGGGAAAAGCGCGCCAAACATGAATTCAAAATTTGTTCCACTTTGCGAGATTCGCTCCCCCAAGGGGAGGACACGAGGAGATGGATGGCTTCTGACGTGATATCTCTTGCTTGGTTACAGATCTCACTTGTACTAACATTGTATTGCGTCGAAGAGGGCAACGACGAGCTCGCGGCCCAGCCTTATCAGATGACCCCGGCTGTCGCCAAGATGACTTCTCAAAATCTGAAGACGGGTGTGCCTTTTGTGATCGTGCGCTGATTTTTAGAATGGGAACCCTCCGTAGCGGAAAATCCCCGAGCTCTTAAGTTTCGAGACGTTTCTTCGAGACTGAGCGGCCCTTCGTCGGTATGGACATCGCTCGCGATCGACCCCTTTGGGTTCGGATGCGTGCCTATTTGCCTCAGAGGTTTTGTGGAGACACAGTGAGGCGTGCGATCATCCATTTGTCCAGAACCGTCAATCGGCGATAGTTTTTGTAATAGGAGAGCCCATCATCCGTTTTTCGGATTTCTCCCTCCTCGAGCCCATCTCGGCTTTCGTCAGATCGGAGGATGCGCATGGAATGGTCAGTTCCTCCGTGTCGTGGATGCCGAAAAGATCAAGTCGAGAATCGTCAGCGCACAAAATAAATTCTCAAGCGCATTGACGATGAAGACGTTCCTCGGTGACCGCGGCTTGATTAGAGCTTTGGTTCAACACAACATGCACTTAGGGTTGATTGATGGACTGCGATGGAAACATTCGGATTAATGGATTAGGACGGGTTTAAGAGGCACTTAGGCCGGATGGTAAACAAACGATCGATGACAACACAGAATCGAGCCGATGAACAGGAATTGAGTCATGAAAGATTAGAGGAAGGTCAGCAAAGGCGGAAGGTGTCTCGGGGTGTTCCCAAACACAAGGTGCTCCCTCCCGAGCGCCGATGGTCTACTGCGGGTGCCAGCGATGTCGCCGACTGTTGCAGCCACAGCAGCTGTGTGAAACCGAGCGCCCGCATCAGGCCGTCATCATTACGGTTGGGAGCCTGAACAGCCCTGTTCGTGGATAGGTCTCCAGGTTATGAGCTGTCGCCGCCACCACCACCGCTGCCGCGCCTGCTATCACAATCATCACCGGATCCGAGGATCTGCCGGGGAACCTTCGATAGGAGACGGAGCCGTCGGTTTTGGATCCGCTGGTTTGGCACCTTCGGGAAACAAATATGCACAACTCGTGATTTCTGGCTCCGCTCGTGCGTTCTCGAAGAAGAGCGAGTGAAGGTGCCGGGCGTCTTGGAAGCGAATTCGCGGACATACGGATTGGGCCGAATGAGCGAGAAAGCCGACTAGAAGACGGATCTGTGTACCGCCGGAACGTTGCATTCAAACATCTCATCCTTCCGACTGTTCGGCTGTCATTCATGTGAGTTAGACAGTTGCCGGCCGTCGTCGTCGTCGTCACCGTCGACGTCGGCGACGACGGTTCGGGCAATTATTTGACACCGCGAAGTGTGAACTATCAGTCTACGCTCGCCAAGCAAGCAGGCAGGCAGGCAAGCCAACCGACCGACCGACCGAACGAGCGGCCGAAAGGACAACAGCAGCATCAGACATTTTCAGTTTACGCACCACTGACACACCTATTGGATAATAGCGATGGATGTACACTCACAACTCGACTACGATGACAACGATATGACGATAATAGAGCTTCACAAGCCACTTAGCGAAAACAAGCACCGAGAGGACGGCGGCGGGGAAACACTCGGACAGATGGAATCATCGGTCTGGCAGGGCCCTCGAAGCACGAGGAGTTCGGTTTCACTTTCACCGACCCCGTATGTGTAGTAATGTTGAAATGGTTCAGCGTTGGATCGGTGATCCAAATCGGGGAATCGTGGAATCTTCCAACGATCTCAACCCTATCCCGATGATCGTTGCCGATCAGTTTGCGAGAGCAATTCATCTGTTTTCGCTAACTGAATCGATGATAACAACTCGAAGCCATCTTGGTCATGGATGTTACGCCTGACGGCTTCCCGGTTCCACTTGCGAGAAAATCATTAGCGCTTGTTTTATTCCGACTCTCAACCGATCGCGTGGATGACGCCGCGCCGCGCCGCCAACTGATACTTCGATAGTTCTCTCAGCGCAGTGTGTAACCCTGGTAGGTGTTGTACGTTCTGAATATTTGAGCCGGAAGTTGACGATTGAAGCAACATTCAATTTGAGGAATTGTGTTCAGGGACGGTGTTTGTGTCGCAAGTCGCAACAGGTTCCCCGGTATAAGGTCGGGTGGCTCTGTTACAGGTAATCGAAACTCGGCCTAATTATTGGAGAATTGATTTCAATTTCCGCCCCGTTCAATCGCTGCTATGCCGTGTCGTCGAACCGCGGTGTTCTGGGGCAGCTGGTTCTCCCCATTCGCGAAACTCTGCTCCAATGTCGTTCTTTGTTTCAATCTATTAGCAGGTGGCGAGCCGAGGATTTCCCATACAGCATGAATTGGTAACAGAAGGAACACCGACTCGACGATAATTGCTCCGAATGTGTGGTTCCCGATTCCCTTTAATCTTTCCTGAGATCCTTTCTATGGTCTTTGCTTCCCGATGCCTTTTGAGCTTGAAGGACAAGAAAATCACGAAGAAGGCGATACTGAGATTCTCTCCAAGCGCATAGCTTGCGGAAATCAATAGAAAATTTTGACTGACGTTCCCTTCCAAACATGCTCTCGATCTAGTTTTCCACTCCGTTCCTCGTCCGTGAGGATCCCCACTGCTTTGTTTCGCTCGCCAGCGATGAATCGAGTTCAATCCGAGCATTACTAATTATCCAGCAATGCCAAGTGAGCGTTTCGAGTGTTTGGTTCATTAGGGGTCGAACAGACGACACCCTGTACTCCACTGCTCGTTATGGTTTCATGCCGTTTTTTTGTCGACGCGCTCGCTGAGTTCATGACACTACTCTTTGCTAATGATGTCAATGAGCCAATGACTAATATCCTTAATTGAGTTGCAACTCGCCTGCCCTGTTCCAGGGGGAAAACAACGGCGATTCGGTGCCTGCCAAAAACCAACGGAGGCGTTTCCGTCCCATTCTCGACCAGAGTGAAATCCACTCCCTTGACACCAACGAGCAGATGCTCTCCAAATCTTCTCTCGAAGAGGAACGTTTTTCTGCTCAGAAATGGATATCGCGCTGAATTGGTGTCCCCAACTCAAACAACGGAATCCCTTCGTCCTCACCGCATAAATGCCGTGGAATCTCATGGATACTTCGCCTCTCTCTTGATCTCTCGAATGGAATCCCTGCGCACCCCGGGAATGCGGCATACCACTAATGTCGATCACATCTCGACTGGTAAGGAGCATTTTGATGAACAAGTAACCATTGCGAGACGATATCAAGCAGGGGTGATTGTCAAGGCGAATCGTAGACAAATGAAACATGTCCATCAAAGTAACTCCGAATGAGATTTCCCGTTCCCCCTGCGACCGAGCTCCAAGGTGGCCTGGAAATCTTACTTTTCCAAGTTTTCCGGAAAAGTCTCCGACCATCATCTAGACCTTCTTCTACGAACTCACCTTTGCTGTTGTACAGGAGGCCTTCGATGGAGTAGGGACTTGCATGGTGGGAGTGATTATTGTTCAAATTGTTACTGCCTATGAGGTTGTTGTTGTTGCTGCTGCTGTTGTTATTGTTGTTGCCGCCGCCGCCGCCGTTATTGCTATTGTGGTTGCCCGTTTGCTGTACACTGTTTGCTGGAGAGCTCAATCCTGTCGCCGTCGAGTTGTGCAACTCGGTTTGCTGCGCTACTGCTAAAGAGGTGAGGTTCGAGATGGACGCTGCGTTTGCGGCAGCCGCGTTTTGCAACGCCTGCTGGAGTGCGGCTACGTACGACAGAGCGGGCACTGGAACACTGCTGTAAGGCGGCATTGGTGCCCCAAAGGCAGCGTAAGGTGACATTGGGACACGAGGCTCACTTCCCGGACCCAGCTTGGCAGCGGATTGTAGCACCTAGTTCCACTGAGATCGCGGTCTTGTTCACTTGTACAATGTCAAACACTCTCCGAGGTCCTCCAGCTCCTTCGACTACCTCGACGCCAGCTTCTCACTGCTCAGCGCTACTTGTTGCCCGGCAGCGGCACAACTCCGATCACACGGTACTTCGAGAGAAAGAGAAGAACTTGGTACGTTTGCTACGAAGGAACTCGGTTCGAAGTCCCCGACGGATTTGTTGTGGGAGAAACTTTCAAGAATTTCTCGCAGCCACGAATCTCGATGGAAAACTCGTTCTGTTTTCGCTCGGCGGAGCGCGCAGCATCGGACGAAATCACAAGCGAACACTTGATCACACTCAGACACAACTCAGATCACGGCACTTCGATGACAACGAGACGGATGGACGTCGACTTCTTCGTCAACTCGCCCGGTGCTCGCTGCTGCTTCTGGCCCTGATGCTCGTGGTGGAGACCATTCGCGTTGACCACACAATTCAGATTGTTTCTCTAGTCCTGTGCTGGCGTTGAATTGTTGTATTGAATCGTAGTTGGTTGGACGAACGGGGCGGAGTCTGGGGCGGGTATAGGCGGACTCTGGGAAAGAGCGCTGCTTCTGCTCGTCGGAAAGGGTCGGCCAGTCGTACCCGCACCAAGCGGCTCCGCTGCCAGGCTCTGCTTCGCTCTTCACTATCCCTGCTTCCTTGCTTGCCAGCTATCCGGCCGGCCGGTCTGCCTGCCTGCCTGCCTGCTCACTCACCGAAGAGCTTCCTCTAATTATTATTACTACCAACCAACCGCTCGATTCCGCCGCCCGCCGCCGCCGCCATAACAGCGGCCTCTGATGCCGCCCAAAAGAAGACGAAAGCGTTAGACAACCGCTGCCACCGCACGAGCTCAAACCCTTTGAGTACTCGAGTGGTGTATGTAGATGATGTACCGAATCTGGGTCACGAGCGAAGTTCCCAAACAAACCAGGGGGAACCTCACCCGGAGTCGGTGTCCCTTGGGTTGCCGGTTGGGACTTCCGATATATTTGCGAGTTTGCGAAATGTTTCCATTCAGGACCGACGTAACGAGTGCGTTACGAAGTGTTATTGGATGTGAACATCCCCACTTCGCTGGCTTTCCGTCTTCTGTAATTTTCGACTTTTAGTGCGAATGTAGAACAATGTTTTACAGGACTTCCGCGAGGAGGGAACTTGTTGAACTCTTCGTGAAGATCACCGCCATCGAGACCATGGTTGATGAAAGTGTGCGGCGAACCGCGCTCGCGCGGCCGTCGGAGACCCGGGCCAATAGGGAGTTCGGGAAAAAGGGCAAAAATGAAAATTGACGGCTCAACGAATCGCTGCGGGGAAAAACCAAGCCTAGAGGACAGTACCGCCGAGAGCAGCGGAACCTGGTTAGCGGGAGCCGACCAAAAAGAAGAAAAGCCTCAACCCACCTCGGCCGCTGCCGCCGCCGCCGCGCCGCTATCGAGTGTGAAGGCTTCAACTGAAGGAAATAGAGTGAGAGATTTTCGAGGAAGCCTTCCCAGAGGAAAGCCCCAAATTTCAAGCAGACACCTCGAATCAGGTCCTAGCCGAGCCCAACCGAGCGTTCGAGGGCGAGTAAGCTTTCGATTCGAGAAAAGTCACTCGAGGACGACAACGCCGGCGGCGACGGTCGCAAGGAGGATCGACCGAATAGAAAAAAGTCGCAGGCTCCTTCACGGACAATGGGAAATTCACTTCGCCGGCGCGAGAAGAAAATAAAAGCCGAATCAATTCACCGTACACTAAAACGAGGCACGTGTGGTCTGACAAATGTGTTGCGCCCACCAGAGAAATATGAATCCTGGCGAGCATATGTGTATCGAAGTGGGCACGCGGACTCGACGTCCTGCCTAATCTTTAAGATTGGTTCCGGGGATCAGTCTTCCGTGCGAGGAAGCATCTGGGCAGGGGGAGCAGAGGCGACAGGGACCTCGGGAGCAAATGAAGAACAAGAACGACGCCCAGCATATCGTGGCCATGACCAGTCCCTATCTTAGGGGAGACCAATTAATCCAGCATCCTTGCTGAGCTCGCTTTAGCCGCAGCAGAAAACTTTCTGCTTCAGATGTGTCAGAAAAGCGCGTAGATCGCGTTCGATACATCCACGAAGCTGGAGCTGATGGCGTGTTCTGAGGAAGCTGATAGAACTGCATGAAGGTGTGTCGTCTTCCATCTTGGATATTTGATACTGAAATCGTAGACTCGAATTATTAAACACCAAATCGAGAATCTCGTCAGGCCTTTACCGGCTCCGTTGGAGGTGGTGGTGAAGGAACGAACGAGGGTTTCAAAGCCCCGCTCCCGAAGCGCCCACCCTAGAGACCAGATCAAAGAACCCCAAAAGGTTGATCAGGATAAGTTGTCAAATCACCGCCCGCTCCCTCGCGCCGTTCACTTGCGTTAAGACCTACCCGCGGCTAGACAGGACAGGAGACATTGATCTAACTGAGCGAGCGAGGGGTACAGAGAACCTGCCTTCACGTAGATACCCCGGCTACATCACCGACTTAACAAGTTTGCTTCGTCAACATCGTCTGTTCAGAGCTTCGAGACCCTTCTGATTATTTCCAGTGATCCGAGACTCGCTGAGAGCGCTGATCCCCTGGCAGTAGCGTCGGCTGTCGATCGTTCCTGTGTGCCAGAGATGCGGCGGGCGGGCGTAATAATCTGTTTGGAAGATTGGATTCTGAGTGAGGAACGCAGGAGCGGAAAACTCGACAGCGCACGAGTTCGTCAGCCAGATCACAATTCGATCCGATTGGATGCAATCAAATTATTATACAGCGAAAAGAATCGTAATCGAATAACGATACATCAACTGAAATCTAAAGTCTGATGTGCGCCCTTTCGGAGCGAATGACGGCGGCCGGACGGCTGAGAAGTGAACACACCCAGCACATTAAAACCATACACAAGCGAGCATCGAAAGCGTCGTCGCACACAGTCGCTGCCGACATCGTCTTGACTTACGTACAAACAGGAATACGCGGGCGATCGGATGAACGGAGGGAGCAATCGACGAAAATTATCAAAGTCCGCGAACTCAGCGAGCATTCCATTGAGGTTTTCCCCGGTGGAAGCGGAACATGATCCTCAATTTCTGAGGACTATCAAAGATAATTCTCGTCCCCTTTCCAATTTGCCGGAAGACCCGAGCTCGGCGGCGATCTTGAACGCTGCACATGCGCTGTCAAAATCCACGCTCAGTAAAACATTTCACATTGGAAAATCCATCCTGGGAAGAGCGACGTACCACAGTGCCCAGCCGAAAGTCGATGTCAGCGCATGGGCTCCCGAATTCTGGGTGGGAAGCATAATTTATGGAGTCGACGGAAAGCTGGAAACATGGACGCAGTCCTGCCGTCTTGCCACGTGAGTGTGTCGAGCTCACTGTGATCAGAAAGGGCGGTAAGTGGTAACTGTGCCCGGCCAATTCCGAGGCGGATCACTATTTGCTTTCCATTGACGACGGGGTACATCGATATGGGTGTTGTGATGAAGCTACTCCGCCAGCCGTCTCGAGACTCTCCGGATCGCCAGGCTCGCTGGCTGGCTGGTTGAATGCGGGCGCTTAGGGCTTGGCCTCTCTTCATCAATATAAGCGAACGAATGGACGATAATGACCGTCGTAAAACGTTCGAAATTATCTGAGAGCTACTCCGTCTGGAAAGAGCCGAGTCGATAGATTTTTCAGCGATCACATTATTTGTTCTGCCAGCTAGTGAATTCAGATTGATAGATGCAGGCGATAGATAGCCATTTGATTCATGATGGGAGAACACAAACAGATACTTCCTCGACTAAAGATCGAGGATGAATGAATGAAGGGTCCGAGGATTGATCGTAAGAAAAAACAAAAATAGTTTGTCGATTCAGGAGGCTTGAGTGATCGAGCGGGCGAGCAAGCGACCGATGGATGGAGGGATGGATTGATGGACACAAAACCGTGATATCGGTCTTCATCGAACCACCTTTGTTGGGATGTTCGTCGCAGACAATTTTTCCGCCAAATCGACCGTGGTCGGAGCGCGCGTGCTTCAGACGAGAATTTTCGCGGTTTTGCAAAACATTGTTTGACGAATTATTCCGTGGTCGTATTGACTGTGGCCGGAGCTGCTCGCCCCGACGACGAAGAATGGAAGCAGCGAAGGAAGATGAATCATATTTCGGAGTTTGGCGAGCTGGCCTGGAATGATTTTTCGAAACGTCAAATCCAGAAGTAACGGGGTCACGAAGACGACCGCTCGGACGTCGGGATGGCGGCGTCAGATTTTTTCTGTCTGCTCGCTTCAGAATTCGTGTTCGCTGCCAACGATCAGGGCATTGTCTGCGTCGAACTGAAGTTCCGCGCCCGATTCCCATCGAGGGATGGAATCAATCGCTCATATCCACTCTCTGTCTGTGATTCGTAATTCGTTCCGAAGATTGTTCCCCCTCGAGTTACTTCGTAAGTCAGGATTCCTCCAGACTCTCCTCCTGATCGAAGGATACAGGGAGAGATCGACTCGTTTCCGAAGCGAACTCGCGAAGATATTCTGTTCTCTGGCATGATAACAAAGCTCTTCGAATTCATCCGAGACGATATGAGTCGAATTAAAACTAGGAGTTTCGAGTGAAACTGGCGGTGCACGGGATTTAGTCATCAAATCATCCATGTATGTGACTTTCATCAACTCGATGGGCACTCGGATTCGATCCAATGAAGGAAAAGTGCGAAACCGACGCCTGTTGTCGCCGTGACCACCACTGACCACCGATAACCAATCACAGCTTTGGATCTCCGTCGAGTCTAGCATCGATTTTTCGGGCTTGAACAACTCAATCTGATCCTCCCTCGTGGTTTTCCCTCCCAGTTCTCGACGATTGTTTCTGTGCTCTGACGATTCATTGCACCAACCTCTATTTACCTTTGTGTTGGTCGATGTTCTGGTCGCTCGTGTCCGCCATTCGATTTAATGAACTGGGGCTCACGCGAAACGATACCTCGCTCAACACATAATGTCCGCCGATATCTGTAATTTCCTTTGATTATATTCCACGATTCCTCAATAATTCAGCTCGCATCGGAATCCTGTTGAGCGGTTATTGATGCTTCACGATAGCATGCCAAGCGTCGCGCTTTAGCGAACGGGGCTCCGCGGCAAACCTGTTTATCCGAATTCTATACGAATCAATATATCGGTGATCAAGTTCCCCGAAAACACGGGCTTTCCTGCTCGCACGGCGGCAGCCCATGGGCATTGCAACCAAAACTTGAGCGGAATACTCCTGAACTCGAGGCAGGAGAGCACTCCTGGGCATCGCTTCCGCCGCGCCGCAAGAAGGCGTCCGGGGGAGCTGGCGGACAAGACGCCGATGTAAATGCTCTCGATTTCTTTTTCGGAAAACCGTGCTCGATACATCCGCCTGTGTCTGTTCAACGCCGAGAAGTTAATCAGTGGGCTGGCAGAAGCTAATAACTGAGACAAGAAGATAAAATAGAGACATCCCATGGACTAAGTCGTCCCCACTCTCCTGAAATCTCTTTATTCTGAAGTCGGCTCATTTGCTGAATGTTAAGTGGGTAGCTTTTAATTGCAAAGTAATTTTATCCACGACGGGGGCGCCCACCCATCCGACAGCAGCGGCCGGTCGGTCGGTCGAACGAGCCAAACAGCCCACCAGCCAGAGGGCAGGCCCTCAGGTCGGGAGCGTTCGACCATCTTGCAGAGGGAGATCAGTCGAGAAAGTGAGATTTGCAGAGAGTGAGAGCTTTTATCAGAAGCGGGTTGTGAGGGTTCTCAGATGGATCTTAGAGATATTGAGAAAGCTCTTTCGATTTTTTGCCATCGAGCCCGGCGATGAACTGCCTGATGAACCCGGTGCGTCGGAATCCACAAGCAATACGGAACAGACACGCACAGAATCGAAGAATTCGGGCGACTTTCTTGAGTTTCGCATCCGCGAACCAATCGGATTTCACTCTTTGGAAACATTTTCGAGAGAAACACACTCATTGCAATTTACGTGAATGATTATATTGTTGTCGCTGACTGCGAGGTGCTTCATTTCGAGTGTGGAAGCGAAATCCGAGAACACGAGAGGGAGGGGAAAACGGAGGAGTTTTGCCTAGATTACTCAAAGTAGTAATCCATAACCACGGCTTACGATTGGGCTCGATATAGATGCCGTTCGGGCAGCGCGACGGCTCTAGCAGATTCATATTTCAAAGCGTGATGTTTTAATATTCGAACATCGACTATCGATTCCATAGGCATTTCCATAAGCAAGCTAGAAGAATTATCTGCGCTCAGGCGCATCGACGCACGGATACATAAGGGACGTCTTCATTTAAACTCTTCATTAATCTCTCGATTCTGTTCCGCTGGGTGCAAACGCTACCGCAAACATCTGTATTTATTCATAAAGTACAAAACGAGCTCATATGCCACCAATTTGCGAGCTTGACATGGACACCAGCTTCACGGGATGGCTCTCTTTTATGAAGGAATGATTTAGCATTCAAATTGAGCTTCAATTTCATTGGCCGATTTCTCTCTTCTGCCGAACCTCGATTAACCTCAGTATATTCATACCGAATCTAGTGTTGAGAATCGGATCAAAAATGAGTTTCCTTCATCTTTCGGGGATAGACGTCGAGTTCCCAAGAACGTTGGCCAACGACTGAGGGTTCCGCTACTTATTCATTTTCCCAACCTTCAGAGATTTTTGGATGTAGATTGTTGCGACGACGCCGAGCGAGATCAGCTCTGCCATCCCGACCACGACGGCGCGGAGGCCGCGATCCCCCAACCACCACCACCGCCACCATCGACGATGCCACGCTAGCGAGTGAGCTAAGACCACCACCAGCAGCACCATCTTGATTCTCCACACCATCCCCTTGGGGGCTTGATCCTGGATTGAGGAAAATCCTGCCGCCTGCAAGCCTGACTCAGCCGCCCGCCACGGCTACCGCCGCCAGTGCTGCTGCCTCTCAACGTCCGTGAGACAACGCGCGAGGTGCCGATGGGGACTCTTGGTCTTTAATGTCTCCCTGATAAAGTCACAAAGCCTTTCGAAACGAATCAAAATCATTCTCCGCCACGATTCCTCCGGGTTCGACGAGATGCCGAGGATGCGTCTCGAACTTCCGCTGACAAGAAAACCGCGGAAATACTGCAACGCTGCTTCAAACTCGCACCTCGTAAACCTCCGGTATTCCGCTCTGGAAAGCTCCACTCGATTCCCCACTCGTTACTCCTCTCTGATTAGCTGTTCTCTGCGTCTCGACACCATGTCGTTCACTCTGCGGTCAGAAATGGGAAAATGAAGTTGTTCGCGAACCACTGTCAAAGTCCGCTTCTGTTCGTGCATTACTTCGCCAGAAATATCCCGCGCTTGACATCACCCGGAATCGGTTTGTTGGTGCCTTGTTGGATTCGTGGTTATTTTTTTTTTCTTCTCTGTTCACAAACTTGTCGATGCGGCGTAGATATGTGCTTCCTCAATTCTCGATCGTGCGGTTTCTCGTCGATTTTTTTTCCCCGTTTCGTTCCTCTCCCTCGAGCAGAAACGCCACCCCACGATCGGCGATCAAATCAGACGCGAGGACATTGCTATTCATTGCGCGACACTTCTTCAACGACGGGCGGCCAAGCGAAAACAACATCGATGTCGTTCGTAGCGAGAACACAAGAATC
The DNA here is from genome assembly GCA_028455905.1 of Neoseiulus californicus. Taxonomy (NCBI): domain Eukaryota; kingdom Metazoa; phylum Arthropoda; class Arachnida; order Mesostigmata; family Phytoseiidae; genus Neoseiulus; species Neoseiulus californicus. The sequence continues at coordinate 2,320,927 of JAMQGS010000007.1, forward strand.
GCTCACATCCGAACACATAGGCTTACGCATGCGACTCGCACACAGGCGCCCGAAGACAAACTCTCACACGGACACAAACACACGGACGTTGCTGAGAATTTGTTCGATTTGCGTCCGATTTTCGGAACGGGCAAATTGTGTGTTCCATTTGACTTCGTTCTTCTTCGACGAGCGTCAAATGACCACTACGATTTGGCTACACACTTACTCACACGCACACGTATTTTGTTCTTTCCGCGATGTTCTCCGCTTGACTTTGGCTCCGCACGGCTGCAGCCACAATTAGCTGAAAGAGTTGGCAACGGGCAAGTATTCAGTTATGATCGCCGCAATCCCCAAACTCAAACATGAATGAACCGCGTTTACTGTCTTTTATTTCTATTCTCTGTTCTCGGACCGAGAAAACGGGCTTTTCCGCTCCGTGAGCTATCTTTCTGATTGTCGAGGAGGAAAACCTTGATGTGGTCGAGCTCATTATGAGCGGCATCGGGGCTGATCGATACAATCCAAGACAGCGGGAAGAAACTCCCGCGACTGACTCTTCACGAGTGTGAAGTTCATGTGTGTTACCCGGAAGCCGAGTGTTTGACAAATGACAAGTTCAACTCTCCGGAGTGGCAACTTCTGCGCGATCAACCTTCTTCTGCGTCTGCTTGTCAACGAGACAAGTTCCTAAGTGAAGGCTGTGTTTGTTTTATGCCCTCCTGAGTTTTCCCATCGCCGCGCCGCCTTAACTCCGGTCACTCTCGGGGCTGTTGCCGTCGCAAGTGCTGTCCGAGAGCATGTGTCCCCTTCCGACCTAAAGTGGCTAGTGGTGTTCACTCTGTAGCTCTCTGTCTCGTTCTCTCGATTCTCTTTCCTCTGGCAGCAAGTTGTCTTGCAAGAAGTACAACATCGACAAGGACAACAACAGTGAGCGGTTCGGCGGTTGGTCGGTGTTTCAGGCGGTATTTTTAAATTTCAACCCCCCGGGAACAGACCACAGGACACGTACGAGATAAATCACAATTTGTCTCGGAGAGAACAGCACGAAAAGCGCGGCCAGTCAAGCAGCCGAGCGAGGGACTCTTCCGGCGCCTCGAGACCACGTTTCTTTGTAGAACAAGAACGAATCTAAGTGGGCAGTGGACTTTAAACAGGAGGTCTTTTGTGTGACAGTCCCGAGTCCCCAATCTGAAGTTGCCAAGCATCAGGAGACGGACGCCTCCTTCTACAACCCGAGCAAGGGTCCGCCCGGACTCCTGTTCGTTCCGGCTCCTGATCAACAAAACGTTGCAGTACGACGTTTTGAGTCCCGACATCGACAAAAAGTCACAATCGCGGCATTCCTCACATCAGAACCGACTCACAATCAGATCTAATTATAGAGCGGTGATCGACGCGTGGACACCTTGTTGTCAAGGGGAATACCTCTTTCAAAAATAACCATGCAAAACAAAGTTGACGTAGATGATGATCTTTCGCGACGCCACTGCGACTTGTTCGGTAATCTGTTTGCGCTGAGGGCTGTCCGATAATTGGGAGTTGACATCGGAGACGTCAGCCGTTCGACATTCAATCAGAACTTTGGATGCCGATCGATGATTTGATCAACTCTGGAAAAGGTTGCCTGGAATCCAATCAGCGCAATAGGCTGCTGGTTTCCGCGTTAGAGCTGTTTTGGTCAGCGTCGATTTGTCAGCCGATCTCTCTCGTAGAGTGGGTCGGTAAAGGGTGAAAATCCAATTTTCGCCACTGACCACGCTTAGGTGGACGCATAGAGATCCAGTGGATGGCATGCGATGAATGATTCGTTCGCGTCCGTCCAGAAGATGGAGAACCAGTTATAAAGGGTAAATCCATCTCACACCACGGTGCCGGTCGGCCTTTTCGCTCGCTCGCTCGCTACCTGCTTGTCTGTCTGCCCTCTGGGAGATTCGACGTCATTGACAGCTGTGGGCCAGCCAGCCAGGTAGCCGACGGGCGATTCCACCCGTCGTTTGGTGTTTTTCGGCGGCATCTCCACTGGAGATGCATCAAACTCTGTCTGCTTCGATCGAATCAGCCTCATCTCAAAATTGCCTGATGAAGGTTCCCCCAGGTCTTACGAATCGGTCCGATAGAGACGAGAGACGACGATGCAAAGCTTCTCCTGCTGCCTGCGGGAACAACATCATCTTCTTGCGTTCTCGTTCAGTTGGAAAGTTCTCTGAGTCCATTGCGTAGGGGCGGACGGTATGCCGGAATATATTTTGGGGCTTAGACTCACGAGATCACAATGTTGGCATCGTTGCGGTGGTACGAGCTTCCAAGGTTTCACTCCAGAGACACATCCGAGAGAAGCATCTCGTTCAATGAGAGAATCGCTGCACCTGATCGTCCCCTGTGTTCGGCAAGTATGCACGGAACGTGCAGCGGCTCGGCCTCTCGTGCTCTCCATTCCATGATTCTTATATGATAATACTCATCAAAATCGCTCTGGCCGAGGGGCGGATAATGATGATGATAATTTCCATCGTCATGGTTCTCATGATGATCATTGTTATCGTCATGATTTTGATCGTCATGAAACGGAGCTCGTTCGAAGCGACACCAAAACTTCAAACGAGCTTGTCTGAAAGCTCCTGATTGAGACATCACAGTTAAGTATCCCCTGCTGCGGCAGCAGCCGGGAGACAGCAACTCTCTCTGTTCAGTAGTTTTCTCCTGGAGTTGGCTGAGAGCTCTGCCAGATGACGGGCGCCGCATCCCGAGTGAGAGCTATCCCAGGATAGAATCCTGGGCGTTGCCCGTATCATATTTCTTCCACTTGCAAATAAAGGCATTGCGTGACCGTCGTAGGAAGGGAGCTTATCGAGAGGGTGACTCGGTTCGCTCTAACACTTCTAGATCCACGATCCCTTTTGTTGCTCCGAAGTCCCGCTCGGACTCCTCTGAACCCCCAAAACTCGAACCCCGAATAGATAATACGCACGGAGATGATCTTGGTTGTGCACCTATAAACCTTGTCCTGACGCCTGCCTTCGATGCTCCTTGGGAGTTTTGATGCGACGCGACGTCGGTGTCCGAACTCGGAGTTTTCTTCCGTGCGGCAGAGTGAGGTCGGTTGCGGGAAGGTCGTCGGACGACCCGCGCAACCCGCTGCCGAAACCCGAGACGGGCTCGCTGTTTCGCGTCGACTCATTCGAAGAGCTGATGTCTTTATCTCATCCTCATGCCGGGAAGAACACACGCCACCAGCTCGTGTACTATGTTAAATAGATAGTTCAATCAGGGGCTTCTTTCCAGCACCCCCCTAATCAAATACGTTCCGTGCGGTCTGTGTGCGCGAGCGTGCAGGCCTCGCTCGTTTCCCGTTTTGATGGAGCTCGGTCAGGCGAATCGAGAGATTCTGGAACGACGAGGAAAAACATAATCTTTCGCATGAAAGTACTATGCCGGTCCCGCTCGTTCCTGAGTATCCTCTTTCCCGAGGTTCAGCGCTCGGTGTGTGTCCGCGTGAGACTGCTTGAAGATTCCGAATCTCGATCCCCACGTTAAGAATTGGCGTTTTGAATAACGCGTGCGCGGTTCCGTTTTTCATCGTTTTTCTCAAGCCGATCCATCCGAGTTTACAAAGGATCATCAGAATGTGATCTGGTTCGTTGTCCGGAGAACGCAGCTGTCGTGGGACGATTTTGAGATTTGTACTAATATGTAAAAGAAGGTTGTAGGTCACCAGATATGCAATGGTTTCACTGAAGGCTGGCGCGGGACGTTCGCGGTTTCCGACGGTTTCCAGCGGGAAACAGATCAGTGTCTTCCTGGGAGAATGGCGACGAAACCGATCTTTACTCGGCCAGCACCTCAGAACCGAATTTCACTTCTTCGCGGATCTCTTCTTCTTCACGGAACCCCGATATATGGCACTATTCAGAGCTTTGAATTGGCGATTAGAAACTAGCGACGACTCATGAATACGATGTGGTTACACTTCATCTGTGTATCCGGCCGAAGATGGGCAAAGTGGCCTGTAGCTTCATTGTCCGATCGCGAGCGGCGAGTAAGTGCCTGTCAGAGAACGGTTATAAAACTTTCCAAAGGCACCGACTCGATGGCCATATAACGAGATAGCGTCGGTGGGGTGGAAAAAATCCCGATACGCCATCATGAGCTAATGCGGGAAACCCTTTGCAGAGCTTACCGTCGTCCCCTCATCGGGGGCGATACCTAAATGGCTATAAAACTATAATTGGCATCTTGACAATCGAAGACAAACGACACTGGTTTCAAGTTCGTACGTATGCATTCGGTTTCGCCCAAACTTGTGTCTCGGAGTTATATTGGGACTTAACTAGGATCGCGTCTAAACGTCGCGTCATCGTCGTTCCACTCGATTCTTTCGCTTGGATTGAAGCAGAGTTCACATGCATCAATTTTACAATAACGATCGGTCGAGGTAGCCTGGGATACCGCGCAGGAATCAGGCAAACGAGAAGTGGGTTTTGAGATATGCGATTTTGTGGTTCGCAAAGAACCCTTCAGGACGAGCTGGCGATACTGGATATAATTACTTAATAGCCAGCTGATTGAGCCACTTATCGAATATCGATGCTGCGAGCTGACGCTGAAATGTTGCCGCTCAATCCATTGATGCTCGCAGGCACATCGAAGGAGCGTGCGCGCACTAATTTTTTCGCATGCACACAACTAGGTACAGCTATAACGAGAAGCAGAGAAACGCAGGGTCGGACAGACCGACCAACAGACGGATGGACGGACGGACGGACAGTCAGTCAATCGGATGGACGAGCAGACGCACTTACAGAGTACCTACTTACATACACATGTCAATTGTAATTGTATATAAGTTGTTGGACATGAAACGAACGAACGAACGGGCGAGCGAACTAGCGGGCGCATCGGGTTCTTGAGAATGAGCTCTAGTCACGAAATGCTCTCCCAATGATAGCACCGCTCACATTCGGAGCCAAGCCAATCTCTCGTCGTATAACGAGCGCTTACCGAGAGATAAGGAGCCGAGAAAAGAAACTCTACGAACAACTCCGCAGTGGGACGAGCGAGTGAGTGAGTCGAAGAGGGCTCAGGGCAGGATGTTGTCTCGGAAGAAAGTCCCGAGCAGTCTCATTGTTGGCGAACTTCAAATCGACAAACAGTCGTCTTTCGAGTAAAAAGTTCACTCGGAGGGGATTCGATTGCTAAATTTGTCGTGCACGACTTTTCGAAACTAATAGCCCACGCTAAATGAACACAATAATTGCGGTTGTTGGAGACTACAGTTCCATCTGAAGCCTCTGATAATTCGAGTCTTTGTGGGACAGAAAAAAAAAGGCCAGCCAGCCAACTAACTTTGTTTGTGGAGTGGAATCAGGAGATATCGAGCGTGTCCGTTCTCGGGCTTGCGGCCGCGGAGCGTGGTTTGAGTAGTGGTGCGTTTGTAATCTTAGTGTTCGTTTGCACCGTAGTTACCTTAGTAGTACAATCAAGCCTGGTCGTTGAGGTGCTAGTTCTAGTCTCCTAACCCGCTCGACCGCCCGCTCAAACGCCCGCCGCCTTCCCGTCTGCCGGCTCGGTGAACTAGAAGCTTCGGAATCTTCCCTGGGAATGTCGAGGATCCTCCCCCAATTGTTCCACGTTGTGAACACTCCCAGGCGCTAAGTCCATCGGTGCGCCCGTCCGTCCGTCTGAGCGTTGTCCATCGACACCGACAGCCCCTCTAGAGCCAAACAACAAGGGGGACATTCTCGCAATCACCTGACTGTTCACCTATTTAGACTTTTCTTAAGTAGGCATTGTGACCGCACTTCACGCCTCCGATTTACGCCCACCAACACAACTCACGCTCGCACACCACATGGTACGGTGGTTCTCAACGACTTCGGTTCTCCGCCTTGACGCCCGACGCGCTCCATGGAGGGGATTCGACCGGAATCATCTACAACAATCATGGATCGAATGTCCGGAACCCTGGAAATTTCTAGCGTTGATCGACGCCAAGTCCACGGAAGCCGCAGAAATATCTCACGATCCCCGAAGCCCTGTCGACAAGGCATACTTTCGGGAATCCAGTGCGGGAGTTTTGCCTCCAAGTGTTCAAGTTCTTTTTCCGAAACGCCTGGTCCTCCGGAAATAGAGCCCACGCTCCTGACGAATGATATAATCGAATGGGATCCGCAACGTATCGAACGGAGTCAAAACTTTGAACCTCAATCTACGGCTGCTGGGGCTCGACATCCACTCGATGGGAGTCGTTCGCGTCACCCGTTTGAAGGGTCGTCAGTCACTCGTTAGGGCGAATCGTGGGAGAGAGCGAGGTAGGAAGGAAGCGAACCTTCTTCGCCATTGAATCGAGCTGGTTTGATGGCTTGCTGCTGTTGGTGTTGCTCATTGAGTGAGCTCGTGATAGTTGGATTGTTGAACGAGACGGACGGATAGATGCACAGACTGACAGACAAACGGGGCGAGACCAGTTCACACGATGAGACAATGCTTAATAACTGCTGCCCGCTGCTGCTTGGTTTGTGAGTCCAGCGTCGTGATGTTCCGTTTTTGTCCAGCGCCCGTCGTTTCGGTAGAGGATCCGCCCAAAAATTGCCGTTAACAGCGGGAGCACCCAACACTCACTCAGCTAACATCTTTATAGTCTTTTCTTGACCGACCGACCAGCTAGCTCTGTGTCTGCACTCTTCGGCCGTGTTACCGAGCGGTTCCTCTCTCTCTGTTTCTCTCTATCTTTTCAAAGTCCGACATAAGTAAATGCAGGTTGTGCGACAAGTAGCGGCTCGACTTGATAGCCACTTCGTTTGACCTGGTCATCGACGTTGTCAACGTTGTCATCAAGCGAGGTAGTTCCAACTCCCCTTGTCAACATTGTGTTCTCAAACACAGTTAGAATCTTCTGGCTTTGATGCCGGTTTCCCGCTGAAGATGAGGTCAACACTGTGGGAAATCCAAACACCTTGATTGCCATTCACAATGTACACTTGAATACATTATCGAAAGGGGTAGGCAGTTCCGAAGCTGTCCGAACAATCATGTTCCGCCTCAAAGTTACCAGGACGGCGCGCACGGTTTTCTGTCGAGAATCTTCTGCACTCGATATTTTGATCGCTACCAGGACTTCACTCCGTCCGCTCTCGCCGTCGTCATTAACGCGTGCAGGCATTACTTCCGCTAGCGTTTTACTCCGATAGAAATAATGGCCGCGCCTCGCGGTTTTCGAGGGACACCAAGGAACGACGCGAGAATGCGCTGTTTTTTTTTTTCACTTTTGAAGCGTGCCAAGCGCGAGAGGAGAAGATGAGAAAAAGAAAAACGAAACGAACAGCCCTGCGTTAGTCGAGCACAGCATGCGCTGAAAAGACAACTCCAACGCATTTACCGATTCGGCGACTTGACGCTTCTGCAGTCAGCTCGACTGTACCGCTGCGCTCCTCGATCAAAGCTTGCTTGAGGAGGCAGGCTTGTTTGCGCCTTACCGCCGACATGGCGTTCCGTTTTCGCGCTTTGTAAATATCTCCCTGTCTACATCTATATCGCGGGCCGCCGCCGCCGAAAGAACAAGAAGAGATGAAGATATTGGTTCGTAGCTAAATGTGCTAAAAGTCGATATGGCTCCCCAGCGATGGATTCATCAACACTGCGGGGGGAGTCGGAATGGGTGCGAACGCCGCACCGTCTTCTTACGAACAACTAGCTGCCGCCTGCCATGTTGCGGAGCGCTCGCTACGATCTTCATCAGGCACCGCTGCAACCAACGGGACTGCCGCCAGACGAGTTCGGCGGCTGGACCGGGCCCTATCAAGGAGTCTGCGGACAACGACTCGGTCCGACAAAGAGCCTTCGAGCCTGATTTCCGTTGAGGCCCAACGACACTTTTTCCAGGCCTCTAGTTTTCTTTTCCTCGACTAGATCTGATTCCGATGAAGACTCGAGATTCGTCAGGAAAGAAGAATGTTGTCGTCGCAGCAGTCGCATTGTACCCTACCGTTGGATCTACTTCACCGTGTTCGTCGTTTACCTGGCAACCGATGAGCATGGCTCCGCCCTGTGGTTTCAGCAATTCTTTTAAATCGTGGATCCTTTGATGGTTGTGGTGGCGGTTTCCTCGCCTGGTTCCTGCCAGGCAACCTCTCTGGTTGGTTGTCTGTCCGTATTTGAAATCTGCTTTGCCGATTGGCTCTTTGGTGTTTTTTGAGCTCTGTGCTTCGTGCCGAGATCATTACAGAAGACACCCAGAGCCACAGACAAACACACAGACGGACGGATAGATGAAAAAAAAGGGAGAAAAAAGAAGAATCGCTACACCGACTCAATGATCTGCCGAACGGCGCCCTGCTCCATGAAAACTTAAAGAACGCTGCCGCCAACGGATTCGGATTTGAAATGAGAAGAAAAAAAATCGTCTATCGAGGAGGAATCTTCCTTGAAAGCATCGGTATATCAGGAAATGACGTTTTAATCTACGGTACCGCCGCCTCATCCCTAATTTTTGCTGTTCAATCTTGACGGATGACGAGAAGTTAAAGAGAATCTATTGAAGTTCACGACCTAATTAATCCGAACTCTGTGCGAGCATGGTTCTCTCATCGGACAAATTTACATGATCGCAAGCTTGATCGGTGTTTGGACAAGAATTGAAGATTCAAGAGAACGGAAACATAAATGCTCGACGGCACAAACTCTCGGAAGTCGACCATGAGCCAATCGGAGCGCGACCGAGTCTGAGTGAGTGAAGCACAGAAGGAGGGGGCAGAGAAGAGAAGGTGGCAAAAAAAAGAGAATGGGGCACCTAATCGACGCTCCCATAATTCACCTAAGATCACAAAAGGGTGTTCCCTAGGCCACGCCCTGGAACGGAGCGTGGCGGCGGGCAGCGGTAAACCAGACAGGCGTACAACCACAATTAACAAACTTGACGAAAGTTTACGGGATTTTACGCTGGTTTTTACGCTTCCTCGGGTGGGAAAAAAACTCAAAAACGCGGTTAGGGAACTCGTGTGCTCCGGAGACTGCGGATGGTCAACGTGCGTTGAGAAGTTTCAGTTGCATTCCATCCTGTTCTGATGCGACGATTTCGAGACGATCCGGGATGCTATCCCATTCCGACTCCACAATCAACAGACCGAATGCAAATTCGAATTTCGTGAAACATTTTACGGTTAAGTGATAGCAATTTACGGTCGCAGTCGTTGTGGAACCTCTCTTGTTTCGACTCGAAACTCCCGCCGGCTCGTCCGCCCGCTCCTATTTCTAATTTTCTCTCAATTTTTCTCAACTTCATGAAGATCCCACATGTCATTTGCGGGGAACATCAGTTCGTAATAGCTCTGACTCCAAAAAAGAAAGGTCAGTGCCACACGACGAGCGTCCGTTTGACTGCTGCCTAACGGCGTGCCACAGACCGATGCGACCGACGGACGTACTCGTTGACTGCCTCACTTAGTGTTTGTCCGCCTCGATTCTAATGTTTTTGAGTGCATACGCATGAGGATACGATACGGGTTCTTCAAAATCACTTTCCTCGGACAACGCTACGTTTCTTTCTCGCTATCTGGTCCAACGACGCGGGCGCCGCACCATTCTCAAACCGACGGAACGAAGATGTTCTTCGGGAGTGAGAAAATGCTCGGATATTCTCAATAAAGATCATTGGTTTCGGAGGAACTAGACCAAGAGCGGAGTGGCCAGTGGGTCTGCCGATCTGTTTGCCCAAAAATAGGCAGTCCAACGTTTCCGAACACTTTTTCATTCGAATCAAACTCAGACTGATCGGGGTCTGGGGAGCGGGCACTGAATAAATTTCACGTGCTTCGTTTTATTCATTGATTTATTAAAGGCGCACTCTCTCAGCCATTTCCTTCCTTGACAGAAGGTGAGCTACGACTACGAGGAGGACACCGCGGCCCGCGAGGACGGATTCGAAAGAACGAAAGGAAGAAAGAAACCTCTCACGCCCGCTCGGCTGCCCGCCAGCCATGGCGAATCGGAGCCGGTCGAGCTAGCTTTTTAAGTCCACAACGGAACCAGGCCAGCGAGCCAGCGATCGAGCCAGTTGCGATCATGTATTCGAAAATTTGTATAATATCCTCATTTATTTCGCACTCTGTAACCAATTTATAGCTGATCACAACACTATTTAGGGCCTGAGCAAACCCCGTACGCAGACTGGTCTACTCTGAGATGAGAGTGGATCGATTTCGGGCGACTCACCCGTCCGAAAATGTCACACGACTCGCGATTCAAGGCCCTAGATACCACAAATCTTCGATCGAGAACTTCTTTTCCATTGATCTCCGAATTTCCGAACGGACTTTTCCGCAGCAAGATGCTCGAAAAATCCGGTTCCGGCCTCGCCACGATTCGCGAAGGTGCAATCCGAGTCCGCCTCCAGTGGATGCACCCTCTCCAAAGAGGTTTCCACACCTGGGCTGCGAGTCAGAAAGACCCCTGAGCAATCTCCAAGCAGAGTCCCATCCCAACACGACAGCATAACTAAAGAGCTCGCTCGGTTGCGTTCTCCGCAATGGAAGCCATAAACGAGAAGAGGAGAGACTCGATTTGTTTGACGATCATCAGACCATCGTCTTGAATCAACCAGCAGCCATGCAGAAGGCCAACAAGCGCAACGACATCAAAACAAGGCCTCAAACCGAGCACCGGAGAGTTGACACTTGTGCCTAGGTTGGATATATACTATAATTCATCTACTAGAATTCAGCGGTTTCGTCGAAAGGAAATCGACCGATTCTCTTCCAACCCCCTAACAGATCCACTTCACTCGCGAAAACGTTTTCTACAGTTAGGGGAATCTCGCTACAACGAATTGTCGCAATCCGTTTGGATCGTCGAATGGGGCTCAAGTTTCCATCCGTAAGCCCCATCTTTAGCTCTGGAGGTGTGCATCGTCTAGCTATCGGGCGGCTCGTCTTCGCCCCCAAGAGTTTCGGGTTTGTCAGGACTGAAAAGACAAAAAAAAGGAAGGGAAGCCGGAGGGTAAAAGACCAAGGGGTACGCTGGGTCAAAAGGAGACCTCCGAGGAGAAGGACGAAGGCTCCAGCGGCAAAACTCCGACTCCGACTCTTTCCTCTCACTCCCCCTCGCTCGTCAATGCTAGACACCAGAAGATTAATTGCAGTTTTATTTTAAAAAGTCCCGAGTCGCGAGCGGCTCGTTTGTATAAACAGTCTGTAGCTGCTTGGTCGCTTCTGCTTGAGTGAGCGAGCCGGCGACTGGGCCAGCGTATGAGTCTGTGTCTCCTCATGGCGAAAATTAACGCTGTCAATGGACTATGGATGGAGGGAGACACTCTCTCAGGGGAAGTTTTTAAGTTATCACTTCACAGTCAACACAGTCTCTCGTCTCTCGCTCCCTCAGTCCCGACACACAGTCTAATAGACTTGGAACTGTGATTTGGCCGGTGAGCCTGATCACCATCACCGTCGCTCTTGTCGTCTGATGAAACATCTACAGCGGATCCATCCACAAAGTTGTTTTCTTCTGCGTGGTCTTGTTGTATAACTCAATCGGACAAACTGAGCTCGAAGATGAGCTTTCGTGAAACGAAAACCACTCGCCAGTCTCTGGAACCACCTCATCCGCGAAATCTGTTCCTGAGTTCACCTCCTAGACCCACATAACAAGCTCATGAACTTCTAAATGGATCACTTTGAGAATCGCTGCTCCGAATACGCTGAGGCGGGCGCAAAATGTTGACTCTTGATTGGGAACAATGAGGACCTCGGCTTTGGCGTTTCGGCTACTTTGAGAGTTTCTGGGTTGAACGATAGATTCGATGGAAAATTGGAAACACACAGCAGCCGCATTAGCTCACGGTGAGAGGGAGGTCAAGCGAATCCAGATTTGATCATATCGAAAGCTGTGCAAAGCAGACACGCGTTATCTCCTCTACCTGCAGCAGATGATCTCCACGCAAAGTAGACGCGATTAATCATCATTCCGCGGAGCACGAAGAATGAGGAGAAACATAAAGACTTCAAATATCTCCTAATACTGGATACTATTTTTTTCGAAAACACTGCAGCGAGAGAAGAAAGCGGTATCAAAAACTCGCCGCTACGAAGTTGGATAACGCTCCGATGATGGAAGTCGCTCCATGAAATCAGCCAGAGCAGCAACCCTGACGCAAAATCAGCAGAATATGATAAGAAGTTGTGCACTACTCTTCAGGGTTTAGGCGCATTTGCAGATTTTCGACCTTTTGAATGATCTTTTGAGAGCGGTCCCTCGATTCCCGGTTCTGAAGCTGGGGAGAAACTCAAGCATTCACATTGCCAGGTTTCGAATTCTATTCATCCTGAGCCACGGATCGAGTTTCGCGCACCAATCATAAGTAAAATCTTGAATCAGGGCTGGAAACGAAATCATCACTGTCGACGCTACGGTATCCAGTCCACCTGCAGACGGCTGCGCGGCTCACGATTTCAGCGCGTCGCCATTTCACGGATTTAGTTGAGGATCATTCTATTTATCAGAAGCTTCACTCACGATACAATAATCGATTGAAAAACGTTGCACGTTCGTCGGCTTTTTCACTCCAACGTTTCGTGATGCCAGACTGACTAGCAGACCGATTGATATTTTCACCGCACTCCCCCACGACCTTCGTCCAATGTCGGACGCTCCGTTGGCCGCCGACGGTCTGGCGTACAGAAAACACTCAGCTGTTTCAGCCGTCAGTGGAACAACGCGGATCTGGCTCTGATCGTTTTGTTCAAGTGAATATCTGCCACTGAGGATCGTTCTTCTCCAATTGGCTTGATGAATATGTGAGTGCCACTTTCCGGAGAAGTTGAGAAAGGTTTTGGTGCGCTTCAGCTCTACTGCGCTTCGTTCTACGATCAGCTGACGCATCTGGAGCTGCCGTATGTTGTGCGCAGTTGCCTTGAAGGTCCGGATGGAATGTTGCCCCGATACTGCTGCAGCACCATGGTCGGTGACAGTCCTGCAGCGTTCGCAGACAGGACGTCAGCTTCCGTGATGCTGAATACTCGGAGCTGGAACGAGCAGCAGTCCTGAAGATTTGTGAACATAACCCGAGGCTCTTCTCGACGGATTTCGTGCATGATAGTCTGGTGGCGCTTCTGGTTTGAGGAAGCGCTCAGTTCACCGTCGACTAGACCGTTTTGCTTTCGCTTCGCCTCCTGATGGCTCCACAGACTGTGTCTTCACCAGTAGCCGCTGTGAAACGTCAGCTTTGGCTGTCGGTTGGCTCACAGCCAAACATTTCGTACGGCTCTTCAGCCGACGCGACTAAATTTCACTTTCGTTCTGACCTGGCGCCGAAAGCTGAATCTGGCGGCGGGACTCTCAATATCAGCTGAAACATTCGATATTTTCCAGGTTATGGATCCCCATGACTGATCCGGCTTGTGATGGCTCAAGTCGCCGGTCCGAAGTCGACGGAACTGCGTAGCTCTAATTCAAGACCAGCTACTTCAGCGGACAGACCTCGTGAAAGCTCATTGCTGCTCACAAACTTCCTAGCGGTGCTGGCAACTGCTCTGTCGCTTGAATGGCGCGGGGATCAAAAATAGCGCTGTGATGGTTAGACGGTAGTTTTTCTGTTGAGTTTTCTGCACCGCGGATTTCGGCGCGCGTCTGCTTTGGACGGCTTCTGCTCGAGCGGTAAGGCCGGACGCGAACCAAAGGTCGTGGCCTCGGCCATAACTTGAAAACAGAGAATTTCCGATCGCAGGAGCTGACGTTGACCGCACCGCGCAAGTCAAACGAACGAAACTTACGACGACGAGGGTGAGTATTCGGTGAGGGAAGTGGGGCAAGAGTGGATCGTTGCATCGTACGCTATTCCGATGATGAAAACACAGCAAACAGATTACGTAGCCGTAGGTGAAAGCCTCTTTCCGTTAATAGTTTTCCACTGCGCTTGAGCAATGACATGGTGAATGCGCGATCAGTCTATGAACGGCAGCCGGGAAGATTGTATGCGCGGAAACCCTGAGGTGCGCCCGAGAAGTGCAGTGCTCCCCGGATGTTTTGTTTCCCACTTCAGAAAGATGGATACTGGAACTTAGTTTCGGAAACAATGTTCTAGAACTCTGCTGTAGGTCAGTGCACACCGGAAAAAGAATTAGAAATTGAAATTGTACAATATTCGGAGCATCTTGGAGGCATTGAGGGCAATCAGAGAGCTGAACGCACCAAGAGAAGCACTTCCTCTATTGTTCGGCTCGCGCCGATTCTGGTAATCAGATTCGCTAAAGCCTTCCAGGCTCCAAATCCATGGTGTCCCCATTGAGCGTCCGTTTGTTTTGACGTGAGATTTCGATATCTAACCGAATGTCATTGACATCAGCTCCAAACTGCTACACGCGGGATTTCTATGATAGTTATCCAACCTAAACAATAGAATGAACAATAGATCTCGGCGGAGGGCGACAACATCTCAAAGCAGACGCTCTCAATCCCCGTTCGGTTTTCAGGAGTGCTCGATCAACATGGCACTGCTGCAACACTGCCGCAACGTCCTGAGTGCTCTGAAAGAGCAGAGGGAGATGGTGCCCATGCTCTGTGATCTGACGCTGAGATCGGAAGACGACCAGCTGCTGCGATGCCACAAAGCCGTGCTCAGTGCCAATTCTGAATACTTCAACGTGATGCTGACTTCGCGCTTCGTGGAGGCATGTCAGAGAGTGGTCAGGGTCCCGATCAACGGAGAGATTCTGAAGAATGTGATCGACTTTTTCTACGATGGCTGTATCCAGCTGAACGTCGAAAATTGTTTGGAGTACCTCGAGGTGGCTGACATGCTCCTGGCGCAGGATCTAATCGCAGAGTGCCAGGAGTTCATTGGGCAGAATCTATTGGAGGTTCTGAACTGCGAGGACACTCTACACAGGGACTCGGCTCTATTGACTCACCTTCTCCCCGTGATTCTCCATCAGCCAAAGCTCAATCTCAAGCAAATATTGTGCTCTTTGCATCGATGGCTGTCCGAAGATCAGGAAAACCGGGTCCGGTGCTTCATGGAACTCGAAATGGCCGTTTTGGACAGGCTTCACAGTGATTTCGAGCTAGAACTCGTTGATCCTCAAGAATCTCCCTCAACCTGTGAAGTTTTTGTGAATTTCCAAAGCACAGAGCAGGTGTTCCCCAACCTCTTGAAGTTTGACGGCGATCGCTGGTCGAAATGCGAATGGCCTGGAGAAGAAGACCTTCCCTACAACTGTGATCACTTCTGCATAGTGCAATACGGTGTCAGTTTACTTCTATGTAAGGGCCCAGACGACCCCATAATCTTCCGGGAGCAGGGTAAACCCGACCAAGCGCTTGACGATACCTCTCGGAAGTCAATGACGTTCCTCAAATCTGAAAATCATATATTCTTGCACAAAGACACACTTGCGGGTGAGCGTCTCCAAATTTTTGATCGAGTCGCGAAAACGTTCCGCTTGATTCAGCTCCCCGCTGACTACAGACTCATCAGAGTGAATGAGAAGAGAATTGCGGAGAATGTCGCCAGCAACGAGATCTTCCTGTCAGCAACTCTGCGGTTCCAGGAGTCCATGCTCCAAACGGGAGTTTTCTGTTTCAAGCTGAACGCTCAACAATCCTGGGTCGTGGAACATGTGTCGCTTCTCCCGCATCCGTCAAACGACGGTGACATCCCAACAGTGTTCTGTGGTTTTCCTGTAATACTCTCATCCAAAGATCGTCGAGCTTTTGTTTACGAGCGCAGTCCCGCTGGCCTATGGCGGGAAAAGCTCTGTTTCCCGATAGCGGAGCTGGATTCCGCTAATTTCAAGATTATTTACGTCTGCAGCTCAGGACGCAAACTCTACCTCGTTGTTGATCGCGACCAAGACGTCCGGATCGTTTGCTACGACGAGCTATGGGCATGCGGCCGTGACGTCACGGAAGAAACGGACTTCCCGCCCGCACGGATGGACTATGAACGCGGTGTGGTCTTCTGCCCGAAAGAGGAACAGTCACAATGAGAAGAAATCGAGTGCAGTCATGAATGATGAAGTTGAGGACTATTTCATAACTTCGACAAAGCTGATGATGTGATACAGAGCGCGCTTTTCACAGATGCGCCATAAACCAAGTGCCAAGGTGGGTTGAGAGACGAGGAGAAGAGGGTTCATTCTGAAAACTTGGGAAACGTGGGACGTGCAGTTATTCTACCCACGGGTCACCCTTGGAACGAGGCGTCTGACTCCTAAACCGGTGGAAGGAGTGCCGTAAATCAGGCTAGAGAACTCCGTGCTCGCCGCGAGCTGTCAATACTGATCGATACCTATTCCGAATCGATATGTTGTTCATGCTGATTCTCCTAGAGGGAGGCAATAAATGCAGAAAATCCGAGTACACGTATCTCGAGTGAAACACACGAAAGACAAAATGTGTATTGCGCTCTTTTTCCACACGGCTCAGCATGTGCGCTCAGGATTCTGCCGAAGGACTCGGACACCGAGCCGGGTGAGACTGTGCGACGGTGGTTTTGGTGCATCCGACCGAAATTTCGTGAATTTCAATCCAAGCGGCACTGGCTCGAGCGCCCGCAGCATTTACTCAAAGTTACGTCGGACCAGTCTTCGAGTGGAGTTACGTCAGGCCGCTATCCAGCAATGAATACTCTTCGGGTTTGACTGAGTAACTGCTGACGACCACGCTGCGTCGTCGACGGCGAGGTGAACCATGATGAGAGCAGACGGTCGAGGTTTTGTTGAAATAAATTAGTCGAGACATAATTGTGTAATTGAAGCTGCGTCAGCCGGAGCTATGTGCACGACCGACGCACGGACGTAGCTTCACTCTGCTATTTGCTGCCGCGGCTGATGCGTTTGGACTGTCGAAAACTGGCGCTGCTCGCAATTGAGAGAAAAAAAAAGCGTATGAGATTCTACGTGGATGGCCATCTCTTCATTTCTAAGTGGCTCTCCTGTCTGTTTCTCGACGATTGTATGCGAGCAAAGTGGTAAGGCACACATTCTCCGAACGATCATTCCGTCGTACAGATAAGGTAAGGCACCAGATTGACATCCTTCACCCAAGAGTCAGCAAAAGTGAGGACGAGTCGGTGCTACTCGTGGTCGAGACCTGAGAAGACCCAGGATCGGTTTGTCCCACGTTCCGCTTCGAAACGGCCTCCGTCTACTCGAGAGATTCGGAGTCCGCTTCGAGAGTTGACTGAACTGTGTATGTTCTATCAGTGCAGAAATATCGTAACCCAAACAATGTTGATCTTCGCTTCAGTGGGCGTCGTGTGTGGTCCTGCGTTGTCCTAGCTGTCATCGGGCCCACGCCTGTTGTTGTTGTTGTTGTTGGTGGTGGTGGTGGTGGCGGGTCTGCACCAGCGTATTCTTCGCCGTTTTCTCTCTCTGAACTTTTGCCTTTTCTCTCCCACTTCTCAGTCGACGTTTTGCTGGCCGTAGAGCAGCAGCATCAACGGCAACAGCAATAATCACCAAGACCGCTCCATCGTTTACAATTAAGGGGCTCCTACTTGCTGGCTCGTTCACTCACTCACTCAAGTACTCGTCAGCCATCTCTCAACAGTCCGCAACTGCACTCTTCTCGTACACACACGCGGCATTTGTCCCGCACTCGTCCCGTGTACGTCTGCCCTGCGGTCAAGGATTCCCGATCTGTAGCCCAATCCTCACTCGATCCCGGTCTGGAGCCAACGAGGCTGGCATACCCTCCGGATTCTTCGGATCAGCGGAACTCTCCAAGTCCAGAATCTGTGATCGGATAGCTAAAAGTCAGACTCGTCGTCAGAGGCGGGAAGTCGAGAAAGAAAATAAAAAGCGAAAATCACGGAGAAAAGTGGTAACTAGCCGTTGATATCGGTGTGGCTTAGCGTGTCCACTCCGATTCGAAGCGCGTGTCACGAAAGCCGACCATCAAGAGTAGCGTTGCTCGCTGCCAGAACATTTACTGCCGCTGCATCGTAACAATTCAGTCTATCGGTCCCTCCATCCATCCGCCTGTTTGTCCATTCATCCGTCCAAGCCTACAACAGCGGTGTGTGCTTGACCGGTGCAGACCGCATCACATTCACCCAACTCGTTCACCGAGCCGATCTCAAATGGTTTTTGATCACCTGATCGTGGACTCGTTATGAATCGTCGCGAGAAAAACAGAAGAAACAGAAACTGGAATTCCTCGAGTCCCGTCCTGTAGACTATAACACATATCCAGAACAGTTTATTCCTGGGAAGAACCCGGCGGGTGTATAGACCACGTACAGATGTAAATCTCCATCTATTGCTCAAGCTATTGTATACGTTCATCAATTTCTCTGGAGCCGCCACACTTCGTGATGACGTTCCTCCTCCGAGGAATCGGACGGCTCAGGCGTCACTGGGAGGCTTCAGCATTTGCCGTTGTTTGAATTGGAAGGCGTATCAGTGGGCGAAAGCGTTAGTTGTTGCTCGGTACCGCAACAGTGTTGCGCGGTCGCGGTTATCGTTTCAATCACCGCAATGTCACAGCGTACGAGCCGTCATTGCTCATGACTGTGTCGTAAAGTCGCCGGAGCCAGTGTTCATAGAAATCCCGCATTAGCGGCCATCGATCAAACTTTCAATCAAAATGCTAGCGAGCTGTTGACATGCCGTTCAAGGTCGCCGCCCGGGAAACCGTGGACGTGCTGCCATCCTGTGTCTGACCAGAGGGGAGCCTACCACCCCAGGATGTTGCAGACGATCCATGATGAGTTGAGAATTGAAAACGCATCTCGAGCTCTTTTGGAATCCATGGGTATTTTTTTCATTTTGGTAACGCCCGGGATGATCCTGAAGCAGGTCTGCTGTGGCTTGCTCTACGAGCTGGACCTCAAACTGTTACTCTCTTGGGGTGGTTCTCGGCCCGATGGCAACGATTTGTTTCACTTAAACGTCGAACGGGGACGACGGGATGAGAAGCATAAGAACAGGTAGTTTTGTTTGTTGTTTAGCTGCAGACGACGATTCATGGCACCGATGACGACGACGATGATGATGGTGATGAAAAACGTTCACTGTGCGAATACTGGGCAAGCCGGCGCTCCCAACTCCGGTGCTCGACGATTAGGCTCGTTTTCATCGCGGACTGTTGAATGCATCGAATGTTTTCGCTGCTGCTGCTGCTGTCGTCGGCAGAAGAGATTCCTCTGCTCGGTCCAACAGCAGAAAATCTCAACAATCAAAACGGCTGCTGCCGTAGATTCCTGCCAGGTTGCCTCGCTGCTTTCCGTTTGCTGCGGCTATGGCTGTGACGACGGGCTCTTAAAGTTGATTTCGTAGATGGGGCGACAACGCCGACGACGACGACGACGAAGGCAACAGCAATCATCAACTTACAGGTCTACGAAATAGAAAGAGAACGAGGCGAAAATTGTTACGAACACACATGAATTACGTACGCTCGCTCCGATGGATAGACGGACGAACGAAAGAAGGAAGGAACGAGTGAGCAACGTCAAGCCACGGAACTTACGGCGACTCAAAATTTCGACGTCGACGATTAGCAACATTTCAGAGCTCGCCTCGCTGTTGTCATCGTTAGCTTCATCATCTCTGCTAGCACCGCATCGTACTCGAGGCAGGTAGAACGCAGGAAATCGTGAATCATCGTCGATATGAGCTCGGATCTTCTTCCAATTGAGCAGATTTTCGTTCAAAATAACGGCTTCGAGCTCTGATTTGACATTCAGCGATCCGTTTTCGTTTTGAAGTGAGACAGGATGAAACTAGAGGCCGTGAACGGGGACAGAATAGAAAAAGAAGCGACCATGACACGGGACAACCCTTTCGAAAAAAAAGGGGCTAGTAGGGTCTGAAAATAATTTACGACCTCGACTAACGCCGCCGCTCCGTCTGTTGTGCTCCGATTTGAGAAGCTTTGAGGCGCACCAGCAAACTAGCGACTCACATCAGTGATGGACAAATTGACGGAAGGGTTGTTGGAAGAGTTATGTGGAACTCATTTGTGGTCCCGACTCGGCCGCCCCGAGCGAAGATGCTACCGACACACACACACACGGGCTTCCCTTTCAGCCTCTGTCGGCCTAGCGTCGTCGCCTACGTTCGATGGCCTATGATCTGAGCGAGAAGTCTCTGTGACGCGATGAAAAGCACCAACATTTGAAGCGAGCTGAGCAGAAATGGCCCGGATGGAGAGAAAAAAAAAATTAGCTTTTCGGGTACCTGGCCCAGAACCGCTCAACCACCGAGAGCCTGAGAGCTTCTCGACACCGACGATCGGTAGACGGCCGATCGCCGCTCAGTTCACGGAAACAATTGCTCACTATTTGATCAAAGACCGTTTCTGTAGCCTCTAACAGACGGAAGAAGAGCATTTCGACAGAGAACGGGTCAGCTAGCGGAGCAAACTGAAACCTCGAGTAGTCATCGTCGTACCCGGAACGTATTAGGTAAGTCGAGCATTTGTAATGGTCGCGGTTCGCAGGAAGTCATTGACACAATTGGAGAGGTTTTTTTTCTTCTGTTCTGCCGACAAAGAGGAAACTTTGACGACACCCCAAAGACGAATGCACGCACTCACGCAACAGACTGACGGACGGAGTAAGTTGCTGGACGCACAAATTGATGATGATGATGATGCTTATTGTGATTGTGTACAATCGGCCTGGTCCGGTTTTTTGATCGCGCACTCTTCTCTCGCGGTCGGGCGGACGGTGGGGCGCTGGCAGAGCTCGAAGCTCAATGAATTGATTCCGAGAAATCACTTTTCGCTTTCTAAGACTCTCGTTGTCTTTCCATTGCGTCATTTCGTATTCATCGCGTCCGGCCTCTGTACCGTCTTGGTTCAAAGAGAAGTTCAGACTTTTACGTTTTGGGAAAAACATGGCTCCAATAACGACTAGTTTTTGCAAGAGGCGATTCCCGTGCGCTCAAAGTGGAAACTCTGACGATCTCCGCGATTCTCGTGTCAGAGGCTACATCCAAATTGCTCGGTTAGTAGGCTCTCCGCGAGAGCAGCTCGACCGGCAGTGGGACCGGCGAGAACACCCCTCAAAACGAATGATCCGACTGGACCTCAAAATGACACATGCGTAAAATAGAAAAGATGTCAGCATCATGCACGTATGCTGTTCGGCAGGCGGTTTTTCGTTGTATGGAAGAGGTTTATCTCGCTACGTTGTCATTGTCACCTTACGCTTCTTGTCTGAAAAGGCGTCCACAGAAGCACGGCTTGATTACGGGTTGCTGCCTAAGAAGGCGTACCCGACCGACATCCTGATTTTGCTTGAGGAGACATCCAAATCGAGTTTCACTCAAAACTACGCGAATCCGCCAACGAACAACCCATAATTAAGACGCACTATCCCTTTCTGTGACAGGCGCACACATTCATATTCGTAAAAATTCTATTCGAAATATCGGGTCAGATAATGCTGCTGCAGAAAAAATGGGAAAACTTCTGCTGCCTGGATGGAAACTTGAGTCTCGAATCGATTTTCCCCTGTGACTCGCAAGATTTCTTTATCCTTTGGTATTCTCTCAAATTTTGGCGGAGCCTTCGCAAAAAATGGAAATTGGAGTCCGTCAGAGCGCCTCAAAATCTTGTTCTCGTGATCAACCAGACAATTGAAATCGCGACCTGATCGACTTGCCTATAATCCTGGACAGAACGAGAGGTAGACGAAGACGATGCGCGGAAAACGAATGATTTGATTGTTTAATCCATCGCCCGATCAATCAATTCATCGATCAAGCTCCATTCCATCACCATCTGACCGACATAATCCGCTCCTAATCAAGACCACCGGTCACAAAGAAGCGCATCGTGCACAATTATGAGGAGAATGATCAACGGGAGGGAAATCCGAAAACCCCGATCAGGCGGTTATTGCGGAATTTCTGCATTTCTGCAATCAGTCATACGCGGAGATTTCAGCTCAACAACCGTTGGAAGCCTCAGGTGCCTTCAAGGAGGTATATGTCGATTCAGCGACTTGCAGATCTGCATTGGTCCTCTCCTCCGTCTGCCGGAAAAGTTTCGGGAACCGTTTCCGCGCAAGCTGGAAACACTCTGACGGAGTTCACCCGAAACGCGCGATAAGTTTTCCGAGGATGCTGCGTGCCGCGAATGAAAGTAGGACCACTCTGACTCCGAACTCGGACTCGTGTCGACGCGGTTTTGAACGTCACAAAAAGCCGTCCTGAAAGTTGTGGATCTCGAAGCGTATTGCAGACCGCATCGACCGCCCAATGACCGGCGAGTCAGTGAAGTTCAGATTAAGACAGTTGTCGGATTGTCCAGCAATCGCTACCAACGGCGCCGCCGAAAATTCTATTGACACACAATCACAGTGGCTGCTCTATGTTCCTCGATTCCTCTCGACAGTGGCAGCGTACGAAACGACGGTGCCGTGAACAAAGGTCTGACAACCGAAACGGCTACAAACACGTTCACAAAGAAGGTGCTGCCGCCGTCACTGTAGATGATGATGTGTTTGTACGCGAGCGAAGGCACGCGCGAAATGTCGAACGAATAGCCGAAAGCGTGGACAAGCTCTTGGTAAGTAGAACTTCAGTAAAAGCCTTCATGACCTGGTGATGACGGCTACAGCTGAACTTCTCAACAACAATTAGGGACACCAGATACTTTCCGGAAGTCGTCATCTCCAATCGATATTTCCACTTTCTGGTAACGTGACAGCCCGCACGGAGCCTCTGGATTTCAGGTAGGGCTGCGAAGTTCGAACTTGCTTTCGGAGTTTGATCTTTGGCGACGATGCGGATAACCCAAACAGCTGATCCCGTACTCTTGCGCTAGCCGCGGCACGCTCCTGTCAAGAGTCAACATTTGTGAAATGCCTTGCTCGCTCTTCCTAGCCGTCGTCGTCTTCAGTCTCGCTACTGTGCGTTCGGTTTTGACGACTTCGTTCGGCTGGGCTGAAACATTTGCTCAAACAGCGAAGCAAATAGGCAGTCACACAGATCCGTGAATCAACAGTTGAAACCGCATCTGCCAGAGAAAACAACCGCCGCAAACAACAATGAACATCAGTCTCAGCCAACTTCAGGTTTCCGCGTATTCTCCCTTGCAACGGAAGCCGGAGCGGATTCCAATCCCAACAGTAACTGCTATGTCGCCCGAAGCAACGGTGCTCGAAGCTGCAATGATAGTCGAGCTTGAGAGCAGCGCACGGAGTCGGAAGTAATTTTCCAGTTGATGCACGTCTTCGTTCAGCCAACAACGGCGGAGGCCAAGACTGGCACCGCCCTCGAGTGTTTCCCGTCCTGCCTCCGTGTCGCGTCGTTGAGGCCGGAGAAAAAGAAAAACGGGATTAAAAGTACCAGCTGCAAACTAAGTCACTCTTCTCTCTACAAACGTCACCACCGCCAACGACGAAAACTTCGCATCTCCGATCTCACTGCGCCCTCTGGCTGCGATCGTCTCCGCTCGCTCGCTCGGCTAGCGGAAGCAAAGGCGTTTGTGTCTGCCAACCGACCAACTGAGATGAGTGCTAAGATCTCAAGTTTTCGCCTTGATGAACAGTTGCGTCGACTCGAGTTTGCTTGAGCTCAAGGAGACGAGGGTCTTGCCTATTTCACGCCAGACGTGTTCAGTCGTGGTTTAGTTTGGCTCGGTTGCTCCTCCGAATCTAGGCTGCGGGATGTTGGCTATGAGCCAGCCCCCTTTCGCCAATTTTTCCTCCCTCGACTGTTCGGGTAACGCTTTGATTTTCAGTCCTCATCGATTTTACAGTCAGTTCTGCTGCTAACTACGAGGAATCGTCGATCTTTGGATGGATGGATGGATGCCGGAGAGGAAGAGAAACAGCAGCGAAGGGAATCCTCTTAATATTCGGAGCTCGTTGTACTCCGAACTGAATCAACCCTTCATGCATTTGTGAGCACGGCTTCGAGCGGAGTCGGGAACCTCAGCCCGGCTGACGAGTGGAGGGAGAGAGGGGGACTTTGTGACTTTTAAATACATTGCGCCGCGCCGCCGTAGTCGCTTGAATCAAGCCTTTCCATGGCTTTGACATTCGACGAGTGCCAGTGCACGAGGCAGTGCACCAGTGCACAGTCAGTGAATTCAGCTCGAGCTCGGCCCCTATGTCTGCTCGGACACCGTCCATCGTCGAACCTGACTCAGCCTATCCAGAACGGCGTGAGTGGAATCGAGTATTCAATGACCCGTTGGTTCGTGGACTTTTTTTCTACTTCGATCCAAAACAACGATTAATAAATTCACTCGGAACGCATGAGTTGATTCTTCCTCGAAGTCCATGCGACCCAGTGTTGCCCAAAGCGGCTCTACTTCAGTCGGGAAAACGATTCCTCCTCCAAACCGAAGTTTTCCACCGATGTTTTTTCCATGAACGCCCTATACAAGACTTCGCAGCTGTTTCGAGCGACACGAAGTAAACTCTATTTAGTGTGGGTGATCGTTGACCACAATCGCAGAGATGATGCTGTTGACGATGCTGCTGCTGCTGCTTCGGCCACGTCGGATCTGCTGTGACCAGAAGGTCCTACGCAGGGGTTAACAATGTGACTGAACGTTGCTGGCTTTTATGAAATGGTTGCCAGTCACGATTGACACTTGGAAAAATCATGAAATCGTCCATGGCCAGACTCACCAACTACTCGCGTCGACCCGATGCGAGCAACTGGAACCATCCGCGGAAGGGGTGGACAAAAACAAAACTCATAGAAAAGTTTTGCAAACGAGGAAATTCCAAATGGAATTCCCCGCGAAAAAAGCGAATCGCTGCGGTGGACGACCCGCGGCTTGAAGAACTTCGTGATGAACGTAGCTGTGCCCGATGCAAAAATGCGAATGAGGTTCCCAACGAACTCGTCAGAGAAAACTTCCCCCGAAGTTCGAAACCGGCGCCCAGGAACTAGCGCCGGAAGATGGAAATATCCATGACGAGAGAATATCTCCGATGTTCTAGGCGAGACGATCTGAATCGCGATGGATCCGAGGCTTGGAAGCCGAATTTGAGGGAGGTTTACACCGAAAGCCTTTGCTCTGCGACAGGAAGTCCGAGGAATCTCCCCCGAGGTCTTCTGCTTTGATCTCGGGACTCCTCGCGAAATCCTCGTCCGGCATTTGTTTGCTCTGCAGATGCAGATCCGGAGTCGAGCTTGAAATCCGAACCTGAATCTACGGCGTTTATTCATTGCAAAACAACAAAATGAGGAGCACAAGCGATCC
This sequence comes from Neoseiulus californicus, assembly GCA_028455905.1. Lineage (NCBI taxonomy): Eukaryota > Metazoa > Arthropoda > Arachnida > Mesostigmata > Phytoseiidae > Neoseiulus > Neoseiulus californicus. The sequence goes on from JAMQGS010000007.1 coordinate 2,346,073, forward strand.
CCAGCAGTGACCCCACAGGAAGTTGGCAACGGTGGCCCTGGTGTGGATGACCGAAATCATTCTGCGGTGAGCTGCCCGTCCTCGGCGAGCACATCTCAACGCCATCATATCCATTCAGAGATCGTAGATATCGGCTCAACGTGAACAGCTTTGGGTGCAACAACAATGATAACAACAACAAAAAACTCAGGACCAGCGAATCTCAGCGATTGTGGACGCGGCCGTGTCCAGCAGCTGAGCAGACGTATGAACGAAGCAACGAACGAACGGACAAACGCTACGGTCAGACGTGCAGTGAACGTGCAGCACGAGTGAAATATGGATGCGTTGTTAGCCGAAGTCACTGATATTCTTTTTGCTAATTGTACCGGCCTGACGTGTTCTAGCTCCACTGATGATCATCATCGGCATCATCACCGCCTAACCGTCTGTTTGAAAGACATTCTAAATGCACACTGTGTTCTCCGTTGTCGACGTATTCGAACACGCCTAATAAGGGGAGAGTGTCGTCATCGAGGGATTGAGAGCGAGCGTGAGCACGCACGCATTCACAACCTGGCGAAGCACGGCACCGGAGCAGAGCTCCGCGACCTCCGGACGGGACCTCCTGTACGAAGCCTATGGCTAGGACATCGTCTACGTAGTATACGAGGGGAACTCTCATTCGAGGACCTGGAATTCATCGGCCGCAGACACTGATCCTGTCGAGAAAGTTGAAGAGGAAATATTCCTCTCTCGGAATGGATCAAACAAACGGGCTCGTTCATTCTGAACGATTGTCGCTGTACGGAGGTCGTCGCCCGGGGCAAGTTTCCGACTTCCGCGACTATCCTAAACTCTGGATGCGAATTCCGGTCATGGGAGTATTCAGAGAGTTCGAGTCGTCGCTCCGCCTTCCACTTTCCTGATCGAAACAGGGGTTACTCATAATTCGAACTCCATATATAAGTAAGGGTACCCCTTGAAATCAGTTGAATGCTCGAGCTGTCGGAGCAGGCCGTAAGAATCAACAATGGACGCAGAATTGAAAGGGCAACGCTGTGCAGCGTCCTGTAGCGCACGCACGGTCACGACGGAATCATCCGTGTTCATTTCGACGGAGTCCACTCGACCGACTGGCTGCCTGCTTGCTCTGCAGTGTGTGAGCGTGGCTGACTGACTGGCTCGGTGGCTGGCTGGCTGGTTGGCTCGCTTGTTCGCTTTATTTTAATCAATGCTCAGTGCAGTTTTGGGCGGAGATCACGTCGGGACCCATTTATGCTGTTCGCTAAATATACGCTCTCTTCGCGTCTGGCTTCCCGCCCGGGCCACTCGCTCTTTCTCGATATATGATATGATATACTTCGCCGACCCGAGCTGCACACCGGCGGAAACCGTAGATTTCATTATAACAACGTTGGGTAGACGACGACAGCGACTACGACAAACGAGGGCCCTAGTGTTAGAGCAGCGGGTCGGTGTGCCCGTTGGACGGACATTGATTTCGTCAGAGTATCACGTAGATTGACTCTCGCTATATTGATATCCTCCATGTGGATCTGTGCCAAAATATTGACGGCAACGGCGGTCTTCCGGACGCGGATCGACCGTGTTTTCGGTGATATTCGACGAGGCTTTGTAGAAGCTGGAGGTTTTCGAAGACGTCAATCCGGCTCTCAGAATACTTTTGCAAAAACTTGAGGAGTCTGGATAGAACTCGCCTGCGAAGCGAGTTCTTCACAAATCGCGATTAAGTTCTGGTCCACTCGAGCAGCTATCGGATTCTGTGGATCGCATCCAAATCTTTCTGCTGCGCAAAACCGTTTAGGTCGCGTCCGGAGATCTGTTCCAGCAGATTACCTTGTATCGTTTTCGGATCAATTTGCTGGTATCGCGATCGCTGCCGCCGAGCACTTCCAAAACACTTTGGAGCCTCGCACAGCAGTCTGAATTACTATCTAGACTCGTTTCACGAATACGGAAGATGTTTGACTATTATAGTATCGGAATTACGTTACGGCCAAATTAGCCGAATAGTTAAGAATGATTAACGCTCGTTCGCGATCGCAAATGAGCCGAAAGCATTTGCTGCTTGAACATTGCAGCACAATGTATGCATCGCATTCATGCGGACCCGAACATCCCCATATTGTCACATTATGGTGTCAGAATCGACTTTTCCTTCCTTGTCAACTACAGGTCTCAGTATTTCAATATGAGCTGAATTATAGCCGGAGGCAACGGGATGAGGCAAATGACTAAAGGACAAAAGGTTAAAGTTCCGCCAGCACTTGTGTCAACATTAAGCGGAACGCACGTAAACAGAAAAAGATCATACGGACGAGGACTTTTTTGGACGAATTGCCTAATTTTCCTAATTCGTATCAACTCTCTCAATAATTTATTTATATAGCCCAGCCATCCAGTAACGCCGAGCCGTGCGCTCACGTCCAAAACCTCATTAGTGATAGCAGTCGCGTATCACGCACCGACGCAATGGCCAAAATGTACGAAACCAATGAATTTTCATTTCGGCCACCGCTACCATTGACGCTGACGGAAATGATCACAATCGAACTTTCTGCGACCGGCCGAACGAACGAACGAACGAACGAACTCCTCTCGTTTGCAAACCGAACGAAGTCACCCCAAAACCCCACCCCAAGGACAAATGGCTGTGGCGTTGTTTGCCGATTGGGTTTTGGAGCTCGCTTTAATAATATTGTCACAAAGCGTTAAATTTGCATGATCAAACTCGAGAGGCCTTTAAACGGCGACCGGATCGGGCGATTGTTGACTTTGATGCTTAGCGTTCGATGGCGTTCACCTGCGGGGCTGCTGAGATCCACCGCGGACTCCGTTCGTCCTAGGAGCTTCTGTTGACACTCGAGTAAGGGATAAGCTCAGAGGCGGATGTTTATGGCTCTATTTACAACTAGGTAGTTCGAGCCACAACAAAGCACGAAATCAACACGATCTTCATCATCATCATCATCATCGTTCTCACCGCGGCTTGACTCTGAAAGCTGTGAATGGGCGTAATCCGATTTGTGAGCGACGAACGGGCTCTCGGCGGGCCGCCCAATAGCGGGTCGAGGCGGCTAGCTGAGGGTACACGATCACCCGGCTTAGAGTCCAATCCTCGAAACCGCAAGGATAACACAAGGCTCAGCTCCGAGTTAAGTGGATGAAAGCACGAGAGTAGGACCGGCGCTTAAAGACTATGATTTGCTCTCGACTGCAACACGAGAGCTTCCCTCGTTTTCATGCCTATTGCCAACGCTGGCAAACACAGACAGATCCTCATTTGCGTGGTTATGAATTCATAAAAGAAAATGCAAAAAAAATATATGTATCACCTGCTTTTGGATCGGTTGAGCTGGTTTCCCACATTTCGCGAATGTGAGAATTAAAAGGCAGAGTTTTTTTCTTTCGAATGCCCTGGCTTCACCATTGCAGCGCTTTTCCGTGCGAGTCTTACAAAGACAACGGCCACGACGGATTATTATTATGGTCGATAAAACGCCGCGATGAAATGTCGGGAAAAAGCTCGACGGCAACGAGTTGTAGAGTGAAGCCGCAGTCAGAGAGACATTTAATTGGGAACGTTTAACTAATGGGTCGTGTATGTACAATTCTGAGAGATTCTTCATTATTTTTTTTTGTGTTTTTACAAATGCTACGTGCTCCTCCGGAGTTGCGACCGGCGGCGCCACGTTACAGACGTAACGACCGGATCGCTACCTCCTCTTTCGTGGCGTAATATTTTTTATGATAATCTCCGCATGAAGACCACCCTGCGTGCCAGCTCTGCTGCCGCTGCAGCTTTGGGACACCGGGACCGCACCACACCGTGATGGATCTGAAGTGCTCCGCGAATGCTGCTGCTGCTGCATCTCGCGGATAGCGAACAGGCTTGAGCCAACCCACCGAACAGGTAGACGGTCACTCAGTTAGTCAGGCAGCCGCCCGGTCAGTCGGTCGGTCAGATGGAAAGACAGACAAACAAATAGGACCCAGTGTGTCGCGAACACTCCCAGAAATTGGAGACACGCGTTTAAGTGAGCAATGTTAAGTCGCGCAACTGTAAGTGGAGCTTTCGATACACAATTTGCTTTGGAATCGGTGTCGCTGTCCTCCTAAACGGTCAGCTTTCGGAGCCACCCAAGTATTTGACGATAACATCTCGGCATTCGCATTCCGGACATAGGATTCCCGCCCCGCCGACGAGTCAATAGTGATTTCGTCGTATTTCGCTATGGTGACAGAAGATATTTTAAGCCAAGCCTGAAATCCTGACTACATCGAGATCGTGATCCCCAAGGATCTCGTCCGGAATCTACTCCCGAATTTCTGCGGAATCGAGCAGGCGGCTTCCCGCTCCAATCTATCCAATACAATCTGCATAACACCATACCAAGCTTTCCACTCTGCAATTCAATATGATGAGGTGATGAACGGAAGCTATCAATACGAATACGGATCGGTATCAGGGGAGAAGTGTTTGGTGTGTTTGGGAGTGTTTGGTTCTTTTTGATTCACTCGACTTCCAACTGAAGCAGGTGCTAGTGAGTGATTTTGATTGCAATCGAACCGAATAAACGCTCCACAAACCGGTATCGATGTCGTGCGCGTAACGATGTAAGTACGTGAAACTGCAACAATGATGCCGATGATGATAGTAACATCATCTGAAAATTGCTCGCCGTGCCTTTTCCTTTATTCTGCCATGATTTTCATCGCCTTCCCACCGGAGCTGGAGTTCATCCTTTGATTCTCGTGTGAACGTTCTCTTGAAGAACTGCAGCGAGTTTAAACCGCTTGAACTTTCACTTTTTAGTTGATTCGCATCATGAATTCGAACTTTGAATGAATCGCATTCAGAGTCCTCTGGACTTCTGATGCCGAGTGGAAATCTTGCGAATTCGAAATGCGAACGCTTGTTTTCGGTCACTCCGATTCGGTGCAGGCGAAATCGATCGTGTTCTAACTCGTGTTTGAAAAAGTCTGATAGTCGGGTCGCGAAAAAAGCAGATCCGGTCTGTTGTAGAGTTTCAGCTTGTTCGCTTGGTCCGTCCGTCCATCCATCCATCCATCCGTCCGTCCGGTGGGTCGGGCCGTCCGTCCGTCGGGAAGCCATCCTATCGGTGGGCCAACCGAAAGCTGGCGGTGATGAAGGCTGCTTGACTGGCCGCTGGGTAATCTATATCACTTAAGAGGCAAGCGCAGGAGCAGCCGTGCGCTGGGAAGCAAGCCGATCGTGTTCCGAGACGTCACGATCGTCAAATATTTGCTCCACTCTCCCCATTTCCATCATTGAATTGATGGAGTTCATTGATTTATTCGCAACTAATCGTCCATCCCGCCGCAGTCAGCCGACCTCGGATCACGACTCGAATAACGAGCGAGGGGTCATCTTTCTGCGTCAGATCAACAACACCACCACACGAACAGGCACGGGCAGCTATCTGCACTTCTCCACCGATTCTGTCGTCGCTTCTGGCCCCATGCACTGCAGCGTCGTATTTCCCCGAGCGGTTCGAGAGCAGTGCTCGGTGCTGTCGAGCCGAAGTCCACTCGGTATATGTCGGCGTCGAGCTCGAAGCGTAGAGAATGTAAGCTCATTATGCCGCAGAAGTTTTCAATCGTCCACGGTCGTCGTCGTCGTCGTAAGACTACGAAGCTCAAGTTTTATTCAGAAAACCCGAAACCGGTTTCGGTTCTGAAATTGTGGCGATGGAAGACACGCTCCCCGTAGTAGCGAGCAGTGCTCTTTATGTTTGTTGACAGAAGCCTCAGAAATAATTGCTGTTCGTCAGAAAGGCAATCCAGAATAGAAGATGTCAGCATTTCATTTTAGTAACCCATTAGTTTTCTACCCCTTCATCCCTGCTATTCTCAGCTATTTTGTTCTGCAGTCAGCTCCTCGGAAACAACTGTTCACTCCCAAAAAAAACTTTTTCTCGTGGGGTTTTCGAGGGAGAAAAGGGGCTGTCGCTTGGAGATACACCCCGTGGATTCTTTGTGTGCAAAGCTGTAAGCAGTAACAACCGTGTTTGTTGGTATCAATAACGTCTAAGCGAGGACCGACGGACAAAGAGTGCCCCGTAATTTCAGCGGCGTGGTACTCATCGAATAACAAGGCCAGTCATTCCGCCGAGCCGTCCAAGCGAGCATTTCTCTCAACGTCGGGTTACCTGGGTTTCACTCCATGAAGGGCTGTGCCATCAAGCAGCTCGATCTCCGGCTTCCTGCTCTTATTCCCGATCTTGTTTCAGTCATGGTGCCCGTATTCCCACCACAAGGCGGTTTCGGAACCGTTTACTGAGCGTAGAGAATCGAAGTTATTTATGTCGCGAGAATCTCGGCAAATTCTGGTCGGAGTCTTTCGGTTGGGAACTATTCCCAAACTGCTGCAGGTTGCCCCTCCGCACATCGACGGAGATTCTCTGCGGCAAGAACTTGCCTGCCCTCCTGTCTCCACGAGGCGAGTGTTTGTTTGCTCGTTCAATTGTTTGTTCGACTGCGTTTCCATTTCTCTATTCAATCAATCCACACAGAAAAACTCCGATAATGCAAAGCGGCGGGGCGTGACGTTGACGCTCTACCACGTTGCGGCAAGGTCTTCGCCTCGACACGGAGCGGTAGAAACTTGGTGGATGGACTTCCCAAGATTAACCGGCCGCCCAAAACCGATCTCAACTTTCGTCTCTTTTTTTCTTTCTTGAAACTCCGTATTTTTATTATTTTATGTGCTTAATTTTTATTGCGCGCTCATAAACACGCATCAGCGCCAGAAGACCACGCGGAGGGGTAAACTGGCAGAAAAGCGAAAAGGTAAGTGACCACCGCAACCACGACTGGTACGCTCATTCTGCAACGCGCTTTCTGCACTAATTGTTAGCATCGTTTGTCATGAATGCCCCACAAGTCGTTTGATGACAGGCAACCGGTCTTAATAGGCCAGAAAGTCAGTTTAGAAAAGATTCATATTATGTGAAAACGGGCGCGCGAACTCTTTAATTCGCTGAAGCGAGATCGCATCGAAGAGCGATCATAGTGAATTACGCTTCGTCTTCCCTCTGATTCTATTCTGCACGGATCGATCGAATTTTCCTCCGGATATCACGGGAGGCCCTGCCTTGCTCCTGATCTCCGAATCAACCGAATTTCTAGGGCTTGCTACAAAAAAAAAATAAAGAATTGACCTGATCGCAGAAATCAGAACTCATCACGCAATGAGTGTATGGATTGCTTGCGCATCCGGTACGCTCCAATTAGCGTCGACGCCAAAGGAAGAATTGGAAATTCGAACGAAACAAAAAAAAAGAGAAAATATCGAAGTAATGACACCAATTATGATTTGAACTCCTGTGATGTGGGCGAAATTTCCGCCGATTCAAATGTCAAATGAACTGCGACAAATAACGCCCGCACCGCAAACATTGATGACGATGTTAATTTTGACATAATTACAAATGTTATTTCCCTGGGCATGTTTTATTGGTCGCATGGCGCACACTTGTTTCCTTCCCAGGTAGAATTAGCGGAGCTCGCGCCGAAAAATCGCAATTTTCGATTCATTTCCGAAGGCGATACATTGAGCGCGATTCCGAACTCACGTCATGTCACTTCCCGCTCGAAATTCCCCGACGAATCATCGTTTTTCCGTGGACACACTGACACACTGATTAACGGTGGACTCTTGTTTGAGGAAACGAAAAGCATGGGGGTCGAACACGAAAAACCGTGAAAGTTTGGAGCTGGCTGTCGACGGAGGCAGGAACCTAGTTAGCAACAGCAGCTCAAATGAGCCGAGACCGTAACTGTAGAGAATCGTAATAAGGGCTTTCGTTAGCGAGGCTAATTTCGCTTCATTACTCTCACGTCATGTCGGCTCCAGGTTTGCCTACCGCTGCCGGACGAACTGTACCGCTCCGATCGACCAATGAACCAACCACCGTTGCTCCCAAAACCACTGTACATGTTTTGGGTTCGAAAATTGGTGCTGTTGATCATACCACTCTCCGAAGGTATTTGTGGCACTGCACGGCTTCTAACATCATAAACCGAGTGAAGCAGGCCATGAGTTAAACGAAGAGCTCCCACCTTGGCTTCACACCCACGGTTCGTAACTTCTCACAAGACCAGGACCTGTTGTCATTGCTGACCCCGAGCAGCAGGAGGAGGGAATCCATTGAAATGTCTTCTAGATGCCCTTCGGCGGGTGACACGCAGCAAATGGACTCGACGACCTTGAATTCGGTTGAAATGCTCAAGATATGGTGCTATCGAAGCTGACCGAGATCACCAATGTCGTTTGGAATCAAGGTTAGGTTTGAATATCTCGGCAACTAGCACATTCAACACATGGTGATCCTCATGATTTCAGGGTGAAATCTGTTTCCAATCCGTTGCTGAGATATTTCCGACTGTGTCATTCACGTCGCGATAAATCTAACTGGACAACAGAGTGCATCAAGAGTGAAATTAGAGATGGAAAAATACTCGATTTCTGGCCGGTTTGCGAGCGCGCTCATGATGCGGGACTGCTACGGCTCTGCAACAATACGCAATAATTTCATCTGAGCGTCATCATCAATGTCAATGACGATGCCAAACGCAGCGACGACACGCTTCCAAGACCGAAACGTTTTCTTCTTCGGAACATTTCAATAATTTATCGCCGTTCGTCGCGGAATAACCGCGGAGGCGGATTAACGTCGGGACTTCACCCCGATGCAGAGCAAACTGAACAGGCTGCGCGGGGCTCGGCATCGAGCGTGCGGATCCGGAACGATGGGCTGGATTTCAGAAAAAACTCTCCCGAAGAAAAACTCCATTCCAGGCAACGCTGTACGGGGGATCTGCCGGCGGCGCCGAGAACACAAGATTTCAGGAGAACAAGTGCGCTGGACCCCGCTGCTTTCGAATACCTGATGCTGCATTCGTTGGCTGTGGTCTATCAAGATGAATACAGCGAACAACTCTCTGGGGATGGACAGAGAACGAGTCAGTGGCGAGGTGGCGAAAGGGTTCTCCGATAAGTCGTGTCCTCATCAGATAAGCGCCGCGAGATAACGTCCGAACACGACAACGACGACGACGACGATGAAGAAGACAGACACAGCGACAGACAGAAAGCAAGCGAACCGCTCTCAAGGAGGATCTATATTGGGCGCTGAAGTCGCCGGTAATCACAACACAGCGGCGAGAGACCAAGCTCGAGCGAGGAACGCCAGACAGAGCCGCACTACAAGGGGAAAGATTGTGTTGTCAGTGCAGGAGTAGATAGCTCAGGAGATAGCCAAAGTCGTTATCGCTTCATCGGGAGAGCCGTTCGTAGCCCAAGGGAGACGACACCTGCCGCGCCGACTCGACCGGAGTCGAGTGTGAATCAGCGATGCTGCTCGACCTGTCATAACAGAACGTGAACATTTAGAACCCATCCATGAACCCTACTTCGCGAAGAACAATTGGCTGTCATGCCAACCATGGGAGCAGCTTGCCGAGCGAACCACTGGGTAGCTAAATGATAGTTTTTACTGCACTGCAGAGACCAATTCGTTTATCTGGATGGCCGGCCATTTCGCACTGTGTACACAGACTCATCTGCGGTAAACACTTCAGGCCGCGGTTGAATCGACCCGTTCATCGCGCTGCTTGAAATCAACAAATATCTCCCGAGGGATCGTCATACTTCCAGACCAGGAGTCTGTTCCGACACCGTGAACCGTGGAGAACATGAATATTTGTGATATCGATCCGAATTCCATGGAAAACATCCGGAAGACGGGTGAACTCGACGAAATGTTCAACGGTCAAAGTTTCAGCCCTCGACTTCGCTGATTGAGAGGCTTTGATCAAAGTATTCGTTGCGATTGTCGTAAGGGATCTGCGACGCTGGAAGTCGATCATTCGTTCCCGCTTCTGAACAAATCCTATTCCAGGAGCTCGAGCCGGGCCTGTACAGTGATTCCACGAGATCGCAAATACAATCTGAAGGTGGTGATCAGCTGCCTATGTTTAGCGTGCGCCTCAGTGATAACGGGTGCCCCATGTCCTGTTTCCCGTACCTTCCTTCGGAAGACCCCCAGATAGGGTCGTTCGGGCTGGGGGTAAGGGGACCCCGCCAGTTATCTGCGGGGTGTTCTCCATCTGCGCCGTTCTGCTACGGCTCCCTTCCTCAGCCCCCGAGCCACCACTGCCACCGTTGCCGATCCCGTCCCCGAGTGCGAGTGGCGGCCCGACTCCCCCGAGTCCCCTCGACTCGAAGCCACGCCTAAGTCTCCGCCCTCAGCAGCCGTTCTAAGTTGCGGCGTTTCCTACGAGGCAATCGGAACAGCGGCCAGGATTCCCTGTCGCGCCCTCTGTCCGTCCAAAGAAAGCCCGAGAGTTCGTTTGCGAAAGTTCGCCTCCTCAAACAGCTGCTGCAAAGCTCTGAGCGAACCCCCGCGGCAACTTCACGCAGGTGCGATTGCTTTTCTTGGTTCTATTGCTTGACATTGTATTGCAAACGTTCACCCAGCTGCTGACAAGCCGGAGCTAGGATGTCGTGGCAGCCAACCAGGAGCTGAGCGGCACCACCTGCTTATAATGCAGCGGCTCAATAGGATTCGGTGAGAGCGACACAGTGCGCTTCGAATGCGTCTTGACGTGCACGGTTCTCATTGGACAATGAACAATAACAACGATTGTGAACATGGTGGTGGTGGTGGTGGTGACCTCATCGGACTCGATCTGTCGACGAGGCAGGTGGTGGCCAGCGTTGAAATTGATGAAGAACATCAACGGCGTCTAGAAGAACGCCGGAAATGCAGCTACCTCATCGATGATCTCCTTAAAGAAGATCTCAACTCCAACACGAACCACACGAACGGCTCGACGGCCGATCAACATCGATCTGGAGCAGGTGGGTGCAGGTGGACCGCACATGCGCGAGCTGTCGGACTGAGTTCTTCGTTTTTTCCTCGTTTTCCGAGAAATAGCGAATGTTCTCTCGGAAATGATGCCGGTAAAAACCCTGGAACTTCGTCCGAGAATCTAAATAGGATACATAAACTCCCTGTAGACCTGTTCTTCATGTTGGAATGAGGCAATCGTTGGGCAGCGAAGCTCTCGGGATTGGGAAAGTTGAGAGTTGAGACGAAATTTTCTGCAAAATGTGGTTCATGATATTTTTGAAATGCTTCATTACCCCGCACGGTTTAGATTCCGTCCTGCTCATTATCCATGATTCTCCGGAATCGATCCCATGGCTCAGCGCTTGATGAGTTCGTCAACAGACGTCAAATCAGCGAGGGCGATAAATTTGTCAACAAAGTTCCAAACTTCTGCGATCAGGAACATACCCACGGAAATTATCACCGTTCGGTGGACCTGAGATGTTCGAACGGCGCGGCGTTTGCCATGTTCATTGAGGAGCCGTCCCGGCATCGGAAATTCTCGGGCTCGAATTATTCACGAAGCACATTGATGCATTGGGCTGTTATTCTTCGGGACCACAAATCATTGGTTGCTTTCGTTTGTCTCCTGTTATTGGCCTTTGTGTGATTCCGTTGTGAGCGTGGGCGGTGTTTATTGTCTCCTATACACAATCGAATCGGAAAGCAATGAAAATTGACATTACGAATTCAGACATGCCCACCGGCTGGAAGACGCTTCTCCGCAAAGTGGCTCGAGCGTTTCAGCTCGGTCGTCGCTTCAAGGCTGGGAAACCGAAGAGTAAAACATTCGTGAATGGAGAGTCAGAATCAGAGACTGACTGACGCGAATAAGGTTGCGACCACTGTATCGATCGGAACGCACAGAGATTTGAGACGGAATGCAGCTCCCCGTTGCAAGCTTGGCGCCCAGTATCGGAATAATATTCAAAGTCACTTCATTAGCACCTCCTGCTTTCTTTAGAAAGCTCCCAATCGCTGGTAACAATGCTGGTCGCTGATTAAGCCACTGTCGAGCCAGAAACCGTGACTCCAGGGTATTCAAAGGGTTGAAACAAAACTTCGCGAGTGAGAGCGACGTTTAAGGGCCGGCAGTCGAAACGAATTAATTCTCGACAATTTGCGGAGTTGGAGTCCTAAGTTGAAAGCCTAATTGAGAATAACAAGAACATGAACAACAGCTTGTTGTCCACTGAGAACTCACGACAGTCTGAAGCAATTTTCTTCTGTCCGGCAAGCCAGCACGGGTCTGACACAACACAACACTCGAAGCAATTATACAGCGTCTCCAACTGATGTTGGTCTTCGTGCTTTCTGCAGCAACAGAAACTAAAGCACAACTGAATCTTGTTATTTCGCTGTCCACGAGGACGTTCCGCCCAACGAGGGCACGTCCAGAGATCGCAAGAATCGTGCTCAGGATTTTCGTCACTTTCGAGGGCACCCGTCGATTCGGCGCGAATCGGCATGGATTGGCGCCGAATCAAGAAACCTCGAACAACCAGTTCCTATGCGACCTCGCTTCGAAATTCGATCAGACCTGCGGACTGTGGTGACAAATGTTCTCAGATGAGTTATGCACGGATGTACGAAAATGAGATATATTCTTCTTGAGTGTGAGATTTGGGCGGAGGAACAGACTTCAAGCTTCAAGCTTCGAGACGGGGGAATGGGCAGTCGTGGTTTCAAGGCATCGTTTGCGGAAAGAATTATTCGAAGACGGAAAATGGAGTGATAAAGTGGGAGAATGATCCTCTAAGATAAGCACGAATGAAAAGCCGGCAGTTGGTGAATTCCGGCGGAACTTCTCTGCCCGTGATCTGAGTCCGCCTGAAATGAGTCCCTCGCTCACCCAGATCTCTTCCGAGTGTAGACTCCCGTCATGGTAGTAAATTTTGAGGGAAAATTGAAACAACTCCTCTTAATTCTCGTAAAACTCCCTGAACGTCTCTTCAACGAGGACCGGTGAAAGCCAAGCGGACTTCTCTTCTTCTCCCTTGGTTGATTCTTTATTTTTGTATTTGGGAAAATTACTCTGTCGACGAGTTGTCGACGTTATGAAATGAAATATGAGAGCCGGGCCGCAGGGCTGAACAGCAGAGCAAGTCGCCCAGCTGCCGTTCTCCTCGTGCTGCTACAGCATTCCCTTGCTGCTTTCGAAGACAATTTCAATTGCCCTAATCGTTCCACCGTTTCTGCGACAAACGGTGGCCGGCAATTGTTTCAATGGCGCCTTCGCCTACTCTCCTTCAGACAGACTCTGCAGATACCAGAATCGGAAATTCGGTCCCTGCTCGGTCCATTCTCTCTGCAGCACCGTCATCGAAGTTTGATTCATGCTCTCCAGGTCCCACAGAATTTCATCCGATCCGAGTCCGTTCGAAGTTCCAATGTCCGATTTCGCGAAGAATTGAAGACAATAAGGTCCGAGTATAGGGAACTGGATTGGAGTGCTCGATAACCCCATCGCATGATGTCCCTCATTCGTTCGAGGAACGGTGCGACTAGATTCCGGGGTCGTTTTTGTTTCTTGGTCCCGCGACATCAAACGAGGCCCGCGGAGGTGGTTTCTGATACGTCCCTAAAGAGTAGTCTCTGCTTCGCTCTTTCTTCGACTCCTCTCTTCCCCCTGTCGTGCATAGTGTTAATCCGGCAGGTCTCTCTACAAGTTAAATATTGGATTCCCGCTTGTTCCATAGAAAGAACCATGAATAAAAGAGTGCCGCATGCACGCCCTAGGGGCAACTTGGCTGTGGGGTCTTTGTCTTTCCTCTGCGTGGCTCTCGCGCTCTGAATTAAACTGTAATTAGCTAATTCATCCTTAATGTTCGGAGCTCCACCGAGGGAACGAAACGGCGCTTTTTGTGCGTCCGAAACCAAAAGCCTCTCCAAAGTCGTAATGCTCGTGATTTACAGGGTTCGGAATCGATTCTTCTTCATCAACAGAATTAACTATCCTCGACGCTTGATCCTCCTTCTTCTACAGTCCTTCCGAAACGATTCCGTCTGCAGCCTGTCCAGGTTGCCGCTTCGATGCTGGATGGACTGAATTCCAGATTATTCCGGAACGATATAGAGATGGAGTCGGGAGTGGATGGATTGGGCATCGGATCAATTTATCCAGGGATTGAACAGTGTCGGAACTCTTGACGAACGAACGAACGAACGAACAAACAAACAAACGAACGAACAATCTTTGGGAACAGAACCACCCATCGACATCGATTGCGAAAAATCGATCCGCAAACCCTCTGCCTGATCCATCATTCGGCGATTCGGATTCCTCTTCATCAGAAGTTCGTTTCGCTCTTTCTTAAACGCGGCGCCCGGCGGCTGCGCGACCGAGTGGCCGCCGTACGGTTTTATCTCTATCTCATTTCTAAATGTGTCGTGATTCGAGGTTTTAGAAATCCTGGTGTCCCCCTTGGTGCGACCCGGAACGTGTGGCATTCAACCGGAGTCGCTGCCCGCCGTCATCGAGCGACCCAAGGTAGAAGAATGGAGAATTCGGGATTATTCGAAAAATCTCGCGAAAGGAACAGAAATGTACAAAATCATCCCATTCCATCCGCTCGAGAGGATTCAATGGTCTGCAATGAGGAATTCGACCGAGACCACGATGGTCGTGGAAATCCATGTTGAACAAACTTTCGGAAGCGCGAACAGTTCCAACAGATCTTCGGGGAGCAGTACTTCAGCTCCCCTGGGGGGGTCGACGGAGGTTGCTTACGTTGCCTTCTCGGAGTTGGTCTGTCTCACACGTGTTCAGTGTCTTCTGAAGTTTTGCACGCACACAATCGCTGCAGAATACACTGTGGTCCTGAAATTTGGATATTCGCGATCTCCTCCCAATGATTTCGATCCGAAGCATACGATAATTGTGGCGATCGTCGATCGACTTCAAAATCATTTATTCCGCCATTATCTACTACGTCCCAGTCGCAGAATTCATATCCGAACCAAGCAACGTAATGTAATCGTCATCGTAGTCTTCAATCGCTTTTCGGAGTCCGTCGTCATCGTCGACGGACGTCAAAGAGTCGTCGTCGCTCCCCTCATCTCCGCTGCTTTTCTCTTTTTGGGCAGAGAGACACTTTATATTTATTTGTGTTGCAATTAATTTTATAAATCATGTTTGGACTTCTAATTCTGGCTGTCGCCAGCTTCGATGGCTGCTTGTTACGTTTGATGATGGACAAACCTTTTTCTCTCTTCGTTTTCTTTGCCTGTCGTCGACAGTCAGCCTTCTCGAGTTAATGGTCGCTATTTCTCGGTCGCCCGGTCGCTTGCTCGTCGGATCGCTCGCTCGCCCGCTTGCAGACTGCCCGCCTGCCTGACTGACTCGAATGGTCATCTACAGCTATGGCACTTGTTGCTCGTCGACTTCACTCGCTCGCTCGCTCGCTACATACACACACACATTTGAACGCTTGTTGAGCGAGTTCCCAATTACTTACGATCGGAGGAGAGGAAAATGAGGAGTCGCTAAACTCGGGGACGAAATTCTTTTATATGTGTATAATCTAACTCTCGTTCTCGTCGCATTCTGGCTGCAGTTGAAGATCCATGTGAATCCATTTGTCTCCCGTTTGTCATCGACGCTGAGCGCCGCCGCCGGCGCGGCACGACGCTCCGCGAGCTTAGGCTTCGGCGTCGGAACTTGACGTCTCCGACGGAAGCGCAAGAGCGCACCTCCGCGCGTGGAAACAGCGCAAGCTTCGTTTCTGGAGTTGAAGTATGCAGTAAAAGCAGTGGAATGTGGGGAGCTAGGGCTTTGTGCTCAATGACTCGAATGGGTTCTCACGAGACAGACAGTTTTGTTAGTCGGACGAAGGAAGAGGAACGAAAACCAGAATGTTAGCAAACTAGTGTTAATATGGAGATGATGTGGTCAGCGTTGCGTTCAATGATGCTGTCTTCCAAGTCTTGGAACAGCTGCTCCGAACAAACTCCACTCGGATGGAGCAGCGGCCGGGAAAAGTCAAAGGAAGAACTACCACCGCGAGACAACAGCTGAAATTATATACACGTGTGCAGATGCATGTGGTGAAACTGACATTCACAAACACTATTTGTTTTGGTTGCCTGTTTCAGTCGAATTACGCCTCTCTTGCTCTGGTAACATTCCTTGATGTGAGAGACACCGTCCGTATTCTTGCAGTTTCTTGACGTTTTCGGCTTTGACTACTTGCGGCAGCACCCAAGTCGACGCATTTGAATTTAAAGACCTACCGTCAAGCTGCCACTTGCTCGTGGGAATCACAAACGGTCGGAGTTCGTGAATCTGAAAAGGAACAGCGGCTCTTCTGGCGTCGAACAGTTTCATGACTTAACATTTTCTGAATCAATTTTCCCAAGGGAATTTTCTCCAAATCCCGTTCCAGCTTCCACAACGCTGACGGTTGATCTCGTGCGCTCGTTCGCTGTCTTTATCGCCGTAGTTGATTCGGTCTATGCGCTCGAACGAAATGGTCTCTGTTCGAGTAGGTATAATGTTGTGTATTGAGCTGTCAAACACGACGGTCCAATTTAGATTTGATAGCGACCTCATAGAGAATGTTTCACGTACACGGCCATACACGGTTACACCATTTGTTGGACAA
This sequence comes from Neoseiulus californicus, assembly GCA_028455905.1. Taxonomy (NCBI): domain Eukaryota; kingdom Metazoa; phylum Arthropoda; class Arachnida; order Mesostigmata; family Phytoseiidae; genus Neoseiulus; species Neoseiulus californicus. The sequence continues at coordinate 2,362,598 of JAMQGS010000007.1, forward strand.
GTTTGAATGGCAATAAGCATACCACGTCGATTTGCCCACATACCCACTCTGTCTGCCGGTCTGTCTGGTCGTCTGTCTCACTCATCTCCTCTTCCGCCCTGTCGGGGTCCCGCTAAAACCATACTTTGTTTCAACTCCGGTCGAATACTGTGACGATCGAATGATCGGCGTATCGCTATCGGATAGGTACCAGACAGTTACGGAGCGAGGTTTTGAGCCCTGAGCTATTTGGTGAATTGATTACATTTCGCTATGTTTCCCGGGCTCGGTCTGAAGTCTCGAGCCGCATCGTCAGCGTCGTTCATTTCGATTTGTAGTGGAACAACGACAAATGTTCTACAGTCAGTGAGTTGATCACAAACTTTTCGAGATCACCACGCCCTCCCTCTGACCAATCAGTAAAAAACTGTTTTGGCATGACCAACGCACCCGCTGACTGATCAGACTCGCCTCGCACGTAGATGGAGCTTTTTCATACGTTTCTGTTCGCGAGTCTATGTAGAAACTCTCATTCCGTTGAGCCGTTCTCTTGCACAGTACGCCCCAGCCCGCACGAGTGTTGTTCCCGTTGAAGAAAGAACCACTGTGTCAAGCATGCCAATTACGGCTTCATTAAACACATGAATCAGACATTAAAAATCGAATCTAGAGGTTCCTGTTGTGAGTCAATGTGCGAACAACGAGATCCATCGGAAATGACGCCGGTGAACGAGGAATTCCATCATCAAGACAACATTATTAACGATTTACTAATGAGAACCGTTTCTGACTGTGAGTTGCACTCTGCCCCAGAACTTCCATCTGTCTCTTCTAATATATGTTTCTCTTCCGCTTGTTTACAGAGAGCGATTCGGATCTCGACGCGCGTCAGAGAAGATGTCGCACAAATTTCAACGCCTGGCAACTAGAAGAGCTTGAGAAAGCGTTCCAGATTTCCCACTACCCCGACGTGTTCCTCCGCGAGGCCCTCGCTTTGAGGCTCGACCTCTCCGAGTCCCGGATCCAGGTAAACTTCCGAAACAGATACCGTCGCGGCATGAAGAGGGACGCACGAGCGATTCGTTTTCGGTTGTTTGTAATACAAACCGCTAGCTACGCTGATAACCGCAGACTTATCAGCAATTACATCTCGCAGAAGCAGTCAGTCGCTGCCTGAGAGAGAGGCTCAGCGGAGTAGCCTGAGTCTCTCATTGCTTGATTCATTCGTTTCGTATCATATCAGCTGCAGAATATCGGTTACGCGCGGGGCGCTAGCCGGTCGGTCGGTCGGCCGGGCGGCCGGCTCGTTGACGTTGGCCGGTGGCAACCTGAACAGATAGATATGCATGCTTCCGTGCTGTAAGTCATCACCGGTGCTCGAGAGGACCCCCATAGTATTTTCGGTGCCAGCCAGCTTCGTATCAGTAGCGCCAATCTACGAGAAAACAAAACGTATTAACAGCGATTCGAAGATCCTACGTCGACTCCGACCAAATGAGCATCCCAATCATGTTGGTTTCTCAAATGATGCAATGAAATCTATCAAAGGCAAGACACGAAACCCGATCTATTCGAGACCCCCGACACGGAAATTCGCTTCGATGGAAAATTTTGGCGTGACGGATTCCTGGGCTAGGAACCGGAAAGCTCTCAGTTGCACCGAGCACTGCGCTGAAAAATATTACTCCAAGGTATTGGAAGTTGGGGATGTTCTTCATTGGTATTCCGAGGAAGAGGGGGAGGGGTATCGGGCGAGAGAGCGGCTAGGGGGGGACGGGGGGGGGGGGACCGACTGAACTTGGAGCATACGCCCAGCTTGACCGTAGTCCTAAATGCGGAAGCCCAATGCGAGAACTTGAACGAACCAACAGAAAAATCCACGGAAAGAGAAATGCAGACAAATGTGATCATCGCCGAGAAGGAAACCCGAGCGAGGTACTGCTATTAGCAGCGGCCAGCTGTGATGAGTTGTAAAGTGATTACGTTATGACGGATGCTACGATGATGATGCGGGGTCTCTGTGGCTGCCTCGCAGGCTAACGACCAAGGCTCATTCAGGCCCTATGCTCAGCATCCCCGCGTTCTACTTTTCCTTCTCGATTTTCGTCCCTCGTTGTGGTTCTCGACTCGCACGCAGTGATTGCACTTGATTCCATGTCACAATACCAGGACCCGTTCGACGGAGCCACGACCGCATGTCTCATGACGTGGTGGGAAGCGAAATCCCGTCAAACGTCACGGGAACCGACCCCCACCAGTATTGCATAAAGTTCACAAATTCATCACCTTCAGTCGACTCGCTCCTGTTCGCACGATTCTGACTCCGTGCAGAAACAGAACGACAACTACACCGCGACACACTACATCAGGACAGTGATCCGACGACAGCATCTGGCGATCCTGTTGACGTTGGGGAGCACGTCCATGCTGGATTGCTGCCTGCTCGTTCGGCTCGTTGTTCCATTCGACCGAGCGACCAGCGCTGTCTGTGTGTTTCTGTCAAGGCGTAATGAAATGATTGAGCGGCATGCGGGCACTTATTGACTGGACGCCCCATTTGCTCAAGCTAGCCGCAGTTCAAGTGACGAAATTTGCTCGACCCAGAGAAAGAGATCACCTAACAGAAGTTTGCTCTTCAGCACTGGTGTCTCTCAGCTCGGTGAGTAGTATCTGACTGTGAACGATTTCATAATCATTGGAACTTCCCCCGGAAAGCCGCGCGAATCCTCAATCTGACGCGAACGAAAACTTTGGAGTATGACCGTTACCCCAAGTGCAGGTCTCCTTGGCCTGGGTCTCACTTCTGTGCTCCATTGATCAGTAAAGGTCAAGTGCCTGGTAGTTACCCCGATTTCTGATGAATTGACAACAGTCGGGTCATCGGATGAGCACTATGAAGAAAATTTGACGAGACGTGGAGCTTGGTCGACAAGGGTGGTGTACCACAATCTTCCGTGTCCGCTGGAATAGGTGAGGATAAACATTCGCGGTTTCGAGCGATGGGTTTCATCGGGGATTGAGCGACGAAGATTGAGCTGAGACGCCCCGGCTGTTGCTACAATGGTTCATCCTGAGGCTGATTCAAACCTCTTGATGGACTGTTGAATTTTCCCCCTCCTCTTTCTGATGGAACACGAAAAATCGAGCGGAAAGAACGAATGGATAAGTTCAGTGCACGTCCGTCGATACGTTCGGCTATGGAGACGATCGACGCGAACAAACAAGGGAATTCATATCGACGAACAGCTGACCATTCAACAGAGCTTTTCGGGTGTCTGTCTGTGCGCTATGACCGGTGGATCCATTGATCATTTGAAGATCACCATCCGCCAAGCCGTGATTGAAGACTAACGGGTGTTTAAGACTCCGTTTTGATACTTTGGATCGAAAAACTTCAATCACAAATCACAACCGTTAGTATGCATGCCTTTGCGCCTACGCGCTTCTGAATGCGGAGCTCAAGCGAACCTAGCGGGCGATCGAGATGTTGATTCAGTAGATTGGAAACGCGACTCGATTGCGTTGTGGTGCTCCTCAATTGAGGTCTCGATACCTTTTATCGGCTCCATCTGCACCCTTGTGCCTTGGGAGACGGCTCCCATGAGGTATAAGATTCAAATTAAATTACTTATGCCAACAAGAAGCATATGCCGGCATCTTCTGCAGTCTACTCCGGCTGTTGCTGCCGAAAGACGCTGCGGAGTTCCCCCCGTAGTTTCCGTACGTGACGACTATTACGACGATGAGACAGAAGGAGCTTTTCATTCAGATGAGTGTTTCGTGCCGAGTTTTCGTCATATTCTGACGATACGAGGGTCTGCCGGCCTGTCGGTGCGACTGTTTTTACGTACGCATGAATATGAAGTACGGTGTTCCTATTCCGCATATCAGATACACCCAGCCCGTATCTTGGTGTCTGTTGCTACCGTGCGTTGATTGAGTATTCGTAGTTTTTCTCAACGTTGCGTGACCTCCCCCTGTCCACTTCTGGCTTGAATATCTACCTACCTACCTACCGTCAGACTGAATGGAATTCTGGGAGAACTTTGGTCCACGGAAAGTGACAAAAGGGAATACGGTCCTCATTTCCTATTTTCGTCGTGGTCCCGTGTGCATGCGTACGACACCAAAACGAGAGAAGAATAGGATAAGCGTCGTTCGGGACAGGAAAATCATGATCCTGCTCGGGACTTCGGCCTCGTCTGAGGAAATTTCGGTTTTGCTCCGAAAAAAATTCGCGAGATTTTCGTTGGCGCGCCAAATTTCCGTCACGAACTCTTCCTGATTTCATCAAGGTAACCACCGGAACAGGTCTCTGCGTCCGGGAGATTGATGCTGAAACGAGAACAGCTCGCCGAGAAGAAAAGAGGATCTGGTTAGAAAAATGATTGTCAGCAGATCGGAGAAAAACTGCAGAAAAATTACGGCTCGACCGAGAGAGCGGGCGAAGGCGATGAAAAGCCCTAGATAAATTCAGAGAAGTATGTTTCGACAGTTAGAGAGGGAAAAGTAAACAGAAAATATGAGGAGGCCTCAATGACTTCTCATGATTGGTGCTTGTGGTGGCTGAGATGCCTTCGGGTGACTGCGATGCTTTCGGTGTCTTTGCCGGCTCTGGCCAGATGATAGCCGTCGTCTCCCATGACTTAGTGTTGTTGTTGTTACCTTTGCTTATTCTTTATTGTATCAAATTGTCGTTGGGCGCCTGCTCGCCCGCACGACCGACAGACCGACAGACGGACCGACCACTTGGCCAACCACTCAGGGGACAGGGAGGAAAGCTGGTCACTGGATGGCATCGAACGAGTCGCAGAGCTCACTGTCGTTCGATCGTGGAGACTGTGTGAACGCTATGCGAAGTTGACGACAACCAGCAAGGCGATGCAGCACGGCTGTGAGCAAACGACCGAAGAACGTTTCCGATCAAGTGAAAAGAAGTGAGTCTTCCTTCGTCGTTCCTTCTTCACTTAGAGTCATCGTCACTAAGCGAAAGGAAACGACACTAACCGTCAGTGAACGAGCTGGCGGGTGAGGTTGTCGGTGACGGTTTCGGCCACCAACAGAAAGAAACTCCATGCTGCTGAATGTTTGTTGATGGCAGGGTGCGCTTCATATATAAAAAGTCCAGAGAAAAATTCAACGAGCTTCAAGGGAACAGGTGGTGGCATACGACTCTGAGGTGTTCTCGTCTTCGTCGTCGACGACGTTGTTCGTATGATTATAGACGCCCACCTCGAGCGTCATCACAAGTTTTGCTTGCTCGCCCGAAGAGCCATCGAAGTCCACATTCGACAGCTTGCTCTTGCTTCGTCTGTTTATTCGCCACCCGATGGTCACCGGTCCGATCGGTGAAACAGAAAGAAGCTCGATGACATCGGCACTTAGAATATGCTGGACGCGAACGATCCACCTTCCCTCCCTTCGCTCGCCGCTATCTATCTAACGCACTGGAGGCTTTCAATTTAGATCTCTTGGATGTGGGAGCGACTCATTCAATGCTTCATCAACATATGACGAGCGGAAAGACTATCAGCGTCAGAAGTTCGCGGTTCTGACGCAAATGAAGTTGTCGTTGCTCGACAGGACCCGCATCGAACGCACTGAATCGTGTTACCAAGAAGTTGCTAGCTATGATCGCAACAACTCTGTTTTCCATGTCATCCTTCCGATTAGTCGAATATTCTATTCGGTTTTCGGATCGGAATTCAGTCTGTTGTGTTCAATCTGGACCGCGAAAGGGTAACTCGCTACGCTCGGAAGTGTTTCCGGTGGCAGGCTCAGTCGCAGGTCGATGAGAACAAAATAGGATCGTGAGCATGGTTTAGAAGGACGGACAGCATCGAAAAAGCTTGACGAAAGAAGAACAGATCGCGAGTGAGCCGCTCCACTCGCTGCTCGAAATAGAATCGAACGTATCGTCGTGAGCGATGACGATTTGAGGTGTGAGGATTGACTGTAGCCCTCTCACTCCAGCGGCCAGTTACTCGTGTGTTGCTTCTTCTCTTTTTGATCTCGCGCGTCATGGTGCTGATACGTGGAGTCGGACCTTCTGCTTCTGCTGGCTGGTCTCCTTCGACAAAGTGAATGTTCGGTCCACTTCTGACAGGGCTGCGAGGGCCTCCTGGAGTCATTTAAAAAAAAGCAGGAATAGAAAGGGCGCAAACCGCCGCAAAACCCCATGCCACATCCGAGGGCACTAAGATAGAAATGAAGATAGGATCGAAAAGAAAACTAAAGACGAGCTGATTCGCGCCTTCGACCACGGCGATGATCCAATAGCCCGCCGGTCGCTTGCTCATTCGCTCGCTCGCCAGCTCTCGTGCTCACTCCAACTCAAGTTGAGCTGTGACTGCCGCCGAAGCAGGTGTGGCTTCTTCGGCGCGCGCGTTTTCCTTTTTTCTCTTTTTTCGAACGATCAATTTTATTAACGCCTGAGTCCTGATTGAATTTTCTTCGAGAAATCGCAATTCGTTTTGAGTCGAAGCCTCAAATGAGAGTGCGGCGGACTTCGATCCTTCGTTCTGATGAGGAAGATCCACGAAACTTCGCTCCAGTTGCCCGAAGTGAGTGGAACAGGTCAATCTTTGTCGAGCTCAGGTGTTTCGATCAGAGGTCCGTGAGAATCTCCGACCCATTCGCACCAGAGTTTGGGTGCGTAGTGCTTTTCGAGCCGTTTCAAGGTTCCACTGCTAGGAGTTTGGAAGGCAGAAAACACCGCGTACTCTCTCAGAGCCCGCCGCGGGTTTCACTGATTAAGAGATCTCTCGCTCTTGAAGGCGCAATCATTTTCATTTGTTTTTGATGAAGTCACTGCTTCAAACTTGCCGACCTGTTAGGCTTTGTAGGTCCGAGCCACGTCGCGAACTGAATCAACTCCTCAGCGAGTCAGCGAGTCAGCGAGCGCCAACATCTCAATTCGGCGGTATGCGCGGAATCCCACCAGAAAGACGACCCGAAAACGTCGTTCTTATTCAGTGCGGTCAACTCTTATTCTTCTCTGCTTCTCAATTTGGGCCCAAATTTGTCGAAAGCACCAAAGCGATCCCATTTTCGAATTTATTCCTTGCCAACCAAGGTAGAGAAAGAATTTCCCCCCGTCACTCTTCTACCTCCGTGAGAGCGAGAGCCGATTCTTTATTTGTTTGTTACAATGTTCATTCTTGTGGTTACAATTGCTCCGGGGATTTGCAGTGGCTGTGGAACGGGAGCTGCGCGCTCTCATGGCGAATGTGCGCTTCCCCGCCTAACTCTGCCCTGTTCACCGGTTTTCCCGGCTTGGGAATGCTGGCCGCGTTCTGGTTGGCTTGTGGTAATTTTGCGAACTTTAAACGAGTCAACGTTTGAAATGAGAACGGCAACTGCATAAATTTACATCAAACACAATGAAAACCGGACCCAGCTACACGGCTCATGACAAAATACGAACATTCATAAGTGAGACATGGAGCGGGTGACTCGAAGACGGGCAAGAAATAGAAAAACAACGAGGAACCGAGAGTCAGCGATGGAAAAACATGAGAAGGAGCACACGTGAGCGATGCCGCAAGGGCTGTTAGAGACTTGGATTGCGTGCCGTGCAATTCCAAACAGAATTCCAAATCTCCCGCGATTTCGCTCGTTCCAACATCGTTCTGCAAGACGAGTCATGTACCCACGAGACGGAGCATTTCGTCTCAAAGGGGGAGAGAGAGCCCACGTCGAGACGCGATCTTATATCAGATCGAGGACATCGCTCAGGCTTTTGCTCGTCCCTCGATCCGCTGTTTTCGGGTGAATCTTCGGGATACTTCGCGGAACCGAGGATATACATAATTTGTTTGAGATCGATCATGAGAAAGTCAACCAACGAAAGAGAATCAGCTGGGCCCGATGATAGAACTTCGTTCGGACTGAGCGAACATCGAAGTCGACCAGAAAAGCCGCCGATGAAGGGTACATATCGCGCGGAGCCGAAGTTTCATTTACCTGCTCGTTCACCTTCTTTCTCTCTTTGCGTTGATTTATAAATTTTTCCCATTCCATTCTGTTTGTGGCGTGGCTTCCTTCACAGCGAGGCAGCAGTCTTTCAGTAGCAAGACTCGGCTAGCTCGCTAGCGCCCGCCACCTAGCTAGTCAGTCGGTTGGTCAACCATCCATGGAATATAATCTCTGGACAACGAACACCACACAGAGTGACCAGAGCAACACTTCAACATTTGACCAGCGACGTCTCGCGTGCTAGCTGACATTAGAATGCCGTCCTGACTCTTTTCACAACGCTTCTGCGGCGAGAATGCGTGAACTCCACTCACAATCACACACAGCATGCAGACTGAAAATCAGACGAAAGAACGAACGGACGGACGGACAGCCCGGCTGCCTACCTGCCTGCCAGACATCATCACACCAAACCCTGCGCAAACCCCAGCAGAAAGTAGCGACAAACTGTTCAGTCACAGGCAATGCCGTTCGAGCGGATGTTCAACGTTCGTGCCGAAGTTCTTCCTCATGTTTTTCATGAATTTTATTTTCACTCAAAGCGACATTGGAATGGTGCTCCCGAAAACGGGATCCGCCGTAGTCGTACGGGACATTTCTCAACTCCTAACTTCGATGAGGAACGATCGCCCAAGTAACCGTCAGTTTTCGTTGGTTAACTTGGGCCTGAGCTCTAGCGGTCTATGAGGCCAAATTTGTAGATCTAATTTTAATCTCGTTCTAACTTTAATCTCCGCCGAGCATCAAAAACCAATCTATAAACAGCGGGCGTCTCAATGGAGGGGAACAGACAACAGCTAAATGAGTCCGAAGCAGCGTATCCCGGTGATCCTAATATGAAGACATCACGTTTGAGGAAACTCCCACCCCGGAAATTCGCTTCGGGCTCGTTCGTCCGCTACTCGTGGCGCGCATCGATAACCTTGAGGTTGACCTCCAGAGAAACGAGATTTCAGGATGCACATACTGACCCCGTCTCCTACTGAAGACAAACGTCCATCGTAGATTGGGATGGCTTCTAGTGTATCCGGAAATCTCCCGAAAGTTCACAAGAGAATATCGATGACGGGAATCTCTCCTTTGACCAGCCGCGAAACGTCCTCAAGCGGAAAACCTAGTTTTGCAGTTGATACAACAATTTATTGCAATGAATTGAGATAGGAACAGTTTAAAGGAGATGCAGGTTCTCACTCGACGATATACCACTCGGCGACTCTATTCTCCTATGAGAGGTCGTGGAGCAATCTCAATGAAGCTCACACAGAGATCGGGTTGATGCCTCGACGCTCAAGCAGCCGAGCATTGAGAGTGGGATGCTGTTGAAAAAAGGAAGCAAAAACCGCGAAGCAAAACGAAAATATAAGTGAACAGCTCAGAGGCGTGAAGAGCGAGCAACAGCAGCAAAAGAAGACATCGGAATGATGAGCCGATTTTCAAACCAAGCAACCAATCAATTAAATTCTCACACCATCTGCCGAAACGTTTCTCATACACCCAAGCGCTCGGCGCGACTCCGTTCAGGTTGGATTTAGCTAAAGTAATATCTGTCGGCTAGCGAAGAATCCCGACGTAGAACGCACCTTTGAGCGAAGAAGAAGCCGCTAGCTACCATTGATTAAGTTCGTGCACATTAACACCCCAACAACCAACAACCGCCCGACCAAGCGATCGAACAAGCGAGCAGCAGTCACTCACTCACTCAGTCGGCTGCGAAAGCTCGTGATCCATTCCGCTCGAGGAAAAGGACCGCTCCGATGTGAGATGTGAATCAGCATCGAGTCCTACTCCAAACGATTCTCAGCATTGGCGTAGCTCGAGCAACGGTGAGCAACTCCGATGTAGTTCGTATGGTGGTGTACGTCGGATGTTCATGATGACAAGTTTTCCGCGAAACCGAACTTCACTGTTATCGAGCCCAAATCGGCGGTTCAGTGATGTTCTTTTTTGCACCCGGATAGAGGGTGTTTCAGGCCATCTTCAAAACGCTCTTCGGCTCGTAACCGTGGCGAAAAAAAGACATCATTGTTGTGCTGTTCAGACACAGCAACCTTTTCCAACAACACCACCACCACCTACATTTATCAATGATGAAGTTGGCATTCGCGATGGGTGAACGCTTTGGTGCGGCAGCAACCGACGATGACCCCCGCGGCGAGACCGATGGAGCATAAGCTCCAACTGACGCCTCAATGCCCGACGTACGACTCAATACCTTTTGAGTCTGACACTGCGCGCGTAGCCGCTACAAACTGTTTCGTCCATTGAGCAACACCGCCGCTGCCGCCGCCTTTTTCCCATCTCACCACTCAACCTGTTCTCATCCCGCTGTTCTGGTGAGGAACTCATCGGGATGCCTCTATCGACTTGATCGCCGAACGACCGCGGGATCATCTCGACAAAGGCTCAAAGAATCCTCAAAGCGACCGTACCTTGTGGTTAGGGCAGAGTTTCGCGAATTCCAATCTGTGGAGCTGATCCTACTCACTTTTGTTTCAGGTGTGGTTCCAAAATCGGAGGGCGAAGTGGAGGCGGAAAGAAAATACGAAAAAGGTGGGCATGAGCTTCCCGAGACACGTAAGCGTGAAACGTAAGACCTGAATCCGCGTATTTCTGAATGATCACGTTCATTGCAGGGTCCCGGTCGGCCCGCGCACAATGCCCACCCCCAGTCCTGTTCCGGAGAGCCAATACCTCCGGCGGAAATCGAGCGTCGAGAAAAGGACAAGAAAGAGAAGAAACTTAGGAAGCAGTTAGATCGACAATTGAAACGACTGCAGTTAGCTCAGACCAAGCCCAACTCGAATCTAGCTGCACTCGGTGAAGGCATCGTGAACGTCCTACGACAGATCTATCTAGAGGACGCGTGTCAAGGTCTTGAGAAGCTTCCTGAATCGCTTCGTGGAGGACTCGAACACCTCGGCATAGACTTGCCTTCGCTACAGCTTCGATTCCAGATAGAAACGTTCCGTTCAGCAACGGCGAGCATGTCGGTCGCCAGCTCTCCATGGGAGGAGTCTCGAGAGAACCCAACGACGACTTCATTTTCAATCGAGGATATACTCCGTGACCAGCCGAGGTAGTCCGTGAGGCTCGGCGCGGTCGAGACTTGGGTTACGCCTAGTGTCTTGGAAATTCTATCGGTCACAGTGGTCCGCACTTGACGACGCGTCGCCGGCGGATGAACCTCTGGGTCAACGGAGTGAATTACTGATATGATCGAATACTGATCTCCCAAATATTGTACTCAAGACCGAACCACATATCATTCCCTCGCTCACCATTTTGAATCATGTTCACGGACTTTTCAGGAATACGGCACCAATGATTCGAATGGTGACCTCTGTGCTCCTCATTATGTACAGGAAAGTGAAAGCAGACCATCGAGAAGAATCGGTGTTCCCAAAACGCACAACAGAAAGCCAAAGTTCCACATAGTGACTCTGCATTTCATCACTGACAAGTAAACATATGTTTTGGTAAAAAACAATTGCCGATCCCGCTATGATGGATGGAAAGGCCTTGGTCCAAAAAGTAATACACGACATAGCTAGGCGGCTATCAGGCCCTTCTTGATAGTTAAAACGTTCGAAAACTTCAGGAGAGACCTATAAGAGCAATTTTCAAATGCATGCCATTTCGCTCTCGACGGGGCTAGCGAGCTGATTCTTCCACCATTCTCAAGAGAATTTCGTCCTCTTTCAGATGGTTTTTTGTAGAACCTTCTACGATGCATACTCGCTTTTCTAGAGCACTTTGAAGGTATCGAATAAAACGTGAGAATTCCAATAGAAAACACACCGCACAGTGGCATTTTCCAATGACGGCTAGTGCACGTTTTCCATTAGGGTTTCCACGTTTTGTTTTGGTATTTTCAAAGTGTTCCAGAGCAGCGAGTATTCGTCGTAGGAGGTTCATCAAAAAACCATCTGAAAGAGGACAAAATTCTCTTGAAAATGGTGGAAGAATCAGCTCGCTAGCCCCATCGAGAGCGGAATGGCATGCATTTGAAAATTGCTCATTTCAGGTCCCTCCTAGAGTTTTTGACCGTTTGAACTATCAAGAAGGGCCTGATAGCCGGCTAGCTATGTCGTGTATTACTTCTTGGACCAAGGCCTTTCCATCCATCATAGCGGGATCGGCGATTGTTTTTTACCAAAACATATGTTTACTTGTGAGACAGGCTCGTCCTTCAAGTCACACAAGCACTTATGCATTTTCGAATCCGAGTCAGAATAATCCTCACCACGGAGAAAATTTCCACGGTCAGTTACGTGTGCTCCTCAAATAAGAATAATCGCTTCATACTGTGCGGACCTCAAAACCAGAGAAGTCAAACCCCCAATAATGGCACATGGATCCAATTCGAAAAAGTCCAACACTTGTTGCTTCGCGCGAATGATACCTACGTTCATCATATCCCAATCAGTTCATATCCTGAGCCCGCATCAGCTCTGATTTCCTGAGGTTTCTGTGTTCAAGCATTTCCTCCGTATCGACCCAACCAGAAAAAAGTTGTGCTTTCAGAGTGTATAAATGAATAAAGACGGGAAGTGTCATGCGACGGCATCGATTCTTTCATTCCATTCAGATGTGTTTTGAGCTCCTCACATATGTCCACAGTTCCGAAGCGCCTCGAAGGTTTGCTCGATTTTCGTTCTTGGATCAGGTTGCGTCACGATGAGCTTCAAGTCGCAAATATTCAGAAGAGAATTCTGACGGCATGAATCGTAGACATCCCGAGCTCTTCAGAATCGTCGAGGCGCCCGCGATGCGACAGCTCATAAACGCGCTACGTGGAGGTGGTGCCACATAATGCGCGTGCAGGGTGTGCTTGAGGCGTTACTCGGTCGCTTTGTCTATTTCGTGAAATCGTGTCGCTGTTATCTGTTATCCTGTTTATCAGCGTTGTATCGACTATTCGTCTTTCGTTCTTCCCTCACCGGGAATCCCTGTGTCCCGAGACTACAGCAAGCAAATCGCACCGTGGATGGCGCAACGAGCTCTGGGAGATTCTGCGGGCTGTTGGCGAAAGTCCCGTGCTGGCGAGGCGCCCATTCCTGTCGGAAGGAGAGGAGGATAGAGGCTCTCGGGCAGGACTCGGGCTCACTGAGTGAGGTTATCGCGGACTCGTCACGTGACTCGGCTCAATCTGATAAAGCACTATTTGTTAAGGAGTGGGAAACACACGAGACAGGGTGCCAAATAGGAGGGATATTCGGCACTCTTGTTAGGTAAGAAATCATGGCGTCCCGTTTGCTTCCCTGCTGGTTGTTGAATTTGTCGCTCAGGCATGATTGGAATGAAAGTTTCCAACAGAAATTCCAGAAGAACGACCACCGAGACGGTCCGATCCAGCAGAGTAGTCTTCCCGATGCGGACGAAACTCTTCTTACGGAACGAAAATAAATTTTCAACCCAAACAAATTGTGTCGACCGCCTATGTCGCGCGAAGACCTGTCGAGGCGCTAGGCAAAAACCTCTTCTTGCGTCAAAATCCCCGAGTCTTGCCAAGTTGGCAGAGTGCAGGGAAGCGAACCACTGGCTTTCGGGGTTTCGAGGTTTGGGCGAAGAGAAGCGAGTCAAAGAGGAAACACAAGGATGAGAGGGTAGGAATAAAAAAAGAGGGATCGAATCTGACAGAAAGAAATAGTGGGGTAGGCGCCTGCCCACCACCTTGCGAACTCATCCTGAACGAAAGAGCATCGTTTAAGATCAACCCAGCGAATTTTATGCTCATCACTTCTCCCGCGAGAGCCCGTGAAGCGTGCAAGCTCCGCGATCTGTCTCGTTTCAAACCGCTTGGAACATGAGAGCCTTCTGATTCACTCTAATGTAGACCTGTGTGAGTTTTCAGATCATCGAAATCTTCCTGATCGTTCCATTCCCTATACCGAAAACTCTTCGATGAATTCACTTGGGGCGCGTTACGATGTTTGGAAAACAAGATTGCTTCGGAGCAAAGACAAAGAGCAAGTAATCGAAGAAAGGGGAAGAACGACCCGGGAGGGAGGCAGGCAGGCCGGCCGAGAGCGAGCGAGCGATCGAGCGCCGACCGGTCCAACAGACCAAAGATAGAGCTCTTGATGAAGTGCGACTCGAATCAGTACTCGCTTCTCAGGGAGATTAGCCTTATCTTCGAGGTTTTATCTATCGAGAACGCCCTCGAGTGCCATACGATACAGCTGGTCTCTCGCACATGCCGAACTATGAAACTAGCTGGAGTTTCGTGTCGTGAGCGATAGACTCGGATTTTCATATTCTTAAAGATTATATATTCTCCGATCTCCGGCGCCTTGAACTCTGGAAATGGAAATTTCGGTCCGAGCACCTCCGTCATTCGAGACTTCTGGTCGATCCAAATCAGTTTTGTGCTATTCTCCTTTGTCCACTCCAGAGATTAAAACCAGTCAGGCAAGTAGGTGAGCTTTGCACTCCAGCGGCTCATGAAAACATCGAGACAGAATGACGAACCACAATGGAGGCTGTTTACTCGACGTCGACGGACGAGCTTCTGTCGTTCGATCGCTGACTGTCACCTAGTATCACTGCGGGATAGTTTCCTGAGAAATATTTTCACGAAAGACCGAAACAGTGAAGTTTGACTCCAACTCATATCTTCCACCGTGAGTAGGTCTCGGAGAGGTGATACATGAAAGACTTCGAGTTAAAACCCCATCCAAAACACGTGATCTGCCGAATATTACGAAAAACGCGCGAACGTAGCTGATAGGCTCCCATTTGCACGTATGATTCAAGACGTCTTCAACTTCCCAGTCGACAAGAAAGTAGATCCGTATCCAGCGACTGCTGGCGGACCGGAACTTGTTTTTGCTTGTGCCGCGAAGCGAGCGACTCCAGGAGAATGCATTTGCCGAAGATCTCATTCCCGAGCAAGAAGAGCGGGTACACTTTCATAAAATTCAGGTATTTTCTAGACGCTGTCTAACTTAAGAGATGAACCGCAATTAAATTGAGTTGTTCATCGTTCGGCGAGGTGATCGTCACGGACGCGATACGATGTCGAAACTTCAGAAATGCTCGCTTCCGCGAGCTCACGGTTGCGGGCAGCCGATATTTTGCCAAAACGGTTCAATCAAAGTCCATATCCAAGTCCTTAAACGTAATTTCTTGGATGATCATCGATAACAATAGCCGTAGTCAGACAAGCGAGCCAGCCAGCCAACCGGCAGGCAGGCAGGCACCCGAATGCGGCGCGGCGCTGGATAGGAAACAGTGTTGTGAAACTCCTTTGAGCTCCTCCCCGAACACGCGACTTGCTCTACACGAAGCATTAGTTGAGTGCATGCGTTGCTCCAGCCACTACCTACGAATGACTGAGGCGTTTCGGCAGTGTGCAAATGGTACTCACACGTGACCTAAGATATCGCTGATAATAACCAGCTGATAAGACATCTTGAACGATTCATCACGAGTGTTTCCTGCGAGCCTACAACACTCGGGACAGGTTGCGGAACTCACCGCTGTCGCCATCCTCCATCAAGGCGCATGTTAGACATTCCCAGACACACGGCCTCGCGACACCGACTTTCGCGGGAATCACAGCGATATCTATCGGCCTTATGATCGAATCGATGACAGAAACAGATGACCGGTCTCTGCTGACAAGTTCTCACTTCACGGGCAGTGTTTTCCGTGGGTAGTGGGCTTCACGGCTGGGAATGTGCAATCTCGTTGCACAATTCAATAGCATCCGGTCGCGATTTCGCCTCGAATATCCTTCAACCGGATCCGAAGGGCGACGGCGACGCAGCCCATTCTTCGGAGACTCTGCTCGGTAACTCGGGCGGTGTCCGAAATGAGGAGGAACTCCGATCACAAGAACGGAAATCGGACGGATTTCCCGAGAGACTGTCTCGGGTTTGTAACGCGGGACTCGCGAAGAAGAGAAGGACCTGCATACTTGAGTCCGCTCCGATTGGGGTGGTCATCGTAGTTGATGTTGTCGTTGTTGTACGGGTGAGATTACAGGCACAGGCAGCAGCAACAACAACAACACCTACAACAACAACAAGGACTCGTAGATGCAACGTGTACACAAGCACATCAAGCGATTAATGTCTCTTGCCTGGGCTTTCACATCGATGTCTATAATGGAAGCCACTCGTGCAGCTTCAAGTGTTTCCTGCTGTTTCGCCTGATGTTCCGAATCACTGTCGTGGTTTGTCGGCGAACAGGCTTGCCATCTCTAGGAGCCTTTGTCAGAGTCATCTCGAGGCGAGACACAATATTTGCGCAAAAGAGCTCCTCGACCATCTCGCGCCGATGTTCTGTTGGCCATCGGCAAGTGATACAGCGATGGATTTGTTGCTCTCGGCTCCGGATTTAGGCTCAGTCAGTCGATGAAGAGCGGCGGAGACCAAGAGTGGGAAAAACTCGTTGGCTTATGCAAGCCGAGGATCGCCTGACTGCTCCATCTGAGTTGAAGGCAAATTATTCAACTTCACAACGAGAATCTTCTTCCGTCTCCTCCATGGACGTGGTGGCCGTGTGCTAAGACATAATTTCTTTCTGCGTGTCCGGATGAGCGCTGAGTTACGCTGACTGACTGAGCGAGCGAGAGGGACAGCGAGTAAGAACGTCAGTGCATGTGGAGTCGTCTCGTCCGCGCGGATGATGGAGTGTGACCATCACCATAAGAACACAACTCGGGTCGAGAATTAAATGATCCTCTCAGCTCAGGGAAAACCCTATGGAATACTCTATGCCCTCTCGGAGCCGAGAGTCTTCGCCAAGGGTTTTGACTTCGCTAAGGAAAAAATAAGTCGTGCTTGCTCGTTATGGCCGTGCGCGGGTGACTGGATTGTCCACTGAAACTCGAGGGTCGACATTTGAAAGGAAGAAAAAACTCTTGTGACCTCATACAGCGACAGCTGGACTCTACCTAAGAAGTCTTTTCGAGACCGTCAATCTTGGTTTCGGCTCCATTTTTCGGAGCTACAAAAAAAGCTTCAATTACCAGCAAAGCTCGTAGTCTCAGGGTGACGGTCATTCCTCGGACAGGATCACATTTTCAACCATGACTCGACAAATCTTGAGCTCCTGATGAATACGTGATTCCGTCTGTGATGAGTTCTGCTCACTCTCGCCTCGAGGCCAAAGCGGCGCTCGCGTTGGAAGTTTTTCCAAAGTTTCTGCTCCGAATCCCCAGCCTTGACTCCTATTCTGACTTTAGCGCGTGTTAGTGGCATGAGATCCACATACACCACCACGCAAGAGACTCGATGGTCAACTCGCCGGTGGTCAGACGAGGTAGAAGCTCTGCTTCGTTACAAGTGAATTAGACACCAGCTTTCAGCAACACGACCACATACTCAGTCGTTCGCATTCGGTGGGCATAGAGCTGGGATGTCTCCTTGTCTGCATAAGTAACTAGTCGACTTGGGTTCCCCTCTTTTTTCCACCGTTTCCCCCAGCGTCCCGGTCTACCCGGCGTCCCTTCCCTGAGCTGCTCCTCCGGCACGCGGCTGCACTCCCTTCGTCTACAGAGCCAGTCAGCCCGTCACAGTGATGTTTAATGTGCTAGAGTTGTAATTACCGATCTTGCTGCTCCTCTTTCGTGCGTTCCTACCCCGCAACCGAAGAGGAGAACAAAAAAAAGAGCGAGTTTCAACGGCTCACAGGAATATGCTAATGCTTCCAAAGCATCCAACGAGAAGAACACAGACTCATCTCTTCCAATGACTGTTTTAATCTTTTTCCTTGCTTCAGACCAAACGTAGCGGCATCTTTGGTGAACATCAACATGCCCGAACCCCTCAGTGTACACCCAGTCGGTACTGCTGCTTCCCAGGAGGCTGAACTGTTTACGGACTGGTATTCCGACCCCAGAACCGTCTTAGGCGCTGCAGGTCAGTTATCTTCGGTTCGCTTGGCATAAACTCCCGATTAGGAAAAGGAGATCACGTTAAATCTCAATCCTTTGCGCTTCAGGAGGGCTCCTCGTGGTTTTCGTCTTGCTATGCCTTGTCTATGACAGGTTCAAACCTCAACGAAAAGTGAGTTGCATCTTGGAGATCGCCCTTGAAAAGTAGTATTAGAGCGAAGATCAGCCGCTAAACCATCTCAAAGCCCCTCGAATCCTCAACAGCGGACCCGTATTGTGTTTGCACCGAAAAGGATTTCGTGAGCCAAAGCGACTCCTGGATCTACACAGACACGTTCATTGAGGTACGCATCAATGGTCCTTTCCATTGCTCCAAAACTTGCATGGTTGTAGCACGGGATCCAGTGTGACCGGTTCCAACTCACCAATTTTACTCCAGGAAATCGATGGCAGTTTTCCCTCACATGAATCCTCAGAATATCAACCTCACATACAGAACGTCGACGTGGCCAAACCTACCGGTGAGGAAATCCCGGACTCCAGGCACGGCATAAGTGGTTCGGCGGCTAGTTGTTGATTGAATCGTGCGCGATTCACGTAGATGCGTGAACTAGCGTGCGGAGGATTCCTGAATCCTTTGTTTGAATATTCGTTATGAGTGACGGTCTGTTTATACTTGTTATTTATATCCATTAAAATTCGCGGCCGTTCAGAAGTGGAGCTTCGGAGCTCGCGAAGCGCTCCCCTCTTAGCATTTCATTGTAACTATGTTGTAATTTGTTTTCATATACATGCATTCATTATTGAGTTCATATTCAAAGAGAAAAAGTTCCACGAGAATGGAATCCGAAACAACGGTTGTCTTCAATCAGATTTTAGTCGTCGAACTGAGCGAGCATTCGGTTCGAGAGAGGATACGACCGCTGCTTGTCACAGCGGATGGAAGAATTCTCGCTCAGGATTCGGGCACATTTACGCAGTAAGTGATAATAAAACCGAAAAGTAGAATGAAAATCCTTTTTGTCACTGAGCCCGGCCATGGCAGTGAGCGGGGGAGGCCCTTAGGGAGCTTCATCCACCGACAGCGTCTTGACTGCTGAGGGGACTGAGTGAGTGTTAGGAGATCACTGCGAAAGGATAAAACACAGAGCTGGCAGAACCAGGGGACCGGACGCCCAGTGTAGACTCTCCTATAAAACGCCGCCGACTGCGCAAGATTGGGGTTATAAAAATGCTTTTAGAATAGACTACGCAACGGAGACAAACTCAGGGGAAACTGACAGTTGGGAATTGCACCGGAATATACGATTGAATGAGACACAAAGGAGCAAACCATCCCTCGCCTACGATTCAATGAATTCCGCGAACGGCTCAATGCGGCAAGCGGTTTGATTGTGCCTCGCCCTCGGCATGTGGATCCATCCGTATTTATGCGCAAGCCATACGCTGCCGTGCGCAAACCTTCCGGATATTGACGCGGTGTGATCCCCCACTTCAGGAACTTCCCTGCATTAGTGTGAGAAGGGAATCGCACGGATGACAGACGTCAGGGTTTGAGCTTTTCGTCTAAGTTCAGTCTCCGTTGATATCGTGTCGTTCTGAAGCACGCAACGGACTCACGTTCGCGAGGAATGTGGCACAACTGACCGGATTGATGGTTTTTTATCAGCATCTTTGGAGGGCGCAAAGCGCGGTTGAGGCTCAACTCCGTCCACCGCAGCCAAGGAACAACCTGAACACTGCTGAAAATGCTCTTCTCCCTAAAAGCGAGGAACGCCACCCTGTTCAGCGAGAGAACAAAGAACCGGTCGAGATACTCTCTGTTCCTGCAAGTGATGATACTGCCTCATCTAACATCCAGCACGGGGATGCGCGTCGAGGCGCTTGCTTCATACGAGGCTGAGTGACCTTTGTCGCTCCCGACCGTCTGACCACGGGGAATCAATCCACGGTCTACGTTTCGAAGGTCAACTCATCCAACTCAGACACTGGTGGAGAGCTGGAAAGCCGATGGTGATGACGGGAGTCGTAGAAGTAGTCGTATCGTAATTCTGGAAACAGCCCGCACACCGCCGAGGCGGCGTCGCCGATATCAGTGTTCTATCACCACATGGAAGGAAATGAAATCGGAGGCGAAGTTCGATTTATTATCCTCGCTTGGTTATTGCTCTCCCTTCCTGGACAGCGCTGATGAAAGCGTTGGTTCTTACAGCGCTTGTCGTGCTTGTGGACAACCGTTCATGTGAGTCAACAGGCATTTGCCTTCTTCATGCTGCACAGATGAAAATTGAAAAATTATGTGAAATCTCGGGGATGCCATCAGAATGAATGGCGAAAAGTTGATCACTTTGAAGTCGATATCCAAGTTCGTACATTATCGGTTAGATCGCTAATGCGCCTTGATATGGTTGATGCTCTTATCGTAACACTCTTGCTCGTGTACCAAGCATTGAAGATATCACCATTAAGATCGGATGAGATCCTGATTCACATAATCACGATCGTTCTCTTATCTTTGAACAACAAGTCTCACTGTAATATTCATCGTGACTAGATGAACTTTCAACTACGACAGTCAACTTCACTTAAATGCAAACCCGGAACATGGGTACAGTATTTGCAACTTTCATTGTCTGGCCGAAGATTGCCCCCGAGAGGCGGGCTCAGCGATATCGAAACTGACCGGGAAGAAAATGCTCCATAGACCGCTCAGATGTTCCCGACAAACGGGCAATCAGTGAGTCATGTTGAATGTGCTGATATCCACGCAATCTCTCTTGTCAATCGGCTCAGAGACAAGACTCTCAGTTTTTCGATGATTCGATCGTGTTAAAATTAACATCAATCCGTCGGATGGATCACCCGTGCAGTTTGGAGGCTCCTCGCGGGAAGGTGGCGCCCTGGGCGGAAGTTGGGACCCTCGGCAGAATGGAACGACAGTGAGCTCGCAAGATATCCGCCTCATGTTGAATATTCTGAAGACCGGTTCCAACTTGTTCCAGGTGTCGCAGAACGTCATCCATCTGAAGGCGGATGGATGTTGCTCAGTTAAAGGAAAAATCTCTAGGCGGATCTAGAACGTTTCGTTCGTATCGCAAAATGAGCAAGCTCACCAATTGCTGTCCCCGGACCAAGTCGAGCGTCACGTTGTCGATTTCTTTGATTGCCACAGCGTAAGGCAAGCCAGCTACTTCGTGAAGATTCTTTCCCAAAGTGAGATTCGATTCTAGGAGCGACCGACACTGTACAGGGCGCACGGGAAGCTCCTGGAAATGGATAGGATAGGTTTATAGCTAAATCTGGAGTATCCCAGGACCTCTCGGAGTCGAATGAGGTTCCACGAGCAATTCACTTGCACGTCAATGCCTGCGGGCTAAATCTCAGCCATGACCTATGAACGGAACGTACTTGTGACACCGATGTGATTGATGGAGATGCAGGAGTGACTGACGAGAAGGAAGCGGTATCGAAAGATGACGTCCCTGAAATACGAGGAATAGGACGTCATTCCTCTGCCGGTCGCATACTGCAGCCTCACAATGCTCGACAGTGAAGTTGATCGCGTAGAAAGTACGCGACAGGATAATCAGAACCTGAACCCCCTGCCAAATGATGTGATCCATCCATCTATTTCTAAAGCTCCGCTTGCATCTACTAATGCAACCGCTCATGGTCAGTGACGGACGGAGTATGCCCCAACTTCCGAATCCCACGAGTAAAGATACCGAACGCATAAACTGAGGAGACAAGCTATGGTTGTTGGTATTCTCAATCCGAAGTCGCGTAGAGTATTACCGTGTAAGTTTGAAGCACTTCTATTGAAAGATCTTCTCCGAGTTCTCACGTTGAGTGCCCCAGTTTCTTCTTCATCACTGCTCTCGGATGCTTCGCCTGCTTCAACAAGGCGTTCATTGCGATAGCCGGCAGTGCTGAAGTTGCCAACACCACTGGAGGCTCCGACTTCCTAAAACAGTGTAAATTGCAACAGGTTGTTAGCCACAGAGGCTCCCAGTATCGGATCTCATTCAAAAATCTGAGTTTTTCACGCAGCATGACTAGTGTTGACGGTGTGAATGTTCAACGCAGGTATCCATGAACTGTTGTCAACTACCCTCAGAACTAACCTTCGTCCGCTCCATCGGTACTACAATTCGGGGTGCAAATTGTGGAATGGTCGTCTGAGGAAGCACTCTGTCAACTCAATCAGCTGTCAGGAAAACCACCACAGGCTGCTGTTATTGCTGTGTTTGTGCTCGAGCTGGCTGACACCTGATGATTTCTGCTCGGTACCTCACTGTGAAGAGAACCAAGCCGATTCCTGCTGAAATAACGTTTATCGCGGCTCATCGGAGAGAGGATGCCACCGAATCAGCCGCACATCACAGCTGGAAGGAGATCTCACGCAGCAAAGTTCAATGATAAAGCTTCAAGACATTTCGTCGAGATATCAAAGTTCCTCAACACCTAAAGGCCTCCCAATGAGACGCTATCTGCTGCTCCGGCCGGTGCACGAGCACAAAACAAAAACACGGGTGTCGCAGACCCGCAACCCGTAATTTCGGAATACGAGTAGAACACGGGAAATATACGAATTTGAAGTGTTTTGAACGCAGTCAAAGGAGTTACCGTAAGGTGAGTTCGGGGATACTGTATTCTGACTCCGACCGGTGGCTTCCCCGCGGCAAGCCGCTATGGCACGGTTTCCTCCGAGACCAAATGTTTCGTTCGATTCGCCGTCAAAACAGAGAAAAAAGCCGCATCTTTAGACGCAGCTTACTCAATCTTAGACCGCTCTTCAGGTGAAAGCGCGAACCACAAGATGACCTACGGAGACGAGCGGTCTTCTGACAGACGGCGCTCGCCAGACCGCTTGAGGCGCAACAGATCTCCGGAGCGAGACCGCGACTCACATTTACATCGGGAGCCCCATTTCCACCGTGACCCTCATGGTCATAGAGATGATAGGAGACCCATTGATCGCAACCGTGAACCCGAGAGGGACAGGAGAAGGGAAAGATCTCGCGAGAGATCGCGGAGGTCCAGGAGTAGATCGAGAGAAAGGAGGCATGGAGAGAAGCCCGGCAGACCAGAGGTACAGGACTCGAGCTTCCCCGATTAGCAGATACTCGATTTTTCGAGGTTCACATTCTCATTATTTTTCTATCATTTGACGCAGGTCATAACAATTGATGACGAAGACGAACCCTCGAAGAATGACAAGGACAACGATGACTGTCAAATTGTCAAAAAAGATCCGCCATCTCTCGAGGAAATCCTCGCTAAGAAGAAGGCTGAGGAAGAATCTGCAGCCAAGGTTTGCCTAGCTGCGATATTTTTCGATAATCAGTGGATTGGGTCCAGCCCGAGAAGTTTTCATGCCAAACTGCAGCTTCTCTGATTTCCAGCCCGTTTTCCGCACGAAAGAACAGCGCGCGGCCGACGCTCTAGCGCGCCGACAGAAGGAGATTGAAGAGCAGAGGAAGAGACAAGATGCCGAGCGCAAGCGTCAGGCTGAAATCCAACACGAAGTGATTCAGAAGCCCCGTCACGAGGTCCGTGAGAGGGATCGCCGCCGCGACGATCGCGATGTCGGACGTCGCCGAGACGAGGACCATTTCCGAGCGCCGGGACCCAGTTCTGATCGAGATAAACTCCGAGAGCAAGAGGCGATTAAAGAACGTTATCTAGGGATGATTAAGAAGAAGCGCCGAATCCGCAAACTCAATGACAAGAAGTTTGTCTTCGACTGGGATCCATCCGAAGACACCAGCAATGACTACAACCCTCTTTACAAAGTAATGAATCCAATTTGCGCCTACGCTTCAGACGCTATAGTTTTAATGTATGCGTATTTTTAAAACTTCATCTCTCCCCTTCTAGGATCGACATACGATACAGCTGTTTGGCCGGGGTCACATAGCTGGGATCGATATCAATCAGCAGAAGAAGGAGCAGAGTAAATTCTATGGAGATCTCCTCGAGTCCAGGAGGACGAATCAGGAGAAAGAACAGGAACAGTGAGTGATCAATCTTGAGATAGAATGACGTCTGACTGCTGTATTCGGTACGGACGAATTCGGTACGGACGGCCGAGAGTTCTCAGCCTCGTTCTTCGGAATAATTTGCTTTTCGTGTGCCTCTACAGGGTCCGACTCCAGAAACTGAAGAACCGCGAAGAGAAGCAGCGGTGGGATGACCGTCATTGGAGTCAGAAAGAACTCTCGGAGATGACCGAGAGGGACTGGCGGATATTTAGAGAAGATTACAACATTTCCATCAAAGGTCTGTTGCGGCGAGAAACGATCGCTCACACAGCCTTGTCCGAGTCTCAGACTCAAACTCGCTTATTTTCAACGATGAGGACGATCCTACCAAGGATAGACTGTTAGGATGATCTGGTTTCTCCGGAGAAGCGTCATGGTAACTTGATTTTTCTCCAATCATTAGGTGGAAACATTCCGAGCCCATTGCGGAAATGGTCAGAGGCTCAACTTCCAGCTTCGATAACGGACGTCCTAGATGAACTGAAGTATACCGAGCCGACTCCAATTCAGCGTCAGGCCATTCCTATTGGTCTTCAAAACCGAGACATCATAGGCGTTGCCGAGACTGGGTCCGGAAAAACGCTGGCTTTCCTCTTCCCGCTGCTCTGCTGGATTTCATCTTTGCCGAAGCAGGATGTCATCGAAACAGCTGATCAGGTTTGTCGACCAGAAGACTCCCCAACCAGCCGTTGAAAGTATCCATCTACGGAGTTTTTGTGAACGCCTTCCGGAGATATATTCAACCGTTCCGTTCCCGCAGGGTCCATACGCGATCATCATGGCGCCAACAAGAGAGTTGGCTCAACAAATTGAAGAGGAAACCATCAAATTCGCGAAGACAATGGGCATCCGAACCGTGGCCGTCATTGGAGGTCTATCTCGTGAAGATCAAGGTTTCAAACTGCGGATGGGTTGTGAGGTAACGACACGCGATACTATTTCCTCGGAATGACTGTATTCTCTTTTGCACCTCGTTGCTCACCCACAACTCCGCTTACAGATCGTCATCGCTACCCCTGGTCGTCTCATCGACGTTCTAGAGAACCGATATCTGGTGCTCTCAAGATGTACTTACATCGTACTCGACGAAGCCGATCGTATGATTGACATGGGTTTTGAACCTGACGTACAAAAGGTAAGACTCTATGTCTTCGGGGAAAGTGCGACGAGAAATAATTCAGAAGGAAATCATGCGAACAATTCAGTCCTCCTCTGACCGCTAACGATTCTCCCTCGTGTTCTCACAGGTCTTGGAACATATGCCGGTTTCGAACCAGAAACCCGACACCGACGATGCTGAAAATGCAGCATTCCTCCTGGAGAACTTCAATTCGTCTCAGAAATTCAGGTACATGAATCGCGCTTATAGAACCTTGCAGCATCTCCAAACCAAGTATCTTAGAAAATTTTCAAGTGCTCCTAGCATGATAGTATTTACTGAGCGCTGGGGTTCACCTCGCAGGCAAACGGTGATGTTCACGGCTACCATGCCGCCGGCCGTGGAGCGTCTTGCCCGGACATATTTGCGCAGACCCGCGGTCGTGTACATCGGTTCTATCGGTAAACCAACCGAGAGAGTCGAACAGGTCGTCTACATCATGAACGAGAACGAGAAGCGTAAGAAGTTGGTCGAGATCCTCAGCGCCGGTGTCACTCCTCCTGTCATCATTTTCGTCAACCAGAAGAAGGGTGTCGACGTTCTGGCCAAGGGCCTGGAGAAGCTGGGCTTCAACACGTGTACATTGCACGGAGGCAAGGGCCAAGAACAGAGAGAGTACGCTTTGGCCTCACTCAAGAACGGAACCAAGGATATCCTCGTGGCCACTGACGTCGCTGGTCGTGGTATCGATATCCAAAAAGTTTCCATGGTCATCAACTATGACATGGCTAAGTCCATTGAAGGTCAGTTTTCGATCATGGTACCACTCATACAGCTAAGGGGAATACCTCGGAGCTGTTGGCCACTCTTGTTTTGTTTGGGATCGCAGGGACTGAAATCTATGCCATTCGTTTCAGATTACACCCATCGTATCGGTCGTACAGGTCGTGCGGGTCTTCACGGAAAGGCTGTTTCGTTCTGTACTAAGGACGATTCCGGTCTGTTTTACGATCTCAAACAGATGCTCATTTCGAGCCCAGTCTCAAACTGTCCCTCAGACCTAGCAAACCATCCGGACGCACAACATAAACCAGGAACCGTGGTTACAAAAAAGCGAAAAGAAGAAAAGATTTTAATCTAAGTGCATCGTCTTATCGAGGCCCGTCTGAGTGAAGCATTCATCTCTCAGAACTGCCTCCTAATGTCCACCAGAGGTCAAAGCTGCCGCTCAAGATCTGTGGAACGATGAAGAGCCGGTTTGGAACTCGAGCGATCCCCTTCAATAGTTTCGATGATCATCAACATTTGAACTGTATATCTCACAAAGTTCCATCAATAAATGAGTGAACATTTGAAATCCGTGCGCCCCGTATCTCGGATGGATCTGGAGCAGAGCAGTCTCTAGGTTTGGGAATTTGATCTTCCTCAGATACGCTCCGATAAGTAGACGAGAGAACGATCGATGATATCGGGTTTATAGATCCAACGCATCATCTTTCATAAAGTCAGGACCGACCGACTCTGAGCGTTACTCGCGCTTCAGCTTCGATTTCGACCTCGTCAGGATTTCAACGATTTCGAAGGGATCGGATCGGGCTGAGCTGACATAACAATAGGCTGAATGAAGTCCCAAGTCCCCGCTTCAAACTATGGATATGCTCGTCGAGTTGAACGAATTATTCAGGACGTCTCTTCCACGTTATTAAGTGGTTTTGTTTATTCTCAGTTCGGCCGATTGCATATCTGCACCTGCTTACGGTAACATGGCGAAACCTTTTCATTGCATCCGATCGAGACAATGAGTCAGCTTGTGTTTAAACTATGAAATGTCTGTCTCAACTGTTGGTCGTCAAGGAGGCGACGACAGGTAAAGAAGATTGTGAGATTAATATATAGTAAATGTCTCCGTCATTTGATTTGAGAAGGGCTTGAATGGAAAACGACCCAGTCCTTTCTGAAAGAACTCCTACAAAGCCAGAGACAACTCAAACTGTAGCTGGATGAGCATCCGACTACATCCACGATTGGCTCAGAGTTCTCGTTTCAACGTTTCCAGCTAAGATCGAAAGACCTTTCGTCGTTATCATAAGATAAGATCAGTTCAGTGGGCTCTGCATCTACTTGGCAGCTTCGGGTTTGGGCTCGTGGGGTGCTGGAAGCTTCTCCCACGAAGGTTCAACTCCCCAAATTTCCCTGGCGTACTCGGAGATTGTTCGGTCCGACGAGAATTTCCCGCTGGACGCGATGTTGAGAAGCGACATCTTGAGCCATTTCTCTTGATTACGGTACGTTTCCGAGACGCGGTCTTGGCACTTCATGTAGTCCTCGTAATCTGCGAACAGGAAGAACCTGGAAGAAAAGCTCGAGTTTCAGAAATCACCGACCTTGGTTCCGATTATTATCGATCTTTGCGAGAAGCGCCTGATCCGGATCCAGCCGGATGACGTACCTGTCATGGTTCAGGAGTACATTGCATATGTCGCCGAACATCCCCGGGTCGGACGGCGAGAATAGTCCTCCTTGGATCTGGTCGATGCATTGTTTGAGCTCAGGGATCTTGTTGTAGTAATCCCAAGCATTGTAACCCTTCTGCTGGAGCGCTTCGACTTGCTCGACAGTCATCCCGAATAGGAAGAAGTTCTCCGCGCCCATTTCTTCGCGCATCTCGACGTTGGCTCCATCGAGAGTTCCGATGGTCAAGGCGCCGTTGAGTTGGAATTTCATGTTTCCGGTTCCGGAGGCTTCGGTACCGGCGGTTGAAATCTGTTCCGAAAGATCGGCGGCGGGCATGATTCGCTCGGCTAGAGTTACTCGGTAGTTTTCGAGGAAGATCACTTTCAGCTTGTCGCCCACAACGGGGTCGTTATTGATGACGTTGGCGACGTGGCAGATGAGCTTGACGATCTGTTTTGCCATGTGGTAACCGGGAGCGGCCTTGCCGCCGATCATTATGGTACGAGGAACGAACTGCCCGTTGGGGTTGGCTTTGATTCGATTGTACAGGGTGATGATGTGGAGACAGTTCAGGAGCTGTCGTTTGTATTCGTGGATTCGCTTGACCTGGATGTCAAAGATCGAGTTCACGTTGATTTGAACGCCGGTCGTGCTCTTGATGTACTCGACGAGCTTCATCTTGTTCTCCTGCTTGACCTTGTAGAGCTCCTGTAGGAATGCCTTGTCATTGGCAAACTTCTTCAGCTCGGTGAGCTTGTCAAGGTGCACGATCCAGTCCTCACCGATCTTGTCGGCGATCAGGTCGGCAAGGGCCGGATTACAGAGAACGAGCCAACGGCGAGGAGTGATTCCATTTGTCTTGTTCTGGAAACGCTCGGGAAACAGTTCGTAGAACTCGCGGAAAATGCCTGCCTTCAGGATGTCTGAGTGAATTCGGGCGACGCCGTTGATGACGTGCGAACCGACGATGGCCAGGTGAGCCATGTTAATGCGCTTGCATCCGTCTTCTTCCACAATCGAAAGACGGCGAAGTTTTCCCATGTCGTTGGGGTACTTGGCAGCGACAAGGTCCATGAAGTTCTGATTGATTTGATAGATGATTTCCAGATGCCGAGGAAGAATCGACTCGAGCATAGAGACGGGCCAGCGCTCGAGGGCTTCTGGGAGGACGGTGTGATTGGTGTACGCGCAAACTCGGACGCATAGGCCGAAAGCCGCGTCAAAGGTTAGACCTGCGGAGAATCAAGCCATCCTTCAGAATCGCGCCGAGACTAGATACTGTCAACGGAAATATACTCCGGATTTTGGAAATAATGTGTTCAGAACCTCAACGGTCGCATCTAGCACTCACCTTCCTGGTCGATGAGGATTCTCATGAGCTCCGGAATCGCCAGAGCGGGATGAGTATCGTTGAGTTGGATAGCCACTTTGTCGGGCAGCTCTTGGAAGTGGGTGCGAGCGGCGTGAGTGCTCCCGAATTGTGAGGCCTTGTACCGGCGAATAATGTCCTGGAGTGTGGCCGCGACCATGAAGTACTCCTGCTTGAGGCGGAGTTCT
This sequence comes from Neoseiulus californicus, assembly GCA_028455905.1. Classification (NCBI taxonomy): domain Eukaryota; kingdom Metazoa; phylum Arthropoda; class Arachnida; order Mesostigmata; family Phytoseiidae; genus Neoseiulus; species Neoseiulus californicus. The sequence goes on from JAMQGS010000007.1 coordinate 2,391,552, forward strand.
TTGCCCTCGAAGAAGTTATCGTTGGGATACAGTACTCGAGAGATGTTCTCAGCCAAGTTACGGTCCAACACAGCCTGGATATAGTCGCCGGTGTTGAAGCAGTGCAGATCGAAGTTGACGGGGGATCTTGCCGACCACAATCGCATCGTGTTCACGACGTTGTTCTTGAAACCCGGGATCGGATTGTCGTAGGGCATGGCAAGGACGATTTGGGTGTCGACCCACTTCCTCTTGCCGTTTTCGTCGATGACCCGTCCGTAGAAATGGATTGGGAGTTCGCACTCGGGCCGGGGAATCTCCCACGGGTTGCCGAACTTCAACCAATCGTCAGGCTCCTCAACTTGTTCTGATCCTCGGATGGCTTGAGTGAAGATTCCGTACTCGTACCTATAAATCGCAAAAAGTATTTGATACCGGCGCCTTTGCGGAACTTGGAAAGTTTAACTGCTTCAAACTTTCACGACTCGACCCCAACTGATGGGATGCACGCGATCCCTCTATCTACCTGATGCCGTAGCCGTAAGCTGCGAGGCCGAGAGTTGCCATGGAGTCAAGAAAGCAGGCCGCGAGACGACCTAGACCTCCGTTTCCGAGACCCGCGTCTTCTTCCAGTTCCTGGAGTTCTTCAATGTCAAGACCCAGCTGATAGAGGGCTTCGTCGCAAGTATTCTGAATGCCCAAGTTGATCATGGTGTTCGAAAGAGTGCGGCCCATGTAGTATTCGAGAGAGAGATAGTAGACTCTCTTTGGGTCCTTCTCGTAGTAATACTGTTGGGTACGGATCCAACGACTGACGAGATGATCTCGAACGGTGTGCGCCAACGCCTGTTGAGAACACGGAGTTTTAGTTTGTGTTCCATAATGTAGCTCCTCATTCTTGCCATTGAATCGAAAATCTGTTGCGTTGAAGTTTGACATCGCGTACCGAATAGTAGTCGCGCGCAGTGGACACATTGCGATCCTTCACTAGCGTATAGTGAAGGTGACGATTGAAAGCGTTCTTCACGTTGACGACGTTCTCGACCTGGAAGTGAGTGATTGTGAGAATCGCACCATCATAGTTCTCTAGCTTTCAGTGAAAGTCTCATGGCTTCGGAAGTTGATCGAGGGTTCCGCTCCAACAAAGCTCAGGAGATCAGTTGTGATTTCATGCTTGCCCCTGCCAAGATTTGAATGAACAGGCTCGAATACGGCTCTTGAAAGGTGGTGCGATTGGAGATAAACGTCTTTAGAGATCGGCCACAGTGGGGCTTGACAGCCCATAGTTAGTGTGTAGGAAAGAGCTTGCCGTTATTCTGGGAACGGCTCCTCTTATCTTTGCCGACACTTCAATACAACATAGCTCCGGAAAAAAACTGTTTTGGAAATGATGCTTCAAGCTCATCAATCGGTTTAACCGTCCCAATGTCTATACCTGGACTGCAAATTGATTTATCTGATCGCTGGTCTCCGATAAGATAGAGGCAGGAACCAGGTTGATACTCGGAATCCCTCAAGTTCCACAAATGCGTTATTGAGTCTCACTCGCGCGTATCGACTGAGATTTCCAACTCTTCCTATGGTAATCCTGATTCGGTTGGTCTCGCGACTATGACGAATGCCCCAAATTGGAGCTAAAAGTTCTCTCGACGAACTCGCTCCCATGGTGGCCAAATCGTATTCCGAGCTCCATCCTGCTCGACATCAAAGTCGTTATTATGGTCGCCGCCCATCGCGCGGACCATTAAAAGAAGAAGACAAGGAAAAGAAAACAAGAAACCTCGAAATGTATCACGCGCCGACGCTTCCTGGTCTAAGGAACGACGTTACGTCGAATATCAGGATAATCAGTTTTGATACACGGACCGGAATCGCCAGGTTTTCTCATGGAAGTTTTGATTCATTCGACATCGATAAGTGGCGCGCATTGTGAGAACAATGCAATGGAGATGCTGAGCGGCGAAGGTCATCGAATAACACTCATCGACAAACTGTTGACAGATTGGGAGAAATCACAACCACAAATCGGAAATTCACCGCTAGCTGTTGGTGATTGGTTAACCTAGTGAACAGCTGACCCTTAGATTGTCAAACGTCGCGAGTCACGAATGGGAAGAAGTCTGGGAGGCGGCAAAAGACTCTCTCACTCATTGATCGACCTTCGATGATGATGGCTATTTCCAAGGCATGAGTTATCTTGAACTCGCTCAAGAAATACTCCGGGTGATGAACCCCGTCCCCGGCGATCGCGCGAGAATTTTCAAGTCACACGAACGGCCTCCGATCAGAGACTGACGTGATTCCATCGCAGTAAGTAAGAGTTTCTGATGGATGCGTGTCAGAGAATCGGATCCGGAAAACACCGATTCGATCTGGGACGAAAATTCGGGACTGGATGGCAAGTCATGGAGATTTCGCGTGCAACATTGTTCTCTAGCGGCTAGTGGCCCTAGGGTGGACGCTCAGTTCGAGCAGGAGATTTGTATGCAACTGAAAGCGAGCGTTCTGTCACCGACCGACCAACGACTTGAGTGAGAATGTCTTCGCGATTCACCGTGCCAGTGACACGAAGGTGATTCAACCGGAAGACCACCTTCTTCTTGAAGACACGAGACGAATACTCGCGCAAAACTCGTTGGAACCGCTGATCCTGCGGGGAGCCGCTGACAAATGGAACACGTTTCAGTACTTGGCCCAGAACCGATCGGGTCTACCCGGCGAACCAACATCGTTTTCAACCTTGTAAATTCCGAGTTTGAGGTTGTTTTTCGAGGGTTCGACGACCGTTGGTGTGTATAAACTCTGATTCAGATGTCAACCGCCACTTCAAGATCTTTGTTGCACCTCGTAGGGCGCACGTCTCGAAACAACGCAAAGGAACGTCGAGGATGATTAAGGGATTTGGGAAAAGAAAAATATTTTCCCAGCCTTGGGATATCAATACGGAATGTCATCTTGAAAAGTGTTTAACAGCAATCGACGCAGCCCGAGGCCTCTACTTGGTTTTGCACCCGAGCTATGGCCCTCGACGGACAGGCCCCCCGTCGGGAAGGCCGTCCAAGGCCGTGCAAGGGATCGACAAACGCAGACAATCCAGCACGCGCCGGGGAGGGAGTATAAACTCAGCGTGCAAATTCAAACCCCTCCACAGAGACTCACTTGGGCGATTCCGCGCACGGAAATCTGCCTCCGCTTTTCGGCATCACTTAGAGGAGCTGACATGGTTCTTGACGATGACGGTCAGGAGAAGAAACTAACGGGGTTTGCACGTTAGCGGCTGTGTAACTCTCACGCAACTGCTTGCACTCGGGAGAGGCACCTTCACCCGGTCGGTTGTCGACTCCTGGTGTAGTGGCGAGGAAACGAGAGGAAGAGTGAGAGAAAGTGAAAGAGGGCTGGCCACTGAACGGCGACGCTGCTGTGGAAAACAAGCCAGGAACAAGGGAAGACCTCCGCTTCCAAGCAACAGTAGACTGGCAACTTGATGCCAAGTGATTTCTGCCTGTGCCGAGCGTTGTTAAAGAGGCAGCCAGTCAACGTTGCTGGCAGTGGTGGTGGTGCTTGTCTCTCAGGCAGAGGTCAACAGAGGAAAGGGTCTCTGGCGGGCGAGAGATGCCGCAACCGCCTGCACAGAGCACGTAGCCAGGCGCTACGTTCCCCGCGATCTCTGGAGACAACTTCATCGCGTCGTGCAGTTCCATCAGGGGAAAGAAATCCATGGATGGTAGTAGCGGATCCGCGAGAGGACCTGAGCCCAATTCAGATTCGTTGGATCGACGGATTTTGTGAAGGTAGCATAATATGCGGATTGCGAGAATTTCAGCCCATGACATCAGTTGATTCATCGGCACAACGAGTTCGATAAGCCACAGATGTGAACCATCTATGCTCGAAATTGAACGGAGGATGAATTGGTTGTCAACCTACGCTCAGTTGATCTGTGGATATCAGCTGCCGAAACGGAATATCTTGAGATCACTTCATATGTCAGTCATTGAACTCCACTGGAGAATCCTTCATTCCTCTTCTCCTTTCAGTTCGGACGAAAATTAAAACACCACAGATGGAAATCGCAGGTGCCTAGTATTCGAGCAGTGGCGGATACGCTAGCCGCAGATACTGGGGAGATGCCGCTAAAATTCTCAGTTCCTGGTCAATCAGCCGGCATCAGGTTCACCTCGACACCGGGACAGAAAATGAATCGTGAGTCTTGCACAAAACCATTCAAACCTATGGCCAATTCCTCCCGAAATCCGCTGAAAGCCCGCGCTCCGCATAAGACATCCTTGACAGCTAACGTATGGAGGTTCACGATCTACCTCGCTCAAGAATCGTGAACTGACATAACTGACTGTTTGCTGGAACTTCCAAAGTCTGGGAGGTGCGATGCGCCAGAGCTGTGAGACATCCAAGGAGGAAACGATGTTATGACATATCCATTCTGAGAGAATGTCCATCAAGGACGGATACGGTTGAATAAGAGCTTCACATCTTGTATATCAACGTAAAATACTCTTGACTAGATGTGAGATTATTTCTCTTTACCGATCAAAGCTACGATCGGGAGTCACAGTCGAGAGCGATCGTCGACGAACGACCAAGTCCTCCCAGAGCCCCAGCTCCGAGTCTCTGAATTTCCGCCCCTCGGCTGACGAAAACGGAACGGTTTTGTGAAGGGAACTCTTGTGATGTCGTTCGATATCACAAGAGTTTGTGAAAGAATGCGCCGGCACTCACGATAGAGAACCAATCAAGGATGCGGTCCATGATCTGAACGGTCCTCTCCCAATCGTTCCCTCTCCTGAACTCCTGGGGATTGCGAGCTCCTCCCAGCATCTCTTCGTGAAAGCATCTCGGCTTGCCTCACACACTCAGCTGACGAAGTTTAGGAGAACTCTTCCCGAAACGCCAGAATGTTACAACCGATGTGCATCCTACTTTTACTTTGTGCCCTCCAAGCCAATGCGGCACCCGCAATCGTCCCTGTGACTGCCAACTTCGACTCGGTCTCGCTGCTTCGACCCGTCGATGCCACGGAGCCAGACGCTTTACTCAAATTCGTTGTGGCGGAATTGGAACGTTCGAAACGGGAAGCCGGGACGCTCGGAGTCTGTGAGGGCATCGAGGTCGCCCACATCATGAGGAAACATCACAAGGTCGAGAACGGCATAAAATATGAAATAAACCTCAAGATGAAACCCGTGCACATCGTGACAGATAGGTGCAACAACAAGGCTGTCAAGGACGTCATACCGAGCACTTTAGAGGACTGTCAAATTGAGGTGAGTCATCCCGTCCATCCTTTCCAAGGACCAAGGATCCTAGAGCGAAGAGCTTCCAGGGCTCGGAAAGTTGCTTTCACGAGTCAGTGGAAACTTCTCCTACAATCAGAGCCGGGGACACAATAACTCAGGATTTGCGTCAACTCTCGTTCCAGGTGTGGGAAGGCTTGACTGTCGCGGGCGAGATGCATCCGATGGCTTTACTCAGATCGTCGTGCAAGATCCAACGAGACTGAGCTGTGCTCAAAACCCGGGGTTCCCCTCTCGCGTCGAGATCGGAATCCACTGTTATTCAATGTTGGTCGCAAACATTGTTTTTCACAATGTTTGTTACAGACGAGACGAGATGGAGGAAGATGAAAAAAAAACAAAAAACCATGTGCAATCGAAAAGCCGTCCACTGAAGGCAAGTCCAGCCACGGCAAGAGTTAAAACCTGAGTGTCGAAACCACAAAAAGAAGAGAGGCTTTTCAAACGCATTTTTCAAGTCGGCTTGCCGTACGACTCTGCCTGCACTACCTCTAACGGAATGTAAACAATGGCTGAGCAACTTTTCCCCATTTTTTCGACCGTGAGTATTCCGTGTGATGATTTGGAGTACCTAACATAACCTACCCAAACCGAAGTACCGTCCTTTGTTTCAAGCAGGACTGCTCACGATTGCGGTCGAGCAGTCCTTTGAAATCTATCTCCGTCTGAGCACAAGTGTGTACGAGATAATAACCTAGTCTTGGCGAACAGTACGAATCCGATGCGAAGAATAAATTCCGTTCCGAGCCGGTCCCGCGGGGCCTCGTTCCCGACGATCGACCGAAGCTGGATCGGGAACCGCAGCCGTGTGACCTTGGGTATCGTTAAATTTCCATGCATTGGATTCGAGGAGCTACTTCCTATTCCGAAGCACAAAAGAGGTGCACCGCTAAAGCGCGCCCGAGCTTCAAGCACCTCTTTGTCATTGCGCCTTCGAATCCTAGAGACGGATGAAAGCAAGCAATTAGTTCTCTAACGGGATGTATTATTCTCGTCATACGGCCATGAAAGGTTATCTGATACGGCGTAACGGTCTTAAACAATCACCGAGTAATAAAAACGACGAGCATGAAGTCTCCGAAGCATTCGAAGACAGTTTATAGAGTCGGCTACATGGATATATTTGTACTGAAATCGCAGGAGAACTCTGTGAGATCAACCTAGTCGCTTGGAGAGAGTCAGGATGTAGTGATAACGAGATGGTTCAACGAGGTTGAATATGAATAAAAATTCATGGGAAAACCATGACTTGACTCCAACAAGGAGGCTTGACGAGCCGCTGTAGTCACTCAAACGGTCATCTGTTTCAAATATTTTCCTACACACAAGACTTCCGAATCCCTCTCCCTGACGAGAGACTCGGGCGTGGAGCTGTGATCGAACCATGAGATGGAATAGCGAAGACTACTGGAGAGAAACTGGACGCAGTCATGACATGTACTCGGATTTATTCGTTATGTCTTCAATATGAACAATGAGGGAAACTCATGTGATGATCGCTCATAATGGGAATCTCTGTCGACGAAACCTATCCCAGAGAAAATCTTCCGACTTGGTCCTCGGAATGGTAGAAAAAAGTTCATAATACGGTCCTCAAATGAAAAGCGACATTACAACAATCGACGCTCTTTCAGCCGACCCCTGCGAATTCTTCATCGATTGTTCGGATGCGGGTCGAGCATAATGATGATAATATTAACGGAGACTCAAAGCAATATTTAGCGGGCATTCACCATAGGCTGCCGCGTATCTAAAAACCCGTTTTCATCGACTGCCGGAAACGGAGAAAACGGCAACAGGCAGAAAATGCACATTGTGCTGTGGGTTCCGCGGGAACGCAATGACTGGTCCTTGGTTAGTGTAGTTCCAAATACAAGGAATTCGTTTTAGTTTTCCCAACCAGATCCGAATGGGATTCCAGCGGGATCATTTCGAGAGAAACCGCTCTCTTCATAATAATCATATGTGCTTAGCGTGCATCCCGCCGTAGGATGAAGGCGGTGAACGCACTCAAAAATAGATGAGGTTTTGGTTGTTCAAAAGTTACATCGCTCAATTCACAAAATTGCTGCTCTCCATCACTCTCTAGCTTCGTTGAGATTGTTGATCCAGCTGTACCGATCGCGGTAAAATCCAGTTCACGTCAAGAGGAGCACGATGCTCCATTCATCAACGAGACAGCTGGAACGATTCGTCGATGGTTCACACCACGAGACGATCATAGAAAAATATTCATCACCTCTTTCGGCTCGAAACGGATCCAGAGGTCCCTGTACTCTGAAAAGGCTAAAAACAAGATCGCCGAAGATACTGCACAAAGTCCCACAATACGATCTCTTGGATCGTAGTCGTCAGCCCGTAAAATGCGCTAAGTACAGCAATCAGATATGTCAAGGTCGCATTGAGGACTCAAAGACCAGAATGTGCGGTAATTTACAAGCATTTTTCGGTATACAGAATCTATTCGTCGTTTTGTGTCATGGTGAAATCGATTGACAGATGTTGCGCGTTAGAAGTACACAAGCGGAAGGAGGGGAGGGAGAGGGTGATGATAGACGATGCGCGAAACAGAAGTCGAAACTTTTACAACTAGTACTTCGACCGGGAAAAGTCGAGAAAGTTACTCTTCAATCGACTTTCTTAATTTTCTTGTGCTTTTTCTTCTTTGACTGAAACGCCATCACCGCAGCGGAATTTTGAGGCACATGGGGTGTTGTTCGTTGCGCGACAGAATTCGCCATGTTCAATCCGCCGTTTTCATCGTTCCGAATTCTGTCGAGATTTTCGGGGTCGCCGGCATCTTGCAGCCGTCCGAGCCGAGTCTGGTTAACGTCCCCGTTCTCGGCCGGAGCTGCGTAAGGATCGATAGGAGGCGCAGGAGAACCGTTTGTAGTCGGCTTCTCCCCCGCGGTCTCTGGTGACGCCATCGTCTCGTCGACGCTCTTAAGCATCCTGTTTGTCCGCCACCTCTTCCAAGTATCGCCTGGTGGCGGCATCGATTCCAAATCGGGATGCCGACACAGCTCGACGGGGGCTGAGAGACCATCAGATGCGTAGTACTCTCTCAGAAGCGGAGCATCATGACGATAGTTCTGCATGGCAACGTAGGTGTGAATCACAAGATAGGGAAAACGGGAGGTAAAGTATGCGACGTACTCGTCCGGAATGGTTCCGAGTTCCTGCTGCAGCTCCCGAGGCAGTTCCCGATAATGATGTTTCTGGAATACGCAATCCGTTAGCGACTCAGAACCCTAAATCACTTCAGAGCAGCTCGGGAGGTAGATCGAACACCAACCTTATTCCGCAGGGCTCGTAGCAGGTCTCTTACGGAGGTCCCTTTATAGCTGCGGTATCGCCGCAGGTCTTTCTGTAGCTCTTCAGTGATCTGATCGATCCAGTTCGCACTATTGATAATCCGGAAACCATCTCTTTCGAGTTGTCGAACAACCGGACTGGTGTGATCTTCTTTCTCGATGCGGTCAGAGACTTCTTGGAAGAAGTTCAGAATTCTCGTATTGTCCCAAAAAGTCGGATGTCTAGTGATTTGGGCAGCAGAAGGTCTTTGGCTGCCGTCAGCGTGCAGCATCTGGTGTATGAGGCCTTTAGCTGTAATGTTCCGATCCTTCAACCCTGATAGGTTCATTCGTCCCTTGCGAATGTTGGCTTGTCGTTCCACGACATCGCCGAACGGATGGAGACCCTCGCTCAGTGTGTAATAGAAAACACAGCCTAGCGAAAAAATGTCAATTGCCTTGGTTACCCGACTGGATTCGTGGCCTTCTAGCACCTGGAATATTAAAACACATGGAATGAATGCCTTATCTCATCCATGCTCCAATCCAACTCGGGAATAGCTATGCGGAACGATGTGGCGCCATTTCAGAATATGAGGAGCTCATAGCAAACTAAACGAACCTCGGGCGCAATCCAGCCTTCAGTGCCTAGGACACCGGACTTCTTGCTGAAGCTGCGGTCTCCGTGTGAAAGCTTTTTACACAAACCGAAGTCTGATATCATCACTTTGAGGAGGCCGTTGCGGCCGACTTGGGAAATGAGAACATTCTGCGGTTTTACATCTCGATGAGCAACGTTCAGACTGTGGAGATGTTCGAGACCCGCCGCGGCTTGATGAATCGCTTGCAACGGGCTCAGGTTTCTCCGATCGAAATCGGGATTCTCGACGAATTCGGTGAGCGTTGCGGCGCAAAGCTCTAGAGCGATGTAGTAGAAGTTGGGGTCTTCTTCCATGCAGAAATACCTGATGAGTTCAAGAAGGTGGACTTGAGTGATTCATAAGTAACTCAAATTCACGGTATGCACGAAGTCGTTGATGAGCTACGCAACTAAAGGACGCGATGACGGGCGGCCGTACCTGACGACGTTCGGATGCTCGTCGGTTTCTCGCAGAAGTTCAACTTCTCGGTAGGCGAGGGAGTAACAGACCGGAAGAATTCTCTTCACGGCAACAGATCTTCCGTCGAAATGCCCTCGGAACACAACGGTCCCGTTGCCTCCCGAGCCCAGCTTCTCGTTGGCGTCGTAACTGATCTTTCCCACGCTGCAGATACCGGTCTCGGATATTTCGAGCTCACTGACCGGGAGACCAGTTTCCCCAGATACCCTTAGGTTTGGACCCCTCGATGTCTGATTTAACCTTGTCTGAAAAGTGAAAAGATTGGACTTCACACTCATTCGACGGAGAAGAATCACAAAAGGAAGTGGAAAACGAGTTCCGAGTTCAATTCTCGCTCTTAGACGGAGAGAGAAGCAGTGCTCATTCAATACCTGAGGATAGAGATACAACAGAACTCCGGCCACCGCCGCAACAAGCGTGAACAGGGCTATCTTTATCCAAAACAACTGATTCGCGATTTGCTGTTTGTACAGCTCTTCGGTCCGAAGGATGCTGTCCCTCAAGTCAGAATCTCCGGTCTGGGCCGCAGCGTCTTTGTGAGTCACCTCGATTATACCGCCTGGAAAAAACTCACTGATCTCAGAGAACTATTGAATCGGGTTCGAATTCGAAACTTGGAACCGAGTATCTCAGTCGACCAAAATGCACTCCTCGTCGTACTCACCGTTTGCCGAGTGCTTGAATCCCGTTGGCAGAGACGAATCGCCTGAGATCTGTTTCCGGGGTGCCAGGGAGCTCACAAGAGCTTCAGGGACTTCATAATAGCCTTCGAAGATCTCTCGACGACGACCGGTCTTTGCCTTGGGACCTTCTAGCAGCGGTATGTTGCGGCTCGATGCATCAGCCTTTGGGGTATTGTTGTTTCTTCATTAGTTTCTAGTCTGGTTGATCTACATATGCATAAGTTGTTTTGGGTATCCGAAATCGATCGAGCGGCCGCGATAACCTTGTTACTTACCGGGATGAGAGGGACGGTTTTGTCCACGAGCGCGGGCAGGGCGTAAAGTTCTTGTCGGGTGGAATCCAAGCCCACGTAGAGAGCCGGGAAAAGTGAGCTCTGGTCAAGTTGCGATGCCAGATACTTCTTCCAAGTCTCTTTCTGGAGTCTTGTACCGATGTCTTCGATCGTTCTTTGAGCCAACGAGGTGAAAGGTAAGCTTTTCAGAGTCGAGTCGGAGTCGTCCATCGAATAGAGCGCTACGATAGGAGAGTCGAACTCGGCTTCCCAAAGGAAGTCGCCTGAAGCCTTGTCGAACGACAGGATTCGACCGACCTCCGAAGACGCGAAATGGACAAGATCGTAATCGCCCACCGCGAATTCGGGCACATTTGCCGCCGTCGATGCGTAGTCGTAGTAAGTAGCGTTCCATCGTTTTTCACCAGTGGCAGCATCGAACATAGCTAGATGGTACTCGCTGCGGCCGATGTAAGCCACTCCAGATTTGCTCTGCGGGCACACATTATCCGAGCCGTAAAGAGAGATCGTCTCCTTCTTCTCACCCGTAGCCAAATCTATCGCAAACCAAACATCGAGTTTCTGCCCGGTGTACAGCATGCCGTCCGACGAGCGACACGGCGACGCTGTGACCAACTGTGGGATGGTGAATGGCAATTTTTTGATGGATGGCCTCCGAGCTTCTCCATCTGATGATTTTTCCTCTGAAACTAGGATATACAGCGATCCGTCTTTGGGGTCAGGCAGGAAAGCCGAAGACGCACCCGGAGGAACCTGCGGATGTAACGAGCATTCCTTAGTCTCTCTGCAGAGTTTCTTCTAAGTTCGCATTTGAAACTCTTGGATATCTCGAGCTATAGATCGAACGACCATCGCGTCTTGTCGAGAGTGTGGGAATTCAGATTCGACGAACTCTTGGTTGGTTCAACGAACTAACCTTGAGCACGGGGTCCTCATATCTCGACCAGAGAACGACTCCTGTTTTCTTCTTGACGGCTGAAAGTTGTCCATTCAATGTCGACACAAGTAGCACGGGACTGATTTCGCTAAGCTGGGAGCGTGGTTTGCTCGCATTATTCGCCGAGTCCTGGCAAAAAAGAAAAATCATATGAGGCGAGTTCAGGTGAAGAACCTTCCTCGTTTCGTTCCAATGCAGAGTTGACACTCTTTTGGGAAAATAGCGTCCAACTAGATCCTCTTCGTGAGCCAGGAGCTTTGATTATGAGTATAAGTATCGATCTGGCATCGCCCCGAGGAACGGAGGACACTGCGGAGGCTCCACGTTTCTCTCATCACTTCGTTGATATTAAGCGTCTGCGAACCTGTGAGCTCAATATTTCTTTGGTTCAACATCCAGTCCGAAACAGAAGCTATTGCGGCTCTTGAGGACGATCTCGTAGAGCTCTTTGGGGCTACTTTCTCTGAAATCCTGAAACTAGCCCCCACGCGAATGGAAGGTGAGACCGAGATTTTCCTACGCAAGAACTGCTCGTTCATTCGGCCCGGGCTCGACAAGGAGGGACACGATTAGGACTCGTCTTGAATTTTTGGCATGAGCTCGATCTGAGTTTTCGTCCCAATGTTTGAGCAGTATCGGTGATTCTATATTGAGTCCCTCCCTACTCCCCGACGGAGTCGTTATCACTGTTTGCGTTTGGCACCGTCAAGCTAGTTAAATATCGGGACAGCTGTCGGCCAAACTTCAGCTCCCCTTGTAGGGATAGAAATCATGGAAGGTCTTGCGAAAGAGATGATGTGCAGCCTCTCGAGTATCGCTGCGAAGATCTACGAACGTTGAATCCATGATTCCATAGCAACAGTTCATTTTGTATCTGACAAACCATATATTGATCTCACGACGGACTCTATACGCGAACAAAGAAAATAGAGCTGTTGTGTTCCCTCAAGCAACAACAGCTCCAAGATCATGTCTCAGCGCTCTCCACCGTAGCCGTGTTTGCCCGACCTCCGCCTTCTCAACCGAAGAACTCAGTTTGAACGAGAACGCTGAATTCTGTGATCATCGGAAGGGATTAAATGGTTACGATGCGTTACATTTCGCTAATCATCAGGGGCCGGCCTGTTATTCTGGCGCATCGTCAGAAGTGCGCTCCAAATAGACTCTGAGCAGACTCTTCTAGTCGAACCACGCAGCTGGACTGGGTTCACAACAGTCTTGCGGGAGCTTTGCAGGAAGCAGCAATGTACATAATCTCGACCGACAACGCGGCTCCGCGTTGAGACCGACTACAACGCTTTGGAAACTAAATCTCTGCTACAGGATCCTGCTTTTCCCAACTGGATCAATATCTGGACAGACGAAACATTGCTAGCGAGAGTTTGGCGTTCGCTCTGAGCACAGAAAGAAACCAACGATGGTCGAGAAAGAAATTTTATTTCGCGCGGTGTCCACGAGTTGAACATGTTTCTGAAACTCTCCCGGACGCTCAAAACGGACGCTTTATGGGAACGCACATGAGACGTCTCATTCTTCAAGCTGTCAGAAAAGTGGCGACTAGGCCAAAGTCAAGAAACGTCTGGGTCTCGATTGATTTAAGAATATAAACTCGAGCAAAGGGTTTCCGACTCTTAGTTGGGTGAAACACCATTTTCCTCTGCCGTGTGGGCCCGGATGCGTTTTCGCTAGCTCAAGATCGGGGTCGGAAGTTCGTCAAACTGATACGAGATTATTCCATCCAGTTACAAAGTGAAGAGGAAATCATTCAGCAATTTTCGACTCTCAAAACGTGCCAGGCCTTCGAGCTCGACACAAAATTTGGAAAACGCGTGGTGGCCGGTTTGGCTCGCAAACTCAGGAGTGCTGCGCAGAGCACGGACTCCGCTTTCATTCAAATAACGAGGACATACGATCGAGAATCCGCGAAACCCGAGAATTTTTTCAATCCAGAAAGTTTTGCAGCAATTCCAGCTCAAGTGGTGCTCCAGCATTTCAATTGACTCCGGCGAGCAATGCCTATGTTTGTCCCCATGAAGTTGGAATTAGCGATTCCGTATCCGGTTACATCATTGGCTATCGACTGAAAATCTTTACTCGAGTTGGTACTCGGGATTCAACCGCTTACCTCTCCTGCGCGAAGACCTACGACGATCGATGCCAAGAGCAGGGCTCGTATAAGGTGCATGCTGGAGCTCTTTGTTGCATTTCCGAACAAGAATCACCAAGTTCTGTCTTTTTCTGTAGCTGTCCCTTGCACTGTGAGCTGTGACACTGGGTTCGAGCAGGTGGTCACGGTCCAGTCTGTATCACATCAGCTGCTTTCATCGTTTGTTGCTACAGTTGCGCTTCAAGTGCAAGCTGCACCCCGCCATCAGCCGTTCGTAATTCTCATCTGTCCCGGCTTAGCGGGTCTGCTTCTGACGGCTTCTCGGGGTCGTCGCCCGTGTTGCAGCTTCGAATGTTGGGCGAATTCAACACCAGCACCCATAAACCCGCGACAACAAAAACAACTCCGCCGCTCCAATCACGGAGAGCACAGATCTCATAGAAGCTTCGGCGTGAAGTTATTCTTGGTTTTTTCACCGCCGATAATCACTGTCGTCTGTCGCTCTTTATTTTGCGTCGCCGTACTCCTCCTCCTCTTGTCGTTTCAAGTCGACGGTTCTCCCTCCTCTCGGCGATTCGGAGTCGAACAACAAACCGCGATTCAAGCGCTTCTTCGGTGGTGGTTTCATCAAATCAAAACTCACTGCTTGACAATCAAATCCTTCCATTACAGGGAGTCCATTTTTTTTAATTTTGATCCATGCGCATAGTCATCACCAGAAGGAGAATGTGTGGAACGGATTTTTTGTCAAGTGAAAGTACTTGGTGCTCGCCGATCATCTGTTTTCCCTGCTGCTTCTGCTGCGACACTCTGTTCGAAATGAGCCGGACGACGGAATCGGAGCAAAAATGACCAGGAGATTCCGGGACTGAGTCGACGAAGTGTTTTTGCATGAATATAGGAACGTACGCTACACAAATCGACTTCGCGTGCCACAGGAACGCCAGGAAGTGAGCTGGAGAATCATTGGCGATCGTGAAGGGAGCGACGAGGATGATGTTAGTGATCCCTGCCGATACGCGCTCAGGTCCTGAGACGGAGCGAAAATGTTTCGCTGCGGCCTCAAATATATGCCCGGAATATTGATTTCACCGTGCCACCTGTACCGAACACTGTGGAGCGCCCCCAAACGAAAAGATTCAGATTCCAATACTCGTTATTTTGCATGAAGGTATGATAAGTCGCATGCATTCATCACACCAGTGGTCGCTCACTCAGTGCTACAAGAAGTGGAAGACATGAAATCTTTCCCTGGAAGATCTTGGAACAGATTCTCCACGAGAACGAGTTTTTGACCCCAGCGGTTCTAACTATGGATCTAGTTCTTACAGTACGTTTGCTGTGGAGTGTGTTTGAGTTGATGTCGAAGTAGAGATCAATCTCTCCCGATGCTATCCTCCCGATTCTGCCGGACGGACTCGATCATATTTACATGCTCGATCTTGTTTGGGCGTCCAAACTGTACAACAACCTGAAATCTTGCTCACGACCAGGGATTTGTACGATCGCAAGTAAGATTCGTCTCGTTTGCAGGGGCGTTCCGTAGGGGGGGGGGAAGAGCGGTCCGCCCCGGGCGGCACTCCCGAGAAGGCGGCATTTTGCTGATATTTGCCCTATAACGGGTCGTTTTTTTGGTTGTCACTCGACGTCAGAGACGCTTCGAGGGGGCGGCATTTCCCGAATTTTCAGAGGTCCGCCCCGGGCGGCACTCCGGCACGGTACGCCACTGCTCGTTTGATACAATCGAGAGGGTGAAACATCCTCTTCCCAAATATGGTTGAATCTCACTAGCGCAGCAAGTGTGCTAGCGCTCAAGTGTATGGACCGTATGCTATCGAGACATCAAATCAATCTCAATCTCGATCTCACGCAGAGGGCTGGCAGTTCTCGCATGAGGCCTGCCAGAACAAGAAGAAGAAGATCAGAGACAGAAGGGGGAGCTGAGAGCTCGAAAGGATTCTCGGCAATCAGTCGGTGCTCTTCAGTTGCGCCCCGAACTCTCACGCCCCTGACAGTCAGCTGACGTTCGGGATGGAGCTGGGAGCCAAGTTCCCTGGCCAATCCGTCACACCGAATTCGGGACCTCTTTCGTTCGCTCCAGTCTTCGGCGGAGGGTCATCCAGAAGCTTGGTCAATAATCTATACATTCTCGAGGAACTGTTGTGGTTATAATCGACGATTGATCAACCCAGCGTCATCGAATGTCCGCTAGCGTTGGTGCTTCTCGTTGAAGGCTTTTTCCCTGAACAAGCTGGTCGTCATAGTGAGTCCACCACTACGAGCAACCATAGACGGCGGCTCTGTCGCAAGCATAAGCGGAAACCCTGGCAGATTTTGAGCATCCTGTCCCGACTCATCGTCATCTTTTGTAAAGCAGGAAGTTTTAAGGTCTAGCGCTTGCACGAGCTAGAGCATCAAGCAAAGCCAATCTCACTGGCATCTGCAAGTGCCTTGATTCTGGGGGCATCACAGCCTAACCTATTCCAGACCGAGTGGAGATGGGCTCAAGTTAGTACTAGCTCATGGTTCACGGATAAAGAACTAAACAAAGAGCACCGTCATCATTATTTTCCCGTTTCCATCGATGAAACTCAGATCCGCTATTTCCCTACAGTGGTTTGTCTTAGAGCCAACACCTCATGGCCCGGCTCGAGCACTCTGAGCCAGCCGGAGGAAAGAGCTCTATCTGTCCAGATGAAACTCCGTCTCGTCCCCAATCCGTTCGAGTGAATCCAGCCTCTGCAGGCTGAAGGCTGGCACAGCTGGCGCGGGAAGCTTGAAACGAGCCGTCCACATGGTCACCAGATGTCGCTGCGTCTCGAAATGTTGTGCATTGATAAAACGGCGTGTCTGCGCGTGGAGAAGCGGTCCGAGACTGCGAATCTAAAGCCGGTTCTTGTGTTTCTCTTCAGCTGATTTTTCCTCCGTAACTCTTTGTTAAGTCACAACTCTGTTCTTCGAGCCATGTACACAGTCTCCAAAGCGCCCCATGGGATTCTCACGAGGAATCGTATCTCGGGTAAGTGAGGCACCGCTCACCGAGGGTACATCAAGGGCATGCTCACCAGAGATTGATCGGGAATTTTCGCTCTGATTGCGTGTCCGACTGGCATGTAAACTCCGCCATCGAACCCGACTCTGACTTGAAGAAGCGCCGCTACGAAAGTTTCAAAAAGATGAGTCCCCTCTGGCGTCGTAGGGTGCGCGAGTTCCCGGAGCATGTGAGTGCGCTACTAGAAGAACTGGCACTCAGATTAGATTCTTCTAATGGTTAACAGCCGATAAGATAGGATGTTCTGATCTCGATGTTGTCCTTTGGGGATTGCGATTCCGCGACGGATAGTAGCTACGATATATCGCGTGAATCGATCAGCTCGGGGGAAGACTATCGACGGAACGGTACTCTCTTATCGGGTTCGGGATGACTGGCAAGGTTGCGCGTGTCTGGATGGTGTCTGGAACTAAACGTCATCTTAAAGCGCTAGGGGATGCTCCAGCTCAATTCGACTGATTCTGGAAAGCTCATAGATGCGTCTGCTTTCAGGCTCCAACGGCAGCAAATTCATATCATTGGACGTTTCGTACAAGAGCATTTCTCCTCCGAACGAGAAAAGCTTCGCTGACTCCATTCGTGGGAGCTCTAGCAGCGATGGCACACAGTGAGTATTTCTTGGTGAGAGTTTCGCGGAGATTTTTCCGTTGCTGGCGGTCGACTTGGGACGACTTATCGATGATTAGAGCCTTTTCGGAGACGCTTCAGAATCGAGCCACAGGGCTTTATCGAACCTTTCAAGACATTCTGAACTTTACCTCGGATAGCTTCTTCGCGTCATTACTATTTGTTCGATAGAGGAAGGCATTGAGTGCGATGACTTTCCCGACAAGGAGTCTCGGGTCCAGTTAATTGAGAATATGATTCAGCGGCGGAGCATCTCTACAACGGTGGAAATTCAAAAAACTCTCTAGATATGTTTTTCGATGCGCATGCAAAGCTATGGCTCTGTTTCCCTGAGATAGATGCCCAAGGTCACTTCTACCTTGTAAGCGTTCTTGGCAATGACTGGTGCTCGAAGGCAGTGACGACTTTGTGATCGGTCGGGGACGAAACTGAATATTGCTTCGGGTGTTGCCGACGGCGATTTTTGGCTTCCATTGGAGACGCCGGGGTCCCTCCTGGGAAGAGCTCGAAATCAATCTGACTCCTGAGATGCGCTTCTTGGAGTTATCACTCTCTGAATCCTTCGAGGATGCGGGATCCCACCGCTTCCGTGAGTGTCGAGTGAAATACTCCGCATTGATTATTTCGGAGACGCAGATCTATAAGAAACCACTCTGGAATTCTCTGAGCCTCCCACGGAAGAATGCGTAGTTCAAGGAACCTCTGCTTTGTGCTAGGCATATTCTCTGACGATTCTCGGTCGGCGCGGCGCTCGTGAGAGTTCACGTCGACAAGAGCTCGACAACCTGATGCTGCGTTCGAGAGAGGATGACAACATCACTAGTATGCGCTCTTATCATCTCACGGTCGTGTGACGTTGATTCTGCCAGCTTTTATCCGCCGTAGTAGGTCACATATGCGATCCGTTCATCCGGAACAAACTCAATCAACTCTGAGATTAGGTTTCGCTTCGAGGAGATCAAGGTCGAGATACCGGAGATGACATGAACCGCTCTTGCATATTTTCTGTTAAAGATCCCTTCCTAGGATTGGGCCGAACCCTGTGTTCCTGAGCTCGAAGAATGGTGCGAACTCGAGTCGGCGGAAGCCAAGGCCCGATAAAACCCCTGAGCAGGTGAGTCGAATCTCTAGCAAGATCCAGCATTTCGCTTCGTCATACGAGGCAATCCTGATCCAAGATTTTGAGGGAAGAAACTTTAACTCAGACATATTTCTAGGCACCTCGTCCTGTGAAACCTGATGCCGATGTCGTGTCCTTCTTTGCTCTTTCTTGGAATTCGCTTCAAACGAATCCCGAAGCCGAAAAGAAAACTTGTGCTTCAAACGACGTCGTCTATTATCGACCTCTCGACACCGCCAAGGTGCCAGGTGAGTTCTCTGCATACGTCTACGCTGTACGTTAAGGGGAATTATTACTTTACTCGTGCGCAATAACACGAAGATTGACGGCTGACAGCATTAAGACGTAAGCTTCCCTCACAGAGTTCACTCCGTGCAACTACGAACGGGTTTGGGCTGATCACCATTATCGGAAGCTTATTCGCCATATCGACCTAAGCGTGCAGAATCAGACGCCCTAAAGTCTGAAACGAAGGTTCTATCAGAGAAAATTCACAACAGCGTATGCATCAACGAGAGCAACATCACTAGCAGAAGCATCAACAAGGACAACATTAGTCGAACTCCATATTTCAACCGGATCGTATAGATTCCCCGAGCAGGAGCTTCGTGTGAATCGTGAGCGGTAGCTGAAACGAATTGTTCGCTATCGGATATTTGCGAGCCAAGCTTGGGCATTTTCGCACAGAGTCTGTCGTGGCGTGTATCCCAAGTATCGAATTGGGGGCTCGCAGGAAGATTGATCGCAGGTGTTGGTCTGCGAAAATCCGCGAATTCGATCATCTGGATTAAGTTGGAGCTGGAGCGCCGAAAATCCGCGATCCAGCGCATGCTTTCATTTCGGTGTTGAGAAGTCGTTCGAGTGAATGATGAATGAGTACACGAGAGCATGGTTGAGTGAGTTACACCGTCAAAGAAATGGCAACCATGATGAAACAAAGGGCTTGAGAAGAGTCGACGGAGCTCGAGCCCGCTTACAACAGGTCGCACAAAACGATTTTTTATGAACTCACCAACTCGACAGATGTAAATCGTGTTCAGTATTTCAAGTCGTGTTGAAGGACTGTCGGAAATGACGGTCGTGTGATGATTGTGATGCCTATGATGTGCTTCATTGGAATATTGGTTCTTGTCGAATCACGTGCCGCATCCACTTCGGAGAGCGCACGCCTAGCTGACGTCATCTGTAAACTGCTGTGACCTTGGAGAAGCCTGTAGAAAAATCGCGCGTAGAAAACTGCCCCAACTCTGGAGCCAAGGAAAGTAGAGAAAGAACGCGAGGAAGAGACAAGAAGCAAGAAATAGAGAGAGAGAGAGCGAGCGAGCGAGTGAGAGAAAGAGAGATGTCTTTCCATGAGGATTGACGAAGTGTCTTCCGGATCGGAGTTGTGAGGGATCCTCGAATCGAAGAGTTTCCCGCAGAGTACAGCTCTCTCAAGACGGGAATGTCGAACCGCGAGAGCAGGATGAGCGAATCGAATAGAGAACTGCCCAGGCCTCGTAGTTAGAGCATAGAACATACGTCTGACGTAGATATTAGTCTTAGCGGGAGTCTAGATGCACAATATTAGAACTGTATTTGTAGTATTCTCCTAACCTCATCGTCATGCCACACCTGTCCATTTCCCTCACGGTCATGTACACTGCTTTCCGCTTCCGACCATGTGATCCAAGCCAACGAGAGGCCGTCAATGGAACAGAATTAACCATCTTGATAGCCCTGAGAGCACGTCGTCCGACCATTTTCGGTCTTGTTGTCAATTGAGGGACGCGCAACGATCGGAGTGAAGTTTATTCTGAGGATCTCAGGGAAGAAGTTACGACGATTAAACACACAACGAACTGAGAAGAACTCGAAGCCCTCCAAAATGAAGTGCCTTGATTGTCTTCATCCGTAGATCATGGTTCATGTAGGAAAGATGATGTGATGAAGGCGGATGAAATACCTCGAAAGTAAATGCATTCGTGCTCGGCGTAGTTTGTCGCATTGTAATGGTTGGATTGGACGCAAGGCAGAATTGGATAGCGTTCCTTATCGATCAATATGCATTCGGGTGCCGGTTGGCCGGGTTTGCAACTCGAGCTAAGGATACCGTGATGTCAGAAAATTTCGCGCTAGATTATGAGACCGCGAATCGTTGCAATGATCAATAGAACTCCAGCGGAGGAACATCGACTTCCTTTGCGGTGCAGCGATGGAGACGCGCGTTGAATTTACGACAGGAAGTCGTAGTAGGAGCATGTTGGGAGATTATTTGGATTCCCTTCAAGCCGCTGAATGGAACGCAACGTTCCTGATTTCCCTTCTTTCCTCAGAAAGACAGTCAGAGGAATTTGACCAATAGGCCAAGCAGGTGATGGGGTCGAACCGGACTTTGTTGCAATGTGCAAAATAAAGGAGAAATAACTTCGATTCCGTTGTGTTTTTTCTTCTCCGAACTTTTGAACCTGATCAGACCATATTGTTCGAACGTCTCACCCGGGACCCGATCCAGTATCCAAAAAGTGATCCTCTGCTCCTGAAGTGATCCTTCGCTTTTCGGGACCGACTACAGGGTCACAAGCTAGCCCTCGATTTTCATACCGGTAGGTTGAAAACGCGGGTAGTTTTTACTTTTTTCACCGTGTTTATTCACATTCGTTTTTACACACTGAATAAACCAACTCAGCCGATCGGCACACATACAAAAACTGATCAGAACAAACGTTGTGACAAAATAACAAGGCGCAAACTTCCGGCGAAGCATCGCGAGAGCCAAACCAGTCCTGTAACTAACACTGGTTCCATAGTCTACACAGTGAGTATTACTTTTTTCCGTCGTGTTTCCTCCGTGTTCGATCATCGGAGCCCCGTCTGGACCCGACATTCCCCTCGAGTAGGAGGTTTCCGTCGAACTTCCGCGACAGTTTCCACAATGCAAGGTTGAAAAACGTGTTGGAATAACTTCCGCAAATGTGCGCTTCAAACGCTCTCTAGAAACAGAGGGATCGGTACCTCCAAGTCCTCGCTGTGGGCCGAAGCGCGCTAAAATGTCGATATTCTCGGCGTTCGATGCGGCTCCTACGCTAGTGAAACAGGATGAATCTGTCGGGACTCGGGTGGAGCAAGCTCCCTAAACTCCGGAAATCATAACCGTAGATTCTGCAGAGTATGTCTCGGATCGTTTCTGGCTTCTGACCGGACAGGGTTCATGAGACCTGTACAGGCTATCTCTTGAGACATACGTGTTCGCGCAAACTGTACGGTGGCCTTCCGCCGAAGAAAGCTGCCCCGAATTCCAAGAAAAAACATCTTTAGTAACGCCTATCCATCCTTTAACACTCAATATTGACCATATCAGCAACATAAAACAGCTAATATGGAGTCGATATGCTGCTCACATAAATTTGTGACTCAATAATAAGTAACGTTCATTGTTGAGAAACCTTTGACGTGGAATCGGCGATGTTCACCAAGACGGGACACCAAATTCCAAGAGTTTGGTGAGCTCGAGTTACTTTATCCTACTTTCATTTGACTTACGTTCCCCTGTGGAGTTTATTACTATCACTCATCAGTAGAAGTGCTCCGGTGGACTCTACCGATAGTTGGTTCTACGTCAAGTAGAGGGGACGATTTTCTACAAGAGTTGCTATATGTGAACGGGGAGAGTAGAAGTACCTCTCGACCAGTGAAAATATCTCTGCCGCTGTCATTATCGACACATCGATAAGGGGAACTAGCGATTCTCCGACTAGTGGATTGTGTTGGGGCTCCAAATCCTTCGAGAACTCAAGCCCACACTCCCCCCCCCCCTCATTGCCATCATGGAAGCACGTCTTCCGCAGGCATTTCAAAACCCTAAATTGGAGCTGGAGGATTGGGGCAGGTTCGAATCTGCTCTCTGAATGGGAGTGTTCTCCTATATCGGTGAAGGTTCTATCGCCGAGATCGAAATCTTCGATGAGCCGCCCGAAGAAGCGACTCAACGAGCAAACTTCGAACAATCAGCAGGTCAGTCGCTTGGTCGGCAAGTCTGAATACGACAGCATGTCAGAACGCAGGGGGGTTCAAAAAAAGGAGCGGGAGCCGAAGTATCCG
Source organism: Neoseiulus californicus (assembly GCA_028455905.1). Classification (NCBI taxonomy): domain Eukaryota; kingdom Metazoa; phylum Arthropoda; class Arachnida; order Mesostigmata; family Phytoseiidae; genus Neoseiulus; species Neoseiulus californicus. The sequence continues at coordinate 2,414,156 of JAMQGS010000007.1, forward strand.
ACCCACGCACAACTACTTCGAACAAAGATATGTGATACAATTTTGTGGGGTTATTCGCTAATTTGGCTACGACTTTGAAGAGTCGACTTTGCAATCGTCCACAAAGCGAGGTCATCCATCAACAAACATTCGTTATCACCACCGGTGGGGCGGTCTGATGATTACTTTCGGCGCTGCCGACGAAGGAAAGCGTTGCATCGCCCTGACGTTCGCACACTTGCGTCGGCTCCGGATTCGCCACGGGGGTCGGAGAAATCTGAGCAGCTCCGACAATCGACCTCTCAGATTGGGAGAGATGTCACCGCCGCATCGCGGGGCTCGGAAATTCCGACGCAGTGCTCGCGGAGGGCTGTTCTGAGCGTGGATCTACGGCGGCGAAGTCACGTCATCGACTAAAACAGCTTCCATGTCTCTCTCTCTCTTGGTGCTATATGCATCCGGCGCCCTTTCAGCGTGAATAACTTTCGCTCGGGAACGACGGAGACAGCTCGCCTAGGGGGGTGCTCAAATTATGCCTTGATTAGGCTCCTCGTCTTCTTCTTCGTAATCGTCGTCGTCGTCAGCGAGGAGGCTAAGTCCCTTCCGGTTGTCGCTTCTCCAGTCAACCAGGCGTCTGAAATCGGTTTCCTTCCTCTGTCAATATTTTCTGCGGTGACCGAAATTATCATCCACCTTGCACCGCCTCAGATGAGATCGGCGAGGGGAAACGAGAACTCGAAATGAAACACGAGATGGAAGTCTGACCTTTTGACAAGACGCAGCTTGCAACCCACGAGCACGAGGAGAAGGGCTGTGACGCAGAGACCGAGCGCCATAGCCAGGATTGCACCCGACTGCACCTCAGCCGGGGAGACACTCTTGGTTTCTTCAACTTGACTCAGAGTGATGCTCATTCTAGACGAGTCGTGCTTCACTGCGGAGTCGTCCCGGAGAACGTTGGGAGCCGGCGGCGAGACGGAGAGCTTGGCGGCCTTGGCCTGCTTTCGGTGAACTGCCTGCTGGGAATTCGCGCATAATTCACAAGACATGTCTCGGATTTCATCAATGCTAGGAGTTTTGTGATGTTCGCAGACTTCGAATAGTTTTCAACTCCAGATACCTTGATTGCGGCCGCGAAGAAACGGTTCCCCGCCGACCCTCGAGCGTCCAGGCTGTGAAATGAGGATCGAAGAGTGAGCTTCGCAAAAATCGACTCCTTCTTGGGAGCCCTATCGGGATACCCGAAAGGGCGAGAACCTCATTCTTTGATTTTATCTATCTTCGTGAAGTTTCCCACACTTGAGCAAGGGTTTCCTTACATTTCATCGTCGTCCTGATCCGGGTCTGGGGTCAGATCGCTCACTTCTGGAGGTGGTCGACTACGAACGGAAAGAGGAAATTCGTGATTTGTGGGGTATTCAAATCAGAACTACGGATCGTGTTATATACATGCAGCAGAACAATGTGACACTCACTTGAACGAGCACCCCTGTTCATCACTATGGTCACGGCAGTCTGGAACACCATCACAATGTTTCTGGATCGCGATACACGCGGAATCGTTGGCACAACGGAATTGACGATCGGAGCAGACCGTCACTGAAAGATTGGTCCCGTGACTCTCGGAGGGTTTCGACTTCTCGATTCGTTTCAGACTCATTTTCACTCTCGACTTCGCGAACAAACCTTTATTTTTGTGGTCATGTCTCGGCGATTGCACATTTTTTTCCCGATCATCACGGAGACTGGACGCAACGTAGTTCTCATTGTCGACGTATCGACAGAATCTTGTACGGGGCCCGCAGTCAAACAAATAACATTTTCTACCGTGGTCAACGCTCTAAAAGGAATTCGGGAGGACTCGGTTAGAGAAAGTCCGAACTCAGAGAGCGGATCAGGACCAAAGGAAACAATGGAGCTTCTAAACATTCACAGTGAATCCTCGCATTCACAATTTCGGACATTGAAGATTTCGACGATTTCTCCTCCGTGTACTCACCGGTGAGCCGAACACTGCCACATTACAGTTGGTCGTTTCCCAACACCAAAGAATACAATCGCGGTTCGAATGCAGAACGCTCTCGTTCAAGTATTGGGCTCCATTGTCCATGGACTGCTGGTGGAATAGAAGAGAAGTTAAACCGTGTTTTGCAACACACTCAAGAGTCCACTTGCTATCAAAATCACAATGTGAAGCCTGTTTTTCCACTCTTGAGGGTTAGACTCACTTTGGGTTCGATAATTTTGTCGTACCGAACCTGAAACGAGCCCACAATGGCTTTCAGGTCTGAAGATTTGCCAGCATTCTCCTTGAGCGAGCCCTTGTCTCCCGGGTGGCTCACTGGAAATGAAGCGCGTATGATTAAAGCATCAACCGAAGATGAACTTGCGGATGATGTGCGGCTCCATGGCTATCCTGATAATTCTGGAATGCGCGACTGAATCCTAAGAGGTATTAGGCTGTCCTCAAATTCAGGAGACAGTCGTTCCCCTTTGCTCGAAATTCACTTCACGAACGTCCGTCGAAACTTCTCCATGGACATCGGTGGTACTCTTCTCCATCAACGACTTCAAATTGATTCGGACTGAACGCCATACAACGTGTATGGGATGTAGCATGAGGTCTCGTATGTCGTAAGGTTTACGCGCAGGTGTAAGAGTGCAGTGAGCTTACCTGGACCACTGTGGCTAGCTGCTGTGACTGCAGTGAGGATCAAAAAATTACCCACAACACAGGTCAGCGGGAGCATGACGACTCGTATTGCAGCACAAAGACAGGCGGGGGAAACCTCTCTTTTCCTCGAGTGAGAGCCTTATTATTTGGAGCCCTTCGACTCCTGGGATGTGTGCTCTTCACCGTTCAGGGCTGATGGCGAAGGAGCGAAAGGTGCCGATCCTGACAGACCGTCTGCTCCGGACCTGCCCCGCGCGATTCCGACTACTGCTGTGAAACCGATCTCTGAGACGCTTTTGTCGGAAGTCAGAAAGATTTCTGGTTCGAATTGAAATGTTGTCCCCGAGCTCGGTTGATCGTCACGCGATAGCACGGTTCTCTTGTCTCGCGTTCAATATACGTCGCGAAATTCGAGGTGGGGGAGGTGTACCAGTTAAGTGGTCCCGGTACCAGTTTTGGGACAATAAAGTGTCCCATAAGTGGTCCCGGTACTAGTTATGGGACGATAAAGTGTCCCATAACTGGTACCGCTTTAGGATCTCAACCAGTTATGGGACAATGAGTGTCCCATAACTGGTAACTGTCCCATAACTGGTACACCTCCCCTACATCGCAGTCAGATGCGACGGGAAGAGAGTCGGGGAAAGATTTCTTTGATAAACAGGCGAACGATTTATTCACAAAATGAGCCTCAATGTGCAGTTCCTGATAGTGTCGAAGGGGCATGATGAAAATTGGCGTTGCCCAATCTTGCAACCATAACCACGGTTGCGGAGCAGAAGAATTCGGCTCTGGAACTCGGACTCACAATCAGATTCGTCCTGAATTTCAAAGCGAAAATCTTCGCTTACAAGGTGTACCAATCAGGCGAAGTCCAGTCTATTTTTACAGCATGACGTAAATATAAAGGGAAGAAGAAATCCTAACTTGACTTCTCAGCGGGGAACGAATAGACTTTACAACGAGCAAGAAAAAGCTTTCATCCTACGAAGCATTGCTAAGCAGCTCAACCCGACACAACAGAGGATCTTTGATCTGCTGGAGATTGGGTTTGCCGAGCACTGCGATCTTAATTTCTCCGATAGGTTCTCGATCGGAGACAAGCCGATATTTTGTCAAAAGTTTAGCCAACGTGATCTTGATTTCCATCTGCGCGAACCGCATGCCGATGCAATTTCTGGGCCCAGCTCCAAAAGGCAACCAGGCAGAGTTCATAGCAGGCGTTTTGTTTTCGGGCATGAATCTCGTAGGCTCGAAAGTGTGCGGATCGGGGAATACTTCTTCGTCGTAGTGCAGCTCCAACATCGATACATAAACGCCCATATCTTTGGGAATAGTGACGCCCTTGTAGCTCATTTCCTCGGCCGCAGTTCTCGATACGAACGAGTGAACGGGAGGATACATCCGCAAAACTTCTTGGACGACCGATTCGAGGTAATGGCATTTCTGGAGACGCTCAAAATCGAACACTGACCCGTTGTCGGTGGCTTTGAGAAGTTCCTTACGGAGGGTTTCTTGGACGTCAGGAAACCGGAGGAGAACCCTTGTAATGAACGCCAAGCTCGATGAAGTTGTTTCGTATCCGGCCAGCAGGACCACGAAAGCATTCGAAACAAGCTCGTCCTCCGTGAGACCTTTTTGTTTCGACATCGGACACCTGGCGGATTCCTTGTTGCCGTCATTTCCTGCACCGTGAGTGGCTGCAAACCGCTCCGCGTCATCGCCTGCGGTGAGCGAGTTCAGGTCCGACATCCCTTCGCTAGCGGTGGCATCCATCATGAGTTGCAAGAGATCCATACGACAAAGTTCGGGATTGTTCCTGCGCATCTTGATGACATCCTTGCAGCGCCCCTGCAGCTCGTCGACCGGATTCTTCCCCGCATAGCCCAGTCTCATTCGAATATTTGTCAGCTGGCGACCGAACGTGTCAGCGATCCAGGGGAAAGCGGAGAGCAAAAGGCGTACATGGCTCGCACTGAACTCGAAGATAATTTTTAGCTCTCGCAGAATTTCCGAGTTGGCGACATCTTTCTGGATGCCGTAGTTGACCCCCATGGCTGAACGACATATCGTGTCCAATGTGAGAGCCTGGTACAGCTCATATATGTCAAATTCCTTTCCGTCCTTAGAATTTCTGTCCACGTTTTCGATGAATTCGTCGACGAACTTGGCCACCTCTGGAGAGAGTTGTTTCAGCTTGCTTGACGTGAAGGACGGAGTCAGGGTAGACCTCACTGTCTTCCAACGTAGACCTTTGAGTTCCGTGAGGCTTGAGGACTTGTTCTTCTTTGCATTCCGGAGGAAGAGATTGCTGCGGTCGGCGAAGTTGAGGAAATCTTTCACAAGAATGTTCTTCACCACTTCCCGATCTGAGATCAGGAGACACGGTTGATATCCGAAGAAGTATCCGACGAAAGGGCCGTAGAGTTTGTGCCACTCACTCTGAGCACCGAGCTGGGTCTTTTCGAGAATGGCGCCAAGATTGCCCCATAACACTGATGGTCTTGGGCCGGGGATGCCTAACTTGACGAACTGAGAGAAATGATATTTTCTCTCTTTGAGCCAATAGGCCACGAAAACTAACAGAACGCAGACGAAAGAGGCCGCGTAAAGAGCGCAAGCAGACCAGTTCATCTTCGGGTTTGCCGTATTGGTTGTGAGTCCGCCGGCGGCGAGAGAAACCTTTATAGTAGTAGCACAACAATGACACGGTCGACTGTTTTGGAGGATTACGTAGTGACGCATCGACGCCTCGCGCAAGCATCATGATGCTGGCATGATCCTGCAGTATTTTTTCTTTCTGAATCACGGTTCAGTCCGACTGTCTCTCGGTAGTCACTCACGACATGATCACATTGTATCGGTTCCTCAGCTGCTAACAATGCCGCAACATGATAATAGAACAGCCGCACTTCAGATGAAGAGGCAGCTCTTGTTCGTTGGTCCCTTCCAATAGTTTTTCGAGGCTGCATCATTGAGCTACCGGGGGCTGTTTTCATTTTCAAAATATCATTCTGTTGTTGTTTGAAAGTTGAGATTCATTATGGCCAACGGTGACTCTCGAGTCCTGATCACTCTCCGAGTTCCTCGGCGGTCGTCATGAGAGCCCAGCAATTATATCCCATGCCTTACACTGACTGCAGCCCTACACTGGAGAGTTCAGATCGCCCTTGACGATATTTTTATGGAAGACAGAGACTCCAGAAGAATAGGGACCTTCAGTCCTGAAGCTCATAAATGTTGCATCTTTCCAATAACTCAGCTTTCTGTCTCCCTGAGCTGGCGCGTGGAACGAAGAGCGCCATGTCATGATATCCACACATATGAAGACCGTCTGGATGGCCTTTCATGGAGAACTTTACGTACAACGAAGTTTTCCTGCTGAAACACCTGACCGTTTCTTCGCGCGCCATTTCTTCGCTGCGGTGCTACAAGCGTTCGACTCAGCACTGGTGTGATTCGCTGCAAAACACTTGGTGAGCAGTTGGATGAGATTCGCTGATCTCCATCTGCGCGAAATTCAAACATAGCATGCAGCTCCTCAGCCCGAGTTCTGAAGACAGACGGCTTCAAGACATGGCAGGTGTCCTCTTTCCCGAAAAAAACGTTTCGGCAGAAATCGTGTGAATTTAAGGGAAGGCCCCCGTCCTTCCTGAAGGTCACGTCAAGATGAAGACGTTCATGCCCTGCCATATTTCTATATTACCTTGGATTTTTCCGATCTTCGTGTTCTTCGACGTGACCGAATCGACGGGAGTGTATATTCTTCAAGTTCTCCGAACGACAGACCCCAGGTAGTGGCATTTTTTTTTGGCGATCGAAAACTGGATCGAATCCATTCTCTGTCGCTCATGGGAAATGCCCTGGAACGGCTTCCTAGACCTCGGGGCAAGGTAGGTTGCACCGATCTTGGATTTCCTCGAAACTTTCCGAAGTTTTCACGAAAATTCCGGATTCTGGGTTGCGGGAAGCCGAGCCTCGAGGACGCCGACAAGTTCCCATGAAGATTTATGCAATCATTGGCACGAATAAGGCTACGATCATTGTGATCTGCATGGAAGACGCGAGCATCGACACGTGTTCGGACTGTACCGCGTTGCACGATCAAAACAACTCGAATCATTCATAGATCTATGTAGACAATGAGCTTACGTCACACGCAACCGGTGCGTGGGGCTTATCGGTAGCTCCGCAGGACAACCTTAGAGAGTTGGATAGGAGCGTCGCGCCGCCAGTTCATGACTATTGGGAAAATGTAGAGTCCCGTCCCTAAAATTTGCTCCCTGTGTCGAAATCGGACTTCGGCTCGCATGACTTTCAAGTTCGAAATCTCCCAGAAGCGGCTCATATCGTCGGTCAAATATGAGCGTGAAGTGGCTGGGAAATCCTACTGTAGGATCCTGGTATATGACACATGTCGTACATGGGAAGGTTCGATCGCCGTTTTGGGAGTTCGGCTGTTTAAAGCGCACCACGAACGCCCATTCCCGCTAAGCCAACCAGCTGATAATGGAGTGTATCCGGTGTTGCAGTTCTGAAAATTCAAATCTATGCCTTTCTTTCAGCCTCAAAAGCCGCCCGGTAGGGTCGAGCCTCACGCATTCGCGCAAGATTCAGGGGAGGAAAAGTATATGTGGAAGGGGTATTCGGTTTCAAAAAAGCAAATTTTTCTTTCTCTGTTCATTTACAACTGCCGGCTCATCTTCCTCAACATGAGCCGCCAGGACTTTTATTCACACAACTGGAGAGCTTCAAGGCTCAGTCCAAGTTTCATCGCTGTCCTTCCGAGTCTGCTGAGGACTCTCGGAGTTTAGAGTTATGAAACGATTGCAGATGGACTCAGATCAACTCCGTTTTGATCATTAGGGGATCCTTGATTTGCTGCAGGGCAGCGCGATCGATGACTGCGATACGGATATCACCTTGAGGTTCGCTGTCACAAGATAGTCGGTATTTCGTCAAGAGTTTCGCGAGAGTGATTTTTATCTCCATCTGAGCGAAACGCATGCCGATGCAATTCCTGGGCCCAGCTCCGAAAGGTTGCCACGCGAATCCCATGGCGGGCGTTTTGTTCTCCGGCAAGAACCTCGTTGGTTGGAACTCGTTGGGGCTCGGGAAAATCTCTTCATCGTAGTGCAAGCTGGTCGTGGAAGCCAAGACGTCAACACCTTGCGGTATTGTAACGTCTCCGTAGACTTTTTCCTCGTTTGTGTATCTTGAGGTGAATGAGTGGATGGGCGGATACATCCTGAGAACTTCTTGGATCACAGACTCCATATACTGGCACTTTTGGAGTCGTTCAAATTCGAAAACTGTCCCCTGGTCGGTAGCTTCAAGAAGCTCTGCTCGCAGCTGCTCTTGGACCTCAGGGAAGCGAAGCAGAACACGAGTGATGAAAGCCAGAGATGATGATGTTGTCTCGTATCCGGCCGCAAGTACCAAGAAAGCGTTCGCGGTGACTTCATCGTCTGTGAGGCCCTTGGATTTCGACATTGGGCACGTTTCTCCTGCCGGTCTCTCTTTCTCTTGAGCTTCGAGGCGTTCCGCATCGTCTCCAGCGATCAAGCCGGACAGCTCGGTTGAGGTTTCTGAGGCTTGGGCGTCAATCATCAGCTGGAGGAGATCCACGCGGCGGTTCTCGGGGCTACTACGACGCAGCTTGACGACTTCAGTACACTTGACCATCAGATCCTTGACCGGATCCCTACCCCCGTTGCCAAATCTCAAAAAGATCCTGGACAGCGCTGATCCTCCGACCCTTCGGATGTCGTGGAAAGAGGCAAGCGCTACAGTCAGGAAGTTCGTCGGGATTGTGAAAAGCTTCTTTATCCCCTGGAGAACCTCAGAGTTCTTGATGTCCTTCTGGATTTTGAAATCAACTCCGAGGGCTGATCTACAAATTGTGTCGAGGGTGAGTCCTTGATAGAGATCGTAGACTTCAAACTCTTCCCCGGTCGCGTGTCCCCTATCAACATTCTCCATGAAGTCGTCAACGATGTGGGCCACTTCAGGGGAGAGCTGCTTCAGTTTACTAGACGTGAAGGATGGAGTCAGTGTGGACCTCACCTCCTTCCAACGCTGGCCGCGGAGCTCAGTCAACGCACCGAACTGCCTGTTCGTTCTGCCCATCAAGTTGCCGCGATCAGCGAAGTTAACGAAGTCTTTGAACAGGATGCTTCTCAGGAGATTACCGTCGGCGATCAGAAGGGTCGGTTGATATCCGAAATAGTAGCCTACCACAGGTCCGTAGCGCTCGTGCCATTCTTTCTGACACTGCCTGTGGGTTTTTCCGTAGATTTCCCAGATGTTGCCCCAGATCAGAGATGGGGCTGGTCCTTTGATCCCAACCCTCTCGAATGTGGAAAAGTGCTCTTGGCGCTTTCTCAGGAAGTACACAAAGGCGAGAGCGAGGATGCTGAACACGGCAGCCACGTAGGACAGACAGGCGCACTCCATGGTCACGACGTTGAGCGGTTACTGACAATGTTGCTCCTGGTCCCGGTTCGTAGCTTTTTAACTCGGTGGAATGCACTCGCCGACCGATGGCGTTGCCTCATCATGGGCTCATCTGTGCGGCGTAAAGCTCATAAGCTCTCCAATCAATGAGTAAGGAGAATGAGTTCGCACAAAAACTATGGTTTCGTCGAGTATCGATCTCACCGTTGTACAACAGGAGCCACAGAAAATACTGATTTTCGATTGGGCCGAGGGCGGAATTCCGAGACAACGAGCATCGGCACGAAACTGACGAGTTCCGTTCCTGCATCTCGCGTTCCGTACTAGAAGTCTTTCCACTCGAGCGTGTCTCGTGGGATGTTTTGGCCGATTAGCACCAATAGAGATGATTCTCAGCGCCTCTCTCATTGTATTGACGGAGTCATAGGAGGTTTGGCATCACTAGGAGGTTTTTGAGATGGAGCGCCCGAGATGGAGCCGGCTCGATTGGCGACAAAGGTTAGTTCAAAAGATTGCATGATTCGTGAGTTAGGATAGATCGAAGTTTAATCAGAAGACTACCCGTTCCGCGGTTTTAGACTTCCGAGCTGCTCACGTGTTGCTCTTCGCGGAACGCTACTCGAAAATTAGAATCGGTTTTAACATTAAGCGCTTCGGATGAACACGTCAGAGGAATGCCCAATGCGCTGCTCAAGCTCTTCAGCATCGAACTTCAGCGGACGTACGCCGGTACGTTGCCCTTGGACATCGGGAGTCTCATAGCAAGTTGAAGGAGAGTCTTCCTGACATCAGTAGGATCACAACGAGAAGTTACATTCATGATAATTGACATGCGATACAATATTTCGCGAACAAACTGTGCCTTCCCTGATGCCTTTGAACGGTACAGAGAAGCCGAAGAGATGGCCCCATCCGTCATCTGACATCGGAACCTGTCCATGGAATCCCAGGAGCAGCAATTCGATCCAGCAGGAGCTTCTCCCCGGACACCGGCGATCGTTCTTGTTCCTGCGAAGCTATACTTCCGAAGTCCGAACTCCAGTTGTTTCAGAATGGATTTTCCGAAGATATAATGGAAAGAATCAAGCTCTCGCAAATGGAGTATCACTGTCGAAATTGGTTCACTTACTCGTCTGAATGAGAATTACTACACTCAGTATTCTCCGCAATTCATGTTTCGGTTTCCCACGTATTAGATTCATCAGGATGCTAGGTGCATAGTTTCGCTCTTTCAGCTCATATATGCGTACGTATCTCCAGAATTTCTGGTGCCTGAAGGTACGGACTCTAATCATGAAACGCGCCAGTTTACAGAGTGGAAGATGCAGCTTTCTGGGTACATTTCGACAAGACCGATACGAAGATGACCGAGACACGTGGCTCGTTAACGGCGTTCATCTTCCAGAACTGGATCGTTGACACAGCACAGACTTCCATTGACCGGGCTTTCCCTCAGATACACAGTTCGCAGTTTCTGTTGTTGAAAAGACGTTTTTGGAAAAACCCAGCCATGAGGCGATCGGCTCTGCTCGGTTTACTTTCGGCTCAGAATTGCTTATAACAATGATGTGAACTGTTGTAAAAGCAACGAAGGTGGTGATCGATACAACTGAGATTGACACGCATCGCACTCGAGCTTCCGAAGGTCAATCATGGAACGGCTCCTGCGTCCAACCGTTAGATGACGTCATCAGACCTCAATCGGATGAGACGTCTGAACGTCCCTCCATTCGTGAGTTCCGTGAGGTGACTTCATCTGGGCAGGCTACTTTTTCCCATAACGCAGAGAAATTTCCTCTGGAGACGCCCGACCAGGGAAAGGGGAATTGCTTGAGTTGGCAAAGAATCTATTGTCAACCAGAGTAATATTTGCCGTCTCTTCCCCGTATTGATTGACAGAATCTTCCTTGGGCCTGTGCTCGGCGCAATATTCCGACATCGGCATCATATCCTTGCTCTCGGAATTTATTTTCCGAGTCCAGAGTTCTAGAAGTCATAATAAGGGTTAAAATTGCATTTTGTCATGGAGACGATGATCGTGCCATCTACAGATGTTCAGCACACATCATGCTTACAATTCGGCCCCCGTCTTCCGCGGAAGACGTCCACGGGCCCTCCTAGAAATCAGGAGATTTATTGGAATACATTCTAAATTCTACATATATCTTTGTACATAGTTCAGGAACTGGGGTGCTGCTCTGACTGGTGTTTTTCTCTCATGGTACTGCGCACGTCGAACGGTATCGATAGTCCACCGGCAAGCAGCGAGGACAATGATTCGCTCCTTTTCTGAGCGTATCCTTCCGATTTGAACAGCATTTTTGAGGAACGGAGGGGCATTTCCCGAAGTCGCAGTATGCTCTGTAGAAATCATCCGCCAGGAAATTCGAGAGATGGTCCACTAGGAAACAGGATTTGAAAGTTAGGACAGCGGAAGGCTTACACTCCGATTCCGAATTCGATCGCGAACGAAGGGAAGGCTCAAATCGGCTATCGATTGAAATGGAATTCGGCACCTCGACCTACCCCCGGATAACTTCATGACATCGTGGTGAATCTCCCGCACTCGCTCGCTGCTGCGCACCAGCTCACCAAATCTAGATTTAACGGATAATATTCATCAACGATACAGAACTCGGGACCTTCATCTGGCCGTGTCCCTCAGAACTTCCACTATAATTGTTCGTGGCTCACTCGGGGTAGATCAACTCCAATCTCCTATGACGGTTACTCACCGACAATATTTCTGCCTGAAGTGAGTCTCGGCGTTGAGGCACTGTAGACAGTCGCAATACCTCGGGGATCCAAATACCACAAGAGCTGAACACAGAACCGTGAAGTTGGCCTCAAGCATGAGAGAACTGAACGCCACGATCTGAGAAGCTAGGAGATGCCCAAGACGGCTCACTGTGAAACACAGAACCGTGATTCCCCACTGTTCCGCACATGTTGGAGAAATCCGCAGAGAAACGTTGGCTGTAATTTACACTCACGTTTAACTATTTCCTCGGTGCTTGCTCTGACAATGGGAGTGCCTCGTGCTCCACCCGCGGAAGAAACTAAAACGCTCAGAACTAGTATCAGAGAAACAGATCTCATATCTGTTCTCTTTCATCGAAACTCCGGCACTGATTCGCGGAAACTTGAGCTTTGAGTGGATCGGAGGAAACTACGGCTGGGTGCAGCGAATCTTTCCGATGACTTCACGACGACGGCCGGGACCGTCCCTCTCTGGGCTTCCAGAATAGAGGTAAATTCCACCGGTCAAGCATCGAGGATTCCGTCAGAAGAGTTCCGAAATCGGTCGTTGTCATCGCCGTCTGGATGAAATTTGCTGGTTCACGTCAGCATTGACAGCCAAGAAGCCCGGCGCGTGGCTGATTCCTCCGATGGGTAACACGAACACGTATGATGAATGGCTGACCGAGATCTGCTTCGTTTGCGTGTGGATCAGCCCAGGAGGCTAGAACAATACTGAGAAATTCTGTCCGCATTTCGGGGAACTGTCAAATTGCGATCATCACAAGCCGTCCGCTGCGCTCGGGCAATCATTGAGAGACATCTCCCGCGAGACTCGTCACGCTCAATATCGCTCTACCTGAGATTTTCCGTTTTCGAAGAATTTTTCCGAACTACATAGTTCTGATGGCCGAAAAAATGCAAAAACATCCCAGCCTGGAGTTGACAATGGACATAGGCATTGATCTGAGAATATAGCGCGTTGTTTGCTTTTCTGGAAAGTTCTAGACATGTGTGTCTCTACTGGAAAGCTAACTGCGCTCTCCGGAATCTTTGAACTTCTGTCGACGGTCAATACCGCACTTCTGCCATTCATCTTGGTGTGACGCGCGGTTCGCATTAGAGCCGTGTGTGATCGTATCGCGTGGCAAACCGTTTGCCCATCGCGTTTTCGCCGTCTCACTTTGGACCGAGTCGAAGAAATCACGGCATTCAAGGAGGTCTTCCGTTTTCGCTAAACAAATTCGAGGTTGTGATGCAGTCTAGCGGCCCTGAGCGGTGATAAACAACACTTACTCTGAGACAGAACTATTTCAAACAAGGGATCAAGAATCCTCACACCAATGTGTTCAGTGTAATGAGAACTGTTCTCGCGGAAGGCTCCTTTCTCGAACACAAATCTTGTTCGAAGTTTCTGTCAGAATTCATTGTTCAGAACCTCCTCCGTTGTCAACGTTGCACGAATAATGAAAGTGTTCAGGTAAGAGGATGCTCTCGTAATATGATTGCAATCTCTTTCTCCTCCTGATAACAGCGACCCAGGATGAAAAAGTTCGTATGCAACTGATTTACTGGCTGAAGTTACAGCTTCGCGCTAGCAGTGCTCGTTCTCTGTACGCTGCTTTTCGGGAAGGCAAGTGCTCAAGCGGGTATGGGATCCGGTCAGCGTAGGGGAGGAAATCAGAGGAGAGCAGGCGGGAGAAGCATGGCGGGAGCAGGGAGCCGTGGGGCGATGAGGAGCCCCGGTGCCGTGAGTTATTCTGAACTCGATCGTTTCTTGCGAAATCAGATCTGAGAGCATACGATCCTCGTGAACAGCTCGCTTTGGTTCTTCTTTCGCCAACCTCTTTTCACTCATCAGATGGGAGGATAGACCAACCATGAACGTATGCATCTTCGGTTGGAGCTCCGTCGCGGCTTTCGTATCACAGGGGAAAACTCCTGAAGTACCATCTAATATGACGACCGAAGAACCAAATCATAAATCATTTTATGCTACGCAATCGAAGGTTTGATCTCTACCCCACCATCCTCTACAAATCGTGCTCCAAGAACGAGTCTTTGGTGTTCCAGTGGGTGTAGTGCAACCTTCTGAGGAGGCTCTCTGTGCAGTAGTGATGCAGCAGAGATTTCAGAGATCGCCGGAACAGTGGTACACGTCATTTGAGTGAAAAGATCTCAATTCCAAAGTGAAATTCACTCTCAACAAGGTCAAACACGTCCGGCTCGACAATTCGATGCCCGTGTTTCCAAAACTTGCTTTCCCAGCAGCACACAAGCACACTAAGAGTCCCGCTCTCGCCAGAGCCATCGTCACTGCATCTACTTCTACATTGACTATCCGATCAGGGCAATATTACCTGAACACTCCCCGAAATCACGTTGCGTGACACACAGTTACTGTGCGCGTTCTATTGGAGGCTGTAGTCATTGCGAATACGACTCCGTAATTCGGCGACTCTGACTGAGAGCACGAACCGCGATTTCGTCGTCAGAAAGACAGAGCACCACCTGGATTAACGGGGCACTCGAAGCCTCCAGAGCTTCCGCTCGATAACATCCTCTCCTGACAAAGGTTTAAATTCATTTCACCACTATCTCGACTTCAGTCTTTCTGCCAGCACTCATGGAGCTGTTGAGGTTAAGCACTGCTTTCTGTAGGGATTCTTTTTTTCCATTATCCTTTCTAAAACCACCAATTTCTGATCTTATCCCCAAACTTCGTGACGGGTTTGCAGTGTCATCTTCTTGCTGTTGACGTCAACTGCGACGTTTCTTCCGCGGTCAAGCGCGAAACCATGTGGTGGTAGACGCGGAGGAGGATATGGTTACGGAGGCTACGGAGGTTACAACGGTGGATACTATGGAGGAAACGGCGGTGGAGTGAACGGCGGGGGGCCTTACACTGGAACCAATGGAGGAACCAACGGTGCACAAACTGTGAGTACAGTATTTCCTAGTGTACGAGAAGCACTTTTCCACCGGAAATCCGAGATCTAAAGGTGGGGCTGAGCCTCATCTCATGAATGCTCTCAAGAGCGATATCTATGCCATGGAATCTGCGTTCTGAGCTCTTGGATGGTAGATTCGCATAGCATCGATGAGAGATAGGCATTCGGAGTTGCTTTTGGCTGATTTATCTCATCAGGAGTTTCATCTTCCAGGGATAAAGTGTACTCGAATCATGGATATAAAGCTCCAGAGGGGCACCGTCGGACATGGAACGAATAAACGAATGGGCGGAATGCCGGATAGGATGAGCGTTTTAGGAATATTGCGGTCCTTTATTGAAAATGCTCATGAGACTCATTGACTCGGCGGCCACAGAATGTACCGAGGGTTTGCTGACCGCGGTGGACGTTTGCGGAAGTCAATACCGCCTAGTTCAACCCACCGTTCCCGCTGGGTAGGGTATATTATTTCCAGAAAACACAACGTGGTATATCAAGGATCCTCCTCTTTTCATCAACTCTCCGCTAATAAAGTCTTTGAGATCGCGGCCGCCCTGCTAGTAGACCGGGAGGCAGGAATGGAAATCAGTCTCTCACAGGCGTATCTGTCATGAGTGGACTAGACGGTGCTCATGTCGTGAAACCCGCGAACAATGTTCAAGGGATGCGCCATCATCAACGAGGGCGTCACAATGAACCCCGCCGTTTTCCATCTTGGCCAGCGCAGGTTCATCGGAGCAACGAAGCGATAATTATAATCATCCCCGCGATAATGATCGGCTCCACGTTTCCAACTTATAACCTTCATACAGAGCCCTTTCTGGGTCTCACGGCGCCCCCTGTTAAGAGCTCTGAGACGCATCCCCCTGCCCGCGCTGTCCGGAAACTTGAAATCATTGAAAACGCGGAGACTCTGAGCAGTATCTCGAGGCGGAAGAATATTAGGAACAATCAAGCAATATGTCTTCAAACGCGGTTCACAGAGGCACTCGAGGCCCCCGACCCTCTCGGCGCCCCCAGCGGCCGCACTCTTTGCCCCTCCTAAAAACGGCGCTGCCTCCATCTGACTGTGCATTATTGGGAACTAGCGTCCTTGGTCGCGCTTCGCTGCGACCCCTGAGGTTCTGGAGGAGCAAGGCGTCGTTTTCTGCTACTGCAAATTACCTAATTGCTACGAATAAGAGTATATTTTGGGAGGTCCGTAGTTGACCGTAGTACCTGATGGTCCGATAATCCTTCGCAGGGAAGAAAATCTCAGTGAGTCAAGTACAACTTGTATTCGAAATCGTTCATCCAGTTTGTTGTCCTTCCACCAATCAGAGTCACCCCGGTTGACTCTTCCCGTGGCTTGCGTTCGAGGGTATTGACGAACGTGTTTGTTCAATTTTTTTGTTCAAACGTGTCGCCATAAATGCGATGATTTCAAACACGCATTCAACACGTCTGCAGGGGTTGAGCGCGGTATCACTGGTAACGTTTGGCGAAAATCACCCGACAATAGGATAAGAGTCGCGCCGAAGGGTTGTTGCTAACTTCAAAAGTCTCTCAAGATGCGATCAAGCGCTTCCAGAGCGTTCTAATGGGCCTTTGTCGCTTCGTCTCATATGATAAGATCGCTTGTTTGCAGCAGCCTCCTCCAGCTGGAAGTCTCGGAAATGTTGCGAACCGGCGCCTCTGCCGCGCAGTTCGCCCTCCCCCAGAAGTGTTGCTGCTATTCCGGACGATGCAATGACGGGGGGGGGTGGGGGCGATTGTGCTCTTTGTAGACGTACTTGGGATTGTACTTGATGCACTTGACTGAGTCACAGTACTCGACATCGATATGAGCTTTAACAAACGACATTGATATGAGCTTATGAGCAACTCAATGCTAGGGGCCTGATATTCGAATATCAGGGGCAGAATAAGAGGAGTGCCACCGACGTACTCGGAGGCCAGCATTCTGAAGAGCTTGGAGGAGTCTGGAGTGACAGGAGTTTATCGAGTCAAAAGGGGTCCAGAGATATTCGAATATCAGGGAATATAGTCAGCCATGAACTTGCCGTGAATTCACTCGAATTCCTTCATGAGACGCGAACTTTTGGGTTATGCTGTTGAACCGTAAACCTAAGTTCCCTTCATGTCTTCTTCCTGGAGGGGGCCCACCACCAGCTTCCAAGCTGTGCTAGGATCGCATGGCCGAGAGCTACTTGCCCAATTTCATGTCGATCGGAGTTCGGATGTCTTCGCAGTCTTGGTCGAATGGCTCAGAGGTTCTTGCCTCGATTCTTTCCAATCAACGGTTAGATCCCCCCGAAGTCGTAGTTCCTGTTGTTCGCCGTCCTTCGAACCAGCGCAACTGGTCCCGCACGGAGCTGTCATCGCTGTCAACAGTGATTCCTGTATGGACGTAGTCGACATCATGAGCGTACCGTCGAAGTCTCTCAACTGCAGATTGTAGCACAGGGTTGCACGTCCTACAACCGGATTCAGATCATCGGTGAATTCCGGTCAGGGGCCTAATGTCATCATCGAGTAGGTTACTTCAATTAGAAGAACATTACGCTTCTATCGAGCTCGGCTGTCCTGGAAATTGATTCTTTGGACGGGGCCGACGGTACTGTTGACTTCTGTAGCTTGCAGCTGTGCAAGGTTGGGTATTACTCACTGAGTAACCCGCAATGAAACTGCGGAAGCGCGTCGTCTGGCAGTTGAGTGACTTTGGCCCACTGAAAAATGCCAACGGCCGTTGATCCTCCCGGAGTCTTACTTTCGCCGACGTAAGTTCGATGTCTCGGTCTTTGGCTCCGAAGGCTGGACTGGCTTTACGTATCCGGACGATCGAAAATCGTAAAATCGTTCAACTTGGAGCAGCTCCGAGACCTTTCCATTCGACCACATTAAATCTCGCGCTTTCATTTCTTCTTTTTCTTCCGGCTCGTATGATGGAGCTGTCCCTAAACGTCAACAACACGATTCGTTGGAGCTCGTCCATAGGCACAATTCCTACGGAGCGTTAAACGTTGAGAACTGGAACCTCGTGTACCTAATACAGGTTCCCCGACAGCTTTTGAACTCCTGCTTAATCTGTGTGGCCGTGCAGCGGACGTACTTCGACTCGGGTTGGAACGCCTGCGCTCGGGCATGAAGGCAAGAACAGCACTCTCGTATACAGTAGGCTACCCACGCATGGAATGCTCGTGATCCGGAAAAACAACCGTTGTCAAGGCCTGCGCGGCTCAACGCGGTCGATACCGCGGCCGGTGCGGTACGCCCAGCGGACGCCCGCGGCGCGTTTGTTTGAATGGTTGAATGCTTTGCCATCCGACGACGAAGTGTTTCGGTTTTCTGAAGATTCTTGCGTTGGAGGACATTTTGGGGGGGAAACGGGTAGCCTATGTCCTTCCTCGGTCGGTTGCGCACCACCACGCGCGTTTTCGGCACGATCCACGCAGAGGTAACGGCGTTTATTCCCGTCCAGCGGGCAACTTGAGTTTGCCTTTTATCTATTTAGATTTTAACCCGAAATTCGTTCGAATACAACCTGATCGTGATCAACGATACCGGCAAGATATCTCGCATACGTTTCTATAGATTTAGAGAAGGCTCCGCACCGTGGATGCCCGAATTCATTTTCGAAAAAGTCCATGACAACTCCTCATCGAGATAGCAAACGGAAGAGCGATAACAGCGACGACAGCTGCCCAGGATAGGCAGGTGCACTCCGAAGCTCAATACGTAGGCCGGTGGACCTGTCGTGAGCCACAGCAACGAAAAATCAGCTCAAGAGGACCGGGAAGCCAGCTTCCGGTTTCTCCGTTAGAGTGATCTTTGTAGCCTCTTCCACTTCCCGTATATGTATATCATCCATTGGCTTCATGGGAACCAAACCAATATGAACCTTCTTCCGAGCTTTGGGATACGATGCCGCGGTTGGTACAGATTTTGAAGTTGAATTGTACTTGAGAGCTGATCCATTGAGCGGAAAGTTCCAACGTTCTACGAGCGTTTTCACCTCATCACCTGGTGATTTATGGTCTGACCGAAGGGGAGCGTTAAAGTGTCAGCTGGCTCCAAGGGTTAATCCAGACCGGTTGACGCTCGAAGCTGAAAATGTCAATTTTCCTTATGATCTCATAACGCTCATAACTTCACTTCATATCCGCGGTAAGCCGTCATATTCTCTCGGGTTGGGAATGCGAGATGAGGTCCACATGCCACGTCATGTCTCATGTAATCGGAAACACGCCTCAGCGCACCACTGACAGGAGGGGTTGGATCGGCTTGGTTGGAGGCTCGATCAAATTCCACGA
Source organism: Neoseiulus californicus (assembly GCA_028455905.1). Lineage (NCBI taxonomy): Eukaryota > Metazoa > Arthropoda > Arachnida > Mesostigmata > Phytoseiidae > Neoseiulus > Neoseiulus californicus. The sequence goes on from JAMQGS010000007.1 coordinate 2,433,247, forward strand.
GGCAGACACTCGGGTAGCTCGCGGATCTCGTGATTTGGAACGCACAAATTTGCCACATTCTCCTCCTTCATCCGCCGGAAAGCCTCAGGAAACCTTTGTATCACACGATACCGAGAGATTATGTACACTGTACACTAGAGTCAAAACAGAGGATGATGCTGAATTTAGCGCGCGGATACCTCATTGTTTGCCGCTGGGAAATGAGTGGCTGAAACAGTCCATCCATGTCAGCGCGCCACTTCCGTTCGCAGGAACCCGTTCGCGCCACTCGACACTGCCATATAGTGCCCGCGAATCAGCTGCTAGAAGCGAGCGTCATGGATGAGTGTAGAAAAAGAAGTGACACGGAATGAAATCTAGAAACGCAGGCGACGAAAGCGCGCGCGCCACTAGAAGGTCATTCGAGATACTGACGTAACGGCTTCCCCTCGTTCTCGGCCGCGAGCGGCTGCTCGGTCAGAGAACGGACAGACCAACCGTCGTCGTCGTTGTCGGGAACGAGAAGCGATCATCTGCGTAGGGAAGAGATTTGGAAAGGGATGCAACGGTTGCAAGTGGACCGTGAGGTAAACACCAGACACGCCCTGCATTCCCTTACGTGTCCACCGAGAATAAGTTCGCCGAGCGAACCCTGCGACAGCAGTGGCTGCCACCACCACACACCAGGCTTCTCTCATCACTTGCCACACGCAACAGACTCTCTCCCCTCTGTGGAGATCGTTCCCGGGCAACGACGTAAAAAATGCAAGCATAGCTGTAAGGTTTCCTTCCAAGTCTGTACCGCGCAAGTGTCCTCACTGCCTTGAAGGTTCTCCCAGAAATATTCATATGGTTCGCAGTTGACTGCGATTCCTCAGCCAGTTCAAGACGATTGTTGATCTCGGTGCGCACTCACACAGTGTCGGTGCTTTCCCTTTCCAGATGCCTCCATGGTTCTGCTGAAGGAGTCTGCGCAGTCCGTTATACGCGCATACGAGCCAAAACCAAAAATATTCACGAGTGAAGCCTTGTCATGCAACTTTACGCTGCCGTTTCGAGTGTGAAAATGCGAGTGAATGCAACGGAAACTACGGACTCGATGAACTACGCTGGTGCTTGACGAGTTACGTTAAGAATTTCCGAGACCCGCATCATCGCTGTCGTTTATGCTCGTGACAATCAAACGAGTCTCCTCCTAGCGATAACTCAGACGGTACCGCGGAAACATCCAGCACCAGCAAGCAGATTCAAAGTCAAGGAAACATGGCAAGAGGTATCTGATAAGATGATAAGCTTTTATGAGTGATATCATATAGCTGGTCAGCTAGGGTCGTTGCTTTTTTGTCGGTCCGGGAATCAAAATTTTCCCTCTCTGTCTCTGAAGCCGATTTCAATCCCCTGAGTTACCTAACCAAGCAAGCCGGAGAACTTCTTCTTCATTCGAATCTTTTTCATACCTAAGAAGACGATGAAACTGTCCCAATGGTGCCGTACGCGTTCTAGGGCCCCTCTATTCGACATTGTAAGATCTCCTGTGTAACTCCTGAATCAAAATGTTTCCTCTCCACATCCCCGAGATTGAGGGCACGTGCTTTGCGGCCAGTAGAAAGTAGGAAGGGTTGTTGTTGTCACGCCTGCCGGGTCAGTGACAAGATGACGTTATCACTGTGAGCCTCGAGCCAGGCCGATAGTATCAGCGTGAGAAACGGAATAGTATCATTAGAAGCGATAACAAGGAGAACAGCAGTGACATCGGTCCTGGTTGTGATTTTCGGAGCTCACGTCCGATTCTCTTGATTTGGCGCGTTTTCTTCCCCGCCTTCCGGGATTTGTGTCAGCGTCAATCGGGTTCAGGACAGCTGTGCCTGAACTCTGGATCACAGGATCTGTGGCAGCGGAGGAGATAAAACTCGGACAAGCATCACGGAAGCAAGGTTCATGGCGAAAGTATGGTTCATCTTCAACTGATTTTGTTTGAATGTCTTTTCAGCCGATTCTTGCATCGGTATCCGACCGGAGGAGCGGAACTTCATGCAACCGCCTCCTTTTCTGGCGAAAAACGAAGCCTTGATCTACTCTCAAATATACACCCGGATGGCATACGGGGATCGCGGCTTTAGATTCGCGGGTGAGTGAGCACGGGTCAATCGTTATTGCAGCGAATCATTGAGAACACATCATGAAACATGTTCATGCTATAGGGCGCCCATTTCAATATGAATCTCGTTACTCTTCTAGATCTCGCGAAAAAGGCGACATCCGACGAAAACACCGCGAGAGTGATCAATCAGAAAAGAGACCCGAAACCAAAGGAGGTTCCTCTGTATCCGACGCTCAAGGGCTCGTTCGGGGAGTACGATACAGATGCAGATTTAGCGTCGCTGCGAATCGTGCCCCGAGACTCGTGCGAAAAACACAGGTAAATGAAATTTTTCGTAATATGTTTCAATCCTTCGCTGAATCGACGAGTTCGATCGAAGTCCGCCGCGCCAGCGGAACGCGAGCCCCTTTCTGCGCATTAGGGACCTGAAACGAGGAATCGAAACGAATTACCCGTCTTAGATAGGCCACGGTCCCTACGAGGAATTGTTCTTGAAGATTACTAGTAGGATTGTTGGGCTGGTCAACATGTTGTTCCCCTCTCACAAACAAGAACTGAATCCGATACTGCGGCTCTGATCGTCGCCAAGCATGTGCTCAAAGCGTTCCGTTGGCATGACCGTCCCGATGTACTCTTGCCGCACTCGAATAAACTGCGATATTGGACGTAAACTGCGTTTTGCGACTCTCAAACTCTCCATTTCGGTCAGAGCCACCGGCCCGCCATGCGCAGAAGCTGAATCGAACCAGCTGCGACGGCATCTGAATTTCTTGTGTGGTAAATTTCGTCTGCGAGCGATGGATGTGGTTACGGTGACTGTCTTATTGCTAATCGTCGCGCTGATAACCAGACGATTTCTCCCAAAACTCGGAGTGCCGGACTGCGGCCATGAGTGAGTTAGTTTCTGGAATCATGGAGAGAGACACATCCTGTTCACATTCTTGGCATTCTCGCTCCGAAGCTGCGGCATTGCGGACGGGTTCTCTGAACGTTTTTCGAACAGCTCGAAAACGCGGGAAACGCACTTCTGCGACAGAGAACTCCCGGAACGTATTCTCCGTGACGCGTTCTGACGCTACGGCCGCATAGACTGATCCACCTGGATCGGGGCGCGGAATAGTTCGCCGGTGCTCGCTTCCTTTTGGCAACCTTGATCGAGAGCCGACGTTTACTCTGCCTCTGTTCCTTCGCTTTGCGGCGGAAAATTTTCTGTGAGGACTCTGAAGCGCCATGGGTTACTTTCGTATCGCCGTCGATCTTTGCTTCGTTTTTCGCGTTGGGGCAGCGAACGCAGTATGCTCGAAATTTATGATATTTCGTCGCTGACTTTGAGCTTCGAGAAGTTCAATTTTTGAGAAAAGCATGTACGGCATGGCTCTGTGCTGTCAGAAAACCAAGGTCAATCGGGAGTTACCAAGGGTTGCCGTGGCTTAAGAACGATGGGAATGACATTATGAATGATTTTATTGCAGTTCGTACGAGCGATTCGGCAAAACATATTGCACTGGCAGACATCATGAAGTCAATGGGAGGCTGGTCAAATTGACTGACGTGAATGGAGTCAACGCGCAAAACGGCAAGCATTCTTACTCAAGTGACGGGACCTGGCTCGATGCGCGGGCACTGTTCCTCGACCCGATTTTCAAATTGAACAGCACATTCAAGGTGAGCAATGATCAGATCTCCAGACACGCTCTTCCGCGGAGTCGCATTTGATCTTGGTGATTAAGGTTAGTTCTCAATGCAAGCTTACGGAAGAGTGCTTTTGTTTTAAGATTCGCAAAATGGGAGGTCCCGGTCAAGTCGAGCTGTTGCCGTGCAGCAACGTAGTTGAATATCCAGCAGGAGAGCACAAGTATATCCTTCATACGGTAACTCCGGCGCTGATAAATCCTTTGCTCGTGGTGGACGCGCTGCGGAACGGCGGATATATTCGAGGTCGGGTCGATAGAACTCCTCTGGAAACGACCTTTCTACTGAACCTGTGTGATCCAGGCCACTACGAGATCGATCTGAGAGTGGGGAAGTGTACCGCGCACCTGTTGCTCTATGAACCGCGACACGAGGGACACCAGTGAGTGCTCAGACTTGAACGTTCATTACATAAAAGACATATATTTACGGTCCCATGATTACGAGTCCGTAGAACCCTATATCAAATCGTTCGCACCATGGTTTTCAGAGGATGCTTTGCCGCGGGCTATTCCTATTTTCTATGCGGTCTACGTAGTCCCACAGTACAGCGAGTGGTAGTCCGAGCAGACACCCCGAAGACTCACGTCGTAATCAGCCGCTCCTATTCTTCGGATTGCGAGTCCTTCACTCAGGGGAATCGGAGAAGTTCGCCCAAGGCTATAGCGAAGATAGTGACACCTCCCCTCGAAGAAATAAATTCTACTACGAGCCATGACTGGGAACAGATACTACGCCACGAAGAGGCGAGCTTGCTGAAAGAGTTCCTGAATATCAAACCCGAGCGGAGTCAGTCGCCCGCGTTGGACGTTCCCACCACGCACCGACATGCCCTCCAGATGGAAGAGCCACTCGTCAGCAAAAGAAGTCTCCTTCGTGCCCTCGGAGTCTTCATCATGGACCCAGAGTGAGCATTACGCGAAAAAATCATCTTCTCCAAGTCTGGGATTTTGCTGAATTCCTATCGCAGAACCTGAATTTGAAATTGGTCCATGTCGTTGCAGGAAAAAAACGGAGCTCAAAATGAGAAACTTCCCCTGCGAGCAATGCGAAAGTGCGCTGTTCAAAGAAATGAGATCCCTGGTACAGAGAACAAACGGTTCAAGCAGGAGAGTTGACGCCAGCCCCACAAAGGCCCCAAAACCCTGCAAATATTTCGCACAACGTTACCGGCTAGTGTCACGCTTCAACGAAAATCTCAATTTGAGGTGAGTGAGGGGGTCTCCGTCGTTTTCATCCACGATGACAGGGTACGCGACTCGTTTACTGAAAATTCTCTATTTTTTCTTCGCAGCGACGTAGCGTGGTTCTCAATATGTCCCGAAGAGATATCAAAACACATCGGACGCCGCATTGCCACATTGAGCCGTAAACTCGGCCGCAAAATTCGTATCATGGACCCTTTCTGCGGTGCAGGGGGCAACATCATACAGGCAGCGCGTATGGATGAGGTGGCACATGCGTACGCGTCAGACATCAACGAATCCGAAGTTCAATGCGCTCAACGGATGGCAGAATTGTACGATGTGAAAGGAAAGTGCTCGTTTGTTGTCAGCGACGTCTTCGATCTGAAACCTCAGTATTTCGACACGATTGACGCGATTGTGTGCAGTCCACCGTGGGGCGGACCCAGCTATCTAGAGGGCGTGTACGACCTCGCTTCGATGGAGCCTAGTTACGATGAAGTCCTGGCACACTGCGCAAAATTCACTCGAAATATGGCATTCCTACTGCCGAGGAATATTTGCATTGATCAACTGGTGAGTTCAGCCGCCGCAGCCGACTCAACGGCTGCAGTGGAACTGGAAATCAATTTACTAGCGGGAAAGCCGAAAACATCGACAGTTTATTATGGTGGACTTGTGAACAAATGAGTTTATCAGGTCGATCGGATTTTTTCCTAATTTTTTTTGTATGATCGTTGATCCTCACCTTTCGGCCCATACTGAATATCCTCGTTCCTGTGAAGTCATGAAGGAGGTTGCGCACAAGTCTTTGTATACTTTAAGCAGAAACCGAGAGTCTTTTTGACTGTTGAACACTGACTTGCCATTTTTGTCCTCAACGCGTTCCCCAACGGCTGAGACCGTCGCAAAATGCTTTCTTGACCCGTGGAAATGTGCCGCCCGAGAACTTTCCCACTCGAGGTCATATATGAACTGTATATACACATGTAAACTGACAAACTTTGTTTGATTCCGGGACACGAGAGCCAGAGCGTCCGTGATGGGTGATCCATCAAACGTTGTCGTGATCTAGGACACAATTCTGCGAGAGGGGGCCTACAATAAGTGTCGGCACTCTGAAATCCGCCGATGCCGATCTGTCGTTGACGCTCTTGGACTCCTTATTGTATCTCATTCTTTTCGTCAGAGTTCCGAGCGATGACAGGAGGAATTGTTGTCCTATTAGAGTTGAAATAAAGTGATCATCGATGTCAACTCGTAGAAAGGTCATCTTATTTGAATGTGAGCACAGGGAGCCACGAAGGACGGAGGATAGATAGACAGTTTCACCTCGGAAACTTGGATTCAGATCTCGAACGTCTAGCAGTGCTCCCGAATTCGCTCATGGCTCCACTGTCATAGGCTGAAGACCATGGAATCGAGCTGTCATGTTCAACTCATGAAATGCATGAAGATGTATTTCGGTACTCCAGCTACCGAATCGCATAAACTGTAGGTGGTTGCGTAAGTTTGCATAAATTTTGGGTCCGAGTGCCCTCCCCGATCCTCTCAGGACTCCTCATCCCGTTCGCAGCAGCTCGAGACCCCGCCAGGATCGGGAACAAAACTCTCAGTGTCCGAGTTGAGGACCCCATTCTCTACCGCTCCTCTCCCCTGCTGTTCTCTTAAATTCCGCAATGTGGCAAGCTTGAAAGTCCTAAGCGTTATACGTTCTCTCGTAGCTCATTCTCGAAGGCGTCAGGGATTCAGCCAACGAACGAAAACGAAGAAAAAAGAGCCTGAGGTTTCCGAAAGTGAAAACCGTCCTTGAACTGTTTTGGAATAAACAGAGTCTTAGAATGATTCATTCGGTCCGTTCCATCAAATTACGCTCGGATACCTTTCGCCGATGCCACACCTCCACTAAGAGAGATCCTCGAGTCAGCGATCGAAAGGTATCCATTCGGCATTCTGTTGGTCCTGCAAGCAATTGCCGTCAAGTTTGAGTATACTGTCGCGTTTCGCGGGGAGCACAATCGGCCGCCAAAATTCAAACTTGTTCGTAGGCGGCGTCTCCAAAGCTGAGAGAGGAGGAAGTGCGCGAAGGGGTTAGTTACTGAAACTCTATACGGACGCCAGCTGTGATAGCGCAGCAATCCTCAATACTGGATAATCTACCGAAGTGCTTCCGCGATTTATTCTCATTTCAATGACCATCGGAAACAGCGAGTCGAATGACGAACGGAATGGGCAGTTCTGGTAGATGATGCTTGTGATCCCTATCTGACGATCTTTCATTGTCAGAGCGGGTGAGTACTTGCTGCCAAAGTTGTTCTTTGTGAGAGCGAGGGGGGAGAGTGATCAGCTGATGAGATGACGGCGGTCGAGACAGGATAGTGAAACAAATTCGTCGATTCGGACGCCGCACACTTCGAGTGATACTTTAAAAGGATCGATTGACGGAAAGTTGGACAGATGACAGTTGCTCTCGACGGAAGCGGCTCTACATTGCGACAATTGTTAATCTTCGGAAAATCCGAGTTCAGCCGAAAGTGGCGATGGGAGACGGCGGGATAGTGCACAGCTTAGCAACCTTTCTCAAGAAACACGGTAAGTTTCGAGCTTTGAAAAGCTACAGTCAAGGTGACAGTTGCATCATCGATTTGTGACGCTCTCAACGAGCGCTGACAAGCATGGCTCAATGGCTGAAGCAACGTCTGTGCTCAATGAGTGCGTACCTGAGGGCCAGTCGTCAGTCTCTCATTCCTGCTCATCCATAGAGCTATGGAACTATCTGTCACTGCTATGATTCCTCGATGATTGCAGTGAGGTAGTGTAAGCTGAGGACGAGGAGCTGTCATTGCCTTAGGTGGCAGAGGACTGCGGGAAATCTTTCTTCCTGACTACATCTCAGAGTCACTGAGTGACCGTGAATGCCTGACTTGTTCGTCTTCGACTGTTGTTTGGTTCACCCACACAAACAGTATGACCTCACTTGAGGAAGTCATCGTGGGATTTCGTGTGGCCCGCGTTGTGCGATTGTGATTACTGTTTCGCTGAGGATCCCACCCCGATGATCTCTAGGTCGTCAAATCTGTTCCCCGGCGCTCTCTATTGTTGGGCATAGCAATACTCTGTCTAGCTTAATACGATAGCTCAATGTTCCATCAGCTGTCAATGATGGCTCTCCGTTACGAATCAGGACGTCGAGCTAATCGGAAGCGTTCGCTATCCTCCTATACCGAAATGACTGGAGTAGAGAGAACTGTTGCGTAACTGCAAACTTTATTGCGATAATGAATCAAGGAAACGCAATCGTATCTCCGCCGACCGGGACCGACTGCTATTAACAGAATGTAAGACCAAGGAAAGTCTCCCATCGTAGCGCATACATCTCGTACATGTCGCTCAGAATAAGTCCCCCTCATTGCTGGTTTGACATTTGTATCCTGGTCCTCGCCAGCGTCTTCGTCGATATCAGCGACGTCGCTTACAATATGCTAGGACTCCGATCGCGTCCTGTGCTTCTGACGCCTCCTGAACGTGCAACACACGAGCTGAGTTTGACTTACTCACTCACGGCTCAGCGAAGTTGTTTTCTCGCTGAGCGATGGGTTTAATGAAATGAAAACATCCGAGACGAATATTGATCGGATGCATGGCATACACTCGACTCGAATCTGCTCTTCATCCTCCCGACGTAATCATGTAGTGCGGTGAATGGATCAAGGTTCATTCACGATAGCAGATAACCCTTATCTGAGATGAGATCCCTAGATAGGGACGAATCGTTCTTATCTTCCGGGATTAGACACGCGTCCTGAGGCTTCAGCGCGGACTCTCCGGGTTTTCTCATTGCGCATATTAATGGATAAATTTCTCGGTTGAGTTAGCTCCAATCGTGGTGAACTTATAGACGTTGGAATTGCCTTGCAAAAATACATTCCTGATGGGACAGTACTCCAGGCATCGCCCTAGCATACAGAGGACGGGAACATGTATGCCGTTATTCACCATCAAACTTTATCCTCGCTTTGCCGTCAACCCAAACCACGCTAGCTTCAACAACGATATTCTCGTTGTCGTTCAAATTACACCATTCCATGGTGATGCCTATTTCTAGACCATTGCCATCCTCAAATCTCACGGACTGCTTTGCTTTGGAAGATCGATCCGCTTTCAAAGTCACCTAAAAGGGGAATTAGGTTAGGATCGAGAGGTATCAGCTTTGCTGGAGAAATCTGCGGAAACCTCACTCAGAAATAGCTGCGAAAACTATCGTGTTGTATAAGATATGAGGAAAATAATACCTGCGGTGAAAGGGATCTCTCTGGTGACAAGCCCTTTATACGGAGAGGTTCTTGTTCATCGTCGACTCCAGCTCCACGATACAGTGCGATTTGTATACGAGTACCGTAGGGGAAAATATACTCTTGATTCAGATTCAGGCTGCCGCTGATGTTCTGATTGATGTAGTATTGCTGCTTGGATTGGGCTCTAGAGTTGGGTACCACATGAATCGAGTACACTCCGGCGAGTAGATCTCCCTGGAAAAAGAACCGGAACGGGACGTAGAGCTTGGAAAAACGCTACTTCTCCCTTGAACTATGAAACACATCGGAAGGGAGGCGAAGGGGAAGCCAGTGTCGCACCGCAATCTGAGCCAACATTGAGTATGTCCTTAGTTATGATAGTGAACGATCTAGTTCGTGGGAAGTGGGATTTACCTCGATGGTTTTCAGCCGGAAGAGGGTTCTAGTTGGTGCTGATCCGGGTTCGATCAGTAAAGGTTCGACTCGTTCCATCTTAACTGACGTAGCGTCATAGTGACCGTTTTCTTTGAATTTCCTCTGGGGCTGTGAACGAATTCGGGACTCATGTAGCACAAGAAGAGAATCTGCACCCCCGGATCCTCGGATAACTAATTCCATTTTGGGACATCAGGAACTCATCTCTATTGTATCATGTTCAGAATCAGCTTTGTGAACATAACAACATAACTTTGAACTCGTTTGAGGTTGACATCATGTCCATACTCACCAATGCAAGACCGACGACTCTATGTTCACTCATGATTGGAGCGGAAATGGAGCTTCAAAAGTTACACGTAGTTCTGGTAGTTGAGATGTGAACCGACTCAGGCTCTGTTCTTGAAGAACTGATGCCGTTAACAGATGGATGAGAGCACTCGGCACGACGAGATTCACGTGCGCTCTCTCATGTGCATGTTGCGGGAGTTAGCAACCCTAGCTAATGGCTTCCGTTCAAGCAGTAGAAGAGCAGCTGCTATGATCGTTCGCTACCCTCCAAGTCCGATTTGAATGTGGTTGAGAGGGGAGGGGTCAAATTACGAACGAAATGAACGAACACCTCTAGCCTGGAGTTTTCATCGAGGCAGTTGAAGATACTATGATCCAATAATCGGTCAACCACAACCATAACCATGATTCAATCGCAATATCCAATTCAGTATGATTAATCGATTCGTTCCAGGTGACAGTGTTCTAAATGGATCGGGCAAATTGAGCCTAACCACCAGCTCCCTATGTCAGTTGAACCGGGCGTTCTCGGTTCTGTCGACCGAGCAGACGGAATCGGACTCTTTCAGGGTGAGAAACTTGATCCTGACTCGGCTTCCGCCGAAGGTCATTCGATGCTTCAGCCGTCACTCTTCTGGTGATCTGCTCATTGTTTGAAAATTTCGGTACATTCCTCGAAGGGTTGCTGCAGCGCGGCGCCAGGTTCTCCTGTTTAGGTTATCCCCATTCAATTCAGGTGTTGTCATCAAACGCGATCTCTGATGTCCTGCAGGAGCTTCTCTTCCTCCACGACATCGTCCAGAAAATCACCAAACTCAAGCTGGTCACCTCGTCACGCACAGTCGAGGTGAGGATCGGGGTTATCTCTGGACCTGGGGTTTCTCATACTGAAAAATACATGTAGGCTGATCGCTTTCCCTTCCACGCAGGCTGAAATCGCGCTGTCTAGGTTCAGATCACTCCGGCATCTCGAGCTTCAGCGAGTTCCCCCCCACCTCATCACTGGTCTCGGATCCACCGCCGATCAATTAGAAACACTGGGAGCGCACAGGTGCCTCTCAGACGTTCGGGTGAGCATTCGCACATCCTTCAGATCCTCGTCTAATATGAATCCTCGAGTGACTCTCGAGCTGTGGTTTCACGGTTTCCAACTTGCAACGCCTTCCTTCCAAAACGAAGGCACTTCTCAAAACAAACGAACCTGTTTCAGCCACTCCTGAATCTCGCGAATGGCGTCATATTGGCCTCGCTCACAACCATGAGACTCTCGCAGAATCTGTTGATAACGTTCGACGGCAGGGATTTCCTGCATACAGCGCCCAATTTGAAAAATCTCGACCTGTCCCATAATCAGATCCAAGAAGTGAGTCCCGATCTCTGGACCACCATAATGATTCTCGACGGAGCATGAAGACCTAGATTATCAGGACATGGTCTGAGGCCTTTCTCAACCAAACGTGTTTCTCGTGTCATTCCAGTTGGACATCTCAGATCTAGAATCACTCGTTTGCGTCGACCTTTCATTCAATTTCATTGCGAAAATTCCCACCCTCCATCGAAGATCCAGCTTCCTGCATCTGAGTCATCTCTCAATGCGGAACAATTTGTTGGAAGATCTGCAAGGGCTCGAAGTTCTGACCGCCTTGAAGGTCCTAGACCTTGGTTTCAACATGATCAGCGAGTTCCGTGTGCTCGAGCCACTCGCGAACTTGATGCAGCTGGACAGGCTCAGCTTGGATGGAAACCCCGTGAGCCTCCACAAAGATTACTTGAAGAAAATAGCCGCGTGAGTCCTGCATCCGGTTTTCTCCAGTGTCCGCTTTCGATATCAACTTCTTCGCGACATTCGTCGGCGCGGCTTGCATCATTGAAGTGTTGATTTCCATTTGCACTCTAGGTGCGTCGCGAAGACTGTCATGGTCGATGGCAAGTTCGACGTTCATAGCGATCGCATGGTCGTGTTGCCGTTGTCCACACCGAGCGAGGACGTTCTACCGGCTAAAACTTACTACGAAGAAACCGCTTCAGGTTCTCGGAGTTCCGTAAGAACTTCGAAGTCCCGCCAACCCCTAATCGGTCAGTAACCGCGATGCCCCTACTGAATGCTTTATGAAATCCATCGTCCGGAAACTTCCCGGGAAAACTATTGAAAGTTTCACTGAACGCTTTTGTTCGTAAACAGGAGATCCATCGATCATCCATAATTCTCTGGAGACCAGTATACTGGAGGGCGCGAACTTCCGGAAGGAGCTCGAAGAGCGCAGAAAACTCGGCGGAGATTCTTGGTTGGTCACTGCCGCGAACGACCTCAGGCTCCCGAACGCTCAGAGCACCCCATACGAGCCGAGAATCCGACCGAAGGAGGACCATGTGGTTCGAAAAGAGAGCCACCAGAGCGGTGAGTTACAGATTTCCGCTTTTCCACCGCGGACGCCGATTACATGAGGCTTTTGGAAGATATCAATCCACTTGGTTGATCACCCTCAGTTTCTCGTTTACTATTCCCAGATGATTGTATCGTAGTGAATGAGGGAACGGCCTCATCGAAAGTTATGGATTCCATAGAGTTGACCATCAACGACGTCGAAACGCAGCCCAGAGGGGCTCTGATGACAACTTCTCAGACCGAATCCGCTGGCGACATGATCGATGAAGAGCTGGGACCACCCCTCTTGGCTGGCGAAAGTGACAAAGAGTGAGGATTCTCAATTCAAGCTCGATTGAATCTTTGATTCCCTCTGGAGACGTGAGTTCAACAACAGGGGCTGAATGAGGGCTAACGTCGATTGGGCTTTCAGAGAATCCCCGACAATCCTGGATGACGCAAAAGCGCTCGAGGTTCTGGATGAGTCCATATTTCTGTCCGCGACTGAGAACGAAACGACAACCGAGGCGCCGTCGATCCCGGAACAAGAGACAGCCACCAAGTGAGTTCCACGTATTCCGACTTTTTCCCTTTGGAAACCAGAAACGCGCATGGCAGAAGAATTAGGGGTTCGCAGGGCTCACTCCTGATGTTTGTTAAGAATGTCGGCGGAAATTCTCAATCTTGAGCGCCCCCTTTATTTGATGCAGATCCGGATCCGATTCGAGCTCCGTAGACTACAGGGTTGAGCAAGATGCGTCAGTTTGGACGAGGCTGAAGGAGCTTCGTCGCTCGGAAGTGAAATACGATTCTTACAACTCATTGGACGTTAAGCGCAGAATGCATTTCGAGATTGATATCCTCGGCGAGGAAGAACATTTTGTGGCAGCGCACAGAGCTTTCATCGTCTTCGGTTCGCGCAGCTTCGATGGTGAGACAAGTGACCAGAGTTCTCGACAGAGTGCAGGGGCAGGATATTTGAGCCAATTGAGAAATATTGCTGACCATGACTGAATCCGGATCTTATTCTGAAGGTTTCATCGCGTTTTCCACCGATCGTCTCTTCCTGATGAATACGACGATTTCCCCGGAGGACTCCCTAAGCTCCAAATCCATTGTTTGGACGGTTCCGTGGGACAAGATCTCGAGAATCACCGCTCAGCTTGGAGCTCAAAGTCTGATTGTGGAGGTCTACGAAGGCGTCGAGACGAAATGGGCCTTGGTTTACATCGGCGACACGAACTGGTGCAGTCAACTCGCGCAGAAACTGAATCGTACGTAATGCCGATTCCGAAGCTTCGACCGATGGAATCGCCCTTGAGACACGACTACTGGATGTCGAAGGCTGACGTCGTCTTTCTTCTTCTTCCAGTGTTCCACAACGCAAGCTTGAGGCGATCCGAGGTTACTCAGAGAGACCTCTTAGCATCGCTGCAACTCGATGAGCATCCGCTGGAATCCTATTCTCAGGTGACCAGCTTTTTGCTTGTGATTAGCTGATGAGGTCATTCGGGCGTCAAAACCTGGAATCGTTTGGAGAGTGTTCAGATTCGGGTCGTTCGGCCGCATTCTCGAAGACTCGATTGTCGACAAGTAGAATCTCTATGTGGACGGCGGACTTATGTTCGAGGAATTATTGCAGGGATATTGGGCCCTGATAGATGATACCGGAGCTCTTCCAGCGAGCAAACAATATCTGTGTGTGGCCGTGGCCGCCGAGGCCATCGTTGTGGTCCGGGAGACACACGTCGAACCCGAAAAGGTACAAACTCCATCTAGAATTATGCGCTGCTCGACAGACAACGGATCCTGCCGTTCCATATTTAGATAGGCATTCCTCGTTCGCGGCACCGCGAGTCGGGATCGAAGTTTCATGTTTCGAACATCGACGTTCACGCGTAGCGTTCCTTGTGAGATATCGCTGGGTGCGGATCCAAAACGGAAAAATAGCAGTGGTTGAATGAATGTGGAGTCGTCGAGAGTGACACACTGCCCGATGAGCGAGTGCAAGTTCGGAAGAGCTTGAATCGATTCTCTTCGAATCGAATCTTAAGTTCTCTGCTCCCTGGACGACGAAATCACCCGGAAGAGTCGAGAGATCTCCCGACGTTATTACCACATAATCTGAGATAATTGTGTCGGTAAACGATGAGGCACGCGAGCTTTAAAAAGATACGGGCTTCCGTCCTGACAGCAGATACTCGTGTTGTAACGGAAAGTCTGCCTGTAGTGGAAACATGCCCTTTGTAGTGTTCCGCCCCACAGCATATGGTGGAAATTTCGACTTTGGCGTGGAATCTTCTCGAGCTCTGAGCGATTCGCTCAGTATGCAACACGACTCAACTTGACCCGGATTGAGTTCCCGCTAGAAAGGCGCGCTGGATCTCTGCCACCCGATCGAGCGCTGAGGAATATGAGCATTCAGCTCGAGCCACCGAACTCGACTATCGTTCGCCCTCCACCAAAGATGACGTCTTACGTGGGTTCCGCGTAACCTTATCTTGTTCTCGCTTGAGGGCAACCCAGAGAGTAAACACGCAATCGTATCACGAGAATCCTCAGCTTCGTCACCAGGTCACGGAATCTACAGATTGACTCGATTTAGCAACAATCTACACTTGCAGTTTCGCTTCGATTCCGAAACTCGGAAACATTTTGCTCAACTTGCCCTCCGATACTTTGTGTGTCGGTATATTCACTGGATTGCTTGAGGAGGCTGCGGGTGCTAGTCGGCGTTCCTTCTCAGCGCTCACTGATTTCTGTTCTACAGGTCAAATTCACCGAAGTTTGCGTCCAGTCTGTAACCAACTTGAGCTCCGTCTCGATAGACGAACAGAACCCGAACATCGCGAACTTGATCTTCACTGACGAAACCTCGAACAGGGACCAGGTTAGATTCGGAGCAGGCAGCGTCGACGTCCAGTCCAAATCGAATGGAAAGTATTCGCCCTGGAAGTTCTAACGACGCCAATTCCGAATTGCAGGTTTGGTACTTCGAAACGTCCTCTGTTGGATCGTTATTACACTTTATTGAGAGTGTGAGGAAGCCCTGGCAGGATATATTCGACGTGGAACTGCCTTTAAGTTATATACCATCGCTCGGAGAATCCTCATGAAACCCACCGGGAAGTCACAGTGAATCGTTGTTGTTTCATCCACCTTTTCAAGAATGTTCCTCCAGAAGAGAAAGATCCTAAACGAACGTGATTCAGTGGCGCCGGATTGTATAAACTGGCGTGAAGCTCATCACTGATGACATCGAACACTTTGTGGATAACTTGAACCCCAACATTTGTATACGATATGAGAGTATGAATGGGAATCTAACGTTCCTCACGGACTGCGCTGCTCACGAATAAACAGCGTTTTACGATACGGAGTCTCATTCAAAGTTATCTCCCTCATTCGGGAGAACATTCACCTCTATCAGCGCTGCGTAGAAGCTGTAGATATCTCGTTCGCCGGGGCACGCTGCGGGAATGACTTTGTTTGGCCCCGAAAATCGAGGTACAGGGCTAATCGCTCTGCTCGTGAGCCCCAAATCGGTAGCATTGTTCTCGATGGAGAAAGTGCTCAAGTCGTTCAATACCTTCGAAAACTCAGATCCTCTTTATTTTAAACCTGATTTCCCGTCGATCGAAGAAAGACAGATGACGACGGATAAGACACATTCATAAATGGATGAGAAAACATTCCCGGACACTCATGTATGGTATATGCGATCGCAGGTAGAAAAAATATGAAACTTGGCGTCGAATCGCCACCGTAACAGGCTATATGATCCAACACAAACAGCATCGAAACTGAAACGACATCATCTTTCCGATTTCGCACGCACGCAGGCACGCAAACGATCAGTCGTATGTACGTGGATAGCTATTCTTGTGGGTATTTACGCGAGTTGATGACATGAATATCTGAATGCATCCAGGCAGGCAGGTGGTGCGCTCAGGGCACGAGACTTTTGTGCATGATGCATGGAGCTATGCATGTGGAAAAGTCAAAGATATATCGTTAGGTCCTTCAAAAGTCCAACTCTCTTTGTGTTAGTTATAAGACGAATCACACTGGATCACAACACGAAATTCTAGACTTCAAATCGCGCTCCCTTCGGAAGGGCATCAGAACACCTTGATGATGTCTGCGCGCGATTTCCCGACGCCGATGTATTGCACGCGAACTCCGAGAAGAGCCTCGCACTTCTGGACGTAGTTTTTTGCATTCTGTGGGAGCTCATCAAAGGTCCGACAGTTCTCGGTCGACTCCTTCCAGCCCGGCATCGTAACATACTCGACCTCTACTCTCGCAAGTTCATCAGAGCTTGCCGGTGGTGTTTCCAGAACTCGGTCGCCGATTTTGTACTTGTAGCCGATTTTGAGTTCGTCCAACACGTCGAAAATGTCCAACTTCGTCAGACAAAATGCGGTGTAGCCATTGACCAAGGTTGAATATTTCAGCATGACAATGTCCAGCCATCCACATCTGCGCGGTCTACCAGTGGTGACGCCTCTCTCGCCACCGCGTTGCTGCAAGAGTTTGCCAAGGTCGTTCGTCAACTCTGTCGGAAAAGGTCCGTCTCCAACTCGCGTGCAGTAGGCTTTGAACACTCCGTAAACCGAACCAACGTAGCTTGGAGGGATTCCGATTCCTGTGCAAACTCCGCCGACTGTACAGTTGGATGAGGTCACATATGGATACGTTCCGAAGTCGATGTCGAGCATGGCAGCGTTGGCGCCCTCGACCATGATCTTCTTCCCAGCTTGAATTTCCTCGTGAATGTACGTCACGGTGTCCTTGACATACGGCCGGAGCTTGTCGGCATGCTCCTTGAGAGTCTTAAGGCTGCTTTCGAGGTCGACGTTGAGGTCTTTGAACATGCGCTGATGGAATTCGACGAGCGTTTTGAATTTCGTCTCGAAAACTTGCCACTCTCCGATCAGATCGCAGATTCGAATGCCGTTGCGCTGAGCTTTCGAACTGTAGGTGGGTCCGATTCCTTTCTTCGTCGTCCCGAGGTTCTGTTGTTTCTTGCTCTTCTCCGCTTCGTGCAGTCCATCGCACTGCTGATGAAAATCGAACACAAGATGCGCTCTGTTCGAGACAAACAACCGATCGATGAGCGTGAGTCCAGCGTCCTCAAGACTTTTGATCTCGTCAATCAGTTGACCAGGGTGGACAACGCAGCCGTTTCCGATGACACCGATGCACTTCGGGTGGATCATACCCCCGGGAATCAGATGGAAATGGTAGTGTTTACCTTCTACGACAACGGTGTGACCCGCGTTGTTGCCCCCTTGGCACCGAGCTACCAGGTCCACCTCGGAAGCCAGGGTGTCAACAAGCTTGCCCTTGCCCTCGTCGCCCCACTGACTTCCGAGGACCACTGTGATCGAGTTTCGAGCCAGTTTCATGTTGCTGGCTGGTCAGTCCTTGCTGAAAGTCACTCAGAATGTCGCGCAGCACCAACACTGCTCTACGCGATGTCCTATGTCGACTCTTGCTCCGGAACGCCGCAAGCACACTTCACGTGCACGGTGGTGTTAAGCTCCGATGAGAACTTGTCTGATTCTGAACTGAGTTTCAGACAGCGGTCATTCCACTATCGACTACGAGAGCGCGAAAGCTTCTGGTGGAACACACTCACACACCTGGCGCTTTAAACCGCCTCGACCCAAGAGCAGACGGCCTCTCTACTTCTCGTGTGTGCGCTCTTTTCTCAAGCAGTAGCAGCGCTCCAAGCGGACATTCGTACAACTCATCGCCACGGCTTGAGCTGCTGGAACCATTGCGCGGTTTTCGCGGGGCGCCCAGATTTCAGCCGAAGGCTGATTCGAGAGCCAGGGCAGGTCCCAGCGAGAACTTGATTAGCGCGGACAACCGATTCCGGCGGAAGGAAACTTTGAGCGGACACCCGATCTGCGCGGACAGCTGATAAAAGCGGATGACCGATCTGCGCGGACGGCTGATAAGAGCGGATGTCGATCTTGGCGACTGACCGCTTTGAGCGTGATAGCTCGTTGGTTCAGCGGGAGCCGAGACTCACGATTGAGGGTTGTGACTCACTCAGACAAGATGGGCTCGACGCACCGACTTTCTCATCGTTCCGGAACGGCGCCTGGGGCGACGACGAACTTTGCCTACAATTGGTCTTGCGGTTCTTGCGAATCCTCGGCTCTTGATTGTCAATTCAATTCGATTTCAAGTTCTCAATTGGGCTCTGATGGGCGACTCTGCTAGCGGGGAATTGATTCTGTTTGGAAATACTAAGAAAATGAGTGCGATCGCAACTCGGCCATGAGGCCATTAGCGAGCACTAACGAACATCAGATCTCAAACACTTGAATAAATAAAGCGAATGTATTAAAAAAAAACTGAATCTGAGGTGGGTCACTCTCATTCACAGTGAATCGAACTCGAATAATGGTCTCGCTCTCTGCCCGTTACTTCACGCAGTCGGCAGGAGTCGTAAAATGCTTACGATCGTGAATTTCGAGCTTTCTTCACGATAAGAGAGTTCAGTAGGTTCAGCATCGTTTCACTGATTGTGAGAGCGTGGCAGTTCGTCTCTTGCTGATCTGAAACCTGGGACCGAGTACTTGCACCCGACGCTTCGGCTGTACCTCATGACGTCTGTTTGGATGCCGGGCTCATCCCTGGCTCCGGATATCCAAAAAGAATGAATTGAGACCTAAGGGCGTTATGATGTCAGGCAACGGTGACCACTCTCGATCGAAAACTATAGCTCTGTGGTGGGCTGGACTTTGCCTCCGACTCGCTCCGCTTTGCGGACCACCATGCAATAGCCATGGACTTCCAGATATTCGTGACGCTTCGATCATAGCAGCTTCGCTCCTGCGTCAAGTAGAATACTCGTGAAAATTGATGAACCGATATACTTTGGCATCAATCCTGTTCCAAACATGCTTGATGTTGCTGCTGAAATGACGATGAGTGATATCAGCCACTCCTTGACTGAGCTATCCCATGGGGAACAGGGAAACATTCGACGCGAACGCCATCATGAGAAGCTACATGCGGAAAGTGAGATGTGAGATGTAAGTCAGCCCTACGGTAACGAAAACTCAAGTGCTGGGTGCGGCATACGGAGCAGAACGAACGAAAGAGAGGGGAACTAAATCGATGCCTCGCATTTCACCCAACGATGGATTATGTGAATAAATATTCTAATCGAACGGCTTTCTCGAATGAGGTTGTAATTCAGTGCCGCGACGTAACAAGTTTCTGCTCTTTGGCTCTGTCGGCGTAAAATGAATTGATAATGAGATCAAACATGTATCATCGTCCTTTATAGAGTATCGTCGTAATCACTTTTAAAATGAACAGAAGTTGCCGAATTAAGGGGAAAATGCAGCATCCCCTTATAAGGCTCCGTGGTGCGTTGAATCCTCTGGAGTACGTTTAGACAGGGAATCATACGTCTGTATAGCTGGAGATAGATCATTCCAAGCTCGGGTATATCGAGTGAAATCCACAACTCGTGTTGTGAACATCGGCAACAGTTTCGCAGGCGACAGTGCGAAACGCGGAGAGTAGCGATTGGAGTTACTTCACATTTTTTTGAATTAACCGAGCGATCGTATTGAACCCCAAAAGAGATCTGCATCCCTCTAAGCCTTCAAGACGCGCTGCAGGTAGGTGGAGCGGTTCAACGATCTACGCCGGAGGGTACGACTGAAAACGCAAATGATACAGAAGATCCCGACGGGCCCTATGGTTTCAACCCCGACGATCGATCGAATGAGAAGAGGTCTCCGTGGACCTTGCACGGATGCTCGGATTGGTGGATCGCCCGGATTGGATGAGTCTTCAGCAAAGATAGATTTTGATGAGGGTAAGTAAAGTATCCCGGTATGGAGGGTGTAGTCCTAAAACAGTCATCATCGCGCACGTCTCGGTCATTTTCGTTCAAAGTGGTGGTACGCTATGTCTGGCGCGATGTATGAATTCGTTCACCGTCTGAACGAAGACCTCGGGTTCAGTTGAAAACATTTCGGCTGCTTCTGTGTTCAATGGATCTTCAAAGTTGACCAGGTCGCCGAAGAGCGCGTCGAGTCCCAGAACGAGGTCTTTCAAATGGCGCGTCGGGGTCCAGCCCATGTTATCCGCAGGTGCTACCCTGAGAAGAGAAAGGCACACTTGACCTCCGGGGTGGGCGATGTTCGGGTGCCAGATGGGGGTCAGACATTTCACCTGTTGAGGCAGTTCCACGGTTTGTTATTGATTCTCATGATGCTCAATGCGCGGCAAGGCCAGGCATGCCGGCTGATTGAAGTGCCAGAGTAAATTCCGCCTTATCGGCCCGCCGGAGATTAATATTACTAATAACTCATTCGACGCGAATTTTTCAATGGCCACCGGGTTCAATCCAATTAGGCTTCCAGATGTTCGGCAAAACGCTACTGTATAAATGGAGATTGGAAGTAATTGCGCTGGAGGTGTTCCCGAGGTGCTGAGCTTACCTTCGGGGGAGACATATTGTAGTCTTCCGGTACCAGCACCGAGAAAGCGTATGTTCCCTGTCTCCACATGCCTTCATTCGGTGTCACATAAACACAAAACTGATGGAGAACGTTCGGGTTCGGGAACTGCACGTGAACTGTGACGGGCAACACTTCGGGGTTCAGGTCCATCACCTGTAATCTCGAAGTCAGGTTATCGCAAATCAGCGTGTCGGATCGAGTCGGAATCTGAACATGATCATCCTTCTCATACGGGGCTTCAATGTGGTTGGGAGAACTCTTATATTCATTGCTGGAGCGTCGTCAGCGTAAAGTTCATGCTTGGCTGATCCCCCTTTTCGGGATATTTCTCCATGAGACTACGCGGAACTGCTTGTTGCATTCTCCCAAAGGAGTGCTTCATCTAATTGCCGGAGTTATATTGTGTTTCAAGCCTTCAGATCATAAAGTATTCTTTCTGAGCTGAAATTTGCACCCCTTCCTTTCGGACAAAACTCACTTCTTTCTGCAGGAGCTTGTCTCTGATTGTGGTTGGCATCTGAATATGGTTGGGGTTCGTCAACTGTATTTTTCGGGTGGATAATCGGCCGTCTCGGTTATCGTCATCGCCCTCCCTGGGCCGTTTTCGAATACTGATCATGGCGGACTTATGAAGATTCCTTTATTGCTTGCCGAGTCGTTGAAATCTTGATCAATGAGCGGCCCGAGATCGAAATCTGATGGGATAAGTTATTTCTTCGTGAAAGGTTGCCTAACTCAAAAGGAGAGCGATCCAATCCTCCAACGTTGAACACGCGATTGAGGTTCGTGTCGCAAAGATCCTGCTGTATTCGTTGCAGCGCGTGAAATGTCACTCGAAATCTTGTGTTCAAGCATCCGAAGTGGGGAATGATCTTCTACAAAATCTAACGATCGTATTATGATCGCCAGCAAATCTGAGATGATGATACATGATTCCTCGAATCAACATCACGAAGCAAGGCTCAAGCGTTTCGTTCAAATGATGAAGTACACGAGGCACAAACCATAGAATCGGAGCTTACCGTTTTGTCGGCGCTTCCAGCAGCCACGCGCTTCGAACGAGTGCAATATATACACGACAGAACGGAATCTGGACTGGGATTGTTCGAGTATGCCGTTTGACCTCCTCCCTCTGCTCGCTGTCTATTTTGTACACCGTGGTGTCAATGTCTCGCGCACGTTTGTTCCTGTTTCTTGGACACGTCCCCTTGGAGAGGTTGAGAGCAAACAGCTGTTCAAGAGGATGATCGAACTTCAACCATGGAGGAGTCAGGATACGAGCCCCAAAGCGATCCCGAATGGTCGCGGAAGCAGGACTCCCGTCAACAGCGAACGGCAAGATCCGCAAACAGAAGCCGATTGCGGTGGACCACCTCGGCTCACACCTCTATTCCTTCGTGCTGAGCCTCGAGAATTCGTCACTGGCAGAATCTCGTTGGTCTGGTTTTCTTTTTGCTCCGGGCATCGACTCTGAGTTGTAGGTTTTGCAAGTTTGCCACTTAGATCTTCACTCTCGGGTCCATCAAAGCTGAGGGTGCGAGAACAGTCGGTACCCAGGCTTCATGGTCTTTCTGGACAGACCGTGAGTTCCGGAAGGAGGAGGTTTCGATCCAAACTTCCAAGCTCGAATGCGTTGAGCTTCGAGCTCAATCGGGAAGCCTTCCCGAAGTTTCATCATTCGCACAAGATTTTTGTCACAAGTTGCGGTCGCAACGCATAACAAAGACAATCACGTTTCTGTTCTATGAACACCCGGGTTTATTCACTGTCATTGATTTTTTGCACTCCATAAGGTGAATGCTCTGCATCGTTCAAGTGGTGGGAGTCGGACAAAGAGGCTTAACAGTAGCTGCCATAGCCTCTCGAACCGTCCCGTACCTTGTTTGAGTCGACTCGCAATTTGATACGTTGGGAGTTTGATGCATAAGATTCTGTCTGCTCACAACGCTTCTTTTCGGTCGTCGAACTTGTGCCGCCACCAGGCCTAATCAGGCCGTGAAGACTTTATCACTTCATCATTTTCCGGCGATCCATCCGCATTGCTCCGTCTCGTTCGGATCCCTCAAGAGTCTCGTAGCATTGGAAAACGAAGACGTCCTATTTTGGGAAACGGCTCTTTCTCCTCGGAACCGAAAGTTCGAGTTCAATCCAAAAACATCTGTCTAGCTAGCGAGAACTTCCCGAGGGACTCCTTAAGGTGACTGTTTGAGAGGAGCTGACTAAAACACTCCGGCGTACGGGGATCATCCGATATTAAAAGGGATTTGTACACGAAACACAGGATTTCGACTCAATGACTCGGACAAGTGATGATATAATGAATATACTAATGAGGATGATGAGGATGATTCGCATCTTGCACTCAACAAAAAAAAAGCACGGAATCGTCGACTGGGGCGAATGTCGAGTTCCGGATGTTACTCAAGGGATCGGCCGGCACCGATGATCAGCCTCTGCATTTAGTTGAAAGGAAGTACCGCGGTTTCGCGAGGAAGGGAATTAAAATTCAGCTCTATAACGACTCAAATATCGATAACGAATGCTCAGCGTGCTTCGAAGACAAAAGGTGAAAATGCTGAGGAGACCAGTGCGCTACGCGCACAGAGGAGGAATTGTTTGCTGCTTCATTTCGCGTGTTGGCGCACATGATCACGAACTCTCCGCTCGAACAAGTCGGGACTGCGGCGGAACTCTTGCGCGGCATCTATATTCAGAGGGTCATCAAAGTTCACGAGGTCTCCAAAAAGTCCGTCGAGGCCTAGAACGATGTCCTTGAGACTACGCGTAGGAGTCCAACCCATCCCGTCGCCGAGTGCGGTTTTCCGCAGGAGTGATAAGCACACCGCGCCGTGGGTATAGTGGATGTTTGGATGCCAAATGGTTGTTTTGCACCGAGCCTGAAGAAGGAATCCCGAGTGAGCAGCGTGGTTTTACCGAGTCCAACGATCGTGGACCGTGGTGTGTTGTAGCATGTGAGAGGGAGAGACTTTGGTCATGGATTCAATATGAAAAACTCAAACAAACCTTCGGTGGTGACATGTTGTAGTCATCCGGTACCGTGACTTCGAATTCGAAATGGCCTCCTCTCCAGTAGCCCTCGGTGGGCCTTATGTGCACCAAGAACTCATAAAGTATATCTGGGTCTGGAAATTCGACTTGAGCCGTCGGTGGGAGCACTTCGGGTGTGAGTTCGGCGACCTGCAAGATATTTCCGATTCTATGAAATCTTGTCCAAGAAAAGAAAATTTCGGTAGAGAAGGCTCGGTGGGCGACGAAGTCCTGGAAGCAAGCGGTCGGAGCTCCAAGAACACTCACTTGGCGTGGTAAGAGTGCGTCGCGGAAACTTGATGGGTTCGATTGTCGTTCAGGGGTTCGCGAAGGGTCTCCATTCTTTTTGAGTCTTTTCGCCAAAGTTATCATGATCCCTGCGGCAGATGGATGCGTTTCACATTAGAGTGTATATCTGAGTAGACGTGGGAACATCCGGCAATCGAACATGACTTGGCATTTCAGCGAAGATTATTTGAGCCAACTTCTTCCCAACTGAAACTCGACAGTTCCCGAACTCTGCCCAAGTTCGACCCGACATGGTATCCAGATTAGGATCTTATCCAAGTCATGATGCAGTTTCGGAGACGCGCGTAGCCTACAAGATTCCTCACTCACCTAAGATTAAAATTCGATCAAATTTCTCTGATCTCGGTGACCGAAGATTGCTGCATAGACGGCCCCTGCGTTCCTCTGATATTCAACCTCACCGTGAGAATTTCATCTGTCTTCTTGAGGGTCCCACGCGGTGAGCCGGAGGTCTCTACGTTGAATTCCCGGTGGAAAATCAGCCTCGCACCTCACAGCACCCTCCAGAGTGAAGCTTCTTCGCACAAATCACAGCAGTTTTCAAGATATTTCATTATTTACGTTTTTCGAACACAAGAGCAGACGACAGTCAGCGGCGCGTCAATACCAGAGAGTAGCAGCAGCGGTGTAGGTACGAATGAGTAGCCCTGCAAAAATAGTCAGATTGGCGACAAATTGAGTGGCCACATGTGTGGTCAGGGATCGTTCAGTTTTGCCAGGTGCTAGGCCAGCATCGGCATTGAAATTCAATTCGACCCGAATCCTTTCCGCAATCGGTCAATCAGCGGAGTAGACGGGAGTTTTGTTGGCTTCCTTCGTGACTGCCTGAAACAAGTCTCATGTCCTGGGGAAGAGGATCCTCCGAGCAGTTTATCACCGCGTCGCAGGATTCATCGCCTCAACACCTCAGATACTCCTCGGCTATCGAGATCCTTTCTCTTGATTTCGTGAAGTGACTCGAAGATGCTAGAGGCTAGAGGGTCGTCTTCGCGACGAGAGCCCGATCGGCCGTTTCGGAAACGATATTCTAGGGCAGGGACGAATGGTCGAAATCTTGCACAATCATAACACATCAGAGCCTCGACCATTCGTACACAGAGCACCTATGTGTATTGAGATCTACTTGAGTGGAATTCGTTACTCAGTGTACCGAGACACGACCGATGAGGAAAATTCGAAAATTATTCGAATTCGGAAATAAACAAAATGAAAATGTTATTTTGCAGTAATCTCTGCTTATCTGCTCGGAAATTATATCGGAATTATTCGAAAGTGTGGGCAGGGGTGTATAATCGCTCAAGTCCGATGGAAATGACCTCCAGCCAGAGTCAGGAAACCTCCCCCGGATCTGTGCTGAGGAATTCGGTTGCGCGGGCAGTATCGAGAGGTAGTCCGCTCATGCCGTGAGGCCTGTA
This sequence comes from Neoseiulus californicus, assembly GCA_028455905.1. Lineage (NCBI taxonomy): Eukaryota > Metazoa > Arthropoda > Arachnida > Mesostigmata > Phytoseiidae > Neoseiulus > Neoseiulus californicus. The sequence continues at coordinate 2,458,862 of JAMQGS010000007.1, forward strand.
ATGATCTCATCACTCTATCAGGTTGTTCGGGGATATGCCGTCCCATCCGAGGATCGAAAAGCGATGCGATTATCAAGAGGGCAGCAGTCTAGCGGGGATGTCCAGGACGACCTTATCGGCTTGAAACTTCCCTTCGAAGGCCTTTTTTTTCGATCAAGCAACTCGCAAAGGGTAAACCCCATGATTCTGTGAGGGCGAAAAGAGGGGAACGTAACAGTAAGGAAAAGATAGAAAGCCGTAAGAGAGGAAAATGCGTTTACATACGACCCAAAAGAGTGAAAAAAAATGTTCAACTGGCGTGTGGGCGGTTACACACCGCTCGCCCGAAAACCGGTCGTCCGAAAACCGATCGCCCGAAAATCTAACCCAACCTAACCCATCCTGCTCAATGTGATTCGGGCTGGGCAGCCATCAGTTTTCGGGCGAGCGGTTTTTCGGGCGAGCGGTTTTCGGGCGATCGGTGAGTCACCGTGTGGGCATTCAGTACGGCGTCAGTACAGCGGTGCACGTTTGTGTTGGGAATTTAGAATCGCCATGATCTGATATCGCGCGGAGCACACGAAACTCGCTTCCAGAAGATTCGCGGAGCTAACTTCCTCATTTGCAATACTCGATCACTATGAGCCGAGGGGCAGGAAATTTTTTTTTTTTGGTCCTGTTGACTGAGGAGAGCTTTAAAGACTCGGAGCGGACCAGAGAGGAAGCTACGGAGAGTCTATCATGGTCTGGGAAAAAAACTAGGCCAGAAAATGCTGCGTGCCTTCGAAGGCTGATGCAGCAGATCATCTGACGATGTCGATTCACCAGTGAGCCACGCAAAATATGGTCCCCATTTGGAGTTTGGGGAGCTCAAGCTACAATTGCTATTCCCTCGCGCCCGACTGCTAGATATGACTGCCGGTCAAACCCTCTACTTCATGTCAGTTCTAGGATGAAAAGGGCCCCAGCCTGAAGGCTGATTCTGCGTTCAACACAAATCATCATCAACACTGTGGTTATCTTTTTGAGTAATTGCCGTTATTTCCAATTAATTCCGGAGGCTTGTGATCCCGATCCTCGTTCTTCGCTCGGTGCCCACACGTACATATGCCTCACGGTAGCGAATTCATCATCCGGGTTGTTCAGTTGATGGAATCAGGTAACAAAGTTGAGATGCCAAGTGCGAGTATCGCGCGAAATTAGTTAGCTGTCATCAATAGGGAACGGTCATCATCTGGGCGCCGACGAGCGCAATAATCTACGATTGTGATTGTTCGCAATCAAGAGAGATGATTTCATCGCAAACCCCCTGATTTCCCCGGTACATAGGTCCGTTGACCACAGTCGGTCTTCGCGCCACCGAAACAGAGCCGGAGAAGGAAGAAACTGGTGTTGTGCTTCTTGCTCGGCGGACGATGAGCGGGTGGCCGTCTGCTAGGTTCGCAAGAAGCGGCTTCCACCACCACAGGGGGACACCGGTCTAGAGGTTCACGCGCTCAGCTGTGTTTGCCGTTCGGAGGATTTCCTCACCGTCTGTGACATGACATATTGAAATCCAATGTGTGAAAACCTCTTCAGGAGTTCTCGTAATCCTTGAATTGATTTTTCCTCGCCTCAGTTTGAGCCGAAAACTTTCTGGCTGAGAGCTCCTTATAAGGTATCAGCTGATCCGATGCTTGTACAACCTGAAGCACCGGGAATAAACTTCACTGTCAACGGGAGATCAACGTTTGAATTCATTGAGCGTGATTTGAGGTCCTCGTTTCTGCCTCGCTCTTCCGCGTTTCGGAAGTGAGCCGAGCTCATCGCCAGCCGCCGGCTTCTGGGTTGAGGGAAGACACTGCTGTTTTCACCGTAGAGTGCGCCGGGTTCCAACCTGAGACCGGTGGAGAGGGTTGCTCAGGCTCGAGCTGGGAACCGTAGGAATCTTTTCGCTTGGGGCCGCATTCTGCGCTGGTGAAGCGATCACGTCTTGAACTCTGTCTGATCCAACCGTCTCGAAGACAGCGCAGTGCGTCCCATTCACCGGTCATTCGAGAAACAGCATTTCCAGGTGAGAAATTGTGGAGCGAATGCTCGAAATATATTCTGTTTTCCGGACCAGAGGCAGCGCTCGCAGTTACACCACGCTGCCCGGACCGGAATGAATCAGATTAAGGCTTCGAGCAGAATGCGAATGTGATCCCTGGACCTGACAGTGTTCTCTTCAATCCTTCCCAGGACGTGATCCATATTGCCATGGGAAAACATAAGAAAAAGCCAACCCAGGCTCCATCGGAGGCTACTGAGCTATCCAAACTCTTAGACCAGCTCATGAATCGTGAGTTGTTGTGCAGGTTCTACTTATCTGTTTTCTTTGTCGTACATCTTCCCCGTTCATGGCAATTTTCATTCCAGTGACCATGCAAGATGAAAAAGTCGAGCTTCCTCGAGACGTGTTGGACAACTTTGCTTCGATACGCAGCCTCATTGAGCAAATCAGGGCACTCGAGAAAGATTTTGACGAAGTTCCCCACCGCAATGAAGAACTCCTCCAGCAAATGATTGATTGGGGGATACGCTTCGGATGCTATGTCAGGAGTATCGGCGTGAAGAAGATCGATGATGAAGAAAACTACGGCGTCTTCTGCACAGAATCGCTGCAGGTGAGTCGGCGAAGCTAACCGATCGCACCTGCGTTTCCGGCCAAGGGCACGTTGTGGCCGAGGGTTTGGGAACATTTTCTTCAAAATGATGGTTTTCTTCCAGGACTCCGACATTTTCCTTTCGGTGCCCCTGGACCTAATGATGACATCTGACTGCGCAACGGAGAAATCGCAGTTCGGACCCTTACTGCGCGAAGACCCGATTTGCTCTAAAATGAGCAATGTCTGTCTGTCTCTGTTCCTGCTAAACGAGTTGGCAAAAGGCGAGGAGGTAAGAATTACTCCGTACTCCGTTCAATCCCTTATACGATCTCTCTTCCTGTTCTCGAGGGCGGAGGTCAAGACTTTTCACCATGATCCCCTCGTCCTGAATCGGACCTTGTCAACACACAATTCTGTTCACAGGGGTTCTGGCATTTCTACATCCGTTGCCTGCCAGCTCGGTATTGCACGGTGCTTTACTTCACGGAGGATGACATGAAGTTCCTAAGCGGATCCACAACTTTGGGTTCGTACCGCTCAACTGCATTAAACTCAGAGTGTTAAAACCCGGCATCTATGGGCTCATTCAGCCCATGAGCTTCGGTCTCAGGTCCTGGAGACAGTCAAGCTAACGATAACTCTTGCAGACTCGGCGTGCAAGATGTATAGGTCGATCGCTCGACAGTACGCATACTTCAAACGAAAGTTCCTGACCGATCCAAAATGGAAGAAGCAACCAGCCGCCAAGCTGTTCACGTATGAGGCCTACAGGTTAGTCTGCGTTCTCCGGTTCCTCAGAACGAGAAGAGAAGAAGTTCCTCGATGGAGCCCGCAATGCCGCACATGGAAACTGAAATTTTGCAAAGGCTTGTTTGTGCACCAGAGTTACATGCGAAGAAAAAGTTCTTGTCTTCTTTTCAGCCACGATAATTTATCATTCGGTTTATTACTTAAATTAGGGTCAGGTTCTATCGTTCAATACTCTTCGACACTCAATCAGTCAGTGGTTTATCTCACAGCGTCGGCTCCTAGCAAGCCATCGACGTCTATCCGACGGAATAATAATTATCATCAACCTCATCTTCATCCTGTTGAAGCGGTTTTCGTTCCTATCGCTGTCGCCGTTGACTTTGTCTCCCTAAAACACCCGTTCGACTATTTACAAGTTTTGAATGGCTTTTGTGTGCGTTGAGATAGGTGTCAAAGGATTGTCCACCTCGATTCACACTCATGCCAAGAGACCCTTGCGTCCGTACGAGCTATGACTACCGCCGTAACTACTCGATGACTCCGATGTGGAATCCTGAATGAACTTATCGATCGCTCGTCTGCGAATCAGACGCTTGTTCTTCGTTCGTCTCATGCACACAACCATCAAAGTGGCGAAAAATATCGCCGCGCCCCCTATGATGGCAGCGCACATCAGCAACGTCGTTCGCGCTTTCGACGAGATCGGCGATTTCGCGTTTCGCGGCGTTGCGGGTGTTCCATTATGCAGGAAGTCGTCCAAGTCATAATTTCGGTGGTCGACTGGCGCCGGGACCGCGAAATCATGCAGCAGAGTCGGTGGATGGAACTGCGGTGCTGGACGCCTCGTCGTGCTCGGCGGTAAAGCTTCAAGAACGAGTCGTCGCTCGAAGTTAGACTTCCCGAAGAAAGCTTTCCGTTCCGGACGTGCGTCGACCTCCTGGAACTCGGGATTTTCCTCCTCGGGAGGGGGCTCGATCGAAGGTTCCCAAGGTCCCGAAACTTTTTTCAGAGGACGCAGTTCAGGTCTTCGGTCGGGCTTGTGGCCCATGGGGTTGTTCGTGTTCGTCAACGAAGCGAATAGATTGAACTTCTTCGGTGGACCGCTCGGCGGAGCTCTGGTGGGAACTAGTGTCGGCGCAACTTTTTTCGAAAACAGATTCACGCGACTTGGAACCGTGGTCGTCGTTACGGGTGTTGTTGAAGGAAGCGTTGCTGGAGTCGTCACCGTCGCTGGTGGAGCGGGTGTGGGGGCGAGGTTCACGCCTTCTTTTCTGTTCTTGAGGAACGCTCCCGGTCCTGAGAAGTCGTTGTCGTCCGTGCTCCATGGGAAGTTGAGCATTTCGAGAGGGGCTCCATCCCCGAAAAAGCTCGGTATGGCAGTGCTCGACGGGGCTGGTGCGGCCTCGGTCGTTTCCGCGGTTCTTTCCAAGCTCTCGAAAGCATTCCCGAAGTGGGCCACACTTGGCCGCCGCGGTTCGGATGGCTTTTGGTCGGTAGAGGGACTGAGATTGAAGAGCCCTTCGAGTCCCAGGACGAAACCGGGATCGGTCTGAACAGGAACACGCTCCACACTGGGTTTCGGAGTGCGAGATGTGCTCGTCGTTGTTGTTGATGTTCTTGGAGGTGATGTTGTCGTTGTGGAGGGTTTGGATGTAGTTGATGAGGTCGTAGGCAGTTGGGTCGTGGTCGTCGTCGTCGTCGTCGTTGTGGATGTCGTCGTGGACGAGGCCGTGCTCGGTCGCGACGGTTCTTCCGAAGCCTCGATTGCTGGTTTCGGCGTGGGAGACGGTTTGAAGATTCCGTAGAACATATTCGGGTCGACTGTGACGAATTGTGAGAAGAAATCCGGTGTTGAATGGGATTTCTCTGTTGGGAATGCATCGTCGTCGACTTCTCGTCCCAGATTCTCTTTCAAAGTCGTCGTTTCAAGAAGTCCCTCACTACTTGTGTGCGCATCGACCACTTCGCTGGAGGATGGGGCTCCAGTGCCAGGATTTTCAAAGCTCGTGGTGTTCGATACGTTTGAGAAGGATTCAGGAGCTCCCGCTTGTTCGGAGTCACTTGAATTTCTTTCGTTACCATCGTCGCCTAAAATGACATCGGATGGGTCAACTGTTCTTGTCTGGAACTCTGTTACTGGCGCATCGGAACTTGGTGGATTCAAAGTTTGTTCCGTTCCGTCTTCGCTGGATCTCTCATCAGACTCAGTGGGGTTTTGGGTTGTTTGCTCCGGGGCGATCTCGGTGGTTGTGTTCGTTCCTGAAAGGCGGTCAACTACTTCTTCTGAACTTTTCTCCTGATCTCCGGCTTCATCGGACCTGAGAGGAATCTCCTCTTCTGATCCTGTATCTTCCTCATTCGAGACATTTTCATCAGATCTCTCCGTGGCGGAATCTTGAACTTCTTTCGCCACCGTCGCTGATTCTGTTGGCATCACAAAGTTCACGGAAGGAGTGGTGATTTTGGAAATGGGAATCCGTCTGGTAGTCGAGGTCTCCGGAGGCGGTGGCTCAGTCGGACTCGGCTCTTCGGGCTCATTCGTAGAGATCTCGGGCGTGGCGCCTGTTGTGCTCTCGATCTCATGTTCTTCGTCCTCGTCTTCGTAGTCGCCTTCCGTTGTGGTTGTCGGTGCAGGCGTCGTCCTTGACTCAATGCCGTGAAGAAGTCCAGCCGAAACGTTGTGATTGACCTCAACTTCTGAGCTCACGACTTCGTCGCTGTAGTCGTGAGCTTCGCCTCCGTCGTCCTCAGCTTCGGACGCATCGGCTTCTCTATCTTGTGCCGGAGCTGCCGTTTCCTCATCGTTCTCCTCAGAATTCAGAGTTGGTTCAGTGGCCGTTTCCGTCGTCGTGGTCTTTGTGGTTGAGGAAACCCCAAGTTGTTCGTCATCATGCGGATAATCCTCAGATTCTTCAGACGCTGGACTGCTTGCACTTGGGTTACCCTGGAACGGGATCTGGCTGTAGTGAATTTTCCCTGTGTGCGGAGGTTCGGAATTCCCTGTCGTTGGAGGGGAACTAGTCGTGGTTGCATCCGCGCGTCGCACAGTGACCAGGGGCGGCGACTTCTGGCCTTTGTCTTGGCGGATCTCCAAATACGCGACGTCATTGATGATCTCGGTACCTTGAGAGTGAAACGCCGGTTTAGGACATTGATCTCGACCGCGGGGAATGTCGATATCAATATCGATTCCGTGAAAACAAATGTTTCTTTGACTCATCGTGTAGTCGACGATCTGTTTCCTTACCAATAATGTCTTTCCGAGAGTTATCAGCTCTGCGCGCCTCCCGAGTTGGATTTAATGAGGGATCAGGAACTTGCTTCACTTGATCTACCCATCCTTTCCCTGTTGAATCGTACACGATCTCAACTTGTGGCACAAGCTGTTGACTGCTATTGCTACTAGTACTGCTACTGTTTTGCCGCAAATCTGAAAAGATATTCGGGGTTTGAGAAATTCCACTCGTTTCGATACCTCAAGAATGAGCTATTTACTAAATCTCTCTTGTTGTGGACACCGTATGGAAGTATTTGGTCTCGCATCTCGTCAGATTATTGCTTTGGCTGTTGGACTTGGGGAGCCTATGCGGTACCTCTGTTCGTATCAGATGGTAATTTAGTTGATTGTGGTGATTTCCCATTGCCGTACAGCCTGTCTTCCGGCCGCGCCTGCCCGGACCGAGTCAGATCGACGGCTTGAATCCCGTCCTGACTGGAGACCACTAGGACTTGGGCCCCCACCGCAAGCAGCAGGACGACCCTGCTGAGGGCCATGGGGACCTAGAGAGAAAAACAACGTTAGTTAGTATGCCAGGTACCCGGAATGGAGGGTAAATTCTTTGAATCGAATTTCTTCCATTTATAGCTTGGATATTGCATTTTATAGCTTAAGTGACGAACAGAGCCGCGTTAACCGAAGAGAAAACCGCTCAACCGTGGTCAGAAGATCGATCAAGTCATGATTTATGTATATGGATCTTGAGAGGGTTTATTCCCAGTCTGTGTCAAGGTTTAGGTCATGCGGGATATTTGTGATTCACGCGACCGAAGACGGAAACCAGACACACTTGGAGAGGAGGTCCAGTCTGCCAGAAAAGAAAGATTGAAGGATACTTTTCCAGCCTGCTTCGAATGAGTTTGAGAACGGGAGCCCTTCGGGTTTTCAACTCGCGGCGCGTTTCCCTTCGGCTGCATTCCTAGCTCCAGCAATGCCAACTGGGTGTGACAGAGGTCCGCGTGCGTAGAACAGAATTCCGCAACTTTCAGAGCCGTATGCAGATGCATTCCTGCCCATGGACATTTCTTCTAGGCTATGTCAAAGGAGGAAATTCTCTCCATCAAGCCTTGGTGTCATCTACCACTGAGCGCTGACGAGCCGCCGAGCGAAAGATGCTCTTTCCGCTGCTTGTGTTTCCAAGAAGCTTTTTCCAGATTGCGGACCGTGATCGGATCGCATCCAGCCCCGCCGGCAGTTGTTTGCATTTTGAGCTTGCACGCCGATCCGTGATTAACGGTTTTCTCGAGACTTCAGCAATGACTCGTGATTAGGGCGGACATTTGTCGCACCAACATTACGACTACATAAACGACAACAACGTCAGTACCTAATAGCGGTTTCAGCAACAATATGAACAGCATTAACCGTCGCCGCAATATCAACAAGAGCCGCGACGACACCACTTTCGGGTAAATCGGCGCACGACGACTGCTTTTCGGTATGCCGGCAGTCGTCCGGACGTCCGATGATTAGCGACCACCGTGGCTAAGCAGTGCTAAACTGACTTACGTAACTTGACGAACAATTTCCGTAAAAACGCCCCGATTCGTAGATAGCGTACCGGGTGGAAGCTCGTGCCGCGCCGCGCCGCACGAAGAAAGGAGCGAAATTGTAATGCCTATTATTGCGTGTCCCATTCATGGCGAACAAAGCGGTTCGTCGCGTTTCGTCTCATTTGTCCGTCGGTGGGCTTAGCGCCGTCTTCATTGTTCAGACAGTCTGATACCTCGACGACATACCCCCGGCCTAAACCGAATCCGATCTTTCGCGAAAGTGGCGCGGCGACGCGTTTCCCCCGTTGTTCAGTGCTACTACTCCAGCGAGTGGATCGGGCTTGTCTCTGAATGTCAGCACTTCTTTCAACTCTCATAAAGGACTGATTTTTCAGTTTTTTGCGGCGAAAAAAAAGCTCCGCAAGTGGCCGTTGTACTTTCATGTGAAGACCTGGTGTACTGTTGCGCATTTCCCCCTGAACGGCTCTTTGTCGTGAACCCAACCAACGTGAAACACGAGCTATCCAGAGCAATATTCACGCCAGTTCTTTCGTTTCTTACGATATCCCCTCAGAAGTAGGGGTAGGTGCAGAATATCAAAAACTCGAAAATCACTCGAAAATCACTCGAATGAAATGAAAACCCTAGCCGCCAATTGAATTGGATGGGGAGGTCTGATACTGAGTCCTAACTCAGTTTTCGCGGTTGCTTCCGGTTGGACTTGACGACTGAGAAAGCCTGACGAGAGGGGCAGCGAGAAAAGACGAGTCGGGGGAGCAGCGTTAATTGTTCTCATGGCTTTTCATCAGAAGCCTGACAAAAGTCTGGTTTTGTTCTTCTTGAATCGGAACTGACCTTGCCATTCAGAAAATGAGATCCAAGCCGGGCATCCGGTGGAGATCTCTTCTCTTCTTGCCCACCGTCGTTGCGGGATGGGCGTCGTCGTCGTCTTACGAATTCACTCTTTGTCAGCTACTTGAATCCGTCTGTGGGTCTGTCTCGTGTTCGCGGGGTTCTTCTGACGTCTGCCGGCTCCGCGTAGGGATCTCTTCCTCGTCTATTCTTAACGACAAGGTCACAGTTCGTGGTTGGCACCCACTTTGTAACAGCGACTATGGCAGAAGTACATTTTCTGTGCCCATCCGTGCGACCAGATCCCGGAGTCAGTCGGCAAGACAGACAGCGGTCCGTGCGAACATCCTATTTATGTATCAGCCCCTTCAAATATCGATGCGTCCGCTTCGCAAGCGTCCTATTGTGATTCAACAGAAATCGCTCTGCAAGGTGATGTCCATAGTCCGTTCAACACAGATCAAGGGGCGGAGGAAAGCTCGAAGCAAAAATAGTTCTGAGTCGCGGATCTTCAGTCGGTTTTGTTGATGCTATCCGGCACCACACCATGTTAAGGGGCTTCAATGACTTGAACACGTGTAGTACGAGGTATTAACCGACTGCCAGTTACGACGAGCCATCCCACTGATCTGGACTGGAAGCCCAAGTCCGAAGCGTTTCGTCTTTTCCGGCTGTTTCGCTTCGCTTCTCGTCCCCACTTCTGGCGAATTCCTTTTGTTCTCTCGTCAACTGGTTTTCGTAATCCGATTGTTCGTCAGTGAGCCGGAATCCGTTTGTTTCCAAACTCCCCGGAGGAAATTCCGTTTAGAAATATTGTCACTGAAGCGAGTGTGGAGCGAGTTCTCGTATAACTCATTTGCCGTTGTCTTTTACCGTTAGCGTTGGTGGCTCTCTTCCGAGTCATAATGGAAATCGGGAATTGAGTATTCTCCACGAGTTTCGCTCCTTTCGTCGCGAAATCGTTTCTCTTCCGATCGCCTTTTCGCGCATCAATGGCAGCTCTTTCTTCTGACTCGGCGAGAAGTTACCAGCAGTGCTGAGCGTAACAACAATGGTTTGTTGTAACGAGAAGAACGTCCGGCTCTTCTGAGCTAGAAAGGAAGGTTACAATGTTCGGGTTCGGGATTGCATCGGCTCACAGATAGCCTCGGTGTTCTCCGTCTGCGTTCGAGGTTCTCCCGGTTGATTTTCGCGCTTAGCTCGTTGTTTCGGCTGGCGTTTGCGAGGATTTCACCATCCTGAATGGTCTCTTCTCATGCTTGATCTTCTTCCGAAACTACGACATCATTCAAACCTTGACGAATCGTTCGACATTGCGTTTTTGAAGCGGGAATATAGACACGAACGAAGATGGACGACGCATCGGAACTACAACAACAACAACAGGAAATATAGTTGGAGAACCGGATGCGCAAAAGAACAGGGGAAGACATTTAATGGCAGAAGAAGCTAAAAAACTGTATCGTTATGGCCCGAATAAAGTTTCGTGAGTCAAGATGAAGCGCTGGTGCGCGTTCTTGTCACACGCGTGTTCACACGCTACTTTTTTAGGGAGACTTGTCCATCGGTGTCTTTTTTGCTCGCGCTTCTCGTATTTCCCGAAGATTCCGTAATTCATCCAGTTGTGCCCAAGGTTTTCCACCGATTTTCCAGGCAGGAATCTTCGGATTACATGGGAATCGGGTGCTGGTAAGGTGTACGTGGCGGCTTCCCAGCGTGTTTCGGCTGTGCTCAAGTCTTCGAGTCGTACACGCGGTTTTCTCGTCGGTGTTTGGACGTAACGGTCGACGTAACGGTTGACAGCGACGCCCAAGAGCTCAAGTTCGATTCTTCGTTGTTACACCGTTTTTGGACGTCGCTCTTGTTTGACAACAACGCTCACGCCACAGCGTACGCTTTGTGAGGATGGTCGAAGGATCGATGGATGCTTTCGGTCTTGGCGTTTTTCTCTCTTCCGCTGGAGCTTATCAACAGCACTTCACAACCGGCGGCTGACCGTTACTCGGCTTGACGAACAAGTTGGTATCGTGTAATGACGTTGCTTACGTCGGTTTGCGAGCCTCCGGAGTTAGTCCTCACATCCATCGACCCCGCCACCCGATACGACTTCTGAAGTCCTATGTTTTCCAATCACTCAATCAGTCAGTCGGGCACTATCAGTCAGAGTTTTGTCTCCGACATTCTACGGCAAGTCCCACTCGGCCGATCCCTCGGGCATCATGTTTTTTTTCGGCTTTCTGAACTTTTGCCTTCGACTTTCCCGTCCGATATTGGGCAAATCGAGGGAGAGGCTTTGTTTCTTGCCGTTATTAGCGCCGTTGTTCTGTTTGACGAAATCAGCAATTCATATTGATTGTTTTCCGATGCATTGACTTCACCGAAGACTGGATGCGGGTAGACGATTGTTTGCCTATTAGCCTCGCTGGAACACTACAAATTCGAAACGGTCCGTGTCGGGCTCCGGGTTCACATGAGACTCGCTAGCAGGCGAACACCGGGGCCAATAAAAGTTTTTGGAATCGGGTCTTTCAACATTCGTCGATGGCTTGGATTCGACCGTTTAGAATTGAGGCACTCGGTAGCGGTACAGCGGGAGTTTCAACTGCGAAGATCCCTGTTCGGGGCAAAACAGAAGGTCGGCAAAAAAGCAGCTGGGTGAAGAGCTTGTGTTGCTTCGTTGACTTTGATACGTTTCACGTTGCCACCGATTGTTGATGTTGCTTTTTCTCATTGTTCATCAGGTGAGCGAAAGACTCGTCGCCGTTTTTCACCCTGGCTTGAGCTTCTCCGTTCGCGGGCAAGCTTGTCGTTTTTAGTGATCACAAATTCCTAGCAAATGTCACCGGAAGAAACTACTTGTCGGTGCCGATAGCTCCGGGATGAATCTTTCCCTGTCCAACTCGAGACCATTCACGATGTAATGCCTAACCACAAGAACCAATCGACCGACTAGAAGATTTTATGGAATATGTCCGAAGGGTGGGTGATTTACTTCTGGACAGGCATCGGCTGTCCCGGCCTCGGTACGATGCGGTAGCTCGCATTGACGACGCGGCGCGAAGAAAGAAATTCAAATAAGAGGCCTGAGTCAGGAGCTGCCGGCTTCCGGAGAAAATTGAGCCTCATCTTCTTCTTCACTTGGTACTCATTGAAGTTCTTGCGAATTAGTTGAAATTCCATGTTCAAGCGCGTTCGCCAAGGGTCGCTGCGTACGACTCGAGGATGGGAACGCATCATTATCGTGCTCGACAATCGGTATGCTGTTGAATTCCAATCGGCGAATAGACAATTCCAGTCTTTGATCGCGTCGTGAGCTGTGATTTCATCTCTTTATGAGAAGCCTTCACCTTCCGAATCGGAAGATAAGTGTGTGTGTGTGTATGTGATTTTCTTCCATTCTCCCCGTATGGAAACTCGTGTAAGGTGTTCAGGATGTTCCTTTATTCATCGTGACCACTTGAAGCTGATTTGAATCCGCTCGTTCCAAACAAAACATCGACTACGTAGGCAATTGTGGAATCATCCGAGATGTGCCATGTCCTCGGAAACGGAATCAAAACCCATTGGACGCAGGGCCGCCACGAAACAGTGATCGTGATAACTCAAAATGTGGTTTGTCTAAGAAAAGAAACTCCCGGAGGTAACCGAAGTACTGCAACGAGATGCAATCCAACATTCTGCAGAACGACGACGGCGCCGTCGTCGTCGCCAAACGCATTCAGTGACCTAATATAACAACAAACACGGCAACAACAACAACAACAAAACGTTGGAAACGCCAAGCAAAGCTGCTTACTCCAGGAGCCGGTAGTGATCCGGAATTATGGTTAAGTGAGCTAATGTTTCCATCCCGTCTGCATTCGCTTCTGAATCCGCGAAAGCTTCGTTTCCGACAATGAATTCTGCCGACGGCCGCGCTGATATCGCCGACCGAAAGGTGCGCTTCTAAGACGAGGAAAGAAACGCGAGTCATCTCAACTCACAATCAGATGAGATGAGATGCCACCGGATTCCTCGACAGCGGATGATCCCATTCCCGAAAAGTATCTTCTACAGGTGAACATGCCCCGCGCTGCGGTCTCTCCCGAGGATCGGATTTCGAGCCGATCTGAATTCGCCCGACAGATTGCAGTCTCGCGAGTTTCGTTGTCCACCATTTGCCCGCGAGGTCGATTGGGTGTTCAGGGCTCGGTGACAGGACGAAAAAAGAGCTTGAGGCGTTCTCAGTTTTGCCATAGACTCCTGTGTGTCGCTTTCAAGTCGGGAGACCGACGATTCTGCCGACCGACGAGCAATCGACTCGGCGACCACTAATCGCTACGAGGTTCTCACGCCGCGCCGGCGGTCGAAGAGAGCTTTGACGGTGCGGCCTTTCTTCGACGGGGCGATGTATGTACACGGATGGATTGACGGACGGATCGCTCGCTCCCCACGCCGGATCGTCAATCGCGGAACCGTCGGAGACGTTGACAAAGCCCTTCAAATTTCGGATCGAAGCCGAAATCCATTGAAGCTCAGTTCCGGAGCGAAAAACGGGAAAAACATTTTTTGTTCGAGGAAACTTTTTCAACGCTTTTCCTTACTCGACTCCGAAGATTGCCCGATTCCCTTGTTCTGGTTAGAATTCGTCGTTCTCGATTGGTAAACTTTGGTCTTGATGAAAAAACCAACGTCAGAAGCGCCCATCGCGGCGTGAACTGAACGAGACGCGCAGTTTGAGTAGCATACAGATGAGCTCAGGATGCAAATCCCGTGTTTTGACAGAAATTTTTGGTAGATACTGCTGTGATTTCTTCCAGGAGAGAATATTGCTCGTTTTGGGATACATAGTCTGTACATTTTATTGCGACCGCATGCATGCGGAGAAGAAACACGGCCGAGCAGGGCACGGAATGCTAATATCCGCCGTTGCGTTAGCGAACCGCTTCGTTATGTTCGCCGTGAAACATGGTCGCTTAAATTTCGTAAGCCGCACGCCGTACGACACCGTTACAGAGCCGAGTCGCCGTCAATGCGCTGCGATACTGTGTCCCGGTTGGTTTTTCAGGCGGATTTTGTTGTTCCCACACCTCCGAGTTGGCGGTCATGTTCGGTGGGGATCAACGGATTGACCGAACCATTGGTCGAAGCTCCGCCCTTAACAAATTTTGGGGCTCGATTCCGAGTCATGGTGGCGACGGGAACCCACCATTGTGAGACTTATTTTTTATCGCACTGTGGCTGTTTTTCAACAACAAAGAGTTTCTGAGTGTTTCCGAGTAAATCGCGACGATCAGCCTTGTTCGCTTCCATTTACGGCCAAGCCTACGACAAAAATCAGCTGACGCTTGATGCAATGCTGCCGACGAAAAAAAACACGGCCTAGCCCGTGATATCATCTCCGTACTACCTGGAGCATTTTTGAAGGGTCTTTGAAGTGAAAGTATTTCTCGTCGCCTTCGTCGTCGTCGTCGTAAATCGTGTATTTCGCACCGCGCGCGTCGAAAGCCGTTTGAATGTCATCTTTGTTGCTTTCACGCAGTTCCGTATCCGAGCAAAGTTCAAAAGGAAGTTCGGAATGTTATCCCAAACGCGCTGGTTGCCACACACAGATCGCGTTTCAACGAGAAAATAACGAAAGCGACAAGAGCTCAACAAATATTGATTTTCCTCTCCTGGAAGAACGAGGCAAGCTTATAATCGGGATGAGGGGAACGTGAAATATTTGAAGAGTGTCCTGGGAGAAAGTCGGCGGCTGATCGTCGTTCGTTGTCCGATTTTTTCCCGTGTTTTGTTGAGATGACATGCAACAAAGCGGCAATGTAAGAGCTACAACTGGCGGAAGAAAACAAGCGGAACAGAATCGAGTCACGCGAAGCACTTGCACGGCGAGTATCATCACAAGACGTGCTGTCAAAACGCTCTTCGACCTATAGCGGAATTTAATCGAGTCGTGGGAATCGGGCGGTATGTACTCGCGAGTCCAACTGAGCCCTCGAAGCTCCTCAGCAACAGCTGGTAGGGTAAACCAGGAGGCGGAGGAGGAAAAATCCCGTTTTTGACCTTCCAAACATCTTTTCATAGAAAATGGGAAACGGATACTGCAGATAGGTCGGTCGAAAGCTCCATGGATCCCAATCGTGAACGAATCACAACGACGTTGTTTCGCTCGTCATTGCCCTATCCAAAACGGCTATTGGTGTCCAACAAATGGACCACTGTTGCTCAAGTTTTGCGGGCTCCTTTCATAATCAAAGTCAATGGGTCTACCCATTGGGATCCAGGTCAGGAGAGAATCAAACCGATCAATTTGTGGCGATCACGGCTCCCACTCGATCCCTGGCAAATGGGAGAAAGTTATTTTCTGACGCCCAGGCCGTTGTTTATCATTTTACGTTGATATTCGTTCTTCGGGACATGGTCCAGATGAACAATTTGGGGCAGAGCCCACTTTTGGGACCTCTGTCCCACAAAACGGGAATTTTCTGCAATTCCTTCTTAGGGGAGACTGTCGGCTATGAAGAGTTCGAATGTGTTGAGATAATCCTGGGCTTGGAAGTTATTTGATCATCATGAGAGAGGTTTTCTCCGGAAGCACTTATTCTCGGTCACTCTTTGACTTGGTTCTTGCTGTCTGGAATTCCGAAACGGTTTCCGTCTTTTGGCTGTAATGATAAGCCCGAGGCTGCACGCCGCTTGATCCAGTGAAGCATTCGCTGATTTTAATTCCGACGAATTCGAACAAAGAACAAAATCTTCCTGCTCACTACTAGGCACCGTCTCATGTTTGAATCATCCACAACGGAGTGTAACTCGTAATTGCGATGATGAAAGTTTTCATCGATTTAAATCGTTTCCTGAACGCGCCGTAATCTTTGCTTTGAAATTCACCTCGATTACCAATTACTTAGTCGCATTTTGTTGGGTTCTTGCCGGGACCATAAATCTCTTCCCTCATCACAAGTTTTGCGCATCAATTAATCATTGAAGATGGGCTCTAGAAGACTTCGGCCATGCAGAACTCTGAGCCGTGGGTTCTCAAACCCCTGCCCCGGACTTTCGATATCCCAGGTGATGTTTCCCAAAAACACCGAGTCCATCGCGGGTCCTTCCAGTCCACGGACATGTCGAAACAGTTGCTAATACTTATTCGTCAAAAACACTTCAAGAAACTTTTGGAAGTCGTCATGGCAGCGCGCTATTTCGACTTTTTTCCTCGACGAGGCAAACCACGAGATTTGGCTGTCCAAGTTCACCTGCGCTTGTGATAATCGGCTTTTAGAAGTAGCACTTGAGGGAAATGGTCACCACGTTTTCTGTGAATAAGCGTTCGAGAGAACAATGAGCTCACGTAATTCCGTGCCGCCCCCGTGGGGCTACAGAAAAACAAGGTAGCCTATCTGTCGGTCGCTCGCTCGGTCAGCTGGTCCGTCGGTCGGTCTGTGCGACTGTTTTGACGGTTTCTATCGTGACACTCTTTAAGGGGGGACCTTCATTGCTTTGTCTTTGCAGGCTAAAAGTTTTGCCGCCTAGTCGGCAGCTGATAGTTGGACGCGAAGGAAGTATCTTGACGACGGCGTGAACTTACGTCGAGAGTTTTTATTCTCTGCCGACCGCCTCCATTCTTGAAGGCGCTGCCCCTTGACAACGATCACCGCAACCGAGACCCGGCTGTTTCGCTTAATTAGCGGTGTTTTTGTTTCACTCGACGACACCGGTCGGGGTCTCGACGAGCTTTCTGACGTCACTTACGTCATCAGCGATAGTCGGATTACGTTTGCTGATAGTGTCACTTCGGAACGCGGCTGGGAGCGGATCAGAACGATCGATTGGTCAGTCAGTCACTCAGACGGTCAGTCAGTCAGTTCGTTCGTCCGTAAATGTCGATAGATGTTCGTCGAGAATCCAAAACAGCATGAATGTCGAACGTTCCCCGTTTTGTCGAAAGGTCCTTCGATGGAAATAATGTCTTGATCGCCGGCAATTTGTGCTCTGGGATCGCGACGCTTTGACTGAAGATGTATTTCCAGTCGTCGTCGTTGTTCGAAAAACTCAGAGAAGTATCCGGCGAAAAGCTGTTGTTGAACGGAATAATCAAAACACTTTTTGACTCGACCAGAATTTCGCGAAAAGTTCCGCAAACTTTGAGAAGCTAACTTCCATATCAACGTTATCCATCGCTGTTGCAGTCGGGTTATGGGAAGTGAATTGAGGAATGAAGGATTTGGTGAATAGAAATGTTGAGGAAACAAGACGAAGCCGTGTCGGGATGAGTTATCGTTCTGGGAATGTGGCTATGTTCTATCAGAGAAAAGTATTGAGATATCTAACGCGCCCACGGGCTTCAAACGCGTGCAGCATCTAGCATGGCTTCAGATGTCAGAACACAATTCTGCTTTAGGGAAACACAGGATGGCGGGGTTCGAGACCTCGCCCCCCCCCTCGAAGTTAACATTGCCGGGATTGCGGAAAAGGTTCCTCGATCGAGGCGTTCGACAATCCCTCACGATCGAGGCATGGGAAAGTGGCTCGAATTCCGAACAAGAAGATTCTCAGCCCTGATTGGAAGCACGACAGAAAGTTGTTAGCAAGGCTGCGCGTTCATCTCAATCACTCCTCACACTTGTCTTTGAACTTTGCATTCATCCATTCTGTACTTCTGAATCTATCCATCTATGTTTCCATTTGTGCCGTCTATCCAGCGCGTATCTATCCAGTGTTTGTTCAATGCTGTACGAGAATCTCGAGATGCGGTAGCGTTTGACGCTGCACCGATCGCGTAGTGCGTGCGTGGATCGCGAAGCTAAGGCCGAGGTCGTAACGCGGGAGGAACTCCCACAACTTTGGCTTCGGAGAAGAAGACCCTGGTCGGTCGAGCTGCCGTCCATCCATCCGACCAACCAGCCAACCATCAAACCACCGACTGAGTCAGTCAGTCAGTCAGCCAGCCAGCCAGCTAGCAATGCGGCGAACCAAACGAACTGCGGGTACGCGCGCGAGTTTCAATCGGACTCTTGTCTTGTTTTCCCAACTTCACACAATGCTCTCAGTTTGTTGCGAGCTCCGATGGTCTGCTTGAAATTTCGATCGTTCGGACGTTTGGACGGCTCATAAAGCTCGGCGACCTCATCAGAACGTGGCAACGTCGCAACCAGTAACCGTTGCGTAACCAGACTGTTACGATTTTCTATTTTTCCCGTTTTCCCGGTCGAACGCTTCTTTACTTTTCTCATTTTCTTTTGAAAATATGTATTCTGCAGGATTTCGCGCACTTTCTCGCTCTGCATCGCCTCCCTCCTGCGGAAGCCGGTTCCGCCGTAAGATCAGTATGACTTCGGCTGAATCGAGTTTCACAGCCGTCTCAATCTTGTTCATTTCCCGAGCGTTGGTATTGAAAAGGTGACCGAATGATACTCGAAACGGTAGTTCTTGATGCGGTTATGCAAACACGGGCCAAGTTCGGCGCGAAGTCAAAACTAATCATGGGCTGAGCATCGAATCATGCGCTTTGGAAGGCTGGGAATGAAATTACGTTGCTCGTTAGTGAAGCGAAACGAGCCCCGCGCACCAACATCCGTCGCTGTCGTCGAAGCCGTTGTATTTCACGCCTCCGATAGACGAGCGAAATACGTAAATTTTACGTCTGCATTCATTGCGCTCACCGTGCTGCCGCTACGACTGACTCGGGCGTAATCGCAGTGGGGCAACGCCGTTCTATGATCACTGTTGCCCCGTCAATGTCCACGAACGGCAACGATCGACTAGCGAACATGCACAGCTGATTGCTTGGTGCTCGATGTGATAATTCATCGAAATTCCCTGCTGCAGCAGCTGTTCAACTTTCTCAATCATCAGTGTTCGTTTCTGGGGGCGATGGGTGACCGTTCCGTACAGAGCAACTCGCACCCTGTTTTTTTGTGAACTCACTCGATTTGAAGTACTAACGGAATGAAACTTCAGAACTTACTTGGAAGGAGTCAACGTGAAAGCTTTCGGGTCAAAAATCTGAGTTCTTCATTTTTCTCTCTTCGCTTGGTCGAAATCAAAACGAGAAGCGTCAAAACGCGGGCTTGAAAGTGAGAGGAAACGAACTTCGAAACGAACAACTGTCGTCAGCGACTACCGTTCTGAAAAGTCTGCGAAGAAGGAACTTCATTGAGTTCAAGGGTCGAGGCGCGACATCGACAGCTCCAAATGGACTTCATTCTGACCGCGGCTCGTTCCAAAGCCCTGGTCTGTTCAACCCTTAATCACTTTACGGACCTTTCACCCCCTCAATCCCGGCCGGGATGAGTGCCTTCCTCCTCCAACACCCACGCGGGAACACAATGCCCTCTACCTCTGCCATCAATTTCGCTGTTTCAACGCCGAGCGCTAATCTTCGCAGTGAAGTTACAAACTCATTCCCTCTACGGACCTCATGATGAACCGCGGCGGGAACCGCCGACAAATCTTTTCGCGGTTTATGCTGATAACCCCAAAACCGAAGAGGAAATGTTCCCATGAAGAGAAGCAGTCCAGGCTGATGGAACGGGGCTGGATTGACAACGAAGACAGAATTTCAATGTCAACATGTTGACGGTCGGATTGGATTCTAGCCCGAACTTGTCATCGGATTGAATCGATGAATGACCCGAGGGCCGTTTGTTTGCCAGTCAATCGGATAGTCGGACGACAACTTCAATCAGATGATGTCTACGCCGACCTTGGCTAGCCGGTGGACAAATCATCGGTTCTGGAAAATTGCTCGGGTGGAATTTGTTCCTTCAAATCAAACGCTTGCTCTAACGATTTTGTGGAGCGTTGTCCAACTTGTCGCTATTCTTGTCACCATTCAAGAAATCGACGTAGCAGCGATTGTTTTCGTCGGCTGAGGATGAAGTCGGTCGAACCGATGAATGACAGAAACTCGGAGAAACTCGCAGAAGACAAAGGACGATTTATCCTCACCTGACTCACCGGCGGAGATATCTTGCGATTCTGAGTTGCTTCACTGTTACGCGGTATGTTCAGCGCGCGCGCTGACGCTCTACCGTTAATTCACTTCTGATCAGGCACAGAACAGAAACACCAGGCAAAGTGTCGGGTGGCACGCGCTATCACACCAGAAGGTCCGGAACTATGGACCCTCGTTGATTTTGAGGTGATCAGAATGCGTACGAAAGAAACTCCGTGAATGACGAACACTAGGAATCGGAACAAGTTCTTGCGATATGAGGAGGGATGTGATCTTGTCGAGACTGAAGAACTTTCAAATTCGAGAGAGGAGGTGGAGGAGGTTGCCCATGTCAATTGTGTAAAATCCGTCTGACAGAAAGCTCACAGGCATACTGTCATCGGGTTAATATGACGCTCGTGATCGGTCATCGCCACACCTCGATCGGTACGAAAGTCCGCCGCAAACAAAACTCGACGTCCCCGTGAAGCTTGACTTTTGGGGTGGAGGTCGATCGTTCAGGACAAGAACACACTTTCAGCAGTTTTTGTTGTCCTTTTTGTTGCTTCGGCTACATTCGGGCATTTTGTCGTGCAGCTGCGTACACAACGTCGACTGACCTCCGCGATGAGCACGACGAATCATGTCCGAGTCGTTCATCCCTTCCATCAAAGTTGAAGCGCGTCGATTGTCCGATCGACGTCAATGTCCTGCATTCCGGGGCTTCCATGGTTTCGATTCATGTCACCGTGGTCCATCATGGCTCGCCACCAGCAGAACCAACAAACAGCGGCTCATGATCTCGAATTGCTCGCTCGGTATCCCGCTCGTCCATGGTCCGTGAAACTCAATCCTGTGGTCGCGCAATACAATTGGCAGAATAGAATCTTTTGGGGCGGAAAGAAAGAGAAGACGGAAGACGGACCCGAGTATTTTTCTGCAAAATCGTGCGTTGTGCGAGTGCCGTGCAGAAATCTGGAGACTTGACCGCTGCAGTATCGATCGATTGACGCAAGGAGACAATCCGACGACCTTGTCGACCGCCCATCCGAATGCGTCAACTCAAAAAAAGGAATGATCGCTCAGAAAATACGCTGGAGGCTTCTCAGAAAACCTCGACTCTGGTGTGCACTGTCAGCAGAGACGATCAGGGCTCCGGATCCGGGATCCGTCCTATCGGGCGAGTGCCGATGGGACGCTCGTGCAGAAACTGATTTAGAACTCGCGCGTTTGAGATCTCTCAGCGGGATGACTGTCTCTCGAGAAACGCTCGAGCGCTCCGCGCCAACTTCCTCAAAACAACAAAACCCTCGTCGATGCAGGGCTCAGTACTTCCTACTGCTGTTGGCGTTCATGCTCAATATGTACTTGGGTTCCGTACCGTTTCAGGATCTCGAAAGAGAGAAAGAGTGAGAGACAGCGTTCACGACCGATACTCAGACACTTTTGTGACGTAGGATTCTACGCGTTATGCCACCTCGACCTCTACCTCTACCTCCGGAGGCCGGGACCGTAACTCGATTGCTCGGCTCTGGTCTCTCGGGACAGAGGCGAAGAATGCGAGGTTTCCGGTGTTGCTGTTGTCGATGAGTTCGCGGCTCAAGCTTCGGGCGATTATCGATCACGACCCCACCCAGGTCGACGGATTCGATTGTCGTCGAGTCGGCGAATGCAATACGAGCGTTTGCTTTCTGTCGCAACATTCAAATTGATTCTGGATCGGATAAGATTTGAGGGAAGACACGCGTTGGGGAGATCCAGATTACGATATTGTCGGCGAGCCTCCGAACGAGTCGCCACAAATAAAGTTTCTCCGACGCAGCGGTCTCCGGAGACACCGTGGCGCAGGCGCTGGTCCTCTAGTGGTTCGAGATTCGTCTTGAGGTCGTCGAGATACAATCAGTGGGCCCCGCGGATCATGAGATGGCCGTTAATGGAGACCTCGCATCGGACCGAGGTGGTGCACGAGACGGGAATGTTGACGTGTTCATCGTCACCGGAAAACAGTGACGGGCTCTTCCTGCGATCGCTCAGATTTCGGCGCAAACCGATACGAGGTTCTGGAGAATACCTTTCGATCGTGAGAGCAAAATAATAAACACTAATTGAAGAACTCGACCGGGATTGAGGGTAAGAAGAGAAAAAGTTGACGGAGAAAAGACACGCTGCGCCAAAGATCGGAAGTGAGCCGGGGCCGCGCTTTTATAAGCTGGGATTTGCTTTCCGAGGATTGGAATCACCGAAGGTATTCATTCCGAGGAAAACTGTCACTGATTGACGAGCAAACGACGAGGAAGCGCTTTTGTGAAGGATGGCAATTAGTTCAATGCTCGGTTCAGAATTTCACAAAGAAAGGACAGAATTCGACCTCGAACACTAAGTTTAATTTTGAGCTTGTTTCTGGATGGCCGCGCAGACACACGCGCGCGCGTTCACAAACAAACATGAATTCATTTCTCGTGTTGTTGTCGGCTAGCTGAGGAGCTATGTTAATGACTCGCCAGCGGAAGTAATCCTACGAACAATGCCCCACCGAAAACGACAGCAGCAACAGGCACGAAGACGACGTCAACAACAGTGTAAAAAAAAGTAAAAAACTATATGAACATAGTAATAACAATGATAATGATAACGACAACACCCAGCCGTTTGCGCGAAAAATAGATTGACCACCAACGTCAATGTCTTGCTTATATACTTATAAGTACCCAGCCAACCATTTCGTGTGTTCGTCTGCCGGTTTTCGCGAGGTTCCCATCATTTTTTCGATCCCACCTGGAGGAGCTCCATCATTCAATTGGACGAGACGGATTAAATGACGAGGAAGCAGGTGGAATTAGAAACTATGCTCCCCTTCGTTTGGAGCTACAAGGCAAACATCGAGTCCAAGCTACACGAAAGGTTGCTCATGTTTGCTTCGCGGATCTCCGATCTCGATCAGAGATGCACAATGAGACATTCCTCCTGAGCTCAGCTGGGTTTGTCTAATGAGCGCCAGAATTTGTCACGCGCCGTCATCCCCGCCTTATCCGTTCGGGGCCGAATCGGTTCGAACGATGACGAGCTCAAAAGTCCTCTGACATCTCTCCGAGTAGCACTCACACCCCGTCCGCATTCTCGTTGGACGAGTTTTCAGAATGCACACTAGCTGCGATGATGGGGCACAAACTCTCGTGGACCGGATACCTGAGCCAAATCCAATGTACCTCAACAACACCTCAGTTTATCCGAGAAACGCGGTTTCCAGCTCAACTCTGTTATGGACTACTGAAGTATGACTGAATACGCGGGGAAACTTCGGCGATGACAGTTTTGATGGACTTGATTAATGATGCTCTGGCCTGACCGCCATAAAGTAGCTCAGGAGGCTATGGACCAACATTTAAAGCTCTAACCCGGTCCTGAACCTGGGCTCAATCAAATCCAGGTCCTCAAATCACATTTTCCCGTATTCTGCATTCGCGCAAGCAATCAATCTATCTCCGTCAGAAAATTGCACTTGACGCGGAGTGCCGATCCGCGCGGAATAAATGCTCGGAGGCCGTCGTATCCTGCAGTTTTCTTCCACATGCAGAGAGACCAAATATTCGACTCAAATGCCGCGTAGATCTGAGACCGGCTCGCTGAACTTCGTATTTACAGAAGTTACAAATCAAAAACTAGAAATCCGCATCCATCATCCCTGACGAGTGAGAAGAACCTGAAACTTGGAGATGACGATTGGAGAGTCCGAGGACTCTGCAAGGGTCTCAGGATTTCAAATTAAACAAAAGTCTCAAACCAACCTTGGAAGATTTACAGGTCCCGGGGTGTAGCCTCTAGTTCACTTGAAAACTCCAAAGGTTGCAGAGTACGCTAACTCTGCTTGCTTAACTAAAAACAGACATCACCACACCAGCACAAAGTTTCCACCCTGTTCCGAGTCATAGGTGCACTGATGATTGACAATCACGATGACATTGATTCCTATAACGGTGCTCAGAGTCTCACTGTAAATCGCTCGAAGCTCGGCGCGGTGCGGCGCCTTGGTTCGCCCGTGTATTAAGTGTGGTAGTGAAGCTCTGCTTCACCGTTTGAAGTCCTCTCCTTCAGCGCTGCCCTCGCACATCTTCCCCCAACATTGCTGGCTAACCCAGCCGCCGCCGTGGCCATCGCCGTCGCTGGCGCGGCCGCAACTACACCAGCAACAACAACACCTCGAACATTCAAGACATGACGAAGTTCATCTCTGAGCGCGCGATCGGATCAGTGTTTGATACCGAGGCCGCAGAATACTTGAGGATCCACCGACCGGCAGATTGGGGCGAATACTTGGGGCACACAGGGTACAGTTTAAGCTTCCGGAAATTGAGGACAAAGATGCTCCTCTTGGCTCGTGCAGAGATTGTAGTTTCTCATGTTTGGGCTTGAGGTTCGAGAAATTGTACATCACGAGGTGCTTTCCGCATCATGAACGTCGGATTAAAATCGAAGGGATTCGTTCTGGTTCTCACTGCTAGTTCTGACATTCGGCACAAGGTCAGCTAGACGGTGTCAACTACCCACCTCAGACGTAAGCATGTAAATGTATACGTCTACGAGCCTGTATGCACGTATGTCAAACAGCTTGCGCTAGCTTCGGAACTTTTTTCGCTGACGTAACACGGACGTTTCACTCATTCAGTGCAGCTGGATGGGATCCCTGCGGGTTTGCCGGATGATCATTGATCACAGAGGAGGGATTCCTTTCCTCTTGGCTTTTGGATCTGGGATTCTAGGAAGGATATTTCCCGGGTCCAAGAAACTCAGAGCAAGTCTGGCATTGTCTTCAGTTCGCTCACCGAGCCTTGATCGCAGCAATGACATCTGTGGTCTGATATCTGCGCTGTTCGGTCATCGGTTACGAAAATGTCTCAGCTTCCAGCGACCCAGAATTGACACCGAGTCGAGGAAGACACTCGAGGTAATCTGACTTTGGTCCCGTGAAGAGAACAACTTCATTCCGAGCCGCGCAGCCAGTGAGAATTTTGACAAATGAGCGTTCTTATTGCTGTTTGTGCTGAATCCGATCGATTCGGGGTTGAATCTCTTCTCAGTCGCGGAAAATTGCGATCGGCTATCGATGCTGTCGGTTTGACCAGGGAGATGTTGCAATGCTTCCAGAGCGGGGACGGAATTTTCCTTAAATTGAACTTGAGAATGGGCTCTGATTCTGATTCTGAGATGGAATCTTCGGCGATCAAAGATCATATGCCCACCAAGTTCGGAGAAAGCTTCCCACTACTGCTTTCTCCTGTTTTCTGCTTTCGATTCCGCGCTGTTGACGCTATCATGTGTTCCCCAATTCCACTTTCAAGCACTGTCCGTTCGCTACCAACTAGTTCACGCAGCACCCCACACTTTTTTCGTCGCGAAAGTAACCCAATCGTCGAAGCGCGACGATAGATTGAATCGACCTGATGGTCGCGACTACGTGGTCAACAGACGCCCATCCCAACGACGAGACTCCCACTCTTCTGGGATTCTTTTGCGTTACTGTCGCCATGGCCCAGAACGTGCACAGCACGAGATCCCTGACGACATGAACTCATCCTTCCCAAGATCTTCACTCTGGAGTCGTTGATTTTCGAAGGTTTTGCATTTCGAACTTTGTCGTAGAACATCGCGGAGCTTCCCCGGCAGGTGCCGGTGAAGTTTTTCCGCTCGGGGCCTCGATTCCACGTACAGGATGGTTTGGTGGTTGGAACGAGAGCAGTTTCCGAGGCTCAGAGAAGTGGGTCCGAAGCAAAGATTCGAGGTCGGTACCGGCTCACAATCGGACCTCGAGTTCGGTTTCGGGCCGTTTTCCGCCGATCCTTGCTCATCCTAACTCGACAACCATCGCGGCAATCAGAAGAGCAGAAATTGCATCCCATTGGTCCCCTCACTCTTGGTCGGTTGTCCCCGCCTAGTCCCCCCATTGAAAATCAGAGCTGCCATTATTATCGCGAACGTGACTTGGACATGCGACGTCCTCAGAATTTTTCCCATGTTCGATCGTGTGAAACTCGTCATTACATTGAAACTTGAACTGTCGCGCCGGCGCCGTTCGCCAGAAATTTCACTTGAGCACCTAACGAAGACACTGATTGGGTAGAGCAGCCCATGGCGAATACTCCGAGGTGTACACCGGCTCCGGCAAAATGCCTCAAAGCTAGATTTTTCGACAGAAACGTCTCCATAGACTATTTGTGGAATACCTTTTGAAGAGAGAAAAAAACTCGACTTCCCCACCCGGAAGGATTTTGGGGTATCAAGCGATCGGCCGAACCAAACATTCAGATTTGAATTGCGCTTTCATGCTATTCATCTCATGATCATAGCGGTCCTCGAACAGCTTAAACTTCTTTTTTCCTCCGATGGGTCACGGTCATCGGCGGTGGTTAGTTCTGCTTGTAACAGCGGTCGTTCCTGATGAACCATTCAAGCTCTCCTCTGCCTTGGTGACAGCGTGAGTGGGTTCGGTGGGAAAATTCCCCGATGGGAAACTTTGCGGGACGCCGATGCTCAATTAGTTTGGAGAAGAATCAGTGAATGAGCGAGTGAGCGTTGTAGGACTTCCAGAAAATCAAGCAAAGGTCCATGAAGATCGCAGGTCAGAACGTTGGAAATTCGCTTGCTTGATACAGCCCACGTCCGACGGACGGAGCGTGGCGGACTGTGTGCTGCGGGGAGAAAGAAACGTCTGGACCGATATGTACGGAGGAAGGAACAGAACAATTTGAAGCTGTGTTTCTGCATCTATCAGTCAGACGCGAACAATTAAGTCTTCTTCTGCGGTGGATTGGAACTGTCGTGCGGTTGTTTGAAGCCGGTTGCATTGACCGTGATTTCTATTGTTGTCGAGAACTTCTGTTACTGGAGAACGAGGTGAGACAAACAAGGGAAATATCATCACGTTCTCTATAGCTCGACGGATGCGATGCTCGAGGAACAAACGGTCAAATGAGCGACCGAAGGACCGTGCGCCGCGGATGGGGTTCGATTATAAAGTTTCTGTTTTTTACCACGAACAAGTTGATGCACCTTCATCATCCCCTTTGTTTCCGGCGTGGAAACGTTTGAGATGACGGCGACAAGCTTTCGATGATGACAGCGACTCGTAGCGTAGGTCTCTCAGAAGCGACCACAGCGCGGCCCTGACGCATTGCGAAATTCCAGTTGCGTATTAAACGCATACTCTCAACATCGAAGTGCTCCAGAATTCTTGACCCGGTGACGCAATGATCCGCTCCAGCTTCTTCGAGGTATTTCAGTGTCTTCGAACACCTCCGAGCTACGTCTTAATACAATCAAGTCGCGTGCGGTCGAAGCGATTCGACGGTTTCGACCAGATTACCGCCGAGGCGCTCGGGCCGCGCGTCAAGGGAGCCGGGCGGACGAGCGACGCCAGCGACAGAAAAAAAGGAGATTCTTGTTGTTCTTCATTCTTCTCTCCTCCTTCCTCTTTGTGGGTCAGTCGTACTTACACAGATCCTTGGCTTCTGTCTTTGCGGTCAGAGTGTCCACCCAGCGACGTTGTTTATGATGGATAGCGGTCGCTTCTTAACACGGTTGTCAGGCGTTTTTCTGCCACTCTTCCCTTTGCTGTTTGTTGTGTACGCGATTCGCGGATCGTAAAAAATCACACCTACAGCTTCACATGCAATTTTTGATGCAGCGATTCGGTTCTCGCTGATCTATGTGTTCCCGAATAACCGCTCTCTATATATTCCTAGCCGAAAAAGGTTTCACTTCACAGTATGCAATCCTGTCGTAGGGAACGCGTGTAGTCCGAGTTGGCCTTTTCCCGCAACTCCTGTCGTAGTTTCTCTTCCTCGAAGCGAGCTAGCTGCCGGATTCGTATGAATCGCGTTGAATAACGAAACCAGTTCTCGAATTTTGAGCACAGGGCGTCTCACAATCCAGGCAATCACCATGGGTACGTTTCGGGTTTCGTGCTGTCGTCTGATTTCGATGCAAAGCTGCTCCAAGATGTCCTCGACAAAAACTTTCTCTAACGAGACTCTCCGAAAACAGATTGGTCCTTCCCTGATTCAAGTAGATTTCACATCAGTGGTGGACGTGAGAGATTAATGTTTCGGGTTTACTCAATCGTTGCCGTGCAAACTACTATGACGGCATTCTTGGTCATGGGAACAATCCAGAACGCGACAGCCATCAAGTGGCTGGTCAACAGTCCCTTCGTATTCGCATGTTGTTTGTAAGTAAACCCCGTGTCCACGAACTTGAAACTTTCTTCACGAGGATCGGAAGAGAGATAGAGAGTGCTGGTGTCGGGCGCAGGGCGATGGCATAATTTTCTGGTTTTGCCATGATTTCCTCCTGAACTCGATCGCATTCCAGCATGTTCATCATCGTTTCGTACTGGACCCTGTTTTGTTGCGGAGCTTGCCGCCACAACTTCCCTGTGAACGTGATTCTACTCGGCGGATTCACAATCGGCTACGGAATCGTGTTGAGCCTGATCGTGGTCGATTACGAGGGCAAATCGGTCATCGAAGCGCTCGCGATATGCTTAGCCTGTTTCTCAGTGATCGCCATGTGGGCCTCGACAACGCATCACGACGTTACGGGGATAAGTTATCTCGTCTTCATCGCGTTGGTGGTTTGTTTAATCACACAAGCTCTCATTTCATATTACCCCTGGTTGAAACTCCGCAAGGTCGCCGCCGGACTCGGCACAGTCGCTTTCTTAATGTTCCTGGCGACTGAGGTGCAAGCAGTGCAGGGTGGCAAGACGGCTGAATTGGACCCAGATGAACACATCCTCGGTGCTATCCTGATGTACACTAGTGTCATTGAGACCTTTAAGCATTTCCTTGTTTTGTTCGCTACAAAAAAAGCGATGTGAGCTCAGTGCTGGAGAACCGTACCCGGGGGTTTGGTGATCAAGAAGATCTCAGTCTTCAGGGAATGAGTCGGAGACCACCGTAGTGAGATGGTGCTTTTCACAGCACACTTTTTATCATCCTCAGACGTTATCCCATAGAAAAACCGCTAACCAAGGCCAAGGAAGTGGGAAGGAACGCGATGCGTTATTCCTGTTGTTTTTGAAAGAAAAATGAACGTGTCAAAAACTCTGAAAGCGATTTCCTTAATGGCCGCGAATGGTTACGGAACTTCTATTCCAGCTCGGTACCGCGCAGGAGAGGAATATCTGTCACGACGTCGAGAGTCATTCGCTCCCATTCCTTCGATGCGCCGCATCAATTCTAAGCGAAAGAGGACCCAGGATACCGCGGGGCGTCTCTTGGATTGTTCATACTCCGAACGCGTGGGTCTTTGCCTAATCTCCGTGCGGCTAGCGAGTGTCGTGTCATTATTCTCGACCACTCTGATTCCGGGTGCAAAGAAATGTTTCAACTGACGCCTGGATGCCTGGTTCCATGTCCGCTCTCTGCCCGACGAATTTCGGAGCTTTACGCATCACGATTCGAGTTGAATCAAACAACGAAACAGATCGGAAGGGCATAAACTTGCATCCCTTAAGGAAGTGACATGGGTTGGTGTTCGAATATTGTCCCACTCTGGGCAGAGAGCTCGCCGACAGGACCATCAGCCGCTTATATTTCGTGTTCCCATGCATCGACGCTACTCCAACGTTTGACCCTCATGAGGTTTGGCTAAGGATTTCTCTCAACAGCGTGTGGATCGGGATCACCCGATGGGCGCAAAAAATTCGCGTCCAAAGTGGTACGGATTGTCGCAGTACAGCTCATCGTTACAGCGGCTATTGTCTGTCTATTCAAGTCAAACCCGGTTTTGGCTTTCAAATTCCGGAATAATACGGTTTTGTTGATCGTCGTTACGTGAGTAATCCGAGTGGTCTGTTGGTAGTTCCTTTAACCGATGCTTCATCCCGTTATTCCTTTCCTCCGACGACACCTACCCGATGTGTCGAGTTTTCGTCCCGTGAACGCAGCTTGGGAGCTAAATCTGACCACTTTCCAGGTTGAGTGTAACTATTCCATATTGGGGCCTATCTTGCTGTCCCACATGGAGGCGCGCATTTCCCTGCAACGCGATTTTGCTCAGCTCATTCACGATCGGCTCAGCGATCTTACTGAGTTTTCTCACAATGGAGGTTGATACAACGACGGTGTACTTTTCTGTCATTCTTTGTGCAGTGTCTGCTATGCTGACAGCGATCTGGGCAGTGAACACGAGCTACGACCTCACAGGCTGTCGAAGTCTTGTGTATGTATTCCTGTTCACCACAACACTAACGCTCCTTGCAAAGGCGTTTGTCCAGGAAGCAGAGCGTGGCATGGCAGCTGTCGTAATCGGCCTCATCGGTGTCTTGTTAATATTTGCGATAGAAGTTCAGATGATCACCGGAGGGAAGAGGTACGCACTTCAGGAGGATGACCACATATTTGGCGCTTTCCTAATTTACTCGAGCGTCATCGAGCTTTTTAGGAAAATACTTGAACTCCTGGCCGAAAGAGAAAGGAGATGAGAGCATAAAACCTGATTAGACTGACAACAGTTGCGCAGTATCTGCATCAGAGAGAATTTCATTCGGAATGAACGTTTTGTCAATAAATATCTGGACTTCAATGTACTCCGTGAGTTCCTCCGGTGCCCTGGACTCCTAGTTCTGAAGAAACGCAGTTACACGTGCCACCTTACTCCCAACCCGCTCCTGGTGAAGTTGATGATGAATCAGGAACCTGACGCAGAAAAAAAACAGAGCGAAAGTACAGCTGATCAATCCGCAGTAGGTAAGGGAGGTTGAGCAGATCTCACCAATAGTGCCACTGGGAATTCCGCTCGAGAATCTTGCGAACTCTCCACCATCTGTTTTGAAACACTGTACTGGAATATATCGCGTAAGGTATCTCAAAACTGAGGTTGCAATATCACTCCCCGACGGTGATTTTCTCCTTCTTGGACAATCAAAGTTGCGGGAAGCAAAGATCAAATCCCATGACAGCTCAACGGGTCGAACGAATCATCCCTCAAGCCATTGTCGTGTAACGGCTCCATGAGGACGATGATTCAGGTGATAAAGGGACAGCACGTATGATGCATTGAGGTCTGCATTGAGCTCAGGTCGGTCAAAAGTTCGTACACAGACCTGAACCAGGCGATGATGCGTTCAAAAGACCTAGTTTATCGGAGCGTGTACGTACCCGATTGTTGATTTGCGTCATGTGGAACTTGACTTATGACAGTCTTGGGAAGCAGTGACACGAATAACTTATTCAAATGCGAGTCACAAATGATGCAACGAAGGCGCCATGAATGTCTTCCTTGAGGCATACAGAATCCCGCAGAAAAACCAAGGAGGAACTATAACGGCGATCGTGTGACGGTCTTGTAGTCCAAATTGTTTTAGTTATGTCCCTGTGTTACGAAGAGCTACCGTGAATAACCTTTCAAGAAGGCGACAGCACGCCAGAGACATGATACTCTGCCAGCTTCAAAAAGATACACGGAGATAAAATCAGACCACGAATGTGAGGAGCAGCGGCGCCAGACTCCTCGTAATTCATTCGTACCATTTCGCAGTTGGGGCATGAAGGTCTTTTTTTTTGTAGCCTAACCAACAGAAATAAAGAATCACATCACAGACTAGGATATCATACCAAATTGGCGTTGAATCGTGTTTATCTTCTGCCGAAAACAGCTTCAAACAGCGCGGACAAAGACTGACCCGATGAGCTTGACCCCCACCGCTTCACAGAATCTGCTCAACAGAAGCGTGTTGTCAGCAAGTTTTAGAAAATTTCTGTCACGAATCTACGTCATCCGCACCGCCAATCTTGAGAACCATAATGCAACAGCTCACTCCACTCAACCAGATCGGAACAAGTCTTTCATATCATCTCAAGACAGGTTCAGATCAAGCTGATTCTGATGGGGTGCAATATTTGAAACTGCCCGCACCGATTCCTTGAACATAAATGGAGCGATGAAATCGTTGAATACGAATCTGACTTGATTCCATTGTTGTTGGTCATCCTACCGTCCCGCGATCACTGTCTCAAGGAGGAGGCATTCGATGTACAGCATCGATTAAGACTCACATATTTCTTCCGCAGGTGGGCTTGCAGTACTGTCATGACGAGGCAGAATGAGCTACCGTCTTTAACCCCAGGGCGGATGCAAATGGCTCTAGTTCCCCTATGGGATATGTGCAACCACGCCACCCTCAAGGTGAGATTCTGTGTCGATGACTCCTGAGAGCAAGCCACGTGCTCTGACATGAGAACCATTTTCTGCTCGTATGACAGAAGTGGTCGTGGTCGCTTCAGATATTTAGAATTACAATATTCAAATGATGGCAATAGAGAAATCAACACTTGATCTTTCCAGAGCGGGACTGATTACGATGTCGCATCCCAGCAGTTGGTATCATTCGCAACTCGCGAGTATAAAAAGGACGAACAGGTGAACATTTTCTACGGGAACCGCGCCAACGCCCAATTCATGCTCCACAACGGCTTTGTTCCGGAGGAAAATCAATGGGACTCTCTAACCCTCAAGATCGGTCTGTCGAAAGCCGACAAATTGTTCGAAATGAAACGAAGGCTCTGCGAGCAGATGAAAATACCGACGTGAGTGCTCCTGGGACGCGGTTCCAGTTCCCATGTCCAATACTAATAACTTTCAAGAGAGTCACCTCGCTCCTACTTCTCCGATTGAAGGCAATAAGCGTGGATCTTTTACAGGAGCGACGTTTTTGAGCTGAAAAAGGCACCCGATGGCGACGGAGTTCTGGTCCCAAAAGTTCTCCTACACCTGGTGCATATCCTTCAATGGAAAGCGCCTGCCGCTTCAGACACGGGCGGTGATGCCGACACGGACACTCCTGATGCCACTGACCCTGTCAGAACGAACAAAGCAAAGACGTTTCTAACTGTTCGATGTCAGCTGTTGATGAAAGCGTTGCCAAAATCGGTTGAGGTAAGTCGGAAACTTGACTTTGCCTGCTTAGCTTTGCCTCATTACGTATTGTCATTGAAACTCTTTGGTTGACGTACTCACGGGCGTTCGTTTAACGGATTTCCGCCTCGCTTTCTCCCGCTCCCTCTGTTTCTCTCCTGGATCCTCGATTAAACTCGCTCTGAGGTTTTTTGGTCACTCATTGAGTTCCGCCATTTCAGGAACTCACCGAGATTCTGAACGACTCGGAAACAAGTCCCGAGTCGAAACTCGCCATCCGGTATCGTCTTTCTGAACATCGGATGTTGGCCAATGCTTGCAACAAGATTTTATTCACCATGTAGACAAATAAGCTATTCTGAGGAATTTCGGTATTCCCACTTTCTATTTATTCGCTCGTCTATATTCCGTCGACGTCCATTTTCATAGTTTCATAATGGTTCGGTTGATTCCTCCGCGCTGATCCTGAATCATGATTTGTCAGCGCATTCCCCGAGTTCCTCGGTGTGTCATACCGAGAGGTAGCTCGCAACAGACGGACATCGAGTGAATTTTCTCCCACGAATTCGTTCGTTTTTATCTGGTTTCTAGTATCCGGTGATCAGAGCTAAAAATAATGGATCGCCGCTGAGAAATCGTTCCTGAATCGGAGTGAGCATGAGCCGAGGAACCCTTTTTATGTGAATCGCAAGATTTGATCTTCATCCACGATTTTTTGTCTGCGGGCGAATTGCGTTACTTTTATCCCGTTTCCCGAATGTCGGCTCCGTACAATTTAAGAACGACTCAGAATCTAATGAGGGTTTGAATATGGAATTGAGGTCGTCATCAACAAATTAATAAACTTGAATATGAAATGTCCATGGCGCTCCCTCATTCGATGGTTCATGCATCAACATTGATTATATCGGAACGAGTCTCAAGATAATTCGAACGAACGCTACCTATGAGGCGAAGTTTTCTTTCGTCGCTGTCTGGCTTTCCTGATTAGCCCCGGAAACTATCCTGAAATAAGTTCACATCTCCGGTGGAATGACATGAGGAAAGCCCGTACTCAAATGAACTAGAAAATATGCATCACAGCAAAGAACACGCAGGTCCCGGTTTCTAGGACCTGTAGGTAGCCTTTCGACGAGGCAAAATCATTCCAGGAACGATTTCGATCCTGCGATCATTGCGGGTCTCTTGATGTTATCCGGCTGCTCAGCATCACGGACATTATCACTCCACAGTCGACGTCATTTCACTTTTCCTGTTTATTTTTCATCGATTCCGGTCAGCAATTGACACCTCAGAAACGTGCATTCATCAGCCCCTCGTTTTGTATATTATTCGTCGGTCTCCATCCGTTTTCACAGATTTTCGCATTCCGCGACCAGTCTTCTCTTTCTCCAGCTAACTTCAACAGCCTTCAACTACGGTCGCTCGACGGAGAACGACAGCCCGAGGAAGCACGACCGATTCCAAAACTCTACGAAATCATTGAAAACTTCCTAGCCAACGACCAAGGTCTTCTCGTCTGAGAATTCGTGAGGCGGAACTTCCAGGTTGGCGGGTGCGGGTCCCTTACGAATGCGGCCGGCTCCGTCGTAGTGAGAACCGTGACAGGGACAGTAGTAGCCGCCATAGTCTCCAGCGTTTGCGATGGGCACGCAACCAAGATGTGTGCATATGCCAAGCACGACGAGGAACTTGGGATTCGTAACGCGGGCGGCATCTGTTTCCGGATCTCGCAGCTCGGCAAGATTGCAGTCCTGCTCCCGCTTGATCTCATCTACTGAGCGGTGTCTCACGAAAAGGGGCTTTCCACGCCACTTGAACGTCACGTTCTTCCCTGTGGAGAGAGACGTAGTGGGGTCAGAGTCATCACAGATCTGATCCACGAATTCTGAGCAGACTGGATGGTTATCGAATCATCAATAGATCTGTCAAGGCCGCGAGACGACATAACCTTAGATTCACTCTCCACCCCCTTTTGGGTTCAGATGAGCATGTTGTGTACTAGTTTGGACATGTCTGTGATACATAATGCAGTAATCATTCAATCCCGGGATGGAGTAACCTCGGTACGATATCACTGTCAGATGAGAGCGGTCAACTTGAACACCCACCTTCGGGTATGGTAGATACGTCGATTTCAATTTTGGCGAGCGCGAGAACGTCCGCAGAGGCTGCCATCGATTCGACGAAGAGGGCTACTGTATTTTTCGCCGAGTACAGGGCTGCAGCACCCATTGCTGCGCCAACGATGTAGCTTCCCGTCTTGGTCTGAACCTCGGTGTCCTTAGAGCTCTTGTTGGGCGCCTTGCGCGTGTTCGCACGGTAGTAGTCGAAATCGGGAACTCTCAAATCGGTGTGAGCCATACGGATTTGACAGGGCGCCGTCAATGATCCCGAAACGGCGAGCATACTGGATCGCTGAGGCAGCGACCTAGCAAGGGCACCGGCCGTGAGAGCAGGGCCTTCGGTTGGAACCCGCAGAACTTTGAGCTCATGGATCACTCGATTCACGGGCCTGGTCTGAGAGGGCACCACGGAGCTGCTGGCCTTCAGGTACTGCCCGATCTGCGATGACTTGCCCCGAACCGATATCATTTTCGGATTCGTTAACAAGAACTGTGCACACCAACAAACCTTCCAAGATGACCCAAGATGGTTGCTTTGTTTACATGGCTGTGTGATCTTTGCCTGATTCGAATCGATAGCGGGCGGTCGCAAGGCAGGTACGAATTCGCCAGTCGGGTTTCTTCTTTGTTTCCGAGGATATCGCACGTTGCGGATTGTCATAATTCATCACTTGAAGGATCATGAATCACGAGCAGAGCTGATCACTCTGTGAGATTTGTGAAGAAGGAGGAGTAAAGGTTGAAGCGTGCTGGTTGCGCTCCCAGCGCGAGAGGCACAGTTCGAAAAAAAACCTCAAACTCATGATGGGCTCTTGCGAGCTCGATTCCACGAGAGGAAAAAAGTTCTAGGAGGGTTTGGACAGGAACTCGAAATAATCCTGAAAAGCGACGAGATCTCATTCAGTTAATCGTTCATCGGTCGAGTCACCGAATGACTCGTGGGTGAACGATAGGCGTTGATCTGGCATAGTCTTGGGTAGGATAGGAACTGGGATCGGGAATTCGAGAAGGCCGCTTCGAGGCAATTTTCACATTCGACGAAAGCACATACGGTGCGACGTGGTACAGAGCTCGAATCGTCGCCTCAGTTCATAGCACCGCTCGATGAGCTTGTTTGGGGAGAGCGGGAATGGCACCGCGCTTCCGTTGACGAAGACCGTGATATTCAAGTGCTGATATCTCTAGACTCGCGTTCCGCGTAAGGAATCTCGGTGGGGCTTCACTAGCTAAATTCTAATTCCATAATGCTACCGAAGCTCTCGGGGAGACAGAATCCCAGATCGAGGGACTCATTTTGCGAGTTGCGAGAAGCGGGAATCTCATCAACACTCTCTCACACACTCACTACAATGAACACCAGGAGGGAGATGCGCTGAGCAAGCTATGCTTGGATGGCAAAACGATACTAGAAGAGCTCTGTCTGAGCTCAGGCGGCGAAGCGCAAACCTGCAAAGGAGTCCGCGCCGGAAGTCAATTTTTCGCAAGCAGCATCAATTCGGAGCGGCGACCCATTATCAAGAGTTCACATGCTTCAAGCCTTTATCGGACTCATGGTCGTTCAGAAATGAATGAGCGCCGACCCAGCGGCTGCCGGTTTGCGTTCGTCCGAGGTTCTCAGATCAATTTAGAGGGAAGATAATATTTTTCCTGGCTGAAACCAGTGGCGGCGCCAGCCTTCTTTTTTTGGGACGCTTGAGCCCCCGCCGAAGCATCGTGCGGAGGGGGGGGGGCGGGGTTAGGAAAAGAAGAAGGACAGACCAGAGTATCCACACCCGTGTCAGAGAGACGAGAATTCAATCGCTCATATGTCTATCGTCAGCCCAGGATTGAAACCGACCGGAACGCATGTCGCATATCATTCGATCATAACTTTTCCACAAGGCGAAAGACACTTCGCGGTCTTCCCTTTTTGCAACCGCATCGACGACCTGTTCTGGATGGTTGCTGAGGTTATCCGTGAGGTCCTTCTCAATTGACAACACACCCAGAGCATACAGCCTTTCGCCCTTCGATGTGATTCAAACTCATGATTTGATCCTCCCCAATACACTGAAGCTTCTCGCACATGAAGCACTCGTGACCGGAACGCTTGACACCATCCTGGAGACCTTGATGAGATCATCGAATCCGAACTCCATCGGATTCCAAACCTTCAAGCGCAGTATCAAGGTTTTTGTCCCGCAGAAGGTTTTTAGCTGACACGCTTGGTGTTCTAGACTCCGACACGAGAACTTCTGGCACATGACTAAAAATTTTCTTCCAAGAAGTTGCCGGAATCAGGGACGCTGAGCTTCCCAGTTTTCTCAATTCGGGAAGCTTGAGCTTCCCAAGCTTCCCGCTGGCGCCGCTACTGGCTGAAACTCTCAGCCAATTTTATTTAACGTCGCCGGAACCACCGTTTAGGTATTGCTTCAGTCGACGGACCCCTGGGAGCCGCAACCGCCTCGGGCGGGAATCGAACCCGAGACCTACATGTCTTGAGTCGGGCACGTTTGCACGTCGCAACGAGCGCTGACTTAAAGGGAAGATACTGGATATCAAATATCCATGGGACATTACCCGACAGTGCTGGATCAGGTGTCCATAGACCTTCACACGACTGTACTGGATATCAAGTATCCATGGACTTTTACTCGACAGTACCTCCAACGAATAAAAGAGATACAATTCTAGCAGCTCGGACCAGACTGGCTTTCGCCGCATGACCGCCTTGAGGGCATCACTCTTCACTACCCACGAGTCGACCTTCGACACTCGGTCCCCTCGATGCATCAGATTCGATCAGCTGTGGATCTTCCAATGATCACCGTTCCCGAAGAGGTCAAGCATTGCATAGTTGTTGAGAAATCATAAACTGTAGATGGAACGCCCTGTAACTCGACGCGTTCCACAGTGAGAAAATCTCCACCCGAAGCGCAGTAGCGTAGCCAGTCCAAAGTTTTCACGAAGCTTGACTCCCGACAGTTACGTGGCGAGAGAGGGGTGCTATCTACCGAAGAAAAATTCCAACCCATTTTTCTACCGACATTTATCCTCCCGGTCCGCACCTCCCGAAGCCGATATTTGGCTGATTCCTTCCTGATTTCTTCCTGATTTCGACGGAATTCTCGTCCATCTTCTGGAAGACCTATCGGCCAAGATTTCTGACGTCCTGCCACATTTCTTACTACGGAAGTCTGAGATTCTACGAAGTGAATCTTCTATTCGTGAACATTGAGGAATGCGAAGCTTTAGCTGACAAAGCTTCGTTCTGGCTACGCCACTGCCGAAGCGGAGTACGGAAGATGCATGATCGTGTTGTTTCATCTGGACTCGAGTCAGATGGGCCACCTTATGAGGACGGAATCGCATCTGACCGCAATCAAGGAGCCCACATCCAAAACGTCGTATTTCCATTTTTCCCAATATTCAGATGATCGCTAGAGAGTGTGAACCTCGAGAGCCCGCAAGTTTCCGGCTCTGCGATATTTTCGTCCCACCTCTTCGAATAATTGCTGTCCAGATCCGAAGCGTCGCAACTCCATCTCGAAGTGGCTGATTTACCGTGGTTCTCGATCAATCTGCGAGATATACTCTGTAGGATCGATAGGTCTGCGCGAGCCCACACGAGAGTCCCAGTGTCTACAGATATCCATCGAGCAGAAATTTCCTGACGGGTATCTGCGTTTTTTTTTGGAAAAAGGGAGAGAAGGAACTGGGACGTTTCGGACCTAGGCTCTTCAACTTCACGCAAAATATACGGGCTCACCCGACTGTCATAGCAGCATGCGACCGTTAAGAGTGAAGCATAGATACGGAGCACATGACGATGGCTCGCCCCTTCCGTGATGTGGGGAGGTCCTCCACCAGCGGCGCGGGAATGCTTCGCAACGAAACCAATGAGCTCTCGACTGTCATCGTCGTTCAGCGTTAGATAGAATCGCTGCCCCTGTTGAGAGCGGGAGCCCGATGCTCACCACCTTTCTGTTGTGGACTCATACCGCTTCCAAGCGGGTATCGAGGCGGCTGCCAGTCACCGCTCATGAGTTGCCGAAACGATGTTTTCGGTCATGTCGCGATCTCCCGAGTCGTAGCGCGCCACAGAGCTTCGACCAGAATCTTCATCTCGGCGGTTCGAAAGTTTGCCTCATTTCGGTTTTCCGTGAATCGAGTTTTCAATTGTCCAGAAATCCGGGGTACACCAGCTCTGGTAGCTTGGAAGCTGCCCAGGTCGAGCAGGTTGAGTTTCGCTGGTTGCCGCGTATTAGAATACAAATATTCATTGAGCTTGGAAACAATCGCCTGGTTTCTGACGGGGAGAAACGGAATTTTCATGACTGATCCATTATCACTCGCATCGATCGCCCCTGCGGTTGGCACAGTCATTTTTTCTGCTCAAGATTCCCTGGTGTGGTCGAGGCAGCGTTCTGGCCCAGGATATCGCGTCGCATAGCACGTGAGCAGGCAACCTCTGATACGCCAGCCAGATAACTGGCATACTCTGTATCGGCCGACATCGGATCTCCGATTCTTCTGCGTTCGGGTTCTTCGGACAACTTCAGCGTGCGAGACTCTTCGACTGGAGCTCTCGCGGCCGTAACTCATGCCGGAGATCTCGACTTCTATCGGATTATACTTGATTCTACGAAAATGTTCGCAATGGATTCTGACATCGAAAATTGACACCATGCCTGCGTGAACTTCTCGGGCTCCCACACATCACCATGCAGAATGCTCTGGGAGAATTGCGAGAGCTCCGATCTTCCGCGGAAATCCTCACCTCGAAATGATGGAAAACAATCGCTAACAACGTTAAAAGTTTACCAAGTCGACTATGCATGTTCATCATCGAGCCACCCCGCGCGTAGGCTTAAACTCCGTTAGACCGTTAATCCCAGCTATTCCATGAATGATTGTTGGCTCTCAGCGGACTATGGCATCTCAATGTCCTTCATGCCACGGACAACTTGGTTGAGCGTTTGCGGGCGGATGACCAATACTGCGGTGCAAAACGCGTCTCGAGTGATTTTCCGTGGAATCTGGAGACTGATCTCTGGAAGTTACTGCTGATCGCCGCGAGCTTCACAATTGCTCTCAAGACAAGACATCGCTGATGCAATCGGCGAACCACGATTGAACAGACAGCGGGGTACGCGCGTCATGTGTCGCGACATGTGTCGCATTTCTTCATGTTGACCATGGCGATGTGGCCCGCAATCTTTCGAGAAATTCGACCTATGTTTGAGAAACCTGAAGCTTAGCTCTGCGGAGAATCCCTGAATGCATTCAGAACTACTTCTCCCCGTGTTCCTTGTACTTTCTCTGTGCTCTCGTCAGAGCCGGATTTAGGATCTTGCCGCCTAAGGCTGGCTCGGACTACCCCCTGTCACTTTCTCATGAAAATCCGAGAGTCAAACTAGTTCGTGAGCGATTCTATCGTTCCGAGGCGTAGGGTCCATGGAACGGCAGAACACGTGAACCTGCTAACATCGAGGCTGGTCAGGCCTTCGCTCCTTGCGGCCCGCTGGAATCCGGGCGTCCCCTCTGAACGGTCTCCTCGTTGATTTTTGGAGAAATTTTCATATAATGGGATGTGAGGGGACAGAGAGCTTACGGCGTAGCTCTCGAGAAGACTCAACCGACGAGGCAGTCGAGTGGTCTAAGCAGTGTGTGCTACAAAAGCATGCTCGCAAAGCTACAGGTGAAGCTTTCTCGGAGGGTATGTTGCGGGTTCGATCCCTGCAACCGGCGATTCCGTGAATGGGCGCCACGGCTTCCAATCTCTACGGGCGAATGCCTGAACCGATCCACCGAATTCCGCTGCTCGAACCCTCGCATCATAGATTCTAGAAGCTTCTTGCGGGTGGCAGGAGGGAGGGGACGACGACGAGGAAAAATCCGCCGCCGATCAAAAATCTGCCGCCCAAGGCTATAGCCTTGTTAGCCTAATGGGAAATCCGGCCCCGGCTCTCGTCCAGAGCTCTGAGCTCGTCCGAAATTTTCAAGGCTGTCGAGTTGAAAATTGCTGCTGTCTTCAAGCTGATGCCTCGAATTCCCACTTCGTTTGGAGTCTCTGAGCGCGGTGCTTCTCCCGAAAGTTACTGAATAACAGCGTTTCAGTTATTGCGGCGATCTGAGACTCGCATCCAACGCCTCACCGTGTCTATACCGTGAGAATTGATGGAATGGAGCGGGCATTCCCATGATTCCCATTGTCACCTAAACGGTGTTCCTCGTATAGACGAGAAAAAAACAATCCATTGATGCCAAACGTCGCCCAAACTAGCGAGGCAGCGAAGCTCTTCCACGATGCTGCCGGGATACCCTATTGATTGCAAGATTGGAGCGGAGCGTCTCAACGATCGTCAAGGATGGAAGTTCAACAATGGTTCATCCAGGCCGATAACCTCAGAGTAGCGAGGAATCCTTGGAATGGCATGGAGCATGCCTACGAGCTCACTTGGAGCTCTGTCCAAACAAAAACTGATCAGCACGCAAGAGGGTTTTATGCTTGAAGTAGAGAGAAGTTTTTCTAAAGCTAGCTCGAACAACACAAGTCTCGTGACAAAGGGGGAGAACATAATTTTTGAGGCTCCGCAGATCTAGAGAAATGAATGAACAATGGCCATACTCCCGCTCGGAAATCTGCGGCAAACAGCACGCGTCGTCGAGTTTGAATGCCTTGCACATTCGAAGCTACCAGTGATTCCAACGGTCTTCTTTTGAGCCGCGTTTCTAGTTAGAGGCAAACTGTTTTTCCTTCACGAGTTCGCGATCATATCTAGAGTACGACATGGACTCCATAACTCCAGATTATTGTGGTCCCAAATCATAGGTGATGTCCCCTAATCATAGACCTGAGTTTCTGTCGTCAAAGCACTGCCCCTTCTGGATGATCTCCGTATTGAAATCGAGCTTTTTCGAAGTTTTACTAGAGACTATCATTCAAGAATGCGAGGCCGCGTTCTCAATCGTTTGAATTCAAAGTCATTCTCTAGGAATCACATGATAGAGTAGAGTTCGACTCAGATTTCGCATAAACCCTTATCAAGTCGAGGACGTAGTGGTTGTCGTAGAATATTCGGGAATACTTGAAGTATTCTCTTTTATGCGTCCAGGAAATAGCCAAATGTGAAAAGCCGCAACCAATAGCAAATTATGAAGAATTTATATGATCCCGTCCTGTTTGTATTCGCAGTGCATTCACTCATGTGAGACGTCGGTAGCGACGATGTGAAAGCACAGGTTCGGCCCGAACTTGCCCGTCGACCTGATTGCAGGCCCCTACTTAAACGAGGCGCCGGTTGTGGCATCTCAAGAAAGTACAGGGCCCGGCCCCACAAAACATCTCTTACTGTCCGAAAACCGCCACTTCCCTAGAATCGCGGAGATAATACGAAGAGGGCGTTGAGAAGCCAGGAGATCATTTCAGGTA
The DNA here is from genome assembly GCA_028455905.1 of Neoseiulus californicus. NCBI lineage: Eukaryota > Metazoa > Arthropoda > Arachnida > Mesostigmata > Phytoseiidae > Neoseiulus > Neoseiulus californicus. The sequence goes on from JAMQGS010000007.1 coordinate 2,501,207, forward strand.
GGTGCGCTCAAGTTATTCCATTTCGGCGAAACTTGGCCAGCTCTGCCAATGATCAAACCGCGCATTTAGATTCTAATAGAACCAAAACTCTTGCCTTTGGGATCCGATTGTTCGAAACGATGTCCCGACGACTTGCTTGAGTCATCCAAAATTCGCGATTCGTCGAGTGAGTTCCGCCGATCGGTATTCCCTGGTCCATACTAACCAAGTTCTGTCGACAAATCACTTAATAACAAAAAGCCATGGGAGTATAGCCGTCCAAATTATCACATGTTCTGTTCGGATGATGTCTGCCAGAGAACTGTCAGGAGTATCTGATATTCATGGGTTGTTCAATGTATTAGTCTGTTCATGGAATCAAGTTTAATTCATTAAAACGGATTGACGGAATTGAAGACGGAGAATGAATCCTGCTGGCACTCGATGAGTGGTAGGAAATTTCCTATCTCCGAGCTTATAGGCGCGACTCGAGATGAACGGGAGGAGGTATACCTTATGTTCGAGGAGACCAGGATGGTATACTGGATCTTCTCTGGGGTGGGGGGCGAGACCATTCTCGCATAATTGAGGGGGGAGGGGGGGGGTCAGAAGATGATGATTAGCTTCGACATGGAGCTCTAAGGGCCGGACGAAGATCCTGCGAACTCGCGGTCGAAACCACCATGCGGTTTCTTCTTGAGCTCAAATAGACAGAAGGTTTTGTACAGTTGAGAGTCGTACGCGACTGCCTCATAGCATCGAAGTTCCTGTTGAGGGGAGACTCGCGAATGAGGGGTCTCATCGAGATCATCGAAAATAAATTGTGTACAGGAGTGCATCGGGGGGAATGCATATGAGAATCAGTTCTCATACTCGGGGCTCGGAGAGGAAAAGAAAGTTCCAATCACTTACAAACCCGGATAAGTTGGCAATTTCAAGCGAAGAAAAACCAAGTCAGTTCCTGCGGATTGGTCGGGGATGTTCGAAGCACACGATTCACTTCGGATTTTGCGGCCAGGTCCATTCTATAGACGCCCCCGCTCGGGATGTTTTTCTTCGAAATAATGCGTGGAAAGTCCTGAATGGTGGGACTTCTCCAGATCGAACTGAGGCAAGACCCCCCAATGAATATTCCCGTTAGCATGCCATTCAAAAGATCGCCCGAGAACTCCAGCATGCTATGAGCCGCGGCTTCATCAGAACCCCCTCATGGGTATTGGAGTAGACCCTAAAACTCCGAGAAATGTATGCGGAGGGTTCGGCTGACGATGAAGATTCTGACAGCCTCTCACTCGGTAGCCTGCCGTTAGTCTAACGGTTAGAACGCCTCCTCACAGGCCATAACCGCGATCAAGAAGATGAAAATAGAGGGGTGAGAGAAGAAGAAGGAAGCCCAAATCCCACTACCGAGCTATCCGGCTCGCGTGTCTGGCAAACGAGGCTGAGTTCCGCAACAGTCAGCGATGCCCACCATGGTGTCTCGAATTCGGCAGTACCGCTGATTTTGCCGCCGCTACCGCCAATCGTTCAAGCCGTTTGTGTGTGCGCTTGCATCTGTGAGTGACTGATCGCGATCATGTCTTCTGGAGTGTGATGCCAGCCTGCGAGAGGGGGTTCCCGTTACTCTAGCGCTTGCGATCGCGACTCTGCGGTTCTTCACGCGTAGCAACGTCTCGAATCGGACGCACGATCGAACAGAAAGACAGAAAGCGCGCTGGAAATACGCGCCTGGAGCGGCGTCACTGCCAGGCCTCTCACCGCAGATGTGGAGAGCGCGCGTCAACTGAAGGAGCGTTTTTCGACCCTTTCCGAAAGCAGCATTTGGCACTTGCCCGTGTGGATAAATAAAATGAATAGAATACAACGGGGCAGTATCGAATAAGCCCGCGAAACCCATAGATGTATCAATGACCGCTTGAGGGTGAAAAATACCGAAAGAGTATCCGAGCGAATCTCGGAGAAGAACTCTCAGTTGATAGCAGGTTGTTGAAGTCAACAGCCAACTTCGAAGTGGAGTGGAGAAGCGTTATAACGTGAGGCTCAAGTGAATCCGTGCGTCCGAGACTGTCACAACAATCACAGCGATAGTTTTCCAACCGTGCTGACATCGGCTTTGTCTATCTGGATCCAAACGAAAACGTTGATCGCGAATCCGTCGCAGTTTCGTCGCGCGACTTCGACTTCAGATTCAACAAAATCACAGTGAGTATCTCGTCCTGCTCTGAGACCGCTATTTCCTAGAGAGACGGATGTTCTCGAATCTCAGTTTCGAAGAAAACCCCCGAGTTCCGTTCTCAATGTGATCTTATATGGAAGTTCAGTGTCGAGATGAATCCCTGCGCATGTGCCGCGGGGAGCCATGAGGTATTTTGGTTCGAGGGCGCTCGCAATGAGCACTGAGTTTTATCTCCGTGACTACTTTCCAGAATTATGGTCACTTTGGTATCTTTTTATGGCGCTCCAACGCGTTTCTTTCGAGGATAACGAGATGACTCTGGAGCCCAGTGATTTCCTCCGAGCGACAGCCGATTCCCTCGTGGCCCCTCTCGAAGTTGAGCGACCGTACCCGATCTTCGTCTGAAGCGATGATTTCTCACGGACTGGTTGACGGACTGAAGTCGGGCAAAACGCCTGAAGTTTTTTCTTTACCACCGATCGAACGAGCTCGTTCCTCCACCACGACACCCTAGATTCAGTGGTTTTCAAACTGGGTTCCATGGAACCCTTGGGTTCCATGAGCTGCTAGGCTTCCCATAGAGGTAACATGGCGGAACCCCTCCAGGGGTTCTACGAGAAAAAAAGTTTGGGAACCACTGCCGTAGATGACCCCGTGACAGTTTCGAAGCGGAGTCGAATCATTGAAACCGTGGAGCGGGAACCGGACGCTGATAGAGAAGCCGATAGGACGCGAGAGTTTTATGGAATCTTTACCAAATCGAAATGTAATCAGAGAATCTGGATAGGGAAATTTTGCTTCAGCCGCGCGTCCTCCACTGGAACTTGTTTCGCCGCACGGCGTTATCTTTTATCCGGTTGCGGTCCGCTATCCACACTTCTCAATGAAAGGGTCAGAGTCATCAAGCTAGGGACGACATCGAGCTCATGGCCTCGTCATCGGCTCGTCGTCTTGGCGAGGGCATTGAACGTCTCTGATTCCACCGAGAATAGGGCTCGCATACATACCTTAGGTCCTCTTCATCGTTGTCGTTCATCCTGTAGTCGCCCAAGCTTCGGATTCCTCGTCTAGAGCCGTCTTGAGAATCTCCGTTCTCGTTTGGCATGATATTGTCTCTCGCAGAATCCTCAGAGACGACCTACCTGCCAAAACTCTTCTTTCGTGCGGTTCTGGAATCAGAGTTCGGAAGCGGAGCGGGGTCGAGCTCAGATGCGGCCGATGTGATGGGGAGAGTCATCGGATCTCGCACAGCCCATCATCTGGGTCCGCATTGATCCGGCCAGACAGTTCTCTCAAAATAACGAATAGAAGTTGGCGGTGATTGTCACCACTTTAAAATTCTGAGTGTTACCTTGCGCCTCTCTGGTGCTATGAACTACGCATTTTTATTTCTTCTTTCCGCCTCTACATCATCCCAATTTTTTCTTTCTTTTATTTTTCAAAATTTTGGCGCTCGGCACCCTGAACATTGTCTCATCATGACCAAGAGAATTTTGATTCGCGAAGAACCTTCGTCAAAGTTCCCGAGAATTATCGTCATCACCAGCGAACCTGAACGCCGAACGCGTACAGCGGTGATCCCTCAACGGGTTCTGATGGGATATTTTTTTCTCCTTCAATTTCCGATTCTTCCAAGTTTCCAATTTTTCTGTCAGTCGTGCCAGTTGCCCATCAATTGCTGTTTTTTGGCAATCTCGCCCGGGACGCTTTTCTCCCGCGATTCTCCCCTCAAAACGGCCAGGAAACCTTTGGCTTCGCAGGATGCATCCTGGATTTGCCGGACGTCAATGCGAGTGCAGCAGACAATATGTCGATGTTGTGGATCCTGACTGATTAGCGGGTTGAAGCGCACGATTGACTTCTAACTGATAGTTAAAATATACCCTGGAACGTGCCGCAGGGCTGGAAACGTGTTCAAAATACGCAACTCGTTCCATAGATAAGAGTCGTACAATGCCATCGGTCAACGCTATTCAAGGATGAGTCTTCTCGTTCAACAAATTCAGGGACGAATCGCCTGCTGGAATGGAAATCACTTTCACTGATGACTCACTTGGCTTCGTTGAATAATCGCCGGCACCATCGGGGCCTCATGCAACCATTTTGGCAATCGTGAAAAACCGACATGCTCCAACAATTTGATTCAATCATGTGCTGGAATAGGCATCGGAACGGCGAAGAACTCCAGGATTTCGCATTTATCGCGTCTGAGATGCAGAAGAGAGTCTCAGAGTCTTCGAAGTTTTTGAAGATTTTTGCCCGAGCCGATTTTTGAAGGCGTCAGCAGCGTGCATTCACCGCCCTTGGCGCCCTCAGCTCTTCCTCCGATGTTGGAATCTCTGGAAAACGCCCCGGGCTCTGATGTTTTCCGCGCTTCCAGACCCGGGGAGCTTCAGATCGTCGGAATTTTTCTTGGAAGAAACTCGTGATGACCGGGCTGGCCGAGTCGGCGCGAAACGCTCCCTCTCTTTCTCATTTTGGTAGCTTGACAACGAACTTGAGCCCAGACAGAAAGACCCACTGACGGAGAACGAGCGTGTGGGTTTCACCGGCTTCATTACGACGCCCGATTCTGGATAAAAACCGTTATACAATCGGTCTTGCGATCAGCGCGAACCGTTTGGTGGGAAACGTGCCCCTTTTCGCTCTTCCCTTGCTTACGACTTTTTCCGGAAATGAGAATCTTTCACAGACCATCGGACCGTCCGATTGCTTGATGGACAAGGTGTCCAATTCATCGATTGTTTGACACTCGACACCGTAGCTAGACGGGCCCTGACCACAAGGATAGCGACTAGCTTCCTCAAAACTTATGTTTGTAAAAGGGAATCATTGGGTCCTATTATAGCTCCAAAAACAAACAGGGACACTCCTCCGACTCTGCTGTCGGGAAAACATAGATATTCAGGAAGCCAAGCCTAGGTATACTCGAAATCTTTTTCGATTCAGCTGCACACCGGTAGTGACAGGTTCTACAAAACCGTTTCAGGTGTCTGGAGATCGAAGATGGTAGGTGTTACGGATGACCACTCCACTGACACGCCCCTGGATCTCGCATACCATGTGACTAAAATCCTAGCGCCACTGTTGCTCTTCTGTTTGACGCTGGCCTTCGGCCTGTGTCCGATCCTCATCGTCAAACCACACAAGAGGAAAACTGACGGTGGACAAACACACGCATCGAAGATCATCTCGTTTACGGCTTGCGTCGGGTGAGTAATTTGAATGTTCAGCTTTCTCAAAAAATCCAAACTCTGTCTTTCGTGGTGCTATAGAGCAGGTGGAGCCCGAGCCCTGTCGAAAAACCTCAGGGCAATGGTGGGGAATGGCCATCTTCAAGCAGGTGACCAATTCTAGCGCTTGCAAGCGAAGTCTGATATGGTTGCTGTTGTTGTTGGCACGGGGCGCCGTACGCGGCGCTCTTTGTGCGCAAATCCCAACGGGTGGAAAACTGTTTGTCGGACTCTTGGCCGCTAGTGCCCTGTTTCTATCTGCCCACCCGCCCGCTTGGCTGCAATCTGATGTGTCGATGATAATAATAACGCTGATGATGAGGATAATAATAATAACAGCAGCAGCGGCAACAGCAACAGCAACAACAACACCGTAGCGAAGTGGCCGTAGAAAACTTGCCGCTTGTTCCAACTCAACCAGACCACAGCCAGATGAGGCAGATTGGGAAGCAGGAAACGCTGCATTCGCGGTATTCCCTAGTCAGCCAGCAAAACCAAATGAGATCCTGGCACCGGTTAGCCAGTTAGCTGGCGGCGCTTCTCATCGGCGCGTCGTCCCACTAGCCCGAGCCGGGAAGCGGTCGTCGTTGCAGCATGGCCGATATGACGCTGAAATCTGTGCCTTCGCCGCACACATTGCCGCTGTCGGCTTTCAAGTCAATCAAAGGTGAACACCGGGTTAACCAACCTGATAGTGTCCACCGTTCCATGGCTGGCGTTTCTTTATGCTATGCCTCGTCGGGAGAACTCGCGTTGGCGTCAGTCAGGTGTGCGGCGAATTGTAAACAAGCTGTTTAGAACGTTGCTCACAATTCGTTGTAGCAAACCTTGCTGCACTGCAGTTCATTGAGGAATCGATGCCGACAAGCCGTAGAAATCACGGTTCAATCGTTCAGTTGTTGAACACAAGTGGTCAGAGGCAACGGTGACATTCTCGACGAAACCGGCACCGTTACAATGCTATGGTGACGCAAGTCCAGAAAGCGATTCGGTTCGCCCCGCTCGACTCAGATCAGCTTGGTTTGGTGGTTTAGGGCACGAATTTCACACCGGACGGCTTTCACGGCAGCCTTGACTCGTTGCTCTTGTCAGACAGCGTCTTTGGCGTCTCCGGAGCCAGCCGTACTAGTGTCTCGATTTCATTCAGTTATGACGATCGTGTCTGAACCGTTCATGACAGCGTTTCTAAAGTCTCGTGAGTGGATTCCGTCGTGTCGAGAAGTCGAGAGCATCCACGAGGGTGTTTCCGACGGACAGCTCAATGTCTTTTCTTTCGGTCACTTTGCTTATCTAGAAGTGTCTTTCCCTGACTGAATCCGTAGAAATGATGATTCGCCACACGGAGAGGGTCCAAAGAGTTGAAACTCACTAAGACGTCTCTTGGCACCGCACCAAATGTCAGAGCCGGGATGTGCTTGCTTTGTTTCGATTTATTTATCACGTCTATAATTTATGCAATACGAATTTGTTCGATCGAGAACTGCTGTTGGGTTGCCCGCAACTTCTTAAACGTGACGTCGGCCTGCATTTCCAGCTCCGATCGCTAAACGTGATTCAACTCGGGAATCATTGGAGAAAACAAACCTCTAATAAATCTTGCAGAGTTAATGTCTGACTCAGGGATCGCACCTCCACTTGCGCTGAGGATCTTGAATGATTCCTCCGGTCTTAAGAGGCATACTTGAGAGGCAAGATACTGAGAGCATGCGGAGAGATTTTCCGTACATCCGTTACGTAACCGGGAAGTTTTTGTTCGCGATTCGGGCTCGCAGCCGAAGTTCGCGACCGAACTGCGAATAATGGCGGAACGAACTGAGAATTCAGATAGAGAAAACACGAAAAATAAAACGATAAATATAAGCAGCAGTCAGAAAATCGCCGGATTCTGACGACGGTCGCTTCGACCCTGACGCTTATTGTGTTGATGCGTCTTTGAGTTTGGACGTCGAGGCCGCGCCATCCCAGCCACAGATTTCTATGAGAAGCTAACTGACTTTTCTGGATTTGAAACTTTTTCTTCTCGCCCCTCCTAGCTGCGACGCTCATGCAGTTTAGGCAACCTGCTTGACAACCTGACCGACTGTCTGCCCGCTCGCCTGTTGGTCGACCACACAAGTCTGTTATGCCAGTCTGTACATGAGAACAACGAACAAGCGAAAGAGGAAAGAAATAAAACATGCTCGGACATTTACGGACGAGTGAAAACAAACGCATGCGACGAAGTGGACGGGGTTGATCCGTTGATGAAGGAAAAGAAGTCTGGGAACAGACCAAATATTTCTGGCTACTCGGAAAAGTGACAAACGCGCGGAAACGTCATTACCGACTGTGAGTAAAGGGATAAATACAAATGACGCCACCGTCTCCGCGCGCAAATCCCAACGCTTTCGGGCCACGGTACGATAGAGCACAGTACCATCTTTTACGGACGGGATACCCGCGCGGGGAATCCTAGTCTATAATGTATGGCTGAAAATCCGAAGTTTTCGGAGTTTTCGACTCGGATTCCACCGAGTAGTTTCTTCTTTTTTGAAAGTCGTAAGCTTCCTTTCGGAAGATAGCGATTCTTTCGGTGCTCATTGTTGCCGAAGGATAAGACCGCGATCTGTGTTCGAACGAAGCTGTGGATATCGGAATTCCGATCGTTGCCGAGAGCCAAGCAAATGTTGACATCGTTGGCCAGCGGCGACGGCGCCGAGGGCGACATGGGAGCGTGGTGGAAGGGTTCGTCTGTGTACTGCACACTATCAAAGCGAGTCTGAGCAGCTCACGCGAGCAATCCAGAGAAACACCCGGAGAAGCGTCGAGAAAACGATCCTCGAGTGGAGATTCTCAAGTTTCCAGACACGTTCGCGAGCGATCGCGACGACGCTGATCGAGACGAGCCAAAACACGTGAACGCGCTCACGCTCGGCCACGGAGCCGATCGAAGAAGCAAGGTTGGTTCCAAGATTCGATTGAATATCAACCCGCGTAACTGATTCTCGACGGAGGGTTTCGGATGTCAATCTCAAGGAATCTCAAGTCCGAGCCAAACCTGAGGATCGAATCGTTCGAGATTCGCTAGGAATGACCGGGCAGTGGGATCGAGGGGAAGAAACTTATACACAAACAAATATTGAGTCTGAAACGATTCTGATATTCGACAACCTCCGCTAACAAGAGATCAGACCAAGCTCTCTTTGGGAGAACGATCATCCCTTGGCGAAATATTGCGAGTCTTGCGCTACGTGACGCAAGAGAGAGTAGCTTGATGCAGGTCGTGCGTTGAGATGATTTCATGCGGCCACGAAATTAATTTCGAGGGTCATTCTATCAACGGCTCCGAGTGCGGTTGTCGATGTTCAGGCTTCAAGTTTCAGTGGTTGCGTGATCGGTGATGACGAAGAAAAGTAACTACCGACGTATCTTACTCTCAAGTTCGAAGTGGACCGCACCACTCGAGACAAAGTGATTAGGTCTTGATGCAATTGACCGCAATCGTTGAAAACACAGCTCGTCACGCAGTTTCCGTCAGGGAAAGACGACAGATACTTGTTGACAGAAATCCGTGAATCATTCTCGGCGTTTTGCGCACGCGACTTCTAACAAAACACAAATTGAAAAGTGCCCCCCTTCCCCCTTTGCCCCGGGTATGGCAGCTGCTCTCAGACGAGGAATCATCATCATCATCATCTGATGAGCCTCATTCGTGCGTTTTTCCGTTGCTCCATTCATGTTCTGGGCTCCCTGTTGTCGTGTATGTATTAGAGAAGTCCATTACGAACCACAACTTTGAATTTCAATGTAATTGGAGGGGCGGATCCGCAGGTAAAGGCCACTGATAATTTTGGACGGGCAAAACTTCTTTTCCCGAACGGGCTGATTCGAATCTTCCTCTGTTTCCGCCGTTTAGAGTGTTCAAGTGACCGAGGCGGCGTTTTCTGGCGATTGCCATGAGACCCTTACTCACCGCCATTGTTGCCCCTGCCGGCATTGAATTTTCGGAGATGTTATAGTTTTGAAACTCGGTATCCAAACGGATGGTTCCGCGAAAGGTTGAGTTTGAGCAACTGTCGATATTCCGATCAGCTCCAACTCGACGTCTCTCCGCGTGTACAAGCCTCTCATGCACCCATTCGGTGGACTTTCCCATATGTTTTCAGCTTTCCGGGAGTCCTTTTCCACCCGAAGCTTCGTTGACATCCCGCTGTAGTCTAAGCCCGACATCGAATGATCTTTTCCTCACAAATCGTGTTCGCATCATTGTGGATCGTCTCGAATGACGAGTTGTGAATGCCCCCAGGCTTGACGTCGTGTGGAAAATATTAACGCCGCTCCAGGCTCGCTTCCATCGTCCCCTCTTACTCTTAACTTGTGGTCTTGATCGCATCTTGTCAAGTCGGTCCATCGGAAATCCTCCTCAAAATCAGCGGCTGAAGGTACGGGAATGACGCTCGAGAATCCGAAGCTTTGTTTTCTCACCACAATCCGAGTCCAAAATAGGAGCTCTGCTCGAGACGCACCTGTTGCAAGTTTCGGAGGGACCATGTGTGCATTGTTTCCGATTGTTGTTGAGAGAAACCCACTCTTCCGAAATTCGCTGTAATGCTGCGTGAACCCTTTTCCAGCGGAGATGAGCACAATTCGTTGGCGCCCAGTGACAAGTCAGGGTGAAGCACTTTCTTCGCTGCTTTACCTACCGCGATGTGGGAACCGGCCCAAATCGACGCGGGACACGACAATGTAGTACGAAATCCGGCCATGGACAATGTATTGAGATATTCTGTGGTGCAACTGTTGATTCTGTTGCGAAACCCGACCGTTATTCGATAACGTTTGAGGGGCCTCCACGAACTTTCGTTTGCAGTTTGTAGAAGATTATTCATTCTCATGACATATACGCCCGATATTAGATCAATCGAAATGCCGAGACTCCATTGATACCACAAATTTCTACAGAATTAGCTGAGCCGATAGAACTTGTGGTGTCGGTCGTAGCGACGAGAACCGGTTTCGCTGGATTTTTTTCCTCGTGATGCAAGGATAGCGCTCGCGATGCAAAAACTTAGGCAACCAACAAAAGACGACAGAATCGTAACCAGTGCGCGGGTCGTCACGCCGGATTCGCGGGGTAACGGACATGGAAACTGTGAAGAAAGAGGTTGGACAAAAAGAAAGAAAGACAAACCCGTTTGCTAAATTAAATTCGGCCGAGTTCGTCGAATATAGCCCCATTGAGCCACCTCGATTACTCAACGAAAACATTGAGAAGCCAACCAAGTATGCAAACATGTCTCATGTTCCGCTCATAGCAGATTTCATCCCGATGGTGGTATTACGATCCGGCTCGATAGGATCAGCAGACTCTGGGATGGATACACGAGATGTGTACGTTCCCGGTGTACGTAGGATCCCGATTCCTCGTGAGAAGTGGAGTCTCAACTGTCCAAAGAAACATCGTCACTAGTCCAGCAGATCTTAGGCTCCCAAGGGGAATCTTTGTTTACTCGGCAACGATTGCAGAAAGATCGAGTCTGCAAACATCTGACGGTTTGTTTGATCACCAGTGCCTCTCCATCTCAGAGTAGAGCTTGAGATACGTTCATGCATTGAGAGAGGTGGTGATCTAATAGCTGCCAACTTGACACCTGGCCGGCCAACTTGACAGAATACGCCTGCCACAGTCCACGCATATATAGTTTTCAATAACGCGCGTTGAAAGTCGGCCGTAGTAAGGCCGCCGACGGGTTGTTGTCTCCCAGAAGAAAACAAAAGGAGTCTCTCGTGCCGGTCGAATCAGATGACGATCGCAAACAGCTCATAGGGCACCTTGAGTCGACGGGCCAGAAAGATCAGCTGTTCTGGAAGCGATCGTAGTAAGCGAGTCGGACACAACTACCGTTGACAGGTCGTCAATGAGCGCCGCATTGAGCCATAGCTGACGACGTTTAATATTCAGTAGCGAGAGATAATAATGTTGGTTTTGAATTGCTGTTCCGCTCAATTTAGCGGAAACAACGCACCAAACGCGTCCGAAAGATGTAAACTCGAATGTAGAATTTCGCGCTGGCGGGCCAGCGTTGTTTTTTGACGATCAAATATTGTCGGACGTAGAAACATTGTGGACGAGAGCCTAAGAATAACCATTGTTAACTACCCGAGCTCGAAGGGAGCATCCTTGAAAGAGAGCCTCAGAAGAAGAGATCGAAACAAGAGGATCTAATTCTCGGCTTTTTCTTTTGCAGAGGAGGAGTGCTCCTCGCGACCGCCCTCATCCACATCCTTCCGGAGGCTCGTTCTGGCTTCGAGCGATGGAGCAACCGCTCGCACGAAGCGCACCATCATCATGGCCACGGACCTAACGACACAAAACACGATGACGAACTTAGTCATGACCACACTTTTCCGTGGATAGAATTCGTGGTCTGCTTAGGCTTTCTGATAGTATATCTTGTTGACGAGGTAAGCTTCTTGACGAGTCCTTCGTGCGTTCCCGCTTCGAGGTTTCCCGTGACTCGGAGCGCTTATATCGAAGTTCCGAGCTTCCCCCGGTGTTCTCCTAGCTCGATTAGATCGACAAGTTCGCAATAGCATTCAAACATTTCGAAGCACAATAGACGACGTCGGCTTAGCTCACAGATGAATGTCCCGAGGTCATTTTTCCAGCCGCATCAGTGACCCAAATGTGTTTCCCGCCCTTTTCTATGTCATCCATGTGAGCTAGTGGCAGTTGCAAGCCCGTCCGACACCGCGGTTGCACGTCTTCAAGTTCTTCGAAACGAATGAATCAGATCGATTGGTAGACAAAAACTCGTATTCCTCGATCACTTGATCAGAAAATGACCGATCAGAAAGCTTCCTAGCCCAAATAGAAGCAAGTCCTCCCGTATTGGATCATTGGACAACCACAGATCGAAACATGAGAACTTCGAGACATACTCAACAGCTCCATCCGATTATCGATGATGAAAACCAGCTTTAAATGATGATTCCCCTCCGACTTCAATCATTGATTCGTTTCAAATTTCCAGCTCATCCACGCGTGCCTTGGACATAAAAGTCACATCAACGAGGACCACGGCCACTCGCATTCACCCCAAGTGATTCAATGCGCTACGTGAGTAGCTTCCTTTGTTCTAGCACCTTTTATTTCTCTCCTCGCTCCGCGAATCCCGATTATTCTCCGTCGCGGTCGTTCCTGTCCCTCAAACGCTCGGCGCCAGGGCTCAGTTTCAGACCTTGTGACTCGAACGCGTAATGAGCCACGTGTCGCGCTTTTGGCAAAGGATCGTGTATCCGGAGGCTGGACTATAAGAGGACGTATCTTCTCGAGATGTCTGAATTATCGCAGCATTGTGTTCAGGGAGGATTCCTTCGGAGTTCGTCGCCTTTCGTGGGAGAAAAATAACGGTCCTGTCACGCTCCTCTCGCGTGACCGTGAATCGCTCCAAACCGAGACGATTCAGCATCAGATAATACATCATATCATTCAACTTTCCTTATTTCTTCGCCTCACCCACTCCTCTCATATCTTCCGTCAGAGGAACTGAAACTTCGTCGAGCTATCTCAATTCATGGAGAAAACTATGTGGTTCGATATGTAGCTGCCTGACTTCGAGTAAGCTGAGCATGACTCGAGATAATTCCGGCGGCAGACTCCCGGGCGATGTTTTGTCTTTTGGTAGCATTGTCTGAAATTAAGATGTCGAGATGGAGGTGGAAACGGAGCCAGATCGGGATATGGTCCCGCACCAAAACACTGTCCGGTGCTCTGTTCGGTCGGAAGTGTTGTCTGCCGACAAGGTTTCCGGCTCATCGAGAGTTGGGTAATAACATGTAGTGCTTGCGGCGCGCCGCGGCGTCAAACGCTCATTCGGTTCAACTTGATGAGACTCGCGACCGCAATTAGTCTTCGACGGTGCAAGCACCTCTTCGATCGTTATTGCTGACAGCAGCCTGATAATCTTTGTTGGCGAGTTCGGATACTCCTCGATGTTATTTGTAGCTCAGCCTTTCATAACCTTCCGTTCTAGTAACTCATTCAGTCGGCCATAGCGTCCGCCCGTCAATCGCTCGGTGGGTCACTCAGACAGTCAACCAGCCAACATTCAATCGTGCCACAATTTATGATCGCTCTAGGTCTATTTTAGATGTCACGAACGAACTCTGGGCTCGCGAGGCAACGAGCTCGCGTGCGGTGATTCCAGAGCACATTGGATGTAATTCTAGTTCTGGAGCGACTGACATCTGCTCCAGAACGGGCATCTGGGAACTGCTTGAGATCTATATATTCTGTGCTCTTTGCGGAGCAAACGCTTCCGACGATCATTAGAAGTAAAACAATCACTGCCAAGGTTCTCCCGAATCTCCGCCTGATATTACCTGCCTATCTGGCAAACGGCGGCGGAGTCGCAACGACGGCTGTATGATGTTAGGTAAGCCATCCATGATCGGATCGTCGGTTTGGAGATCGAGAGCCGCGTGTCCTTGTCTTCCATTTAGACACGGGCTGACATTCACTCCGAACGATTACGTGAAGGTTGAGGCTAACTTTGACGTAACAGAGTCCGTTGTCGCTGTTTGTTGTGAGGTTTCAATGTAGTTTCGTGATAATCGCCGGCTTCCGTACACTATCCTATGAGTTGTTTGAGAGCCATGGTTCTACTGTGTACTGGTGGGTCGGTTGAATGAGTGTCTCGTCACCGCAGAGCGCGTTGGTGACTGGGGATGGTCTTTCAACCCGTTTCTCGAGTTGGGTCGATGTCCGCTCTATTTATGCCTCCCACAATTTGACCTACTGTGAATGAAATACGCATTTCACCGTTGGGTCAGAATTATGTCAGCGCGATGACAGTTCTCGCGAGTGGATTTCGATGCTTGACGCTCGTTGGATCAGAAGTTGATGAGGATGAAAGCGGTCATGTAGATGGAAGAGCTGTGCTTCAACGGCCCGGGTGACCGCCACCGAGAACATCGAACTGGAAAATTCAAAGGGATGGCTCGCGGCTTCCCGGGAGCGTCGTTTTGTTCAATGAGTCAGAAAGCCGAAGGTCCTTCACTCCGATGTTGGTTCGACACTCCGACGGCTCGGACGTTGTCTCAGCTAAGACGTCTTCCATGCACAGGTGTTATTACGGAAGGATGACGTCTGGAAATCTGAAAACTCTGCTGGAAGGGACTCTTCCGAGCTGTTGCCCTGTTCGCAGTGATCTGAGCCCTGGTGTTGTCGATGATACCATCTGGAAAGCCTCTTCTCCCCAACCGTAAGCCAGCGGTGAATAGGGTCCCTGTGGCCATCATCCGAAGGGCTCACAAAGAAGAGGGGAATTATCTTCATTAAGTTCAGTGAAAAACTCTCAAATTATCATAAACTCCTAATTAGCTTTTGAGCGACGGGATAACTCCCGATTAGTGGTTGGCAATTAGATTCCGAGGAGAGGCGGACAAATCGCGACCGAAGCCAACCGATGAGTTGCTGAAGACGGAAATTCAATCCCGAACCATGAAGAATTCAATTGTGGCGAGCTTTGTGTTCGGTAAAAGGAAGACGGATGAAACGAAAGGGAGCGATTTATTCGGAAACCTATTCCGTCGGTAGTGAAATTCGTGAGTCGATGAGACTCTATTCACAATCGAGAAGAAAATTGCTTGATGCCTGATTTGGAAGTCTCCTCAACGACGAAATGTGATTTTCTGTGACCGCGCGAGAACGCCCCTAGGTGCGTCAGCGGTCTCAGACGGCCATGAAGACTCATTATCGGCTCGAATGGTTAAACTGTTGTTGTGGCTGCTGGTCATTGATTGTATGCGCGAATGCCTTACCTTATCAAGCGGGAAGGAAGATTGGTTTGTTCCCTTCTCCGGAGGCGCATGCAGACAACGCGACTCTCGAACTCCGAACGACTACCACCTGTGTAATTCCGCTCGGACGCTCTGCGAGTGGGCCTTTCCGCGATGAAGGCCATTCCAGCTGTATGCAGGCGGACGACGCAATGGACTCTACGAGGTGCGCGGTCGAGGTCAAGGCAAAACGCTTTTGTCTTTTGTGCCCGCCCAGTGGTGTTGGCGGCATGGTTCTCTCGTATTTTTCTGTTTCGTCAGAGTTATGTCTTGTTGTCATCCTTTGTCATTTCGAACATGTCTCTCGCCTCACTACACGAGACCGCTCGGTTTCTGTTCGGGATAGATTCACGAAAATCGCAAAACAAACTCAGGGACCTTGATTCGAGGGATCAAAGCCATCAGATCGGTTCATTTCTATTTCGGAGACGACCTCGCAATTTCTCCACCGAACTTTTGCTTAGCAGTACGATCTGAGTTTGAAGCTGCTGTTGGCATAGCTGATGATAGATGATGACCTGGGCGTGGGGTCAGTCTCGGTGACACGGATAGGCTCACACTGATCTCTGTCGCTTTCGTTTCCAGCAATGGCGAGCAAGTCAGCAATGCGGGCTCGAAGCCGTACTCGCATTTCACCGTATTCAATCAGATGGAAAGCGGCATGGCTCATGTCGAAGCAAAACAGAAGGCTCTCGTGAGCATCGGCGGTTTGATAACCGTCGCAGCATTGAGCTTCCACTCAATCTTCGAGGTGAGTAGCCTCCGCTAATATCCGGATGTTCACTGTCAGGTCTGTCCGACAGCAACACGATCGTGTCGTTCCTGAGGAAGGTTTTCGATTTCACGGAGTTCATGAAACTCTCCATTTCAGGGACTGTCTCTCGGCCTCCAAAACTCCGCGGGGAAAACGTGGCTGCTCACCTTGGCCATCGCAACGCATAAGCTGGTCATAGCTTTCGTCGTCGGTTTCGAACTATGCGCCACTGGTTACAGAAAGGTACCCTGTGTTCTGAGACAAAAAATAGATCTGTCAATTCTTTCAATTGGACAGGATTCTTGTCAATCTCTTCCCTCGCCGGTTTTCCTACCGGACTCCTAACCATTTCCAGAACGTCTAAGCCTACAACAGAAAACTTCCCGTTACAGATTTATGTCATGGTGTACATATTCATCTTTAGCATAATGTCGCCCATCGGAGCCTTCTTGGGCGTCGTTGCCCAAACGCTCATCAAAGAGAATACGCTTCTAGTAGCCGTCTTGAACGCTTTCGCTAGCGGAACCCTTCTCTTCGTAGTGTTTGTGGAGGTCAGTTTTCATCCCCTGTCATGAACCCCTCAATCGAATTCTTGTGATTCACCTTCGTGGATCAAACACACATTCTGTGGATGTCAAGAACGGGAATGTTTGGTTTTCAGGTGCTTCAAAAACAGAAGAACACCTCATTACACGGACTTCTGCAGCTGACGGCTGTCGCTATCGGTTTCTTCATGATGATCCTCCTGGGTTTCCTCGTGGCGTCGTTGCCGCACCTGGAAAGTGAATCGCCCGAATCCTTCACTCACGCTCTGAACGAGACTTTACACGACCATCACGGGCATTCTCATTGAGTGTCTTCGACCCTGAGTGCGGCGAACGCTCCAAGATTCAGGAGTCTGTTCCCGAAGGGTCCATTTTAGGTATTCGAGATTAGATCAACGGCGGAATGCTAAAGCGCACCTCGCTTGGAACCAATCAACCAACGGTTGCGTCGTTACAAGGCGGTGTGAGTATGTATGTGTGAGTGCGAGACGTGATTAAAGTATGTCGATTATGTTAAAGAAGAAAAGAGAAAGATTCCGAGGAGGACGAGAATGAGGTAGAGGTTGAAGATGATGACGACATTCAAAGACGCACACCTTCCCGGATCAAGCAACTTCACAACAAACTTCGTAGAGTGCTAAGCAAACGAGGCGGTTTTACGTTTGAGAACGTCTCACTGATCATAATCGGATCGAACATGTGATCCGAGTCTTGAGTAGCCTGACTGATTCGCTGATTTATGCATTTATGCATCGGAACCGTCGAGTTGGAAAGCAAGCGCAGACGTACATTATTGTTGACGTATCCGGGACGATCTTTTCGGGCTTCGGGGTTCGTTGACCGCTTCAGTGCGGCCTAAGAAGACTACGACGACTACATCGCGCTAAGGAAACGAACTTTGCGCCGCATCATTGCTTCGATGGGCGCTGAAGCTGCATTCGGAGAAGACCGAAATTTGAATCCCCGGACCCAGAAGAATTGGCACGAGCGCATCTCGCTGAACGTCTCGCCGGCCTCAAATCCATCTCCCCGAGCAACGTTATCCCGAGAGATGGAAATCCATCCATGAAGGAGCATCCATTCATGGTTTTCAAGTTTTCTCTGTTGCCAAAGAGAAAGAGAAGTATTCTGCGTAGAAGCCCTGCATACTCTCAAAACCTGAACGAACGGAAAGGAACTACCAGCTGCAGATACTGACCCCCGGAGTCCTCGATTGGGGGAATCCCTTTCGAACAACGACTCCGTGTTTGCTTTGGAATTACACGTTTGAGCTCGGAACCCCGTGGAGTTCGGGTGCGGAAGTAAAGGTGTAGGAAGTGTAATTCATAGACTACGAGGAACTCATTCTGCGAGCAACAATGATCTTGTCCAAATGCACGCGTTCTTTTAACTGGGATCGTTACTTCGTATCGGAACACATGTAAATAGCAATTGACATTTCGTCTCCTTCATACACATGGGAACGAGTGTTATGAGAGAAAGCATTATGGACTTGAAGTTGGAGTTGACCACTGACCGGAGGGTTCCTGCGGAGCGATGAAAAAGAGTGTATTCGCATGTGCGACGAATCATGTCCGCGGTCCAGGAGCTCTAGGCTTCCTCTGTGAAATACATAGGAATCGATTACTCAAACGACCGAGAAAAGGATGAAAAACTAGGCAACTCCGAGGTAACAAAGTTTATGAAGAGTGCTCTCCCGACTCCAAGTGTGATTCTACTCTTGAACTGAGCGTCTGCCGTCGAATTCTGATTCCACCCAAACGCGACACAATGTGCGATTCTGGAGTGGCTTCTGACCTGAAGTTTGATATTAGCTATCGAATCCATCGAGTCTGGGAGCGTGATCCAAATTAGCGAATCAAGCTTTCCGTTGAAAAGGATGACACGGTTGGGCTAAGACGATGGGCGACTCGGTCAACCAAGAGGCGTGAAGTTGCCAGTTTCCAAAGATTTGATAAGCTGGTAACGAACAGCCCATCCATGTATATTTTTAAAGAGAGACCATGAGTGAACGAAAACCACGTGGAAAACATGTCGATGAAGCATTCAATAAAAGTTCAAGGATGTGTGTAAGTATATATATCGTCTCTTTCTTCCTTACTTTTTTCCAACTCTAATGGTGTTCTCGAAAATGCTGGTCCGAGCATCAAACGAAGAGAAATCTTGGGATGGCTCGTGGAACAACCCTCAAGCAGCTGCAGAAGCTTCGCGCTGGCTTAGTTCAGCGCTGCACTAAGCGCGTCGTTGGCACAGCCCAGAAGTGGAGTGGAAAACGAAACGCTTCAGTAGTTTTTATCCAGGCGATAGATCTGCATTTACGCATATAGTGCATGCGATGAATAATGGTGGGCCTCGTAGGTTCACGCTAACATTACTCAGAACGACCAGATATTTCAGAAGGTTCTCCCCTGACGATTCACTAAGCGGAGACAAAATTCAAAGTGCTAGACCTTGACGAATGTCACCGCTTCTCTCCGCCGCAGCCGGATACGCGCCTCGAAATGGACTTGGTATAAATCCAGAATATTTTTTTTTCTGTTTGTTCTTCCATGAATAATAGACGGGGACATGCTCAGTACATGGAGTCTCCGGTATCTCAAGCCTCGCGCACAGCAGTACCCGAAGCCTCTTCGGTTCCCGCTGCACCCGGCTTTCGAGAATCTTGTTTTGGGTTGGGAATTCTAGCATTCATGATCATGACTATAATCACGGTCGTTATGATGATTACTCATGGAATTGATGATAATGAATGGGATTACGGAGTGATTGTATTCTTGATTCTGTGCAATCGTATCCGTTATCCCATTGAACATGCAGAATGAGCGAAAACAGGGGAGTCACGGTACAAGATAAAGCTATCATGGAGTTCGCCCGTTCCGCCTCTTCTGCACATAAAACTTGGTTGAAAGAACTTGGATATTTGATGTGATTGAGGAATTTCGAACCTCATCTGGGAAATACGAACAACCGAGTCAGAGCGTACGAATTCCACGCCCTAAGACACTCAATCCCTGAAAGACGAATCAAAGGAAGCGCCACTATACGTTCAATGTTCGCTTGGAAAGGCTGCAGAGCTACATGAAAATCTAGCCTCAGCGGTTCGATCAGTTTAGCGGGCTGTGGATAATGAAGGCTTCCTGGTGACGGCGAAAGAAACAACACTGGGAACGGGGAGCCCAATCCTCAGATTGAACCCTCAGAGTGTCACGCAAATAATGTCGTATCCTGGACTCGAATCCGCTCACAAAGCTCACGGAGCTCCCGTGAAGTTCACATGAATTAGGGATTCATCACCCACCGAAATCCGATATGATGAGAATCCCTGATGCCGTGCCGTGCCTCTAGCTCTTGCTAGGGGGAGGGCCGTCAGGCGCTGTCGCCCTGACAATGATGAGGCACAATGTCGCCAAGGAAAGCCTGACATCAATAGAGGGAACATTTTCAACTCTCATTTACAACCCACCTATTCCCATATTTCACCGAACCTTGAAAACCTCAGCCGCGTTTGTTCCAAAATGTTTCATGCGGAGGACAGCTTAATATTGTCCTCTAGATGATAGCCTTAGATTTACAACTCACTGTAAGCTTAGTGTATACCCGTCTTGATGGAGACCGGTATTGCTCAGGATGATCGCATCGAATACAAGCTCTCTGAGTGAAAGGAATCATGGCTGATCCCCAATAATTCTGTCCGAAAGGAATCCACCTGTGCTTGCCCCTCCCTTCTCTGGAAAACCTGATTCTGGTGCTGCAGGAAACATGGCGTTCTCAGAAAGAGAGGCGAGGCTCCGCCCGTTGCACCGCAGGTGAGGAGCGATTTCCATGGAACAAATCCTCCGGATTTCCACTCCATTCTTAGGAACGAACCTTCGAGGGTTCGTAATAGGTGATTGCCATTCAACCATGGGCTTCTCTTTACTACTTCAAGTTTCATTTCATGGAAGTAATACATATTTCTCAAAGATGCCTCATTCGGGAATGAGTGTTCCCTTTATCAAACCTTGATGAATCAGCTTCCTGGACCGAAACCTTCATGGGGAACAGATAGGAACCGTTCGTGATTTCACCGCTACGTGCGTGCCAGCTGGACTGTCCGTACTTCGGTGATCCAGTTTTGGGTGCGATAGCACCAGCTGTGCAGGGGGCTGGCCGAGTCATCAGAATCGATGAAATAGGATGAAATCGTCCCTGTGTGTTCCATGTTATGATGCAGTATCCTGGTCCGATTCGGAGACCCGCTTCAGGAGCTCTCCAGAACACCCCGGACGGAACGTTGTTGTCGTAATTCCATTGGCGAATTCCACACCGAGCTTAACTAGAGAGACCACTTAACTAAAGAGAAAATAAATCCCAACATATGCGATATCTAATTTCGAGCTCGTTCCCTCGTTCTAACTCAATCGCCGCTTGCCACGAGCATGCTCTACATATACTCGAATCAGAGAGCGAAATTGGTGGAAGTCTCGCTCGGTTCGTTCACAACACTGACGGATGGCCGGAAACGTGGTGGGTTTTTTGATTGATTTGTCCGGAACCTTGCTCTGTTTTGCATCGATCACAGCAAGGTTCAACGCCTTCATTAACTCATCGTAGAAATATTGAAACCTGAAATGCCGGATATTGCGAAGCCTTGAACTCCCTCGAATTCCAGAAGCGGCGTTCCGGTCCGGACGGCTGGGAATCCTGGCGCATGGTTCTGGCATGCTTCACCACCACTTTCCTCGTGGGGGGCTCAACCCGGTCCGCTGCCGTTCTATATGTTGCTGTCATGGAGACGTTCAATGTTGCGCGTGGTGAAGCTGCTTGGCCGATATCTTTGATCTCAGGATTATCCAACTTCGCAGGTTAGTTGGGGGGAGATTTTCAGTTCGAGAAGTTCTGAATCGAGGACCGATCGAGGTATCGAGCGGAAGCTAGGAATCGTGCTATGATTCGAGCCGGGACTGGAATCTGCGGAATCCGGCGATGGATTTCTGACTTCTCATTCGATTTCAAGGAATTCTTTCGGGCCCGCTGAGTACGAAGCTCGGCCTACGGATCACCTGCGTAGTTGGCGGTTGCATGTCATTTGTCTGTCTCACGGCCTGTTTCTTCGCCACTGGGATTCCATACTTGACCGTCTCCTTCGGAATCCTCAACGGTGAGTATATCCATCGGAGTTCTTCGTGAACAAGGAGTGGAACTCGAGTCGTTCTCGCGACGTTGCTCATGATTAGCGTTCCGGTAATCTGATCGGAAATGAGTTCAAGAAAGCCACGGAATCTCTCCAAAGCTTCCTCACTCGTGTTTCCTTTCAAGGGATCGGAATCGGTCTGATGTACAACTTGAACCCCGTGATTCTGAGTCATTACTTCAGGCAGTACAGGGGCCTCGCCTTGGGTATCAACTATTGTGGATCTACGGTGGCCGCAATGGTGTTCCCGAAATTCATGGAGTTTCTTTACAAGGAGTTCGGTTTGAGAGGTGAGGAGTATCCTCGGGCATGTTTTCGACAATTTTCACGAAGGCTCTGGCCTCAAAAATCCTCCCTTCAGCGGAGCACGTGTCGTACCTCTGGCAGTCTTGAGGAGGAATGAGGGATTTGTGCGAGTTGGATACCTGTGCGAAACGGTCGCCAAAAAATCTGTTCAAGAATTCCAGGGCTCTTCCTCGTATATGGCGCGATCATGCTCAACACGCCCGTGATTTCGTATCTCATGCACAAACCCTCTTGGACTCGGAAGAAGATGCGCGCACCAGATATCGGATGCGAATTCATTCGTCCTATGACAAATAGTTCCGTCAGGGATTCTCGCGCACTGAGCATGGCTCAGGTTTGTGATGCCAAATGGGATCACGATTGGATCTCGTTTCCTCTTAGAATCCGTCTAATTTATAGAAATTCCGCAGCGTTCGCGGACAAACACGGCAGTCAACGGTTCTCGATCCCGATCTGGAACCATACGTTCCCGGGCAGACGATGCGACCGACGCGGGAAACGCCCGTAGCCGATCCACGTCAATCAGCGTTGCGGGAATGAAGTTGGGGAACAGAGACGTGGATATCGTACTTGCGACTGATATCGGAATAGGTGTGCCAGCCTGATCGATCTATCAATTTTGGAGCTCAGTGTCCCGCGTCTCGCGATCATTATCCTCTCACCGAGTTGGATTCGTTGTCAGGTGTGCTGCCGATAGATTCAAGGGAGGAGGATGAAGACAGCTCGGCCAGTGGGAACCCCCATTTAGATGACGTCTCTGTTGGCGAGAATGTGGCCATGCCTTCCATCAATGACCTATCCCACATCACACCGATCAGGAGCATCAGCATGGCTGTTGAAGCGACACGTAGGCCGCTCATCCTCCTTGTAGCAGCGATTGATGCTCATCTTCTTCGACGTACCAGAGATCCATCAGTTAAGCCTAATGGTGTTTTTCTCGATTCCATCCAAGAGAGCGGAGAACTTCACGATTTCAACGATGCTGAACCGGAACTGTCGTTGCGGGAAATTTTCTGCAATCCTCTGTTTTACCTCCTGGTCACGTCCTATCTTGTTTTCATAACTTTCACGGACATACTATTTACGGTAGAGTTCCTCCCCATGTTACCCCTATCGCGGCTTATTACACCGACTTCTGGCCGGAGAATCTAAGACTTATAGGGGAGCCGATTTCAGGTCATGGTCGATCTGTTCTGCGACAAAGGAGTCGAACAAAGTACAGCTATCGCGACCATTCCTCTTGTTTCGATCACGGACATGGCCGGAAGAATCACTCTACCTTTCATTGCCGACAAGGGCATTATTGATCGGAAGGTGAATCATCTTATGTTCATCAGGAAAGATATTCAGAAATAGGCTCGACAATCTCGATATGGAAGTTCCAAGATACTTTTTTGGCGGCCTGAGTAGAGACTCAAGTCGAGGAGTACCTTGCCTTCTCTTTCAGATCGTTTTTGCGATAAACTTCCTGTGCCTTGGATCACTGGCCTGCATCATCCCGTCGGTATTTGGCTACACGCCACTCACCGCGTTATTCCTTATGGTTGGCTGGGTCTATGGCTCGACCGTGGTCATGTGCACGGTTATTGTTTCCGGTAATTAGACATCTTCCAATTATTTCGTAATCATCCGGAGCATGGACACGTTCAGGTCAGATAACTGGAGGATCTCAGCTTTGCAGAGTTGAATATTGTCGATTGCGAAATTCCAGATTTACTGGGAGTTCACAATCTCGCCGTCGCGAATGGTCTGATCTGTTCGTCGGTAGGCTTCTTAGCCTTCGGGCGGCCTGCCTTCATTGGTGAGTATCTTTCGAGGAAATCGTCCTTGGATGCCTATAAATATCCCAGGGAAGAGACGCGCTCCCAGGGAGCTTAAGATTCATGAATGGTGTTCTCTTCCAGGATACTTCCGGGATACAGTTGGTTCTTATGACCCCATGTTATACTTCTGGGGAACGTGCTGTATAACGATGGCAATTGTCTGGAGCATCGTCCTGTTGATACTCAGAAGACAGATGCAAGGGAAAAAAATTCCTTCATTTTCATTGGCGAGAGTTCTTCTTCAGAGAAGCCGTGAAGCAGGGGCAGACAATTATGTCGTTGAATTCCGAACTGGCTGACTGGAGCTGATTGTGAGCTGATCAATTCACCTGTGCTTGCACGAGGCCGCTGCTTTCTCTGGAAAATCACATTTTGGTGGTACAGGAAACATGGTGCTTTCAGAAAGAGAGACGATGCTCCGCCCGTTGCAACGCAGGTGAGGGAACGATTTCCATGGAACGAATCACAAATGTGAGCCGTTCTGTTCTGCTGCCGATGGTCGTTTGGATTTTCATTCCATTCTTAGGGACGAAGCTTTGGGGGTTAGTAATACATAAGTGATTGCCATCTAACGATGGGATTCTCTTTACTACTCCAGGTTTCATGGCATTGAAGTTTTGCATATTTCTCCATGATGCCCTATTCGGGAATTGGTGTTCCCTCTATCAAACCGTGATGAATTAGCTTCGGGAACCGAAACCTTCATGGGGAACAGATAGGAACCGTTCGTGACTTCACCGCTACGTGCGTGCCAGCTAGACTGTCCGTACTTCGGTGGACCAGTTTTGGGTGCGATAGCACAAGCTGTGCAGGGCGCTGGCCGAGTCATCAGAGTCGATGAAATAGGATGGAATCTTCCCTCCGTGTTCCATAATATAATGCGGTATCCTGGTCCGACTCGAAGCTCTGCGGAAGACCCCGGATGGAACGTTGTTGTCGGAATTCCATTGGCAAATTGAATATCCGCCGGCTGAATACTTTCGTAGGCAAATTTTTGACAGACTACTAGAACTACAGAGAAAATAAATGCCAACATATGCGATATCTAATTCTGAGCTCGCTCCCTCGTTTTAGCTCGGTCGCCGCTTGCCACGAGCATGCTCTACATATACTCGAATCAGAGAGTTCCAGCTATCTCCGCAAAATTTGTGGAAGCTGATCGCAACCTCGACGCTTGTCACCACAGCTCTCGGGAGATTTCTATCTGAGTCCGCAATCAGGGAGCTTCGTGACAATGTGAAGCCCTACGGTAGTATCGGATCGAGTTTCTGTCTCCAAATGCGCATCTGCAGCAGTAAAACCAGAAAACTAGATTGTCTCCTCATAAACGATCGTGAAACTCTAGACACCATCGCTGAATGACTCTCACGCGGAATCTCTCGCTGGGTTCGTTCACAACGCTGACGGATGGCCGGAAACGTGGCGGACGGGAAGACGGTGGGTTTTTTGAATAATGTGTCCGGGAGCTCGCTCTTTTTTGCATCGATCACAGCTGTGTTCAAGCCCAACGACTTCATTAACTTATCGTAGAAACATTGAAATATCAAATGGCGGGAATTGTGAATCCTTGAACTCCCTTGAATTCCAGAAGCGGCGTTCCGGTCCGGACGGCTGGGAATCCTGGCGCATGGTTCTGGCATGCTTCACCACCACTTTCCTCGTGGGGGGCTCAACCCGGTCCGCTGCCGTTCTATATGTTGCTGTCATGGAGACGTTCGATGTTGCGCGTGGTGAAGCTGCTTGGCCGATATCTCTTATCTCAGGATTCACCAACTTCGCAGGTTAGTTGGGGGGAGATTTTCAGTTCGAGAAGTTCTGAATCGAGGACCGATCGAGGTATCGAGCGGAAGCTAGGAATTGTGCTATGACTTGAGCAGGCGCTGGAATCTGCAGAATCCGGCGATGGATTTTTGACTTCTCATTCGATTCCAAGGAATTCTTTCGGGTCCCCTGAGTACGAAGCTCGGCCTACGAATCACCTGCGTGATTGGCGGTTGCATGTCATTTGTCTGTCTCACTCTCTGTTTCTTCGCCACTGGGATTCCATACTTGACCGTTTCCTTCGGAATCCTTAACGGTGAGTCCAACCTTCGGAATGCTTAGTGAACAAGGAGTGAAACTTGAGTCGTTCTCGAGA
The DNA here is from genome assembly GCA_028455905.1 of Neoseiulus californicus. Lineage (NCBI taxonomy): Eukaryota > Metazoa > Arthropoda > Arachnida > Mesostigmata > Phytoseiidae > Neoseiulus > Neoseiulus californicus. Next base: position 2,527,155 of record JAMQGS010000007.1, read on the forward strand.
CGTCGCTCATGATTAGCGTTCCGGTAATCGGGCGGAAATGGGTTCCCGAAAGCAACGGAATCTCTCCAAAGCTTCCTCAATCGTGTTTCCTTTCAAGGGATCGGAATCGGTCTGATGTACAACTTGAACCCCGTGATCCTGAGTCACTACTTCAGGCAGTACAAGGGACTCGCCTTGGGTATCAACTATTGTGGATCTACGGTAGCCGCAATGGTGTTCCCGAAATTCATGGAGTTTCTCTACAGGCAGTTCGGTCTGAGAGGTGAGGAGTATCTTCGGGCATGTTTCCGACAATTTTCACGGAGGCTCTGGCCTCGAAAATCCTCCCTTCAGCGGATCCACGAGAGCACGTGTCGTAGCTCTGGCGGTTTTGAGGAGGAATGAGGGATTTGTGCGAGTTGGATACCTCTGCGAAACGGTCGCCAAAAAATCTGTTCAAGAATTCCAGGGCTCTTCCTCGTATATGCCGCGATCATGCTCAACACGCCCGTGATTTCGTATCTCATGCACAAACCCTCTTGGACTCGGAAGAAGATGCGCGCACCAGATATCGGACGCGAATTCATTCGTCGTATGACAATCAGTTCCGTCAGGGATTCTCGCGCACAGAGCATGGCTCAGGTTTGTTTCCAAATGGGATCACTATTGGATCTAGTTTCTACTTTGACTCCATCTAATTGATAGGAATTCTACAGCGTTCGCGGACAAACACGGCAGTCAAGGGTTCTCGATCCCGATCTGGAACCATGCGTTCTCGGGCAGACGATGCGACCGACGCGGGAAACGCCCGTAGCCGATCCACGTCAATCAGCGTTGCGGGAATGAAGTTGGGGAACAGAGACGTGGATATCGTACTTGCGACTGATATCGGAATAGGTGTGCCAGCCTGGTCGATCTAACAATTTTGGAGCCCAGTGTCCCGCGTCTCTCGATCAGTATCCTCTCACCGAGTTGGATTCGTTGTCAGGTGTGCTGCCGATAGATTCAAGGGAGGAGGATGAAGACAGCTCGGCCAGTGGGAACCCCCATTTGGATGACGTTTCTGTTGGCGAGAATTTGGCCATGCCCACCATCAATGATCTACCCCACGTCACACCGATCAGAAGCATCAGCATGGCTGTTGAAGCAATACGTAAGCCGCTCACCTCTGTGGTAGCAGCAATTTTGGCTCATATTCCCCGGCGTACCAGAGATGCATAAGTTGAACGTAACAGTGTTTTTTTCGATTCCATCCCAGAACGCGAAGAAGTCCAGGATTTCGACGACGCTGAACCGGAACTGTCATTGCGGGAAATTTTCTGCAATCCTCTGTTTTACCTCCTGATCGCGTCCTATCTTGTTTTCACAACATTCACGGACATACTATTCACGGTAGAGCTTAGCCCAAATGTCCCCCTGTCGCGGCTTATTACACCGACTTCGGGCCGGAGAATCTAAGACTCATAGGGGAGCCGATTCCAGGTCATGGTCGATCTGTTCTGCGACAAAGGAGTCGAACAAAGTACAGCCATCGCGACCATTCCTCTGGTTTCGATCACAGACATGGCTGGCAGGATCACCTTACCTTTCATCGCCGATAAGGGCATTATCGATCGGAAGGTGAATCATCTCATCTTTATTAGGGAAGATATGCACATATAGGCTTGAGAATTCCGAAATGAACGTTCCAAAAAACTTTTGTGGAGGCCCGAGTGAGGGACTCCAATGGAGGAGTAACTTGCGTCCTCTTTCAGATTGTTTTTGCGATAAACTACCTGTGCCTTGGATCACTGGCCTGCATCATCCCGTCGGTAGTTGGCTACACGCCACTCACCGCGCTATTCCTCATGGTTGGCTGGTTCTATGGCTCGACCGTGGTCATGTGCACTGTCATTGTTTCCGGTAATTAGACATCCTCTAATGATTTCGTAATCATCCGGAGCACGGACACGTTCAGGTCAGATAACTGGAGGATCTCAGCATTGCAGAGTTGAATATTGTCGATTGCGAAATAGCTCTTCAAATTCCAGATTTACTGGGTGTTCACAATCTCGCCGTCGCGAATGGTCTGATCTGTTCGTCGGTAGGCTTCATAGCCTTCGGACGGCCTGCCTTCATTGGTGAGTATCTTTCGAGGAAATCGTCCTTGGAGGCCTAAAAATATCCTAGTGAAGAGACGTGCTCCCAGGGAGCACAAGGTTCATGAATGGTGTTCTCTTCCAGGATTCTTTCGGGATACAGTTGGTTCTTATGACCCAATGTTATACTTCTGGGGAACGTGCTGTATAACGATGGCAATTGTCTGGAGCATCGTCCTGTTGATACTCAGAAGACAGAAGGAAGAGAAATAAATTCCTTCATTTTCCTTGGCGAGAGTCCTTCTTCGGAGAAGTCGTGAAGCAGGAACAGACAATCATGTCGTTGAATTCCGAACTGGCTGACTGGAGCTGATTGTGAGCTGCATATGGGGATCGTATGCTCTGAACGAACCTTGATGAAAGGGATTCTCCTCGGTCTTCATCTCGACGATCTCGTGATCTTGACGAGGATCGCCGATCGAGTCGCGATTCGGCATGGCGGAAAGCGGCATGTCGAGGAGCAATTTTCGCCCGTTGCTCGGGGGTGATTTGATGAAGATGAAGCAATGAACGAAAAGCGTGGATGTCCCCAGCTCAAGTACTTTCCTCATCCAGGAAGGGGCATCTCGGATTCGTCCCTTCATCATTTCACTGCCATGCTCCATTACCCATCCGGAACAGTCGAGCTGACCCGAAGGACATCCTTCCCCTTTGCTGTAGTCCGGATATGTATTCATATTACTCGCAAGCTTCAAATAATTCATAGGAAATTCGCGGCCAGCGATCATATGCCGATGGAATTCCCAGTCTGACCATTCAAGTTTGTCACATGGCACCTCCGAGCGAATATGAGAGCCACCAGATGTTCGGCAAGCGTCTTCGAGCAGGCGCCTTTTGAGTAAGTGCATCACATATTCCCTCACCCGCGAAACATTTTTTTTGGAATTTCGAGACCCTCGAAATGAGATCATTCCATTTAATTCCCGAGAGTGCTCAGCGCACAGTGCTTCCGTGTGAGACTCGACTCCCGAAACAAGGGAAAAACATATCCCAAGCACGGTAAGTAGCAACCTTTCACGAGAGCGCTGAGTTCCACTGCTAGAATTTTCGAATTCGAATACTGCTCGGTTTGCGAGAACGATGGCGAAGAAGTCGAGCATCTCGACTCGTGTTCGAAATCGAACCATCTTATCACAGCAAGTGCTCATAGATACTCGCCGGCAGCAGGGTATGTGCCCGCTCCGCCTCGATATCAAAAGATAGACGGTTGCGAGTGAAATCGTGCAATGCATCAATGTGGGTCACCTATTCTTCGAGAACAGGTCCCCCGCGCGACCGAAGGACGTAATCTGCTTTGAATAGAACCGTCGTTGCCATTGGACCCCGATTCCCATCAAGAATCATCTATCCACGCGGAACTTCATCTACTGCCGCGTGGAATCAGTCATAGTAGAATGGATTACAACACTTGGAGCACGACATTTTCATGCTTGGACTGTCCTTTCTCCTGTCGAACGGAGCCCGAGTTTCAACAACATCGGATCATGACAGGTGAGTATTCAGGAGGAGCGGATGAATTCTCATCGCGGTGCCCTCATGACGGAACAGCAATCCGAAATTGAGGAGAAGGAATTTCGATTGGCGCTCACGTTCAAAGCGCTTCCGTGGCAGAAGCTTCCTTGAGGTGCGGTGGGAGATCAGCGTTTCATTGCTTTCCCTGGATTTTCAGGTCACACCGGTACATACAATGCCGTCCCAGATGTAAGACCTAACGATCAATCCGCGGAAATCAAGAAGGAAAACCCATCTGGCTTCCGTTCCCGACAGCCTCTGCACACTCCCGACGGGCGCCTGGTGGGCTGGAAGAAGTGAGTCCACCTATGATCTTCCGTGCTCTAAATTTAGAGTAGGTTTTCGATACGACGATGTCCACATACTGATTCGTGCCGATTCTACAGCATCAGCGTAGGAACGGAAGAACAGTTCAATGATTCCGGCAACTCTGACTGGACGACTCAGATGTCGCAAGGCTACAACGGATCGAGTTACAGCGCACCTTCGCGAGAGCTCGCCATCCAAGACGGTAACATTAGAGCATGTCATCTGAGAATGTCGACGAATTTAGGCGTCCGGAAATGATCTCCAATAATTCTTTTGTTTCTAATTGATCTCATCGACAGACAAAACGAAACGGGAACCGAACCGCGGTCAAAAGCGAAAGTCGACGATGACACGGAATGGCTGCCCGAGATGCGGATGTAGTTCTGAGGGACAATGCTCCCCTAGCTACCAAAGACCATTCTCCCCGTATGGGAAGGGCAATTTCAGTCAAACAGTGAGTTGTCGAAGTCATCAGCCCGCAACTCTGATGAAACTTATCGGATAAAAAATCGGAGTCGGAATTTTGGCGGCTGGAAAATTGTTCGTCCAGTCAAACATTTATTTTCCCTACTTCAGAAGCATTTCGCTCCTGCGGAACAAAATCTGCAAATGCTACCTCCGCTGGACGACCTACTGAGTACTGAAACACTTGATGATGAGGTAATCAGGGAAATCCTCGTTGATGAGTTATATATGAGACGAAACCACAGAAAACGGTTAGAATGTTCCACATCGTTCTTCAGCACGTTATTGAAAACATGAATCTTTCGTTGCAGGAAGAAACGAGAGACGGTAGTGCGGAGCACTTCGCGCGTGCACTCGGGAGTCCACAATAGGTCACCAGAGAGAGAGAGACCTTCGTTTGTAGTCGAGGATCCGAGATGTTATAGACCGATGGACTTTGAAATTACTGTATATTGCTTGTATAAAATGTGATGAAAAGAATCATTACTCATGGATTGGACAATTTGTGCTGCTTGTCGCGAAAACTCGGTTCGGGAAAGCTCAATTTCAAAATGACTGTACGGTCTGGAAACCGTCGGCAATGCAGGGTGTCGCAACGTGTCCAGGCTTGATTGCCCTCTCGAAATTCCCATGCCATACGCCCATTTTTCGGAAAGCAGTCTGTTGATTTATTCTCGATGGAAATAGATATTCGAAGATTTTTGACAGTCTTTGACGATCAATGATCAAATTTCAAAACCGGTCATCCATAGACACTCCTTCTCCGCGACATGTAGCGTTCGAGGGCAAGAAGAACAACACTTCGAGAGATGTTTCTCGGAATGGTGAACAACGGAATCTTCTCAAACCGGAAATTGATGGGACCACCCTATCCCATCTTAACCAAACCCTAATGTGGATCTGCCTCAAGACGATGGGATGATGAATTCCATTCTGATTGCGGTTCCGAAAACTTCGTCTCTTCACGGGTAGCTTAATTTACTCGTCAGGAAGAGCATCGCGGAGGCAATCTCGATAAGTAGGTTCTCGGCCCCCAGAAAACCGTGTCCGTCCTGTTGCACCGATGGCATTCTTGCTCTATGCTGACAGAGCGACCACGAGGTGCTACCTAGAATGGCACGCCAATGAGGCAGGAGCACTGTCGGTTGATTGCTCACAGTCGCTCATTCTGTTCACCAGATGACCACTGGGATAGCTTGCCAGACCAACGATCCATTTTCCCCCTTCTTCTCTCCAGCTTATTCAGTCCGTCCGGATGCTCTAAATCAGTGGTTCCCAACCTTTTTCGGTCCGCGCACCTTTGGGAGAGTTTCATGTCTTCTTGTGCACCCCGGCCTAAGAAGTGCCCCAACTATCATCGTGAAACGCATTTATTTGATTTAAAAATGGGGTCGGTTGATGACGGAGACGATTCTCCATGGGTACAAGCTTCGGACAGTGTTTGATCTGGCAATTTCTTTTGCTGAGATTGCAAATCCTTTTCGCGTATTCAGGTGGAACAGACTAAACATTTCATCAGAGACACCGTGCTTCTTGATTAGTTTCCGAAGGTATTTGACGTCCATTTCGTTCAGTCAGTCAGAGATTTTCCCAAGTTCAATTTCGCCCGTTGTCAGGCGACATCTCCTCTCAACTCTATGCACAAATCTCTTCTGCATCCTCTCTCGTGCTTCAAACATCGCGCTTGTTCTTAGGGTACCATATTGTGCTACAGTACAGAACGTTAGGCAGTACATGAAAGTTGAACATTTTGATATATACACTCGGCGATTCCACAATGAATGCACGCAGAATCCAAGACTAAATCATCGAGCACTTCCTCAGTACTTGTGCTACGTGATCGCTGAACTCAAGGGAATCGTGAGGAGTTTTTTGCTCGTTGAAGTGACGATACATTTTGGAAATGAAGGATGACCGCCAAACGAATTCCGAGCGGTGTTACAGCGACAACTTTGTTAGCCAGACGTCGAGCGTCGCGTGTAACCAAATAGAATTCCCGCATTGCGCGCTGTTGCCTATCGCACCAAAAGTCGCCGTGCAGCCCCTGGGGGTGCGCGCACCCCAGGTTGGGAACCACTGCTCTAAATGCATCGAGCAGAAGCTCTCTCCGCGGGCTAATCCGCATTTCAGAGTTCGGACGCGGTGTCAGCATCTTGTGCACAGCTTATGAGGATGACCGACGGCGGATAGAGTCCACCCCACCTTCCCTTTTGACGCGACTAGGCGCTATGTTATTACGACCACAGCCCCGCGCACAAGGAAGGGGTGCGCTGACCGCACCGCCTTGCCGGCGCCGCCTCTAATAATGTCTATAGCGTGGAATGAGTTGAGCTCGAGCTTCATTGCAGATCCCCGACTCATTCAGCTACCCGAGGCTTTTCGACGAGACTCTGGCTTATTCGAGCCGCAAAGTACATCGAGGTGATCATGCTCTCCATCAAGAGTCGTCAACTTTTCATGTGCAACAAAAGAATATCCCACGTCAGTCATCGGCTATTGAAGTTGATGAGCTTTGAAAGCCCTATACCACTGTCGACGGAACAAGGAGACACGATATTCTCATATGATTTGTCTCTTGATGCATTCTGCAAACGATTTACCACACCTCGCCTCCAGACAGAACAATAGTGAGGAAAGAGTAGGCAACCTTTGATGCGGAAGACTTCCATACGACCCCACTCGGCTCAATGACGAAACCCCCTGAAAACTCTGGGAAGGCTCTGCAGTCTCTGCTGGGATAGAAAAAGCACAAAAATCACGCGTTGTCCATTACCTCCAAGTCCAACTTCAGTTCTTCCATTCTACCGCGGTTTGTCGACGGTTCTCGGCCAATCTAGCGAGATACGCAGCTCCTCAAGACTCCCATCTAGCGTTCTCGAATGCGATCTCATGTTTTTGTCCACGAAAAACCCACACGCTGCCTCGTCTTCTCAATCTGGACAATCGTCTGGATCATCAAACCCGAGGCTCACTTATGTTTACTCCGGGTAAAAACTCTGCACGCCCGTATCATTTACGGGGGACGTCCGTTCCGGCCTTCATAGAGTCTTCGGAAGGTGGAAAACTGCGAGCCTGGAACCTCCTCGACGAAAGAACCCAGCGCTCGTGCTTCCGTGCCATCTCCGAACACTTATTGTTAGATTCCGAGGAGAGCATTACTGAATTGAGAAACGGAGCAGTGCCGGGGAAACGATTTCGATAATAGAAGTCATAGATTCGACGAACTCGAACCTGGTTTTCTGCTCCGCTCTACTGCTTCTACAATGAGCAGTTCTTATCTAGCGGTTCTCTGCCAGATGCAACGTTCTCCTGGAATGAAGTATTGCGCTTTCTAATCACGGGCTAAAATCGCTTCTGTTTCCTCTTTTTCCCACCTTCAGCATCGCATCGAGCCGTTACGAGCGAATGAAACGAGGTTTGTTGTTGATGTTGATCATGGCTCAAATAGACTTCGTCGTTAACTCAATGAGCGACTGGAGTTGTGGTTAACATAACCGCCGCATCGGCTTATTGAGATTCAATAATTAAACGAGCCTCCGCGGCGCGGCGGCTCGCCAGCCCTGATTCTACCGTCTTCTCATTCTCTGGGCTTCGCTCCGGTCCCAGACTTCTACTTCCTCTCCATTCTTCTCTCGCTTTCAGCCCGGCTTCGATCGGTCGATTCCAGCTCATTCGCTTCGTTTTTGTTCGAATCCAGGCACTGTGTTCCTGTTCCTATTCGTGGCGCCTGCATTCTTTCAGATCGGAAGTATTGAGCGTGGTTCTGGCCATGTGACTTCTCGAAAGTCCAGAAAAGGGTTAACGACCGAGACTTATGTACTACATCTCTAGCTTAGTGCATCCTAAGCAGGATGAAGCTGGTTCATGCTGTCACCGGAAATGATGGATATTGACTATGATCGATACGCGATGTACACCATCGAAACGATCCTCGGACCCCCGTTTCCTGGGACTGTGTTCCTGGAGTGTTGAAGGCGTCCGGAACAGGAACACAAGCTTAACCGGCGAGATCCACGTCATCGGGCTGCCTCAACACAGAACGATCGCATTTTTGGCGAATCGAGACGTGTCGGACTCGATATGAGGATTAACTTCTACAAGTCATGTGAACTATGTTCATCAGAGTCGAGGCACGTCTCGCGGTGGGGTAGACCGATCATCCCGGAAATCCATACTGGGTGATCATCCAAAATCAACAGAGCGGTGACCTGGTCTTCACTCGGAGCACCAAGCACAGTGTAGGATGTTCATACGAAACTCGAGCGTCATACGAGATATGTCATCCGATCCCTCGGCCCGCTGACATTTGACGGATTTCCTTGACACCAGTGGCCTTGGTTCTTTCGTCTTTTTCTCTGTTCCCGTTCTGCTTCTCTTTCGGAGTAGGAAACGTCGGCGAATTCGCAATGAGCTTAACATTCAGTTGGTTTAGGCTGTGCCGTGACCAATTTTCAAAATGGACGGGCTGCCCCGTCTTCTCTCGCGGGATTTTCTTTTGGGTTCGTTCTTCCCGGTCCCGAATCAGGACCGGGTGTCTCCTTTTCTCGGAATGAGCTCCTCCAGCGAGGACGAACCACATTTGGAACATATTTTGGATTCCGTCGTGGACGATACCCTTATAGTCTCCATGTCATTCGTTCCCATGCGCGAAGATATCACTGAGCCCCGCTGATGTCAACATCTTCTGTGACTGGGATTCGATTTTTCTCTCTCCCTCGGAAAACCCAAGAGATACCTGGATGACGGAAATATTCCAAGTTGACGAAACTATTTGTGCGCAGACCCCCAGTCATGGGTATGAGTAATCGAGAATCGAGAACGGTCTCTAGTGGTGCCGTGTTTTCCAGGAGAACATTCGAATCGCTCCGCGGTAGATGCGCAATGTTGAATCCGTCCCGATGAATGCACACCGCCAGACTTTTGAGCGTGAATAATGCGATGAACTTTCTGCGCATGCACTCTGCTGGAGACACCGAGGTCCTCTGATTGCGGGAGGCTTAGAAAGCTTTTCCAGATGCAGGACCACGTCCAGACACGATAGCCGATACCAGGGCTCGGGAACTCGTCGAGTAGCGGGCCATCTCCGAGTAGGCTTCCTCCGTCTGGTCTTCTGTTCTCCCACTCATTCTCTCTCTCTCTCGTTCTCGTCGCTTCCCCGGTCGGCACGGTCGTTGCAGAGGAAACTACAGTGGCCCAGCTGCAGTAATGTCATCATATTTTGGAAACCAGCACCCGCAGAGCGACCCGCTAGCCCCGCAATCTCGACTCCCACTGTTCTGATCTGTGAGTCTGCTTGTCTCGGAGAGAACGACGGCAATAGCTTTTCCTATATCGTCATTTAGAGAATTCGGTTCTGGAACGGCAGCTGCAGCCGGCCATCCGGTCCGCTAGAGAGCCTCCCTTTCCGGTGGAACTGTGCAAGAAATTCTAACGAATCCGCAGGTGGCGATCATGAATGGCTTTTTGTGGCTCAGTGAAGTTACCAACGGAGTGTGTGTGGCGTGGCGTCGCAGCGAAAGTGTCGGCCGCTCAATTTTGAGCCCCGGCCCCGCAATGCGTTGTTGTTATCGACTGGTTCCCGTTCAGTCCAATGGGTTATCGCGAAGGCGAATGCCCGGCTCAGCCGTAGTACTCTGAGTTGTACCCGCGATAAGAGTCCATTTGTCCAGTGAGGGTCGTTGTCGTCGTCGTTCGTTGTCGTTGGCAGCGGCTTCGTCGCCCAAAGTAACCGTCCCTTGTTTTCCACGATAGCGTTGTTTGAAGATCGGCTTTAGTTCGCTGGGTAGAACTCGGATCGGCGTGTCTTCTCTTTTTTTCCCTGCTGGCTAAGTAGTTGTTTTGTCTCGAAGGTGTGTCGTGGCTTCCTGCCGCCTTCGCCACCGTCGCTGCTGCCGTATCACTGTGGCCACATTTCGGGTCGAACACACCTAATTTTTGATTTATTGTGGCTCAGCTGCGCACCACCTTGAGATCAGCGAGGAATTTTCTACAATCCTCTATCGTCCACTTCGATATTGCTCCATGGATGAATGTAGAGGGGAATGGGTTCTTCCGAAGGGGAACAAAAATGTCAATTCAATATACATGACGAAGGATGCTCCGCCGTTGCAGATTTGGAGAACATCTCAATATATCGGACCGTGTCACCTGTGCTGGGATTTTTTTTCGCCTACTCTCTGAGAAAAGTGGGAGCCGGTACCTATTGGGTCCATGAACAATCGCGGAAAAACTGGAAACACATAGCCGAGGAAACGATGAGCTTGGAAACTCTCCTTCAGACGCAATGGGAGAAGCTGATCCGACTGGTGCTTCACACTTTCCGTCGGAAATGGTTTTGTAAACGATTCAGCAGCCATGTCGGGCGTGAGAAGATGAGGCGAAATAATCTCGCCGTGCCGGCAGAGCTGGACGTCCCATACCTTTCTCAGAACGCTTTGAATGCTCGAAATATCGATCAATGATGGCATTCAGGTAGTGAACACACAATGAGCAAGCGGTCAGCTCGTAAATTGGGGCCACGGTAGCCAGAAGGAGCGCCAGCTAATCTATCTATTCATTCACCGTTCATTCATGGAGTTTTTTTCCGCGCTAATCTTCGGATCAATTCATCCAGAAGCGGGAGAAGAGCAACCGCGGGCGATGGGTGAGCCTTCAGAGCCTCCCGAAGAGGAGTTTATCGAAGGCCTCATCTGCGATCATAAAGTTACTCCGAACAAAATCAAATTGATGAACAGAGTCTATCGATTAGATTCCGCTCCGGTCGGATGGTGCTCTTTGCTTCTACGTCGTCGTCGTCGTCTACTGGCTGCTCTTTCTTCTCAGAAACATGAAGGTGGAGTTTTAGTGTTCGGCTTGCTTTCTTATCGCAAAATAGGTCCTACATCGTCTCGATGCGAATGTTCAAAATTGATTGAACTGTAAAAGCTTTCCTGTCTGAATAACGAGCTTTGAAGACAGATTGAGCGCCTCGAAGCCGTCGGAAAGCCGTCTAGAAATCTGAAACAGAGTTTCCAGCTCGTATTCTTGCCATCGAGCCCGAAAACTCGTTCCACGGTACCTGATGGAGACATCTCATCGATCTTTCTCTTGTGGAAGATCTCCCTGGAAGAGGTAAAACTCATGATGAGAACCTTTTCCGGACCATATCTCAAGTTTAGCTCTTGAACTCTTGAAGAGAAGAAAATGAGAACTCGAAGTCCGCCAACGTAGCCCTGAATGCCGAGATCCGAAGAGAAAAGCTGCCCAGCTCATTGTGCTTGAATTGTATCGAGGGCGATGAATTGTCCGTTGAATTGAAAGTCCCCAAGGATGATTCGGAGAGGCCTGACGAAGCGAAAGGCTTCCCCTATCATTCCTTTGGCTTCCCATTGACGGCGGGAGACGAGGAAAACTGAGACGAATTCTTGGGAAGAAGCCGAACTCGGGGAGAACTCCGACTTGTCGCTGCCGAGAAGCCAGGAAGAGGCCTCAGAAAGAGAGGACGTTGGACTCGATTGAAGGAGACGTTCTAATTTGCAAACGATACTTCGACGTGCCAGGGCCAGTCCAAGCCTTCCATCTCCTTGGCTATTCACTGAACCCATTGCGATCTCATTCAGGAGATAATTTTTTTCCTCTTTCCTCCTTCGATCGGTGCTCTGCCAAGCAAGTGGAGTGAATCTCCTCTACGAACGAGAATGAAGAGAAATAGAAAATCGAGACAACTCTCTGATGAATCATGTTTGGGAATCGTCCAACTGTTCCAAGTCGACCTCTCAAGAACGCAGTCGTCGAACGACCATCGAGTTTCTCGTCAAAGCGAATATAATAATCTTGCGGAGAAGGAGTACATTGCCGCCGCTGATCACATCGTATAACTGGCTTTCGCGGAGCGTAAGGTTCGAGGTCGCTGTAGCGCGACCTCGCAAGAGAGAAGAAATGTCCGTGGTCGAAATGTGTCTCGCAACTCTGGTCATCATTCGAAACGCCTCGGAAAAGGGTACAGCCGGATAGGGGGGTGTTCTGGGCCACGACTCCGATTCCGAAATTGGATGTGGTGGCAAGAAGCCCCCCTCATGGGGAGCACACAGACACACTCAGATCATCTGAATCGCCGCTCAAGTCCAAATGGATTATGATAAAGCCTTAAGGAGAATTATTTCGGAGACCATGTCTTGCGTCCACCTCCTGCAACATCCTGAACTTCACGTTGATCGAGTTCCGATGATTTCAGAGTGTTTCTCCATGGGGTAAGGTAGCGGCCCCTTGGTCTTCAGGGAAAGCGCGGCCAAGAGCCGAGGCCACTGACCGTCTGGGTAGTCTGGAGAGAACGGGAGATGATCAGTGAATCTCACCGAGTTCGAGAGAATTTCAGCACGTCGCGTGTGTTCTAATCATACAAAGTCGTCGGTGTACACCTCGTAGTTCTCCCGGAGGACAGGTGGAAATCTTAGGTCGTGTGAAAGGCCTCAAGGCTTCCCTTAAGGACGACGAGGCCGTCTGGGATCAGGAGCGACGTTGATTATACGACGAGGCCGGCCGTACGACGACCAGCCCTTGTTGATGCTGTTTTAGTGCTGGCAGCCTCACGGCCATCGGTAACTGAACGGATCCGTGTCGACGGTCTGTTTTACGATGATCGAGCTCAACACAATGACCCCCTACATTGGTTGCAATGATGAAATTCAATAAAAATTCAAAATGCTACGTGGAAATGGGATGGGATTTTAGTTGTGGAAATTCGCCCCCCTCCCCCCAGAACCCTCTGACAAGAGGTCGGCCGTAGTTCATAAAGGATTATTGCACGATTCGAGCGTGCTTTGAAAGTGCCTGCCGCTGTAGAGCCTGGGTGTGGCAGAGCCAGCAGTCGTGGCGACTTCAGCAGTGGTAGCAGCAGCCACAGCAATGACCAGCGGCGTTTCGAAACGAAACAGCCGACCGACGGTGGACTCGGAATGACGCCATTTTTCAAATCGCGATTTCGGATCGGGCAGAGGTCTCTGAGTCTCCGGTCGAGGCCCGCTCGGCCCAATACCGAATTGAGGGAGGATTGCCATCCAACTAGTCAGGCAAACGCAGGCGAAAAGCAAGCAAGGCCGCCGGCTTGCTCGGCTCGATTGAGAAGCGACTCCTTCAGGCGACCTCCATGGTCACTTCGTTCGTCGGAATAGATGGATCTTTTTTCTCGTTACACAGACTTCTTTTCCAGGGACCCGTCCTGCTCAGTCGCTCGCCGCTCCCTCCTCGGCAGACTTGAGCCCCTTCGCCGGGGCAGTCGTCTCTCCGTCCCTCTTTTTCGGTTCCCGATCCTGGTACTCCTGGCCTCGCTCGCCCCTAGTCGATCCCTCAGGCAAGCGAGTTCCCATCCCTCCAAGTCGTCTCCCAAATACTCTCTTTCCCAGCGAACCTTCGGTTTGTTCCCCTCCGGGCGCCCAATCTGACCGACACCCGCTGCGGGCTCGGTTACCAAAGCCCCGAGAAGTTCTTCGTTCGCTACCGCCACCGTCGCACAGATCTTGCCATTAGACTTGTGCGTTATTGGCTTCTCTAATGGTGTCGATCGGTGGACACAAATGTCCACATATTGGCAAAAACAGAAAATGTCTCAAAGCGAATTTCGTCTATCGCTCGCAACTTCGATTCTGTCGCAAAAGTCCTTCGCGCGCTGGAACTTGGGGAAACTTCGATTGTGGAACTCGAGTTCTCAATCTTGGACTCTAAAGTTTGAGATTGAAAGCCACAGACACTTGCCGGGGTTTGTGGAACAACGAACATATATTTCTGTTAGGAAACATACAGCATTCACCCCTGTGGACAACCGATCCAGGCTTCAGATAACTGCTGGGCGAGTGAACTCCGTTCTCGCTGGGATTCGCTCTTGTCACGAAGGCCCCTGAGCCGTCGAGCCAAGGACACACCAGGTCCCGGCAAGAACTCGAACAGGCGGGAAAATGTCGACTCCCCAAAAAAACTTCCGGTATCCCGGGCTCGGGCGCTGGATTTGTTCCGACCTCGGATATGAATGAACGTGCATTCAATAGGGAGGAACGCTCTCCATGCACAGGGTTTTTGACGGGGACGCCGGTCGAAGCCGGAAACAAGGACGTCGGTTGAGGCAATCGATGCCAAGGCACGAACGCGATGAAGAGCTGAGCTGAGTTCGTTTGTTGTTGTGGTCTTCCCTCCACGATCTCCAGTTTCGCAGCGAAACGAGAACGCATGATCATGCGGGAGGATGTCAGCTCGTACAATGCGGAAGCTCAGCCCATATTGAACGATCTGGCTCCCTGAAACACCCGCATCGAACAGTTATTGAGAGGGCTGAAGTGTGATGGTCTGGTCAGGTACGCATCTGATCTTCATACCAGGCTAATTGGGTTCAAACAGCGATTCACGTGGGGCGGACGACGGAGCAGGCCGGACAGGGGACGTTAGAGATGCGCGCTGACGGACTTCTGCGGAACTGCGGCCATCCCGATGGCTGCGCGGCGCTGGATTTCAGCAAAACACTCTCCAGACCTGCAACCGTGATTCCGGGGTTCGTCGCGTCAAACAGGCGGTCCGATTTCGACTCCATTGGAATCGATTCTGCGCTGGAATTCCTGATAAGCTGGACCTTTTTTCCGCCAACTTCCATTCGCTCCGCGGCAGCAAAACAGCCAAATAGCCAAGTGAGCATGCTGAGTCGCGGGCCTAGCTTTTTGGCGCCTAATTGCACTCAGCAATCAGTTTTTTCTGACTCGCTCACTTCCTCTCGTCTGTTCCTGCCCCCATCGTCATCCGTAAGTTGGTCGCAACGATGCAAAAAGTTGCTGTTCTTCCCCTGGAACTGTTCTCGCAACGGCCGACGATCTAACGCCAAACCCTTCGCAACTCTACAGGAAGCTGGTCTGGCAGCCTTCTGTTCCTAACACGGCAGCCTTGGCGCGTCTCTCGTCCCCTAGCCATGCGTGGAGTTCTTTTTTCCCTCGCGTGTTCTCTCTTTTCGGGCAGCCCTCTGATACCAAGCGTTGCGAACTCGAGGCAGCAGGGCCACGAGTTCGGCTGTCTCCGGTGCAACTATGTATGCTTAACGAGCCACGACCTGTGTGTGGCTCACCCCTCGAAGTGAAGGGTGTGTCCTGGAGCTTTTGTCTACTTAGTGACGGACCACTCCATGTAGAACCACTTCCAGATTATGAGACGAGTCGTTGCACGTTCTCGTGTTCGCTTCGAGGCGATCGGTTTTGTCAAGCGAGAATAGGCTATGGAGCCGGCCATACTCCTCCGCAGTCCCGTCTCTCGGGTCATCGATTCGAGTGTTCTAGACACCTGGCCGAAGCCTGAACCGTCACTGCACGCGCCCGCATCGAGAGACACCTCGATTTCCTTCAACGATCCACGAGAAGCTCAGGAATCCCGAATTCAAACACATATGGTGATTTCTTGGAAAGTATGTTGTATGCAAGGGGAGAAGAACCGCGAAAGCGCGATATGCTGTCGAGATATTCACATGGAATTTTTATCTGCACAGTTTTTCGACAGTTCTTCCGGCAGGTTCTCCGCAAGGTCTTCCGTCAGGAACCAAACGTCCATGCGGACTCCGAGTGAAGCGCGGAAGTCCGCTACAACGCCGACGGAGACCGTCATCCATCAGGTCTGCTCGCAGACTCCAGCATCCGGAGTCGGCGAGCCTGGCGGCACTTATCCTACGTCCAGCGGGCACTCATTCATTTAGGTGTTTACTTCTTCCACTAAAAAGCCCTCGAGGGACCCTGCAGAACACAAAATAACGTTTCCGTAGGGCACAGCCGAGAAACAAAAGAGTTGCCCTCCGGTTTAACGACGACTTCGGTCCTCGAGAGCAACAGCACTCGACCTTCTTTGGCCTCATCCGGAGATCCGGGATCCTGGAAACTAGCTCTCGCGTCCACCTCCAAATTATTCCATTCCCAGAACGGATTCCCGACCAACTTACATTGGATACGCGAGCGGAAGAGACGAGAGCTCAGACAAAAAATAGAGACGAGATAGGGGGCAGAGCGAAACGGAAGAAAGGGAGGGCGAGATATGAAAAATACTGGCAAAAGGAAGAATGCCATCGTGTAGATCCGTCCCGGCGTAATCCCGTCCTCACAGGTTCCCGCGGACCTCTCCAATCACCGCAAATCCTTTGTGGACGCGACAGCGACCAACGGTCCAGGAGAACAGGACCGATGCTGTTTGTCGTAGACGTGATACTCGGAATAAGAACAGTGATTCATCTACGCCTCGTTCGTAGCTTAGGTCGGTCGCAGTCCGTCATCGGTAACAAATTGCCAATCATTTGGGCCCCGCGATGCTTAGTGTTGTGCGGGAGGGAAGGTCGCAACGGATCGCATCGCTCCGTAGGCCGTAGGCCAAACTAAATTCAGGAGACGAAGCAGCAGGCGACCAGCGAGGACCGGATGAACGTCGGTAGTAGAGTGCATCGAATCAAGGCGCGCTTTTGCTTCTGCGTTTCCGTCAGCAGGTCGGGGGAGACGAGGCGAGGAGAGCCCCCTGGAGGGAAAAAGGGGGGAGTAAGGGGCTCGTGGCCCTTGAGGCAATTTCGCAAACCACTGAACGTCACGCCGAAAAGACTGTTGCCTCCGAACCGACCCCATAAGCAAGTCAAGTCGTCGTCCTCGTCGAGAAGTACCGCCGCCGCTACAGCTGCGACTTCGTCGTTTCCGATTCCTCTCGTCGACCTTACAAGACAGATGGAGCGTTCGTCGTCGTTTACTCCTCAGGAATGCGGATAAACTGAGTGAGATGCAAGCCAAGGCAGCGAGGAAGCCGCAGCAACACCGCCGAGATGGAACAAGTTCTTGGGATACGATCGCATGTTCGGAGGGGAGTGTGTGAACGTCTCCAGCACAGAAACGAAGAATTGAGCCACACCGCGAGCATTGAGTCACGCGAGAATCTAAACGCGTCAGTCAGACCACACTCGGTGGATTTGTGTCCAAGTATTGCGATGGCTTGCCCTCGGCGCGGAATGAGTAGGATGGGACACCAACGACAACGGTCGCTCACTCGAACGCAGTGGGAAATGGTGCACATTTGAAACTAGGACAAACCATGACAGTGAATAAGCTTTCTTCATATAAGATTGCTATAACATATGTCCCGGCAAGCGATATGCAAACGCGGCCTGCGGTGGTCTGAATGCGTTGCTCTTGTTGATATAGCCGTTGATGATGAGGACGCTGTAGACGTTGATGTTTGCACGGTCGGCATTCGGTTGGCCCGCTTGGATCTGGGCCAACTGCATCACCCCTAGCCACGGCAACGCCAGTCAGACCCTGGATGCGAAGGTCTGGCTGATGAGGAAACCACGGACTCCCAAGGGCTGCCAGGCAGCGCGCCCCCGAACCCGCAAGCGTTGATTGCGTACACCTTGAGCTCATCTTGGCGTACAGAACGAGTAAAGTTCGCGGCCATCCCGTCTTCTGGAGCTTCAAAAGGGAAGTGTGATTGTCAAGTTGTCGCTCAATGAGATCCTCGATGACGTCGAAGCTACTTTTGCGCCCAAGACTGCTGCCTCAGTCTTGGACGCCTTGGCGGTTCTTGGCCATGGAGCCGCATGTTTGAATCTATCATCGTCTTCGAATTTCCCCCAGCCTAAGATGGTGGCAGTCAGATCACCCCCTCGCCCCCTACCCAGAGAGGAATGCTCGGCTCCGCGCTCGGAGAGCTCGAATCACGGAAGCGAATCATCACAGGTCGTAGGTTCTCACTTCGTTGCGCCGACCCTCGAGGCGACGGAGCCACGAAGCCGAATTCCCTCAAACGAATCCGAATCATAGCGACACTGTTTATAAGATTACTCGAGCGTCGGGGCTGCTCCAGCCCGATACTAGAGCTGTCGACTTCAGAACTTTACCTGGCTGATGAAATATGTATGGAGGTCGATCTTTCGCCCATGCAGAATGTGTATCTGTTCTGTGAAACCTCGTGTGCTGAGATTGTTGTATGACAATACTCTCGATACTACCATTGCTGAGCTTGATAGCGCTCCTGAAAACTATAATCGGTCCGAGGGTAGCTGTTTAACAGGCACTCATCGCAAGGCTCACTTTCTCAAGTGGAGCGCTAAGAGCGCAGGTTACGCGAGATCACTTCCTCGAACAGCTCGGTGGCAGCTCCCAATGAGCGCCGTGGGAGTTCATGAGTGGAAGTCGCTCACGGGTTGAGTTTTTACTCGTCGTTGAGCTTCCATTGTTGCAAGCTCACTTCTCTCTTGTATTCACTCTGGTTTTCCTCGGTGGGCTCCGTTCCTTGCTCGCCCGTCGTCTTTGAGAGTGAACATATTGAGAAGAAACAGGGCCAACTTGATCGCGTCTCCTCTTGTTAAAGTTGAGAGTGTATGCCATGTGGTGTAGGCGCGTGTCCGCTTCAATGCCCGCGTTCTCTGTTGTTGTGAAGTATTTTTATATGGCTGTATGTACGCGCGGGTGTATGTACATACGAAAGAAGAAAGAAACAGCGACAGAAGGGGAAAGTGAGAGCGAGAGAGAAAGGAGGAAGGAGAGAGAGTGACATAATTATGCAAATAACCGTGCCAGGGTGTTCCAGAAGTGGGTAGGCAGCCGGCTTGAGACAGCGCGGCGCTACGCCATGGTCTCCAACCAAACCACCGCCGCTGCAGAAGACAGGATAACAGAGTCCCTTCTCTCCTTCCCTCTCTTCCTCCCTATCTCTCTGTGGCTCCTTCTTCTTCCAAAAAACCTCACGTCGAAAACGCTCGCTCAGAGAAGCGCTTTCCAAGGGAAATTTCAACGACGACGGAAAATTAATTGCCTATCTCCTTCCCGTCCGCATCCTGGCCCGTATGAATTGCACGGCGCACGGCACGGGTAACCGTGCGAATATTCTTTGCCCAAATCAGGACTCTTTTCTCAAATCTGCGTTCATGATGTTGAAATCCGACGATGATTACATACGTGGGTTTCGTGTCGCGTTTCAGCACACGCTCTACTGCAATGATTTGGATTTGAATGAGCTGCGACTGCGAACACAGGAGGAAACCGAGAGCGTATGGCTCTTCGACTATGCACGTCCGAATGCAATTAGACATCCAGCAAAGTTTTTATGGTCAACCCCGACCATGAGACATAGGACAGCCGGGCGGGCAAGCGTGGAGTTTGTATCCGAAGACAAACAATCATTCGTAGACTTAGAACAATGGCTCGGGAGACCGGAACGAAAAAAGCTCCGACGTCAAACAAGAGTACAAAAGAAACGTCGTTCAGGAAGCACAATAACTAGCACAGGTCTGCATACGTCGTGTGCCTGAAAGAAGATTCGACTTCTTATCCCGGACCAGAGTACATTGCTACATCCGCCCGAGCCGAAACACACACAATGCTCTTTGTTGGCCAAGATGAGACGAAGGCAACCCACAGTACACAGAATCTACGGTGCGCTTGCCAACAGGGCGACGGAAACAGGATACCGATCTCGGGACAGCTTCAAGAAATTGGCAAAAACCTAGCCAAGAACTTTTCACCGATGTTCCCGATCCAAATCACAAAATGAGTCCGGGTCCGGTAACTGTGGGCTGACTTTGCACAACGTTTCGGTGGAATCGAGGTGCGAAGTCAGAGTGAGCTCTTCTTCCTGTCGAGGTGCAAAGTTCGAATTGCGAGCGAGAATCCAGATATTCTCCTCATCCGAGAGGAGCGCCGACGACGCGACGACGACGTAGCGAGATGGAGTCCTTCCGCTCAGGCTCGAAGTGGAGGCGATCAACTGAAATCGATTCACGAACTCACGGAAAGAAGTCGTTCGCTTCAGGACCCTACTCTCTGCTGAGGTAGGGCGTCCTCCAAAGCGTATCGGTTTGTCTTCGAGAGTAGAACAGCATCATGTCAAACGACAACTTCCTCCTGCGACGACCCCGGCAAACTGTCGAGGGAAATGAAAACAAATTGCTTTCGATTCGTTGCCAGGCTTGTTTTGGTCAACAGTCGACCCTTTTTTCTTGTCGACCTCCTCTCAGTTATCTGAACGTTAGCCTCACACAGTCCTTTTTTGCCGGTGGAGGTTTTTGCTCTTCCATCAGTCGCGCCGCCAACCCGCACCGTATTGCGTTCGTACAATATCGGCCAACCACATCGCAATTTTTCTAATGTCGAGTGAAGCTCAGTGTCGCGACCCGGATCGAGTTGCGTCTTCGCTTCGGATGCTGAATCGGGCCGAAAATCTGCGATGGTCTCTCCTCGAAAATGTGTTATTTGAAGTTTGAGCCGCGGCGCGAAGCTATCAGAGATTCGAGGCCGACCAATGGAGCAATTGTTTGTGAGCGATTTTGGAGCTCGACAGTGTTCGAGTTCATTGAGCTATCTGTCAGGAATTCGGGTCGTCAACACCCGAAGACCCACCGCAAGTTTTCGCCATCACCGTTCCGCAACTTTCTTCTGCTCGGGCAGCACCTATCCGAATCCGATATTGGAAATACAGTTTTGAAAAACTTTTCATCCGTAACTGTACACCCGTAACAAACTGCGAGCGCGTCACTTCCATTGTTCAATAGGATTTCGGAAGCGATTTTGTGGTCTGATTCAATCGGCGGTCCGCCCCGCTGTCGGTTGGGGAAGGGTCAGTCGAACATCCAACCCCTCTTGCGGTTTCGACCATTGAGCGTGAAGGAGGACATTTCGCATTCCAGCACCTGACTGCAGATTGAGAGTTCGGCTGAAGGATGGGTTTGCTGTGGAGCGTTCGGTCGACCGGCCGGCCCGGCGATAAAGCTGAACAGATTCCAACGAACTTAGTTTAAACACCAAGGCATTCGAGCAGATTCCATACGTAAGAAGCCGCTGGTATGCCGTCGGATGAAGTGTTGATGAACTTCGCTTCCCATCCGCTCCCCGAGGAACGGCTATCACCGCATTGTGCAAGCGAACGATCACAACTTGAGCCACCGAGGGATGGGAGAGGAATAAGAGAATCAGCAACTTTGTCGGCAGCGAGGTACTAACCGGGACCGAGCGAGGAAATCCATCGAGGTCTTACGGCGATCTTCGCGGGATTCTACCAGAAGGTGTTACGGGTTCTGTTGTTTCCGAAGTCCCTCGGTTCCGGATAGGAATCGATGGTCGTCGCCTCCAAAAGAGTGACCAACAACTAGTGAGCAACTCAGCAGGACTGTCAGTTGTGTGGCAAATCTGGACTTTGATTTGGTTTCTTCTATTGAATTCTCGTTACGAAATCTGTTCTGTTGACGGGAGCGCTCACAATCGCCACCGATGGCTCAGCCCCAGCATCCAATTTCAACAGATCTGCGGAAACTTTGCCGTCTCTATATATCGATATTCTGCCACAACAGTTCTCAGACCATATGACCTGAAATTGAGCATATTCAGCAAATTTTTCGTTAATTTTTCCTCCCGGGCCACGAGGGGACCCGAGAAGAATTTCCAAAAACTCGCTTCAAGAAAACATGAGATGAAACACATCAGAATCGAACCGGAGAACTGTCAGCAAAAGATAGACTTGGAACATTTGCAATCGAGTAAAGATGGCTCACATTCATGGAGCGCTGCCCTAAACTTCTTCAATCCGAAAACGGCAGAGGTGCCCCATGGCTGGACTCGACGAATCAGTTCCCTTTGTTTTCTTCGGCCTCATGGCCGTTTGAAATCCTTTCGCTTTCATTTCCAATCCGCTGGCTCCCAGCTCAATTTCCGACGTTTCCCGACAACTTTGGCTCAGGGATTTTGTTCTCTTCTCATGAGCGTTGAACACATTGTTCTATTCGAGGCCGGGATCGCTCGCTCGCTCGGCAGGTGGGCGAACAAGCGACGCGTGAAGGGGCAAGCTGGCGGACAGACGGGAGAGCGGCCTCGCCGTAATTCTCATGGTTGGCCAGGGGACATTCTCTTTTGAGAAAAGATCCGCTCGGCTGGCTGTGCGGACTGGACTCACTCAATTCTCAGGAGTCCTGTAAATCGACCACTGCCAACCTGCCAACGACTCGGCCCGGGAGCCGTCGCTCGGCCGTAGGTGAAGATAAGAATTTCATTAATTACGTTCAGCACAACTCGCCGCCCTCCTCGAGGGGCAACGACTACGACGTCGGAAGAAGACAGAGCTATTGGGGCTAAGAATCTCTTCGAGTCGACGGACACCTCTGGCTCGTTGCACCCGGCTGCCAAACTCACCGGATAACCAGCAGTGCAGCTAGTACAGTACGCTAGTACCAATGTGCTCGATGTCAGCCGCGGCACTGCTTAATGTTGTTGTAGATGTTGTGTCTACTGCGAGTCTATCGACTCGGGTCTCTTCCTTGTCTCTTTGCTTCACGCTCTTCTTACTCTGTTCATTTACGTCGGTTGGTTGTACCTAGTTGGGAGACGGTCTACAAGGCTGCAAGGACCGCGAAAGGGTCTCGCCATCTGGCCAAATCATAAAATACGGCCGGAGCCGACCGCCGCCGCCGCCGCTCGGACCTGGAACTCTCGGTGGACAATCCGTCGACCTTGGCTCTACAACTGCGCCCCCTTATTCCTCTCCCCCGCCCCCAAGGTTCGTCCCCCCTACCCCTACCCCCCCCACCTTCGCCCGCGGGAGCGGGTGCTCTGTTTGGAGTGGGACGGCGTTTATCGCAAAGCCCCAGCCCAGTTCAATTTGGGAGTTCATAGACGAGATTCTGAGCTATTTTTCTCTTTCGTTGCCGCTCGACTAGGGAGAAAAATTGGCATTGCTCCTCAGGAAGTAATGGCAGCGATTCTTCCGTAGGGTTTTCTCTCCTGCTCACGGAAAGTCCACGTTTCGTCTTCCTAAATGTTTCCCCCTTCGCTTGCAGATGTCTCCGAGTCGAGCTGTCCAAACGGAAGGAAAGGAACTTTCTCGAGGAACAGCGCAGCGGTTGGGTCCCGCCCAGTTTCGCACGTGCAACTTCAAACTCGACCACCAATAAAACGAGAGTTGCTCGAGCAAGCCGTAATAGCAGGTATCAGGCCACTTAGGTGAACATCGTAAAACAAAAACGAGAGACCACTTGACGACTTTATCACGGCTACAGCCGTTTCCTATTTTATGTCTAAACTCCGAACTAAGAGAGTGCAAGTTGCTCCCCCTGGAGTTTCCACCATCCCTCAACCATGGAATCCTGCAACTCCTGTGACTTCAGCTCTCACTCTCCTCGCTCCTGAGCATTGTTACAGATCGCGGCAGGGATAGATTGCTTCGAGGTAACAACCGGAGGACCATAAGAACGAATCGGGGGTCGGGACGCCGCCAGGGTCCGTTGTCCCGCTCAATGTTGACCCTCGCTCCATGCAGTGCTCACACATCCGTGTCCAAATACTCGTTTGGACTCGGAAGCCCAGGTCACGAATGAGGAAGAAGACTTCCTTTTTTGTTTTCGTTCCTTCAATCTCCCGATTCGGTCCAACTCCTCATCCTCGAACAGAGACTGCTTCGCTCGGTGAATACTTTTGTTGTTTTCTTTTACTGCTCCACAGGAAAGCTTGTTGTCGTTTGTACGTACGCTCGACGCGGTAGTTCCTCGCGGCATTCAACGCCGTTGCTGTTGCTGCCTTGTACTCCGGCACTCTGAGCAGAGGCTTGCGAAAGCCAACGACCGAGACGAGCAACTTGTTGTGATAGAACATTAAACCCTCTCATCAACCCTCCTGCGGCTGAAATGTTCCCTAAATACCTGAGACGAACGATGAGATCCTCGAGCCGTGACCAACGGCTCCAAGTCTTGAAGAGCGCAGCCTCTCGGATCTGCAGCTAGGAAATTTACTATTCGGTCTCATCGTAAAGCTCCTCCCCTCAACA
Organism: Neoseiulus californicus; assembly: GCA_028455905.1. Taxonomy (NCBI): domain Eukaryota; kingdom Metazoa; phylum Arthropoda; class Arachnida; order Mesostigmata; family Phytoseiidae; genus Neoseiulus; species Neoseiulus californicus. The sequence continues at coordinate 2,551,331 of JAMQGS010000007.1, forward strand.
GCATATCCAGTAGTTTCCCTTCAAAATCGTTAGAGGCAGAGTTGGCGTGGGCTCAGGGAAACGTTCCGGAAAACGCTCGAGTGATTCGCCTCTAAGTCTGGTTCTTCGCGAGCCATTTTGACTTCCCCGGGACACGATGAGCCTTGATACGGGCTTCTTTCGGATGCTCCGAAGTTTGCTATTTCTCGCGGAATATGCTGCAGCGCATCGTATGCATCGAGCTAGCGGTTGATCAAGATGTTGACGCAACCCTGATAGCGATACAACACGTGTCCGGGATGTTGGTGTTGAGCGTTTTTACCCTCGGAACATCCCCCCGCCGCCGTAACCTATGACGATGTTCACGCGATCGTCTACGTTGTCGACGGCTCTACTCATTTTTCGGGGAGCGAGCGCGACTCGGGAAGTGTCTCGTTCAGATTTATCGCGGGGGAAAAAATATTTATCTGCTCGCTCATCGTTTAGGAATTCGCTCATGTAGACACGCTTGTTGTCGAAGAACTTTTTCGACTAGGAGCCATAAAGGATGAGTATGTGCGGAAGAGGCACGCTGTCTGTGCTCTGCTAAGGGCTAGGCTCGGGACCGTTTGTGCGATTCGTATACGCGCGAGCTCGTTCGACGAACACAGAATTGAAATTTCTCGAGATGCTCGCCTGAGAATTTTGCTATAGGCACCGCGAAGGCCGCAACACTCGACAATGCTGCGCAATGCTCGGGGAACTATTGTGTCGACGCGTTTGCCGCGAACAAACAAGGTATTCTTAGTATGTTTCCAACGACAAATATTCTCTCGATTCAACTATCTCCCGGCCAACTGCAGGATAAAGGTGGCTCGAAGTTTTCGTTCAAAGGAACGGAGGTTCCCCGCGGCCTGCAATGCGAACTCAATATTTGTTTGAATCAATATGTTCTAGTCTACGATGTCCGTCGCCGAATACGTGTTTCCTTGGTTGGATGTTGTTTGAATTCAGGTCATCATGAACTTCACCGAGCTCTGAATGCAACTCGGAGATTTGAATAGCCAGATGAAACTTGAAATTACCCTAATCAAATGCTCCTGCTCAGGGCCCCTGCCTGCGTCAACTGTGAGATACTCCGAGAAATCGAAGCCACTAATCACTTTCAAAGCGAGCACGAAAACAAACTGAAGGACAGACTCTTACTGCATTTTGTCAGTCTTGGACAGAATTCGGGGACGCTTCCATGATGTGACTTCAGAACATTCCTTCCGCTGTATGCAGAGATCGCCGAAGGCCGGCTTGTGTTTTCGGAAGTTCAGAATTTCCAAATCACTATCCGAATCGGCTGAATGACAGGATATCAGGAGAAAGTTCATGTCGAATGGAGTCATCAGGAAGCCCTCAATTGAGCCCGCCTCGAATCTTCGGTTCCAGATCGCATCCTAGGTTCGAACCGATTCGAACGATTACATCATCATGGCTCAAGTCGAGATTCCAAAGGCTAACCTCATTCAGTGCACCTAGGAGGCTATATTGGTTCCAACTTGAGGCTGCAGCTGCCTTGGAAAAGTTTGTCCTTTCCTTTTGACTCGGGACCGGAGTATCTTCCATCAGGATTGAGTAGTTGAACCCCCATTTCATCCAATTAGGATGCGAGTAGCAACGGAGAAGCTCCACTAATCGTGAACGATGGAGATACATGCACACAGAAGTAATTGATGGAAAATTTGGTCGCCGGACTGATATTGCGAAAGACCGGGGTCGTCCTGGAGTGGGAATTCCATTAAAGCCCTCTCTTTCTCTCACTGCTGCTGCTCATGCCGTTGTTGTTGTAGTTGCGCTAGTGCGCTTATTCGAGGCCGACACAACCACTAACATCGTTCGTTCCATTTGTTGCTTCGACATACGTTCTGCGGAAGACCACTTTAGTTGTTGGGGGTAGACGGGAGAGGAAGGAACCCGGCTATGAGAGGGCTTGAAGACGCAGAAGGGGACAAACAGAAGCAAAACTTTGTGGACAAAAGCAACTCCGCAGACTCGCAAGCCTTCCCGTCGGAGGTTTCGTCGACTCTTGATGAAACAATGCTGCCCTGCGGACACTGACAAACACCACCGCCGGCGATGCTCCGCTTACTCGTTCGTTCATCTGAGCACCCTCTGTTCTTTGCGCCGCTCAATTGTCCTTCCTCGCGAGTTTTGATACCGCTTGCGGCCTCGCTAGGCAAGGACGACCTCTAGGGAAGACGGGAATTTCGCGATTCTCACACTTGTCCGAGCAGGGGACTCGAGTAGTTCACTCGCTCCTAGTGGTGACTTCTGCGTCCATCGCGCATTGTCGTGCCAGAGGATTTCGGGACAACATCGCCTCCATGCGCGGACTGCATTCATCGGAACTTTCGGCCGAAAGGATGAAGGAGACCGAATCGTCGACTCTATCTTTCTATTGCCTCGCTCACTTGTTCTTTGTGCTTTCGGCTGGCAGCTCAGGGCCTATTTCTATTCGTAATGAGGACAAAGACATATTTGGACTTTCCATCTCTATAGCTCGCTGCCGACTGAATGAATCAACGGGGCAGCGCCAACAACAATAACTTTCCTTCTGCCAGTTCATGAAGACGACAACAGCAGCACCAGCGAAGATGACGACGACGACGAAAACCACGACGGTCATTGCGGCTTTGCAGCGAATATTCGCGCAACTCCATGCTATCTCGCCGCAATCCCGTTACGGAGGCCAACGAGCGGTCGTGGCCACTAAGTCAGGGAGCAACGGGACCAGTGTGATGTGTGGAACCTTTGAATCCTCATTTCTCCGCGATGGGGCCGCGGCCATTTCCCTCCCGAAATTCAGTTTCCTCAGAGCACGGAAATGATTTCGCAGCGGGCTCGACGGCGACGGCCACAGAAGCAGCAAGTGAGACCCGCTTTTGAGAGCTGGCTATGACTCCTTTTTTTTTCCTCCTTTGAACATTCGTTCCCTCATCTGATTGAGGCGAGACCTCTGCGGCAGCGCGTTGCTCCCGGAGCGCATCACTCTTCTCCATGGGAGCCCATGGATCATGATTCCGGCTCGACGTGGATTACACGATACCGAGGATTTCAGCCCCAGGTTGGAATCCGGAAACCACAGGTTGCCGACCCCCGCGCACCTTTGGATCTTGTGGAGCTCAACCTTTGAATCCATGAATTGAAAGACAGTAATTCGAATCAGGCTACCGGGCGGAACAGTGTTTCTAGAGTGGCGGGAATCTGTTCTTTGTCAGTTTTCGAAGCATTGCAAACACGCGATCGACCGCGTTTCAATGCTCGTGTCACGAAGAGGGGAGCAACTGGACGTTGAGCTTTGAAAGGCTCTCCCAGCTGAGCTGGTATCTTTAGCAGGAATATCATGACGAACACGACGAGGACGACGATGGTGTCATGGTTCGTGTCAGAACTCGCGAACATGGTCTGCGCGAAGACGGATACGCACTCGAACGGCCACAATAGCGTGATAGAAATTCATTAAAAAGGCCCATCGCGCCGTGAAAATGCTAAGAGTGATGGTTGGATTCCGTATGCTACACGGCACGCGCGCGGAACCGACCTTTTATTCCCTGGGATATCAACACTAAACTATTCGCACTGTTCGCATGCGGTGGTAACAGCACGATTCCCGGGATCGTGGAACGAACCGCTTATGGCATTGACCCAACAATTGTTTCTGGAGAGTTCATGCGTTTTACTCGTGGCGCGACGGACCTGGACACTCGAACGACTGCCTCTCGATGGCAAGGAGCGACGGTGGCAGAAGAAATACCTGAGTTCAGAGGGTATCCGGGAGGTTCCATGGAACTCTCCGGATCACTGAACCGTGGGAGGCCATCGTTGGTGAAGCCTTGCTAGTCGAGCCCGGCTCGGAGCGCTCCTGGACTATCTTACGGAATTTTCCAGGAGCACCACGATAAGAGTCCTGCATATAGAGATAACCAAAGCACATCACACTTTGTCGCGCATTCAACGTGTCATCGACCAGACAGCGGCGATTTCGATGAATACCTCTGAAATCATGTAAACCCACAAGTTTTATTCGAGAGAGTTCAATCAGAATCGAGGGACAGGATTGAAGCCGGTGCGCGACGAGGTTCTGCAAGCTTTCGGACCAATGTTGAATACGGGTGCAGCAAACGTAGCGAGGCCGACAGGCGTCTTCTTGTATAGAGTTTTCAGAACAAACAGAGTGCGACCAAGACTTTAATCCGATTCGTCCACTGGAAATTTGATTTCGAGCTTTGTGTATGTTCAAAACGGCCGGCCTGTGGTGGTTTCTTCTCCTCGGTAAACAGAGGCATGCCAGAGGCAAACGCTAGGATTTCAAATGTTTCAAAATAGCCGCTGTAGGTTAGGGTTTTCTACAACCTGGGTTTCATTGGACAAAATCCCGGAGAGAATCTGAATCCCGGAGCTTCCGCGACGAACTCGTGGAAACCCAGAAGTCGTTCAGCAACTTGAACGCAGCGTCCAGGGAAAACTTGAAATGCCCGAATAAACAGCGTCGCTGCCTTCTGTCTGATACCACAGCCGTTACTCAACAAAAACGAGTTCTCGCTTCCTCTCCCGAAGCTAGCAAACTTCCCCCGCCTAGGCCGAGATTCTTTTCCATCTTCTCACTTCACTTGCACTTCTCGCACGTTTAGGATCGGGGCTGCGGTGTTCCATTCTGCTACCTGAACGGCCTGGGGTCATCTGGAGTTTCGAGTCTGGAGTCATCCAAAGACGGCCATATTTTGTTCGGCGCAGCTTTTGCTGACATACAAGAAGATCAGGTGAACGATCAGGGGTCATCGAACAAACGCCTAGCCTGAGGCCGTGCCCGTCGACGACCTGGAGCGAACTTTCCCGCGAGAACTCCTGGGTCCGCTTTTAGCCGGCACTCCGAAGTGATGCATTCATCTTTTCGAACGGGATGGAGATTTTTCGGAATACTTTTTGAATTCTTTCTTCCATCCGTCGGCGCCGCTGCCAATACCCTGCTCTCCTCGTGTACCTACATCATGACTGAAGTCTTGTTCGTTCGGCAACTTCAGGATGGCTCCACGGAAAAAGTCGCGGGAGAAAGTCGTTGCAGCCACTTGGCTGGGGAGCTTGAATCGAAGGAAACACCAGGGGAATATGCGGAACTTTCCATTGCAGACGGTTGAAGAGGTTCTCCTCTAGGGAGAGAGGTGTTAATGGGACTTCGAGAATTAGACAATGTGATTAACATATGCTTGAGAATGTATCACAGGAGTCTCCAAGGGTCGCGGAGGCCTCTCAAGGTTTTGGAATGAGATGAGACCCTAGCAGGGCCATGGAAAAGACGACGGCAGCGAGAGGGAGATAAGACAGCGAAGCTAGAGAGAGAGGGAGAGGAAAAGAGAGAGGCTCGGCTTTGAGATATGGACGTGGCGTAGCGGGCAGGTAGGAACAGGGGAAAAACCTCGATCATTGATGTTGACGTCCCGTAATTGCATTGAAATCCGATCGCAAAGGTCGTGATATCATGGATGCGTCTTCTCTCGTTTGCATAAAAACTACGCCGGCGACTTCATTAAGACGTAGCGAACCGCGGTAGTTTCTACCTGACTCTCAAATCCGCTCGCGACTGTCATGCATTGCCGAAGACTTCGCTAACATCCTGACATGACCAAGGTGCGTCTGAATGGGGTCGAGCGCCGGAATTACGGAGTTGCGATGAGTTTTTTCCCAAATCATCCGACATAACCACGACGAGAGGAATATCAACGAGGGGCTTCACCGCGCTTCGGATTCATTGGAGCCGCAGGTGCTGTGGAAAAGTTCCAAACACTTGTTCCAAGAGTAGGTTGGCGGTAAAAACAGGTAGGCCTCATGAGCAGGATCAGGTAATCCATCTTCTGAGCAGGCTCTCCGGGCGAGGATAGGGGTGAGGGTTCCTCGCAGGGGTTTCATCAACTCAGCTCGTAACTGGATAGTAGGCCTTTTTTTCTGTCACTTCGAGGGCGCCCTGATACGTACGCGGTACAAACTTTTTTACCAAACTGAATGCTGATCGTAAATCGGCTTTGTGGGATCCGGGTTTGCTTTCGGCTTGCTAATGCGCGACGGTCGGTAGGAAGGGAGAGTTGCGGGAAAGCGATCGACATCGACGAAAAACCGATGCTCTATCGTCTGCCGACCTGCACGGAGCAGAAACTCGCAGAAACGATCTCATGCCGGAAATCCAATCGACACGACTGGAAACAACACCCACTCTGACGACGAGGCGATGAAGTCGCCGCGTTGGACGAATTCTAAGCCATAAGCCGCCATCCTCCGCTGACGTCATGACGACAAAGCTCAAAGCCCTCAAGATGAAATGCCTCATCGGCGATTGCTCGAAACGGCGTAGAACGATTCGGAGCTCTGAGTGTCCCGGGGACTTCACCCATTCGTCACCCGGAGCGGACTCGTATCGCCATTGGGGACTTGAACGCCTAATGTCTTATTTAACAGCGAAGTTCTAAGAAGTGTTTCCGAATCTCAAAAGTGCTCGCCATCATAGTGGTGGTGGTGGTGCTCCCGATGATGAGGTCGACATGGACGTCATAAATGAGTTTCGTGTTCAATGATCTCGTCATAACGGCTCCGATCCGCGATTTGTGGTCGGCTAAAAGCGGGAAAAGATCTCGCATCGTCGAAAATCTGCTCCCACTGTTCCTAGTAGTGTCTCATCTGTCAATGGTCGTGGACACTCAAACTTGAGCTCAAACTGTTCGAAAATGATTCCGGATTCTCGGCCGTCCGCGGGTGAGATATTGAGTAAGAACTCGGAATCTCTTTTTCTGTGGGGAACTAACACTCGGAACCAGGTTCAAAATTCAGCAGCTGGGAAAACCCTCAGCGACGGAGCTCCGTCTGGGGTCGAGTTCATTTTTCAGGGTTGGTTCAACGCCGACGGAACTTGAAACGGCTCTGAAACGACCCGCTCTGATTGAGTTTATTACTCAGATTAATGAGTTGGGTCGTCTTTCAAGCGCAGTTTCTATTTTTTGCCGAGAAGCGAAGAAGCGTTGGGGATGGGGGTGGGGGATGAACACTAGCGTGCCGCGATTCTTCCACCGTTGTCACAGGTCCCGGAGCGATAGAAAGATCTCGAAAACCCTAGTTTACTTCTCATATCGTTTGTATTCCTCTCGTTGTCAGTTTTTCCTTGAGTTTCGGGCTCCTACGGGATTCTAAACAGAGGGCATGATCCGTCCCTGATGGAGCAAGTTTTGCGGAGAGGAAGGGACCTTCAACCGCGGGTTTGAACCTTCTCCGCACACGGGTCGAGGGAGCAATCGGATATCAAAGAGGAACGTGGAATTTCCACCGTTTTCGAGTTTCTCCGTTTCCGCTCATTTTCCTTCCCCTTGTGACGGCCGCGATGCGCTTGATCATCTCCCGCTTGAAAGTCGACGGTACATACTAACAGATTTGGAATCATTTTACACAGGCGTGTCTGCCACCGTCGTTAAACTTGAGACGGCAGTCATTATTTTTAATGACTAGCAACTATAGAGCAAGCAAGCCACCGGGAGGGCTGTCGGCGAACAGTCGCGGCCCTCGGAGAGCCCTCCGCGCTCACTCACTCACTCGCTCATTCATCTCCCAAGTCGCTCACTCAGTCGGATCCAGCGCACGACCACTTGTTGGGAAAGACTGGAGGACCTTGAGACGCTCACCTTGCGCGTTTTTCCTCAAGTCTCGCGACAATTACGCAAGATCGCTCTTAGATAGCGTCGGTGCTTGCATCGTAAAGTTCCGAGCCTAAACTCAGGAGACCTCGATCGAGTTCCGGTGTCTGTCCGGCTCGTCCCGATGGGCTCAACAGTTTGCATTGATAACGACCGAAATAAAGATCGATTTTATTTGCATAACCCCTCCATGAGAGCGAACTCGGGCTAAGCTCGACGAGCGAACAAACGACCGAAGACCGAGACTCCAACAAAGGATGTGGACAGCCACGACGAGAACGCAGTCGAGGGCGCAACGGCCAACGTTCTTCGGTTGGCGTGACATTTTCCATTGCAGCTTGGATGATTGGTGTCGACCACAACTATCAAACGACATCCTACGGTCAATCGATGCACGGAACCTGCGGCAGCCGACGCGCTCAACAGCCTTGCCGCTAGCCGGATGTTATCGGTCGAAGCTTGAATGGTGAGACTCGAAGTCAAAGCGTTTTGAAATCACGATCTTGTAAACAGGAAGCCTGTCAGGCGGCCGGCCCGCACACCAGTTCGGTCGATTCACCGATCAATCGGAGCGAGATGTCTTCCGCTACGACAGTTTTGAGTGAGCTACCCCGCTCCGTGGTGTGCACGAGACTCCACAATCGCGGCGGAGATTAGTGAAAAACCAGCCGGCCGATCGGGGGACCGAGCGATGGGCAGGCTGGGGGGCTGGCCGCTCCCTGTTCTCCCTGAGCTGGCCACCAGCGCGCCGTTAGGGTGCCCCCCGCAAAACTCTCCGTTAGTTCTGCCTGCCCGTCTCTATCCGTGCGTTCGCGAACGTCGGAGCCACGATCAGAATGATTAATATACACTCGTTATGGAGCTTTGGCGTAGCACGTCCCATTCTAGAATTATCAATTTTCGGCCCATGAAAGCTGAGCGCACTCACTCACCGTTCAGCTCGAAACGTTTGAGCGCCAGGAGCACGGATTTCCTGCGATCAGCTGGTGGGAATCGGCGAGGATCTTGGCGCGGTGTCGTTTTTCTGAACAAGCGAGAAACTCTCGCGAAGAACCGTACCCTCCATTCGCGACATGAGTGTCCATAAAGTCCATCGGTCTCCCTCGGCAGAGCGAGGTCCTCCAGTTGCAGAGGGGACACCATCCGACCATTTTCTCGAATTTCTGACTTCAGTTCCACGTTCCCCAGCTTTCAGAGCGATGGAGGATGGCGGTACAACGAGGAACAATTTTCTGAAGTTCCCGCCGACGAGAACGGTGGCGGCTGAAGAAACGACGCGACGCAACGTTGGGGCCGCTGGAGCAGAGCAACAGGGATTCGCGGGCTTCGGGAAGACCTCGAGAGGTCAACGTTGGGCCTTCCGGGCCGGGCAAGGATTTTTTTGTGTCCGTGTTTCGCGGATTTGGAAGAGGTTCCATGGAAAACTGAGAAAACCACCGTACGTGATGGAAAGAGGGAGCTCAGCAGGCGCAGTGGCACACGGCTGATGTATGCGATTCAACACCAGGAACTGCCTCAGGCCTCAGACACAACACTTGCATTTTGAGCAGGCAGGAGAACCGTTCAAATCCTGGAAATCTGGAAAATAGTTCGTCCAAAATATTTCGGCTCAAACCTTCCCTCCGAGGATTCCTTTCAAATCTCAGCAAGGTCAACGAACGGTTTGCAACAGCGTAGCAGCTCTGAGTGAATATATCGAGGTCTCGTGGAGCAAATCGACGCCATGGTGCGATTTGGGAGCGTGATGCAGGGGCGTGCCCAGGGGGGGGGCCGAGGGGGCCATGGCCCCCCCAAAATTCCGATCCTGCCCATAGGGTCCTATGGGAAGGATCATCATCATCATCTGTTGGCCCCCCCCCAAAACCCTGACAAAGTGCCCTTGGCCCCCCCCCAAAAAAAAATCCTGTGCACGCCCCTGGCGTGATGAGACGGGACTTGCGCCAGGAACTCATCATGAGCGAGGCAGTGTGAATCCTCGGAATCCAACGACGCCAGAAAACCGTCATGAGGACCAGGGATGTCTCGAGCAGCTGAAATGCGAGTTATGTGGATGTTTCCACCGCGAGGCTTGGCCATCTGTTTACAAATCGAACTGATTGTGAGTGACGTGCTTCCATCTCGGATTTCGACCTTTTGCTCTTGCCAATGCTAGCGCGTTGGGAATCGCGAATGTCCCTCTTCGGCGTAGTATTACCAGGACAGCCTTACTGCAGGGAAATCCGAACAAACGTTCGTATTTTCAACTTGCAGGTTGCAACAAGCTACGGTTCACCGCTCGCGACCGATCCGACTTCAAAGAGATCGGGGTGAGGTACAATACCTAACGGTCTCGGATCACTCCCGAAGCCAAGATGCCGGTCGTGACAACCTCGGTCTGCTTTTGATTCCCCCATGCAAATATGGGGAGTTTGTAACAAACAGCTGACGAATGCGCCAAGCTTCCGTTTCCGTTGAAATGCGGTGATCACGTGGAATCGTTTCGCGTAGATCAGGTGCGGGTCACCGTACAACAGCAGGATCCATGAAGCCATGCAGATTACCTGAGCTTACTTCGGATCGCGACATTTTCCACCTCTTCCTCTCCCCGTTGCTCTCCCTCGCAAACGAACCGTTGATTCCATCGATTTTTCTCTTGACGACGTCATGTCTCCCCTCATTCTGCGCAGTTTTGTTTCCATAAATAACAAGGAAACATCAAAACATCGTTACGGTCCCGGTTTCTGAGCCGAACTGGCAGAACCGTTCCTTCAAGCTGCAGATCCAAGCCGCTTGACATCCTATGGTACGGCAGAGGCGAGAAAGTTTTGGTTATTCTGAGAGTTTTCCGATCCTGCATGATGGGACTCATCTTATTTCCATCCCCGCGATTTCAGCCTCTGCGAAATCCTTCCGCCAAGCTACGCGATATTGCGCAACCCTAACCGACAATGGAGAATTAGTTTAAGGGATTTGCGGCATCGCGAAATCGGGTCAGACAAAGCACCGAAGATCTCACAGTGAGTCCCTGAAGGCTTAGCCTACGAGCGCGGAGATGGAAACATCGAAACGGACCGTCTCCGCGAAAGAACGCCGTTCAGTGCGGTTTCTTCTGATTGATTCTCCGAAGGCGTTTCCATGCGGTTCAGGGGACCGGTGTGTGTGCATCTGACAATGTTGAGAGTAACTGCAATCAGAACTTTCAGGCCCCGTGGACTCGTCATTGACATAAATCTCCCGCGCAAAGTTTGCGAATAATCGCGCCCTCCGGCTACCCTTGCCTCCTCCGGAGTTCCTCGATCTAGGGAGCGAGCGCGTGAATGTTCCTCGACGCCATTGCCGCCGCATGATGCCTCACCGCAAAGTGCTCTTCTCTACTGCGGCGCGGCGCTGTTCCGGAAAGGCCAGACAGCCTATCGCGGTCGTTCTAATCGCTGGAATTCCTCATGCGAGTGTGCGGTACCTAATGCCAGATCTCTTTTTGATTGCATCTGGGTTTGGATACAATTCCGATGGGTGAGCAGCGTCGGAACGAATTGAAGTACTCAAAAGAACAAAGGCAACAGCGGTTGTCGTTGAGGGTAACGATGCCATTTGGGGTTTTCCTGAATTCTTCAGAGCTGAAACGGAGTGATTGAGGAGAAACCTGAACCGGAGAAATGACCCGACCCCCTCGTGGGCACCTTTCCACGGTAATGGATGAGGACGGGGGGAATGTCTATGTCACAATCGACATGTCTCATCTGAAGCACATGACAGGATGACTCTTGCTGGTGAACTTCGCCTGCAGCTGAAATCCCTATCAATAACGGAATCCTCTGGCAACCTACGCTCGATGTTTAGCCTCCCCTGAACAATCTTCAGTGTTTGAATACAAATGCGAAACTTTGAGAGCAAAGGCTAATGCGAGCAACTCGATGTCTCGAGTTCCCGAAATCCGGTGAGTCGCCGTCTTTGTATCTTTTGGGCAGCGTTAGGGCACCTTGAATAGCTTGACATTCTGGAGGTAAAGTCGATGGTTGGCTCGAATTCCTTCTCGGGAGGACAAAAGGGGATACAGGAGAATAGGAATTATCTCGTTTTATAACTATAGCTCGCATAAGAAGTGAGTTTCACCGAAAAGGTGAAGCATGCGAGAGAATGCTTGTTTCGAAGAATCTACGTACGTTGACTTGAATTGCATCTCCCAAAGATAGAACCTGCTCACGTCTTGGCCGCTTCGTTCCCGCGAAGAGAATTGCGAGGGGCGTCTCCCATGTTCAGCGCACCGTTATGTTAACTTACGAACCTTTACATGAAAATTGTGCGCTCAATGAGCTGACAAGGGAGATGCCAGACCCTAACCTGGAATTTTTCCACGAAGCTCACTGAGAGTCAAGGGTCGGAGCCACCGAGGCCTTATATTTTTTCAAAATCTGCGAAATAGGTCTCGGAAAATTTTCATTCCTAGCCCAAAAAGGCCAGAAACGAGGATGCTGTACCTTCGCCCAAAAGAGGCTTGAATCGCTGTCCATACGAGATCTTCTCCTACGTATTTTCCAAATTCTGAAACCTTTCCTCGCATCAATGACTCAAACCCTTAACTTTCCGCGGAGTTGGTCAAGAAATTCCGGTTTGGGGTTTTGCACTTCCCTTCTGAGAGCTGGACACCTCAATTATGTCATTCACTTTGAGTACGCGATCGCTGTCCACGCATTCCAGCGAGGAGCGGAACCGAGCAACGGATTCCGGGCACGACGACGGTAGAACTTGGAGACGACGAAGCGCTTTCATCCCGGAACGGTTGTGAGTTCAAGTTCGACTCCGTCGGAGAATTCGCCTTCATAGACGAAAATCAGATTTAAGGAAAAATCCGCGTCGCGAGCGAATGATTACTGCCCTCGCATTCGCGCGCGTTAACTTAATTTGGATGTATTACAAGTGTTGTTAAACAGGTGTTTGAGCGAAACCCTTGAGGAGCCCCGATGCTCACATGAGGAGTGTCATGGCCTGTTATTGGGGCTTAAAACTGTTCTCGTGTCTTTGTAGACGTTTTTGGAAAGCTGACTTCGCCGCCGCCGCCGCCCTCTTGGCCTGCGCCGGCAACTCGCAAAAGGTTTCGGTCCACACTTGTCCGACGCTCGTGTCACGAGCTTTCCCCGCTCGTACCGAGTGCAATTGGTCGATGCCTGTCGATTTGTCTCCGAGTGACACCCAACGGAGCATTTTTGTCGGGTCGCTGGCGCCGTCACTGCCCGAACATGGTAATGTGTAATTAGAATTTGTGTAGATTGACAATCTCTCTTCGGCTCATCCCTCGAGGCAGATCCGTTTCAAGCATAATTGCCTGCTCGTCGTCCTGGCGGGCGTCTCAGATGTCCTGTGCAACTCCTTCGGTTCGGTTCACCTCGCCCCTCTTCCGCTTCTTGCACCGGAACATGCCGCGAGACACCGAGCGTCCTTGCTACGTAACTAATTATCGGGAACTCAGCAAATACATCGCTAGCGTAGAACTCTAATCGAAAATTGCCGTCTAATTTTAGACGACGCGGAACCGAACACCGCCGACGCAATCTTCCAAGTTTCTTGACGTCTCCTACAAGTCGGGCGAGCCGAGTCTTCTAAGATTAGACAGTGAGATTATTCATGCACCGAGGGGCTGATAGTTTTTCCTCGTGTATTCTTCCGCATTTCAAAGTGCGCCGATCCGCTCCCAATTTGCCCTGGAAGAAAGTTGCGCGTCGGATAACGATCAGGAAAAACTGCTGGAAGACTCTACATCCACTATTATTGGTTTTGCCTCACAGGAAGGACCCGAATAGGCACGATCGATTCGAACCTGCGCACGATATACTGCCAATCAGGGAGCTTTTTTGAGTTCTGACTTGAGACAATCGGAGTTCTCCATCGACCTAAAATGCAAAATCATTTTACAAGCGCACTGCGAGTTCCTTAGATAGCTCAAATCAGATTTCTCGGTCATCTGTTGTGACGGCCTCAATAGCGAACAGATGTCTCGAACTCAACAACATCGAATCAAGTCGATCGATTGCTCAGGAGTTCAGATCAACAGCTAGGATGAATTCTCCAAGATCTTCGATCCCAGGGGCTGCTCAATAGGATTGGGGGGGCGACCGTTGACATCAATACTCAAGATCGAAACAGGAATCAACGAATACACCCGACCCGACTGTTCCAAAGGTATCGTGGGGGAAGAAGAACGGCACGTGCACTCCATTGCCTTGATTTTCGAACTTTCCCGCAGCATGGGGAAGAGCTCTGATTCCAGTCCGCTGCGATCTGAGCGAAAGTAGAAAATGTGCACGAGCTGCAATTATCGAATCGAGGCTCGGTGGTAGAGTTGCTGTCGAACTATCTGCGGGATACATAACTTCGGTAGCTGTCGTGGATTTCCCGCCCACATCCTGTCGCGATGGGTTACCCACCGTGTAGTAGTGACAGCTATCAGAAAGGGTTCCCTTTCCGCCAGGGACTGCCTTTCCACAAACCCTCTCCCACGACCGCGTGTTACGTCCCAGAGATGTCTTGGACGCAGTCGCTATCTAAAAGCGCTTCGGTGGAAGTTGCCCCGGCCACGATACACCAGACTTCAGCACATTACTGAGGTGGTATCGTGTTCTGTAGTTTCCCCCAACGTTTCCCCCGAGGCCTCATCGGCTGACAGAGCGGAGGCGGCGACGACGACGACGAGCCCGTCGAAAAAGCGCGCGGGACCGTCGTTCCGATAGGGGTCGACAGGTTACACGCTTGGAGCGAATTCTATTGTTGGTTTTGTTGTGTTTTTGAGTTGGCTTTCGAATTTCAAAGACTGGGGGCCCATCGACCACAGTGGGATTTCCTGTGAGTGACAGGTGAAACGGTGACTTTGCTCGAAACGACATTAGACGAAGGAGAAGACCACACACACAGAAGGATATTTGCAGTGCACTACCAGCAGGGAACTTCACCAAACTTGCCTGACCACCTCTACCTGGAGTTTTTTGTGAATTCGAGGAGCCGGTGCTTGAACCGTGGTGAATGGTGACTTTCCTCCGACGGGGTTTCACTGAGTTTGTGTCTGGGTTGCAATGTGTTGAGTTGCGGCATTTTCTGTTCTAAAGTTCCTTCGCCGGATCGGATTAAAGCTTCTTCGAGTTCAACGCCGCGGCTCGAGGCGGCAGGACTTTATTCAACATGCGGCTCAGCAGTGCCTGTCTCGTTTGCGGAATCGCCGTGCTTCTATCAGGTGAGCCGTAGTTACTTCATCGTCGAGTCGAACAAAGAAAGAATGAATGAATGAACCAACGAACGAATCGTTCGAACCTTGATTGACACACGCGCGCACAAACAGACACTTCATCGGGGCACCCCTTGTGAACTCCTCTCGATTGAAGGGATTTTTGTTGATCTGTTATTTTCTCATCTCTTTTTCCCACGAAAGTGTGGCGCGTGTGAAAACCAGTCAAAGCCGCTTGTTTCTGAAAGAAGTAACACTCAAAAACGTCGGGGGTGGATGCGGTATCGGCCACGAGAACCTCCAGTGCGTCCGGGAACCGCGGCAGCAACGACTTTTGGCTGTGAAGTTTTGAAAACCGACGGCTGGTAACGCGGCAGAATGTGCGGGAACGAAACTCTGCAAGGACCGTAAAAACTAATTCCAATAATTTGATGCGAGTTAAGGCCGTTCGTCGTGATAATCAGAAGAAGTCCGACGACCCTGAACTTTGTTTTCTTCTCTTTGCCTTCCACCTTCAAGAATGACTTTACCTTGCGGTTTCGTCATCGTGTCACCATGTTGTAGCGCCTGAACTACAATAAGCATCAATAGTGAAATCCGGGAGATCTGGAAAATCTGGAAAAACTTCCGGCTCCGCGTCAAGGTTTCCAAAATATGAGTTGGATGTGTACCTACGACAGGAATCGGCAGATTGAGTCTCGTTACACTGTCGTGCAGTGCCTGTTCACTTTGGGGGCTCGGAGTCTCATCCAATTTGCCCGGCGGTGGAGAAACGTCTGTCATCTGCCAGACGGCACGACATCGGGACGATCATACGATATCCGACTATTTGTCTGTCTCTCGGTATGTCGGTCGTTGCATCCGCTCGTTTGACCGTACACATTGACCTCTCTTATGTTAATAAAGCCGGATACACGAACAGAGCTTTCAACGGTGTTCCCAGACAGACCAAAAGTCCTCATACGGCACACAATGATCATATACAGAGACCAGGATGGACCGATGGACGGTCAGACGGATGAACAGACCCTCGGGGAACACCAACAGACCGATCGTAGATCCGCGAAATGGAAACAGGGGGAGAGAGAGAGATGCCTCCATCGAAGCTCGTTCATTTATACGGCTCACGTAGAAAGCTCACAGCAGAGAGCATCGTGGAATCGGTGCGGCGCCGGCGGCGGCGGCGTAGCTTCGGATTCTAGACGATCTCGTTTCTTTTGTTCGGGGCCATCTGTTGCCAACTGTCTTCGTGCGGTTCCGTAATCGGCCGGGTTTGATCGGCTTCGATTTCGTGTACGGTCAAATTCGTTCCAGTTCCTGAAAGATTCGAATGCTTGCTCTCCCCGTGCGTGTCGGAGACAGCTCTCTAAAGCAGCCATTTATCACAAAGGTTCCTGTGACCGCGGCGCCGTGCTGCGTCGGACATATTCAAGCCGCTGAATTCCATTTTCTGAACTCTGTCCTGCCTCTGAACAAGCTGGAAAACTTCTCTCGCCATGTCGTTCCGAATTCGTTCTGAAGTCGTGTGGAATTCCCTGGGAATGCATCGTGCTCGAGTTTCTCGATTGACGGAGTTCTGAAGCTCTTCGTCCGGATCCGAAAGTCCAAGCTGGGTGTCTTACGACCCGGGGTGACTTCGAGAAGCGAGGAAAATTGATGCCGGGCTTTATTTTCCGAAAATTGATTGCGGCTCTGTCTACTGCTATACCGAACGTGGCAAGGACGAAACGAATCTCGACGAGTATTCTTCTCAACGCGGAGATTTTCTGAATTCGAGTGCCGTCGTCGCTGACACCGTCGATGTAGAACGGCTTGGGGATAAAGACCAGATTTTCAGAAGCCATTTGGAGGAACAAACTGCCTCGAAGTGCGAGTCGGCCGATACTCGTGTAGAATAGACATGGGTCCGACATGGCTCGTTCGACGCCGCTACCCTACAACAGTATTTTCTGACAATATCGGCCGCTAGACGAATTGTTGTCGGCTACGACGACGACGACGACACGACTGCGGAGGGAAATAGAGAAGAGCGGAAAACCTACAGAATGGGTTCGGAAGGTAGCGCAGCATCTCTATTGTGCTCTGGGAATGCTATCAGAGTGAATCTTTTATCAGCGTCCGGGGATTCGGCACCGCCGCCATTAAATCGAGAACCCATTCGGTTTGACATTGCGCAAAACCAGCTCGGTGATGGTAGTCGCCTCTTCTTGACAAAATGTCCAGTCGTTCTCCGCGCTTTGATCCACTAGGATTGTTTCGTGCCGTCGAATGAAATACTGCTCGGCTCCATGATGAGATGCTGACGGTCAGAAAGGTGGCGTCACTTTGATTTCACCAAAAACACAGACTTGCGAACCCTCTGTTCTGAAACTCACCTCCTCTATCGACACGAGTCCCCACACGAAGCGCAACCTGAGCTCCCCCTGGAAAAGATAAAAGGACAGAGGAGCGGGAATACGTTCCGGCGTCGAGATCGAGGACTTTGTCCTGCAGGGCAAAGATGGGGACGAAAAATGGCGAAACGCGATACATAAACATTTTCCTTGGCTGTTGCGAATGTGATCTATGCATTCGGCCAGTAGCTCGTCCGTTCGTCCGCCCGCCGTCCATCCGTCCCCTTCTTGGAGAAGAGGCTGCATATTGGGCAAGGCCGAGCCTCTTCTTTATTTTTTTTTCTTCCTTCCATCGGACCGTATGGTCATACGGACTTGGGCTGGGCTTAGCCGACTTGGGCTTTCGTTCTGTTTGTGTCTACTGCTGTTGCTGCTGCTCCATCAGATCAGACAGGGAATGACGGCTCACCATTGATTATTGCATTTTCTGACAGGACGTACTTACGTACGCACATACGTCTCGTCACACAAACATCGCAAGCAGGATGCATGTACCGATTAGCTGCGTCTCGTCCTCACCAAACAGAAGCAGCTTACCGACGGCCAATGGATTACCGCCCGCGCTCTGGTACGGACTTCTCTTGCGATCGTCGATTCGGTTTCTCGGGTGGGTCGGAAGACAGCGAGATCCTCTCGCGCAGCTTCCTTCGGGTCGCACTTTCTGTTTGTGCGTGTGCGTTCAAGTTCCGCCAATAGAGTCATCGAGTCATAAAGCTTTTGCGTTTGATTGCGGACGGACGGACGGACGGACGACGATGGAGCTAAAGAGCATCCAAGTGCGTCGTGTCGCAGATGCATGTAGCTCGGTAGCCCCATGCACGGCTCGACCGACTGCGAGTTCTCTAACGGAACGAGTTATAATTTATTTACGAAACGACTATTTACGTGAGGCGACACGCAGAGCAGGTATAAACAGACCGACCTAACGAAGGGACGCTTGCGAAGTGCCTATAATATCGAGATGGCCTACAAACAGCTTTGTTTGAGCGTCCGGGCAAATATGCAAACATCGATCACGTATGAACTGGTGAACAGGACGAGGCCTGGCAAGTTTTCGAGCTTTTCTTCATTCCGAAGCACCATGATCGGCATCCGAAAAAGTATCATGAAAAGCCGGAAAATTGCACGTGGTGAAAAAACTGGAAAATATCTGAATAGTTGAGGAAATCTCGAGATTTTCCCTGATTCCTTCAAAATTCGTCCACTTTCATCCTGCACGATAAAAGTCCTCTGTCACTTGGATTTTGTCTGTGCGTTTAAGCCACTTGGATTATCGGTTGTGACGAATCACCTCCAATCCAGCGCGCGCAGGTATTACGTGGAGCCAGGTGGGACGGCTTGGGGGGCCGATCCGAAGTGAAAGACAAAAAAAAAGTCAACAGATTGACGTTTTTCGAAAAATCACTGTCGTGGCGGTCGCGTCCCTTGGCCAGAGCAATGCGATAGGGAAATCATGGTCTCAATCTCCCCAAACAATCGCCGGCGCAATGCTTACTCTCGGGCAAGCGCGCGTGCTCTTGTTTGTTGGCGCTTCAGCGTCCGAGCAATTGAGAGACGGTAGATAGACGGAAGAACAAATAATTCGCCCATCGGCGAAGCGTTATCTCAGTTTATCGGGCGACGAACATCGTGACCGACTGGCTCGACTACAAAATCGGCAACAGCCACTCGGCAGTAAATTCGCCAAAGGGCTTTGTGGAGCGAACAGCAGCCTGCTGTCCAAGAGGAGAAACAAAGTCATTTGACGCCGTGGCGGAAACCCCTAGCGGAAAATAAATACGCACTTAATCGAACGCTCCGGCTCGCTGACTCACCAACTGACTGACAGACAGATAGACGGACGGACACACTAGTTGGCTGCTTGCTTACATCATCGCCCTGATCGTCGCTGGTCTTCGCAGTTGACGGCAAGGATTCAACCACCGGTGCCACCTCGTAGAAGCTCGCTGGAAGTCGTTGTACGTAATGGGTCACGACAACAGTCGGGATTCCGCTTTCGCTGCTGGCCGTTAGTGAGATGGATCTTCAGCCTGATCAACGCGCGAGATGCTTCAAGCCGACACGTGATTACGGGCGCAAATATTCGCAACATTTTCAATCATTCCGGCTGACCGTCGACCGAGAAGCCGAAGTATCAGATAACAAGCTTGAAAAGTAACGAACCCGGCAGATGGTGGTCGACCGCCGAGTCCTATATGGGCGGAATGGCTCATCTTCAGGAAAAAGTTCGTTATCCGCGCAGTTTGTTATCGCAGCGTTCCCTGAGCAAGCGATGGCTCATCTTCGATATTTTGGGTTGAATGCGAAGCAGAAGTAAATCGCTTGCTTGAATCGTAGATCTTTTTCGGAATGTGAATCGATCTCGAATCGCTCGAATTGAACGAAAGTTCCCGTGGAGAGCTCAAGCGAGAGTTTTATGTTCGTTGTCGGTACTTTCGGTGTTCACATTGAACACCGATAATCCCCGTTACTAATTCGTCACTTCTCGGCGAATTTTCTTCTCATGGATTATCTCCCGCTCTTCATTCCGCCCCCTTCACCATGTCGAGCCCCGATCGATCAATTGATCGATCCGTCTCTCTCAGCACATAGTTTTCTTTCTCTCCGCATCTCTTTCGATCGCCGCGACTTATCTATGGGTGGCGGTGGAGTGTTATCTCAGTGATCGATTCCAAATACGCCCCGAAACTACGCCGACTGACTTATCGTCTTCTGAACTTTCAGTTCTCTGACAGAATTCTGATAGACGTTGAACCAATAGCGCAGACTGGGGGTTTTAAACAATGCTCGATCTTTTTGCCGGACACTCGCTTCATCGCATCTCTTTCGTCGAGCGTCCACTTCCTCCTTGTGAGAGTGTTTATCTTCGGCCGGCAGCATCGCGCTTCTGATCCGGTACGGTGTTGTTGTTATCTAGCTGCGATGATCTTTCCATTCCATTCAGTGAATCCATCAATCGATCGATCCAAACATTCCGCGGCTATCACCTCACCGATCATTGATCGCAACGCAGACAGACGCTCTGCAGTCCATATTTATCTACCGTCAGTGTCCGGGCGATCAGAGACGAAATACGTGAAATTTATACGCACGCATCAAAGTTCTAATCGACCGCGGCGCGGCCACCGTTGCTCGGTCTCGCCTTCACAACGTGGCCGTAATCGATGCGCCGAATCAATCATCTGTAAATTATGTTATCAGAGACACTGAGCTTTCCTGAAGAAGAAGACGAAGAAGATGCAGAAGAAGAAAACAAAAATGAACGGACTCCACGCCGAAGTCTTACTTTTCTTCGTCTTCTTCTTTCCATGTTCTTCCATCGAGAATTAATCCCACGAAGACCTCGGCGTTTGCCACCGTGATCGCGGGGCCCAACAAATTGCCAATTGTATCGAACGGCGCGACAGAATCTCTCTTCCTCTCTCTCTCGTTCGTTCGCCCTGTGGTCGCGTTGTCTTCCGTGGGTTTTCGCCCTCGATCGGACGGCGCTTCATCATCCCGCGGAATATTCTTATTTCCAATCAGTCTTGTTCCGCGGACTGGACTAGACAAACACGATCGACAAGTCGTGCATCGGCCGAGCAAACACCGCAGGAGACTCCAACGCTAAGGAAACTGGTTCTCGGTTGATTGTCAGCGTTCTCCTCCCCTTCGGCGCACACCAGAAGATCTTGACACCGAAGGAGGTGATAAAAAAAAAATGACGCCTTCGCACACTTGACGCCCGCCGCCCCGTGTTCGTTTATTTTCGAGCTGAATTTTAATGTTTTGCTCCTTACGCGCGCACACGCAAACGTACGACGACGGACGGACGGATGGACCGACCGATTGATCGCGAGTGGGGAGATTGCGCGATGACGACGGCGGCGACGACGAGCTCGCGTTCGTCCAATCTCAGTTGGCGGTGGTTGTGGTGGCGGCGACGACGACGACGAGCGATTGTGCTCGTCGCCGTCGCACAGTGGGCCAGTGGCGGACAAAAATGGCACCGCTCTGCCCTGTCCCGGGAAGAAATTTCCCAGATTCCTGGGGTACTCTGTTACCTTCCAATACTAATTTCGTGTCCCCTCGAAGCCCCGTTCAAAAGTTATGGAGTTACGGAGTTGGGTGACTGACATTTGAATACACGAATTCTCCCATGGCCTCAGCAACCGACTCATTGTCGGACGCAATAAGCCCCATAACTTTTGAACGGGGCTTCGAGGGGACACGAAATTAGTATTGGGAGGTAACAGAGTACCCTAGGGATCTGGGAAATTTCTTCCCGGGACAGGGCAGAGCGGTGCCATTTTTGTCCGCCACTGGCCCACTGTGCGTCGTCGAGACTCGTTGGTTGCCCGAACTGACTGAAGAGTGATGACCAGATCATCAGAACAATGTCGGAGATTCTTCTGCGCGCGGAGGGAGCCGTGTCGCCTTGGCGCGATGGCCGCAAACTGATACCGCTGCGCTGTGTGAGCACAGTCGGCCGCAGTGAACAGAAAATGACTCGAAAAAATCAAAACGACTCACGGGTAGTCGTGTGTCGTCATATATCGCTCGCCGCTTTCTTTTCCCTCCGAATTTCGGCGTTTTCTTCGTCTGGGAGTAGGAGGACGAGGAGGAGGAGGGAGAAACCACACGACGACGATGCCAACGTCGACGAAGACGAGAAATGGGGGGAAGCTCTTTTTCGCTTGCAGGGTCGTCACAAATTGACCATTGCTCGTCTCGTCATTGCTTGCTTAACTGAATAGCATCAAACCGAAGAACGCCGACCGACTGTGACAATGACTCGACTTTCTGTAGGGCATTTTTCCTCGTGAAAACGACATCGACAACGACGCTGCCACTTGTGGTGCGTGTGTGTGTAAGTGCAGGGCTTAAAGGTTTTCGCCTAAGCCGCATTATCATTTTTTTTATGGTTTCACTTGAAACGTACGGCTGGTTTAATACGGAGCCAATCGGCTGCCACTTCAACCAGTTCGGAATGCGTGGTTCTGCGAACGAGCGAGACCTGGCATCGGTTCGCGTGTTACCAAGGAGAATGTCTTAAGGACTATGAGCGGATGTGTCCTCTTGCCCCCGTGAAAATTCATTATCGAGATAAACTGTGGGTCATGAACCGGAGGTGATGATACCCTGACCAAGAAGGTTTTACATGGGAAACCAATTAATGGTATTACCCACTCGAGGTGAAATAAACTCCCGATCGCCTGAAGGTATACATGTACATCACGTATCGCATACACGTATGCACATGATGTATATGAGCCTGTTCATCAGAAGCTGTACGTGAGATGCTCCCGTGTGTCAGACGAGATACTCGTGGTCCTGAATTCACTACAAATTTGACATCAACGGGACGGGAAGCAGGAGATCGACATCAGATTCCTGCGTTGGTCGTTCCCTCATGCTGAGCGAGGCCCCCAATGGGCGACTTTTACGGCTCATACTTGATCATGGATGCACAAGTGCTAATATATCGTTAACGCGTGATTCATTCGTCCGGACGATTCGATCGCATCTTCGCGAGCTCCCCGGCAGCATGAGCACAGTGTTTATTTTTTTATTTTCGCCCCGGGTTCACGGACGCTGTACCAACCTTCCCGTGACACCGTACCCGCTGCCATAGCCAGTGGTCAAAGGCCAAACAGGTGTGAGATGCGAATGAGCGTAACAAACTTCATCCGCTGAACCGTTCCCGCGGAACAATGCTCACCTTCCAGAGCGCCGCGCCGCGACGCGAGGCCAAGTCCCAACGATCATGTAACGACGACTTCGTCCGTCACGTGAGGGAACTCAGAACCTCATGGACCCAGCTCAGAAGCGTGGCGGGGCACTGATTGAAGGATCCGAATCGTGTTCCGCGGATACTTTCCGAAAGGGACAACTTCGGCGCTGAAATTTCCGATGCCGCCGCGGATCGAAGCGATACGGAAGCGAGCGAAAGCCGAGAAAGTACGGGTCCACAATGTAGTTTTGTGCCTTCTGGAAACTTTGGTGTTTCCGTGTGACTTTCCATTTTTCTTGTCCGGATCCAAACGCACAGTCGGATCATCACCAGACCCCGGTCGTAAGTATTCGTTATCCGAAAAAGCGCAGAACACAAACATAGGCGACCGGATAGATGGATGGATGGACAGATGGATGGATGGACCGACGGACGGCCAAACAGACTTGACTCGGCTTGGAAGTGCTGGTGACGGTGCTCTATAAAAATTACCGTCACACGCGTTGCTGCCAGCTGACGCGACTGCTGCCGCTCTGTGTATTCACTGCGGATGAATAGGAAACCTACTGAAGCGACGGAAAGAAAAAAAAACTATGGAACAGTCTAAAAAAATACTCGGAGAAGGGGCGCCGTGGAAGACACGTTTTTTACGTGCGTCCGCTCATCCGTACGTCCGTGCCCAGTGCCCGCTTGCAAGACGGTGCGAATGACGTACACGATCTCACCTCGCGTCCTACACCGAGAAGGTGAAAGAAACAGAAATTTACGACGAGAAAAGAAGAGCGACGGGAGAGAGATGGATGCGGTTTGCTTCCGTGGGGCCAGCTAGCAACTGTACGGAGTGACCTGCACGTGCAACGCCCGCTGAGATCCCATATGCACACAAACCACTCGGCGGTCGGTCGGTCGGACGGAAGGACGAAAATACATATTCCACCACCACCACCACTCAACTTTCTCAATATCGAAGCCGCATTTCTTCTGAGGTCAGCAAGCACACCAAAAGCAGTCGCGGGGCGACGTTTTGTGAGCTTTCCGAACCGCAAAATCAAAATAAGCAGAAGTGAAGTGTTTTCGAGCGAACGCGCGCGCTCAAAGTCTCCTCTCGAGAGTGTTCCTCGGATTTCCTGAAAATTGGAATTTTCCGATGGACGACGGCACTGCATTCGACCAAGTCCACTCACTCCCACGGATGCGGTTTCGCAACCGAACGCTTGGGGGCTTCAGCAGCTCAACTTCGACCTCAACAAATGGAAACCGAAACCCGAGCGAGTATACAACACACACACACACACACACAGCCCAGAGCTCCCACGCTCACCTCCTGCGTTCGAGCATCGAATGTTACGCAAGACGATGGAAGTGACTTTATTCGAAAAAACTGGAGGGAACTTTGGGAAGAATCGGGGTCGAAGGTTCAGAAGTTTGGAAGTTTGACTCTGAATGCTCGTGTTCTGAGCTGAATGTTGGAGTTGCATGAAGATGAGTCATGAGCGACGTCAAAAGCGAAAACGAGTTCAAAGGAAATTATTTCAAAGCGGCAACTTGGCCTCGTTAAGCGTCAGAGCGGGACGCTGTAACCAGAAGCGTTCGCCCGCCATTCCGCCATCCATCCCGCTAGCAAGCTCACCAACCGCCGTCCTAGTCAGTCTGGCGAGCTTCCCGAGAAAGCAAGCAAGCATGCGGACTTCCAGACGGACGGACGGACGGGCCAATTGGGAACAACACATGGCAAGACCGGACGCCTCCGCACAAACACACACATCGCACCGGTGGCCTTAAATGAAATCATTGTCGTCGTCGTCGTCGTCCACCACGACCGCATCCCCGACCACCGGCACGACGGCCACCACAGCGTCGACGACGGCGACCTGTGTGCTTCTCGGACGGCCATGTAAGAGGCAAGCGGACATGCAGGCTTATTTACCGGCACCGTCAAAATCTGAGGAAAAAAAGACACAATTTTTTTCTTCTTTCATTGTTTCCTTTGTTTTGTATGTTTGTGTTGTATGTGTGTTTGTTTTGGCTCCGACAAATTGGCCGGCGATCCTTTCAGAACGCCCTTCGTCAATTTACTTTATGAAGTCTTCGGCTAATTATCGACAAATTGTTTTCGATGCCTGGCCGTGCCTCTCGCTCCCGCGCAACTCTCGTTGCGGAAACGCCTGGAAATCGACTGCGGACCCAAACGAACGCCCCGCACTGAATCACAGCCGCATTGGGAACATCGGCAACGCAAATCCCGGAAGACAATCGAGAAATTTCGAAACTGTCCCTCTCAATGTCCACCAATGTCGATCAGTGATCCACGGTCCATCAGCGTTTCGCACATCACCTCGCGACGATACTGAGAACCGTGGGACAAAGTGTGCTTAGATTTAGTTTTCCAATGTTTCAGTCGGTGCGGTTTTCCGATCCGATCGTTATAAGTCCACAGGTAGCCGCTTCAGATCCGATCCAAGGTAGTACGGTTGCTTGCGATGCTTTTGCAGAGTATTGCCGACTGTTGTTTCTTTTTCCTTAGTTTTCCGCCGAACGAAGTAACCAGCCAGCCGGTTGGGCCGTCAAGTCGGCACGCCAGTTTGGAGGGCTGTCCGGCGGCCCGTTCTGTAACGACGGTAATAATGCTCGTTGTGGTGATGTTGCAGTCAACGTGAACGTCAAAAAATCCGTCGTGGTTCTTCGTGCCGGCGGTGATGGCGGCGGCGGCGGTGGTGGTGGTGGTTGTTGTAGCGGCAAAAAGCCGCAAGTCCGTCAATTTCGCCCGATGAGCAGCGCATAGATCGCGGAAACAAGCCCGTGTTTAGATTTCCGCGTCGCGGAGAAATTCGCCGACTTTGATGGCGGCGAAAGTCACGCGCAGCTTGCCCTGTCGACGAATTCTGCGCGTTTTTGGGGGTTAAAAAGAGGGAAGCTCACAGAGACGCCTTCGACACTTTGCCTGTGTTATTGTTTGGCTTGGCCCCATGACTCGGTCATAGGGCTTCATCGACTTTTCTAGGAATTCGACGAAATTCCAACGAATTTCGGAGAGGGGAAAAAACACATGCAAAATACTCCCGGCATATTCGGGGCTGACGTCCGACATGACTTCTCGGCTCAGAGCGAGTCGACCATAAATGCTAACGGGTCGATGTGAGGCAACTCGGGGTAACGTTGCCATCACTCTGAATCTCTCAGCGAGTTTCAAACACGAAGCAGCTCGCAAGTCGACTTTCGTTCTCATTCCGAATCTAATCAGGTCTCAGATCTGTTTCGGATCCGGTTGACATCAACGCTGAGTTCCCGTCCCGGGGAAAGAAAAGATGGGCCCTGATTGCGATCGTCGTTATTTGTTTTTCAAAGTTTCCGAGTTTTGGAAAATTACAGCCATTCGCGATGTTCGCCGCTCGTCGCAGCGCAGCGTTTCGATCGTGGTTCGAGCAAACATTATTCCGAGCAGATGGCTTTGGTGCTTCGAAAAGCATGAAAGGCACCGCAAGAGCGAGGAAGACGTCATACCGGTCCGATTTGTTCTGAAAAGCCCAATTTTTCGATTGGCAATCGTGTTGTTCATTCAAAATTCACCAGGAGAACGCTTCCGCGGCTCTACGGCACCAACGCACACAACGAAATTCTCAGATGGGCTTCCGATCGACGCTCGGGCGCTCCAAGTTTGTCGAGAAGAAGTCACATTTTCAAACTGCAAAACGAAAAAAGTTCAAGTGAAACGCAAATTTAGAAACGAAAACTAGAGCCATCATGAATCGAAGGTGTATTGGGACCAGAAAAAGCGCGGGAAACATCGATGGACGCGATCTGGAAAAATAGGTAAAACAAGCTCGAGAGGAAAGCGGATGAACGAACAAACATTTCCGAGGGCATGACATCCGCACCTGGAATATCTGAGTACTCTTCTCACAGCGAAGTTTACTCTGCGTGCTTCGGTCGGGCCGCCGCCGCTGCCACTTCGGTCTTCGGTTCGAGGGCTGACCCGACGGTGGGTCGTCGAACGCCGATGGGGTGGGTCTATTGGGAAATCAGAACATTTGGAAACATCGCTCCAGCGCTGCACCGCACCGCTATCGTGTGTGCGAGTGTGTGTCTTCGATGTGTGTTTGTGGCAGCCAGCGATCACCGCATCGAATCAAGCATTGATGATCTGTCGTGCCGTGATCGCTCGCAGTAAAATCAACATCATGGCCACCACAGGACAGCGGTTCACCCGGCGCTGCCGGTGCCGCATTCGATTTTAGAGTAGGAATATTCACAGAGATGTTTCTGCATGAACGATTCGTCTCTTCGTAGACACAGAGCTCAATAGTTGTCGGAAGCGCTTTCTTCATCGCTTGAACGACCCCGTTGAGCCGCGTTCACACTTCCAGTAGGTTTTCTAGAGTTTCGCCGCTTTCCAGAGCACCACACCCGCTAACTCGAGCTTTGCAGCTCATGGAAGGGGTGTCACCCAGGACCCAGCCTCATGTATTCGGAAATTTTCATCCGAACTTGTGGGATTCCGGGTTCTTGTGGGAGATCGTGTCTTTTCATGCTTTCTGCCGATTTCTGGAAATGATGATATGTTTCCAGACTAGACTTCGGTTGCCACTCAGAGCCGGAGCGGTCAGTCGCTTCATTAACCATTCTAATGAAACGTAGAGCTAGATGAGAAGCAGTGCTTGAGCACTCTCTGTTAGTGCTGAAAGTGCATTCCAAACTTTGCGTGGCTACGAATTCCTTGGAAAGCTGCGTCGCGATCCTCGTCCTTGCGCAAGAGCGCCGCCGCCTTCGACTTCGAAACCAGTAAGTCTCGACAGAACTCCACATGAAGCCAGCGTGGCGCTCAGGTACGATGTCGTCATGGACGATTACATATGGTACGAAGCTTAGCTGCATATCGGATCGACTGAAGTCTTGTCTTTGTCCCGTCTGCAGTCCCCTAGCCGCCGCCGCTGCTGCTGCTGCTGCTGACGTTCCTTCTGCTGCATTCGCTCAGCTGCGAGGAACACAATCAGACTCACAATTACGATTCCTATATGCCGTAGATGTTCGCGTATGCACGTTCGTCCCCCGTGCGTCCTATGGACGGTCTCTCGTTCGTTCATTCGCTAGCAAGAGCAGCTAGTGCGCAGAGTGCATGGACTTATTAACGCGCGGACGATGAATTCCCCGTCGGCGGCAGTGGTGGCGTTTCGACTCCCGCGTCCCGCGTGGAAGTTGGTAATTTGGAATGCTTCGGAATCCAGTAACTCTTCGTGCAGTTTCGGCACGACATGCAATTTGTCTGGACGGTTGCTCGGCTACACCGAGCGGGCTTGGAACACGTATTGTACGTTGCTGAAACTTGCTGCTGCCTCAACCAACGCCAGCAGTGACGTCTGCGGGCACTCTTCAAGTCTGCAATGAACGCAAACACTCATCTGGACTCTGATTCTCAGGAGGATGTTCTCTGCAGCCAAGATGTTGGAACAATGTTCTGGTCGCACGAGCAGCTCATGTTCTGCACTCGTTCCAGTCTGGACTCGCGTAGCAGAGGGGACGTCCCCGTATTTCAACGATCTGCTTCGCGCTCGAGTCTTCGCAGCACTCGGTGGAACTTCCCCACAAACGTTTTTATGTTGAAACGGATGCGTGCCCGGGAAAGTTCCGAAACAGATCACCACGGTTGAATCCGGTGGATCGCGATGCCCGACACACGAAAAAGACTAGGAGGCCGATACATGCACGCGATCCCACGCGAGAACCAGTTGCTGCGTTCTCTGGTCTGTGCTTGAATCCTCCAACCACCGAAACCGTGGTATACAAATGCAAATTGGAACATCGACTACTCTCTGATAAGCTTCAAGCTCAATCGAAACCTCGAAGGCCGAGAAAATGCTGGAAATGCAGCTGCTCTGCGACCTGATGAGTTTCGATGGACCCGACTCGCGCAAGGACGCCTGGAAGGTGCTTATCTTCTCAACTTTCAACTTGCCTCCCCTTTTTCCGGCAACTCCAAACAAGTCTGAACGTGTTTAGGTCCCGAGGTCGATTAGCGCAAGTCTAGAGCTTGAATCCGAAAATTCAAGGGCGGAAAAGCTGGAAATCCGCGTCGGATTGACGCGGCGAAGTCCGGACGAAGAGAGTTCAGGAAACGGTGATCCACTACGTGGCTCGGCTCAACGTTTGATGGAGTCGCGACAGTTTTGCATTATCGACTGACCGCTCTTGTTGAACGGATGTCGACGCCGAATCCACGCAAAAGCAATCGATGTCATCCCGCTCGTTTACCATCGGCTATTTCTGTTCCGATGCCAGCTCAGCGAGCTCAGGGTCCACTGCGACTGACGTTGGGAGGCAGCTGGCAGCAATGAGCTTGCTCAGATTCCACCAAAACTCGCTGTCCGACCTCAATCGCACCTGATGTTGAGCTCGCGCCACGATTCGGAGGCAAGCATCGCGGCGTAAATTTCTCTTCGGGCTGAAAACTGTACTTGATTCACTGTGAAATTAAATGTGTACTCCTGGGAAATCTATGGTTCTCATCCCGGAGATTTCCGGATTTTCGAAATCAACTCTTGTGCCAGCGCTTTCAGCCGTTTCCCTCCTGATGTTTTTGAAGCTGTTGCTCTCGGCATGCTCCATTACGAGAGTGTTCCGAGGGTTTCGTTTGAGAAATAGGTCGGAAACCAACGGAAGAACCGAGTTTTGATACTTTTGCGGGACGACATCTGACGGTGTGATCGACGACTGTTTATACGTCGCTCATGGAGAGTTATCATTGGCCGCCTGCTTAGACGAATGGAGGACAGAGGGAGTCGGGGAGCGTTTACCGAACGGAGGTGGCGGCTCCGATCGAGACCGACTCCCACATTGGCGACATTTGCTTGCCATTATCTTCTCGAAAACTGCTCTCCGGAGATTTGTGGTCACAACTCCGTCATTCTGAATGACAGGGCCGCCCGATTTCCCTGGTGAAGGAGAAAAACGGGTCAAAAAAGTCGTCAAAAAGATGATGTCGTGTCGATCGGAGCCCGCGTTCCTCCTTCTTCGAGGTCGGAACCCGAAACGAGCGGAAGGCCGGTCAGCCGACCAGTCGCGCGGTCTCCGTGGCGCCTCCGGAGGAAAAGCTATTGTGGATTGCAAATCGACGTGGTTCGATCCGTGGCCTGGGTGACTGGCAACCAAACGAGCGGGCGAACAGCTTGGCAAAGTTAGCTTGCATGAGCCCTTGTCCATGGAGGGGCCGCGCCCGTTTAGCCCATCAACTGGCTCCTCAGTCAGAAAAGACATCCGCATCGGCCATCTCAAGTCAGCCGATAGCCTGCCGCCGCCGGATACCGAGGGCGGGAGAGCGTGCATGCTCGGAGCCAAGTGCTTCCTACAGCCATTTAAGTGGCAAGTTGACACACTCTTAGAACGAGGAACACACAAGGCTTAAAGGGCTTGTTTCCACGCTCGACCCCGCCCCGACGGTCCGGCCAGCCACGAACGGAACGCGAGAAGTCAACAAACTCAAGCATGCTGTTTCAATAGTAGGAAAGAAGCACTCCATTCCATACGGTGTCGAGCCCTCATCGGTTGTTCAGAGAGTTCCTTGCTTTGCCTTTGATGACCGACACGAACGAAAGCTTCGTAGTCAGCTTGAGGAGAGATTTGGTTAGCGGCTGTTCTGTGTCAGGAAATTGTCGGACAAACTTCTGCATGGCAAGATCACGTAGTGATGACTTCGAGACCTCATCGGAACGTCTCGCGCACTTTTTCTGACAGAGTTCGGTTCCTGTCCAAGGTCGCTGCTGCGAGGGTCGGTGACAGTGACATTGAACATCGTCTGGCTAGCTGGAAGACCTAAGAGGCTGGCGACAAGGTTGACGATATATCTAGCTGCTAGAAACAATGGCTGCGAGCCGGACAGAGCCGACGGAGGTAGAAATACTAGAGATCTCGCGACTTCACCGCAAAACGCTCGAAATTTTGAGTTTGGAGACTCTATACGATACGATACGATACATGTCGACCTTTCATATGCACATATGAACCCTTTAATTTCAGGGGCGGATTGTGTTGCGTCCGCAGATCTACGGTCACAGTTTTTTCGGGGGAGTGGACACCGTTGAACGCACTCTCGACTGACGCTCATATCGTGTCAGTCAATGCACACTTTGAACGCGCACTTGCACGTCACACGTGATGCATCCCCGGCAGCAGTCGAGATTCGAGTCGATGCCATCGAGTTTTGGTCACAGGATATGCACTGACAATCGGCCGTTTGATCCCTTTTTCGGACACACGGGTTGAATCAACTCCAACCAACGGTGCCTAGGTGAGGGGAAGGTCCTTGCGGACACAAACCGACACCAGAGGGAACGAACCGAATTTGCCATCTGTGCTCCTCGACCCCAAATCTCAGCCCCGCCGAGGCACGGTTACAGTCCCATGCCAAGGGGACCGGCACGGATACACCACGATATTCAACTTGAACGAATCTGCGAGCGATTCTTAAGAGATCACAGAGACAAAATCCGAGCGTCACCGGCATATGAAGTCGGCTCTAAATTCCAGTTGTCGGAATCCTTCACCGATCTCTTGAATCGAAGTCTTGTCGAAGGACGAAGCAGAGGTATTTACCGGAATCGGGATCGGCTTCAGCGTGGGAGTGTGGAGTTTGCAGTAGGCTGAGTCTTGGCTGAGGTGCGGCCAGCTTGTATCATCTAACCTTGGAACAGACAGCCTACGCAACGCTCGAGCTACTCCGCAGAACTTAGGTTTTATTGCATGCTGAGTGGTTACTACGTCCTGAGGATGGATCACACGATGTAAAAACTTCCTGAAAGGAGGGAGAGACCTCCGACTTCTCGTTCAGTGTCTGAGCACCAATCATGGCATCTAGTTGGTCGTCGGTGTGGTTCCATGACGGCCCAGCCTTCACGGAGAAACACGTCGACCTTGGCGGTTTCGGATAGAAGATCTCGAATTCTAGTCGCGGGGTCGTCGATATTTGGACACAGACAAAAACGATTTCTAAAGCTTTGGCTCCATCCCGCCGATTCCGTTATCCATGTGGTCCATTCGAGATCGTGTCCTAGGTCCTAAACTCGGACACGAAATCATGCACCACACTTAATCACGCTCGATGAGTTCGCGGCCTCATGACAAATGAGATTTCTCTGTGGATACTCACCTCATCGAGCTCTATATCAATCTTGCGGCGCGTCGGCCAGGAATGGGGGAAGCGAGTTCGCTGAAGGAAAGGCTGCGGGAATGATTGTTTTTCGTCCCCGAGCCTTGCGTTGTCCAATGTTGTTGGCAATTTACTCGGAAAACCGTTATTCTTCCCGGGAAAAGCCATTCGCCAAACTCCTGTTGCTCTCCTTGACTCTCCGGATGGAACGACGCGACGCAGTGTGTCGTTGATAAATGCACGATTTTTCGATTGCAACGCCGTCCCCGGACAAGAGGAAGAAGGATGGAGTTGGGGAAATGAATCTACGCTTCCGCGTGAAACTTAGTCATTGCGGGATTCATTTGCAGGGAATCGCAAGGAGGAACAAACTTCGATCTCTGACCACAGTAGGGTTGCCTCGCCAAAGCCTCGCAGTCGCGGGCGATCAGATCCCATTAAAATTGCATTACGATAGAGACGACTGGTGGTCGCGCTTTCTTTTCACCCTCCTCTCATTAGTTCTCTATCTATCTCGGTCCCTCATTCACGAGCTCCTAGATCCATTAGATAGATACTTGTCTGTGTCGATCTCGTGGAAGCGCGCTCGTGTTCGTGAGGGACACGAAGGAGGTCCCGGCATCTCCGCGACTTTCCCTCCTCCTCCTCCTCCTTTCCGTCCTCGTCGGGAACTAAGATGATTGCGGAGTTCTGATGAAGTTTCCGGAGGACCTTTCTTTCTCTCCGCCTCTCCTTGAATCATTTGTTGATGGAAGCACTTCCTCTCGGCCTTCGGTGCTGCATGTCGTTGGTGCATTTGGCGCTGCGAGGCGAGTCGAGTTTCGTTTCCGTACATCACTCAACGGTTGGTGAACCGCGAACGGAGTCCCCGCGTCCCCAGGCCCCCCTCCCTCCCCTCCCGTGCCACCTTGCGACCTTGTAGACGTCCGCAATCGAAGTCAGGCAACCTCAACGGTATGCTTTGCTGAGGACTGCTCTAGCAACTATAGACTACTTTTGGGGTGAATCGAGCCGTGGCAAAGTTTGAACGCTACCAGACGCCCAATCAGCAACAGGGTCTCTGTTGAAACGGACATCGTCTGAGAGGCTGATCTAATCTCGCAATTGGCTCTCTGTTGATTCTTCCAACTTTTCCCAACTATAAACAACCCTGCTCGACCGTCGACGTTGCTCTCGAGGTCAATAGCGTCGAAAGTAGCTCGAACGACCTGTTTTGCTGCGTCCATTGTTCTGTTGTGCGGTTGGAGATCCGGTGCGGGGACTTTGCTGCTTCGAAACCGCACGGCTCTCGTCGCCCGTCGTTTTTTGCTCGCTCGCTCGCCCACCCGCCCGCTTCGTTCAGTTAGCTTCGTCGCTTGCTCTGAGCCGGAAAGCCGTCGAAGCCGGAACGAGGACAGAGGATCTTTTCAAACGCAGGGCACACACGAAGTAGTCGAGCTTTCGCTCGGCTATGTACAGAGAGCTTTATAGCTGGAGGAGTAGGATTGGCGAAAGCCAACTTTTTGCGACCTCACGTTTAAGAACTCCGTTTGTTATCTCGGGGCTCAGGGCCAACCTCTGTGAGAATATGAAAGGGAAAAGCCTCCCACTCCGCCACCGAATCGGGACCGGAATAAGCCTATCAAAACCCTTGAACGATATCTAGAGCCATATCTCATATCATCTATATCCATCGGATTTCGTCCCTCTCGCTAGCACTCTATTTCGCTTCTTCTTCTTCTTCTGCTTCTTCGGACCATATGAAGATGCATTAAATGGTTTCCTCTTTTTTCGTCGCTCAGATAAACTCGATGCTGACTTCCAAGAAGCCTAGGATTTCCGAGTCCGGTCCGAATTGTTGGGATACTTGAGGAACCGAGTTGGTTCCATCGAATCAGGACGACTTGGATGTCCCCGTCGATTGAAGGAACAAAGCCATAAATAGTTTACCTGAAACGAACGACTCACAAACAGCATCAATCTACATTCATGACCTTCGTTGATGGAACGGGACAGCTTGAAGTGACCCGAGCGTGAACCACAGAGAAGTGGTCAGAAAACGAAGAACACCAAAACGAGATTATATTTCCGGCTGTTCATTCGCTTATGCTCTCATCATAACTTCCTGATGTCGGCTCATCCTCCCCCCCCCCCCCCGCCTCCCCTGTCAGTGTTATTACACCCGAGAGGGACTTTTTCTTTGTTTCAAGGAGTGCCTGCCCAGCCCTAACTCATATTTAATGAATCTGGTCCGTTGTGTCGGAGCCTGCATTCGTTCCTCAGTCCCCGCTTCTCCCCTGCCCAACGGCGCGGCGTGCACGCTGCCCCCCCCCTTCTGCGAGGGAACGGACCCCTGTCCCCCTCCCTTTCACTCCCACCAGCGTTGTCGTGTTGAAGGCCGTCTCACAATCAGTTTTTTTAGCGCGTTTTTTCTTTCGTTTTTGTCCAGCCTTCCTATTCTGAAACACAAATTAAGGCTGTGAGAGACGGGAACAAAGACGCCGGCCGTAGTGGACGAGCAAACTACACGGCGTTAAAGGGACTTTGAGATGGTCTTCCAACTTTTGAACGAGCCCGTCGAGAGAGGAGCGGTTTTTCTTTCACTTTGTTTCGAACAAACAAGGCGTTTGAGTAGTCTTGTTTGAGCGGCTCGGGCTGGAACAAAAAAAAAAAAAACTCGGCCTTGAATGGAGCACTTTCAAAAACCAAATCACAAGAAGCGGAGAGCAATCTTGAGGCTCGGCCTACTTAACAGGCCCTTGGAATCACTTCACACCGTTCGGGATCGAAATCTCGAGCGACCCTCGATCGATACCATTGGAACCTCGGGTTCAGCGATCGCGGAGTCGGAACCGAGAACTTCGGAAACGTTGTTGGAATCTTGATTCTCTCCGGGTACAAAGGGACGGCCTCGAGTTCACGTGGCGGGCGAGCGGATACCAGTCATTCAAGTGGAACTCTGTGTCGGAGAGCATTCTCGAAAGTTGCGTTCCTCAAAAACCGTGCCTTCGGCGAGCATGCTTCACCTCCGTTTGTTCTGCAGACCCGGAATCAAGGAAGAGTATCAGCAGGAAGAGCCCACATTCCCGATTCGTGATAACTTCATTTTCCGCCGTCATTCCTCGCACCGAGACGGTTCCTCATCAGTTGCGCGGCTCGTCTTGGGACGGGTAAACAAACTTCGAGGGCTTCCTGCGACAAGAAGCAAACGGTCATGGAAACGAGAGAGGGTGGAGCAAAAACACAGCTCTGTGTCGACCTATACACGATCTAATTGAGTTAGTCCAAGAAGTTTTTGGGCGGCTTGGATGCTGTGTTGATTAGGGACGGAACGGGGTGTTTCTACATAGTATAGCTGAACTATAAGTCTGATCGTGTCAGAGGATGAGGAACAGTTTCCAAGTCCGCTTTGCCCGTGCAGAACTCATGTGTCCGAGATTCTTCCGCAAGTGTAAACACTGGAACTCGTCATTCTGTATCTTCCTCTGATGTCGTTTTTGAAGGTAGATACATACGCCCTGGTCTTGAAAAGAATAAAAAACATCAATACCGGGTTAATGAGCGAAGGCTCCGCCTATGGACTCTGTTCCCCGATTTTGGTTCCGCCGATGTCCCTCCATTACACCGACAACGCTCGGGACGGCCACTGGCTTATTGACTTCTTTCTTCCTTCCTTCCCCGCCGCCACTTTTCCTCGCGCTTCGCTCTTTGTTCCAAGCCTCAATCTTCTTCCTCACTCACCCTCCCTCTTCTTGCGCTGAGGACGATAGCTCCGAAGATGGGTCGATAATCCCATGTGTAATACATACACACACACACACCGGCTGAATCTGCTTCAATGACTCATGATATGGGATCGAAACTCTTGTTTCGGCTGTCTCCTTCCACGGAGTTCCTGCGGAGCGTCTATCGGAGACTTCATTGCCAAAGTCAACTTACTCCGAGGCGTACTCGACTCAATCGATAAGGCTGTCATGAGCATCGGGATGCCGAAACTTCGGTGGAAGTTTCTTCGGGTGACGGTGACCCTCTGTATCCGTCATGGATTGATACTTGGACGGAAGCGAGACTTTTAATATCACGTTTTATTTTGTTCTCCGGCCGTTCAGCATGGAGTTTTTATTCTCAACAAGGAAGAGGAACGTCGTCTGTCAAAATCTTCGCGTCGGGGAGTTTTTCCTTTGCAGCGAGCGGGCTGGGTTGACCTCACCTCGCTCAGGCCTTCGCATCCCTTGACAGAAGTGCGACCTTCGCCAGGAACATAAGGTCGAAGTTGTGTTTTTCTAACGGATGTGAAAAATTGAAGGATGGCGTTTGTTACCTCCGTTGATTGATAGCGCATGCATAATGGCTTGCAGCGTCGAGTGTCAACCGTGCTACTTCACCGACACCGCCTCCTACAGCGACGTCAGCCGCCCCTAGAGCTGCCAGCGAGCGAAGCGAGAGACCATCAGGGAACTGAATGCGGGAATGCTCTCTACACAGAGCGAATAGGGAACATCCAAGCCTAGATAGGAAGGCGGCGAAAACGAAACTCAACTTTTCCGTAAAGAGCTCCGCGCGATTATTGTCGATGTCTGGTAATCAGATGTTCGTGAATGTTGTTGAAGACTGGAACGCGATCGAAGTTGTACATACCCGTTTCTAATTAGTGATAGCCGAAAGTTTTCTATTGAGCATCCGCCAAAAATTGAGAACAACCGAGTTACGCAAAACGAAGAGTTACGTTTTGATAATAGTTGTGGTTGCACGCCTACGCCGCGCCGCGTTGAGCCGTAGGAGTCGTTGTAATAGCTGGAAGTGGTGGATGTTGCGGTGGTACTAGAGCGACAGCACGGCGCTGGCTTCCTGGGATTTGAACTTTCCTCGAAACGTTCCTTACTTAGGAGTCGTCGTCGTCTCCGGAACGAGCTCCACTCTGGTGGAGGAAGAGGGGACCCAACACAGAAGAGCGTCTACGGTTCTCCAAAGTGCTGCGTTCCCCACGAACCGTGTGCTGCACGAGCCCCAACTTCTTCCCCAAACGAACAAAGTTTGTGGAATTCTCGTTCCTCCAGCTCGTGCTGACATCCGGAATGTTCGACGGGAGGAGAAAGTTGGCTACAAAATAACGATAGATGTCGAGCGCCATCTCCACTCGGACTGCTCGCCCGCCCGCCCGATCTTCTGCCTGCCTACGGTGTTTGGGTTTCTGAGCTGTTGAAAAGCGACCGCGAGATTGATTTCGATACAAGTGCTCGGCACAACTGTCGTTTTGGATTTGCCAATACCTGCTCGTCAATCTGTATCTGTTCGAATTCCGACCGGATGGCTGCCCGGCTCGTGTGTGGGCGTCGACGTTTGAACAGGTTGTCATGAAAAATATATTTTCGATTCTGTGAGCTGGGATCGTGTCTCTGTCGATCCGGAATCCTGAGGCTTTGACGCGAAGTTATTGCGGTGTGGCAGGACGACTCATTCCTCATGGATCCTGGAATCCCCCTCGGGACATAGAGCTCCTCAGTAAAAAAAACTCGTGTTCCGTAGATTGCTTCGACTCGCAGGGATCTCAACACTTTGGAATCGCACGGAAACAATGACGGAAGAGGGGAAAGAGGGAAGGAGAGATACTCGTGAAGCATGGGTACAATTGAGGAGTGTGCGGGGGAGAACTTTCAGAGAGAATGTCCAGATGACAAAGAGCTCGGAGCATTCAGAGCCGACCACAAATGAAGAGCGTTTCATTGAAGGAGACGTTCAAGCACTTTTCCGTCCTCTGTCTCGATTGCTCTGAAAGCCTTCGGAAGAATCCTTCCCTCTCAACTTCCGAACACTTGACTTCCAAAAATCGCAGCTGCTTTCGTTTTGAGTGGAGGCTGTTCAGGCGCTCGCTTCGCTCACTCTAGTTAGTGTTCCCGAGAGCAAAGTGGAGTCGAGCTACCAGACGACGACGAGGAGGAAGAGGAGAGGCTGAGCAGGGAGGAAAAAAAGAAAATTTCAGGAGAACGACAGAGGCGGGAGGACGACAGCGGCAGGCTCGAGTTTCCGTAGCTACTTCTGTTGTTATCAAAGCAAGAATTTCCGGTGGTGCTGGTGGCGGTGGTGGCGTTGGCGGTGTTCTCGTGTGAGAGCGTCGTTGTCGTCTTTAAACTGTAGCTTGACGTTATGAGTTTGTCGAGAAGAGCGGTGCACGCGCGCATCCACCACTCGGAACGGTTCTCCTCCGAAACGACGGAAGATCTCTTTTGGGAACGGCGTTCCCAAGAGGCTCACGAGTTAGGCTTGGGAGGCGAATGGCTAGATACGCCATTCGCTCGACAACATCAAGTCGCGCTGCCACATACTCCTGAGAGAGGGAAAAACCTCTGAGGCTAACAGAGAACTAGACGATGTGCAGAAAGCCTCCGCCCTGCCCTACCCGAATGTCGCACAGCAGGACTTGTTACCGTTGGGCGCCTAAATTTCAGATCGTCGTCGTCATCTGAATCGATCGTTGATCAGCAGATCGGGGAATGAGCCACCTCCTCATCTCGAGTCAGATTGCTTCAGATTGTCGTCGACGTCGTCAACGAGAAAGGACGAGCGAAGCCTCGCTGGGAGGGTTTGGACGGAAGGCGAGGATCCCTCGTGTTTTTTGGATATTCCACTGTCATCAGGCTCGATTGTCTTTCGCACCAGCTCCTTCCGTTACGTTGACGATGGAGTCGGCCCCGCCGTTGTCGTCCATTATCGACTCGAGTGGTTTTATATTCAGCTGGCTTGATTAAGTGATTGTCTCCCCTTGAAACGTTCGTCCCACACTCCTTCGCTGCTTATACCTTACTCACTCACTCAGCTGCTCAGTCACTTTATGGTACGCTGCCAGATTCTCCATCTAGCGCTTCATCATTGTTCTCCAACCTCGGGATGACCCGACGACAGTACGTCGCGTTGAAGTATTTACGTCGAGCTCTCACCATATATATGTGCGCCTAATGTTTTCCCGAGCTCAGCCAGTCGGCATCGATTCAACCGATCTAGTCTGCTATGGACTGAGATCACATCTGTTGCTAGCGAGTGCTTTACGGTCTCGAAGGAATCCCCGGAGAAGATCTCGGCAAGCACGAAATCTCTCCGTCTCATCAGTCCGCAACGGAATCACATTGGAAGCAACAATCCGCAATTTCCTCCAGACTCAAGTGATTTCATTGAGTAGAAAGGTTGATGAGCTGGAAGACTCAGAACTTAAGTCTGTTCACAATGATCTCTTTCTCCCCGTTCCTCGGGGGCGGAACGGCTTCGACCCGCAGCGTTCAATGATTGGAAAGCCTGCGACTCGGATACGCTTCCCATGCATTCGGAACGCTTCGAGCGCTCAAGGCATATTTGTCCGCTTTTCTGGAACTCCATGGCTGAAAACCTGTTCCGCTCTTGGAGCGCGACTGGAGCTTCCAGAAGAGCGAGTGGTGGATCGCTCGTTCGGGGACAATCTGCCCGAACTTTTCGCGGTGAACGATAGCATTCAATGACATCTTGAGCAGCTTCAGCAAAAGCGACTTCGGAAGGCTGAGCAAGTTGCCGCTTAACGTTCCGCGGTTCAGCAACCCTTCCATCTATTTGCTCATCGATCGTTCTTTCTCCGGTCGCTCGCTTCGCTCGTAGGATTCGAGGCAAAATGCAAAACACACATGGATCCACTCGATCAGTTCACCTAGACTTTTGGTCATCATCTCAATTTTGGTCAGTTTGTAAGTTCGAAGTAATTTGTGAGAAGGAATTCGTTCTCATCTCTTGGTGATTCATGGAGTCGTCCGATCCGCCTTACAGCTCAATTCACCCACGTCTCCGATGAATGTCGTCTGATGTCTCGTTGAAGAGCACCACGATCACTTCATTTTCTCTCTCTCTCTCTCCCTCCCGCTTGTCTGAAGTCGTGTCTGCTCAATGGATCCACGTTATTTTTACGCATTCGTCACCGTAAACTTTTCCGGCCGAGTTTCTGTCTCTTTCCGCTGCTTCTGAAGTTAAACGAGACCGAGTTATGATCGGTTCATGAGCTTTCTGCCGCCGGCGAGCTGGCTGGTTGGCTTGCCGGCTGTGAGTAACTCACAGAGCGGGCTAGCTGGATGCTTTTAGCTTGAACGAAATTGCCAAAAATGAACGCCGGAAAGAAAAGAAACCGAACGAAAAAAACGAGCGTCCCGAACGAGTAAAAAGATCGGACAGTCACGACCGTAACGGCGGACATACCGACGGACCCAAAGATAGACCGGACTGAGTATCGGGCTCCTTCCCGCTCATCCTTCTCCGTTCGTTCGTTCCTTCATTCGTTCCTCCACTTGCCCGCCCGCCGGCTCGTCGGCCGACTCATCATCCTAGTTGTTCAAGCAGCCGAATTGGATACACGTAAAATGTCGGAACATATTTTCATACTTTTTTTCTCATTTCTTGTTCGTCAAGATTTCCCCATTCCGTTCGGTTTTCCATATTTTTACCGGATTGGACCGGTCGGCTTTCGCTCCTCAGCGCGAACGGTTCCATCACGTCGAGCTTTCACCGTTCCGTCCGGGAAGCTAGTCTATTCCAGTATAACATGTTGATCACACTCCACGAAGCTCGATCGGGAGCGTTCGCAACCCATTACGTTGAAGGATGAAACGAAAAGACATCAACGCCGTAGACCACTTCACGTATTGCATGCACAGTTCACGCTTGTCGACAAACGTTTGTGCGGTTGGTCGTATTTATCGTTCCCCTCCTTTGTTTGACGCGTCCGTCGTCGGCGTGTCCATTACCGCGATGCTTTTGTTGGTATGCCACCTTATGGGCTTGCCCAGGGTTACCCCGCGGGTTTCGACACCTAAATTGAACACAGCATGCGTCGGGAACAAGGCTCATTTGCCCCGACTATGCTCGCATCGTAGCATAGTTGTGATACAGTTACGGTCGTTAAAGTGTTGGATCACATCTCGACGATGATGACGACAACGACGCGACGCTGCGTTGCGCCGCCTTCGCCACCCCCGTTGTTGGTGTTGATGACTTCCATCCGACATCATCAATAACGACGGAAAACAAATATGTATGTAATTCCTCTCGTACGGAACCGAGAGAGAGTGAGATAGATCACGGGAGGGAGAGTCAGATAGTAAATGAACTCACGCATTGTATCCGCAGCGACTGAATCGTATCAGCTTTTGGGGCTTGTCTTCCAACATTGCTGAAATCTTCGTTAATCGAGAGCCTTCAGCATCGTTAGTCTGCGTTTTGGTAAACGACTCAACGTCGTCACGCCTGAACCGCTTGTTCCATGGGTCCTTTCATTTCTGAGGGGTAGAAACAAAGGAAACGAGCGAATTGTTGAATCCGTTTGTATCGCCATGAGGGGAGGGGAGAATTGTTTGTAAGCATACATTTTCCGAGCCTGACCTTCAGCTCCGAAAGCAATGGCACATCTAGTCCAGCTGGATATGTTGACGAGAATTACATATTCTGAAATTCGTCAGAATGAAAACGTCGCCGGTCTGGTCTGTTCTTCCGACCGACCGACCGACCATGTCAATTTCCCGCAGGAGTCCGGAAGTCGGGTGTGGATAATTGCATGTTGGATTTGTAGGAGCAAACAGCTAGTTGTATCTTTCATCGAGCCGGGCCAGTTTGTCAAGGTTCTAACCGGATTATTATCTTTCCGTTTACAGGTAAATGTCAAAGCGATGAAATACAGGACCGTCGTGATTAGGACAACGACTTCCAATGGTCGTCAGATGTAAAAGAGAGGAGACGCTGACGGCAGCGACACGACAAACCGCTAGAAGTCGTCTACTTGTCAAAACTCGCTGAAGCTGTAAAAGTCATTGTCGCAGAAATGCGATGTCGCTGAAGTTTGCCGGGCACGCTGCCATCATCGCCACCAACAACAACTGCATGTAGAATCCTATGCGCTGCCGACATTTCTGATCTATGATTTTTGATGGTCTAGTTTTTTTTGAGGCGCACGCTTTTTTACTCGGAACGATGACTGCGGTGGCGGCGTTGGTGGTGGCGGCGGCGGCGGCTGATGATCCGCCGTCCCTCATAGGCAGTCACCCGTTTCCATTTCTTTTTACGTAAACCAGAAGCTCTTGCTCGTGATAGCTCGCCACAACGAGAGCAGCCATGACAGCGGCAGAAGCGAAGCCGGCACCAAAGGCAACAACGAGCACAACCGCAAGAGCCGCTGCCTTTGCGCTGGCAGCAGCAGCGGCGGCAACAACAACAAAAGCGGCAGCAACAAGAGCAACAACAGCAACGACGATGACGACAACGACGGCTGAAGCAACAAAGGAAGATCACGTCAATTGAACACGAACAGACGAACAGCGGTTCGAACACTGGATCAGAATGAACTGACTTTGCGTTTTCCCGGTGGTTCCGTCCGGTTCCCTCGACCAGCACCCATGGGCTCCTCCGCAGACTCACCGCATGCGTCTCATCCTCAAACGGGGGAGCAGATGAAGTTTTGCGCACTATGATCGAAATCTTCAAAATTGAGACAGTGTTGCAAAATATCGAAGTTTCTTCGAAAAGACTCGCAATCCTTGCAGTTCCGCTGATTTTTCCTAGAAGTCGATCTCTCGATCTGTGCCGAGGATGACGTGGAAATGGGCCATAGGAGGTTCTCGGCTGACAGAAGACGAGCCAACGGGGAACGAACAAACGAATGAACAGCCAAAGACCTTGAGCGGAGGGACCGCTGATCGATTGAGGCTTTCTCGACGGTGGCGCAAATAGAGGGGAAAATCCTTCAGTCTGTTCTCTGTCAAACGCTTTTTCCCTTCAAACTCCGTTGCACAAACAAATGAACGAGCAACGAGACCCATACTCAAACAAACTCAACTCACCGGTTGTTCGTCGACGCAAGTGATAAATTGAATCATCTGACGAGCTATTGTCTTCAGGCCTGAACGAATAATCCACCCTGCAACGATAGAATCGAAGATCGAAGATTGGGCCATGATCGCGAGTACGGTAGCGATGCCAGAAGTGGTTTTCGATTCACAAACCGACTCAGATACAATAATCCTTCGCTGTGGCCAGAGAATCCTGAATCTGTTCTGTTCGGAATTCCGTTTCCTTAAGATTGTTTGCGCTCATCTTCGGGTGAAAGTCTCCCAGACGACACGAAGTTTGAAACGGGAACGCGTAACGGTCATTCGGAAAAAAGAGAGAGTGCCACTGGGTTGCATGCCTTGTGATGGTTGTGCGGGGAGACGGGGAGCAAACCCGATGACGGCGACTCCGAGCGGAGTGTTTGTCTGGATGAAGGCACGTGAGCCTCTTGAAGAAGCCCCGATTCGGCTGGTAGCTTTCGAACGAACGGGCGTCTTCGTCGTCTTCTGCAGCATGAAATTCAACTGCAAGCGTCTTAGTGGTCTTATCCGATAACTGAATCTTTGTGGGCTAAGTAGTTCACTAGCCTGTTGTTCGGCGTTCGTTGCTGCTGCTGCTGCTGCGTGAGCAACGCAACCGCGTTCATTGTTATATTTTCTCTACCGTAGACCGCTCCGACTCGGGCGGCATCGTCATGACTCGCGAGTAACGGCAACTCGGTCAATAAGTTTTTTTCTGCATGGAATATGGCTGCGTGGCATTTCCCTCTCAAAATAAGGAACTATGCCCACACGAGAGGAAGAATATGCTCGGGGAAAGCCAAGGTTCCGTTTCGTCCTATCGACGCCGAAAAATATGAAACCCCGACTTCCTGCTGTTGATCTTAATACTTTTGGACCCCGGTTCAGACACAAAAATCGCGCCATATCTCTACCTGGAAGACTTCGGCAGCAGAACTCGGGAAAAATTCGGGAAATTCCAGAGGAAAAACATCGGGAATTCGATTTTTGCACGGTCTTCGATTGTGTTCTTGGCGCCAAACGCCCACGAACAACGGAGCTCGCTATTTTCCCTGGCTGCTGGAATCCCCGTCTGGAAATCTGGGTCTTCCAGGGAACTCCATACATCAAATCACGCTGGGATCGGGTATACCACCACAACCACGAGGAGACTTCGCTGCTTCGCGTCGTCGTGGGAAAGAAGCCGTCGACAACATGCTCGCCGCGTGTTGCCAAGACAAGTATCGATGACTTCGAATTGTAACGGAGTCAAAGTTTGACAGGGCTGCTTTGTTCGTTCGCTAGCTCGCTTGCTCGCTTCACGCTTTGTCCCCTCGCGGATTCCTAGCCGGGAACCCGACCCAGTTGGTTGAATGAAGCCCTCAGACCCTCGCGCGCTCCACCCTCTCCTCCCACTCGCGCTTCGAAAACTCCGAGCTCTGCTCCGACCGAGCTGTCTTCTTCCCTTGCGGAGAACGTTCCCACGGAAATTTAGGCCAGCTCCACTTGTTACCAAC
This sequence comes from Neoseiulus californicus, assembly GCA_028455905.1. NCBI lineage: Eukaryota > Metazoa > Arthropoda > Arachnida > Mesostigmata > Phytoseiidae > Neoseiulus > Neoseiulus californicus. The sequence continues at coordinate 2,595,763 of JAMQGS010000007.1, forward strand.
AAACTTGAAAAATTCTCTTAGCTCAGCAGCTCTCTTAGACGCTATTGGGAGCACGGCTCGTCGGAACGCCCGCCCCAGACGGTGCTTGAAACCATCGAGTCGCGCCGTTCTAGTTGGCCGTCCCAGAACACCTCCCGAAATTCCGTCTGTTCTTACGCTGCGACGTGTTTATTTCGGGATGAACGCAGCGTCGCGGAATTCGACGAGATCTCCTCCGTCAGCACTCGGACGAACTCAGACCGACATTCCATTCCAGATCTGAGTCTTTGGTTCGAGATATTTCGAGATGTTGTGACGTTTTTTTTTCGTCCAATGCCCCGAGAAAGCGTGATCCTCTTGAGATGATGTTTCGTGCCTCTAGAAGACAGCCGGATTCCGGATTCTGAAAGGTCTTGAGGGTCTCCGAAGGATCCGAAATTCTGAACAACCGCTCCGATCTGAGAAAGAAGTGGAACTGGGAAGACAAATGAATGAAATTCAAATGACACCGGGGCGGTGCTGCCACCCAATCATCTGGTGGACTTTGTCGCTCGCGTGGCGTCGGGTTTCATTCTCGCGCAGAACGACAAGACGGAAAGTTTCCGATAGCACGCGAAATTCGGTTTTGTCGTAACGAAATCTGAATGAGGAAAACATCTGGGCGTCATTCGAAAACGGCTATTCTGTTCCTCTTCGGTTTTTTTTTCTTCCGTTCCACTCGAAGAGTCTTTCTGCGGTGCTGCGCGCCACAGTACCGTTGGCAGTCGCTGCCGTGGTCGTGCTTTGTTCGACTGGGTGTTGCGGAAATGAACCTCCCATATCCTTTCCTGGCGGCCAGAGCCGCGGTCAGAAATTGATTGTATCAAATCAATTGGTTTTCTTTTTCCACCCGGTGCCGAACCGCGTCGACATTGCGCCAATGGTCGCCGCCCGGCCGCGGATTTCGCTCTTCGCCATCGAAATCGTAATTGTGTTTCGCAGTCTTATTTGGACAGATGTACGGCGAGCATCGTTGGCCGTCATTAATCAATTGAGATTGGAACAATTCATTATTACTGCGATAGCCTCGATCTGAACTACGGTCGACACCGTCACAATGGCTTCGGAAATCGCCGAAGTCGAGCCTGAAGCGACTGCCGGGCGAAGCAGAACTGAGTTTTTCGTTTCGTTCTGCAGAAGTCTGTTAGGAGCGTAGATGTTCATCCGAAGAAGGATCGGCTCCGGTGTTTTCCGAAGAGTAAAAGGTCGCCGACCACCAAAGAGTGGTTTCACGGAGGTACCTTCTTGAGATTCCCGAAGGCGCGAAACTACTGCCCCTGTTTCTCAGCTCGACGAATCACGATCACTCACGAAAAGTTCATGAATTTTATATCTTCGCGAAAATTACACTCCAGAAGTCAGTGTTTTGGTTTCATGGGCGGGTTCGGGAAAAACTTCTGAGACAGGGGATTCACATGGTTTCGATTCTCGACGAAAGGAGTAAAGCGAGAGCAGCCCGGGTGTGAAAACGGAGAAGTCAGAAGACGTGTGAACGGAATTTTATGTTCCTCAATCTTTAGTTTCTTCCATATTTCTCAATTGCACAGATGAAGCGGCTGCGATGAATATGTTCATCTTTGGTTCGTTCGTTGTTTCTTTTTGTCTCGGTTTTCACGCAGTCATCGCCTCCAGAAAAGAGCTCAAAATCGCATTCGTTCCACCAAAAAGGAATTTGCCCAATGATATCCTTCCATTTCTTGGCCGTGTTCAATTCTTCCATTTCAAAAAAGAAACAGCAGGAGCACAAGAAGAGTGGTCTGCTCGTCTTTGTGTCAAACGATTTGTACGTTTTGTTCATTTTTCCGCTGGACTTCATGTCGTAGCTCGGCGGCGCTTTTCTTCGTCCGAAGACGCGACTTCATCTCGCACACGAACTGAACCAAGTCGACACGTCATGAGGGGAGCTCCAAAGTTCAAACATTGACACTTGTCGAAAACATTCGGCCTCATCATCGCTATGCTGTCTCTTCATTCGGAATCGCTTTCTTCTGAACACCGCTTTTGACCGCGAGTCGTAACCCTGAGCGGGCAACGCACAATTTAATTCCACTCCATCCACCTTCGTTTTGACTGACGAGTGCCCAACTGCAAATACAGGTTGCATCGAGCGGGCGAGAATTCGTGACAATGTTTTGAAAAATCGAGCGATAAGTTCAATTTCGAAATCTCAAACGAGCTCGGATAAAAGCGGAAATTCAGTTTCGGAATTTTCCCGCTGGCAACACTGAAAGCTTGAAAGATTCTCAACTGCCGTGTTTGGAAACATCGCCCGCAGTCGAAAAAACGAGATCGAAAAAACAAGAAACACGACGAGCTCTGGCGACGTTTGGAGCACATCAAGGGTGCATAGAGGGTGCCTCTTGGTACTTCCGATACCTATGAAGTACCGAAAGGCGGAGGGAAGTGTAGTCGATCTTTCCGGATATCATAGAATCGAAAGTTTCTAGAATGACGTGAAGAAATCATGATTGATCTAATGAAAGCGAGAAACCGTGGCATGACGAGGGTGGAAAATGAGAAGAAGATGCTTGTCTCCGAACGAGCGTAGAGAAGAGGAATGAGAGGAACTATCTACGCCCCGTGACTATGGTTCCATTGTTGGTTGATGTTGATGCCGCTGCTGCCGTCGCTGGCATTTTTTCCCGCGTTTTCTTCCGAATTCAATAGCGCCATTATTTGATTTTCCTCCTTTGGTGCCGACCGTTCGTGTGTTCGTTCACTTGTCTGCCTGGTTTCGGAGCTGGCTGCGACACGAAGAATCGTCTTCAGTCAGTCAGTCACTCAGTCAGTCAGTCAGTCAACTGGTATATATTTCGATGCTGATGGTAAAGTACCGGTTGTCAGCTAGCTCACAACCTTTTGAAAAAGAAATTTTTGCGGTAGAAAAACCCACAGTTCGTCTTAAGCTTGGAAGCTTCCCGGCCGGCGGACGCCGAAGCCGCGGTGACTTTACCGTTCTTTACGGCTATTGACCACGAATACCGACACAAAAAGATTCACCAAGTAGCAGCCTGCATCAGTACACCAACAACAACAGCAGCCAACATCACCACCACCACCACCACCACCACCGCAGCGGGGGAATCTTCATGATTCGGGAGTCGTGGTCATCATCTGAAGTCATAAAGCACTCGCCGTAAACGAACGACCGGTTTGTATTCACTGTCTGTAGGGGGCTCTCCTCTGGCCCACTGCTCAACTGGGTGGTCTTTTGAATGAAACCGAGTTTGTCCGCGTTTCACGACGTCTTCGAATGTTTTCGGCAGCGATTGAACATAGTTGACCGATTGAACGATGTCAACTTGTTGTGTGTTATCACTTTTATCTGCTCTTATCTTGCTCGAGATAAGCTAACGACAAAATAATTGAACACAGCGCGGCGACGGACCTCGCCAGAAAAGCGATGTACCAAGTGGCGAAGAGTCGTTTCAAGAGGTTTCGGCAATAGCTTTCGAGCTCTGGCTCAAATCCTTCCCCGCCCCAATCGAGTCGCTTCGTATTGACACGTTGAGGAAGTCATCAAGGTTCAGACGGAACAGCCATCAAATAGATCGTCGGTTCTTCCAACACCGATTTGTGATCCCAAACAAAGTAACGCCACACGAATCGAACGATCCGCCAACGGAACAGCCGCTCGTTGCTCTGTCTGTCAGTCAGTTCCGCTATCGATCAAAGTATACACCGTGTGCTGTTAGTTGTTACTTGTGTGTAATGGATTCACTCATTCTTTCGTTCTTTCTACTTTCTCAAGTTTACAACGGTTCGGAGCCGCAATCGATGATCTACAGGCCGCGCCGACACGTAGAGCACTTCATAGCGGCCACAACGGAGCACCCACACACCCGCTGACACATTCCAGTCGGCCTCCGCGTAAACGTTTTAAAAGCACTCTTCCACCACCACATGTCAAATGAATCCGGCAGGCACCTTAGAGCCGCCGGCGACGACGACGACGAACGAGAAGTCGAAGAAAGAACGATCCGTTGAAATACGTATCGCTCCAACAACGATCCAAGCTCGATCACGCAACGTTTTTTCCTTCTGTTCGTTTCTCGTCTGTTTTCAAAGACAAGCAGAGCTAATACCCATCGTGAGCTCGGCGTACGCCGAATTTCGTCGTAGAGGGTGCTCGCTTGTCCGGCTCACTGTTGAAGCTAATGCTTGTTAACGATTTCGGGAGAATATAATCAAACTCTGAACTTTTACGGAGCTTTGAGGAATCGACAGAGAAAACGGTTCACGGGAGCCGAAAAGCTCTCCCGCACTCAAACACGCCACCACGCTCATGATGCTAAGCCGTCGTCGTCGTCGTCGAGCGAAAGCCGCACAAAACAAAATCCTCGCTGAGAATAGGAGTGAAAAAAACGGAGGAAAAGAAAAATAGAAGAAGCCAGCAAGCCAGTCGGCTAGTGAAATTGGATTACGACCGAGAAGACGTCGTCGAAGGCGAGCCGCGACTTGTGGTGTTTGAAATCACTTTAGAAGAAAAGGGGACGACATAGAAGAAGTAGAGACGAGCTCGCTGAAATGTGTACCCGCATTCAGAGCAGTTTTGTCGAAGACAGGAAGATTTTCGTCCCCATAACGCTCCATTGTTGGAATACCGTCCAAGTCGGTGCCGATCCGGTGTCGGCCTCTACCAACCGTCAAGTTGGTAGAGGCCGTTTTGGCGAAAACGCTCGCGAACAAAGTAAATGTTGTAGAAATGGCGAGAGAGCGGAGCCTACGAACAATCGAAAGTCATCCATGGTCACTCGAACAGCTGCCATTCAGAGATTTTTCCGAAGCCGCGGCCTACTCGCTGGCATGGAGGGACTCAGAAACTCAATACAACAAGACCCGATTCGAGAACAACATGAATCTATGGCGTCCTGAAATCCTTAAAGGTCTGGAGTGTAATCCTCAAAAGTCCTGAATGGAATCTTGGAGCGTCCTCGCTGAGTAATCGAAATTCTTCATGATGTGGTATGTGGATGATCCTGTAGTTTCTCAACAATGTCGCAAAATCTTACGAGCTTTTCCTGGCGGAGCTTCGGGAAATCTGCTTCGAACGGAAACCCGATGGCGAATCAGTCGTTTTCGGTGGTTTTCTTCGGTTTCTGGATCGTTTCCTATTCAGTGACGATGCGATCGAAACAGCGATACCGTTGAGCGGGGTGCGGTGGCGGTAGGTACTTGCTGCAGACAGGAGTGACTCCGGTCTGATAGCTGCACCGACGCACAAGCTTTTCGCTGTTTGCGAACTGCCCACTTTCGTTACGCCTCCCTTCCTCAACAATAACATATGTAATGTACGCAGATAGTTAGGTAGATTGTTGCTGCGAGTGATGCTGCTGCTGCCGCTGCGCGAAACACAGGTGAGCAGCTCACGAGCTTAGGGCGAGGCTCGATCTCAGCCAAAGATCCTTTAGTGTTGTGCCTGCGCGCGTGTTCGTGTGTGCCGCTTGGATTTTCCCTCCGTTGTTTCGGTCAAGACGCTCACTTCAACGGACAGCTGGCTGGTCGATCTCCTGGTTTCTTTGTTTTTCTGCCTACAGGAATTCTTCGGTACGCTAAATCGAAAAAAACTCACGGAGCCAACAGCGACCTAGCCAAACATTGGCTTTTCGCGATCGATTGTTTTCGAAAAGTGGGTGTACGTGCGTCCCAAACAAAAACATGACGCCCTAAGTTTCGAAACGGAATTTCAGTTCAAATGAAGAAAATCAGGAATACTTGCGGGATTGCGGCGGGCTCCCAATCGTCAGGATCCTCTGAGGGATCGAAATCGAGAGTTTACAGGAGGAATCGAGACTCCAGGCTCTCGGCATCGTCGCTCGTCCTGTGCGAGACGGCAGGGTTTCGATTTGCCGAAGGTTTCCTCTCCAAAAGAATCGGTGACGCTTCCTTGTGGCCACGAGGAAGAAGTTTCGAGGGTGCAGCAGAGAATTCTCAGAAAAGAAAAAGAATCCATGTCTGCATGGTGTTTTGCGTCCTCTCTCGATTTGCCCTCCGGAAAAAAGAGTCAAAGCCGCCGTCCGGCATTCTGGAAAAGAACGGTAGGGAAGAAGAAGAAGGGGGAAGTGGAAAAATAAGACACGCTGATGCGAATTGGAACATGTCGGATTACGCGACGCCGCCACAAGATGGCAGAACTGCATCATGAATGCCACCCCAGATCCATTGATTTTCATTCTCGATCCAGGCTCTATGGGCGCGCTGCTCTGAAATGATTTGGATCCTTCCTGGGATAAGAAGTAATCTCTCATCCTTGAGCTTCCCATCGAAACGAGGGAAGTGATCGATGAAGCGGGGGAAGCGCGCCTCTGGAAAGTGTTTGGCTGCGGAAATTTTGGGTGTGGACTTACAACAATAGTTTCCCCTGAGTCGCACTCAATGAAATGGCAAAGCGGGGCGAGAAAGGTTGTCGATAACTGATTCGGTTTGACACGCTTGTCAAACAGCCCTTTTCTCCGATGTGAGTCCGTTGTCGATGATTTTTTGAGCGGGAACTCTTCCGAATCCCGCTCCGATTCTCCTCAAGTGTCAACTAGTCAGCGGCGACGGAAAAAGTGAGGAAGAAAAAAAGAAAAGAAAGGAGTAGAGCAGTCGTAAAGCGCAAAACCCCGCGACGTAATTGCTTCAGAAATCTGCTCGAGATCCGGCGACCGCGACTGGGAACATCGGAAGAAAACTTCAATGAGAAGCAGAGTCTGAGTTGAGCACAAAAAAAAACAGCGCTGGAAGGCGAGAAGTCCGCGAGCGAGAAAAAAAACGGAAGAGAGAAAAAAGTCTGGACACACTTGACGACTGGGGTGATTTTAATCTGGATCTCGGCAAAGCTATTTCGGCATTCCGTCAGTGCCGCCACAAGTAGCCGGCTGCTGCCGGAAACTCTTTGTCGTGGTCAGCTCTGTCGGCGTGATTCGTCTCTTGACGAGCTGTTGGTAACCAGTCCGGGGGGAATTCAATCACAGATTGAGTATCCGTCGCTGCGCCGCCGGCAGACCAGCCGTTGCGGCAGACAATTGTAGCACGGACTCACTTTGACATCAGCACCGACAGTACACGTTCTGCACGTCGCCGCAAGTTTCCTCACGGAACCTCCGTGAGAGGTGGTTCCGGTTCCTCGGGGGAACTGAGGAACATCATCGATACGTTCGGCTGAAGAAGTCCCTCGGCTTTATATTCTTCAACCCTGCGTGGCTTTTTTATGCTAGGAACAAATTTCAGTTTGAATTTTTCTGAATAGCTCCGCCATGAAATGATGTGAGACTCGATCATGTCGTAACATTTGTATCTAGTTAGCCATCAACTTTTCCCTAGGGGCTGCGCAATGGCTTCCGCTGTGTTTTGCGAAGGCATTAACATCTGTTGTCGCTTTCGTTGATTTTTTATTGCTCCGGTTCCGCTACACATGTTGCTACTTCTGCTTGCTCCGTTATTCGTAGAGCGAATTCAGCAGAGATCGGCGATTCTGATCCGTTAGTCGCTCGCAAGGCCAAGCCGAAGCGTACCGGAATCGCGTTTTCCATCCGCAATGCAAACGCGTACAGCGGAACCCGCCTCGGATGGAATAGACATCGTCTATGGAAATCAGAGGCTGTCATGTTCTCTAGGAGTGGTGCTCTGTCGTACGTCAATTTCGTCGTCAGCCGATTATCGTTCCGTCTCGTTTCAATACACTCCACAACACGATCTCTCTCTTTCTCGTGGCTCGTCATGTTCCGCCTCCCCTCAGACGCGAGTCGGTCGCATCCGTACTTTTCGCAGGCCGAAGGATCCGCGGGACGACAAAGGAAACTGAATTCAACTGGAAGAAGAACGGCTTCGACTCCGCCGACGGCGGCGGCCGCGGTGCGCGGGGACTCCAGAAAGTTGGGATTTAGCATCGAGCGTCAGCTTGGTGCAGTTAGCCGACAGAAAATGAGTAGTTCGCCATCTTCGTCGGCATCATCTCTGCAATTTGACTCGCGCTCATTCAAATGCGGAGTAATAACGCGGCCGACTAAGTGCCGGCTTCGAGGTCGTCGCATTCTTCATCCTCTTCTCGTCCATTTATTTATTTTTTACTCTTCTGTAACGCAGTCACTAACGGTCACAAACCCGTCCCGCGGGGTGGTCTAGTGTGTGTTTCCAGAATTCTGAGCGTACGATTGTGCGATCGCTCCGGGCGAACCGTTAGACCGTTGCTTCAATTTTGCAATCATAACACAAAATTGAAATCAAATCCGTCAACTACAAAAGATGTCTGACGGCGCCGGCGCCACCGACCGATGGAAGGACGGACGGACGGACGGACGGACGGACGGACGGACGGACAAAAGGACGGTCGATTGATTTTAATGGATTGCCTGGATGAATTGCTGGATGTTCGAGTACACACGTAGAAGTTTCTGAGACCTTGTGGAACGATCCTATCGCAAGGCGTAAACACGGTGAACCGCGGTAACAACAACTGACAATGAACCGACTTCCTGATCGGTTTGTTTCGAAACGTGTCTGGCAACGCGACCTACAGATAACACTGTACCATTATAATCCAACAAGCATTGTATCTCGAGGCGACGCGAACGTCGAAGGCCTGCGAGCGTCGTTTGCTAATCAAGACAAATTCCTCGGCAACGAGGAAAAACGCGACGTGGAATTCATCTAAAACCGTCAACTCGGAGCTACGCGGATTTTCTGTTTTATTCGAACCTTTTTTTATTCAGTTTTTATATCTGCTGTTCCCTAGCAATGTTTCTTGTTGTTTCATTGTTTGTTTCTTCCGATCTTCTATGTTTTTTTCCCCCGGATCACACAAATTCTGACGCGGCCGGCGGGAGAACGAAGTGTCGACGAAATCGGAGCGAAGATCGACAACACTGTGGCTCCCAAGTGCTGAACTGAGTTATGCAGTTAGTTCGAAGAGGCACAGTCGTCTCCGGCTCGCCGAAAAGCTCATCGTTCGAGTTGTCGTTCGATTACGGTTATTGAAGCCACCGCCATCGGACATCCATTGGGATGCTTCGATTTCACGTCGATGATAAACCGATGTCACTTAACAACCAGACCGGGTAACGGTGCCGTCGTTTGCGAGGCAACCAGCGAGGCAAGTTGGCACTGCGGCGGCATCAGACCAGCACCAAAAACAACGTCGACAACGACTTGCTATTCGAGCTGGTATTTTGCTCCTCCTGCATGGAAACTGCTGTTTCTCGCTCGATGTGAGAGATAGACTTGGCAATGTTTTGTCAAGATTTTCGTTGTCGTTGCCGACAACGGCGACGACGCGAAGGAACTCGAGAAAGAGAGAGAGAGAGAAACGAAGCGAAGCGAAAAAAAAGCGACACGGACATTAATCTATCGCTGGCGCCAAAGGTCGTTCCCGCGCGCTCATACGAAATGCGCATCCTCGCCCTGAGATGACACCTCAGACATGTCGGCCTGTGACGTTTCACGATTTATCAGACGAGCTGATAGGATCTACGTGGCGTTCCGATGGCAGCTCGGTGTACTCCTCATATGAGATGTGCTTTATTGCTTAATGAATGCCTTTTGGCTTCAGTTTTTATCGTGTTTCGCCCCCTGGAGCCGATCGTTGTTGCTGCCTGACTCCCCGATCGGGTAGTTCCTCCAATCAAATCCGATACGGCACGGTGCAGGTGTCGATCGCTTCGCGATTCAGAAAACACCGTGCTTGATTGTGGAGGATTCTCAAGGACGCGGGGACGGAGAGGCAAGTACGGAATCACCGAGTTTCGGTTCAGCCCTTCGGAATTCGGGAATCTCGGAAACGGAAACTCAGGAGAGTGGAGTCGCGGGCAAAGAATGAAACCGAGAGAGGAACGAACGGAAGCTCTGAGAGTGAATTTGAGGACTGTGGACGGAGGTTCCGATCCAATAAGCACATTCGCTATGGGACAACTCAGGAGAAGGAGCGGATAGCGAACAAGGACACCATGTCCTCGAGCCTAGGTGCCGCTCGCTACGCTCGGCAGCTACTCAGCAGGCCGAACCGCCTCATCGGCGCCGAGTACGTATCAGTGGCTTCTTTGGGGAAAGACGAGAGCATTGTGGCCGAGAGTTGGAATCTTTTTCTTCCTTTTTTTTCGAGAAAAAAAAAGATTCCCGGAAATAGAAGTAGCACACAAGGGGAACAAGAGAGAATAAGATATTCGGCTCTACGGTTTCCTATAGCTACGTAACGCGGCAGCTGATTGAGAAAGCGGCTGAGTTTGCGGGGAAAACGCGTCGGGGATAAAGCGGCAGCGGTCGCGTACGACTTTGGTCTATTTATTTTTTGTGCGAGCATATTTCTTCGGCTTCTGCAGGTGCCAACTGTGTCGGTCCCGGCCGCCGATGCAGAAGCCGGGAGCACGCTCTGTCGGAGAATGGTTCCTTTTGTTCCGTTGCTGTCGAACGATAATCCGATCGTCGGAGGGAAGTCGGACGACGACGAGGACGAGGAGAGACAATACGCGAATAAGTTAGTTTCGGGTAGACACAGCCGACACGGCAGCCGACCGATCGATGGGAGGAGAGACAAAACTAAAGAATGAGAGACGGGCGGCTCGCTGCTGGAAGCCACCAGTCGCCGTTTTTTGAACAAAAATGACACACAAGCCGTAGAGATCAACTAAAAAGCGAAAATGCCAACTTTTGCCAAGCCTTAATATTTCAGCATTCGGAGTTTTCTGGGTTCTCGCTCATTGTCGATCTCAGGTCATTCAGCGATGAAGTTCTCAGGAGGCTAAGGATGAAGAAGTGGTTTTTTATAAGCTTTTTCCTTCATCTCATTTTCCTATTCCGTTTTCTGTGTGAGACCGAGGCATCTAAAAATTCAGGCTCAAAAATTTGAATCTCCCCGTGAGTCTGCGAAAATCGTCGACAAGACACAGGCTGTCATTGGCGAAGCGTCTTGCAAGATTCCTCCCATTGGGAGCTAGATCCTTCAGTGTTTTTCTCTTTGCGCTTGAGAGCCTTGGGCCCATCCGACAAATCAGAACGTAATCCTGAGCAACCGCGAGCTTCTCTCCCCCTTGCGAGCTCCCCCCCCCCCCCCCCCCGGATCGTCTGCAGACTTTGGAGATCCCAGACCCCTGAGCCCCCTGAAGATTTTGCTGTTTTTCCAGCGCTCACTTGTTCTCCCCGCGTCTTTGCGTTGTACGCGTTTTCGTGGATTTTCTGAAAACCGTTATGTTCTCCGCGCGGAGTGCAAACCCCACGCAGACGGTCCCTCTGGGTCCCTTCCGATGCCATTATTCCCCCCAAGCCGCCGCGGCGAACCCACTACAGTACGGCGTCCTGTTCTCTCGGGCCCTCTATTGAGCTTCCAGATATTGTCATTTTGTGAAAGCTTGTTTGTCCGCCGCGTGTGACTGTTTTGGGACAGCACCGGATCGAGAGAGAGAGATAGAGAGGGAGGAACTGATTTGTTTTGATACAAGCGAAGAGCGAAACTGTATCGTGGCTTTCAATCGTTCACTCAGTCACTCAGTCAGTCGACCGGGCCGGCATGGCAGGCATCCAGCGCGCTATTCAACCCTCCGAGCGCCTCGGGCGTCAGAATAGTGATTTTCTCTCGGCCGGAGCTGTAATTTGACTGTTCCGTCTTAGTTTTCTTCCCCTCCTCCTCCGTCTTCTTCTTCTTCTCCTCGATATTCCTCGACGATGGATTGTTTGGTTTTTGGACGATTGGCAACTGTTCACCGCAGCGCTGTTGACAGCGACACTTTTCTTCCGTGACAGATTTGTCGACACTTCTGCAACCACGACCAGTACAACTTCACCCCATTTTGCAGTTGTTTCGATCTGCGCGAACAGAAACGGATGGAACGGCATTTTTTGACCTCGAAAAACGAAGGGAAAAAGTCGAAGAAAGAAGCGATTTTCCCGAAGGCAACTGGAGAAATAGCAGAAAACTCGGAGACGACAAAAAATCTGCACTCGGCTATTTCGCTCGCCCCCTCACAGGAACGTGAAACTTGACCACGGCACAAAGTTGTCAAATTTGTCAAACTTCGCTCACTGCCCGGCGTTGCCAGTGCAAACTGGCGCTGGTGTTTCACATGAGGCGAAAGTTTTTACTGCGCTTTTTAGCCAGAGCTTGGATTTTGTCTCCACCCGAGTTGTCCTTGAGGGGGCTTGTCAGGCATGAAAAATTAGGGCTCGTCTGCCAGAACGGGGTTGGGGACGAACAGGCCATTAGTGTCTCAGTGAGAGTGGCTGATTTGAGATGAGTCAAACACACAGCTGGAAAGAGCGACGTGACTGAGCGGTGTCTGCCAAAGCTGGAAGTCTAAAAATAAATCTCATCACAATTGACTTCCATCTTCATCTCAATGCAGCCCATTCACAAGCAGCGAGCTGTTCGCGTGCACCATTTCCATCTATCCATGGAGAAAACTTGGGTGCATAAAGCCCAATTTCACTTGTATACATATATGACATTTGTATTCATGTATCTTGAGATCTCCCTTGACTTGGATGCAGAAGATGTCGCCGTCGCACCGTCGTGAGCAGCGGGGTCCCAAAGTAATTGTCAAATTGCTTTCTCTTCACAATGTTCGGAAAACAAGGACGGACCGAATATGGGCCAGGCCGAATTACGTAACCGCTGCGTGGCCGGCTGACCAACCTTAGCAAGTGAGGTGCTGCTGGCAGTGCTGCTCCTGTCGTTCATGATGAGCAAGCCACGGTTCCATGGCGGCGAGCAGATCTCATTGCGCACAGGGTTACGATTACAATGGAATCAGCTCCTCCGCACACCGGCGAGAGGACGAACGAGCCAGCAAACGAACGAACGAACGAGCCGAGCAGTCAGGCAGTCGGTCAGCGGGCCCAAAGGGAAGAGAATCCCATTTAACATTCCCATTCATCCGCTCATTCGTTCATTCATTCATTCATTCATCCATTCGTTGGTGCGCTCGCTCGTCCATCTATTCATCCGCGCAGGGCATTGTTGTAGCCGCAATCCACCTTGCTCCAACGTGATAGTTTTTAATTACGTTATCCTCGCGTAGTCGTCGGCGTCGTCGTTGTCATCACTCTTATCACCTCGCTTTCACTGCGCCATTTCGAACGGTGACGAAGCCGTTCGTTTCCAAGGGTCCGTCACTTGAGCTGCGCCAGCCCCACCGACCGAACTAGGACACGTTAACACCTGAATTAGCATTTTTATATATCTTTGTTTTTATGTATGGCAGTAGTATACATACTGGGAATCCCGACGTGTCGGTATCGTCGAAAAGTTCCGTCGATTTCCGGCGGTGTGCCTTGCTAGCCACCGTGCCGGACCAGACGTTTTTTTTTGCGGGAACCGGATCCGTACTCACCCTGCAAGTTCATCGTCAAAGCTCGATCGCGCGAAAGTGGAACAATGTTTTCCCTTTCAACAGTACCGTAAAAGCCTCACCTGGACGTGTTGCTATTCTCGAAACCACGATTTGGGGCTTGAGGACGTGGTTTTCACTCGCGTTGCATTCCCAAGAACCAAGCGGCTGGGAATTTATTCAACTCGGACTCCTCGTAGGACGCCTCGGTGCGAGGATGTGCGATGCCAGCGTACACTTTTGGAACTTTCACGAAACTGGCGGAAATCGCCTTAGGACCGAGAGCTTAGGCCGGCGCCGGCAGTTGTCGCTGTTGTTGTCCTCGCTGCTCGTGTGCCTCGATACCGCGCGGTCGTCGCGCGGGCTTTTCGTTGTTCCTTGATCCGATGGCATAGAAACGAGCAGAATTTTCAGCAACACCGGCGATCCCCTACCCTTTGTGGTGCTGACCAAGCTACATTGCCTCCGATGCTGTGGCGAAACGGTTTCCACGAGGAACAAGTTGGCGGAGTCTTTGGAAGAAGTTTGAAGAAAAACGCTAGGTAGTTTTCCGAGCAAGCTTGTGCCCGGAAATAGTCATTTCGACTTTCAGTCCACGACCGCAAACAGACCCAAACAACGGTTCACTGTAGCTTATAATTGTACATGGTCGGATTGGGAATGCTTCCCGAAAGAGAAGAAACAGCGATAGCGGCAGCAACAATGGTTCCAACGAAAGAAACGCCAGCTACAACAAGCAGAACAACGACGTCGACGGCTACTACAACTAGTACAACGAGCCGGTACCGCGAAGATAATTTCTGCCAACAAAAGCCCCAACCTTAGGCCGAATAACGCAGCGTGTGTTCAACGCGTGTATTCGAAGCGCTCAGATACAAAGTAAGGTCGCGGTCGATGAGCTTCCCGCCCGCTACGGCCAAGCCCGCGAACGTTGAGACCTTCATGGTGGAACGGGCGCTTCAAAGAACTACGAGGGGCACCGTTACTTGAGTGAGATCACCTGTGGTGCGCGTACACTTGCGAACTGCAGAAAATTCCAGAAAATCACGGACCGTGACGCCCGGAAGTGTTTGATGAGTGTAACGCTCGTAGAATTTCTAGCGTTTCCCGATTGCCAGGCTTCCATGGACTCGATGGCTTCATTGCTTCCCACCAATCGCATATCAGAGTTTCCGGTGACAGCATTGTACGTTTTTTTCTCTGCAAGGTCGCGATGGTGAACCTCTACCTGCTTCACATGGCAAGGAACTCACAAAGTTCCAAAAGACGACCGGCCAATGAACCCAGCGGAGGCTGCGGCCGCGAAAGTCTGATGCGAGATCCGTCGCGAGAGCTTCTGCCACGAGAAGCTCACGCGTCGTAAGCTCTGAACCCTCGACTTCGCCACTCCGCGGTGTTTGTGAATTTGCGGGTTTTCAAAACAGGAAATTTGAATCACAATTCTCCGTTCTCGCTTTCGTTGGCTGGCATCTTATCCCGGATGAAGAAAAACGACAATGGGGGTAGTTTTTGCATCTAGGTTCCTACCCAGCAACGGAGTTATTTTCTTCCGTCCCTGTTTGACGAATGGAGCCAACGCCGAGTTTCAGGCGGACTCGAGATGGAGCCCACGTCCAGGCTCTCGAATCCCCATTCTGAAACTTTGCAAGTTCAGCTATTTCATCCTTCGGATCCGATCTCTGGAGCATTTTCCGATCCCGGGTTTATCGGAAAATTCCATGGAGGGACGTGCTCAAACCTCTAAAAGGACCGGGGGCAGCGAGAAACCGAGCGGTTACGCACTTTGTAGGTGGAAGCCGTGCTCAAAAACATTTCAGCTTGAATGCACGTACTCGAAACGTTGGAATGAAGCTGCGCGGCTGAAGCAGCAGCCGCCCGTGGCGAGATTTTTGGAAAAACTCTGGAAACTAATTCCTAGATCGGATCTCTCGGAAGCCATCAATTGGGCGGCGGCGGCGGCGCTGGAAACATTTGTTTACTTTGCTCTCTGCCACTTCCAACTGTGTGGTGCTATCAGCCACTGCTGTTGTGCGGTCCGTCGGAATCGTTGAGGTGTTCCATTAGCAACGGCAGCAACAGCCGCCGAGCCAGCAGACGTGTGGAGAAGCAAAATAAGGAGCCAGGGAAGAGGAAATTGGGGTGGGGGCGGCAACGAAGTCGAAGTAGCAGATAGTTCTGTGTCAATTTCCGAAGCCGCGACATCAACGATGACAACAGGCGACAAGGGACGAATCGTTCTCGGCCGTAACTGCTCTCGAAATAACAGTAACAGCTGATCGTGACAGGAAACGAACTAACGGACGCCGGAGCGACTAGCGACGAGAAAGCTCTGCGCGAACGAGTGATTCCTGCAACTGTAGTCGGTCGGTTCTCGATGCTGATCCACCAGAGGCGACCGTCTTAACACATATATGATTCGTTTCCATGCCCATCTCGATTCATCTACGAACCGGAGTCCCTCTTCTTCGGCCGTCTGTAGCAACTTCGTCGAGGGTTTTAGACGCCAACGTTTTATGACGCTACAGGGTGGCTTAGCCCTTCAAAAGAAGCTTTGCGCTGGTGTTGTCATCCCCCATCAAATTGAATCGGAAACAATACAAAACTGATGCTGATGGTGATAATGAAGACGATGTCGACAACGATCACCGACTGTCCAGCGGCTCCCCTTCTATCTCTTGTACCTCCGTTGTTACCATATTTCATTTTTACGCGCCAAGCGGGCTGACAACGAAACATCAGTCCGATCACAATCTGTTGCAGTAACTAGCCGAGCCGGTCTCATACGGCTAGCTCGCCGCGCCACCGAGACTTTTCACTTCAGACTTCAGACAGATGGGCAGACGGACAGACGATGCGTTTGCTGGTGTGCAGCTTCACAAGAGGAGGAGGCCCCCATTGAATGATGACTGTGATTTGTTCTTTTACCATCTTGCTCTTGTTGTCAAGCGTACAAACACACAGATAGAAGAACCGATAGAAGACAGCCGCACAAATAACAAGACGAACAAATAAACAGAATTGGAGCAGCGAAACTCTGAAAACTGACAAGATCATCATCAGCATCATCATCATTTCGGCATCGACGTCGTCGACTGGAAGATCAAAAAGCTTCGGGCATTGAGATTCGAGGGAAAGGAACTGATGATTTCTGTTTTCTCTCTGAAAGACGAGTAATTCTTGGGTCTTGGATCTCTCGCTGGCGGATGTTCTTTCAAAGACACGGACGGTCATCATGGAGGGTTTTCATCATTGCAGGCAGCCGGCATAAAGTTGGGGTGGACAAAAATAACCGGACGTGGGTGGACAGTGATGAGATCGTCGAGGAAAAAAAAAACATTTCGTTTGCGCTCCAAGCTTATTCAAAGGAGATCACAACGGCAGCGAATCGTTTACCCGTTACAAATCAGCAATCAATCATCTCGATCGTCGCCTCGAGCCAGACAACGTTTTCTCCAGACTTTTGCTCAGAAACGAGCTACAACAACCTGTTGAGTTGATTTGTCTCCGATGCTGCAACTGCAATCGACACGGTGCCACCGTTCGAAACTGCTTCCGAAGAACAATGATGAGACGTTGGGAATGCCGACCATTGTTATTTGCCGATGTCAAGTGGGCGACCATTCAATGACTTCATCCAATCATCCGATGTTCGTCTCCGTTGGCCAAGTTGGCAAGCTGTCCTCCCGCGAGCAAACAACAGCTTTGTCTTCCGTAACTTTATCTTCCATTCTTCCTCTTCTTCTTCCAACATTTCTGTGGTATTTCATAATACTGAATATTTCTGCAATTCTCTGAGTTAGCGTCTGATCGACCAAGTTCGTATCGGGTTACCGTGGATACTCATTGAATACGTTCCTGGACTCACAGGAAACGTCAGAGAATGACAACTGGATAAGAGTAGACGGGAGAAACGATTCTTCTTCCTTTCCCTCCTAGCTCACAGTTGGCCGTCTGAACTTGGAGTTCTCTAAGGACTTTCGGTGGTGGCTGGAGTCCTCGGAGAAATGAGAGTCAGAGATGACACGGGAACGGAAGTGAGAGTGATAGCGAGAATGAAAAAACCAAACGAGGAGCCTAGCCAGCTCCAAGTGGCGCGCTTGAGGTTTCTGACGTTTCCCATTTTTTCGAGTTGTGAAGGGGGAAAGGAAGAAGGCCACCAGGAGGAATGAGTGATGACGTTTCTCCATTCCCATGGTTGCCTCCGCCACCACTTGGCCCGCGGTCGTCGTTTTTCCCTCTTGCAAGAGCAGAGGCAGCACCACCGGCTAATGTTCTCCTGATCCTCGTTACTCCTGGTGCCGTTCACTCTCTTGATCCCCGTCCTTTCTCCCAAGCTTGCCGGCTAGGTTGGTCGCGCGGTCGTTCTGCAAGCCAACCGCTCCACAGAGACCGGAGGCCGTTCGTTCTCAGTGTTTTGTGTGAGAGTTTTCTGATGCCGCCACGGATCTTGCCCGGCCGTTGTTGTCGGCGTCGAGTGGGATCGGGATCAAGGTGGTCGATCGATTTCCATTGCCGACCAACCAGCCAGTCAGCCAACTCAACGACAGTAACCCTCCGCCTGAGACGACGGACGTCAGTGGATAGTCACTTCATGACGTTCGATTCTTCCCCAAGTTTGTTCGTCCGCTCGTCTTCTTTGTATCCATAGGCCCACCCTTTTCCAATCTTTTTCTCCTTCGATCGAGAATTTCGGGGGACATCTCTGTCATTGCTGCCACCGGATGGTCTGTCTTGGTAGCACAGCAGTCTTTGTGGTCGACCACCGCAGGGCCCGATCACCAAGTTCTGGTTGAGCTACCCAGGGGACGAAAATTAACGAACAAGTTTTCCTCGAAGCTGCGTTCTGTTGGTTTTCATTTACTCATTGCTGAGCCATTACCATTCGGTGTCCTCGGTCTGCGGCTCTTCGCGTTGCAATGCCGCTGAGTCGTCGGAACAACAAAGGACTCCTTTCATATCGATGTTGGTATGCGGGAGAGAAAAGCAATATCAATTGGGATAATTATGAACACCACCGTCCTGAAAAGGATCATTGCCATGAGCAACGTACGATTGAATCTATGCAAAAAAGCTACTATTCAAGGAACTCCACGGAACCCTCAGCTTTCAGATGACTTGAGACGGCCTTCGCCCGCCTCTTTGCCGTACTTGTAGTTCACGGATTATTTCTTCTGTGCGGACAAAGAAAGACGCTATCCGTCAGCCCGTCCGGTTAGGTTTTTATAACCAGACGCTGTTTGAGGTTGGAAAGTTATTATCTGTATTCTTTCGCCTATTTCGTCCACAAAACATCAAACTGGCCGCCATTAAACACGAAAGACCTAGGCACAGGAGGCCACTTCTGCTCGAGCAGGTCGAGTGGTCCGCGGTCTCTCAGCTGGTTTTTAAGAAGTATATTTGCGACCGCGTTGTATGCATGAGATCATTTCCAAAGGAAAACTGAAGGAACGACCCAAAGATACAGCGCAACCATGAATTTTTCGCGCTAGAACTCCATCCCGATGCTCCGGTGGGTCACAAGAGCAGCGCTGAGTTGAGGGCGAGCGCGAACTCGCCACAAAAGCCCTGAGACACAAGAAACTGGAACGAGTCCTGTAGGTACAAGGCCTGAAAGCAACTCCCTAGAGTGAGCCAGGCTCCCAACCGCACAATGAATACAACGACACGTAGTAAAAGCGTGCGGCAGATGTTGTGCAAGTTAATTACGATGGACACCGCCT
Organism: Neoseiulus californicus; assembly: GCA_028455905.1. Classification (NCBI taxonomy): domain Eukaryota; kingdom Metazoa; phylum Arthropoda; class Arachnida; order Mesostigmata; family Phytoseiidae; genus Neoseiulus; species Neoseiulus californicus. The sequence goes on from JAMQGS010000007.1 coordinate 2,614,796, forward strand.
CGCAGCTTCCCTGGGGAGCTTAACGTTATGTAAACGCGTTTCCGAGAGGCCTGGACTTCTGTCAACAGTTTCGTTAATGCTGTTCGATGCCATCACCCTGATGCCGAATTCGGCCAAGTTGTTCCCGACGTCGGATCCTCCGGGAACGAAGAGTTTCCGGGACTTTTTCTTACTAAGAACTGTTCCCGAATTTTACGAACTTCAGAATCGATCAAGAGCCGGCGATGAGGGTTTCGGGGTAGGCTCGCGGTTCGCGCCCATCACGTCGTGTCGTCGAGTGTCACCTCGAGAATATCCGGGGACGTCTCCGTATCGCAAGATATTTTGGAACCTAATTTCACTCGTTCTCTCGTTCACTCGATCTCCTGCGACCAAGTCATCCATCTTCTTCCTTAGAAACATCACTGGATGACTCCGATGAAACTCATACGAGTCTATGTAGATTAGGAGCGGTGCCAGAGCGCGTCCTTGCCGGCAGGCGGGCGGGCGCGGGCGAGCCGGCGAGCGGGTGTGATCCATCGTTTGGAATCCGTCCGTTGTTTCAGAGAAAAGCCCGGAACAACTTTCATGTTAGGAACGAAACATGGCTAGACTCGTTCGCTCCGACAACAACTCAAAAGCTTCCCCCGGCTGTCGGCCAGGACGGCTCTCCTGGCAGCAGGAAATGACATCTTCATTTATCAACAGTGTCCATACGTAATAAGTACTGCATAAGAGCTTCTTCGAGATGGACGGGCCGCGGTCGCCGTATCAGGATGATTCCTAGCATGGCGGAATCTGGTGGCAAACCATGCGGGCTTTTGGGTCTCATAGCGACGCTGAGGGCGTCCCTGCCGGTCTGGACAGTGGATAACGATCTCACCGTGAAGGTGTTGAGTGGTTGTCCCGTTCCATGGTCCAGCTCGTCGAAACTCGCTAGTGCTGGTTGGGTAGAGTTCTAACGGCTGAAATGCTTTATTAATGCGAATACTCGAACAGCGAGCTTGGAGCCTCCCTGATGAAATATTCACGAGGTTGCGTCTCCCGCGCGCCCCCTCGATTGCTAAAACTCACCCTGCTCTTTATCTCTCTCGGCTTCGCTGGCTCTTGGAGCTGGTTCCATCGAACCGATGAAAAAAATCACTCAGCGAATTGCGCGACAGGTTCTCCGTCACGAATCTCTAATGGGTTCCGGATAGAGCAGCGACAACAGAGATTCATCTAGAACAGCTCGCTATATTGAAATTTCGTCTGGGATTTGAGCGATTTTGTGGCTGCCTCAGCAACAATCTAATGTTCAGGATGCGATGGAGATTATTGGTTCTCGTCACTTCGCTCCTTGCAAACATCACAGGACTATTAGATCCCCACGAGGAACCATGAGCAAACTGCGGGGTCTGATCTGGAAATTTTTTCCAAGGCGAAAACTCTCCGTCCAACATTTCACCTCGAGCCAATTCGGCTGGATGTGAACGAGCATTCCTCAATAGAAGCAAAAATGATTTCCTTTCAATTCTGTTTTGAAAAGCCGTTGAGACACTTGAAACGATTGCGAAACGTCCAAGTTGAAACAGGTCACCAAAGCTTCTTTGACTGATCATGAAAATTCAGAAGTAACTTTATTTTTTCTTGCCTTGAAACAAATCCAATAGATTTCTTCCTAGACACGCTCGGCGACCAAGCATAAACATCAACAATAACAGCAAGAGAAAACCCCCCGCTGTTGTCGAAAGTTCACGTGGCCGCGCTTGAACAACAAGACCGGCTGGAAAATAAGAAGTTTTGTTAGCGGTTTTTCTCTTTGGTTCCCAGGGGGGAATCTGGCAACCGAGTCAAGAGAAACGAGTTCAACTAACCATCAGGCGGCTCGCGAACCAAACAGAACACTTGCACACCAGGTGACAACATGCGACTACAACATACATATGGTGTACTGAAGGATATCAGGACACGGCCTTGCAGAGAAAGACTTCGAAAGATAGACCTGTCACACGAATTCCAGTCGGGGTATAAAAAAGCGGAACCGTCGACGGCGACCACAACAAGCCGAACATCCAAAGCAAGCCTCACTGTTTCAGGCCCCCGGCAGTGCTGCGGTGCGGTGAATTATTGATGAGTAGGACCTGAGCGGAGCCGTCTCCGTCATTTCAACTCCGAGCGGAACCAGTCGATTTCCATTCTGAGCTCGCCCGACCCAAACCTACTCAAACCGAACTCTTTCGGCCGAACGAATGACTTTGACGAAAACATGAACTCCGATTGCAAACATCTGAAGCTCTCTTTCGTTTGAATATTCTGCCATTAGCGATCGTGCGCGACCACCGAATTCACCGACCTGGATCCTGGCGTCGAAGCAGGAACTACCCACGAGAACTGGCGTTGAGATCGAGGAGAGATTGCCTTGCCTCGAATCAAACCCGATCATGTCGACTGTGTACGCCGCCGTCGCGAACATTGAGTGCGGAGCTGCTGCGAATCGTAGATTAGACGACCGCGTAATGGTTTCAGAAGTTTTGGACGACGAGCGAGAGAGAATCACATCAGAGATCCGAGAGGGTAAACCCCTGGTGACGTGGCTTTCGATTTCGCCCATCAGAGCTTCGCGTCGTAAATTCGTTCCTACCGAATTCCTCTCGAAACCCCCTCGTCGAAACGGAACATCGTGCGAAAGATCACATCACGCGCTATGGGGATTCTCTGAGGGGATCACCTTTAGATTTAACGCTCGCGCCTACCGGCTGACGCCACACGCGAATCAGTTTTTCCTCCAGAGCTCCCACTGGTACGACCAGGCAACCCACCAGCCCGCCAACCGACGGGTCGATCGCGGCGAGGATCTCCCCAGACCGCTGAAAAGCGGTTCTCGACGATATTAAAAGTCGTTCAGTCGCGTCAGGGTTGCCTTGCGGTGATGGGAGCCAGACAAAAGTGCCCTTAAAGCCCCCTCACCGCAGCTTCCGGAATGAGACGTCAAGTATTAGTCTTACTTTACAAGGGGTCTTTATTTCGAATGACTTTCTATCAACACCCACTCCGCCACTCAGCCGGTCACAACCAACCCATCCGGATCCGCGGCGTCATTGGCGTGGGCGTTGAGAAGCTGTAGATTTTCTTGTTCAGCATCTTAATTGCTACAAATGCGTCGAAGCTGGTTTCAGAATCTCGCCACTCAACAGATGGCTTGTCGTGTGACTCCCAATCAGTCGCCCGGGACTCGTATTTGTGGAAAAAACTGAAATGGGGGCACAGTAACTCACCTATAAGCTGCTCTCGAGACACATCGAGACAGGTTCGGGCGTGTTCCCTCCAGAAACCATATCGAGCTCTCCCAAGTCCGAGTTCACTCCGGGATAGGAGAACTACAAATTATGGACAATGTTTACGGGAATGCGGGACCAAGGGGTAGTGTCGAGTTTTCTGATGTCCGCCAGACAGAGTTCTGTCGGGAACTCTGTCCGGCAAGCGCATGTTCGATGTGCGCACGAGCCTCACGCATCGGAACAGACCGGTTCAAAGTTGCATCAGGTGATGTTCTGTCGCTCTTGCTTCTGTGCGCCAGCCAGGCAGGCATGAAGGAAAAACAGAAGACGAAGAGCAAGTTCTTCGTCGACTTCGGCCAACATGTTGAATAATTCAGATCTGTCGTCAACAGCAGCAAAAGTCCGGATGTACATACTCACCCAGGGGAAGCTGGCATCACAAAGAAAGGAACGTAGATGAGTGCCGGACCAAATACGAGTTCTGTCGTGGAGCACCCGACTCGGTGCTCGTGCAAGCCAGCGCTTCACGCTCTCGAATCAAATACGTAACTCTCCCGAGACAAAGAAGGTTTGAGTAGCTGGAACGCGTCCACCACTTACTGCTCGTCCCGGCACTCGATAGAGTGCAAGCCATATGGCACAGTTGATGATAAACGTCACGACTTGTCACAAAGACCGAAACTATTTCGAACATCGTTGTGCGGGACAGCTTCGATCGCCGTTTGACAACGACTTCGCAGTGAGGACAAGCAAGAACATTCGACGAAACTTTTGACGCCTCTATGCTGACCGATGTGGCGCGGCGTCGTCTGATCCAGGTGTAAAAACGTCGCGCATTACCTGCACAGGCGGGGAAAAGCTTGAAATATGGTCGCGCGAAGTTGTTGATGGTCTTTTGATGACCGCGTTCGAAGTGCTGTGGATCGAGAGCTTCAATTTGCCAACATAACACTTCTAATTGAGATAATTATGATGACACATCCTGCAGAAATTCACCCGATTTCCAGCGATACCCGTAGTGGATAGAATGAGCTGCACCCTGCGGTAGTTTTTCTTGATTAATGAAGTTTCTTGTCCGTGTCATAAATTTCTGTCTCTCTTCTCTTCCAGACTTTGTTCGAGCAGTGCAGCAATTCGAAACAGAACCGGTCGACGTTGAGGTGAATCCTCTTCAGGCAGTCAAACTCGGCTGCCGAATTCGGAACCGTAAAGGTGAATGCGTCTGGTTGAAGAATCGTCGAGTCGTCGGTAAGTTGCTCGTGAATTTATTCCTCATCCAGATGATGGATACTGTTTGTATTATGTATGCGAACGTGCTGCTCGTCTGCGATCGATACGTCCAAGGACCGGTGCAAAGCTGGAGATAAATTCAGGCCGACACGGAGTTGACGACTCTTTCCCTCACAGGAAAAATACCGGGCAAGTACCACTTTTCCCGCGAACCAGCAGATGGAGACTGTTCAATCACGATATCAAACACGAAACTGGAAGAAGATGACGGTGACTGGCAGTGTCAAGTGACCATGGCCTCGTTGGAGGACTTAGGCCTGGAGTCCCGAGAGGCTTCGCTCAGAGTCCGAGGTAAGACTACTTTGCCCCCTGATGCTGTCCATAGACTTTTCAACTCGACCAGACGCCATAGGAACGACGACAGGAGCTCTCGGAAATCGACAGTCCACTCTGTCAGATTTTCCGTTTTTTAACTGGAGAACATTTCTTCGCGATTCGGGTCTGGGCAGTTCAGCAGTGGATCCGTCTCTCGAGGATCGACGATGCTCGCACTCCGTCACGGTGATAGTCGTCGTTCGTTGTGATCCTCGATGAATTTCCTGGGACGACGATCCCCCGAGTGTGTCTCGAAAGTTCGAGCAATCGGATGAAGCCAAGCGGCGCCGTCTCCTCTGTTTCTGTAACTCTCGCACAATATGAATTTAGAACGCTCCATTGAACTGCAATCTCCTCTATGTCTCGGAACGACGTCCTCTCCGCCCGCTTTCGAGGATTTGCCCAAACGATCCATTTCTGTCGTACAGACCTGCCGTACAGGCAGAAACAACAAACAAAATGTTCGAGCTTTCGAAAGCTCTCCTCGAGCGTCCGCTATCCGCTGGAGTTCCATGCGCCGCCGCCATGATGACGCGCAGGATCTCTCTAATTAGTTTGCGTTCGCTCCTGCTAGAATGTGGGCCGGCAGGACGCGGGTGGACAGCTTTGACAAAATCGACGAACAACAACGACAACTACAGCCATCTTAATAAACCCGGCATCGCCTGAATCGGACTCGGTTCCCTCAGCCCGCATGGGCGGGTCGGGAGCCTCGTCAGATGTTTTTCCCGCCGCTTTTCCCGTGGCTGTCGTATCCGAAAGCGTTGAATAATTTAAGAGGCCCTTCACGAGTCGTTACGTTTGAAACTGCTCCTGTCGACGCGGCGACGTGTCAAGACATGGCCATCTTACTTCCAGACTCTTCGGTTGAAGATGACGGGAAAAAAAGCATCGTCTTAAATTTTAACATTCGCTTGCAGAGGCTCCGCTGCCACCGCGCATCGAAGACGACAATCAACACGGTGACAGGATCTCAGCTAAGGCTGGAGAGTCGCGAAAGATAAACTGTATCTCTCGTATGGGGAACCCTCCGGCGTATATCAGGTCAGTTCAACGTTTATGGGTTCCTCCTCGTCCTCTCTTTCTCTCTCTCTCTCTCTCAGTCGCGACCACGCGCTTGTCAACGACTCCTAAATTGAAACGATCAATTACACTGTTGCACCGATGGCCTCCTATCCGGCCAGTCGTGTGAGCTCGCTTAAGTTGGCAACGTGCAGTGCGTGCCCGTGCACGAGGCGCTACAATGGCTCCATTCCCCTCGGAAGCCGTATCTCCGCATGTTCGAACTCGTCTATTACCTTGGATAGAGTCTCGCGCGGTCGAAAAATGTATGCATCCAATGCGTTTTTCCAAGAGCCAGCTGGAAGGTAGTTCGGTCGCAATGTAGACGTTCCGGAGCATCCACGTCCCTCTGCCGAGGTCGCGGGTCAATCGTTGGAGTAATCTTCTCCCATGCAGAGAACAATTCCCGTACCCTATCGGCCTATTGTGGATTGTTTTCTTCCGAGGCACAGTCCTCGCGGCGGTGGACAGGAGGGAAGAGTTATTTGCTAGACACTACATGAACGGTTCTTGCTGTACATGCTCTGGCCACTGCGGCATACTACAACTGCTTCGAGCATACAACGGTCGCAGAGGGAAGCTCCGATGGCATTCGGCCGTGCCAGAGTTCTTTTGAGTGTGAAGGGGACTATTGCAAAAATTCTTCGTCAGACCGCGGTTGCCAAACGGTTGCTACCCGGGTCGCATCGAGGACAGCGAAAGCTCGGCGCGACTACAGCTTGGCCAGGACAAGTGGAACGGAATCCACGGTCGGCGCCGCTTTGCGGTTGGAGGAGCGACCAATTAATAAATGCCGTCCCTCTCGCCGTTTGCCCTGATAATATGAGCGGTCGTCGTCGTCGACATGATACGCGTCGCGATAATCACTAACCTGGAGATGACATTCCATTGCAGGTGGTTCCTAGGAAACGAAGAGATCACCCACAGCTCCACTCAGACGAATGCCACGGACGTGTCCAAGCTTAAAACGTTTGTGGCCAGCTCGCTACTGCACTACACATTCGAGAAGGTGAGTAAAAGTCGGATTTGTTCCACGTCCACCAATCCACAGCGAAGTTTGACTCCCCCTCCGAGGACGAATAACGAACGCAAAATCTCTTGGTTTTAGGCCGACCACGGAAGAACGTTATCCTGCAGAGCGTATCACGGAGCGTACGGAGCTGCGTCTCCTACAAGTCAAATCCCAATCGAAGGCGGTTATTACAACGATGTTCGTCACCATCCTACGGCTGTATCTTCATACAAGGAAGTGTCTCTTACCTTAGATGTCATGTGTGAGTACAAATGGCTCGAACGCTCGTTGAACCCGTTCTCTTTGCCCGGTTGTTTTTTGCTCTCGTCATCGAATCCTTGAGTTACGTCGGAAAATCTTTGCTCGCGCTCCATCGCACCTCGTTGATGGATTCTGCTTCATGGCACCGCGCCGATTCCATGAAGACGACGCTTTTTCCACGTGCTCCAGCTTTCACTGCTCGCCCATTCCACACCGATTTCGGTCCACATATTGGCGTCCCATTTCACGCCTGCGCTCTCGCGTTGCGCGACGTCCTTTCTTCCTTTCTCCCTGTTCCTCATACATCCTACCATACCATCCACCACGACCTGAAGCAGTTTGGGCCGCGAATGGCACAGCCCGAAATCCCTCGGTTGCTTGCCTATGTACCGTGGGCCACGCTGACCCAAACAACAACTGCAGGATGAACCCGATAAGCGGGCAAATCCGACAGGGTTTCCCTATCAGCGTGTTTCTTATGTCTGCCCAATGAGATGAAGCCAGCGGAACGGCCGCCAGTCTGCAACCAAGCATGCAGAAGACCAAAATCAGGAATCTCCAGAGAGCGGGGAGGATTCGGGTTGGCAGTTGCCACCACTGGGGCCGTACGCTCAGCACTGCTTAGCGACGACACGTTGTTTGTTGTTGCGTGTCGATCTCAACGCTGGTTGGGTGCCTGGAATGTTTACGAGTCGGCCCGCTCCAGTCCCAGAGGGGAACCCATCAGCACTACTCGTCCCGCAACTCGGTTTTTCGGTTCCTTTCGCGTTGCGAGGAATAACGCTCGTTATTTGCGGAATGTTCCGATCAACGCAATGGCGATGATTACCGACTGACTTCATCGATTCTCTGAACCTCGGCGATTCTAGCCATCAAGCAGCCGGTTGCGATTCGGACGAGTTCAGGAGAACGAATCTGAAGCCTGACTTGCATCACTGGGTTAGGCTGCAATCGTCCTCGAGGCGGAGAGCGGTCAGCACAGATGAGGTTTCAACGTGAAATCGTTCTCGGCTGAAGGAGAAACGCAAGAATAGGAGCCAACTGGGCTTTTCGAGATCCTTTTGTCTCCAGCGCTTCCAGTCGAGAGGTCGCTCGGTCGGTCGGCCGGCCGGCTGGCTCGAGAATATCCAATAGAATTCCCCGCTCACGCGGATCTGTGTTTCCGGGGAAAAATCGAATTCGATACTACTGCGAACCAATCTGGACATGAAACTGTACGATCGGTTTCTTGGCCTCTGCGCGAGGAAGAGCGGGCGACAGCTCCCTGGCTGGATTTTTGTGAGAATCGATCCTCTGCGCCGCCGTCATTCGGGTCTCGAACGTACTTTGAATCCTGCAAGCCGACGAGCGAGACGAGACGAGAGACGCCGCCGGCCTTAAGCCCGGACTCCTTGGTTTCGTAAGTCGCCCAGCGGTTGCTTGCGGAACAGTGGTTTCCTTTCTGTCCACGTTTTTGAATCCGCTCAAGAGTTCGCTTCCTTTTCAGATAAACCAACTGTTCGCTTGGAAGGTAACCCTCACCAGGACATTGAGGAGGGCGGAAATCTCACGGTACGATGTGTAGCTGACGCGAATCCGCCCGCAAACATTGTTTGGAGAAAGTCCGGACATGTGAGTATTCCGTACAGCGACTGCATCTTCAAGTATGTTCGCAGAGACGATGCACGAAGTCTTGCTCGCACGCTAGCAGGAAAGCACGTAGAGAGTCAAACGATCACATACACAACAATTAGGAGGGAATTTTCATTCGGCACTAAGCGACTTCTATGAACAAAGCGGTTACGATGATGACATGCAACACCAGCTGGCTCGAGCCGGCACTAGTTTAGCTAGTAGATGGCGGTGTACGACAGCCACCAAACGACGATTTCCCGCGCGAGATTTGCAGTCTACGCGAATGCTTGCCCGCCATTCCCGAGACAAAATACAGGGTCGTGGCGCGAGACTTTTGCGGCTGTGATTTCCGCCCGAATAAATGTGCGTTCTCTTCTGATTGGTGTAGCGAGCGATGTAGACGTTCACTATGAATCAAATCTGAATCAGGACGATCATCATCATGATCATGAATCAAGGCGAAAGGCCAAGAGTCATGGAGTCAGGGCTGAATCCGTTCCGGGAATATCGAAGCGATTCTAACAAACTTCTGGATTTCTTCCGCAGGCGAGCATTTTTGGCATCAAGGAAGAGATAACTTTCACCGGAATCAAAAGGTCGAATTCTGGGGTTTATTCGTGTTCGGCGAGGAACGATGTTGGAGACTCGCCGGAAACACAGATAGTCGTTGATGTGAAATGTAAGTTCCCACGTTCTACCTGACGATGTAGCTCTAGGTTTGCGACAAGCGCGTAGATTTGGTTATTCCGAAGTGTTTCCTGAACGTAGCAGAGGTCGCGCACGTCGAGTAGTTCCTCCGACTCGATCGAAGGAGACGTCAGAACCTACTTAACCTTTTTTTGCGCGAAGTGCTCTCAAAGCCGTACTACCTGCTTAGCTTGGAACGGATAACGACTCAAGATCGCCGAATGACGAGACGCACGGGACATTGATTACATTAGGTCTCCATAGAGGTTCTGCTGTATCCTCCTCTCTCGAAGTCGACATCCCCTTAGCCTAAGGAGAAAATCATGTTTGAGGTTTTGCTCCTGGACATCAAGGCAGCAAAGAACGAACCCTCTCGTTAGGCCAGTTTTCGCTAGACTTCTGATGATCTTGTTCCTCTCCTACATTCCTGTGATCCACGGTTTTCTATTACTCGGAGATGATGGACACGAAACGAGGTAGTTCTTCTCCTCTTCAAGTTCTTTCACAAACTCAAACCCGCTCGAGACGATCAGGAGAGTCGCTCTGAGGACTACATACAGTATATGATTAGGCTTAACTTTGGTGGGCGACGGATTCCGTGTTGTTGCGATGCTATCTGAGGAAGCGAGCAACGCCCACCACTGAAAGAGCTGGTCGAGCAAGGGCAAGGCTGGAAGTGTGACTCAGAGATACGAAGTCAGAGCTCCCGAGTGGTCTCGTAGAGACGCTTCGCTCGCCTGGAGATAATGATACAGATGCGCAGCATTTACGGCCAAGCCACCGCAGCACGGTCTCGCCGAGCGCGTTTTTCCGCCCAGACGACACCATTAGGACAATTAAGTCAATTGATTTAAGACTTAGGTGCCAAGTGCCCACCCAGCTACGGGCGCCGCCGTCCGAATAAACACCGTCGTGTGCCTGCGCTCGCTCGTCCGTCCGTCCGTCCGCCTGGTCGGCGGGCTGGCTTGGTGGGTTCTCGCGTCTGTCGGTCGTTTTGTCCGACGAAAGACAAACGATTTCATCTGTTCCGTAATCCTGCTTAAGCCATGAGCAAACGTGGTTGTCTGTTCAATTGAAGATGAACAGCGAGCTGCACGGAAGCAGTCCGCGACCAAAACCGACTCGGCCCGGAATCAGGGGCGCTTCAGAGAATAAAGACTCGATTCGCGAGGATTTTGTGAGGTTTCCGAGACTTGAATTGAATCAGAAAGTTCAACATGAAGCCCCGCTCGTCGTCGTCGTCGCTGCGGACGTCTTTTGTTTGAATTACTTTTCGCGGAAATTGTCTCGCTCGGTGGTGTCGCGACGTCGGCGTCGTCGTCGCCGCCGTCGGATTGGGGCCTCGTAGAAAGTTCGGACAGCTGACGTCGAGAGTGTCATCACGATGCCATCCGAAAGAATCAGCGGAAGAAGCCTGTGGGGCCGAGTCGTTGTTGAATGGAATCCTGGAAGATCCATCCACGTGTGTTCGTTCGAGAGTCCGCTTGATCGGGTCCCCCGGGAGGAAAAGTCTCTGAGCGTCAACTTTTTGCGTCAGCTCCTGGTCCAGCAGCTGCTGACAGGAGTTTGCTCTCCTTGCGGCAATTGAGAAGCTTAATATTTGTTTTTATGTTGCAGATAAGCCGAAGATAGTGAGGATCGAACCACCGCCTCCGCTTACCTTCGATATGAGGGAACAGATTAGACTCACCTGCGTCACCGAAGGAAACCCGACACCGAAAATAAGCTGGCTACAGCAGAACGGCAACGGGGACCAGAAAGTTTGGAACATGCGAGGTCGCGAATCCACGCTGGTCGTCAACAATGCTACCTACGAATACCAGGGAGTCTATATCTGTGAAGCGGCTAATGAGATCAAAGGGAAACTCTACCGCGTGCAGTCCCAGGAAGCACGTGTCGACATCAAAGGTTAGTTGATGACTGCTGTTTGCTCGCTCGCTCCCGACCTTGTAACGAGCGATATGCAACTATTCCCATAGGCGGATGAGCTCAGTTGCACTCTTACACAAGTCCCGGTCGCACGCGGCCTCCTCTCTGTATCTCTTTCTCTCCGTTCTCCTTGTGGACGCCCTGAACACGTTCCATGCCACGTGCAAACTGTTATGGTCGTCTAAAGAGACCCTCATCGAACCTCTCGCGAGTTTCATGACATATATCTCTCGAAATTTCGCTTTTATTCCCCATCACGACTAGGCCCGTGTCTATGTACCCAGTATCCATGAAACTCCTGCACCTAGTCTCAATTCCTCAATCGAAACGATGAGCCAGGAGGAAAAGAGGCGAAAACGATAGTGGGCGATGAAACGGTGGATTTGAAGGAAATCAGACTGATCTCACGTTCTTTCCAGGACCCCCGATGATCACCGCAGACCCCGTATCGAACCGCGACCGAATCGTCGTGAGAAGTGACGATGACGCTCTAATAACGGTGGCTTTCTGCGCGGATCCTCGTCCGCACGAAGTCATCTGGACTTGGGGCAGTCAGTCACTTCTAGCGGGAAAAACTCTCTTCCGTTACGTGGCCGACCCTCTCGATAAGGTTTGTACCGCTGACGTCCGTGCTGAGTCTCACTTAGACAGTTGCTTAGTGTGTTGCTCGGTTTCGGCCTCCGTCGGTGCCAGAGGAAATGTTCTCCTTGAACACTGATCATACTTCAGTTGATCGGCACCGTGTTTCTTCGGAAAGTTTCAGTCCACCGACTGATTTCGGCTTGTGTTCCTGTTCTTCTCACATTTTCCAGCGACGAGACTCGAAAGTGTGCCGACGAGATCCTCATGCGGTTAGCGCTCGATAGGATCGAGTTTTGGAGAGCAATGGCCTAGCCACTACATTCAGAGCAGCTTTCAACCTCCCAATCTCGGATAGAGCCATTCGAAGCGGCTACAAACTGGTGGTCGGGCCGCGTTTCAGCCGCGAGGACAAATGCCACGGACGATATTTTTCTCCGTGAAGTCACAGCGATTGCGTCGGCCGTTCAGTTGCGTTCCTCTTTTCCTTCGTGGCCTGAGAGCAGAATCGATGCAATACATTTAGAGGAAACCTGAAAGATTTCAAGCACGCTCCGCTGGCAAGATACAAATTTACAACTCGGCCTTCTGGATAGCAGAACCCATTCTTCTTCATTAAACAAACTTTTTCGGATGCGAGAAGAATTACCGCGCGGCCTGACTGAAGCCTGGCAGGCGAACTAGTATCGATCTGTTCTCCAAGAAACGCGAATCGCCGCTTGAGAGTCTCATTCCTTCCTCGCGTTGCCGTTCTGATCCAAATATTGTTATTTATTATTGTTTCACTTCTTCCTGGAGCGGCTAGCGAGAAACCGTTTTTTAACGTGGCCTCGATCAATCCAGCTTTGGGGAACCTCGGATTTCCCGATGCCTTCTGCGTTTCTCAGATGAAAAATCGTCCTGGGAAAAACCAGGACCACTCGAAAAAAGCCTCTCCCGACAAAATCCTGCGTGCACAGTCGTAGTTGTTTCGGTCATCAAGGGATTCATTCAATTTGATTTCTCTCGATTCGTTTCAGGAACCTGGCCGAGATGATTGCTACAAAGCGAACCTCACAATTCGCAGCGTGCAGAAAGGCGACGCGCGCCGATTTTTAGTCAACATCACCAACTCCCACGGATCCGTCGAGCATTCGACCTTCCTCGACGTCCGCGGTGAGTTCAGATTTCAGTTCTTCTCAATTCCTCTCTTGTACCTCACGCTCCCCGAACTTTTCTCATTTTGAAATTGGTAAACTCGATGTGGTTACCCGGGAGGTGACAGGACATGTTTTGATTCCGGACTTCGTTTCGACATGAGTTCGATTGGGCGACCTGGTCCAACAAAAGCGGATTCGGGAGCGATGAAGGGAACCTGTGTGCTGTCGCTCGATTCGGAACCAGCCCGACAGTTTTAATCTGCGCCCCAATGACCTTTCCTGACTCGGAAAGGCTTTGAACCTTTTTCGTCTTTTCTTTTGTTTCTCTCGTTCTGCTCGTGGATGAACGCGTCGTCCTCCCAAATAAACGATCGCATTGAATCGATAGTTCGCTACGAGGACGACCTCGGCGACGAGAGCTTCTCATCGAGGCGAAGATCCATAAAGAGGCTCCGATATGTGAGCGTGTGAGGGAATAAAGAAAGAAAAACCAGCGGATCGAGTTCGCCCTGAATGGTCACGTACAAATGGGCAAAAAATTAAGATTGTTCGGTCGCATCTGACTGGGTGCCTCTAACGAAATCGAGTTGCTGCGGGTAGTTGCTCCATACCACCGTGCAAAATGGTTTGCTCATCAGGCTAGATGGTCGCAGTAGCTCCAGTAATGGTATTTTTAGTTCCTCTTCGCTGGCTGGAGGTCCGCTTTTTCCGCGTAACTTCTCAGCGGGCTACAAGTCATTCGAGATGGCGTATGAAGGGCGGCTGTGAGCATGAGAGAGAGTCCATACATGCTTACATACGTACATACAGACAGACGCAGCAGTCGCCGAGTAATTTGATTTGTTTTCTCCGTTCGCCTTTTCTTATTTTGTACTGTTCTTCTTCGGGAGTGGTGTTCCGCCCGACGAAGACGACGATGGCGGGGACGGGTGAGCTCAGCCTCGGGGAAGCACTCGAGCAATGGGCGGAAACTGGTGGAAAAACGACGAGCAAACTTCCTCATCCCCTCTCCAGCTGGCCACTGGCGCTTCAGAGGCGCGATGACGGCGAGAACGACGACGCCGAACTCGAAACGGCTGTCGAGTGTTTCCCTCGAGTTTTTCTCGAAGAGCGTGTTCTCATCGACAAACGAACAAAACGACGAATGAACAAAACAGCACAAGCGGGAGAAACAGAGGAAAAGAAAAGAATGGAGGCATCCGTCTCCTAGACTAGGGCTCTGGCTGACACCGAAGCGACAACACATGGTGCCGACTTACTGACGAAGCCGCTTCATCGCCACTTGCATGGTAATTGCGAATGCGATTGTGCCGGCTGCAAGCGGACCGTATCGGAATCTAGCCTCCAATGCGGTCAATCCTAAGCATCCTGTTGCCATCTCGAATCGACCTAGATAGAAAGAAACCGCTCTGGGAGCCGAGGCCACAGCCGAGCTCCTATTGAAAGCCGACAAAGGCTCCTAGGATCTACGGAGCGGAGTTGCTCACAAACAGTCGGGAACATTCCCGGACAATCCTGATGAAGATGATCATGTTCTAGAACTGCATTCGATCACCCGCTAAAATGGTTCCCGAATTCCCATTTCAGAACCTGTTTCCATGAGCTTGGTGTTCGCGATGACCACGGGAGGAGTTGTTTTCCTACTCGTGTCGATAACCGTGTTCGTCTACCTGGTTCGTTCGGAGAAGTTGTGCTTCACCCGGAAGTACAGTAAGTCAGAAGTGTTTTTAGACAGGATAAGATTTACTTCGCTGTGATTCTTCCCCCATATCCCCAATGTCTGATTGTGTGCCGCATCTATCTCATAGTCGTTCCCGATCCGGGTAGTGCCGCTAGTTAGGATAATTGGGTCTAGATGACGACGAGCAGCAATTGATAGTGAGAAACAGTAGAGTGCAGAGACCGCGGAAGGTCGCCAAGTGAAACTAATTGCGGGCGCCATCTGCGCAGCAGCTGCAGCCGTCACCGACGACTCCTAAGTTCACTTAGTTCGTGTGCATGCCTGGTAGGCGTTGGAAACAGGCTTTTCACACTCTAGGCTTCTGCAGAACAGTGTATGAGCCTATGTTTGACGTCCCAAAAAGAAAACGAGTTCCAAACACGCACGTCAGCTTCCTTTTTATGTTGGTCGGACTTCATATTCGCGCTGTTCTCCGACTCTCTTCTTCGGGGAGAGGAAAAGATCGAGCAAGAACCCCATGAGAGAATACAACGCAATCAAGAACACCAGCTGTCGTATATCTTGGAGTGCAGGGACGATCTAGGGGCGAATCCCTCCAATTCGCGTAGTTTACAAATTCGAATGATGTTCCGCTCGAACGTATCACAGTCTCGGTCGAGAGATGACCCACGCGAGTGGAGTCGTACTTCTCATCGTCGCCATAAGTTATAGAATCGCAAGATCTCAGTTGTAGAAGCTAGAACATCTTGACAGTACCGGATCCTTTACCCGGGGTTTTCTGCTTGACGTTTCCCCACCATTTTTGATTTTCGCCGACAGACAGATTCGGCCCACCCAAAGCATGGTAAGTTTATTTTGAAGGCACGCCTCTCTCAGCGCTGGCTGAAAGCACCACACCGTCGGTTTTTTTTGTTTTGTTTCCGAGCTCCTCCTGCTCACATCCAACAGCACAAGGCTTACCCTTATCTTTAACCACCAACTCGCCTATGTCCACCGAAGGGACAGGGCGAAGCGCATGATGAATCCTGGTGATTTTTCCGTCCCTATGTTGATCTCCCAAGGGCAATCGCACAGATGGCACGATCCCTTCCGTGGTTTTTCTTTGACCTGTTTCCCGTGTTGCATGAATGACCTGCATCGGAGACCCGCCAAGTTGCCTCCTGAGTGTTTCCTTGGATGTCGAGCTTCCCTCTTTCGTCGGCAGACAACGTCTGTTGCGTAATCTGTGACCTTTACCTGTGAACTGGAATTGATAACACCCCCAGGAACGTCTGCTTCGATTGTAACCAATGGTTCTCAAGGTTCTTTGACTGTTAGGCAAGCATGCCGCTGGGTTCTGAGAGAGTCCTCTCCAGTTTCTTTCCATGAACGGGCGGGTAGAGCTATGCACTGACGCTGTGAAATCTTTCAGATATCAGCAGCAAGACGCCCCAAGCTCTGAATTTGTGATATTCACTCAATCAGGAGGACTGGGTACAGCAAGGGCAGCAATATTACGAAGATGATGAGTGGGTCATCGTCACTATGAAGCGACCCAGACCCGTATCTCTGCCAATAACAGAACTCACTGAAAACGCATACGCCACGAGGAGGCCGGTAGCCTCCTCCGAAAGTCATCCACCTTTCGGATCGCGAGGTCCACGCACTCAACGACCGCACCGAAACCACAGACACCAAGCAATCACTAACTCGCACCGACACACTCTCGGTTATTCAACCAACGCCACCACCCTATTCAACTGAGAGTAGTCTTTCGTCATATTGGTTCTATTTGATGGATGGGAACGAAAGCTCGAGGTGTTTGCGGTCGGGAGTCTCGAGTTCAATGGCAGAGTTGTGAGCAAAAGTTGTATGTTATCTTGTGATTTCCTGGATGAGTGTCTGTAACGAAAGCTGCTGCTGTTATTTTCGTCGATGATCGTTCAAGAATGAATCTTTAAGAGCAGTTGCATCGATGGCATCTGACGACCAAGTGCTCCAGGGCACGCGGCTCGACCCGCGGTTGTATCATACATTATTGTTCATAAACTGTACAAAACTAATTCGTCGGTTAACAACTCGGATGTGTGGTCATCGATTGACGACACTTGTGCGAGACAAGAGATGAACTCGGCTTGCCGAGGTCGAGGGCCGTAGAGGTTGCATGCGGTTTTCACCAAATGGCAATCGGTGAGATCTATCTATCAGAGGCAACCGAGGCCATTGAGTTCGTCAATTTGAGCCCAGGATGAACCCTCCAATTTTCCGTTTTCGATTCTGTGGTCGGGACGGATCCTGACTCCTTTTCCTCTCCGGACGTTGTCCGGGGGAGATGCGGAAGTCAAACGCCGCCTTTATTGTCCCTCGGTCTGAAAGGGTTCATAGTCGGTTTCGCACAGCATGTGACGAGATGAGCTGAACATGAAAACCTTAAGTTGTTTTCTGCGATTCCCGAATTGATTCCGAGCCGACGTACATGTTCAGATCGGCCGCCTCTTCCGTGTGAGCCTTCCTGGAGCTTGTTGTACAGGTCTACTTGCGTATTCTACGGAAAACGACAGCGAATAGTTTGTACATGAGAATCGAGGTTTTCCTCAAGTTTCGGGATCAGTAGAGTTCCGGATCACTGAACAAGGCCCGAAATGCGCTCAGGGAGAGAGACTTCGGGCGATTCGGACTCCGATTCTGAGGTCCATATTGTATGCATGCGTCGAATGATCATGGTTGGACCCAAGGTTTCCGGACCGTCAACTTGAATGTACAGAGCTTAGTGAGTAAACGGTGAAGATGAGTTGTACGGCGTCGAAAAGAAAGGGAGCTGAGCAGAGACAGACAAAAATAGTTGAGCGGCATACCTCGTTCGTTACATGCGAGGGAGGAGTATCGAGTTCGAGGTCTGAGAAAAAGCTGATGTCAGGATATGTAGATTGGAGTCAGTTTTGTGACCGCACAACATTAGGTCATTGAAGCCAAACGACTCGTCGTTTACTTGCTACGGGAACTCGTCTGTTTGGGTTCGATCGAAACGGTTGAGGATATCGCGTGTTCACGGAAAATAAAATTCACTCATATTTTGAATCCGTGTCGACACCGGAATCGAGAAGTGTTTTTCTTCTAGCCTGGAATCCGGCCCGAGAATCGCCCGGATCGCATGGATCACGTCCCATCGGGCCATAGTTTTCTGAGCTGCCGCATGTTCCCATCGCAGCTCCAGAATGGTTGAACACCGTTACGGGCAGTCGCACAAGATGTGACGGGCCTCGAAGACGCTTCTCATTTGGGAGAAATTGGGACCTAGATAGTAGATCGTGGATCATAGTTCCGCGAGTTCTTCTTTTTTCGAGATTTTCTCGCGCAGAAAATGCTCTTTTGTCCCGAAATTCCAAGAGGCGTGGGTTGACGCTTCTTTCCGAAATCTGAAAAAGCGAACGTAGACGGGGTAGTGGGTGCCGAATGAATTCAGATCGATTAGCGTCGGATTCGGGTACCACCCTGTTTGCTAAATGATCCGAAATTGTTGTTGCAGGTGCGAGTGGAATGTTCAAGAACGATCCAAACAGCGATTCGGGATCTTCTTCGTCTGGAGAACATCCACAGCCTACCCACAACACATCCCGAGACAAATTGACGCCTAAATCTAAGAAAAATCAGCCTAACGGAAAAACGCCAGCCGGAAACGCTGCGATTCCTCCAGACGCCCTTTACGCCGGTGGCAGAAATCCCCAAAACAACACAGCAGTGACCGGTCAAGCCTCGTACGACGTGAACGCCATCAAAGTACCCGTGGTATGTAACAGTGGCAACTTACCGACAACGCTTCACGCCACCCACTGCGGTACACGGTGCATTCACCCGAACGCATCTATTGTTTGTCCCCGACAGCTCCCGAAACCTGACGTAACGTTGTCATCTTCGCGACCACCTCTGCCATCGTCACAGCCGCCTAACCAGCAGGGTCAGCCTTCGCCCCTTGTCTACGCGTCCCTCGACCTCCCCCAGGGCCCGAACGGGAGACTGCGGCCTGATAGAACAGAGTACGCCCAGGTCCGGGAAGGACATCTTATGCGAACGAAAGACTTCAACTCAACACAACAGAAACAGGTTGGTAGTCCGCACACCTCCTTTTTTCTTTTTCTTTCTCAAGCGATCGATGATTCCGTCCTTCCTCGTGGCCTCAAAGCACACGAGGAATAATCAATATCGTGGAGCATAGTCCACGACGTGAGCTCGGGGAACGAGTCCCATTTCGGGCTCTGTTCATATAAGTCGAGCTCAAAACCATAGCGAGCTCGATTTCCGCTATTTGGTGACTGTCCAGTTTCGCTGACAATTAAGACGGATTCGCGTCACTCGAACGCTTTCGGACAGATTGATGCGGCTGGAATAGTTCGTGACGAAAGAAAGTGGAGCGGTGATTACTGAGCTAGGTACGGTTGCATTGATGTGGCGGCGAAAGCTCCCGCGTCTTATATATCCTCCGGTCGACGCACCTCGCTCGGACAGTGGTAAGCCTTCTTGCCTAGCAGTTCTGCTCCTCGTTCCCCGAGGAGTTGATGGCTCCATCAGTTGCCGCTCTGCTGAATGTATTGGGATAATGGCCAGTGACGGAGCCCGCCTGACCATGGGACGAACGGACGCACGGACGGACTCGAGCGGGCGAGCTAGCTCGACGACTCGAATAACCCCGTTGTGTACTGCCGACTACTTAGCTATGCTTTAGACAGATACCCACACACTCGGTCGAAGGTCGTTCGCCCGATCGCTCGGTCGGACGTCCGATCGTGGCGAACGGCGGGGGTTTCGGGGACTGGATGTGGGGCGCGCTACTTTGTGTTTCATCGAGCGCATGAGCATTCGAAGCATGAAGCATTCGACAAAAAACATTTACAAGGTAATTTTCGAATTCCAGGTACAATTCCAAGGCCAGCGTCCACCTCCACCCAACGTGACCACTGTGAGCGTCCAGCAATTTTGATCGCTGCCGCCGGACCCCCGGGCCTCGGAATGGCCTCCGGATCCGTTCTGGGAAAGCCACTGCCCTTTGAGAAACCATTTTTCGTATGAGCAGCCGCCTGAAGAAAAACTCGCCGCGGACCGCCAAGACTGTACCGAGTGCAATCAATGGAGAAACATTAGTATCGCACGGTTCCCTAAACGGCTGCAGCGGTTCGCTGTGACGACTCCTAAAAGCACAGACCGGTCGGAGTTTAATGACAGCCGTTCGAGGAGAGCTGTTCCCCCTTTGAATCGGCTGTGCACATTACGAGGTGGCCTACCTTTAGGCTTGACCGTGGCGTTGCCGCAAGCCACTCTGAAGGTGGCGGCGGGGCGGCCGCCGCCGGCGACGGTCCAATAGTAGGTGGCCGAGTATTTTTTGAAGAGGGCGTTAGTTGGCGAACCTAGGAAGCAATGAGGCATGCCCAAGGGGGTCGAGCAGAAGAGACGAAGATATATGAACGTCTTTGCCACTACACTATACCGTGGGGAAGGCAAGGCAAGGCGCTTCGTTAGACGCCGCTATGGAGGGAGATTACACACGGAGCCGAAGCTAGCCCGCCGCAACTGAGAGATTCACTCAGACAGCCTCTTCACCGGACAGCCTCTCGCGCGTCCGCCCGCCTGCAAGCCAGTGAGCCTATGTTCTCCTAGCGCGTCTGCTGTGATAGAGCTCCACTATCTTGATACGACAATCTCGATACGGTAATCTCGGCCTAAATTAACGTCAAAACGCGATCGATGAACGACGACATCACGAAGACAGAGGCAACAACTTGACACCTGAAATCGATGGTTACAGGATATCGAGTCAGCCTCCTTTTCTGATCCATCAGTTTCGCTCTATTTCAAAAGCTTGACGCGAATCTCGCCACAGTGTTCCAATTTCTCCAACTTTCGGCCAGGTTTCGATCGAGACGCGCTCAGCAAAGTCAATCTCGTGGATAGGATCTCGAGTCTCGATCACAGCAGAACGGACGCAGAAGATTCGATCATGGAAAAAGAAAAACGAAGTCCCGAAATCATGAAACAAACTTTATAAGCCCGTGCAGGTGGCGGGAGTGCAGATGGCAGGAGTCGGTAGTCGAGTTTCGTAAGCGGCTAGCTTGGGCTCGAGTGAATGTGTTCTGAACGGCAGTTTGGAGAGTAACTTGGAAAACAGAGTTTGAACTCGAGAAAGGTGTTTATACAATACGCACAGTGGAAACTTTGAACTGATTGGAACGCTCGACAAAATCGAAGCCTGTCCGCCGAAAGCACCTGCGGTGGTGGCGAAAGGCTGCAGATGGTGGCCGTTAATTTGAATAATCCAGCGCACACCAACATTCGTTTGCATACCATCATCTCCGGAGTCTGGTAGTGTTATCAGCTGTTCCATGGAGCCGCTTGCGAGCTTTCTAAGGTTCGTTTTCTATTGATCAAGCATAATCCATGCATTAATCATACGCGGCCGCTTCGAATGCAAACGTGCTTGCGGTCCGGGTCCACCTCATGGGTCTTGGCGTGAAACCTCAAGCTCTGACGCTTCGAAGCCGCTCCGACTTCATTCTTATCGCCGACCCGGCTGGCTGAAACACGGCTGCATGTCGGAATGAATTTGCATCTTTTTCCTCGCCTGCTTCCGCGCAGAATCATCGCTCCGGAGAAGAGCCGTTCGACAAACAGGGGAACCGAGATCCGAGCATGCGGCGTTGAGCAAACATAATATCTATGATCAGTTACAAGACGCAACTTCCTCCATAATCCTTGTGGTTGGTTGATCGCGGCGCGGCGCTTGGGAGCGGTGACGTGGCATGTCGCGGGTTTGGGGGATCTTACGCCGAAATTCCGCGGAACAAAATGGCGGACTCATATAGAATCAGCGTGGCAGACTCGCGCGCCAGGGTTGTCTTCTTTCGTGGTATTATTCGCTCTTTCCCATCCCGGATCCCTTCCTGGACGATTTTCTCGTTAGGGTCTTGTCTTCACTCCTGAGCAATGCGAGCGACCTCAGAACCTCTCCATGATTCTCGTTGGGCGCCCTTGGTAAGCCCCGATGGGTCTTCCGAAACTCCCACGCTGTCCCCGCTCCCCGGGGATCAGGGTCTGCTCCCCTCTTCCACTGATTCTCTCGGAGGTTGCTTTGTCGATTCCCCTCGTTTCGTCGAAGTGTCACCTTCGAAGGCTGGAGCCATCTGCAGTGGCGTCTCGGCGCATTGAGCGGAGCGCTGATCTCGTCTTGATGAGGTTACTTTCTCATTATCAGGCAAGACGTATTCGAAGACCTTACTTAGGTATCTTCTTTGGAAACTCGATTTAGCACGTGGAACCT
The DNA here is from genome assembly GCA_028455905.1 of Neoseiulus californicus. NCBI lineage: Eukaryota > Metazoa > Arthropoda > Arachnida > Mesostigmata > Phytoseiidae > Neoseiulus > Neoseiulus californicus. The sequence goes on from JAMQGS010000007.1 coordinate 2,636,889, forward strand.
ACGCGAGCGAGGTGCTGTGACTTTTCCACTACTGTAAATAAGAAATCTACACCGGATTGGAAAGTGCAGGGAGATTGGAAATCGCGGCCATTCTTCCTCTGATCGCTCATCAACCAAAGCTCGAAACGAACCATTGAATCCTTGAAACTCCTGGCTCCTGACGGGAGCTGTTCCGGAGTCGTATATCATCATGTTGTATTTTGACACCTTGCTGCGTGGAAGTATCCATTACGGTGAACACGCCAACTCATTTTACTTCCTCTGGCTGGAGGTGTATTTAGCGAGGTACATAGAGACTTCTGTAAACATTTAGATAGATACACTTCGAGTTGGCTGAGGGGAAGCGCAGTTCAGGGCCATGTTGTCGCAAGTGTTCTGTCCTCACCAGCGGAAGAGTTGTTTTCATATTTGGATGATGAGTTACTAACATCGATTCATTGGAATTTTCGGATCGTTCCGGGAATCGTCCAGAAAGGTCATCGGCGCAAACTTGTGGGGAAATTCACGATGACGACAAAATGGATTTGATGTCAGGTCAAGTCGAATGAGTGTGTTGCATGAGTATGAGTGTATGTTGACATCATTCCCGTCCCACCAGGAATTGATGGAGATTATGACTACTGCTGAATAATGAATTCTTAAGCTGACTGATGACGTGGACGGGAGATCGTTCCGGCCGGAAAAGAGCAGGTCATGTATAGAGTAGATTACGTTGTACGCTTCTCTATTAACTCTGCTTTTGCCGTACGCGAAATGCAGCTTTTTACTCCGAGAGCACGCTGAGCGAGGTGTTTTCTCATCCCCGCTCCCCGGTCGGGCGTACATAACTTTCCGTCTTTGCTTCTCTTACCATCTCCTATTTATATAAGCACGTTTTCGTTAATAAATAATGACTATCCGCGACCAGCCCGCATTCCGCCGGCGTGGTGAAGCTTCCATAATACTGTTTGACGAGCTGGCCTAGTCTTATGACCCCTTGGGATTCGAGCTCTGCGGATCGAACCGATAGACGTTGGTTGCAGACGAGGCTAGCCCCAGCACGAACGGAATGCCTCTTGCGATCCACACCTGTACATAGCGTTCATCGTACTCGAGGCGGAAATCGATTTTCACGTAGTAAATATGAGAAAAGATCCTCAATCGCGGCAATCGACGAGAAATCTGAATCGACGTTGGGGATTTGAGGTGACGACGACATTGATTTATGGATAGGTAATGCTGAAAGGTCGATGTATGTTGTTCCATCAATAGTTATTCAGGAAACCTATGGAATACGGCGGTCATTCCTGTGAAATTTGAATAAATCTGCTCTATTTTCGAATAAGATCTCGTTTCCTCTTTCTCTAAATCAAAATCACCCGAAAAAAATGAACGGGGACTTCACGGTTTATCTACTCTCGACACAGACTCGGGTTACAAGAACAGAAAAAGCACGAGGGGACTCTGAGTGAGGGGGACGAATGATTATTCACCGGGAGTTCAAGAAATCGGAGCCCCTCCCAAATCTCTTCGGTACCGGTAATATATTTGGTCTACTTTCGTCATTTCTCAAGCGTTATGGAAGCTTTTCCTAAGCTTCCCATGCCAAAATTGACTTCTAGCCTAGCATGGTCACAAAGTGTGGGATTGTGCGATTTGTTGATGTCGGGAGCGAATTTCCAGATCTTTTCTCCACCCCCGTCCTGCCGTAGCCGTCGACACGGCGCGGCGTCTCAAATGTCCCGAAAGCCTTCAGTTCCGCGGGAAAAATGTTCGCGGTGGCGTCAAGTTACCGCTCTATAATAACGTCCGTAACGTAGTAAAGCTTTAATACATTCCAGGCTGGAAACGGTGTCACGTTTTTTCTCGGGTCGAACAAAGAGAAGTAAAGCCGTCTGGCTTCTCCACTCCGCCAAAGTGAACAATTCAACCTTTTTCCCCTCCGGTGACCGATGGCGATCGTCCAACGTCCGGCTCATTGGTCAGCTATAAATCAGTCGACAACAAAAAAGAGCGTCGTCCCGTTCGAGGGGATGAATGAAACCGAGGCTTTCGAATAGCTTCCGGGCAGTATCGGCTCTACTCACAGAGAATCCGCAGGAATTCAGCGATTGAACTTCGAGAAACACGACGTTGCTGGGAACTTCATCAAGAGTCCAATCTTCCTGTAAACTAGTATTTGGCCTCTCTCCTCCCCTGAGTTTCCAGCCCGAAGCGCGCGCGAGCGGAGATTTTCATCTGTAGCGATTGGTTATTTGTCTCCCGAAGTCTAGACGAATCTTCCGCGTCATTGCGTCTCCGATTCCCGTGGTAACTGTTGTAATTTCCGCTATCTCCGGCAATAAAGTTAACTCATTCGCCTCCGTCTTCTTAGGCCCATCATTGACTTGTTCCGGAGTTACTTTCGGACGGATATAGAACCAGGAACATTCGCTGCATCGCGATTCTCCTATCAGCCATAGAATCGGCCGAACGAAGTACGTCGCTTTCTGTCGAAGTCGTCGGACTCCGTGCGAAGATGATTTCGACTGCCGAAGACAACTTTGCGACGTCGCGCGATGCCTGGGTCCGCGGAGACATGGCAATCATAAGAAAAATCAAATCATCACCGACGTGTAGGCGATAAAGGAGAAGAGGAAACTTTTTGATCCTGATGCCAGACGAAGGAGGAGTTGATCCGGACGTTGTGCCAGGCCTTTGCTCCGGGACCTCTATACGCTACCCCCTTAAAACTCTGAGGAAGCGTCATTCCAAGCCGGAAGTCGCGTCATTGCCGACACGAAGCGTTCTTTTCAGTCCCGCTTTCAAAAACGGAACGCGGTCTCAGAATTTCGGAAGAGCCAAGAAATATCCTCATGCGGTCCGCGTGGTCTCTGAATCGAAATTCGTGAGTCGAGTGAGCAAGTAGTGTCCTTCACGGCTTCGATCCGTCTCCATGATTAGGTCGTTGAGTCTTTGTCAACGAGTTGCGCGCTCTCGTCGAGTAGGTTAGTTGCACAGTTTGCAGTTGCAGGTCCCTGGCCTCGGTTGGCCACAACCGCCGCCGCAAGTGTTCACCGGGACTCGAGCAGTGATTCCAGCCGCCCAGAAGAAGGCCGAGAGGAAGAAGAATAGGATACACAGCCGCGTTCGTTCACAATTCCCCGAAGAAAACGCTGACTGCGAGGCACGCGCCGTCGCTCTACAAACAGACGTTTTGCTGACCGTTACGTTGTGGACAGAAGAACGCGGACGAGAAGAAAAAAAACGAAGACGAAGAAGAAGAATCCGTGGGAAACATTCCCACCGCGACGACACACGACTTCCTCAAGCCAACTCAAAGACATATTCATGCCAGACTTTGTTCGAATTCCCAGTGGATCGAGAACGCCTGCTCGCCCGCCCGCCCGCCCGCTAGACGAATGCTCGGGATACTTTCTTGCTAAGATACGAGCAAACAAACGACAGATTCCGAAACGGAGTCCGGTGATACAACGTTGGTCTTGGCTAAAAAAGTGACATGACAGCTGCCATTTTTGCCTCCATTTTTCCGTGAGGGTACGAGCGACTTCCGCAGCACTGTTAACTCAGACCACGGGAAAAGCAGCTGATAGGTTCGCAGCTATTGTAACGGGATGAAGTCGCAATTTAGCTTCCGGATAGTTTCGCTTGTTTCTCCGGTATGGCCTGCCTAGCAGTTTGATGTGTACTTCCCTGCCATAAGCAGCAGGTAACCGCCATCTCGAAGAACGTTCGCCCCTAAATTGTTGTCGTTTGGTTTCATAACAGATTTTCAGCTCCCTGACAGCACCTTCTTGTTCTCTTCCGGCAGGAACTGCGGAACTCACCTCCTTCGGGATCAGTGGACGTTGCACATTTCATGCATCCTTCCGATGGATCACCCCAACCCAGTCAAATCATACAAGGTGGAGAATGGACACAATGTTCCGTTTTCAGTTCCCCCCCCCCCTAATTATTGATTGTATGTCTGCGTCAGCAATATTTTCAAGTACCTAGTCAAGCTTCAAGAACAAACAAGTCGCGTGCGTGGATTTGATTCATCCGACTACGAATTCTGTTGACATTTTTCTCGGAAGGAAACGTGAGTGCGGAGCAGGAAGAAACAGTTTTCGAGGACTCTTCCTGTGGGAAACGCAGCAGATGTAAGCTCAACGCGAAGAACGCTGTCGCAGACTTTTGTTGCTGCGAATCGATTTCTCTGCTCTCTTCGAGAGGGTTGTTGAGCAGACGACTCGAGGCAAATAATCTAATGGACATCTGCAGAATCCAAAGATGGACGGGATGACAAGGAGAATCGTGAATTTTTTCCGGCTCTCCATCACCGTACCGGCGGCGATGTGAATGGAAGATGACCCATCCCGGGAGGGACGAGTCGATCTACAGCAACTGATAAACGTTTCAATCGGCACCAGCATGATCCGACCGACGTCAAACACGTAGGTCTAGAGAAGGTGAGAGAAAGAAAGGATTTATTAACGCGGAAAAACAAGATCGAAGATACACTCTTCCATTTATTTTTCTTCCCTTCGTCTTCTGCGTCAACGGAATACGCTGCTGGTCCACGTAGGAGGCGTTCCCGCAGCGCTTGTACTCAATGCAATTTTTTTTGTCACTCACAACACCGAGCAGACCGAGCCTTCGAAGCAAGACTGGAGCTCCGTGCGAAGACGAATGCCGAAATAAAGAGGGGCGCGTTGCCGGGGCGCCCGAGCAGTATCTCTGCGATTCGCAATTAACAATTCACGCCAAGATCGTAATCATTGTCGATCATTTGTTGATGACGGCGCCGCTGTCTTTTTCACAGTGACCGTTTTTGTTGTTGCCGTAGGTGACGAGGTTCTCGAACGGTCAAACTAGAGCGGCTCTAGATGCTTATCAAAGGATTCATATTTTTTGTTCACCCTCGAAAGCGCCTCATCAAGTATCGTCATTTCGCAACCTCTCTTCTTGAATGGACAAGGCCTGGCTTCAGCCTCGCGGCACCCGCAGAAATGAGAAGTCGTCTATAAGGAGATTCTTTTCTCCGACCCAAGGTTCGATAGTTTCCTCCGCATACCCGATCTCCATGTCGCAACGCCTTCAGTGATTTTAAAAATCGATATTCTGTCGTCGAAGAAGAAGAAGTGTAAAGCTGAAAACGAGCATGGGACTACACCTCGATCGTTTTCGCTTTCGTGTGACGAGCCAGACACACGTGAATCCACATTCATTCACAGAATACTTCATTTGTCTTTCGCCAAGTCATTCGGTGCTGGGCGAGCCGACACTCAAAGCAACGTTTGTTCCCCGTTTGTGATACTTCGCCTCTGTCGCGTGAAGGACTGTAGAGGGGAGCATTCCGCGGACACGAGCTTCCTTCCAACTGTTCTAAAAGCCGCTCTGACTGCGGCTCGGCCAGAGTGACCGTCGTCGTAACATTATCCAACAATTACCGTCATTCATCAAACGAAGACCATTGAGCCGGAGGGCTGTTCACAGCAGCGAATCACGTTGCGCAGATTCGGTGACAGTCGGAGACAAAACTCCGAGTTCGAACCTTGAGTGAGTGCAACTCGATTCGCTGCTGCGAACGCTAATTACGGGATCATGCACACGTCGACGTCATCGTTCCGGACCCCGTTCACGGCCAAACTCGACAGCTTGAGCGGACGACTTGAATTCTAATTCTGGACTCGGCCAGCAGTGTGTTCGACGGTCAGTTGGCGAGCTCGCCAGATACGTGCAGGATGACACATCGAGCGCATACACCAGCCGCCGAGCCATAAACCGAGCCGTGTGGGTTTCTTCACATTACTATCGATGTCGTTGGAGACATTGGCGGGTTACTCGACACCGGGCCGCTCCGAAACCCGAAGCAATCGGCATCTCGTATAACTCGTTTGTATAACCGTCGTCGTCGATGTCGTCGATGTACACCAGTAGACCCGACAGGGAGAGCGGCATCTGGATCGGCAGCAGAAAGCCGAGGGAAAATGCTAGACGATGGGAACGGAAGGCGATCGCTCGACACGAAGGCTGTCGGCTCGTCATTATGAAAAGATGTGGTTTCGCCTCTTGTCATGACAAAACGATATCACTATCGACGAACTCTTGAACAATTTGTACAGCGGCGCGTTGTGAACTTCTGGCGGGCTGGGCCCGATGCTAAACACGACAACAACTTCTGCTTCGCCGTGCTACCAACGGCTGCCAACGCTGCCGCCGATAACAGCGGACGCCCGGCTGCCGTTAGCACGACCGCTAATATGAGAGTGCCGCCTTATATATGTATTTGCTGAAGATGAAGACGATGAGGATTTGACCGAGCAGAGTAGAGTTTCTGATGATCTAACGTTGGGCGTTGTCTGGAGCGGATGAACGGGCGCCCTTGACTATAAGGGCAGATGACAGCTTCGCGGGTAGGCAGCTAGCGGGCAGACGGACCGACCGACCGACCAAGCGAGCGGCAGTCGAAGAGCTAAGCGAGTGTAATCATCCCAAATGACTGCTGCCCTTGCCTTCCCGCTAACACCGAGCATACTAACCACAGGGTAACCGACTCGCCCTCCAAATTGTTGCTTGGATTTTATGTACACACAGACACTTATGTTTGATAACCTTCGGCGCTGGTTCAGTGGGTCATCGTCCCACCTCTACGGCAGTGTTTTAGCTCGCGCTACAGTTGGCTCGACAACAACTCAATCATTGACACCAGAAGATGCAACAAACGCCCTTGCCTCACATTGAATGTCTGGTCCCCGAAAACAATCCGAGAATCACCAAAGAAGAAGCTTTGGAGGACGTTCATTTCCAGCGCCGTGATTATGTGTGGTTAAATGTACGCGCGTCTACTCGGTTATAGTTCACGACACACAGTCGTTTTCGTGATCTGTATATTAACGACCGTGCTGTCCGATACCGAAAGACCGACGGCATGCCGAAGGTCCAACGACGACGTCGTTGTTTTTTTTGTTGATGTTGTGGGCAAGCTCTTCCGTCACGTCCCTGGTTCATATTCATGCTTGACTACCCGGGTCCATGTTGTCGCCGGCGCTACGCCGCTACCGGTATCATGCTTCTGGCATAGGCTAGTACAAGATGAGCGGCTTCTGCCGGACTGATTTCATGTCGCCTCGGCCACTCACTCAGTCGACGAAAACCCACCGGGGCATGATTCCAGTGGGCAAGGCTCCTGAATACAATGTCTCGTGCTGTCAGTGACGAGGTTGTAGTCGACGACGGCCGGCGTCGTGGTCCGTAGTCAGAGCGGCAGTTTTAAAGCTCTCGCTCTTCATAATGGGCGCATATCCGACGAATTTCCGGTCGCGTATCCGGAGCTGTTGTCTATGTGTCTGCCCGCGCCTGCCTGTCCAAGCGGCACAGGGGCTAACTGGCTGCTTGTTTGCCATGAGCCGTAATTCGCGTGGAACAGAGATACGAATGAACTAAGGATGATCATGGCGGTGCTGGATACGATTTAAAAGTGTTATGGTATCTGATGCGCGACCGTGTTTCGCTTGTTGTGATCCCAAGGTTAGGAGATTGTGCGAAGCACGCGTCTCGTCGTGTCCCGGGCCTACATCCGTGGCGATATTTTGTCCCATTCGTCAAAACAGAAGCATCCCCGACAAGATTGTAATCTTTCTCAAATTTCTACGAATATACACCGAGTTCCACCATCGGGGGCAAAACATTCACCTCCAACGAGCTCGAGAGTTCATCGAATTCAGTCGGACTTCTCTGTCAGATAGAAGTTCGATAGAAGCTCGGTCCATGATGGTTCGCTGGTTTTTCGTCGTACATTCATATTTCGCGGTGTTTTGTGAGTTATTTCTGCGATTTGCTTGCACCGACGGTGCGGTCTGGCTCTGCTTAAGGCCGTGGAGTAATGGGGAAGAAAACCACAAACAAAACAATAACGATAATGGTTGTGAACGAAGATAATGGCGCTTATCCCGCGTCACGAATGAGCTTTGAATGCGCGCGAATACGGAGCTCCGTTAAAATGTGCTGTTATCGCAGCCCATGTGAGGCCTGATTATCAATCGATCGGAAATTCCGCGATCAAACAAAGCATTCTGTGGCGGGCGGGTCGATCTCGAGCTAATTGTTCTGCGGGAGCGCGCATTAACGATTCCCTTGCCTAAGAAAAACCATTATCATTCAGTTTCGCCTCAATTCGCTCACGGTTTTACTGTTTTTCCCGTACGTCATGCGCCCGCAGGTCGTCATCGATTCGAGCCTGCCTCGTGCTAGCCTCGGGAACCATCGATAGAGATATTCGATGGTTTCGATCGGTTGTTCCGAGCGGGAGCGATGGATGCATCTGTTTTCATTTATTGGGCTTAAATGGGAAGCACGGTTTATCGTCGAAAACAGATGCTTCTATTACCGGCAGTTAGGTTCCTCGATCCATCCGTCCGGCAATCTTCGCCGGCAAAACGTCCGAGTGAGTGAGTGTGTGAGTGAGGGTGCCGAACGCTTCTTTGCTGAGACGTTAGCTCGTCTCGGCTAGTTGACAGTTTTCGGTTTTCTCTTTTTTCTGCATCAAAGCAGTAGCTCTTTACGCAGGTCTAAACTGTCCGCTGGCACACCTGTGGAACGGCCGACGGAACGATGGACACGTGCCTCATGAGCACGAGACAGTACGCCGTCACGACACGGCCAACCGTTGTAGGATGTGAGTGAGCACAAAGCGGAGATACGCTCCGAACTCACGGTTGAACGGTTTCTGCCGGTGACTAACAGCCAGTCGACCGAACGGGAAACGGAGGGGGGAGACCATATCGTCCGGCTGCACTGAAAATAGTCGTTACGGTTTTGAAAATCTGCAGGGCCCATCGAAACTGATGGATTGGAGCGGGCGGACAGCAAACACTTCGAGGATCACAACGAACAGCTGCTCGATCTCCTCTTCGAAAAGCTGGAAGAATCATCGCATCACTATTCTTGCATTTGTTCAGCATAGTTTTCCATGAGTTTCTACTTGGCAGAACAGTTCTTCGAGCCCACTGTGTTGTGGGTGCACGAAGGCTGGTGGCACAGGGACTTAGAGTCGAAACAGCTTCATTTGTTGTGTGTTCTCTGAGGCAATCAGACGGCGCTCTGTCGTGACGATAGCTGGAACAAATCGAAAGCGAAGTTGTAAGCTCAACGCGTGACTGCACACCACAGAGATCATGAGCAAAATCGTTAAACACGCGGCGTCTCTGAGTTCATCGTAGCTCACGTTCTTCTGATTATAATATGGTTATTGTGAGATCAGTCGAAAGACGCTGGGCACAGCGAATATGACTGACAAATTGATCGAAAGTTTTCAAGGTATCTAGAAGGATGCACATTAGGACCGATTATGCTTGAGGTTTCAAAAAGTCGCGGTGCACGCAACATGCGATGCATACCAAGTCCGCCCCAATCGTGAGGAACGCGTGTTAATATTATTCCAGCGAGTAAATATAAGGCTATCAATTGAGGTCGCGGTTCGAGGGAATGACGAAGCAAGTCGCTGACTGGACGGAAGCAGAGCAAAAAGGATTGTTGCGGATACACGAAGCCGATCACGCCACGCAGAGCCTAAACAACGGCGTCTCGCATTCACCGGGCAATAGCTCGTCCTCTAATCAGGTTACGCGATCTGATTCATGGTTCGCATTAAACATAACGCCCGGTGTATACGCAATCGCCTTGTTCATCTTGCTCGTCGCGACGGCTTTTGCTTTCTGATTAAGTGTTCGTCGAAGACTGTCACTCTCCGATACTTTATATCCTTGACGAATATCCAGCATTCTCGTTGTGTCGCTTGCGCTTCTGAGAGCTGTCTAGTCCTGCTGAAGGAGTTCTTCCTCTCGGAGATCACGTCAAGATTGCGCGAGTGGCATGCAAGCTTCCCCGTCTAACTTTTTTGGAAAGCTCTTCCAAAAATGAAACTGTTTCAGCTGATTAAGCACATTTTCCTGACGTTTTGTGAACTCGAAATGGGAAGTCTGGTGAGTGGGGAGGCCCGATCGAAACAAAACTGACGCCTTGAAACGGAAAGGGAGGAATCTGTCTCGAAAAATGGTTTTCCGAGTTATGATCGACCGCGCAGAGCATCAACGGCGAGAACGAGCATCATCATCGGAACGAGTTATGGCATCTCGAAACGAGCGTCTCGAACACGACGTCAAATACGGCGAAGAGCGAAAAGCGCACAGAAAAGAGATGAGAACCCGGCGAAAATTGAAACAACGATCGTAAATGAACGCGTTGTGCAACATACGCGGTGGTGTTAAAACATCGACGGCGACCACGGTAAGAAGAAGAAAACAACGCAGAAATAACCGAAAAACCCGAAAGCGTTCGAGCGGAGGCATCCAATGTTTCTTTTGTTACAACAAAATGGATCGAGGAACGAACTCTCAGTTTTTTCCTCAGCTGTCCGTTGTTCAGTCGTCTTACAGAGCGCTTTTCAAGAACGGTTTCGTTTTCCGAGGGATGAAACATTGCCCGATTCACTCAATCTTTTACACTCGGTGCAAAGTATTCTTTCCGCTTAGTAATGAGATCCACGCCAGGACACAAAAACAGTTGAACCGATCGGACCGCAACATCGATCGCATAGCCGCAGAGGAGAAAAGGGACATTTTCAACTCAGAAAGTTGATAGTGTTCATGGATTCACCTATGTCTCTCAACTTCTGTTTCAGCGCTGCTTCCTCTGCAGGAAGCCCTAGGCGATAGCACCTCGCTCGGAGTGAGATGATGAGTCGGAGTTTGACGATGCGTGTTCATCCCGACTCGAATAAAAAAACACAGCCCTGTCCATCTGACCAAAGACAGGAGCAAAGACCACGCGTCTTGTGGCGATGTAGAAGATTCGAGCGCGAAGTAACGTTCATCACGCGATTCCGAAAACACACGACGTAGTTGTCGCTTCCTATCTCCCTGAAGCTTGTGGAGCTGGTCGTCTTTCGTGAGAGATTACTTCATTCGGCCACGCGCTCAGAGATAGAGGTGATCGATCAAAATTGGAGATCTGCCCGAACGTCTCAATCGGAACAGAGCCTCCGAAAGAGAAACTTGGCGACGGGGCCTCGGGAGATTCAGGAGGTCAAGCTGTGCCGACTCCCCCTTCGTATGCTTCATAACATGACTTTGGTGAGATTTGAATCGATATCCATGGAACTTGTATGGATTGTTGTCACTCAGCATTCCAGAAAGGAAGCTGAATTGGGGCAGCTACGATGTTGACCCAGTCTCGCTCACGTCTGAGGGGTACGTGATTGATCCGTTACCATGCTACAACTGCAGTATTCCCTTATCTCTGATTCAGTGAAGCGCACGCTTTGCACACAAACAACGACATCAACGATGGAGACCACAAGAGCGACTCCATCTCGTCAACTGAAGGTTACCTAGATCGCAATCTGCCTGCGGTTTAGATCATCATCTTTAACGAGCCCACGTTTCGGTGGCTTCGGTGCGATGCTCTTGGATGCAAAACATGAGCATCAATCTCGAGATGGTAGTGACCGCGAGCTTCCGAAGTCGGCCGGAACCGTTCGTGATCCGTGGGCATGTCTCAGAACTCCACGAGCGCTCCGGAAATAGTTTCATGGAGCGTTCTCAGAGAAGCCACCTGAGCGCCATTGAAAGCAAACTCCGGCCAATATCCATTTTGTGCCTCCGAGCATGGCTGGGAAAAAGTTGGAGGAGTTCAGAAATGTACCGGCGGAGACACCCAGAGGGGTTTGATTCCTAATTCAGCGCATGGACGAATTTGGCAAGACAACAGACGATTCCCACGCCGGCTTCCGACTGTCACAAATTAAGGGAGAGGCCCATGTTTCGTAAGGTATTCTGACTTCGTTCAAATATTTCTCCTTCTCCCTCCGCTTCGATGCTACCCCGCTTGCTGCATGTGTTCGGGCATTTCGTCGGTTCTTGTCAACGATCCCGTCGAAAAATTTCTGCATAAGAAATGTACGCAAATTCAGGCGTTGAAATATCTCTCTGAGCGATAGCAGACCATTCGAAAGCGAAATGCTCTACATTCTTCTTCACAGGTTCCCCGAGAATTTCCTGCCCATATCTGAGAAGTTTCAGTGTTCCTAAAACCCGTGTGTTTTCCCTCAGCTGCATGAGCTTCGCATGGGTTGAGCGAAGAAAAATTCGCGGTCGCTTGTGGCTGCGATTCGCAACAGTGTAAAAAAACATGGGAGAGCCGTCGAAGCCGGCCGAAGAACGGGAAAAATGCTGACTTCGAGATGAACGTTCTCAAACAAGTGACGCGACAAGGCTAACAAAGGATCAAGCTCAACTTTTTTTAACGCTGTTTCAGGGAAACAAAAAGCTCAGCGCTCGTGAAATAATCCTTGCTCAAACTCCGGAGCTCCGAAGATGAGATTTTCTCTTTCTTTTCGACATCATCGAGCGCTCGAAATCCTGAACATCAACAAGATCTCGCGGTTGCCCGCTTGAAAGACGGAATAACGGCGAAAGCGAATTGAAAAACAAGAGCGCGCTTTTCCCACGGACCATGCCAAGCCAGTCATCATCCCCAGTTCCACATCTGAGCTTCGGATTTACATTTTGGCCGCGATTCTACTGAAGCGTCCCGCTATTGCGTCGATGGTTTTTGCGTGTTGAAAACCGCGTCCGTTTCTCGAGTTACGGAAAAATACCGTTACGGTGGACTTGACCACAGTGGACGTCGGATATCATGGACAGCTTATGGTCGTCCCTCGGAGTCCCTTCGGGCTTCCGAGATCAGTGGTACGTTTTCTAAAGAGGACGATTGGTCGATCGAAGTTTTTTTTTTCACCCATTGCCGATTCGCGTCGTTCATTGAGCAGGTTTGATGGGTCGCTTCGACTTCTGGAGAGACAGAGATCTGACTGAGATAGCCGTATCATCCACATTGAGAATATCAGGACGGGGGCTACACACCCTGTGATTGTTTGTCCGGATCGAACGACGCCTCCGTCTTATCTGATACCATCGGACAATGTACTGGCTCATTTATAACATCATCGTCGCCGCGTCTTGAGCCATCACGGGAGAAACATCCTCGTCTCTTCCTGAATCCTCAGACGAAGTTCTGGAATGATGACGATATCGTCCTCCCTCAATTCTGACATAGATCTGCTCCTCCTCTTTCCCCGAAGTCCATCTTCATGCCTGGATTTAGCCTGATTCTCAGGCTGTCATTGAGGGAACCAAAACGTCTGAATAGACTTGTCTCGATGCAGCGCATGCTCAGACTCACGCACAAATATCAAGACCAAGCCGAAAACGTTCCGAGTTTTTAGCGCTCGCACTCTTTCAACTACCAAGGCAACAACGGCAAAAATTATCAACCACCTGATGCTTTGAAGACGCCAAGGGGTGCAATTTCTCTGACCGACGACGTGAACTTCTGGCTCGGTCGGTCTCCCTTAAAACGTAACGCGCCCTCGTAAGCGCCCCGTGCATCATCGTCCTACACATGGCGGCTACTGAAGCAGAAGCCGTCCGTCCGTTCGTTGGTCTGTGCGTCCGACCGACTGACTGAGTGATCCAAGAATCCGTAGCGCGTAAAGCAGAATTTCGAGCTAAAATTCAGAAGCTCGCCGAAGTCAGCCGCCGCTGAAGATCATCATCATCACCACCGCCACTACTATCATCATGAACCGCGGCAGCATCTTCGCTCTTCTGTGTTCGCTCGACCTAATGGAGGAGTTTGCCAGCTGAATCCGTTGCTCCGTTTCGACGCTGCGAGTGGCGGTGGCTAAGTTTATCGCGGCTCTGGGCGGAACACTGAAGAACAATAGGACACTTGACTCAGCGAATTCACTATCAAACGGGGAGAGGAAAAAACAGAAGAAAAATGAAATGACGCCACGCGAGCTGCCTAAACGTTGGACTGGGGCGGCCCGCGTGCGTCCGAGACGTTGTCCCGGGTGACAAGACGGCCGAATAGCTCGGGTTTCCACCGAGCTGCGTGACTAACTGTCACTCTCGAGCCGCACACTCTCGGACTCGTGCCAGGTGGACTTTGCGACTAATTGTGAGCTCGCGATGTCGGAAAGTCTCGGACTCTGACATTTGGAACGAAATCGGAAACTCTGGTTCCGACTTGAGTTCAGACGCGTCTACTCGGCGATTCTTGTTTTCGTTTTCCTGTTCATATCCAAATGTTGATTTTGAAGTGGGAGCACGGTCAAGACTCAGAGCACACGAATGATTGTTTCGGGGTCTTGAGGGTTCGTTGGCTACGGGCCCGAATCTTCGTCTGCAAACGTGTTTTGATCAACGTAAATCTTTCAGAAAACCACCTTGGAGCACAACGGTTGAAAGATAAATATCCTACGCGTCAAGTCAGACGTCTCGGTCAGAGCAACGGACGGAGGAATGAACGGGCAGACATGAGTTCTAGCAGCCAGATATCTTGCCACACTTGGATGACTTTTTCATAACGGCGGCGGCGGCTGCGCTCGTTTCAAATGATGAAGGCAGAAGCAGAATTAGGAGAAGCTGCTCTGCTTCGTCTTAACGCAATGTTGATAAGACTCAAGAGGCGCCATTAAAAAATTCTTCGTGGCCAACCCCTCATCTACTTGAGCACGCACCCTCAGACAGGGGATCAGAATTCCATAACCTGGAATCGAGCCTTGCTTGATCCTACCTTTGGGGCACGTCCGTCGGCTTTTCCGTTCTCCTGATTTTCAGGGGATACAATCCAGTCCTGGTCTTTATCGAGGCTTGACAGAATGCAAGAAGAAGTGAAAAAAAAAAAGTAGTTCGGCTGCCCTTCCCAAAGCTGCCTGAGTAGCAGCATGGAATCCCGTGACGCTCGCTTTGAGCGTATCGTCTATTGACGCGAGATAAGATGGAGATATTTTGATAAATTGCTCTATTTGGGCCGCGGTTCCGTTCGGTGTTTGCGTTGTGGATGTTGTCGTGATCATGTTTACATACACGGTGGTTTCTGGCTGAAGTAAATTGAGAAGAAGTCCGAGAAGAAATGATATAACATTACCGAGACACTTGCATCCAACGCCGCCGCCGCCAGGGGGGAAAGAAGAAACGAAAGCCCAACTCTGAACGATCGCGACATCATCGGCGACGGCAATAGAACGAAATTGTTCGAATCATTATCGTTCTCTCAAGTTTTTTTCTGCGGATTTCCCGCCTTAATCATCGCGAAATTTTTGTGACGGTACCGTTGAAGAGCGAGATTTCATTGTCCGCCGAGATCGTCGACGGGGAAATTGTGGAGAGCTGCAATATCCCCAAATGGCTTTGGAATAAAAGAGTTAACCGATCGGAGGCGGATCACTGGATTGAAATCGCTCAGGTAGAAGGGTTAAGTTTTTCGAGCAGAGAAAAAACCGCAAAAACTGCAATGACACAAGAAGCCACGAATGCCGAGATCAGATGGAATGATTCCGGACTCCGAAGATCACCGAGCAGATATCCTAACACCGAGTTCGCGGAGGGGGGTCCGTCGCTCGAGCCGAGCCGTCGGAACCAAACGTCGATTATACGCTTTACTCCGTAGGGCAGGTCGTTAATTGACTGGCGCCGGCGACGGTATACGTGTGTATGTACGTACGTTCGTATGAAGCTTGATAATGATGATACAGAGGCATATCGCGTGTGAGGAGCTCCTTGGGTTAATGCAGCGAGTTGGTGGAATGCTCGCCTGCGCCGTTGGTCGTCTATTTCAAAAAGTCGCCGAATAACGACCCATAGTGAGAATTTATTACGCCAATTTACGGTGTGTCAAAACGTATAACAAATGAACATCGAGAGCTGCATGGCTGGCTGGAAGAAAACCTTTTCCGTCTCGTGCACGCTTTACGCCGATGGGGCGCTGACGATGCGCTCGCCGATACTGTCGCCCACTGTTTTCTTCGTGAGTATTCACGCTTTTCAGTACGAATCGAACCACTCTTGACTCTGTTTTCTGTGGAACTTCGTAGTATCCGTCGTCACTGCTATCATTAGCGGATTTGGGCACGGCAGTGAGCTCTCTGCAGTGGCCTATCATGATATTCATTTCATGCTTGCCGACCGGGGTCGATTCCGCTTTTTCGGCAGTATTCAGTGTTTAGCTGAGAAGAAACCAATCGAAAAACATTTCGAGGATCTGGGAGGAGAATGCATCTTCTTCCCGTCCCCCATTCCACATCTTGCTAATGGCCGCGAAATATTTGAGAAAACAACTGCACGACCTTGACTCCATGCAGAAGGACGACAAAAACTTCTCTCTTCCTCTTTTTCTCCAAAGAGTGTGCATCCTTTAGAGCGCGATAGACGTCAGGTGGGCCTCGTCAGCGAGGTGACGCGAGTTCGAGTTTCGCCGAGTATTGATGTCAACGCAAAATTTTAGAGCATGACTCCCTGTGAGCACTCTCTCAGCTGAAGCTCGAAGTACAGACGTCTAATATGTGCTCTAGAACCATCAATCTTGCTATCGCGCCCGTTTCTCGAGACGTTCCCGAAATTTTCCGGGAAACTAGAGATCTGGTGAAGCTGCAACCTAGGGCTCACTTAACTCCCAAAGACGTTGTCCCGGGGACGTTCAACTTTCCGTAACTCGCAAGCCAATAACTCCTCATGATCAAGAACTCAAATATTCTGGATCTTCATCCTAACCACTATCGCAGTCTAGGAATACCTGATGAATCGGAACCTAGGAAATAAAGAGACAGTCCTGAAGTTTTATCTCACGTGACCATGGAAGTGCATCTCTCTCGTCGAAATGATGACAGTCGGAACCGGATTCCGTGTTCGTGAATTCGTACTTACAAACTCAGGGAGGTTCCGAGACGTGATCTCCCGTCGCTTCTTTCAGAAATACTTCATGGTCTGCTCGAACCAATCTTCTTCAACAAACTTGGACTCTTAACTTTCCCTTACGTTTTCTTCGAAGCATTTCGAGGAGAAATTGTTCAGTGTATTCAAACAGAAAAATATGACGAGTCACATTCTCGAGAAATTAAGGAAATGTATGGGATTGCTCAGCGTACGCAAAGCTACTCCCTGTCCGCGGCACGATCGGAATTTTTTGGGGTTTGCGTAATCAGAGCTGACGGAAAGATCCTTGGAGCCGAGAGAAAAACCGGGGATTAGTTGTCCGTCGGGAGCTTCCAGAGGCGGGACAGAAAATTTAGCGGTGGCGGCTCGTCGGAGTTTAGAGTAATTTTCTGTGCCGACGTGGTGCTGTCCCGACCTACTCTCCCGTCTGTCGTTCAGTCCCGCGGCGTGCCTGTCTGCGACTCTCTCGACAAGTCGGGGAGTCGTCGAGGTCAGAATCGAGAGTGTCTGGGCGAGCTTTCGAAAATCACTGCTCATGCTCGGTCTGGCTCGTCCGCCGAACGAATCTCAACAGTCCTCGAGTGGCCTGAAGACTTTAAACATCACCGAGTCCTGCTAAGCCAAGCGTTATTTATTCAGTGCGGGCATGGTTTCAACAAGTTCAGCTTGTAGAAGAGTCCCGAGGGAGACTCGGGGACCGGGGGACCACGGCGGCGTCGACTCAGGAGGCCAGACCTCCTGGGTTTGTGGGAGCCCGTGGGGTCCAGAAGTGCCGATCTAAGCGCTTAGAACTGAACAAATGTCTCTTCAAGCCGTGTTTAGTAGAACTGCGTGTGAAAGACTTGACTCGATGTCTATCTCTCTCTCTGTCGCTTTCACCCTCTCGCCAGCACGCCTGCGTGCGTTGCACGTCCGCCTCGGAGCCCGCGTAGTGCTTTGTACGTTCTATTTGTGGGGGTTTTCGAGTTGCGTGAGCAAGACTCCTTGACACTTTCCAAATCCCTCAGTTGGAGACGCGAGCTTGCTTTTCTGACAGTCAAATCCGGCGGGAGCCGGGAATATCAGAGCTCACGTTTGATTCGCCTGAACGGCACGGGTGGAGGTGTGCGGAGATCGCGGAATCATGTCGGAAACGCTTAATCAGCCACCGAGCTCAGGTGGCGCGATGCTCGCGATTGTGGGTGGAAAAGTACGCGAACGAGGTTTGCGTACACGCATGAGTCAATTAGCGACTAGATACGCGGGACTCAATCCGACTTATGCTCGGTATCCGTTAGAAGATGATTCATTGCGACTTCCTGGCTGCCTCAATCAGTCTCTATGAAGCCGTTCCGTCATCATCGGCCACCTCAGCCCTTGTCAACCATGTCTGGGCTGCTCACTACAACGGTCGCGGTCCAGGGTTCCAGCGGGGGGAATCGAAGGGCCAATGTACGCGTGGGTAAGCCGGGAGCCTGTAAGTAGGAAGTGAGGACGGCCTTCCCCCGAGCAGAGTCATCGACGTGACCCGGCTATGGTATGGACGTTCTCCTCTTCTTCTTTCTGTACCAGTTAAAGGCGTGAGCTCAAAACGGTTCTTGCGGATCTGCGCTTCGTTTGTCATTCAGCGCCGCTATCAGTTATGGTTTGTGCGGTGCATCATTCACCAAAAACGGTAGATATTCTCGTCTGTGATACATTTTTCTCTGTTCATAGCAAGTAGGAATACTCAAATGTTTTCCCCAAATGAAGATCAGCGTTCACGGAAGTTGATTGAATATTCCGAAGATATGCTTTACTCATAGGACAATGCTCTGCCCTTCAACAAGGCTTTCCAGACATCCGCGGAGGTCGCTGTTGATGCGTTCCGAGTTTTCTGACCTTCGTGTATTTTTTGTCATTTGGAACTTCGGAGGGAAAAGTTCCTCCACCATGCTGGTACCTTTTTCGAGTTCCAGCGCATCATTCCTATTCATACCATCATCATTAGTCAAGTAGAGGGGGAACGATCTGCGCTTTTTTTTCTCGTTTCGAGAGCATGTGTCATGGACGCTCATGTGAAATGCTCCGCATCTGCGAGACGATATTTTGTGCACGTAATCGAGCATCGATGTCAACAATGACCTTCAGACGCCTGCTTTCTGAGCCATTAGCGTGTTTTATGCTCTACGGACGCCACTGAATCCGCTTGGCGGTCGCTCGTGTAAGCTTTCGGCGCGGATCTGCGCCGCCTGGACAGGCGCGCGACCCGCAAAAGCGGCCAGATCGACGCCTCCGACTCACCACTGATCTCTCCTCAATTTGAGAACCGCGGTGACATGATTTCGCCCGCAAACAAACGGTGGGAACTCAAATTAAAACTCGCGACGGGAAGCGCTTACATGAGTTAGAGTGTACTTTCTTCACGCAAGCAAGAAGCAATTTTGTCTTGAATAAGGAGAAAAAGGGGACCACGATCCTCTAATTAGCCCCAGTATCCCGGGGAGGGAGTTTCCGAGAAAAACCGGGGGAACTACGGGACAAAAGGATCAGAGAGTCGCGACGCCATACTCCCTCTCTTCCATGCTTTTCCACCCCAAGCAGAAAAAGTCGGCTTCCCGAAGTCGCGGGCGAAACGATTCTTGTAATGCATTGGAATGGGGAACGCGAGCTTGTTCTTGTGAAGAGAAAACTACCACGCAGCAACTGAGTATGCGACCGAAACAGAAAAGAATACAAACTTCATAGAGAACGACGGAAAGCCGTGTATCACGGCAATGGTGCCCAACCAGGGCTCCCTCTCCGCCGAAATTCTCGCGGAGGTTCGCGAAATTCCTCATGAAGTTCCCCTCCCAAGAACCTTATACACTCTCGGAAGCTTTCGAGGGCTCTCGTTACAAAGGAGTCCCACGGATCCCATCTGAGGATCGACGTTGAATGCATGTGGTCAAATGTACTAGTATGGTCATGATGTAGGCCTACGGAACAAACGAGAATCGAGAGGAGGAATATGCTCCTGGGAGTGGCATTAGTTCAGATTATGAACTAATGGATCTCGGAACGAGGCTTCGAGGTTTCCGCCAATCGGACAAGATGAATGGATGAACCGAGATTTCGCAAGCCGAACGGACTTTGTGCATTTCCTGACGCCAAAAACCAGAGACTATCTCGAATCATTGCACAAGTCTCAATAGATTTTTGAACTCTTCTGAGCCACGATGCAGCCGAGATGGCTTGGAAATAGTAAACGTTGAAGAGCAAGGGCTCAGTTTCCTGCTTGTTTCCGCCATGCCGGGACCGCCTGAATGACCCCGGCCGCATCTCTGGGAAGCTGACTCCCTGACATCGACCCATGCGGATCTCTTCCTACGACGAAAACGGAATCACTACCACTGAAAAATCTCGGGGACGCCCTGTTCACTTTCTATCGCTCAACTCGGGACGTGTTCCGAGGAAAGATCTGCGCGAAAAAATCAATCGTCTTCTGATTCGGATTGTAAAATGTGTCCTAGCGGAAAACTCAACGGATAGACCCCGCCGAAGACAGTTCGAGTTTTCGGTAAATATCAAACCGAGAGCTACGGACGTTGGTGTTTAGTTTTCTCGGAGTAAGCGGGAAGACGTTGCGAAACCCACGCTTGCTTGGATTGATTGACTCCGAGGGGAGCGAGTCGCAGAGACCTTCAGATACGACATTCTACCGAACCCACCGAATCTAATCTCCTTAAAACTTTTGGCGGGATCTGGTGAAGTTTCACAATCGACTGAAGATTAATCGCTCGGTCTGCGTTGTTGTACGATGCGGAAACTGGCGCAACAAGCAGAGCTTCGGACCCGCGGTTCGCTACGAGAGCCCCATGAATCTTTTGAACACAATGAAATCAGAGCGGAGGCTGCGGTCTGCCGACCGCGGAGACGAGTTTCGCGGATCGTTCGTCCTCAGTCTCCGGATCGTTCGGAAAGTTTTCGATTCCGCAAGCTGCAGTGTCTCCGATGCTCGTTCGAAAACGTCATACTGGCAAACACTTCCGATTGCGAGTACCAAGTTGGATCCGAGTGTTTTGGCCACATCAGACATTCGATTAAGCGAGAAGAATGAGACGCGAAAGCACGGAACGAATGACTTCACTCCACAGGGAGTAACGAATTGATTTGTGATTGTAGAAGAATCCCGACGCCGCTCACAGGGAAGGTGTGAAGACGAGCATGAGGTCAGCTCCGAGGTGGATTCTTTTCTACTCTGATGACGCAATGCGAAGCAGCTTTCGATCTAACGTTTACGATCATTCCACAGAAAGCTCACCGCTGAGAGAAGAATGGAGACGAGGAGGAAGGAGCTCCGTACCAAGAGCTGTTCCCTCGCTAATTGAGTCCCACAAATCTTGGTGGCAGTCAGCCACCGTCAACAATTGAGCGGATACGGTGAGTAAGGCATCGGAAAGACAATCCAGGGAGAATGGGAAACCTTCGCTTTGCAGGGGTCTTTGCACGAGGAGCTCGAATTAGTTTCTTCACGGTTTCTTCTTGCGCTCAAACTGCGTTATTTGTCAAGTACTCGAAACACTTTAGGTACTGTGAGCTGGTGACCTCAACGCAACGACCAGAGAAGAACCCAATTGTTTCTTCGTTAAAGGCACCCTGTTCTCATCTCGTGGCAGAATGCTCCGTTTCTATCCTTCCCATCTGGAACGCCCACCGTTCATCAATCTTTTTGCTGCGTTTCAATCACCGATTCGGAGTCGATTCGAGTCGCAGCTATGCAGAACGAGCGAGGACGCCAGCTGAGAATCTGCGAAACTAAACGAGGGAAAACTTCCGAATTAAGGCGGAACAATAGCGAGACGGTGGGTGCTCCGAAACTTTTGCACGCCATCGTATCTGATGAAAGGAAATTTGAGCGACACGAGTGACGTCGAAATATAAGAAGCCCCACCGTGGCGATGTTCGACGCCATAGTTCCCGTACGTCGTCCGAGCAACCCGTGGAAGTTCGAATATTCACCCAGAAGGGAACTTACCGCCATCAGGGCAGGAATTTCACCTGTAGATGATGACATTGTTCAACGACGCTTTCCACAGTTTGGGTCGCCATCCGTACATGAACGTCACATCTAATCCTTGGGAATGTTTTCTCCCAAAATTTCGCGGAGGCTCCCGCAACACCGGGGAAAGCGTTACGTTACGGAAAGCGGCCTCGTTGAAACTATCGGTTGGAGCCTAAGAGCGTCAGCAACGAAGATGAGGTCAGACAGTGTTGGCGGTTCTTTTCTCCGCGAGAGTGAACTTTCGGAGCGGAATTCATCTACCGGATAGGTCAGTGATCGCATGTGTGTGAGCACTACGCAGCCCGAAGCGATCTCGGATCGAACATATCGGTTCAAAGTTTTCGGACCCTCTCGCCGTCGAGAAATGTCTTCGGGGTTACTTCTGGGATTGTGTGTGTCGGATAGATGTTCGGAGCGGCGGTCGTAGTAGTAGTAGTCCTATGAGAAGGAAAGGTTCCCGTATTTGCCTGACTCCGGTCCCATTCCCTCCGAGGCCCGCCTTCCCACCTACCCGATTCCACCCAACTTTGTCCGACCTGCCCCCGCTGGGGTCGAGTCAAACCAACCGTGGACTTTCTCGACCTGATACTCACTCCGCCGTGGTCGCCCGAAGGGATAGAGAGAAATTGACTTTGCCACGAAGACGATTGCGGGATTTCGAGACGAAAAGGAAGCGGAATGAAAACGCGACCGACCGACTGGCAGTCGCCCCGGCCAGGCCCTCTTGCTCCTGGCTTTCAGCGCGGAATACTGTGGAGTCCGACTGAGAAGCCGGTTTACCTATAATGTGATCAGAGCTGAAGTCGAACGCGACCCTGATGACACATCTATCGTCCGCAACGAGGGCTCACGGTTGGTTCGGAGGGATCTGGGGGGAACTTTGATTCCTGTGCTCTCGAGTGCCGTAATTCTTACCGGACAGGAACGCGTTCCTCCGCTCTTTTCCTCCTTGCAG
Organism: Neoseiulus californicus; assembly: GCA_028455905.1. Lineage (NCBI taxonomy): Eukaryota > Metazoa > Arthropoda > Arachnida > Mesostigmata > Phytoseiidae > Neoseiulus > Neoseiulus californicus. Next base: position 2,659,585 of record JAMQGS010000007.1, read on the forward strand.
TCTGATATTTTTCTTTCGGGAATTCGGAGACATATATCCCTAATGTCTCAGCGCCCTCGAGAACTTCTTCGTAAATCGAGCCTGTGAAAATCAATGAGCGCTGAATTTAACCGCAGCGAAATCAGCTTGGCGGTCGAATGAATCCATATAGCGTTGAAGCTGACTGCCACCGACGAAAGGAGTGGAGCTTGGTCCATCAATCATTTTCGGAGGATCCGACGACTCTGGGTGGAGTTGTCGAAAGGAGAAACGGTTCAGCTCTTCGCTTTCGACGCTCCAAAAAGCGTCGCCGGACAATAGCCGTCTGCCCGCCCAAGCAGAGCAGGAGGTCTACAGAGAGGAAGCGGTCCCCGGCTCTCAGTTCCCGTCGTTGTCTTCGTAGTTCTCCTGCGTTCTCCTCGACAGCTTTTGCCGGTTATCAAGGAGCGGCTAGATCATTAACAGCAGGAAGCCCGGCGGAGAGGAAAGAGCCCTACGGAGACGTCGGATGACCTTCTACACGAATCTTGTCCACTTGTTGTCGCTGCTGGGATTGGGGCTTGCGCTGTAACTCTTTGCGACACTGTCCATGTCAGCACCTTTTGTCGCAACAATACGATCGAAGGAGCACCTGGAGATGGTTAGAAAAGTTCCCGGGTTCCACGATTTCTCCATTCTTCCAATCAACAAACATCGACGAAAACATTCACGCGGCCTGAACTTTGAATGAGCCGGATTCTTTCTTGCGCGGATTCTGCCCTCGGGGCAATCGACCGAGGTCGTCTCGGTGCGGGTCGTAGCAGGCCTTCACTCGGCCGGGAGAGGCACAATGGAAATCATTTTGATTGACAACCCTGTTAGAAGAGGCAAAGAAAGGCCGAAGCACCTGATTTGCTCGATCAAAACTACGGTCTTCCTCCATCGGGAACGGGTGGCTGGAAAGCTGGAAGCAATTTGGGCTCCGCTTAAAAGCAACCGAAATCCATCTTGCTCTCGCTTTGGGTTTTCCCTCTTCGTCTTCTTTTTCTGCTTCGTCTTCCTCGGTCGTCCGCCTCGGTGTGCCGTCCGGAAACAATTCCAGCAACGGCATGAACGAAATCGATCATCTTCAATCAGAGCCGAAACAAGGCCCTCATAACTAAGGCTGCCTTCATAAGAAGAGCTTAAAGCAGCCTCGCAAGATTTATGGCCGAAACCAACCGGTCCGCAGCGAGCCGCCAGGACGCCGACGTCCTCGGTCGTCGCCGTCCTCTTCCTGCTCCTCGTATCACACTCAAACATAAGCGCACTTGGAAACCATCTGTCTTTTCGATGCCAAACTTATTCTCTCGTTAGCAGTAACAAAAAAAACCTCACCGTTAGTAACTGTCACACTTGACCTAAAACACCAAAAACCAACTTTTGCTCACCACCTCAGCCGTCCCGTGCTCCTAAGCCGTCTACCCGCCTATTCCTGATGTTTTGCCTGGATACAGCCGTTGTTGGTGAACTTCAAGCTCGACCTCGTCTTTTGACCTTCCGAAATCCTCGGCCCTAAATCATTCAGATGGACATTCAAGCGTTTTTTGCCAAATGACGCGAAAAATTGCTTTTTCCGATTCGCGCGGAGCACCGGCGGACGCATGCGTGTGCTGGGTCGGACGTTCATCTGCTAGTCGTAGAGTATGCAAACGTTAGAAAGCTAGAAATAGAGGCAAACAAATAAACGAGCCCGCAAACAGTCAAACCGCTACGAGCGAGCTACGGAGGAAAAACTGCCTTGACGCAACAGTGCACCCTACGCCGAGGCGATCAATTGCCGCTTCCTGAGGGAAAGTACTTCCCGAAAGGGAATTTCTCCGTATCGCTTGCTCCCTCGTCCGTTTGCCACCCGACTGACGGCCTGCTTGCCTGCCTGCATGCTTGCTTGCTCGTTCAGTTGCGACGTGGAAAGGATCCGATGCAAAATTGCAAGACAAGACTTTCCCGTTCGGACCGGTTCTCCTTTTTTCTTGCCCGACATCGGAGAATCTGCAATATCGGAAGTAGCGCCGGTGAAGACCATAAACGGCAAATGCCTTTAACAAGCGAACCTTAGTGATACCGAGTGCCCTGCCGAACAATGGAGAGGAGCCCCACTGGCCGAGCCTAGACGCAACTTCGTCTGGAGCGAGGAGTCCAGCCCGTGCGAACAACGTATCGATTTCCGGAGTCGAGGCGAGGGGAAAATGACTCATTTACTTCAGTGGTTCCGTCGACAGTTTTCGGAGTTCGCCCAATCGTCCTTAGTCCTCTCGGGAGGATGCTTGCCTCGCATTCTGTCTTCAGCCTTACCTAAACTTCGGGATTTGTTTCTTCCCATTCCTACTCATTGAAAATTATTCCCATCTCCGAATGAAATGCGTTGTGTTCTAACTGTGGTCAAAAGAATATGCCAGACATCTGATCTGAGGAGGGCTTCGGGAACCCTGAGCAGTCTATGATGTCGATTCGCCGAACTTTGCTCTGACTGGAATCAATGTTCCGTAGCTGTAGTCCCGCAGAAGGGCTCATATGAATCTCCGCCTCCATAACTACTAGATTACCTACCTACCTAACCAAATGGTCCGGCTCGGTGCGCCTTCGCCCACTAGCCATCCTCGAACGTTGCGGCGGCGGCGGCGGCGTCTGTGTGGGAGCCGAATTATTCCCTTTGATGGTAAAACGTCCAAGCAAAGGATCGAGACGATATTTCCGGCTGGGAGGCGTTCAAGGACTTCGTGCTGCTTCGGATGCGCTTGTCTCAGCTCAGCTTTGGTTGTTCGCAAACACGACCGACATCATTTCGGAGATTGTGAGGGCAACGATCGAAAGGATGCGATACGCGAAACGACTCCAATGTAAACTCGAGCCCTTCGAGCCAGATACGCGGCTTCCTCTCGTCGGCTGTGGTTTCCACTCCCGAAAAGAGGAACGACCCCGATCCCCGCTCGCTCGTCTGAACCAGACTCGAGTCGAGATCTCCGATGATACCTGAACTCTCAGCTCGTTGACGATTGCGGCGAGCCTGGGTTTGTTACGTAATACGTATCCCTATGTGCTTGATGAAACTTTCCGTTCGGGCGGCTTTGTGAACGATTTGGAACTCAAAAGCAAAAAAATTCGAGCAAGAAAATCGTCCGCAAGACGAGGAAGGATACCTCTTTTGTTCGGTTTAGATTTTTCAATTTATTGTCGATTTCGGATTGACGAGCAAACTAATCTAACTTTCCTATTTCTACTAAGTTCAACACATGGCTGGCTACTTCTTTTCCACCTGAGGATGAAGACACTGTTTTCTGTGCGCACGGGCTCTTCTCCTTTGGATCGCGAATAAAAATAGAACATCGGATGAAAGAGACCTTGTATAAAAAGCGTATCGATTCCAGAATGAACAAAGGAGCGTTCTCTTGGCGTTGCAGAGGCTTCCGCAGGAAAACGGGGAATTCATTTTTTCACTCGCACCGCTAAGATTCATGGCCACGTCGGATTTTTGTTTGCCATTTGCAAACGAGGGAAAGCTTTGCGGCAATAAATTTTGTAATACTTGAACAGAACCGACCGAGCGACGGCCCGACGGCCCCGAGGCCGGTCCCTCCTCCATCCTCGTGCTCCCACTTGCGTGGCCCTCCGCTCGCTTCCCTCCTCTGTTTTGGTAGGGCCCTTTCATCGGCGAAGCGTCGAGTGGCTGAGTCGACAGTGCTGAGTGTTCGGGATTTAGAAATTGCTGGTTAGCTTTTGGAAATGCGGGCTTCTCGGACAATAGCGCCTCGAACGAATCGAAGCGTCAAGCTGACTCGGACTCCAGCGTAGATTGAGCGTGGCCATGACCAGCAAGTTGGACGTGTATGTTTGGCGGGTCGGACAGTCTGAGGTCGGTGTGTCGGTCGGTCGCTCGCTCGCTATTCCCTCGGATCAGCACATCTTCAGCTCGCCGGACAGCGACGTAGCCGCTCGGTTAGGCTCACTGGTATCCGAAATCGATCACGTAATCACGAGAATTGAGTCTTTCGTGGCGAACATGCTTCAGCTCGTCCCACGAAACCAGCGTGATTATCGACGTGAGGAGCACGTACATGAAAGCTCCCGTGCTACCTTTCCAGAAGCCGGCGAAGCCCTCGTTGGCGCGAATTTGCTTCGCGCAGTCCCAGATCCCTGTAAAGATTCCGAACTAAATTTAGATTTGGACATCCGCTGTTTTCCCATCATTGAATTGGATTCGGACCTCGTTTCCTTTGATAGATCGCTATGTTTTCGAGGCTTAATCCGGGATAATCCCCTGATCCATTCTACTCCGAATCCAAGAAATCCTTTTGAGGTCGAGAGGTATCGTGTAACGCATTCCTCACCTTTATAGTAGACTCCCTTCCCGTTTGGCTGAAGGGGCTGAATGTAAATGCGGGCCCGTATGAGATCTAGGGAGGCTATCACGGGAGAGGTGACCAACGAGGAAACAATGGCCGCCAGCAATGTGTTCACCAACATGAACCTTCGAGAAACACGGCAATGAGACCAACTGAACTTTATCTATCGAGCTCAATCCGAACAGCAGCGGAGCGCTCCCCATTACCTGTCGTTGTAGTCCACTGACATGAAAAGTAGATTCTTCACACCAACGAAAGTGCTCAGCTGAAGCGAAGAGCCCACTGCCGTTCGCATCATGTTGGAGACAGTTCCTCTCCAGAGACCGGTACGGAGTTTATGAGTCGAGTAAATGTCCTTGAATGCGTGCAGCATGGTCTGGAAGCGCAAAAAAAAGTTTCCACTGAGGTCGTCGAGCTCCGTCAACTTCAAGCGTGCACGACGAACGATAGTTCGATCACCACAGACTCCTACGACCCCTCTTCGTCGTCATCCTTCTTCGAAGTTGCAGCTAGCCTGCATCGCCTCTTTTTCTTTTTTATCTCCGCGTTCCGTGCGAGCCTCTGGCCAGCAGGTGGCGGCGATCATATGAGCTGGGCTTGACACGAACAGTCAATGGAGGGCCTCAAAAGTCGAAGCAAAACAAGTTATTAGCCTTGCGTTTGACGGGTTAACTCCACACAAAAACCATGGCTTGTGCGACGGTGATCTGTCAAGATCGGCTTGCGTCGAAAGTGCAACAGGAGAGAAGAGGAAGGCAGAAAAAACGACTCCTGTGAGAGGATGCAGTACGAGCTTCAGTAGAGGAGGATGTAATTTTGAACTTGGAAAGTGAAAGAGGACGCGAAAGCCTAGCGGCCTCCTGTCGCTGACTCTCCTCGCTCACTGTACAAGGACGAGCAGGATGAGGAGGTGGTGGAGGAGCAGTAATAGTAGGGAAACTCTTGACTTGGTTTTTGTGTGGCAAAAGTTTTTGTGGGCCGGAACGTCATGTGCGGATCCAATAAAGCACTTGCTCCTCTTTAAGGAACGAACGAACGAACGAACGAGCCAACAGACGGACGGATGGAGTCAGCCAATATGGCTGGTACTCACTCAGCCAGCCACCAAACGGCCGAGCAAGCAAGTTCCATGGGATTCTTCCGCGTACATCACACAGTTCGCCAACAGACGTTCAACTACCACACGCACCGCTCCAGCTCGCGTCTACTTGGAGTAAATTTCGTTCGGAGTGTTCTTATTCAGTGGGAAATACTCAAGTGCACCAGTTTCAATGTGAAGTGGTGCCGAGAAAAAAATGACCGAAGTGCGATAATGTTCATCAATCGCAATCAAGGTCATGGGAGGTGGAATACTAATTGACAGAAATTTGATCCCCCATATTAAGAACTGCGAATCCATCGGCAGCGAAGTCTCGCGAGCTAGCCGCGGGTGCTTAAGGACTCGATTCCGAGGAGAGAGTCTCGTCCTGAATCATCACAGACGACAACCGCTCTTCAAGTCCACCGAAATCGCGCGGGTATTGGAGTGCCCTCCCCCTGCGTCCACTCCCCTCCTCCAACAAAAGCAGAGGAGGGCCAGAAGAGGTACTAACAGCCTCACAGGCGTACTCTTCCTCGCAATGTGAAATTTCGACAGGATTGGAGTTCCTCGACGTCTGCGGTGGTCGAAAACACAGGAATAAGCTTACCGTGTACTCCCTTTGATGACCCACAGCGATTTTGCTTGCAGATCGAATCATCATATGGCTTTTCACCATGAAGAACGGACTCGCTACGAACGCGCTCACGGCTCCACAGAAAGCACCGGATACAGCGCTCAGAGGAACCGAGGTTTCCATATCGTCGTCTAAGGTCAAGCCTCTCTCCTCTATCATTTGAAATAGGCCGAGCCGCAGTCCTTGCGATGTGAGCTGATAGAACGCCGCAGGTATTATTCCTCGGTAGACAGCTCTGATTCCGTCATACTTTGCGACCTGCAACCGTCGTATAAGCTATGTTAGAACAAGCGTAAGGCCTCTTCTACATGATAAGCCCTGCCTTAGACACTTTGCTTGCCGCTTGTGCTGCCTCAGGAAGCCAAGGCTTTAATGGAAGGGCTCTGGGTAGGATTATCGTCGCAGCTCGTTGGCTTGGGCATGCCTGCCTGCCCGTCCGTCTGCCCGGCAGTCAGTTCGCGAGCCAGCTCGATTGCGAGCCCCAATAGGTCAGTCAATGAAGCTGGCCGGCAGATGGTCTCAACCAACACCGCAGCCTTATATGTAGAGCATTCATATTGCAAGTGTTTCCAGCAGCGCCCATGGTTCGCCCAGGTTTTCACGACATATTGCCTATGCCTCTCAATTATGACGGCTCTGTCAGGTCCTATATGCAGCGGCGCGGTTATCCTTTCTCCTCGTTATTCTACGAGGACGACATCGACTACTTGATAGGAAACGCCTCCCAAACCTGACTGCCGAGCAACGTTCCCATCGGGGAATGCAATCACGAGGAATTCCGAATATCTAACATCGAAACATGGGAAATTGCGCTCTGAATTTGGAGAGCGTCCGTCGTCCGGGTGAATGCCATCGCCGGAGGCCATCTTCACAGAATGCGCCGCCGCAATATTGACGCCAGGTAATTTATAGGGGAAAGAAATCATTAATATTCATCACTCGCTCGGCTTCCCGCCAGCAGCCTTCGTTACGGCCACTTAATCAAGGAGCCGGCCAAAGGTCAGACGGCGGGCGGACGCGAACTCTCCCGGAAGTTAACCCCATCGAGGCTATGCTAACGAGTGAAACTCATACACTCGCCGTATGAGTTCAAAACCATTAGAATTTGAATTGAGAATGCGTTTCCCGATGAAAAACTCTGACCTCGAATACAGTCAATAACATCTACTGGAGAGGAAGATGAAGCGGGAAAAATAGCCGGTCTTCTCGCCATGGAGCTCTAACAGTGCTTCACCGCTCAATACCATATCCATTAGACATAGACTTTCATTCGAACGACGATATTCATGAATTCGCCGCTTAATAGAATCGAATTTCCACATCTCTCCAACTTGATCATTCAAACAATAGTGTTGAAATGATTCGATGGCTGTGGAGTTCCATACTCTGTTGGGTCGACGGTTCGGTTCTTCAGCAACCGTTTTTATCCGATCAAGAGGAGTTCATTAATGCGTGGAGTCGAGTTCGTATCAGATCATAGAACGACCGGTCTGCACGATAAGGTGTAGAGATTCGATTTCTCCAAATGTCGAATTTCCAGAACGCGAAATATATTTCGCCCGCTCGCCGGCAGCTCCAATCAAATCGGATTCATCGCCTCGATCGTGCTCTAATTTGAAATTCTTTACCCTCTCCGTCGACCTGATCGAATCACGAGGATTTTGGACGCGATCGATTCCGCGTTCGAGAGATGGATGGGCGTCGCATTGACCCATGCCTGCGCGATCACAAACTATGATATATCTCGAATTTGAAATTCAAGATCGGTTCAGACACCCCCAAAGAGGGATAGTGACGAGTTGATGTGAGCAATCTGGTGAGAATACATGTATACTCGCAACTCTGTCTGAGCGATGACTCCAAAGTCGCCATTCGGCTCGTGCCAAGTTTCGGTTCTGGGCAGACAAGGTAGGCGTCCCCCACGGTAAAGGACTGCTCGAGGCATCACGCCGGCGGCGAGCTCTGAGGGCCAACTCTCATTCCACCACCGAGCAGAGGGTGGAAGAATGGAGGTGGCAATCGGCGGGCGGCGGGTCAACTCTCAAGGCAGGTTTGATGAATGGCTGGCCAGTTTGTGTGATAACCTATGGTCAAACAACCCATAATTTTCGCCTCCAAATAGCGCCTTGCCTACACGAATTCTGGCGTGGGCAGGTGCTCGCTCAGCGGGCTGCGAGCTTGAGCAAGGCTCCTTAGCATATCGAGCGGCCTTCGTAAGCGTCTGCGTTCCGAGAGATGCGCTTGCAAGCGCGCGGTTTTCACGTGTTGTTATCAAGCCTGTTGCAGACAGTGCAGATCATAAATCAGATGACTCAGATCTACCGCCTTTCGCCGCAATGCGTACTCCGTCTGTTAACGCGACGCATTTGAGAAATGATCTCCTTCCACTGTGCTGAGAAACAAGGACTGTCAGAAATCATGTTTCATAGTCGTCTCTGTGAGGAAGCGGACGCTCGTTGCCGTTCTCAACGAAGACCACTTCGGGATCACGTTGAAAATGAAACGTAGCTCAAATTGGCAACATTTCTCACAGCTGAGCTGTGGAGTGAAATAAAAAATGGTCCGATAACGAGATCGCTTAGGCTCAACTCGTTTGTCTCCCTGGCTCTTCTAGATTTCGATGCGATTGCGTCTCGGCTCGGTTCCCACTCTGCATTTCGAAGTGACCACCCGCGTTGTCATTTGCCAAACGAAGGCTATAACTCGAAACAAGAACTTGTGAGAGACGAAGCTTGACCCGTGTAGGACGCCATTCCTCGAAGTCAACCACGTTCCTCTACTTCCCACTGACCTTGAGAAGAAGCCAAGCTTTGAATTCCCCAATCAGGGTAGCACACGTTCACCCTACTTCCACTTTCTGCCCTGAAGCTCTGCTCGCAATGAGCGCCGCATCCATTTTCCTCACTCTGTATTCTCGGTACGATATTTGGTTCGTAGTCAGACTTCCGGGCTCCGAGGCATCGTTGATCCCGCACAAAGCGCCAGATACGAGCTTCTGATCTCCCCTTCTCCTTTTCTGCTCGAACGGATAGGAGACGAGTGAGTATCTAGTAGATTGACACTTCCAAAATAGCTCAATATCCTCCCAACTAAAAAAGAGATGCTTCCATCTGACAGGATCGATACGCGGACGACACGACGGTACGACGCTTCCTCGAAGCCGCTTTTCCATACTCGCTGACGCTTCAGGCTTCAGGGTAAATCACTTTCTGTTGGGCTTTTCGAGCGGCAGCGCGTCGGAATGAAAGGAAAAAAACGAAATCTCGAATGCCGCCAAAACTCCCTAAACCAGCAAGGTGTCTACAACAGCTCTAGTTCAGGGTCAACAAACGATCTTGACCACGAGAGCTCGTCTCAGATGCTGCCCAAGTGGCGAGATTTGCATCTACCGTCTGCTTGTTTTCTGATAGGAAGCCAGGAACAAAGAGTCAGCTGTAACGGTCTTTTCTAAAAGTCAAATGAGAGGAACGTGGCAATCAGCTGCACTAGATGCTCAGCGGCGGCAGCCTGAAGACTGTTCTCGAAACTTCGACAGCGGAACCCTAGTTAGTCTTTGCGGACCTCCCTGACTGCTCACGATACCATCGAATCTCGAAAGCGGATAATTTACAGCCTCCACCGAACGTATCACCCTCGCCAATACATCACCGCAATCATGCGATCGCGAGGATAAGCGAATGCTCTCCAGGACAAGCGTAGTGGTTGTGAGATTATGGGTTGAGCAGTGTTGATGGACACACGAGGCAACAAAGATTCAGGGTCGGTTGGATATACAGGAGGCCGCGGCCGTATTGGTGGGAAATGGGCTTGGGTGCTCTAGTTACCTGCATGATTGCGTGTGGAACATTTCTGTAATGGACCTGATACTGTCCACGTCGTCTCAGTTCGCCCTGCATCTGTATGAGGATTTTGGCGATGTCGACCGGGTGCACGAACACCGTGGCAGCAATCGAAGCCGACGACCCGATAATGATATCGGCCATGTCCCTCCGGTCGGTGGCCCGCGCAACAGTGGCCCTTTGTGAGTTATACCAGTCCTGGATTCAATTTAAGCAGTTATGGTAGCTGCGTGTGGATTGACGATGAGCCTGATGCGTAAAGAACCAATTGAGCTAGCAGCGTTGCAAAACACCACCAACTTCAGGTGTAGGAACTTGTGCGGAGTCCTCGAACGAGGAGAATGGCGCACCGATGCCTCCGAGTCCCGTGATACGCGCGACGATCAGCGAACAACGTAATGGTTGTCGTGGTATTTGCAATAACACTCGGAGGAACTTCCGGCATGGAAACTCTGAAGGAAACTTCGACGGATTCCGGTTTGAAGAACAAAGTCACATTTCGCAGCACGACTCAACACCTCGCGATCACAATGAGAAGCGGTCCGCTGTTGTTTCGATACGTCCGCCATGTGGACTGGAAAGCTTCTCTAAGTCTCACACAGGCTCTATCGCTGCATGCTAGGCTGTTCGCCCGATGTGTTCCCAGTGAGATGGACGGCTCTCAGACAGCGACAGCTCTGCCAGCGGCTAAGCCAGTGGCATTTCCTCAAAGAACGTTCGAGGCCAGCCGGCGAACAGCAAACCTTCCCGGTGCCTTAGTAGCTTCTCGAACAGCTTCCTAGAGATTCTGATGGCCGGTCCGTACGGTTTGCTTTCAGGCGAGGACCTTCTCAGTGACAAGCGACTGAGACGGAGGACTGCTCATCGATTCAAACGAGCTTCGGAACGAGTCTCATTAGAATCGAGCGGAGCGCCGTGAGGCTAATTCAAATGTCCAAGACAGCGTTCAAAGATTCAAAACGTTCGGAACTTATTGGAGTCGCTCCAAATCGCACAACATTCCGATCGGAAATGTCAATCTAGTCGGATATTTTTCCTCTCTCTCGAGCACTGTGACAGCTTCTTTGTCCTGTTGGTGATATCGCAACCAAGACTTCGGATAGATACGATGTTTATGATTATAATCAGGCAGCTCGAGCTATTCCGCCTGAGCTAAGGGTGCGACGATGAAGCAGCTGATGTCAAAGAACAGTGAAACGATTAACGATGTCATGTCTACGAATATCTCATGGTTTACAAGCACCGTTGGCAGTGAATCTATTTGATGGCAGATTGCTCGTAGAACAATGTATCCGGATACATACGGAAGGATAATGAAACACAGGCTTGAGCGCATCATCTACGATAATTATTGCCTGTTAGGAGTGAATCTTGCGTCGAATGACGTTGTTGATAGATCAGTCATGACGAAACTCTGAAAATGCCAGAGTCCATTGCTGTCTGAGCGACTAGTCTGCCCATCATCATCCCGCGCAGCTTACACCTCAGAAACCGATTGGAGCACAACGCTCGAGCTAAATCTGTGCAGTGGCAACGATGATCTGATCAAATGTGAGAATATCCATCGATTGAGCTGTAGCTGTTGGCAGGGACGCCCCGAAAGCGAAGGCGGTTTTATGGCGAGCGCGACAACAAAACGTAGATGAGTATCGCGACCAGACAGATATCCAGATTTCCCATATCCTTTTCTACTTTCGGTAGGTTAGATTTCATTTCAGATTTGGATCCTATTGGTTCCTCGATCCGAGTCCGCACAAATTCAGATGTTGCGGCAATCTCCCGATCGTCATTGGAATCGATTTTGATCGAGATCTCATCGTTCCACTTGCGTTCAAAACAACCGTGAATAAGCAGTGCGTCAACGCGTGAGCGGGATGGACTAGGTCCACACACTACGCGACGTATAATCGCCATCGCTTGTGTAAGTTTTCCCTATTGATGCGGGAAGAGGAAAATGTCCGAGCAAGCAAAGTCTCGAAGAGATCGAGACAGTACTCCAGACGTCTCCGTCGTGAGTTTCCTCACCATATTCAAACACAATTCTCACACACAAATCCAACAATCTGAATCTGTCTGCCGAAAACACTGCGTCACCCTCTTGAGCCATCGCTGTCCAAGCCACTCGAGCTCAGTGAGTGCCGCTCACTCGGGCGGGCCACTCGACAGTGGAGCAAAATAATCAGCGAAGTCCGCAAAAATTCGGCGGACGTTCCATGGTCGATCCGCTCATCTTGGAAGCTTAGTGGCCCTTTCAAGGTCCTGTTCGCCTTGCGGGCACGCATCATTTGAAGTACGCGAACAACTACTGAAGCCGAACAGCTGGCCGCTAGCTTTCACTTCTTCTCATTCCAAACGCAACCCATTCCTATGAAACCTGTCTCGTAGTCAACGGTCACCCTGATCTCTGCGCTGTAGACGCGGGCAGCTCCAGTCATCCTTTTTCTCTCTCGAAACTCCGACCCTTTCGCGAAACCATCAAGGAGAACTCTTTTGGTTGACTATCTTGGTCTCATCTGGAAGTACCGGCGAGAACGGCACGTAGGAACGTTCTTCCAGCGATCACATCGGGTTCTTCGCTCCACCTGAAAGGACGTGACGCGAATGGAGAGCCTTCGAATCAAAGATGAGAGTTTGCGTTAGAATTTGCTGCTAAATTAATACAGAACGCTACACTGCTCTCGCGGCGCGGCGCCGTTTTTAGGAACGGCCGGCGGAATGGAACACGATGAACGTCGGTTCCGCGCGGAGCGCAGAGCATTACTTGAATGACCGAGGGAGCGACCGCTCAGCCAGCCAGCCGGCCGGCCTGCCTGACTGCCGACAATCTCGAGTATTGATTTGCTGAATGATGCGTTTAGCATGTAGTTGGATTCTAGCGCTCAGCAATTCGAGCCACGAGCCAACTATCTTCCGCTATCTCCCTCTCTCCTTCCGTCCTTCCCTCTTGGAGTCTCGTGCAGTTTGCTCATCGATTTCTAGTATTATCGGGCAATCTCAGTTATCTGTCCGTGTTGTCGAAGGGTGCCCTCCCTCTCCCAAGGTCGCAGCAAGGAGCTCCCCTAATTCTCGAGTTTGTCAGCGTGGCAGCCGTCGACATCCTGCGACACTCTGCTATATCAACACCTCGGACTAACGCAACATGCAAGCCTTTCCAGACGTCGAGCACAGAGCTCTCATAAGACCCTTGGTTAAGGTGTTGTTTGTTGTATTAATATCTATATCGGAGCCGAGACTCTCGTAGTGAGAGCTCGCGACTGCTATTGACAATCAGTTGTTCCATCAGATGGCGTAGCACAACCCAGCCGCGCTTCGCTGAAAGCTTGCTCAGATTGGACGTTATCAAACGTTGTCTTCGTCCGCGAGCAACTAATATCGTTCTTTGTGCCACTACAACTCATTCGCCTCCGTTTCCCCGTTTCGAACACTTGAGATAAGACCCCCCACAACTACTACGTCGTCGATCGAATACGTGATTTCAGCTGAGATGTGAGCTTCGGCCGACATGCACAAATGGCTGAAGCTGATCAAGACCTCCGACCGACCGAATTTTGCTCTCGCCCAAACTGAAGTTGAAATTGAAGCAAGTGGGAAACTTGTTTGCTCTGTACGCCGGTCTTCTTTAGGTTGTAGGTCAACCAAAGAGAACAATTTCGTACCTCAGTTGTTCTCCAGCCATGTCGACTCTCCTCGTTGCCGTCGCAAGGAACATACCTTCCCGTTCACACCTCGAGCAATCTCGGGGTCAGTTCGATCGATCTTCGCTGTTCCCGACTGCGAAACCAGAACACGATTAAAAACCAATATTGACAGAACCTGGAAGATTCTCCTTGTTGCGGGGTTTCCGCGACCAGGTCAAAGATTTCTATGCGTGCGAGGCTTCCGCGCCGTGGGACCAGAAGAAGGGAGCGCTGTCAATTCTTGAGCCCAGTATGATATCCTAGAGAGGTGTGGATGTGAGAGATTTCAACGCGACCGCCGGCGCGCCGCCAGCCAGCCTGACAGCTGCTACCCCTCTGATGTGGTTTCGGCCCGATCGTATCCGCCTGAACTCACCTTCTCGGAGTTCAACGCCGACTCGAATTTCCCAGTTGGAAGCAACGTTTCCTCCACCCAATCGCGATCCCCGAAACCCTGATCAGATCCTCGAGTTAGTGGGGATCGTTCTTCTTACTCCCTACAAATCGGCTCCGAATCTCGTATCTCGCCAAACCAAAAATTCACCCCAGGATTGAACATCAAGAAGTTCTAGTGTCCTGTATTCGTGGTCGGATCAAATGCTTAAATTATCTCGAGTGATCCGGATGTCGCGACGAAGGGAGTCCCGCATCTTACTCTCGTTCGGCGCCTCTCGGATTTGGGGAGCTCTCGCAATCACGACATTCGTCAGTCACCTCCTAAGAACCCCCGGTCCTGTATGAAAGAGGACCCTCTAGGGCAGTCCTCGAGATGCTGAGCGATTTCCACGAGAGACCACAACAAAGTCGTGGAGCTTTCAAGCCTCCTGCCTTTTCCTCTGCTCTCATTGAAGCACTTGATGGACAACATCACACGTCATTGAGTGCGCGAATGTCTTTCATCATCGGGGTGAACGAGTTCGCGAGGTGGCGCCCGACTCCGTCGCAAGTCGTTACCGAGCACGATTTACTCCTCGAGGTGGAACTCGCCGAGGTATTATTCCGTTGCCTGTGTATAATGCAGCGTATCGAGCGAAGTTCCGCACTCGAGACTGGTTTCAAGTTCACTTATAGAAAGAAAAAGAAGCAAGTGTCTTGTTGCGATCCTCCCGTTCCGCCCTAGATTGTTCCAGAGCTCTGGAAAATTCAATACATTCAACGCAGAACAACAAGACTTTCCCTCTGCCCTCCCTCATGTGCTTCATTTGCATTCAGTAGTAACGAGTGCCTCGTAGAGGAGAGCTCGCGCGAGGGAAGTGCGGAAAAACGTCGAACCAGGAGTGTTCCGGCTCACCATCAAGCGAGAAAGAAAAGTTGGCGGTGCCGTTGGAAGCCGCCCTGACTAGAAGTCGCCTAGTCTATCGTCGATGCGCGCACACTCGAAGGTCATACATATCCAATTGGCCGGCTCCATCAGCCAAATGAGAAAAATTGCTCGGCTCTAAATGAATCAGCGAATTGACGCCTTCTGACATAGAGCGAAGCAACGTCAGACCACGACCGACTCGGCCTGCTTCCGTACAGTCGTTCTGACTAATGATCGTCGCCGTTGACCGCTGGGTCAAATCTCACAATCAGTGTATGTTGTATGGAAACAGCAACAGCGCTAAATCCGACTTTGCCATGGCCGCAAGATCGCTTGTTGCCCAGTTGGAATCGACGGCTCACTTCAAGCCGACCGGAGCTGCATTTGAAATGTTGTTGAATCAACTCAAAGGTCGTCGGGAGAGGAATTTCGAGAACGAGTCCGTTGGATGACCGCAGGAGTGTCGCCTGGCTCACTTCGACCTAGGCGGGCTCTCTGGAGCAACAACCTCAGAGCTCATGATTTCCTCCGATTCCTCGAACGAGCGCTTTACATAAAAAGCTAGAGAAGTTCTCCCGAATCCCTCAAGCGGTCGAAGTTGAAGTATGCACCGCACCGGCCGAGTACAAATTGTCGCAGCGAATCTCACTAAGTCGAGCCCCGCCCTGAGGTTTCCGAAGCTCCCGTGCACCGTTATTCTCCTCTCCATGCTCGAGGAGGGACAACTTTTAGGGGTGGGCGGTGTTTTTTAGGCGCAAGCGGACTCCTATACCTCCCGGAGATTCGATTCGGTTTCCTTGGCTCCATCAGGAATGCGCTGTTTTCAGATAACGCGGAAGAGAAAAAACGAGGAAAGTTCAAACTATCCCGTCGGGGCGAGCCGGGGTGGGAGCCGATCTTATGTCAGGACTTCGGATGAGCCGATGGGAGGTTCCTGGCATCGTTCACGTGTGGTGCTATGGCGAAAAACGTTGTGGGTTTTTTCTTCCAAGGAACTCCCTTCTTCCTTCGTTACCGGACCGATCCGGACGCCACCACCTGGCACCACTGAGCATAAGAACGCAAATACATATTTATATGTATACGCACTTAGATGCACTTATGCGTGTTGCGCTGATTGTTCGCTTTAGCTCTCCGGCGAACGTTGGGGTCGCTTGGTGGGGCACCCTCTTCTGCCAACATCGGATCATATCCAAAAACGGATGGCGTCGATGGAATCTCAGGCCGGCCGACCGGCCGGCCGGCGTTAATAACGGAGAAAGAGAGAGATTCAAGAAGCTGTTGATGCCGTCGGCGGTTCCGCGACTCCCGCCGCGGCTGCTGCCTCCACTGCCGATGAAGGAGTTCCCATCCTCGTCAGCTGTTCCGCGTCGTCGACCATTACAGGAACGGTCTGGGTTGGCGACTGCAGGACGGCTAGCCAAATCAGCATATTTGAGCTGTTAACGCTGTTCATCAACGACACGGATTCGCCTGTTGGGCTTTGTCGGGTACTCGGCGGGGCTTTCAAACAAATTCACCACGAAAGGGATTGAAGGAGAGCTCTAACGCGTCCGTCCGGGGTTTCGGTCACCGAACCTAATGATTAAAGAGCTGTTGCTCCAAAACGAGTTTAGGCTCGGATAACACAAGCCTCTCCAGGATTCGAGCAATGGGTTCGAACTTGACGCGCGCTCGAAGTTGGTTTTTCAAGAGCTTCCATGAGATTGCTTTGAAGTGTTGAAATCGAGGCATTGGCACTCATGCCCGAGTGCTGAAGGCACGTTGAGTCCGAGCGTTGGCCTGGAGGTTTTTGCGATGTTGTCACTCACTGCATTTTCCCTGAGAGCGTTTTTTTGTGTGAGCAGCTGGTTCCAAGCTTTCGAGAACAATAAGGAATGTTAGACTCCTTGTGAAGGCCTTGTGCGTCGCCTTCAGCGCTCACTCAAAACAAACGATGCCGACACTAAACGTTTTGGACGCTTTCATTTCAGCAACTTGAATGCAGAGCTCGTATCAGGCGAACGTTTTCTTCCGCTCAACATCTTCCAGTCGAGTCTGTTCCAGTCTCCACTTTCAGAAAAGTGAATAGCGCTCTGGACGACTGTCTCGTTCCGCGGGCCTCACCGACCTCGTTGATTTCCGTTTCGAATGTATACATACATATGAGCGTGTTCTCTCTTGTTGAGAGTAGTGTTCTCAGTCATGTTTTCCGCCGCAAGGGTCTATTATATTCTTGGAATGAATAGAGTCGCGGTAGAAATGCATTCGCTTCCCAAAACCTTCGTCGAAGAACTCGCTGCCGCGATCTCTACTTTGATCTATGACAAAGCCTCGCGAAACATCGTTGTCTCAAAGCCACTGGATGTTTTCGGTCTTTCTTCTTCATTTTCTGCGGCGGCTCAGAACCGCGACAGCGAATTCGACAGTCCAGCCGATTTGTCGCATCCGTAGTATTCACAACGAGCGACTTTCAAACGAATTCCATCTGCTCATGCGGGCATGCAACTTCAAAACGAGCGGAAACAAAAGTCAGAAAAGAAAAGCATATTCAAATGTGCCTGACGTAAAACCGGCCCAGCCAAACTCTTCTTGCAGGACGTTTCGGACGCAACTGGGCGTAACTCCAGACCCGAGCAAGCCAGGCAGCCACCTCGGCCACCAGCACGACCGCGCGCCGCCGCGACCACTTCCCCCAGAGGCAGGCGGCTGGGAAATCTGCGAGTGGTCGCTCGGGTAGCACAGCCAGTGAGCTAGCAGGCAAGGGTGCAGATGAAAAAGTTGCATGCTTTGACGTACATACGTTTCTTCTTCCGCGGCAACCGGCAAAAGTCTCCGACCGTGGATGCTTGATTTAAAAGTGCCGAGCAAGCGTTGCGCAGCAGCCGTCTTCACCGGTTTCTCGTACGTGTTCTGCATTAAAAACGGCAGGCGCCGTCGCCATGAAAAGTTGATTGTGCTTCACGATCTCCGTCCGAGAACGGTGGCGCGCCGCTTCCCCATCCGACGCCGGAGCCGAATCTCGACTGATAAAAACATTTCGCGCTCGATTCACTTCCAGATTTCTTCTCCGGAAGAATGCGGTCCGTACAAACCCTTCCGAGCGCGGAATGACAATCTGGACGTCCCGACGGATTCCAATCTTCCCCAGCCCTTCTCCCTCGACAACGTTGGGCTAGCCCACAAATATATCCGGTAGCTGCGGGAATCATCTAGAGGACACCTTGGAGTAAAGGAGAAGGCGTCGCTCGCTCCACAAGCGGCGCAGCCTACAAACTGTCTTCAAGTGTTGGGCGAATGCTGGCGAAGAACGTCGTGGCCGGCTGTGTCAGGTTACTGACTGAGTCAGGAAGACACGTAACAAGGGCAGAGAAGATGACGGCAAGGAGCCCGGGGTAGCGTGGAAGGGGGAGGGGGGTGGGGGTTGGTGAGTGACGTGTCTTTTCGGATGACACATTTCGCCAGGACGTAGCGCTCTTCACGACGAAGCCTCGGATGCGTCGCACTCGGACGTGAGTTACAAACAGCTTACCTCCCCCTCCCTAGCATCCTCCAAGTTGGTTAGTGGCTGCCACCAAAACGCAGCTCTCAGAATGTTATCTCTCCACGTCAGACGCCGAGCGTAGTTTTAGAGCCAGATCTCACAGATGTAGTAAATGTCGCGCTTTCTGTGATCTTCCGTTTGCACTGAGGATCGCGTCCACTTTTCCGAGGCTTTGAACGTGCCTTGAAGGCGAGGCGAACCCTACGTCATATTGCTGGAGAAGCTGTACTGGTGCTCTGCCCTGCACTAGCTCCTGTGGAAGGAAGCACTCACAGGACGGGACCTATGGCGGCATCCGTTCTCGTTCACTGGTCCTGAATGGAATCAGGCCATGAACGTAGCCGGAATATCCTTCGTCGGCTTCCATCGACGGGAGTGAAAACTAACACCGCCGATCACCTTTAAACGGTTCTAACTTCACTGCCCTACTTGCATCACTCTGGTTTAGGCGAAGAACGTCCACTTTTCGAACCAGTGACCCGGTGCGACGGAGTACGAATCAGCAAGCAATGATTTTTCGAATCGAGAAAACGTTCCGAGATTCGTGCTCAGCCGAGTCATCCTAGGTTCGAGCCCTGATGTTTCTATTCTGTACTTGAAACGGCTGAAACTGAATGACCGTGCAATCAGGCACGGGCCTTCACTTTCAAGAGCGAGAGAGGCTTTCATGATTTTTACGAGAAGAGGAAGTGGAACTCGATACCCCCTATGCTTTCAAGAGTTGCCCTCCCATTCCTCTGCCAGTCGGGCCCGACTTGTGGGCGTTAATGTATTTTGTACGACTTTGCATTTCGTTCCAAAGAGCAGACCGTCGAAAATGGTGACGCCGAGACGTCGGGGAGCTCATAATCGCTTAGTGAAGAGCACGTCTTCCCTTCACCGGATCGTCTTGAGATTCCGGGCACGTCCGAAGTCGGCATCACCCCGTCTTCGATGCCTTACTTGACAACAACAATGACAGAAGAGACGGATGGTCCTCAAGGACATTTATGTTGCCGGCATTGACCCTGGGATCCTGGTCTCAGCGCTCCTGTTCTCCTGTCGGAGTAAGCGGCGCTCATGTTCTCGATGACGCGGGTTTCCTAGAGCCTCCATTTCGGCGTCCCCCTTCCACCAAAACGAAAGGTGAGCGCAGAGAAGCAATGAAAATCGAATGCAAAGTTCGATAAGTCACCGATCGTAGGTTTTTCCCTTCAAGGAAGGGGACCTTCAACGTTCTGCAAGGACATTGTGCTGCCCGATGTCTTCGAGCAAGCCGCGTCCTACCCTGCGCTCAAGGCCTCAATTTCACCTGAGTGTCAAGCCAGTCTGACCCGAAAGCCCGGCGAGCAACAGCGAACATTCTGAGAACTCGAATACCTTTGTTGCTCTAGCCATGACGCAACGCTTCGGATGAGACAGCTCCTTTGCTTTGTGCCCACATTCGGCTCCTTCGCTCCACTGCGTAAAAGTTTGGCAAAAGAAGGAAACGAGTCCTACCTTCTCCGCTTTGCTCTTTCATTCCTTTCTTCAATGGGTGTCTCGCAGCGAACAACCGCCTACTTGTGCTCATGGGTTCGTCTGTAGATCTCGATTGCGTTTTTTCTTGTCGTTTCCTTTTTTCGTTAATGGCAACCAACGGCCTTGGTCGGGTGAGCTCCCTTTGTTCTACGACGCTGTACGGTGGTTTGTTTGTGGGCACTTTTGTACACATCATACCACTTATCTCGCTATCCGACGGTCGTTTAACGTTTTTGGGAGCCCTCGCAAACGTCCGAAGTGTGTTGGCTTCATACACTCTTACCTAGGCTTGGGAAAAACCTGCACTGTCTCTCGAGCGAAACGCGCGGGCGGGCGCGCGCGTAATTCCGTGCAGCCGAGCGTTTTCGTAATCGCACGGCCGAAACGGATCCGTTAAGCACAACGCTTCGCTGACACAATTCCGTATAACGAACACCGTTCCGTGTGTTCAAAACGTTGTAAATGCTCTGTGTCATACCAGACAACAAATTGAATAATCTCCCCAACAACGCACAAACAAGCGGTTCGTACAACCGGGCATGCACGTCTCAAATCCCAGAGGGCGAGCCCTCTGCTAGTGTAGATTGGCTGCTGATCCTTTGTCGTGTTATCTCCAGAGATGAGACCGCTCGTTAGGATAGAATATCGCGCATGCTATTTAGCCTGATCTCCGGCAAGCAGAATGCATCGAAAACTGGAACAACGCTCTACTTTCTGTCTGGATGCATCCCATGCATACTCGACGAAAAATTTAAACCAACGGCTGCGTGCGACCATATGGTCGAGCTGAATCAAGTGTTTAACAAGCACTACCGATCGACTTGAGTGCGGCTCACATCCCATCCTCGTGCTTCACAACTTCTGATTGAGTGAGGAAGTTGTTGTTAACGGAAGACGCGCGAGTCCCGGAACAGTTTGTATTAGCTTCGCAGTACTGCATGATGGACCTGTGGTGAATATTCATGACAGTTCATGGGCTCTCTGCAGAGCTAACAGGGGTTCCTCGCGGTTCCGCAATCATCTCAATCTCAGTGCCGATGCATTCAAACGTGCTCGCTCGGAAGCAAAATGTAACTTGATACGATTGTGCGTCTCAGGCGAAGGCTCCCCGTTAGGGAGGGATACGCACTAGTGCGAGATATGTGCGAGAAATCGAGTTCAACAGGGTTTGAAGCTGATAACCCCCCATTCGCGGGGTTCCTAGAGTTTCAAAGACCGAACCGATACCAGAAGAAATTCAAAAACCTTCGGATGACCGGCTCTTCGCATTTCAAAATTTCCTCAAAATGGATCTAGCGGTCGAGACACGGGATCAAACGAAGCCTGGAAGGTCATTGAATTCTTATGATTAGCTTCTGATCAGTGCAGATTGCATCTCCCAATTGTAAGAGTTGGAAGATAGGTGCCAGGAGAGCACGTTCCGTGGAAGCGGACCCGTTCTGTTCCGAAGACTCACGGCAGATAAATACTTTGAAACTGGTTAGAGGGAAAACTGTCACGTCAACGGTTGCGAGGCTTCTCTCGTCTCTTCAGTTCTCACTCGACCAGCGCGCTGTGAAACGTTGAGTTGAGTGCTTGGTGCGTGCATCCGAAAGTTTTTGCCGGACTATGCCACGCTAATCTAATTTCGTCAATAGGTTTTTCCCGTCCGGGCCGCTCGCTCGCTCGCCGACAATGACAGCAGCGAGCATCCTTTGAACGAGGTTCCAAGTCAATTCGCACTAGCGGGCATTTCACAAACTTGTCGGAAACTCTTCGCTCAAGGAAAGCAACTGATCTCGGTGCTGTGCATATTGTCCCCGGACGCGCGTCTTTTCGGATGGAGTCAGGGAACGCGAGAGTAGAGCTCTGTCGTCATCAAAACAATTAAAGCCAGAGCCATTCGTTCGAGCGAGCGTTATGACTTTTGCGATTTGAAGTTTTCTAGGTGTTTATTGCGCGACAACCACGCCCAGTTGTCCCTGTAAGTTTTAATAACAGTTGTCAGCGCTCCAGACGGGTTCCAGTCCCCGGACGGCATACGCGCATGCCTAGAAGGACGAATGAAGTAACGCCTCCTTCTGGAAGCGGGGATCCATCCGACAGTGATGTACGGGAGGTGCTTTTTTGCAACCAATTAAACTGTTTTTCCATTATGATGGAGATTTGTACTAGTCAACTTGATCTGGATGGATTGATTGCTTGACTAACAAACTTTATATTCTCACTCTCCGAACACGAAATCATCCACTCCCAGATCCTCGCGCCGGGCGTCACGTTCCCAGCAATATCCTCCCTTCGCGTTTTCCGCATTGTGTTCAGCTCGTCAGCTGACATGGGTAGGCAAGTCGAGATGAGACCGCTCGTTGTGTGCTGACACGGCGTGCGCAATTAGGAATTGGATCACTCGTCCGAAAAAGGATAACACGACGCCATCTGTGTGCACCACGATAACAATCCTTCGCCATGGTGAACAAGAATCTTCCATTCGCCCTACAGCATTGTTGCGGCTTTCACAGGCGTAAAGGTCGGATGTCGGTCGAGCGCAGAAGAGAGCAGAACTCTGTCCAGATGTACCGCGATATGACTGTAACCGACTTATCTACGGGACTCGCGTGACGCCCAAGTGCGTGAACTGAGATGCGAGGAGCGCTCGAAACCTGGCTCGCAGCCGATCCGAACCGAGAGCCGTTGACACCATGTCAAGGTTGACCATCTTCCTGATGCAGCCAAGGTCTGGCCACATTCGAACATGGAATTTCCTCAGATGCTCGAAGTCGCACCGGGAGATTCCTTGGGGGAACGTGTCAACTCGGCCGGAGCCAGAGTCGACTGTTTGGACGAGCTCCGTAGGAGCGTATGGAACAGCGGTCTTGGAACGATATGCGCAGGTATCGACGCGACGTCATTCGACATGATGGCTGCTACAATGGCGTGGCGCGACGCCCCGGGTCGTCAAAGTTCATTCTGATTTTCGTTCTAATCGCTTTATAACCCACGGGATCAAAGGTATCGGCGTGATTCCCCACCTCCGGGTATCAGATAGTCATCTTGAGATACGATGCTCCACACGATAAGCTTCCGTGACGCGTCCTGGACGGTAGAATGACGCGCCAGCAGGAAGCCCTAGTCAACGATCTTGAGAATGACACCTGGAGAGAGGGCGGTTTGGTGGGGCACTGTTCAGGTCGAATGAAGTTCAGAGACTTTCTTGAGTGGCAAGAACGCGGTCCACCGAGATTATGGGGGATTCCATCAAAGAAGTTTCTCTAGGCGACGAATCCGCCGTTCTTGCGAATTCTAGAGACCTACGGGCGCGTTTGGAGAAGTTTCGATGGCGAGCGCCCTTTGGAAGTCGACGTCGCGGGTCCGGTTCATATGCAGTAAAAATTTACACCCCTCGGCGATGGGGTTCCCGCCAAAACACCGAGGCGACACGAAAATGGATTGTCACGGCACCTGACCACAACAGTGTCTGATTGAAATGACATTAGAAGGCCGGCGGATCCCGACCCGGAACATTCCCGGACATCGAGCCCTGGTTTCGAGCTCGTCCTGCCCGGGTACTTAGATGAGAAAATGCATCCATAGAAATCAAAGACAATCTACTAAACATCTGGAAGGGAAGAGCAGAATGAAGGAGCCCCCAAGGGCCAAACCATTCAGGGTTCAATCTCACGCAGACGACGCGACACTTCCTTGCGCATCGTTTGAAACAGTAAATGGCAATCCCGAGCGTGATGCTCAGGGAGAGTCTTCCAGTTGAATACGGGAGAATAAAGCGGTGTTTGAAGGGCGAATATTGAATTGCATTCAACGGGAAAACGACGTCTGCATAGGAAGGAGCATCCAGTCCCTGTTGTGCATGGAGTCAAGCCTTGCACATCGATAATTGGATCGAAACGTACTTGAATGCTCCGGATTCCGTAAGAAAAGCGCTCTTTCAGAGCTTGGGTCGAATGATAAGAGACCTGACAACATTGAGGTGGGAGTCCCTCCTCTCCAACAAACTGTCCCAAGCGAAGCTTACAGTCAAGCATCGGGAAATTCACGATCCGTGTCACGAAAACAACGAATCAGAATGTTCAAGAGTTCTCCTCTTCCTCAAAACCTCTCACTTCGCGGGAACTCGCGTATTCGCGGTGAGCTTGGGAGCGTTTCAAACCGCTCATTGAAGCTGCTGTCAGATATAGGAGCGATTTTGAAAATCGTGGGGTCAACCTGTATCAACCTGCTCGACAGTTTCGTG
Organism: Neoseiulus californicus; assembly: GCA_028455905.1. Lineage (NCBI taxonomy): Eukaryota > Metazoa > Arthropoda > Arachnida > Mesostigmata > Phytoseiidae > Neoseiulus > Neoseiulus californicus. The sequence goes on from JAMQGS010000007.1 coordinate 2,683,710, forward strand.
ACAATTCTCGAACATGATCCATTTGATGATTGGTGGCACGAGCAGAAGAGGCTCCGCGAAACCGAGCCCCGAAACCTCGACGACTCGGACGCTCCTCCGACGCCGAGTTTGAACGACAACCCCCATCTGAGGAAGCGTTCTTGCCGGATATCGCAGAGACAATGACCATCAGCTAGAAGACGTCCGTGTCATTCTTGGATACATAGAGAGCGGAGCTAGAACTTCCAACCGGAAAATAAAATTATATATTTGTATATCGGTTGGATTTCATCCAAGAGTGCCGGAATCAAAATACGATCGGGAACTGGGATTGGTTGTATCACGAACATCCACTACCATTTTCAATCGTTCCTTATCGAGAAGAGGGCCTCTTTTTCCGGCTTGAAGGATCCGTCGAAGACGGTCTAGTAAGTCTAGGCGACATCAGGTTCGGAACTTGAACTTCGTACCAGGCCGGAGATGCCCTCGAGGGGTCACAGAGGTTCAAGCTTCCACAGTGTCAGTACTGTCGAAGTTCTCTATCGTTTCCCCGTCTAGAGAACTCCCCTCGACTGCCCAATTCGCCGTCTTTCGACACTCACCTCAAGACGTCATAGGGTTGAGATGCTTTACATACTGTGTAATTACGATGATGTCAGCGTTTAGAGCAATACAGATCGTCTGCATTATTATCGTTTTACGGCCACGTTTACGATATCGTTCGCCGACTATATAAGCACCCGCAGAGTATGTTCGATTTTCACAGTTGAGACGCTCCACTTGGATGAGAAGTCTTGTTCCCGATTTCCCACGATAAATTTTCCGAACTTCTTCGACATTATCCTCCGAAACACAAATCGCGATATCCGAACTCATGATGTCCATTCGACTATGCACCTCGGACATAACTGAGCGAGACTATGCTCACCAGCTGCATCTTGAGCGAGACGATGGAATCGACAGGGGCTACTACATTGTTAACCTGATGGACATCAAGTACAAGGTGAGAAGGAATGCCCCTCATCGAAATCAGTCACGGGGTTTCGACCGTCGAGTACCTTGGAGGATGTTGAGATCGCCCTGACCCCGGTCTAACTAGACTCGAATCATCGTAACAGGTCGACCTGTGGCGGAAAAGCTGCCCCCGAATCACTCCCTTCTATGCGGTGAAGTGCAATGATGATCTAGCGGTGCTTTCAATGCTCGCCAACCAGGGAGTCAACTTCGATTGTGCATCGAAGGCAGAAATCAGCAAAGTAAGTCCGACACGATGTGGTTTCGGAGCGGAAAAATAGTCAACTCGGAACGCATACGTCCTCAAACTAGTTTTTCAAATCCAGTGGCCTCGTGTTTCTGGTCGACAGTATCTTGAATCGGGGACGCTGAATATTGTGTGACTTTCCGGAGTAATCTCATAAGGTGTCTCTCATAGGTTCTCTCGTTGGGTGTTGCGCCGAGCCGGATAATTTATGCCCATCCGATTAAGGCTCCTTCATACTTGAAGTATGCAAAGAGCCGCGGCGTCCGGAAAATGACCTTCGATTGCGTTGAGGAATTGCACAAAATTGCAGAAATCTACCCTGAGGCTCAGTGTGTCCTGCGTTTGAAGGTCAGTTTTGCAAGCTCGCCTCGAGCACAAGCTAGTGATATTCAATGAAATCTGCCATCGGAAAGCCGAACGTGAGCCATATGAATGAATGTTTGTTTTCACCATTCAGGTTGACGACAGTGATGGAACTTTCAAATTGTCAATGAAGTTCGGAGCCGCTGAAGAGGACTGTCTCCGGTGTCTTCAGGTAGCTAGAATTCTCGATTAGATCTTCCCAGGAACTTTCGTGATGAGAGACCATTATCGACTGAAATGGGACTCTGCTCAAGGTATCCTCGGATCGGAGATCCTGCTCCCCGCCGGAAGCGTACTGAGATTCACTTTTCCTCTATTTTCTCCCCCCTAGGAAGCGCGTAAGCTCGGGCTTGAAGTTATTGGCGTCAGTTTCCATGTCGGATGTAACAACCAGTCTCCATACGCATATGCAAACGCCTTGAATTTCGCGCGTCGCGTTTGTGATCAGGGCGAGAAAGTTGGATTCACCATGAAGTGAGTAGATTCTCTCGATTTCGTCGCTTTGTGGGTTGTTTTAGAAGTCGGTAGAATCAGGACTTCACTACCATAAATGTCATCGTGATTCTGGTCGAAGGGGAACCAAGTTTTGGACCTAACAAGAGTTCTGTCGCGTTTCCAGATTCGTCGACATCGGTGGCGGCTACCCGGGATACCACGGATTCGAACCTATTTTCGAAAAAACCTCGAACGCCATCAACGCAGCTCTCGAAACAAACTTCCCCATTGGCGCCGGCTTTGAAATCATCTCCGAGCCAGGGACGTTCTTCGTGTCGTCGGCGTTCACCCTCTGCGCGAGGATTATCGGCAAGAAGGTAAGACCGTAATCAGATCGAACGGAGTCTTCTGAGTCAATTTCTCCCTTGGATTGCGTCGATATCACGAAAAATCCCCTATTACGAGCTCCTTGGTCGTAATTTGAGAGTTCCGACTGATCCACGAATTCCTTCGCTTTCCACAAGTCGAAGCTGTTTTCCTTCTCCTACAAAAGCATACTCCAAACAGGTTGCGCCGACGGATGAGGAATCGCAGGAGAAAACGGTCATGCAGTACTACGTCAACGATTCGGTTTATAAATCTTTCAATATAGCCTTCTTCACCGACGCCTGTGTGTCTCCGCTTTGTCTTGAGGATGATAAGGTTTCCGGAGAGCTTTGTGAGACCATCATCTGGGGAAATACCTGTGATGGCGTTGATAAAATCAAAAGGTCCTGTCTCCTTCCCGAACTAGAGGTAAGCGTCGGCATACTCCCGAAATAAATGGCTGAGCTTATTCGGTCGTCACGCATGAACGGACAGAACTTTGCATCCTAAATCCAACTCCCTGCTACCTTTCTGCGCCAGGTGGGTGATTGGCTGATGTTCGACTCTCTGGGCGCTTACTCAACAAACCTCGAGACTCCTTTCAACGGCATGGAGGCCCCCGACAAGTACTACATGTGAGTCGACCACGATTTCGTTACATCGGATTGTGATGATGGCAATGATTGAAGCAATCTCGGAGTTGATTCGTGAAAGTTCAGCGCTAACGTATTCCTGATATCGATTCCAGGGCGAGTCCGGAGTTTGCTGAGATGTTCAGGACCATGAAAGTTTTTGAGGATGAGGATGATATTGCCTACGTTGAGCGGCACCTGTCGCTGAGCGGACAAGCTCGCAGCTTGCGTCAAGCTGCTTAGGTATTGCACCTCGCGCTCCGAACAACAAGTTTTGTGGCTCCCTTGGGAGGGGACTCGGAGTGCCGCGTCGCATTGCTTTTCGAATCATCAGCGGGAAAGACGCCAGACATCGATGCAGGAGAACGAATTGAAAATGTTGGCTGATGATTCACGAGGGAGTACTGGTGGTGAGGTTCCGGAAACCAAGCATCAGACTGAAAAACACATCGCACATATTTCAAGGTGAAGCTCCGAGATGTCCTCCTACATGCTGTCATCGTACAAACATGATGACACATCAATTTTCATACCTGGAAGATCTCCATCGTTATGCCTGGTCTGTAACTTCTCGTCTCAAGGAAATGGGCTCAGCCAGCACTATTCGCTTTTGTATTATACATAGAGAATCTTCGACTGAATCGTGACTCATTAGAGGAAGGTGCCGATAGGGGACCTCGTCCTATTCGACTGTTTACTGTTGATCTATTCTTGAAAATAAACAATATTGATGTTGATAAACGTTGATTTCTATACTAATCAGAGCTGAGAAACTGTTATCAGAAAGTCAAGAAGATCCGTGGGATAGTTTTTGGAGTTCAGTGTACGAAGATGCTTCTCGAATGACGAAAGCATTGGCCCATATCCAGCATACAGGAAACCTACGCTCGCGCCACGAAATGAGGATGCACCAGGATTCCAATGGCTGGGATTTTCGGCCTTGACTCTTGAAGGTCCCGGTTGAATTGAGTTCCATGAATGAACGCTGTGAGCCGTGAGTGCATTCCAAAACGCGCTGTATCGAAAGTCGAAGTGGAGTTGGATCTTCCGCTCGGCTAACATTCGGTCGGCGTCCTCAGCCCTTGCTGTCATTCGGCAAGACAGTTGGGCACGAGAGAAACCGAAGGGAGCGCCGCTCGGTCCGGCTTCGAATCCCCTGCGGACATGCTTCGGCACAATGAGAGCAGTTCGTCAGCCCTAGAGCCAACCTGATCCCCGAAAGTGACTTTAGTCAGCAAGCATGATCTACATTGGTCGGGAACCAGAGTTCATGTTCAATCATCATTTGTCTGTGAGCTCGATGAAAAAATTGAAGGAAATGAGACAAATCGCACCAATCGATGATGCAAGACAATGATCGGCAAACAACTTCGGGGTAGTTTGCCAACTTCATGAGGGTGATGGAACTTGAAGGCCTTAAAACATCGACAGCCGATCGGGTCTCGACGTAGACGGAACGGAGTTTTTATGAGCTCCATGTATCAATGGGTGAAATATGTAGCCATTGTGATTTTCACAACATCCGCTATCGCGGCTCGTCCACAGAATCAATGCCACACCCTTCGAGATCGAATGGAGAGAATGCATGATGATGCTCCCTGCACGTGAAATGTATTTCACGCTGTGGGTTACAAAATCGACGGCACGAAAGGCAGAGTTTATGGAAATATAACTTCGATGGGCTCTAGCTGAACAACTCGTACATTGGCCCGAAATGCAGTGCGAACGCACTAATGCGCTGCTTCGGAAGTCATCTATGAGGCCAACCTGTTGATAGGCCTGAGCGATGACCTAAACGCGTTACCTTTCTGCAAAACTTCGGTCGAGAACTGATGGAGTTGACGAAGGGCTTCCTCGTGGCAACCTTGTAAAACTCTCGCAGATCATGGAGCAGCTTCGAAAACTCCGATAACAAACGACCTGGCTCTGACGGAGCATGCGTCCGGATCCGAGAGTGAAAAAAAGGAACGTTTGTCATACATATTCAATTAAAAGCTATTTTGGTAATTACAGAGTCAAACCTTTGGAGGCCATAAAAGTACCGCGCCGCGCATTTGAGGAAGGCAGACTAGCGAATGCTCGGTCACGTCCGCGTCGTCGGCGGTTTGAGGTCCCGAAGGTGTGATCGAAACTCTCCATTTTTGTCTCCATGATGACGAAGAGTCGAGAAGATCCGGGAGAGACTCAGGAAGATTCCGAAAGAGGTAGGGGGAAGGGGCAGGGGAGCCCTTGCTGTTATCGGAGTCTGGCGAGGTTAATGGATTCCGAGCTTTGAGCTGGCTGAGTGTGTCCCACAGCCTTCATCCTCGCCCCTTCCTCCCACACTCACGCTCACTATCCATGATCCAGTGGTTCAACCGCGAACTTATGCCCAGCAGAAAGTGAAACTATTCTTCCTCCTCCACGACCAGAGCCAATACGACCAAGCCTGCCGCCAACGTTCGCTAACTGGCTGGATGGCTCGGAGAGATCGTTCACCGCAAAGCAGTTCCCTTTCATCTGTTCCGATGCCACGCTCGTTTCCCTATACAGCTGCATCTAACAATGCTGTGCGACGGAGATCAAGGGGAACGGCAAATTAAGGAGCCCTCCTCCCTCATCATTTCATCGCTCGCTTCAGCGATGTTTAATATTCCGATGGCAGAGAGCTCATCTGGCCTAATGACAGATCGATGTAATACCTACTGTGTTGTGCACTTCGTCGAAGCCGTCCTCGATGGACTCATCGACGAACTGTTCCCAGAACTTTGCGAAGGATGGATTGCGCATCCGTCGAAGGTACGGACTCGATCTGGAGGTAGAGCTTGGATCTGGTCTTCGGTTGATATTTGTATCGATGAGAATATCGAAAACGCTACAACTTATTTCTAAACTTCTTACGCTAAACTTATTTCAACCCAAGCACAAAACATGTGGTCCCCGACAGATTAAGTGAGCCGACATCGCTTGGTGAGGCTGAACCGAGGCCTCGCAGAGACGGCTCCCTGATGACGAGTTCCCTCATGGGGTCGGTTCCCCGACGCAACGCGGTGTCGAAAGGCTGCGGGAAACGATTGAGGTTTATGTTTCATGCTTCACTGATTCCTCGACATGTCAGCCTCCGAGTGAGCTATTGTGCGGATTCAGCTGACGATCCTGACTATCGCTGTAAATTGAAGAAGATTTGAAATGTTCTCGCTTTTACCTTTTATTCTTCGCTCATCGCCGATCTCGTATGTGGGTGAACCACGCTGCTGCGAGAAGGGAATCGGACAGAGGAGCGTAGGGGATCCGAAGCGTTCGGGAAAATAGATAGCACGACGTGAACGACGCGGCGGCAGAACGAGGACTCACATCAGAGAGGCGTTGAGACGAACGCGAGTTGAAGCATGAGCACAACGAAACCTCAGCACGCGACGCAGTCCGCGATGAATAGAACCAAAGAAAGATGCTGCACGCTGCTTTTTAAATTCAAAAGCACAGAGTTTAATTGAATAAGGGAGAAGAAAAAGAGCGGAAGAATAGAGGGAGCCTGAAACCGGGTCCTTGGCAGGCGATTGTCGTGCACGAATATCTAGAGAGAGCGCTGCAAATTCCCTCATCCTGAGCCGTGCTCCGAGAACAACCGAGAGACGGGGCTTGGCTTTGTTTGCTACATCTTAGCTGGATGAGGCAGAGCAACTTTTGATAGAGTTTGAAAAATCACAGGGAAACCTTTTTGAACGAGATGCAGTTATTAGGTACACGTGGAGCAAAGAAAAACCGATCCTCTGAACTTTTCGGGAAGAACACGGGCCAGGCCGAGAACAATATTCTCGGGAAGAAGTGAACAGAAGAGGAACAAACTCCATCTTCCACTAAACTTTCCCATGGGAAGAGGCGACGCGTGTGGGCTGAATTTTCATTTCCTATCCGAACAATTCATCTGCATACGCGTCAACAACGCGAATCCCAGGGCAGGGCTTCCAGCTCAAGCTTCCGATCCGCGGCGTCCGACCCGGTCATCATGAAAGTATTGAACCGAGCGGATTTCCCGCCACCCCCGCTTCCGGTGGAAAACTTGTTTGACTCAAGTCTAAGCTCTGCGTGGGATCGGTAGGATGAACTTCCAGTTGCAGGCCTCCGACATACCTGTTGTTAGCCTTAATCGGATGAGCCCTTGATGGCAGTCGAGGTCTGGCGAGCCCGACATCTACGCAACTCGCTTGAACGACGTGTGAGGGTCAACTTTATGGAGCCAACTTTCACTTGACTCGCACAATTGGAAATTAATCACTCGGGGCGGAAATTCCGTGAAGTCATCCGGCCCACGAAAAGCGACACCATCTCATCGTCCCTCATCAAAAACGCGATCGACGAGATCCGTCTCTAGTGGAAGAATCACTGGAGTGCGTAAATCCAGCAGCCATCCTTATGTCTCAACACTGGCTGGGAACTGAGTACACTCATCGAGCGGTCGTAGCTGTAGGAGCCTTTCCCGGCGCGATTTTCGGCCGTGCTCATATTCGCTCTGTTCTGCGTTTGGACTCCCTGGTTCGTAATCGGAGGTTATCGCTGAGATGGATGAGGATATTCGAGATGAGACAAACCAGACGCTCTGATCAAGCGACGCCGATTCCGGAGTATAACAGATGCTCGTATAACAAATCGAGGTCGGTGACCCGATGCTGTCCCAGCGGACATTCAGAGATTCCCCATCCGAAAAGGGTACGGCCCGCGTAGGATAACTTCAACACACTTGGAACTCCGCGTTGCGATTCACCCCTAAGCTGAGTCGGACAAGACGGAGCCATTAGATCTCGGTTATGGGGGACAACACGTGCACCTGATGTCTCCTCGACACTTGCACAAGTCGTCGTGCTCGTCTTCTGCATGCAACGCGTCGTTCGGCCGTAGACCCTGCCTAACGAAGGCGATGTGAGGGCTCATTCGTGTCACGTCGCTGCTGTTTCTGCGGTTTCTGTTCTCTCGAACAGAGGTCTGGACACCCGCTCGGCTGGACATGGGCCCGAGCGTCTTAGCACCTCGCGAAGATCCGACCCAGCCGGTGGGCGCACGTTGCGTCCACTCGAGCCGCTGCTGTTGTTGGCGCCGCGCGCATGATGCCAGCTCTTCTCTCTAGATCGCCACTCGTCCTTGTGCTTGCGAGCGCATCAGGGAGAACCATGTAGGAATGGTCGAAAATCCCGCGCTGGTCCGAAGGTCGGGCTCGTTAGGGTCGCGAGAACTCAGATCCCGAGGTTTCGAGACTCGATTCTGGCTGCCTTCGGCCAGATCGAACCCGGATAGGATCGCGAGTTTCCGTCGAGCAACTTCAATTCTGGCTTCTCTCGAAATGAGTCGATTGCTCCCCAGAAGCTCCCCAATGTGAATACAAATACATCAAGGGTTTGCTGGCGCTCAGAAATCATCAGTCCCGCCGGTCTCAAGAGACCCGGACGGAGAAAATGATAAAAATTATCGTCCATCCTGCTCTGAGCCTGGGCTCTCGAATCGGGAATCGCAGCCGCAAATCATCGGCGTCGGGGAAACGGGGAATCTCAACAGAAAGAATTCATTTGGGGAGCGAACGACGCTTCTGAGCGAGTTATAATGGTCATGACACGCGGGTGTCCAAGAGGAACGGAGCCCATCATTATTTCTTCCGCGCCTTTTACCCTTCGACCATGGATAAGAGACCAGAGTGATACCGGGAGGATTCTCGGCGACTGACATGAGAGCGAGTTGCCGAGGGTGGAAGCCGCGGCGCGAGCAACGGACGTCGAGGCTGACGTCTGCATCTCTGCGAGGGAAAAAAAATTCCCTCCGATCATTGTGGTCGCTATGACTCAATTTGCAGGATCTCCGTGATGAAGTCTTCTTCCTCAGCGAAGTCGCTTTCCCTTCCTTAGGTCTTGCAGTGCGATTCCGGTGAGACATGTGACCTCGCGAGCAAACGAGATTCGCGGGGAGCGCCGCTCACTAACGAATGTCATTTTTATCTCGTTGTCAGTGATCAAGTCTAGGACGGGATTCGAGTTACATGCGTGGCGAACACTCGCTTGGGGGATCAGGAGATCTCTCCTGTAATGTAAGCGACGGTGACTGGACCGCAAGCCGGGAAGAATGGAGCCGGGGAAGTGTTTTCCAAAAATCAACTCTCGTCCACTGATGCCCCAATGCTTCTCAAAAAGCAGATCCCCTCTCCGCCCCGCTCAGAAGAATAATCCGAACTGAGCAGCACACCGTTGCTGAACATGGCTGGATTTCATGAAAGAAGTTTCCAAGCGTTCCACGTACACAGTCTGTCTGTTGGTCCATCGATCCGTTCAAAATTCAAATATCTGCATGATAATGATGCGTGTTTTCTTTCCCTCGACGATCTACACCTGTTGACTCACACCCGGGGCAATTTATTGTAAGCTCCGACGACAACCAACTTCCAAGCATTGTTATCGAACAATCGGCGAACAGCTATTGGACCCTTGTAGCCGGGACAGAATATAGTAGAAGAGTTCTCCAACCACAGCTGGAGGCTTGCTAGGGAGGTTGCGTCTCGGTCTCTAGGCCGGACGCGTCCCTCCCTCCTCACGGATACCACGGACTGCTGGCAGCAGACTCTTTGACGTATCCCCTCCTTCTCTTCGAAACTGTCATCCGCGACGCCCCTGGATTTTATCTAGGCATGCAAATGCGCTGATGGTGGCGGTGGCTTCCTTCTCTTCCCCGTCGGCCCGTCCGTTGATTTCCGAGAAGATTCGATAGACTTCAGGGGCTGTTGACCTCGCCGTCAACGACGTCGACCCCACCTCACTTAAGGCCTATTTAGCAATTCACTCTGTGAAGGGAAATCGCCGTTCAAGTGCGTTCTCCAATCTCAGCTCGGCGCTCACTTAAAAACTCCCCGAACTCGAGATTCTTGCTGCCGAGCCTCATCTGTATAATGTTACTCCCGGTCGGCTTTGGGCTAGCTCTCCTTGCTCCTCCGGTCGACAGGACGACGCTTCACCGCTAAGCCGATGCCTCTTTGCAAAACGGGCTGGGGCTCAAACCTTCCGTCATTCAAATGCACAGCAGTTTCCTTGAGCGATTGTGGGGTATTCAGGAACTAGTAGTGTTCCCCCGAACGGCAAGCAGTCGTTCCACGAGTTCGAAAGGTTTTTCAGAGGGTGCAATGAGTCCCGACAAGCTAACCTTCGCGGTCATCAGCCGGCTGGAAACTCTCCCTGGTTCTATATAAGAAGGCCAGCGCAACGAATTCACATCAGGGGAACCATTGAGAGTCGGAATATCCTCAGTGTTTCAGCCGTCACTCAATGCTGCGCCCTAAGCTGTTCTGTCCCAAGGATCGTATCGAGGTGGAACAAACTCTCGGTTAGCTTGATTAAAATCTTCAAGCGATCATTCGAGACGAACTACTGGCGGAAAGAAGGACTCTTAAAGAGAAAGAAAGGCTGGGCCAGGCTGACACCTGTCGTTCATGGCCTTCTTGCTCATCTGCTGACCGCGTGTTGTCCGCGAGCCTTCGACTGAAAATGAGAGGGGAGAAACTTGGATCCTGGAGGTGTGGATGGGGTCGATTGAGCATCTCACTCCCTTTCTCCTCTGTTAGCTCGAAATGACGAAGATTTGGGATAAATGCTCAGTACCAACGGTCAAAGCCACACATCTATCATCTGGCCATGATAGGGAGAAGTCGGCGGTCCAGCCTTGAGATGTCCGCATCTGAAGCAACTGGTTATCGGGTCTGGGTGACCGCTGCGGGACATCTCGGGTCTCAACTCCCGAGTGCGGCAAGTTCAATGCATGTTCTCTGCGAAACCATGTCACCGTCAATTCAGACAAGAAGCTGATATTTACAGAGCTCTGATTCATGGTTTCATGGAACACCGACTGGAGGAGAGTGTTTGCTCAAGGAATACAGTATTGTTCCAGATTTTCCCCGGTATTCACGCGACAGGACCCACTTGAGACTCATGTTCATTCAGCTATAAGTGAGGCAGCGTCAGACATTTTGAAACTCAGCGTGTGCAGAGCGGATTTGTAGATAACTGCGAGTCCGCAAACGCCCTCGTCATTCAGACTCTAGACTCTAGACCGCCGCGTGGCCGAGTGGAAATGTGCACAGCGCAAGAAAGTTGCACGCTGCCATGTAGACGCTGCGTCGAGCGGAAGGTCGCAGGTTCGATCCCTGCTGCCGGATGGGTTCAACGGTAAGCACTTTCTAAACTGTGACCGGCATCTGCTGGGCTAAGCCCCCTCCTGTATCGGGAGCCATCTTAGGATGAGGATGCATGAAAATACACACACATCGTGGAAGATGTCCATGCATAAGGGCTCGTCGCGGTCGTCGACGAATCGCCGCGAAAAATCGTTACAGAATGTTAAGAGAAGAGGAGTTCATAATTTCGGCGGCGGGGATCAGAGTTCATGTGCGGAAGCATTGGTTCTGATCAGGTGCTCCATACGTAGACCGAACCGAAGCGCGTGCACCCCCGAAGACGGTGCTCGAGGCGAGTCACCGAGAAAAAAGGAGAAAAGTTTTTGTGTTTCCCTGGCTTCAGACTTCTCGAGGTGATTCTCTATTGTTTAGTGTGGAAAATCGATCATTGAATTTCAAGGCTTGTGTTGCCGCCATATCGAGGCGTTGCGAATTTATCAAAGATTTCCTGTTATTCCAGGCGGTACCTGAGAATTCATTGTTCAACCGCCGCACTGATCATCCGATTCGGCGCCTGTGAACTGTGCAGGTATGATACTACCCGATGAATCACCCCGTCCTGACCACACATTACCACGGTTCGCATTTGATACGTCGAGTGCCAGTAGCTGGGGATGGAGTTTGAGCCGAATTCCATTTCCAGATAGCCCGCTCAGCTATCGCTGTGCCGGGAGCTCAGAACAACAAAGCGCGTAAAGGTTTCGCATCGTATCAATCAATTTCAGAAGATCGGTTGTCACCAGGAATGCACATGCGGGAGGTTCGCTCTGTCGCAATATTGTTCGTAGACATTCCTCGAAACGGATCTCGACGTTTCTGATTTGCTGAGAATTCACGCTTCGGAAGTATTGACATTCAAGATCTAGATCCAATCCTCAGCCGCCAGACGGGAAGCCCGCTAGACGTCTCTCTCGGAAAAAAACAAGGGGACGTGTAGCTCCACTCGTGTCGTCCTCGTGCACTCACGAGCGGACGTCCGAGAAGATGCAGTTGACAGATGAGGGTTTTCCAACCTCAACTTCCGTACATCCCGAAGGAGGGATGCCCAGCGCAATCAATTCGCAGCGATAACGAAAAGAAGTCAATCCAACGAGCTCCAAATGGAAATCGGATTCTTCGGTTTGCTCTGCTCGTGGTGGGTAGCGGCCCTCGCATGTCAATTCCTATCTCACCGTCATATTCTGAGTCTCCGTGGCCACGGATCTGCTGTGACCAGGAGAGCTCTCAAAATCACAACCCTCTTAAGCGTGCTCATAGCATGCGTCCACAACGAGCTTGAGCCCGTTTCCATGAAGAAAGGAGCACTCCGAGGACAGGGGGTCCCAGGCTCGCCTTCTGAGCCGATGTTTAGGGTGTACTACGATGGCGTATTGGTACGCCAGAGCTTGCGAAATATGAAGCGTCACTACAAGAATCCTTCACGCATTTTCAAGCGCGGGGAAGATGTGGTTCTTATGACTCTGGAAGAAGTTCGGAAATACTTCGACCACTACAAGGACTTACCTCGATGGGAAATCGAGGTCGGCGAGGGCCACTCTGTGTCGGCTGAAAGAAGACTGTGCGAAGAATTGGACCTCCTCCACGAATTCATGGATGACGTCAGCTCATTCAGTCGAAACTCGCTGGATCCAGATGAATGGACGGAGCGCATCGAAAGAACGATTTCGTATGCTTCGTATATACGACGAAATAATGGTACACGATTCCTGAAGGACGGTGACTCGCAAGGGACTGCGAAGTTACCGAAGTTGACGGAATTCTACGATATGAACGTAGGCCTTGCCGACATGCCTTTGCTACGTCGCCAAGAAGATCAGTGGGAACCTATAACTCGAGACGATGTGGCTGGATGGGAGTCGACAGATTCAAGTAACTTCAGGTCTAAAGCGACGGTCAATCTTGAAGACACGAATTTTCGGTTGTCCGATGATTTTTTCGCTTTCATTGAATACCGTCAACAACTGGGATTGAATCCAGATGCTAGCGTACAGCCGCAAGGTGGTCCATTTCTGAGACGATTCCCCTGGGGAGCAACATCCAGAATCAGGCCAGTGGAGCTGGATCAGGATGGTCTTTGGCTGATTTCAGAAAAAATGCAGAGGCTGGAGCAAGGAAGGTCAGTTTGTGATACTCAAATGACACCCCATGGCAGGCGAAGATACGGAATTCTCCTCGTAGAGGCTGACATTTCTTTTCGGGTGCATCCTTGGTTGATTGATGGATTGGTTCTTCATCGGGAGTCCAAACTTACACAGTGTAAACTCAGAAACTCTAGAGGGGAGCTAGAGCCCGATTCGCTCCCCCACTGTATACGCATGGGCATAGAATGCCTCCAGTAGTTGCCGTTTGAGCTGGTTTGAATAACAGGGCCATGGATTGAGTCATCGATTTTCTTCAGGGATATTTTCAAGATAGCCTACTCATACATTCCCGGACTGTGCTTCAAGGGATACACGAGGAGGGGAGGGAAATGCCTCAAGGATCGCTCTGATCCTCGATATCGAAGGTAATGTGAGACCAAAGCTGCTTCCCAGCGACAGTTCCACCTGGGATCTAGTGGCTTTCAAACTTTACTTCCCTCTGACCTCCACTACAGCTGAGCGGCCTCGTCCGGTCCATATGGACCACTCCGGAAACACCTGCATCGATATTTCAGATTTGTTCCCAATGGACTCTGGGAGCCGACAACAGAATATACTGAAAAGGATTATGTCCACCCGGATTTACGATCCCTTGATATATTGAAACTAAAACGTGAGAACTTTGGAGTCAACCCGTAATATTGGGCCATCGAGGGATTCCGACTTGCAAGCCCTGAACTGTTCGGATGACTTCTCAACAGACTCGTTTTCGGGGCATTTTGTTGGGATCAGAGCGGAGGCTGACTCCGCCCTCCCGCCTATCGAAGCCGGAGAATCGGCGCGTCAAGCGTGCGAGTACCTCAAGCACGGGAGACTGCTCCAACAATAGTGCGTCCCGTTCCGCTAGCAGCCTGAATTTTGATTCATGGCATAGGATTGACCTTCCACTTTATGTACGCGTATAAATGTTCCGAGCAGCGCAGAACTCAGAAGTTACCGACAGTACTTGGAAAAGTCCATCGAATTAGCGAATGGAGAGCTAACTACAAGATTCCTTGGTAAGTGCCTTCTGTGTTGTAACACGATTTTCGAGATCGAAGTTCACTCGATCGAACACTCAGCTTCATTGTGATGAACCAATCATCTTTCCGCCTCGTAGAATTTATGGATGATTTCGAGACTGAAATCATTCCAAACGATCATGCGGATAGGCTGGTGCGCCTTGTCAGGCTCACTGCCCATATAAGACTCCGGTTTGCAAGACCTGACTTCCTCGTCCGACCTGATCCTCGGAACGAAAGCGCTCCGCAAATTCTCACTGATATAATGATCTGCTTGAATAGGAGCTATACTCCCGTAGACTGCTCCAGGTATCGGATGTTCAGCTTCAATGTTCAAATCAGTTCGCTGGGAACATCTATTCGTGATTAATTGTAAGTAGAATTCGCTTGTAATGGACGCGTCGTCATTCCGTCCACAGACACCCGAGTGAGCATAGGGAGCTACCGGAGCAGTTCCACATCCCGATCCTTGAGGAGGCAGAAGAAAACCCAGAAATTAAAATCAGCGAGCCCAGGAATGAAGAATGAGCGCGTGGACCACGACGAGGACGGCTTTCCGAGGAAGCAGCGTATTCGCTCAATACGTTCTGAACACGATACACTCGAAGATGAGCTTAGCAATAGCTATCAAAAGCTCCTGTTGGCAGGGACATACAATCGGCTACAAGTGTTTTTCTTTCCCAAAAACCTCTATTTCCATTGTCCCCGCCGACCATGCATGAGGCACGCGGTCCACAAGAGTTCAGTCGAGTCGAAGATACGATCGCGAGTCGAGGACTCACGACCCTGGTCCTGAGAGAGGGAAAATAAGTCTGCAAAATAGATGCATTGGTGGTGTGAGGTTGTCAGAGTTTTGATCTTGCGTTGGGATCTCACGAGCTTGAATAGAAAACTCAGCCGACAGGTTCTTATATGATCAGCTTCCATCCGGGATCAACGCAATTGCATCCTCATCGCGACTGCGGTCGAATGCTTGGAACGTCAATGTTCCACCGCCGAGTTCCCTGTTCACGATCTGATATTCCCCTGTATACAAGGAGCTAATCCTGGCCTCATACAGGATCGAGCTTCGACAGTCGAGCGGCGCACTTCTTCATATCGGTCATACAGCAGAGATCATGGTTATCATCCTTCTCCGCTGATGAGGTTCACTTTCGTCAAATTTACTTTCCGTAACCTGTAATGGATCTTCCTGTAGGGTGACCGACGTTGCTCTAGGAATCGATCTCTCTCTGCCTTGTCTCGTGTTCAGAACCTATTCCTACTTCAGCAACAGGTCCAAGGGCCCTCCCCGCGTCCATCAAGGCCTTAGACCAGACACCAGCGCTCGTGTAGATGAGTACCTGTCTGGGACTCCCTCGATGGTTCCATCTGTTCCTGCTGCTGACACGTCAGGCTTCTGTCTGAGAAAAGTGGAAAACCGGCAGTTGGTTCCTGTGGGATTCACTCCCTTCGTTCAGGTGTGAAGACACACGCAGTCGACACAATGAAGAGTTGGCTACTTACGGTCCTGGGTATTTACGCCCTGGTCGCAGTCAGCCATGGCTTGTACTTCCATATTGCCGAAGGCGAAAGAAAATGCTTCATTGAAGAGGTTCCGGAAGAAACTCTCGTCGTCGGACATTACCGTTGTCAACTCCATGATCCGAACACCGGTGGCTTCATGCCTTCATCACCCGGCATTGGAATGCACGTTGAAGTCCGTGACCCTGAGGAGAAAATTATTCTGTCAAAAGTGAGTACATAGGTCATTTTTTGAAGACTACCCCGGAAAATACTGATAGTTAGTTCTGAGCGCTCGACTGAAGCTCATGCGTTTCCTCAAAGCAACAATTTTGAACTCTCCGTGAATTCCGAAGCAAAGAATGAGCTCGCATTCGGCGAGAACACAATCGTCACCGGTGCATCTCACACTCTGATGGCAATTCACCATCCAAGTGATCGATCCGATTTGTTTTCAGGTGTATTCCTCAGAGGGCAGGTTTTCATTCACGTCTCACTCTCCGGGGGAGCACTCCATCTGCCTTTACTCGAATTCGTCGAAATGGTTCTCCGGGAGCCAATTGAGGGTTCACTTGGACCTGCAGGTGGGAGAGCATGCGATCGACTACGCATCAATCGCTCAGAAAGAGAAGCTCTCGGATCTTCAGGTGCGCGTTCGTCAGCTGTTGCTGCAAACGGAACAAATCGCAAAGGAACAAAATTATCAAAGATACCGAGAGGAACGTTTTCGACAAACTTCGGAATCAACCAACTCCCGAGTTCTCTACTGGGCTTTCGCCCAATTCATCTTGCTAGTTGGAATGGGTGTCTGGCAGATGAGACATCTCAAAGGCTTCTTTGAGGCCAAAAAACTTGTATGAGCGCACATGAAAAACTCGGGATAATGTTGTCACGGGGACGAGTTTGAGTGATAGTGAAAATGCTGATGTGTATGCAATATCCTAGGGACGTTCATGTATGTAAACGCTGTCAAATGGAATTAAGTAACAAACATCCAGAGTATTTGGGACCGAATGTTCTTCTCATAGGGATCCCGAAGTCGATACCCCATGTGCCTGAAGGGGTTTATCAGTGTTAAGTGTCCAATGTTGACGAAATTCGAAATTTCATCGAAAATTTTCTTGAGAAAACATCGACAAAGATATATCTCGGATGTACGCGTACGGGATTGAGTCAGATTCTGATTTCCCGTGAAGAATAAAACGTGTTTTTACAAGTGAATGATGTTTGAATGACGCCCTGTGTGCACTCTATCGGCATCTTCATTCCACAGCCTGCTACCTTGCATCGTGCTCAGCTTTTCAAACAGAGAACCGGTTCACCCCCTGTGGGCAACGGAGGTCCACGCAGGAACACGCTTTGACTACGGCATGACCCAGAGCCCGCGATTGTTGGACGACCTCAATCCTCGGAAATCGTCACTCAATGGCCCGACGCCCGAAGTGGCTTCTCGATGGAATGTTGTACACCCGAAGGATTCCATTCCTCCCCCAAGTGTCTCAAGGGAGATATTGGAGGAACATGAACGTTCGCCTGATAAATCTCGTTGTGCCGCAGTCCAATCATTCATGTTGGGAATCTTTTGTCACCGCCAGGAAGAGTGGACCCACGACCGCATGTGTCAGAGCTTACCGAGAGCGTACTTCCACTCCACTATGGAGGTCGGAGTCCATAAGATCAGTCTAGACCTCTCATACGTGAAATGGGAGGTTGAAAATGGAATGATCGATATGTATCCATCTATACACAGAGGTCCAGCCGTGCGAAATAACGGCGAGCCCCATCTGATTCCAATCGAAGCACCATTCTCCAGGCGCCGGCACTAATGCGGCATCAGCCCTATCCGTTGTGCGGCTAACCCAGAGTACCAAGGAGGACAAGGTAAGCGAGAGGAATTTTTGGAGAGGATAGGTGTCAGTACAGCACCGTGTGTATCTCAATTGGCAAAGCAATCTAACACTGGCCAAAGTAGCTCATCTCATACCAACTACGGAATACCTGTATGATTCATTGAAGTTTCGGTCTGTGTTATCGCGTCGTTCGCTCCTCAATCGATATTTAACGTTCTCTTCTTCCCTCAACGATGACCACTAACGGAGTAGAGCGAGACCGACGAGTGGCCGCGCGAGCGGGATGCATCGAAATGCGTTCATCCACGGGGACTGGAGCCGGATTGCCTGAACTCTGCTTGGCGCTCCTTGGCGCTTGTTTATGTCGTGGGTCGGCCTTCCCGCCGGTAGACAAAAGTCTGAACGTCTGCAGGGCGGACTGGAGAAGCCGGGTACCCTGAGCAAGCCATTTGAAAATCTCTGTGACTGACGCGGGTCATCAATCCTTGAAGGATCTGTCACCTCGTTCACAGTTAGATCCCGACGTGACGAGCGCCACACAAAGCATGGTGAAAGCGGTTTCGGAAGCGAAGGTCCTGGTGGTCGGCGCCGGTGGCATAGGATGCGAACTCCTGAAAAATCTAGTTTTGTGCGGCTTCCGTGATCTAGAAGTGGTCAGTATAATCGTTTTCCACCTGCCTCATACCGCGAATGGCATCCATGTGTGAACAACCTCGCTCCCCAGGCCCGCCAGTGGATTGTCATCGTCTGTCTGTTCCCTCAGAGAAGCAAGAGCATGGTGGAGCCGGCAAAAGAGGCATGGCAGTCGAAGACGTTTCCTGTACTTTGTCGTCCAGCATTCGGACTCAGTTGATTTGGTTGAATTACAGATCGATCTCGACACAATCGACTTCAGCAACCTCAATCGACAGTTCTTGTTCAGGAAGGAGCACATTGGAAAGTCGAAAGCACTTGTAGCTAAAGAAAGTGTGCTCGAGTTCTGCCCTGATGCAAAAATCACCGCTCTACATGACACTGTGATCAAGTGAGTGTGAAACGAAGGAGAAGCCTTGTCGGGTTCTCATAGAATTCCTCGGCTAAGCGGGCTGTCTGTGCTCCCAAGTCATTCGCGCAAACCGTTTCGAAGAGCTGAATATTTTTGGAAACAATCATCCCCTTTGAGTTTGCCAGCGCGAATCGATGCTGGAAACCCTCTGAAATGTTCGAATATAAAAGCCCAATTTTTCTCGTTGCAGGCCAGAGTACAGCCGGGAGTACTTCGCGAAATTTGACATCGTTCTGAACGCGCTAGACAATCGGTTAGCTCGGAATCACGTGAATCGGTTATGTCTCGCAGCCAACGTCCCTCTGGTGGAGAGTGGGACTCAAGGGTACCTCGGTCAGGTGAGTTCTGATTCTGGAACCAGGGTTGGGCACTTTCTTGATCATGATTGTGAACACCGTATGGAGAAAAGAATGGGGAAATTTCGCATGGACGGCATCGTGCTCCGCCAACCTCCAGACTACGTATGCTATGTCTTCGATATTTTTCGGGTTCCGACATGTCGACACGCGATCTCAGTGATAATCAATCCAAGAATATGATCAAGTCCAGTCCGTGACTATCCTCATAATCATGTACCGCATTCATAATCGTGGCTGCGGCTGTGCTCATAATCCTGGTCATGAGTGGGCCTCGTGCCCTTCCAGCCAAGGGATGCTGACGATTCTCACTTGATATTTCCCGCCTTCAGGTCATGCCCATTCTCAAAGGGCAATCAGAGTGCTACGAGTGCAGACCGAAGGCTGCAGAAAAGACCTTCGCCGGTTGTACGATTCGAAACACTCCATCGGAACCAATCCATTGCATCGTCTGGGCAAAGCATCTGTTCAACCAGCTTTTCGGCCTCTCGGACGCTGACGAAGAGGTGAGCCAATAAATTTTCCGTTGGAAGAATCAAGCTGGGTTTTTGAGTTGTCGCTGATTGATCTGGAGGACCTCGGTCGCTCCTTCAAGATTCCCTTCCTGTGATCCCTCGTGTGAACAGAAGCGTTAAGGAAGAAAGGACTCATTTCTCCTCGCCTTCACTGACTTCTGTACTTCATCCGTAGGTTTCCCCTGACTCTACGGATCCCGAACTAGGGGGAAAAATTGATGCAGAGAAAATCATGGACAACGACAAAGGCGATGGCAACGTCGCTAGAATCTCGACCCGTCAATGGGCCGCAGATTGCGACTACAACGTTGAAAAAGTGTTCAACAAACTCTACCACGACGACATAAATTATCTGAGAGACATGAGTGACCTTTGGGAGAAGCGTCGCGCACCGGAATCGATCCTTTACTCCACAGAAGATGTCAAGGGTTGGGTCGAGCCAACTGGCATGCGGGACCAGCGCCTGTGGGACTTGACAGAATGCATGAAAGTTTTCCAAGACAGCGTGAATACTCTGAAGGAGAGGTGAGCTCCCCAAATAATTGCTAGCATGATTTCTCTCGGGAGCTTTCCGCCATGGCCTTCTAGAGGAGGTTGTCATCTCATAATGAAGTAATGAAAAGGGATCGTTGACGCTTTCAGGTATAAAGCGCTGGCTGAAGGAGATTATCTCACCTGGGACAAGGATGACGACGCCAGCTTGGATTTCGTCACGTCTTGTGCCAATGTGCGCATGAAATGCTTCAACATTCCTATGAAGACGCAGTTCGAAGTCAAATCGATGGCGGGAAATATCATTCCGGCGATCGCGACCACGAATGCCGTGATTTCTGGTCTTATTGTTCTTCAGGCGCTGAAGATCCTCAAGTGCGTTTGATGGAGATGAGCTGTTACCGACTGGGGCGCTCATCAAAGCCGCTCATATTATATATCTTGAGATTTGCCGTCACCATTTGCAGGGGTGGCCCGGATGCGTGATCCGTATAACAAATCCCCATTTTTCAGAGGACAACTCGACAAATGCAAATCCGTGTACTTGAGCCGACACCACCATCCAGAAAGTCATCAAGTCATCCGATCATCGACCATGGAGCAACCGAATCCAAAGTGCTATTCTTGTTCTGAAAAACATGAAATCTTCGTCGTCCTGAACACAAAAACCACCACGATGAGAGCATTCCGCGACAAGCTGCTCAAGGTACCATAATATCGGCCGTCCTTCAAACCTATGAGTAGGGGAACCAAAAGAGACATTGAACATTTCCTCGGAAGCCTCTAATATGTCTCAACCGTTGTGTCCTTTCAGGATATCCTGAATATGTCAGCTCCGGACGTCACGATAGATGGCACTGGTAAATTGGTGATCTCGTCCGAGGATGGAGAAACCGATGACCTTGAAGAAAAAACTTTGGATGAACTTGGGATGGTTCACTGCGCTCGACTGAGCTGCGACGATTTCCTCCAAAACTTCAACGTCGTGAGTATGATTCGTAGCTCGCTGAATGCTTCGTATGATATGTCTTTCGATCAATCAGAGCGAAGGGCTAGCAATAAAAATTCACGCCATATTATATCTCAAACAGCTCATCAACCTTGTACATACGGAAGAAAAACTTAAAGACGGAGCAGAGTTCGAAGTTCGCGGTGAGCTTCCCAAACCCAGCGAAGAAGAGTCCATGGAAACCAATGGAAAGGACTCCGAAACACCGTCGTGTTCAAAGTCTTCGGATGATGTCACGGTGATCGAAGATGACGGTAGGTGACAATGGAACAAAATCATAGTTTTCGAGATATAATGGCGCACGAAGGTGGCCGTCAGTAACTTGAAGTGCTATCAAATACGAGTATCAAGGAAGCAGTATGAGATCACAGCACATAATCGAACTGCAAGAAACGTTGTTTCTGGTTTCAGATTTGATTGTGATTGAACCGGACGCCGATGAAGTAGAGGAAGTAAGCCCACCTCCCCAAAAGAAACAGAAACGCGAATGAGCACTAATCGAGGCTGATCCCCCAAAGCTTTTTACGCAAACCAAATCACCGAGAACTCTTTCCACCAGAGGGTGGCATTTCATGGCGCGAGCAGACGTGCTTCCAACAAGGACACCAGAGTAACAGGTCAATTTTCCTCCCATCCTGTTGATAGAATGGATGATCGAGTATCGATGTCGGAAGAACCATCATCGTGCTCAATGCGGACCTGAAGATCTTAAGATTCAAAGAGACCTATAATTCGTTTGGATGTGCAGAATTATCTTCCATGTTGAGCGCGGTGTTGAAAGTGTATGTGAAGAACAGCAAGTCGGTCGGTCCTTGCAATCATAGACATGCCTAACGTAATGATCATAACTCGGCCCGGGCTGAACATGCTGGATAAGTGAACCTGCGGCCGATCGTAAGAAACCTCCCATGAAAACTGGTTTTGGATACAAAAATAAACGTTTTACTCAAGTATCGTGATTCACTTTATCAATTCGAGGGCAAATGCATTCCAATCTTCCGACAAAGGGAATTTCCAGATCTTCGACAATGAATACGTGTGAACCAGACCCTCCAAGCCTGGGAAACTATTTATCAGCGAGTCTCGATGATGTTTGCGCTCGATGTTTGCCTCACCTCAGGTTTCACTGTATACGCCTATTCGAACCGCTGCTCATGGTGCTATGGCAGTGATTCTCAACCGGGGGCAAGTGCCCACTTTTGGGGGCATGGAGAGTTATTCGGCGGGCATAGCGAGATTCAGAGTATTTCAAAGTGGAACCGGGTCTCCTAGTGCTCCCGCAAATGGTTGTGCTGTAGATGTACGGATTGGAAGGTTGGTCGCGCTCGGCTACTTGAAGCTGGTTTTCTACTGGCGACAAAAGGGAGCAGGCTCGACATCACCACAAGGGGTGGCCTGAGATGATCGCTGACGTAAATCTAACCTAGAATCCTCGATTTGTGCAAACGAAAACAGGCTCAACTGTCACATTAGCGCTGGTCTCACCCTGAGATGTGGTGATCAACGGTTTACGTAGTTTAGGAACGGGGTGTACTAAATGAGTGATTGTGTAATTTCTCCGCAGTTAATTCCATCGATGGGGAGCGGGGAGGGCATGAGAATATTTCAGGCCTGTGACGGGGGTACGGCCCAAAAAAGGTAGAGAAACACTGTACTATGCTCTCCAGGGGTAAACTGATCAACAGACAGAAATCCGTGGTTGCTTCGGAATCCCAGAGGGGTCCAAAGCGTAGGACGCAGGACTGTTCGGGAAAGAAAGTCCAGCGGTAGTCGTCGAATGTGGCTGCGAGCTATATTCGCGCCAGCAAGACTACGTATCTCAAATCCCCGATATGTTGAGAGCTTAAGTCTCGCCCTTTTCGAGGTACGGTGCTCCCGTTCGAACGCGGCCCATGTTTTTCGTCCTTTCTGTTGTCGTGTCACGTCCCAGACTCAATCAACGCAGTTCAATTACTGAGGAAGGACACGTTACCTCACAACGCACAACGACGACCTTGTGCGAACATCGGTTTCTGCGTTTTCACTTCGTGAGAGTCGTTTCAGAGGCTTTCTGAGGAGAGCCAAAATTAGTCCATTTTTCGTGGTGAGACTCCCTATATCAATTGCTATGACACAGTCTTGTGTCGAAGGATCCCAGGATCACGATACTCCAAAAGACGGTATCGCTTGTGGCAGGAAGGTCATGTAGGGAGAATGAAGTAGTCACGGGCGCGACTGAAGTTTTGTGGATATTCGTGATTGCGGTGGGAATGCACATCGTGTTGAGTCCCTGTATCTCGCTGAGAGTCCATTAAGGCTTATCTCTCAATCAGTCGTTGCCTAAAATATGGTGTTTGCCATATGATCGAGCCCCGCGATTGAACTGAATCGAGAAGTTTTTCAAGCAAACATTCCCCCCGAGCGGTAGAATGAGACGACCGACGTATGTGAACTTTCCGCGACTCCAGTGCGGTGATGAGAGCGTATCCACGTACTTT
This sequence comes from Neoseiulus californicus, assembly GCA_028455905.1. Classification (NCBI taxonomy): domain Eukaryota; kingdom Metazoa; phylum Arthropoda; class Arachnida; order Mesostigmata; family Phytoseiidae; genus Neoseiulus; species Neoseiulus californicus. The sequence goes on from JAMQGS010000007.1 coordinate 2,707,314, forward strand.
AAGCTGCAACTTTTTCGGCCCCTCCGTGTTTCGTCCGTCTTGGTCAATTCTTGTCCGATCTTTTTTTTTGATCGAAAGCTCTAAGCAAGACGCATCTTTCCGTTTTTTATTTTTTGGAATCGGTTGAGAATTGCGAACTCCAGAGCCGGTCAAAGGTAACCCATTTCTTCCTCACTTCCCCCGGAAAGAACCGTTTGCCAAATGGTCAATTCTCAACCGATTTCAAAAAATAAAAAACGAAAAGAGTCCTCTCTTACCCAGCAACAAAACGCGCAGATCGAGAATCGGTTGCGAATTGGAGGAATAACAGCAAGTTCGAAAGACCCCAAAGTTGAATCCGTCTGAGCCCCGTTCCATGCAGGATCTTCATGAATCTCCAGGGGACACGGGATCAGCGTAGGGTGATTTTTCAGTGGAAAAAAAGTCATCAGATCGCCCGGCAGCTTGATTTTCGGATTTCTCAGCTGATAAAAAAAGAAACTCTGCCATTGGAGAGTTCCCGAGTCGGTTCCCCTGGAGATTCACGAAGAGCTCGCATGGAACGGGGCTCAGACGGAACTTTCGAACTTGCTCTTATTCCTCCAATTCGCAACCCATTCTCGATCTGCCGCGCGCTTTTTGTTGCTGGGTAAGAGAGGATTCTTTTCGTTTTTTATCCTTTGAAATCGGTTGAGAATTGACCATTGGCGAACGGTTCTTTCCGGGGGAAGTGAGGAAGAAATGGGTTACCTTTGACCGGCTCTGGAGTTCGCAATTCTCAACCGATTCCAAAAAATTGAAAAGATGCGTCTTGCTTAGAGCTTCCGATCAAAAAAAAGATCGCCGCGATCGGACAAGAATTGACCGAGTAACGGACGAAACACGGAGGGGCCGAAAATGTTGCAGCTCAAAGTACACACCCTGTATATACCCACATTCGTGTAGGGCAGTGGTCACCAGCTTTTCAGTCCCGCGTACCCCCTCGGTCGCGTCCTGGCCTTCGGCGAACCCCCAAATAAGAGATTGTTTTTCCTACTTTGTTCACATCTGGGCTCCAAGGAACGTTGGAAATTTTCAATATGCGTTGTCACCGATCGAAAAATATTTGTCATTTCGAGCCACGAGACGCAATATGCTGGACTACGGTACTTGGCCTCGCCCATCAGATATTCTCTCGCGTCCCCCAGGAATCGTTCCGCGTAACCCTGGGGGTCGGAGCACCCCAGTTTGGGAACCACTGGTGTGGGGCATTCGACCGTCTCCTCATACACGCTACAGTTTTGACACGTGTATTTGAGGTCAGGTGTGAAGCGTGCTCTGTAGGTTCTTGTGTGCAAGGCTCCTGCTCTTGCTAACGCTGACAGCGCACCGTCTCGCTACGCCTCTGGAAGTAAATCGCATCTCTCGTCTTCGAGGCTACTGTCAACTTTTCGTCGTTGACGAGCCCCAACTTGGGATTATCGTCCGCGATTGATGACTGTTACACTGCAAAGGTCTTGGCCCGGTCATTCTCGAGCCTAGAATCGATCCATGCAGTAGATCACCCGGTTCCTCATCCCAACCCGAATCCGACGGCTCATTTGTTCCGCGGATCTTCTGTTCCGTAGGTGAATTCGCCGTACACCTTGCCTCGAACCTCCCGCGGAGAACCCCCGAGGAAGAGGAAGAGGCTGGCGGGTTGGGACGAGCGGTAGCACGCCAGCGCGACCGCTGTAACTCGTCCCCTTTCCCGCTAACAATGCGTTCATGCCTTCAAGTGCGGACTTGAGGCGTACTCCCAACAGGACAGCAACCAAAGACAGGGAAGGAGGCATCCACGTTTCTCGAAGGGCGGAAGGTTTTGAACGGCCGTTCGTGGAAAAGACAAAGGAGCGGTGTCCGAAGCTGTGCGCTCCACAACACTCGCAGGAACGATTGCCTGAATACAGGTCCTAATTGAAGGCTATGCTTGCTCGCTGCGAGCGAACCCGTCGACCGGTAGCGCTGATGACGATGATTTATGCTAAAAATGAACGGACGAAGTGTTCCTCATCGAGAGCCCTCCGTTCCTCCCGTCCTACAAGGACGGATGGCCAGAGCTGCCGGAGAATATGTCCAAATCGTGGGGGGGGGGGTGGTCCGCCCCGGGCGGCACTCTCTGGAAAGAGTCCAGGGGCGGCAATTTCCGTCACCCGTAAAAGTTTGGAAGAGTGGCACTGATGACAAGTACTCACGCGCGCATAGGGCTGCGGCTTGTAGGTTTGCGCGCTGAGAGGACAGCTTGTGTATCTGTTTTATGCCTCACTCGGACCTCTCGAGTAGACTTGCGTGAATAACGGCCCGTGAACGCCGCCGCCGTGAACGCTGACCCGTGGACGTAGGTCACGGCACTGAACGCCGTGAATCCGCCGCGAATGAACGGGTGCCGTGAATCCGAAGAATTAGGGTTGATATTGGGAGTGATTCCGAAGTCGGTCTGACCATACTTTTCGGGGCCTATGCGAGAAATTTCCGGGTCGTTCGACCGGACTCTTTGGTGTTTATGGGAGAAAGTTCCGGGTCGGTCTGACCATACTTCTTGAAGTCTATGGTAGAAAACTCCGGGTTGATCTGACTGTACTTTTTGAAGTACAGTCGACTCCGCTTAATCGGGACGCATCGGGGAACATCGTTTCGGCTCGATTAAGCGGTCGCCCCGATAAAGCGATCGCTCGAAAAAACATGGTCTGGGTGACCGATCAAGAGCCTGGAAGGACGAAATTCTGCGTCTTTCTCGCATGCGAAGGAACGACTGGAAGAAAAATAATTGACACAGCTTCATATGACTAGAACTGTATCTATCTTAGCGTTCGCGTAGAGAACGTCAAAGTGTTCAGACATTGGACGCAGGAAGCGACACCGCGACGCGCTTTGAAAACATTCTCGATAGATTCCGGCGCACTGAACAAGAAATTAATCCAGAAACAGTCGCCGAAAAGCCGCTTTTCGAGAATATTTTCATCTTTTGGGATCCGGAAAATCCCTATCAAGCGGAGTGAAAACCCGATTAACCGGGGCGTTTTCCATTGGAATATTCGGTAATCCCGCTTTTGGCCCTAATCAGCGGTCGCCCCGATTATCCGGAGCCCATATTAAGCGGAGGCGACTGTATATGGGAGAAATTTTCGTGTCGGTCTGACCTTCCTTTTTGAAGTCCGTCGGAGAAATTTCCGGGTCAGTCAGACCATACTCTTTGGTGTCTATGGGTCGGGTCGGTCTGATCATATCCTTCAGAGCCTAGAGGAGTTATTCCGGGGTCGGTCCATCCTCCGCCATGTAGCGACAAGTGTCCGGCGACTGAACTACGGCGACGAGGTGTTCCACAACGAAACGGCAGCGGCGAAAAGTCGCAGACCCGTTTCAGAACGCTAGGAAGAGCGTGGGGAACCCAACACCGCGCGATGTCGGGCAGCTAGAAAGGGTCTTGATTCCCGGCGACTCGGCGCTTCCGCATCTGATTTTTTCCGAGTTGCCCATGATGTCAATCTCAGTAACCTTCGTTAAGGATTTTTCTTTGGATATTTGTGGGATATTTCCAACACTCATTTTCGAAACACGTCATATTCAGAGGACCTCCCAGCCCCCACCATCCCCAGAGGGCTCACTGATTTCGGAGATTGATTGCATCGTGCTCTCACGTTCTTCGGGACACACGCTCGCACCGGGATGCTGAGAATACGAATAACCGGCGATCGCAGGTTTCGGTGTTGCGTATCCCGCCGCGCCCGCGTATCCAGAACTGAATTTCCGTTCCTGTCCATTTCTTGCGCACCAGACTTATGCGGGATGCCCTCTTGCAAGACCCATCTTCGAGGTTTACGGGTCGAAAACACCCTCGAAACCCTTGGAACCTGCCTATTTTGCCTCCAAAACTATATCCCAGAACCTATGAAGATGGCCAGAACTACAGTTTTGCACCACACCATGCCGGGATTCCTTCCGCGCGACCCATCGTCTAGGTTTACGGGGCAAACAACATCCCCAGAACCCCCATTTGGACGGATCCATAGAAATTGATCAAGATGTTCATGATGCGCAGATGTTAATCGGATGAGCGGCGAGATCAGAGGGCCATTCAAGACGAAGTTAGTGAAGTCGATGGAGGCTACGCGGCCGATCCAGACATCCTCTCTCGGCTAACTTGAGTCAATCAAACATTGCTGCGGAGGGTTCGCCTTATACTCGGATTAAACGACAGCGATCTCCTCGGAAATACCCAGGAATTTGGTCAGTATTGCGCGGAGACCGCGCAGCTTCATGTGATGGAGTATAACCGGTATTATGAGCTAGATGCTCTGCACCGTCTCCTGATGCATAGCCAAGGGATCTCCGGGAAGCTTCGCTGCAGATTGGTACTCTGGGCGAAGAGCCACAGGAAGCCAGCAATAGGAGTTACGAAGAAAACCCATTGCACCATCCGCGCAAACACGACTAAGCGGCGACCAACACCGATGTGTTTGGCCTCCGTAGACCTCTACATGGATAGTCAACGCGTGGAATCGAAAAAGGAGAATGTGGGCCCGCGAGACGATGTGACGGCTCTCCTCTATCTCAATGGACAGGTTCTGTCTAACAACAGGAATAGATGTATCCGGAGCTTGTTTCACCAGAACACGTGTATAGCTATTCATTTGAGAGATCAGATTTTCACAACTCCGTCACAAAATCTTATATCAAGTATCAAACATCCGCAAATCCTGCACCGTGAACCTCGGGAGTGAAGGGAGTGAACCTCGCGGAAGAAATCCCGGCATGGTGTTGGCTTCGGATGAGGACGGACACAGAAAAAAAGTTCTGCCATCCTCCATAGGTTTTAGGATATGGTTTTTCTAGTAAACTAACCGGGAACCGAGGGTTTTGATGGTGTTCCCGACTCGTAAACCTCGGAAATGGGACTCGCATGAGAAAGCCCCGACTGAGCGTGGTGTGCCAGAGATGGACGGACACGAAAATTACAGTGGTTTTTACACATGGTTTTCAGAGTCAATTGGCCTGAAAACGAGGGAGTACTTTCAAGTCGTCATCACGCGTTGCGTCATGGAGGTACAGTCACGAGCCAACAGTTCTGATCGTACTGGGGTGCTTGCTCCGGAAAATCTTATTTGTCCCCCGGCCTGACCTATTGTGCGGCGCCTCCCGCACCTCGTTGTGGAGAGCTGTCAGAGGGATCAGGTAGATACCGGGCACATCGGATTAGAGTTGTTACAGCGTCTCAGATTCGGAGGTTCCGCTGGGTGTTTCAAGTTTTCTGTTTCACGTGGATATTGGCCACAAATTTCATCGCTATCCAGAGAGACTGCCGATGAACTCGCGAGATTCGACCCATGGTTAAACAAGGGAAGATGAACAGATCCCAAAGAGTTACACAGCCGCAAATGTAACATAACCACATTAGCTACTGGTTGCCCCAGCTCAAGGCGCCTCTGCGGCGTGTTGAGGAGTGCGGTGACCAAGTCGAACAGTATCGGTGACGCAGTCTCTGCGACGCGGTGTTTGTCTGAATTCAGACAATATTAGGGTTTGGGTTACCTATATCCTTGAATATGTGCTTTTCGGCCCGGCTGCCGCACTGCACGACGCGCCGCAAAGGCGCCTAGAGCTGCGGCAGCCGGTAGCTGAACTGATAAACTGTCTGAATTCAAACAAACACCGCGTCGCGGAGACTGCATCGCTTTTCCGTTTCTTTTCGTTTTAGGGGGCGGCTGCATGCTCTCCCACTCTTCACCGAGAGCCAAAGGAAGACGTCGCTTCAGAGAGAAGAGAACACACACTGACTGACGTATGTCAGTGAAAGTCGCCACAGAGCCTCTGGCGTGCTCAGAAAGACGATCCGGGCTCCGCATCGACGGACTTCAATTGAGAAACATCTTTTCCTTGTATGATCGGCAACAGCAACGACCAGGCTGCGTGGTGTAGGTAACAGCACCATCTTCCGCGCGGCGAGCAGGTTGTGTCTTGGGGCGTGCGCCAGAATTTACCATTTCTACCCTTCGGTTATCTCCGGTAAGTTGTCGCCCCTCCTTTTCAGCTTTGTGATTCCCTTCACTTCTATGGTCATCGCCAGCGAGCCACCTTCCCCACCTGCCTCTACAGGTGCGGCACACCACGTCTCCACGTGTCTCCACCGGCTTTCTTGTCGTTGACTCCAACGTCCTCCTACCTCGGGTGTCCCCGATGTCCCCGATGTCTTTGGGAACTCGATGCCAAGCACCTGCTAGACAGCATTGATGCTGCCGTCTCTGACGAGATGCCGAGCGAATACCTCTTTTGTCTCGATGCTATGCTCTCCGCAGCGGTTTTAAACCAAGGTTTCGAAACCGCAGAGACCACAGAAATTCAGCGGTTTCTGACCGCCGAGAACAGCAAACGGCATTTCCCAGACGCGAATTACTCACCATGATAGATTTCGCGACGTAGATGACGTCTGAAATTCTACAGTCTCCGACCGAAACGGCCTCCGAATTTTTTTCGTTCAGAGTCCATTCCTTGTGCCGCTCGTCCGGAGAACCAAATCGGTTTGTTCCTTGGTTGCTCCTTTGGTTAGTGTGGACGTGGAGCAATTGTTTTCGCTGTGCAAAAACTTGCTCCCCGATTGAGGGCATGGTATGACTGCAGAGATCAAGATACGTAACCTGATTTCCATGTGTAACAGGGATGAGCCGAACAACATTGAGAACACGATACGTTTTGATATCCCTGAAGTCGTTTCCTTTCGTTCTTTCACTGATTCCAGGAGCTCAATTCCTATACCTTTTCGGCTTTTTCAGCGTGTATTCGCCTGCTTACCTTCCTTTCATTTTCTCGGTGCCTGAACATCCAATCTCTATTTATGATACACTACACCGCCGTTGTGACCCCCCATCATTTCCCTTCTCACGACTATTCTCTTCTGTAGAGCTACGCCGATGGACGGCCTTGACCCGGATTCCCCGATCGAAGTCTCGGACGAAGAGGAGATCGACGATGTTCTCAACACCAGTCCCACTGAGGCCTTGGCAGACACCCTACTAGCGATCGTCGAAGACCTTCTCGGACGTGCCAACGCACCGTCTCCGCACCCGGGAGTTGTTGCCGACTTATCGCGTCTTTTCAACATGAAGACGATTGACAGGGAGGAGATCACCGAGGAGCTGAAGCTCGCCTACCCGGAACCCACTGAGCTGCGATTTCTCTCGCCAGAACCCTTGAGCAATGCCGAAGCCCATCTGAGAGCAAGCAAATCCTCCTTTGACCTGAAGGCTGACGCGGCCCTCGTCAAGGTAGCCGACATGCTCGCCCTCACCGCCCGCCCGCTTGCCGATGCGATGTCGTACGTCGCGGAGACGCGGACGGCACTCGATCCAAAAATCCTCGTTGACCGACTCGCCGACGTGGCGAAACTGCTGATCTTCAGCGCAAAGCTCACAGAGACTGTCCGGGTGGAATTCGCATGCCGCGCTCCAGAGCTGCCCGCTTTTGCCGCGGGACCCGAAAGGGGGCTTTCGCTCCGAGGTCATAGCTTTGCCGAAAACGTCGAGCTCTTCCGCAAAGACGAGGAAACGCTGGTAGGAGAGAAGCCGTCTGCCTCCGGGCACCGACGACAAGCTCTCAGTCCGTACAACCGCAACACCGATCCGGCTCCATCGCACCAGGCCGCTCGGCGACAGCCACACACCAACTCTGCCTGGGAGCCCCTAAATACCTCGCGACCTCCTACAAGCCAAGCCTCTGCCACAATGACCTCGCAAGCCAGCTCCGAAAACCAGCAGAACCCGCAAGCAGTTACGAATTGTAGGAAAATTCCGGTTCGTTGTTCTCGCTCGCACGGCAGATGGTCCAGGGGAAGAGGACGGGTTCGTGTTGGTTAACGTAGTACAGTAGTTTGGCTACCGCCAGGCTCTCTTCATTCTGAACACTCGAGTTGGTCGGATACAATGTTTCACTTCCCACGGCAACACATTTCGTTCGGTTCTGGCGCAATGACCCGGACCCTATCACTAGTTACGCGGTTGCTGTTAGTCATCTAGAAAGTGTCCGTGCTGTACAGTTGACGTCAAAGCAAAACCAATGATATAATAATACTGTTCACTATTTCGAAGTCCTCTCTTTTTGTTTTGGTGTCACTCCTAATCTTCAACAATGTCCTGGACAGTCTGTTGATACGGGCGATCCTCATCCAATACTATTCCAAACTGATTTCGCGATCTGATTCTTCTGAGCGTTTTCCTGAAGACAAAGCTGGCGGTTACCGGAACGAAACATCTCCAGCTCACGCTAACTAGGATGCGGGCAAGAGAGCGTCTTTCGCAAAGTCGCAAATCGCCTCCAACTTGCTCATCCGGCTCGGAGGGGCCTTGCAAATGCAGCAAACAGCCGTCGAGCACACATAGCATAAGACCCGCATCAACTACCCCGTCTATCAACGTCAAATGAGCGAATGTTTCATTCCGAACAGCTTCCCGGAGATCGAAATCTCCGGCTGAAGCATCTCAGCGATCTTGTCCTTGGTCTCCTCAGCCTCCGTACGAATCACAGCTACGGTTTCCTTCATGAAATCGATCATGAGCGGTCTACAAAGCCGCGTTGAGCAGGGCCTGGGGTTCTTCCATGCAATATCACCGGACTCACCACCGATCATCAATGGCACCACAGAGGTTGGGAAAAGATTCGTATCGGAAACTAAGTCGTCTGAAAATGCCTGTTGATGATATCTGTGACTCGCATTCCCATCACATCCCTACTTCGACGTCAACGTAAGCTCAGTCGGCGGCTCGCAGAGATCAGAAACCGACGTTGATTGCAGGAGGAGGCTGGTAATGCGATCCAACAGATCTTGCAGCAAGCCTCGACACTTTTCGAATTATCTTCTGCGAAGGCCAGCTTGTACAGCGGGAGAACTTGACCAACCGGCGACCGCCGGGACCGGTTCTAAGTTTGAGAATACCATCCCCATTCTTCAACCACCCTGCAAAATTCTAACCGAATTTTCGCCTGGAAAGCGTCGTTCACGGTAGAAGAAGACAAGGAGCAATCAGGGGTCATAATGCGACCCGCACAGCTTTCAGCCAAGGAATTGGTCGCAGCCAGCGCATCGAAGGAGATGCGTCCAAAACTCTTGGTGTTCCGTGGAATATCAGACAAGACCGCTCTGAGCGTGTGGCTCGCGCAATTCAAGCTCCTCGTCGATTCTCGTGGAAACTTCGAGCGAGTCATGCTCCTCCGAAAAAATGCGTCCGGAGTAGACAATTATGTCCGAAGTTTGGAGATCAATCACCCAACTTCAAGGTTCGGGAATTCGGATGTTCAGGAGGTAAATTCGTATGCGAATCTCCGATCTAAAAATCATTCCCGTAAATGAAAAGAACAATGCGAGCACCTGATTCTTGCTCAGCTTCGTTGACACAGCACGGCCTGCGGTCCCTCTCAGATACGGCAACGAAGTACGGGTAGCACCAACCCATGGACGGCGTGGAAGGCGAGCTTCTTACAAGCTTACATCACGGACGGCTTGCGAGATGTGGATGCGGCGATGAAGTATGAATTCGAGGAAGATCGAGGTAAAGTCTCAGAGTACCTCTCCAAGGAGCAAGGCTTGCTTTTGAGGGCCAATCCCATGATGATGGACCGCTCTCTGATGTATGCCGTTACGAATCAGCAATGAGAGCAATGGCAACTCATGTGAATGTTCAATGAAGAGAGATGCATGTCGGCTCCGGGAACGTCACGGAGAACAGCACAACCAGTCGATAGCACGCTCCCCGCCAAGGAGCGCTCAGAAACAGTCGCTCCGTTGGAACCCGGTCCGGCCGCAATACTACGCCGCTGAAATCCGGTCTCTTCAATCCCTAACGCTCAACGCGGTCCAGCCGCAACACATGCAGTGTTGTTGGGTCTACCCTTCTAATTGCTTGAACAGTAAAAGCTTTCACGTCCGGCTATGAGAGCCTGGCGAGGTTCATCAATGAATGGTTTCGAGACCACGCTCGGATCCATGGCAGGACCCATTTTCGTAGAAGACGGTGTGGCCTTCGTCAGCCCACCGCGATACGAAGTGGCAGTCGCCAAAGACGACACGATTCGTTGTTTTTGCTGGTTCCCTTCGCACAAAACCGAAACGCCTGTTCTCCCCAACAACAAATCCGGGAAGAAGACGACCTAAAGGGCAGAAAGCGCCAACTGCGGGAAGAGCTTATCGAGAAAGGGCCAATCCAGTCGAAACGCCCATATAAGTCATCGCATTTCCCGAGGGCACCGATTGAGCTCACGCTTGAGGCCGTTCTCAGATGTTTTCAGATTCAAACGGCAAGTGCGCATCGCTCTGAGGACGTGGAATCCTCCTGATATGATCCAGCGGCTCGACGAATACTTATTTAGAGAGACATGCTCTCGTTCCGCAGCGAGGGCTTCAAAGAAAGCGGATCGCTCCCGGCCAAGCAATGGCCCCTCCACAAGTAAGCGACTAGATAGAATAGAGCAGATGCCTGAATCACATGACAATCACAATCCTCCAAGGGGTTTCCTGCACTCATTGCGGCCGGGAAGTTCTCCGGCCTGCTCGACGCCTGCAAAAATTGATCCGGATTGGTTCCCGCTAAGGATTCGGGCCGGAATGGTTCTCCTAGCTCATCAGAGGCTTGCGAAAAACCCCCCGTGAGATGTCAGGCATGATTAAGCTCATTTGAGCCTCGGAAACACTTCCAGGGATGAAAGGGTCCTTTCCTGGCAGGTCAGGCATTCCCGCAGAGTTTCCTGAGGAGTTTGATACCCGAGGTGTAGATCTCTTCGATCATTGTCTTCGCAAATTGAGCCTCCCGCTGTTTGCACTCTACATCAGTGAGTTTGAGGACAGACTCCAGTCGCGACGGCAACTCCACGCGAAGAAGAGGATCTCATTAGATCTTCCTTATTCATTGAGAAAATAGAATCTAGAGCCAACGACTACTGTTCAACACGCCGATGTGACGAAGCTCTCTCGGATCAAGAGCATCCGGGAGGGTAGCGCGGGAATTGTTGCTAGTAAGGGTGAGTCTAGGACTGATAGCCGCCGATACGTTGGAGACATAGCGGATCTTGTCGGTTCCACCGGAGCTATAATACGTAACGTAGACTCCGTCCAGGTCGGCCCTGTTACCGAGTTCTGGGACTTCAAAACTCCGAGTTTTCAATGCTCTCGACGTCATTTGCCGGCCATATTATACGTAGCATCGCATCGGGATGAACTGAAGGGTTGAATCTTGGCTCATTTAGTGGGTTATCTCATGAGCTCCAATCTGACGTGAAATTCGACTCTCTAGCTCATCCTGGAAAACTTCTTCAGCCGATTTGAGTCGGAGGACGAAAAATCGCGTTCTCGCTGCAGAAATCGCCAGGTCAACTCCTCTTTCCACTCCAATAACTACCGCGCAGAACCCTCGAAGGCGACGGGAAGGCTGGCGGGTTGGGGCGAGCGGCAACTCGCCAGCGTGACCGCTGAATCTTGGCTCCTCTCTCGCTAACAATGCGTTCATCCATGTAAACAGTGCGAGCTTACGGCGTACTCCCTCTCTCATGACGTCATTGTATCACATCGCATCAGCTGTTTGGGAGAGCCAGCCAGCTGATGCTGAACGAGCAGCAGCAAGCTAAAGAACGCCTTGGATTCGTCGATTTCCAAACAAACTGCCGTACGCGAGCGTTTCGAATCGCTCTCAACATCCACGAAAGGTTTTGTCGTCCGCGCGCAACACAAGTCTGCGCCACCACGTGTGAAACAAAACAGTTTTTCCATAGTGGAAGTTGTTGATTGTCCGTCATTCCACAACCACTCGCAGAGCAGCAGTCCGCCACAGGTCGAGTTGCTGCAACCATCCGTGCGTCAATCTCCCGTCAATTCAGCCGCCTCCTAGAGTACAGTGTTTGGCCTTTCCGATCGAACCCGATCGAGACGGACGCTGCGCCTCCCGTCAATCGCGACATCGACGGGAACGTCCGCCAGGCTGTGAACATGAACGATAGTCCACGAACTCCGAGTCCGAGGTCAGAACTCATCGAGCTCCCACCGAGCAAAAGAGCTCGATCCAGCGCGGTTTCAGCGTTGCAGAAAGCCGAGAAGCTGGAAACCCGACTCGGTGTATTGCTCTGTTGCGGAGTGTGTCTCGATCTTCCTCGCAATGCCATCTATCAGGTTGGTCCTAGGGTTTCGAGCTGGGATTTTTGCTTTTCGTTGTCATATTCCCAGATGAAAGAAGGAAGTTTCGTGCTCAAGCCATGTTCCGCGGATTGATTCTGGATCCAGAGGATTTGAGCCGTAGTTAGAGCCTTCGGAATCCGGGATGCAATGCAAACTCAGCTCTCAATCAAGTTTGATGAAAACGGTTGTAAGCGAACAGCTGACAACAGCTGAATAGCAAGGCCGCAAAAACCGAGCGAACGACCGACGAACTAACTTCCGCAGCTCGCGATTCGAACCAGAAGTTGGTTGCGCGTAACTCGCTATGGTGGTTTGTTAGATTTTCCGAGTGTCCCGAACGGTCGACCTTGCGATTTTTTTTTCTCCGCTAACGTCGTCTAACCATATTCTGGTTGGTAACGAAAACACGACGACTACGGGCAGCTAGCGCGCACGAGTGTGCCACCACAAGTACAGCAGCAATGGTTGTCTTCGCTAACTGCGTCACAGCACCCCGAACAATGGGGCACCGACGAGCTTCTCGACGGCCTGATCTACAGCGGGCCGGCAAGCTAAATTTGTCGTTTCGAGTGGTTTCTCCTTCCCTCTGGTCTTCGAATGAGCACTAACTAATCTCGTATGGATCTCTATCAGAGCCCGAAAGTACCGCTTCGAAACGAGTGCCGGAATAAATCGCCTACTCATCGACTGCTCCTCTCGATCTCAACACGCGTTGCCCGATCTTCTGGACTCTGCCTGAATCTGCTGTCGAATCATATCTCGTTCTCAAAAAGCTCTCATACGAGAACGCGTCAAACTTTCAAGATAGTCTGATTTTAGTCATAAGATCTCGTATCGTAGTTCTATGCTGCGTTCACTATACAGTCGCTCAGTACTATCATGATTGCGGGACGACGGGACATTTCTGCGAGAGCTACGTTTTCAGTCCATTTTATTGGTGCTTGCGGTATTTTCTATTCATGCCTCGTGATTGCTGTTGTTGCCGCTCCTAACAGGAGTCAGTATTTCGGACAGAAACATTGCTCGTTCGTGAAGGAAAGCTATCACGTTCGCACGAGCGTGACTTCTACGAGTTCGTGTCGCGTACTTTGGAAACGAATCTGTCAGGAACCATTGGGAACGTTGACGCTCGCGTGACACCCAGCTAATGCCCATTACAACCCGGAGGGCCCCTTCATTCGGTGGAGCCGAGCCGAGTTCTTCGTGGTCGCGGGGACATTCGAGCGAGCTCCGTTCCATAACGTTCAGAATATTGTCCGTGGCTTCCTTTACTTATGAAAGGGATTCAACAGATTCATCAACGCCGGAATGAACGCCGGAATGCCACTTTTTGAAGTCGTGTTATCGGAACGATGGCCTCACTCGCTTTCCTCGTTGCAGTGCTCGAACGGCCACCTCATGTGCGCCGCGTGCTTCACACACCTTCTGGCGGACGCCAGGCTCCGGGACGACACTCCAGCAACTTGCCCCAATTGTCGCACGGTGATTTCCAAGTGAGTCTCTACGATGGCGAGCGTACCATTGAACAGCCCTGTATTACCAACCGATCATGCGGAATTCGCTTTAGACAAAACAAAACGCTATCGTTGATTCATTTGCCCGATTCTGACATGCGGTCTTCTCTTCATAGGGAATTGTGCTCCCGAAATCTCGCCGTGGAGAAAGCTGTATGTGAACTCCCAGCCGAATGCCAGTTCTGCTCACAGCAGCTGCCTCGGAGCGACCTCAACCATCATGAAACAAACCTCTGCGACGAAAGGTGACTAACCTCTCTCACTGCGATAAGAAATCCCGTCCGTGATCCGTATCGCGACTGCGGGATGACCTATTTCGTCATCAGATCCGGACCAAATCGCACGAAAGATGTCACGAATAAAAGTTCTGCGTGATCTTTCCAGGAAAGTTTCGTGCGCCTACGCCAAAATCGGTTGCATATGGCTGGGGCCATATCACGAACTGGACAGACACCATGAGAGTTGTGCTCACCCGAACAAAACTGGTCTCGAGGTGGGACTTATCACGTTTCCGTGAACCTGGGATTCATTCAATCAGAATCCGATTTCGAAGCTCTTCCAGTACCTTTTGAGATATCTAAACTGGCTGAAAATCTTCATTCTCCTTTCCTTGCAGATACTCGCAGCTCTGCAAAGATTGGAGGACAAAGATGCCGAGCAGAAGCGGACGAGCACCACACTATTCGACCTCCTCAGTCTTGAAAAACTCGTATTCAATGGTGAGGCTCCAGACCCTTTGTTCTCGTGAAATATGCTGAAACAGATCTACGCTAGCCTCCAGAACCTCATTGCTTCCAATTGTTTCCACAGACCTCCAGTTCAAGCCGTACCGCACCGATGAGTATATAACGAAACTCTACTTCGAGACCCATCGATTTTCGGCATTCAACGTACAGTGGGCTTGCAAAGCGTTCGTGAACAACAACCAAAGGGATCCCCAAAATTTTTCCGACCGATACCTCAGCTACCAACTCGTTCTCAAGACCAAAATTAACAAGTACGCATCCACTTCGGGATGAAGAATATACTTTTTAGCCCGAGAATGGTCGATCTCCCCAAGATTTCCGCGGATGAAGAACTTACTTGAGCTCCCCTTCCAGCCCAATGATCATTCACTTTCTGGTATTACCCGGTCCATTCGGTGACATGAAACTTGAGCCTCAAGTTCATCACTACGAATTCAACGAGGCAACGAGCGAGTCGTCGGTCGTACCCTTGGCCGTGAAGGGTACGCAAGAAGTCAACCGGCTCCTCTCGGCGAAGGTGAGCTCGCGACCTGTTAAATCATGGAGAAAGTTTGGGATTCAATCCGAGGAATTTCGAGAACCGATTCATCAGCGATAGTCAACATTCATTCCCAAACTCTCATGCGATCGCGCTCAATCCTCATTTCCGTTCGCAAACTGTTGCAGGTCATAAATTTCCGGCTCATCATGTTTCAAATGACTACCGCATCACCTCAAGCCAGCAAATCGTAAAGCCAAGATTTGCCGCACAAGAGGGTTCAAGTTCGGGTTTTTTTCTCCAGGGGTTGCTCCGCTGCAAGTTGTATTGGCGGCGGATTCACCCCCTGGAATTCAAAATTTACTTTAAATGAAAACGGAAAGACTGCATCGTTCTTTCTTGATTGCATCGAATTCGAGGACGTCGAGGGAAACCTCGTACCGCGTTCCCCTTGGACCCTTCAGCTAGTCGGTTTGATCATCGTTCACAGCAGTCCCAGAGTGATGCTGAACACTCAGCGTGACGGATTGAGTCATTTGGACCCTTCTCGCTGAGGGGCTGATTAGGTATCCCGTTTCTAGAGAGTCGCGTACAAATACACGAATGCCAATAAAATTTTGCCCAATCGAGGACGGGCTGTGAAGGTGTGCAACTCCGCACCCGAGGAGTTGGAGAGCAAGCAGCTCGCAGTAGTTCACTCAGATACATTAGCTTCAGGTGAACCTCACCCGAACATAGCTGTAGCATTGAAACGTATGTTGACTTCGTAATCGTCCGCTTCCTCAGTGAGTGTGAATGTTCGATGGGAGAGAACTTCGGGAAGCGATCGGTGGTTTGGAATGTTGAATTTCTTCAGATTCATAATGAAAGACTGGATACCCTGCAGAATGCTGATGAGAATACATTGAGCGAAAGACTCGGAAAGTCACCGCATGTGGACTGAATACTTGTATGCAAAAAAGAACAATTGAGGAAACGATCGCGTTACATAGATAAATGCTTCGAATATTTAAGGGAGGAGTTCTATGGAAGCTCCCATCGATGAATAGACGGATAGTATTTCTTAGTTCAGGACTCGCTGGAGGCAAACAAAAAACTGCGAACATCCTGGTGTCTGTAGAGTGAATACATGAAGACGCTCGGGAGCGGTTTGACTCAAATTATTCAACCGAAAACCAACGGTGTGTTAGCTAGCATCGGAGTTGAAGCGAACGCTGGAAGTTTGTAAAAGTATCGGCGCGGCTTATACATTTTCTCCCCTTCTTACGATTCCGCTGGCTGCGAGCCAGTGGCAGGTTTTTCTTCTTTTCCATCAAGAGAGGGAACGGATCTATAGAGTTGCGAATAAAGTTGCTTGGCCTCTCAACATGATATTCGGGTTTTTCTTTTCTCCGATACCGAATATCAAAATGATGTATTCTACTCATATACCATTGACAAACGCGAAAATCTCAGAGGAACATATGCTTTCCATCCGGAAGACGATGCTCGCGGATGGATCCGTTTTTCCCCGGCGAATTTCTGCCCCGGGCTCTTCTTTCATTCATAGAGCAGCATCATCCATGCTTTGGCGAATGAAGTAAAAAAAAATGGACTTCGAAAAGCCAGGTGAGAGTGTATCGTTGATACTGCGCATTCGCGTGACGCAGTCACGAGGCTAGCTTGGGGTTCCATCACGGTATCAAAAGTTTGCACAAATATTTTCAGCCCAGTGAGAGCGAGTGTGCAGTGTTGGAACTTCCTTCCATTTTTGATTCTCCGCCGACGAGCTCAGAAGACGCGCAGAAGCCTACAGGAGTGCGACCTAATTGCTTGGACATTCGCGAAGACCTGACTTTGGGTCAGGAACTCTGAATGTCAGCGAGATTTGCGCTGGGGGGGAGGAAACTGAATCAGTGTATCAATGTAAAGGTTTGCAACAATGAAGTCGATGTAATATGTTCGGCGCTGACGGGCTTTATTGGTGGCAAGCTAGGTCCGTATATACTTGTGCTAACGATGGGATGGAACCCGAGTCCCCCAACTCTTCATTCGATGTGACGCTGAGTGAGATAGCAAGCACCGACCCGGACATAGCATCGCTCAATGGGGAGGAATCTTGTCTCGAGAGTGGAAACGAGGCTCCTAATACTGGTGAGACAGCCGCCACCACCAGTTCAGATCCTGTTGATGGCGCGGTCGAAAGCAATTATAGTTCCGGAGACCTCGTCGTAAATGAAAGCGAGGACTCAGTGGCTCCCGAAGCTACATCATCCTTTGAGAGCATACCTGAGATATCTACGCCAGAGAGAAACAGGGGAGAACCAGAGAGGACACACCAGAAAACGCCAGAACCGGAAGAAGCAAGTCCTCCCAGAGACTCCAAGAAGATGGTGAGAGAAGAACCGTCGAATTTCACAGCGGAAACCCTGAAAAAATATATAATAAGAACTGCAGATCCGCGACATCTGTTAGCGCGGACGAAGAATCACCGCCCCCATAAGCACGAGAGACGGAAAGATAGCCGCCTCTGTGTCTGTGTAGTGATGGCTTCAATATCTGTATTGGTGGCTTTCGTAGTGATGAGTGCAATGTCTATAGAAAACGCGGCCGGGATGTTTTGAATAATGATAACAGATTCCTCTTTGCATGCCAGTTACGCATGGTGCAGCGCACCTCGAAGTTTATCGAGATCTATTCTTAAGAGAGGTATACAGCCGCATTTGTCTGAACTCACAAGGTTCGCTGGAATAACCGAGACCGCCCTGGAAGAGCGTCGTCCCGGAACATCTCTTCTTCTTCCTACTCGGAGGTTGTCGGGGACCCAGATAGTCGATCATCTGGGCGATTGGATGAGGGAACGCTGGGCGTTCCCGGTTGATCCAGGCTGCTATGTTTACCTCGATCGTAGAGGTCCAGTAGCAGTATGGGGAGACTTTTCGATTTCGAATTCCATTATTCCGGGCTTGCCGAGCCTGAATCGCGTCCTCTGTCCCTATCAAGAGTTTGTCCGCCTGGACAGGGGTACTGAGGGCGGCCTTATGAGCCTGAACATCGTAATAGATGGCTCCCGCCATCACCGGCGCTGCCGTACTCGAGAGAGTTCGACTGGCCTGCTGGAGCTCTTTCGGTATTTCCCACGCATTCTGACCACTTTCTTGCTCAGATCGACCCTCAATGCAGTTTGTGGGCAACAAAGACGAGGTCGACTTTCTCCATGACGAGTAAACATCTGAGAAGAGCATGGAAGTTTCCAAACAACCTGAATCGACGTGCCTGCGGAAAACCTTGTAGTTCAGTCCCCGCACGGAAGCGCAGGACGAGCAAACGTGGATGAAGAGGAGTGACATGAGGGAATTGAAGACCGGAAGAGCTGAGAATGATTTTTTTTTGACGTCCGTGAAAGCATAACATTCCGGGCCAAATCTGTCGGGAACTCATCAGGTCGGGAAGTATAAGGAGGTATAGTATTTCGTCGTGAGATGGAGACTCCCGATTCCAGGCACAGCTTTGGTTTTCCTCTTGTCTTTTCCTTGGAGACAATCCGAAAAAAATATTTTGAACCGGCTTACCAAATCCCCATGAGTGAAGATTTAATTGACAGTGAAGACAGGGAATCTCAACTCCGTGGCCACTTCGTCTCGCTGTCAGCTTCTGTTCTGGGCTCATAGAGGTATTACCTACAGATTAGATTCAGAATTATTCGAATACGAGGATGATGCGAAGAATGGAATACAATAACATGTTCTGACTGAGTGCTGTCAGCTATCCTGGGAAGCGTCATGGCGCGAGTGAGTGGGCATGTGCCGCTGCAGGTTATGCTTCCGACCGGAGGTTTTCGAACACAAGGAGCATTCGTTGGACTTCCGTCCATCGTGGGTATCTCTGATATGCCTCCTCAGAGTGCCTGTCGCTGCGAATCTAGACCCACATCGGTCACACAAAAACGGTTTTTCCTCTGTGTGCATCAGCAAGTGCGTACGTATCTCGCTGGGCTCGCGAAACGGTTTGTCAGAGTATCCACAGCGGAGACCCTCTATCGCTTGTTTGCGGTTCTGCTCGCGAGAGGGAAGGTCCTGGGATGGGGCTTGAGCCGGGATGCGGGGCGGGACCGGGGCAGGAACCCTGGGAGGATCATTGACAACGGCATAGACTGGAACCAAAGGGGTATTATGCGGCGCAGCTTGAGCGGAACAGGGAATGGATCCTGAAAACCGTTTCAGGCCGGATGAAGGACAGGGAAGTAGTCGCGTTCAGTGCCAGGATGATTGGCGGCTGCATCGTCGGGAACATGGGATCGATCGAAGCCGCGATCATACCCGGGACTATACGGCGGCGCATTTGTAGGAGCATACGCGGGAATTGAGCCGGAATATTACCCCCGGTGATGCGTTAAGGACGTAGCTAATGTCGGGCTGATGGAGGGGGGGGGGGGGGGCGAACGATCAAGAGCGTATGCAGGATCGAGACCGGGATCGTGTCTTTTCTGACATACCCTAAAATCCCGCGTATAACGAACCCTATTTCTGACCATAACAGGGCTCAGTACTTTGCCTGACAAATGAAAAAGTGTGTTCTGGAAATTTCTCATAGTGGATCCGCAAGAGATCTACCGTGACAGAAGCCCAGAACACACTTTTCCATCTGTCAGACAAAGTACTGAGCCCTGTTATGGTCAGAAACAGGGTTCGTTATACGCGGGATTCTAGGGTACACCCAAATGACCGGCTTTGGGAATCTCCTGTGAGGCCCATCAGATGTAGAATCGAATAGCGAGTGGGGTCATCCGTGACACCCCGTATATGAGCCGAACCAAGAAGGCAATAAAAGTAACATGCGGAGTCGTGCCATCGCGATCAACGCTAATCTGCGCCGCGGCGCCGTGGGCAGCTTTTCGAGCGCTCCGCATCCGAAGCTAGCGGTTCAACGTCCATGAAGACGATAGGGTAGTGGGAGAAGAGGAGATCTTCATGTTTTAGAAACTATTTTCAGAGGAGAACGGCATGGACAGTAGGAGTTGCTCCCAGGATAATTGAATTGATCCTCTGAATCAGCGGGAGATGGATGAAATGGCCTGTACCCCAAAATAGACAAAAATGACTTCGCCCATGACAAACCGTCCGTGAGAAGAACCTCGCCTATCGATAACTATACTCTAGATTGGAGAGTCTGTTTTGGTTCTTCGTCGAGGTTATTTGTACGTAAGGTTTGTCATTCGTGGGCTTCTTCACACGGGAAGTTATGTTCATGAGGCATTCTTCGTACGTGCGAGTCTAGGGTAAAATGATTACGATCAAGTGGATTCAATTCACTCCGATTCTTCAGAATTTATTGGAACATCCCAGCATCGATCCACTTCAATCAGAGATCATGATCGCACCGATCGAGAGTACGTCAAGTTCCTCGGAGACATTTGTGCGGTCGCGATACATATCATTTCGTAGCCGCAAATGTAAGATTTGTAGAAAGACGAGTGTGAATATCTATGTCCGACCGTGAGCAAACCAAATCGCAGTCTTTTCGTTCTTCCAGGATCCAACAAAACAGAATAAGAAACTGTCCATTTCCATGGGTTCTCACATATTTCATCTGTGCCTTGCATCCGACTACACCCCCACGAATTCATCCACGACGTTCCATGGAAATCCTCACCATAACTCCGTTCTTTGTTCAGTTTGCGTTTCAAGTACAGGGAAGCAATTGTCCGATGGGAAGAGTGTCGGCGACAACTCCTCCAGGTCCCACATGGGTACCCTTACTCTCGGTTTCCTCCCCCCCCCCCCCCCCCAGCCCAGGTAGAAAATTCATAGTCGGACCAGGTGGTCATCAGCACCTCAATAGATGCAACGCTGGTACGGATTCCGCCACCGTTGAGATGGACTCAATCTCGGTTATGCTGCCATCCATTCATCCATCATCAAAAAATAATATATTACGTTTGACTAAGTAACGTTGAGAACTAGCGACTTCTGTTTTTCCGGCGGTCTCCAGCGGCGGGTGAATTTTCCTGACGATGTCGGAGCCAGGCTCCGAGCTCTTTCCTGTAGAGAGCGGCTAATGCGACGAACACAGAGAGTACAGCAACAAACGGAGACGCTGGAGCGGGCGTTTGACTCTGAGCGGTAGTTGCTTTCTCATCCACGCGGATTTCAAGTTCAAGATGGTGGAGCGGCCGTCCAGAGAAAACTTGCTCGGACGAGTAGTCCGAGATGTTACGGCCGTTGTTTAGCAGCTTGATCTGGAAATGCGGTGGAGGCTTCTTATTGTTATGATGGACCTCGACGTGATAGGGCCCGTTGTCGAGCGGGACGTCATCCGGGAATATCATGAACCTTGAAGCTCGAAGGCTGTACAGTTGACGATCGTCCTTGAATAACGCGACTCGTAACGAAGGCAGCAGAGCTGGATCCGTATGAAGTGCTACGGTCAAGACCGTGTGGTCTACCGGACGAACGACGATCAGGTTCATTGTGACGTCCGACCGTCCGATGCTAACTCTCCGCTTTGCAGGGAGTGTTCGCTCGTACTTGGACTGCACACCGTCCTTAAACTTCAACAGCTGGATGTCGTACGTACAGCCTTCTCGCAATCCACGGATTCTGAAATTCCCACTCTCATCGCTTGCTGCTTCCTCTTCGTGTCTGTCACATTCCTCGCTTATGGCCACGAGCGGTACGGCGTTCTCGGCTTCCCCGGTCACCGACATCACTTTGCCCATGACGGAGTAGGCTACTTTCTTCCCTTTAATGAGAAGCAGCTCGTCGCTGTTCTCGCTCACGGACACCACCGTCGACAGGGGCTGGAATTTGTATTCCTTCATCATCACCCTCACGTGGTAGTCACCTGGATTCAGTTTTATGAGAGCGAGTTCGCCTTGGGCACCAGTTTTCGTCGTGTTTCTGTATTCCGAGCCTCCCGCGATCGAAACGAGAGCCCCCGCCAGAGGTGCATTCGTTTCCTCGTCGACAACCTTTATATCGATTCTAGAATATTTCAATGCCGTCAAGTCGTTGCTCTTGGGAATCCTTTCGAAACCATATCCCTCCTTCTGTGCCTCAATAATGTACTCCTGGGACTCGAGAGGACCTGCGCGGTACTTGCCATTGGCGTCTGTGACTGCCTTGCATGGCTTGCTGTTCTCCTTCGTCGCAACAGTTATTTCAACGCCAGCTATCGGCGGTTTTATCGCTCCCTCGATGAAGATTCCAGTCCGCCCGCTGATAGCGATGGCTATGCAGTCGTCCGGCATCCGCATGGGAAGCTGTGGCGGGTTGAACACGAGTGACTCACTGTGGGGTTCCAGGACCAGTTCCGCTCCTTTGGGGTGATGGAGCTCTGTGAGGAAGATGTAGGTATCGCCGGACTTCTTGTACTCTTTCAAATTGACCACCTGCACTTCATCACCCTTCTTGCAGGTCAACCTGAGGTCATCCACGAGCAGCTTCGAGTTGATCTCCACCTTGAGACGATGCGACTCTGCGTTGAGCACTACTGTTTCCTCCGAATTAGGATTGAATACAAGTTTGTCACCCTTGGCAAATCGGTGGCAACCTACTGACTTGATCGGGATCGTCTTGGTTTCTGCAATGCAGTGACTAGAGAGGCCGGGACTGACTTTGATTACGCTACCAGCGACCTCAAGCTCGGTTTCGTGAGAGCTCTCCAAACGGAGGGTGTAGCCTTTCTGTGTGAACAGGATGTTCTCAAGATTCTGATCGATAACGGTTATGGGGAGACAATTTTTCTCGAAGCAACTCTTGCTATGTGAGACGCAGATTTCGTAGGTTCCTGGATCGACATTCTTGAAGTCGAAAGATCCATCGCTGTTCGCAACGCCCTTCGCCGACGAGGCTCCGTTCAGAGCGACCTTGACGCCAGCGCACACGTTGCCCAGGCAGACGACCCGGCCCTTGATGACTGCGGAGAACTGCGAGAACACCAGTCTCTGGCCTTCAGGCAGGGGGACTTTGATTTTGACTTCCCACGGGGAGAGCCGGACAGAATGTTTCGGCTTGATTATATGTTCGCCGCGAGGCAGGAACACGCAGAAACGACCGGAGCTGACGTCAGAACGAGCTGTGACTTTCTGGTTCGTTTCGAGACTCGTGACCTCAATGTCGACCGCGTCTGACACTCGGACATCCCCACAGACCTCGAATCTGTCGGGAAAAATATCAGGCAACGTCGCCTTAGCCGGATCCACGACAATCAGCTTCTCATTGAACTCGAAGCCGTTTTTCTTCAACTGCAAGCGGTATTGCCCGCTGCGCAGTGATCCGAGCTTGAAGTGGCCATCTTTATCGGTTACGGTTTCGATATCGGTTCCGGTGACCTTGATTTCGACTTTGCCTCCGGCGTCCTTGACGATTCCCGAGACGGGAAAGCCAGTGACTTCGAAAGGATCCAATACTTGGTCGGAGTGCTCAACGTCAAGATCGATCCTATTGGGACTTATATCAACAAGCTGACCCGACTGAGTGAGAACGTGGGCGAAGACCGCGTACTTGGAGGCGGCTTTCACGCAGGGGAACTCGTAGGAGCCGTCACTTGCGCCCTTCACAACGCACGAGACCTGATACTTCGCAGGTAGGACGAGACCTTTAGGGAGTTCTTTCGAGGGGCTGCGTCCGCAGCACGGAACATTCTCCTGGTTGGCCAAAATGATGCTCGCCGTCGCTTGTGGAAGGTCCCAACTCACTTTGCCCTGCATTGAAAGAGCACAGTTCAGCCTGATTTCGTGTATAAGGATATCGCCGCGAGGAGAGGCGTATCATCAGTGGATCGGTGTAAAATAGTACCATGAAGTATGACTAGAACCTACCTTCAGAGAATAGCCCTCAATAACGAAAAGCGAATCACTGAGTCGAACATTGTCGCTCTTGACCTCGACTTTAGCGACCTCACCGCGGAATTTGATGGTGAAGATTCCGGGGGAGACGGCGGGAAAGACGAAATTTCCTCCATCGAGCGTTTTGACAGTTCTCGTGGTACCACCGTCGACCAGTGTCACCTCAACACCGGCAGGACCGTTGGTAGAGCCTTTACTGACGACCTGGAAGCGCGAAGATCTTGTTTGATTCGGGCGCCTTCCGTGGCCGCTCTCTCGGGAGTCCCATAGCTGGCTTCAGGAATCGTGACATAGAGCCATGTAGAGCTGGGCTTGTCCAACTTACTTTTCCCATAACTGAGAATCCCTTGAAATCGAAATTGATGTCCCGTCCGTTTGAACATGGATCCTTGCCATCGATGTCAATGTCGACTGCCGGAGGGTCGAACGCCCATCCGTTTGGACCTTCCACTCGAATCTGATACTTCCCTTTATCATAAACGGGGAGTAGATAGTAACCGAGGTCGGCAGTTCCCTCAGTCTCGGCTTTCAAGTTCCCGGTAGTCGTCAATCTGTGGAATGCGGAAAGGTTTATCCTCAAATTGATCAAAACTTGATGCTCGAGCTCAACTCGGAGGTCGCTAAGACAATACCGATCTACCGGAGAGCGAACCAGTGTTTCCTCTATTCTCACTCCCCGACCAATTTGCTCTCGAGGCTTTGTACATAAAGACATGAATCGTGGCGCTGGCAGCGCAGAACAGATCAATTTGTATACTTCATCGATCCACGTCGAACAACGTACACCGGATCGATCTGGAGAGCTTCTTCTACGCTCACAGACGCCAGTAGCCAAATGAGTCAAAACTCATTGAGGGCCATCAAGGTAATCTCTCCATACATTTTTCTGTTTCCTGTTCTTTCTCGAGCCGTCTCCTAGCAAATGCAGGACACCGATTCCCACAGAAACATTTGCAAACGGCCGCAGAAGTCGTACCAAAGTGACAGACCAAAGTGATCCCTACCGAAAATACCGGCTACATTCAGAAATCTTCGACTTCCGGATGCCGGAAAAGCCAAATCGTTGCACGGACGTTGCGGTAAATCATGCGATTACGCGCACGCCGAGCTCCGGGAGAGCTAACCACTTATTCTTATAATGCTCCGACTTCTCTACTCACAGTTTCACTTTGACTTTTTCAAATGGAATCGGCATGGAAGATCGGAGGTACCCCCCGCAAGTGAATATTTCATCCTGGTTGTCGCCTGCCACAGTCGTGGCCAGCACCAGGACAATCCCGCAGAGGACTCTGGTGCTCGGAAACATAGTAATTGCTTCGAAGATTCACTGCCGGCTAAGCGACTGCATTGGTGGGAAGCAAACGAGTCTTTCAGATGCAAAATCCAAATCCAATGCCGTCCGTCCAATGCTCAAGCGAGCTCACGATCAACAAGGAAGATTTTCTTTCCGGAACACGCCACTCGGCACAGCGCTTGTTATGTTGTAGTCGGCGAATCACTGCCGGTATTGCTGCTGACAAGTGACTGAATAATAGCAGAAGGTATCATGCTGTCTGAGTGTCGTCGTGTCGTGGTTGGTCGAAAACAAGGAGAGAGAATCAGCTGACGGCTGATCCCGCGGTCATCACCTCGCCGTCCTCTTCTGGAGGTCTTTAGCGGGCTCTCGCGTGGTAAGACGATGAATTCAAAGCGATCTGAAAGGTCAACGGCAAGATTTCCTTCGGGATGACACAAGAGCTGGAACTCGCGAGCAAATGTGCGAAAAAAGGGAGGCTGCGGGGGTTCGCTCCGTAGCAAACAATCCGTGCCGCCGTAAATCACCGCGAGAGATGAGTTGTATCGTTACGCTCGACAAAACGAGCAAGGCTAAAACCTCAACTTCATTCAGATTAGTGCTCAAACATTCCTGGAAAAATCATTCATTACATCAGAGAGATCAAGCGAAATGAATGTGATCGCATCTAGCTGCCCTTAAATCTCGGTCGACTCGAGTGCCAAGGTCCGTCGACGTGAGCTTGGTGATGAGTCCGCAAATCAGGTGATTGTGAGGACTTTGCGGTGGCAGGCTTGACGACGCTCGAGCGGCTCTGAGACATCGAATTGAGGAACCCAGTAAACTGATGCAATGAATTGGTGAAAATTTATTTGATTGAATAGAGAAAGTCCTAGTGTTTCCTAGGTGAACCTAGTACATATGTCAAACTTCTCGGCCCGAGAATATTTCGTTGAGCTGTCGACTGACTCGGATGAATGTGGTCCGCCGAGGCAGCTCCTTGATTTTCGCGGATCCCGTGTATGTGCATGCACTCCTCAATCCACCTAGCACGTCGTTGATTGTTTGTTGGACGCATCCTCTGTGCGCCATCTGTATAGTTTTTCCTTCAGAGGCGCGGTATTCAGCTACACCTCCATGGTATTTCTGCATCGCGGTGGCCGACGACATTCCATAGAAAGTTTTGTATTTCTTCCCGTCGATTTCTATAGTTTCTCCACCGCTCTCTTCGTGGCCCGCGAGCATTCCGCCGAGCATGACGAAATCCGCGCCGGCTCCGAAAGCTTTGGCAACATCTCCGGGACAGGTGCAACCGCCGTCCGAAATTATGTGACCTCCCAACCCGTGTGCGGCATCAGCGCACTCCAGAACAGCGCTGAGTTGTGGGTATCCCACTCCAGTTTTCTTTCGGGTCGTACAGACTGAGCCAGGTCCTATGCCAACTTTGACGACATCCGCACCACTTCGAATGAGTTCGTCGACGATTTCCCCGGTGACGACGTTTCCCGCCAAGATTACGTGACTCGGGAACTCCTTTCGTACCCGGCGCACGTACAACGCAAAGTTGTCCGAGTATCCATTGGCTACGTCGAGACAGATGATTTGGAGCTGAGGAATGGCAGCGATGATTTGCTGGAGCTTTTCAAAGTCCGCTTCACTCGAGCCGCTAGATACGGCTATTCTCGACAGTGCGTCTGGGTTGTTCTGAGCGAACTGGACCCACTGCTCAACACTATAGTGCTTGTGAATCGCAGTGAAGAGCTCGTTTCTGTTCAGGGCCAAAGCCATCTCGAATGTACCCACTGTGTCCATGTTGGCAGCAATCACAGGAACTCCGGTCAGCTCTCGTTTAGAATTGCGGAATTTGAAAGTTCTCTGCAAACTGACCTCGGACCTCGAACTTAGCTCACTGCGCTTTGGTCGGATGAGAACATCCTGGAAGTCAAGCTTGACATCGTTGTCAAGATGCGGCATCCTCGGAGGCAGATGCGGGGTAGGTGAAGGAAGCAGTAGAGGTATCGGCTGCTCTCAGGATTCTCCTGCTGAAGGCCGCCTGCGAAACAGTCCAATGTCGTACGCTGAGGTTGCCGCCAAAAGCTTTCGTTCGCAGCACCACACACCCGAGACTCAGAGTTGGTCAGCTGCTCAGAGCAGCGGGGCGAGATTCGCTGGTCGACTGAGCCCGCTCGCAAGTCTCAGCGAACGTCGTAGAGCTCAACTCATACTCCTCGGCATGAGGACGGACCCAGTACTGAGGGAAGAGGGCGTGACGTCATCGTGCCACAAAGAACCAGCTGAGGCCTGCAGGGCCTGGAGGCGAGGGTCGAAGTGCGGAAAAGCGAAAGCTTTTCGGTGGCTTAAAAGCTTTCCGTTCTTCGAGATCGTCGTGTGGTGCTGGTATCAAATCGTTCTTGATTCTAAAATCGACTTGCGGCTCATTCTGTGAGCCACGGGAATAAGCCCGCCTCGTCCCCTCTCCGCACACCCTCAGTTCTCCAAAAGAACCTCAGCGAAAATTTCTCTAATCATGTATTTCGAATCGACATAATAAACTCCATATTATATAAGTAGACATTCGGCTTCCGTCAACCGCAAAACTTCCCGGAAGTCATTGAATCCGTGTTCCACGCCAACTCGTTTCCAAGTGTCAAGAAGGAGAGGTCTGAAAGCTTTTCTAGGCACAAGCAAGCTCTCATATGCTAGAGGATCAAGGATCTCTAGAATCTACAGGCTTTTGCCTTCCCGTTCGACCAATGTCCAGGCCCAGCCCCGCATAGCTGCCTGAGTTATTGATGCCTCGCAGGTGAGGAGGCGTGATGAATCTTGTCGATGTACTTCGGTATTCTGTACTCACCCGCGTGTAGCAGCTCATCGAGGAACGCATGCGTTGTATTCACTCAAGGCTGTTACAAGCGCGAAGTCCCGAGATCAGGGAGGAGAGTCCGGCGGGATTTTACAACTCAAGCTTCGAAGGGTCCCGATGTCCCAGCGTCAGGTTCCGACGCTCGTGCCCTGTCTGAGCATTGTTGGAGAAGGCAAAGCCGAAATGCCTCGCGATGGAGCTGCCGGGAACTTCATCAATTCCTTTCAGGGCATGCTCCAGTGTGAATGGCGCCCGTGGCCAGAGTTTTTAATGCGAATCGCCCTCCCTTCGAGGAATTGACAGAGGGGTTTCTCGAGCTAATCTCAGGCAGACTTGAGACAGTGCTCCTGCAATCCTGGGATCCTAGTGTTCCGATGAATCAGGAGCAGAGGAAAAAATTTCTGACACCGAAACAAGTCGGAAGAGAGGGAGCCACAAAACGTTAGCGTGTGCAATGCGAGCTCTAGCGTCCGGGCATTCGGGGCGACAAGCCGAAATCCTGTCCTCAATCCATCCTCTATCGCGAAAAACACGCCTTTTCCCAGTGATCCGTGGTGGAATAAAACCCCAGGTTTTCCCGTGGAGACAAGAAATGTTCCTTCACTGTTCAGAATTACTCGTCCGTGTCGCCCCGTTAGAATGAGGATGGAAAGGATGACCTCCACGATTTGTATCCAGAATGTTCAGTTATGGCTGCAATGAAACGAAATGAGATTGAGCAGCACATTCGTTGGCCTTCGAGAGTGGACATTTGGTGAGTTCCGCCAACATAGATAGCTCGGAGTCCCCACGTGTCGATGGCCTGAACCCGTGGTTCTCAAACTCGCCCTACCCGGCGACCCCCAGCGGGTCGATCATGCGGGGGTCATGCAGGGGTCGACCACTTTGAGAACCACTGGCCTGAACCATCCATACGACGCGACGAGTGGATAGGCACAGGATGTACGAATTGTGCACAACAGTCGTCGCCGTCATCCGCTCCGCGGGGGTTCGGCTAATGAGGAGAGGCTGGATCAGCACTGCATCAGACAAGCTAGGAGGATATCTTTATCGCATCCCGTACACGCCTCCCCCGGTAGGTTCGCGGTGCCCTCATGGGAGCGGATGTTATCCTTGTTTACTTTGCGCTGCTGCTATCACATTATGATCCATATATAAGCGCAATGGCGAGCGTTCCTGAAAGAGTGCAATCTCGTGACAAGAAACCCGTGTGACCGGCGACATCCGTTCGCGGAGACGAGAAATCGTCATAACGAGAGTCTTCCAACATAATTTCGCGTGACAGGCTGACCAGACGGACTTGATTGAGGCAGTTGGTTGCATCGAGAAGTTCGTTGCAACAATTTTCGTTCTCGCGCGGTCCTATGAAACAACACCGAGGGAAGATCCAGATCCGACCATCGAAGTTTTCGCTCCGTTGGGACACACATCAGGATATAATTGTGCGGAACTCAATATCCCACGAAACGGGTATTTTGAGCGCGGACCGTTCGTCATTCGAGCACGAAGAACAAACGAGGGGTATCGAAATGAACTCCAGCCAATAGCTTCTCAAAATAAGTTTATTTTCCCCATCTCTTCCGTTATGTATAGTGCTATTTATACCAGCGATCATAATCCAAGAACGGATACTCCATCTTCCCCTCAAACCACACATTTCCGTTTCGAATATATGAGAGATCTTCTGCTGAGCTTCCGGAAGCTGTCTCACCGAGCGCTTCTGGATTTTACATCAAAGAGCTTACAAGTCTGGAAGAAAATAACAAAAATCAGGTTGGTCCTGGAGTTGAATGTCACCGGAACCATTGCGGCGCTCTTTCAAAAGTGATGACTCCCTGCCAACGACTCACCCATAGAGATAGTAGAAGAAGCCGAGCAAATAGAATCCCATCTTCACCCAACCCTCTCTGATAGCTTGATTGAGAACATTCGCATTCAGGATATTGGTTGGATCGTAGATGCCAGGGCCGCTCATCACAGGCCTGTAAGATTAATAACTCACTATTAGGAAGACTGAAGAGACTTTCGCATCGAAAGATGAGTTGGAGGATCATTCATCTCACCTGTTCATGTACTTCATGACGTGGAAGGCATCGAGAGGAAGATTCAACAAAACTGTCAGGAACTCTCCCGCTAACAAGAACAATATGGTGAAAAATGCGTGGAAAACGTACTCTGGGAGGATAAGCTGTAAACGAATAGCCAACCGTTAGAATTGGGATCTTGAAACAGTGTTCTGCAATGTCTGCATCCGAAACGAAGTGTCAGTTCGAGCGAAGGGATCCGATCCATCTATTTCGGTTGTCACCTTCCGAGGCCTCCGGAAGAAGGCTCACAATCAGCATCGTGAGAGACTCGAGGACAAAGTCGTTCAAATAATAATGCGAGCCTATGTCCCAGCCGGAAAATCGGTTTCCATGTTCTCACTGCCGGAAAACTCAACTTTCCTCATAAACAAAATAAGCGACGGCGTCGCTCATGACATGGGTGAGCATGATCACCGCTGTGGACTCTCTTTGCGTTCCATGGTTTCACGAAACCGGTAATAGTTTAGAGAACAATCAAACTGGACCGTCTTCATTACTTGTGATTTCGGACCATTCAGAGTACTCACAGTTCACTCACTGTGGACAGAGTGACAGAAAATTATGGGAGCACTACTGCAGAGAGAAAATTTGGTACTAGAGCGTCAAGGAAAGGTTCAACTTACCGCATTCAAGTGTCGGCACTGCTCGATGGGATTCTTATAATTGCATTTCAACTCGTCAAACGCAATCACCTGCAATGAAGCAAGATAGAATCAACGGTTCGCTCCGTGTGAGAAATTGAGGTGAGTAGGAGCAGCCTATTCTCAGCCGGTACGGAGGCATGTTTGAAGCTCAGCTGCCACCACACCACCATGGAGAAGTTACGGCAACTCGAAGTCGGTCACGAAAAGCTCCCGGGATTGCGATTTGTGATCGTCCGATCGCGCACTTCAGGACCGTTCGCATCGACCACGCCAGAGCTTCGGTTTCAAGGTACCACCGGACCTACCCGACGACTCGGCCTCGGAGCCGATACTGATGGCAGTGGAATTGAATGGATAGAGGCTATCGGGGATTCCTCGAAAACCAGCGCCTGCATTCCGAACTTACATGAAACACTGCCACGAACATCAAAATGCCATTGAGGATCATTCCAAGTCCATAACATATCGCCGCGAAAACCATTGCGGTGTCTGTGCCGATATCACTACTTCTGGTGCTGAACAGTGTTCCTAGAGAGTCTTTCCTCCGGTTGTGTGGAGTGAGAAGACAACGCAAATTTTCGCACGCGGTGTTCTCATCTAATTACACAATGACGGAAGCTCTCCCTCGTGAGACCCGCAACGCAAAACAAAGGTGCTCCACGGCAGACGGCACGAGAGTACGCCACAAGCCCGCATTGTTTACATCGAGCCGCCATTTTGAAGAGGGAGAGGGAAGAGGAATCGAACGCCGAATTGGCTAAATCGACTCAGTTTTGTGCGTTCCTAACCTAACCTAACCTTTCCTAGCCCATGCGCTGGCTTCGAGCCCCGCGGCTACCCTATGACTAGGTCCGGTTAGCTCGCTGCGACTCTATAATTCATATCCCTTTCCCTCTTCAAAATGGCGCCTCGGTGTAAACAATGCGGGCTTGTGGCGTACTCCCGACGGCACACTCATGGATTCATCAAGTAGGGCCTTACTGACAGATACTCTCCTCTCGCGAGTAAAGCTTGCTGTCGGGCCGTGCGGCAGAGTTGGGGCTACTCTTTCAATGACTGCTCTGCTGATCACTGCCGCTGCAGCAGCCGATCTCAACGTCGTCTGCTATATGGTTTTACACACCGCCAAAGAAGGAGAGGGCGTGCCCTGTCAAGAGTCGAGATCAGCTGAGTGCGATGCGAAGACAAGGTTCGATTGAATTCCTTGAAACTTCCACTCGACACTCGCGAGGATCGGAAGGTTTTCCGTCGTGCTCTCGAGGTTATCGTTCGAGCTTAGCCTTCCTTCAAGTTTGAGTATCACATGGGCGAACGTAAACAGGGACTCTCTCCGAAGAGCAAAGTTCACGGACGGGGCGGAGTGCCCTTATGGATTATGAGCAGCGCACATTGATTGCAGTCGGGAACCGGATTATGACTGATCTTGACGATCTGGGCTGCTGAGCTTTACTCTATCTTTGAGTTGATCGGAGTCTGCAACGTGGGCTCCACCCCGAACTTTGCCTCAATTGATAAGAGGGAGATGGCCGATTGACTTCGAATCGAAATTGATATCTAGCGCTACATCTTATCAATGCCTATAATCGACCTTTCGGTTTCGGGTCGAATTCTCATGCACATATTTCGGCCTGGAGTTTGAGAGCGAATGAGTAGCCGTGACATATGAGATTCGTCGAATTGCTTTCATTTATTTCATTCCGATGTTCTCAAATCCGGATAAAACTTTCTCTTCCATCTTTCAGTCCAAATGTTTCGGGAATTCAATGGTCAAACATGCCTGGGGGACAATGGCAACCTTTCCTAGCTAGCAGAACCTATCTTTGCTGAAATTGAGTTGACATGTCCAACGACAGGAAGATGAGAGCAACGACGAGCAGCCGCTGTTGGGGCTGTTTGGAATGCTATCGGGAGGCTCCGCCCGGAATTCTACTACCGTTATCTTGTCCCACCATGAAACCCCTGCCCGTGGACTTCGTCAATCGACTACCTAATAATCATGCGCCAAGTGGTGACGTGTCTATCCTGCCCGAACCTCATTCATGTGGTATGATAGGGCAGTCTCTCCCTGAGCTAAGGAACAACACATCGGAATTGGCGACTTGAGAGTCAATGAGCATCGGTTCCAGTGGTCCATACGTCACAGAGAATCGTCCACGGTCTTAGCCAACAACTGAGGTCGGGTCGCCAGAAAACATGTATTTTATAATACCATCCCATCGAAATGTAACACGGCTCCTTTTCAGAGCACAGAAGAAACTTGAACGAGGCTCCTCAATGATTGCCGCGTAGCTGTAAACTTTTCTGAGTCGTGGCTTCAATGGCGTCCATGAATAAAGATCGGAGAGAACCTTTTTCCAGCACATGGATGCCGCAGATCGTGGTGCCGCCAGGAGAAGCAACTGCGTCCTTCAATTGTCCCGGATGATATCCTGTATGACTTACCATCCGAGCGGAACCTTCCACCATGGCCGCGGCGAGCTCCATGGCGAGGTCCCTCGGAAGACCCATTTTGACAGCGCCATCCGATAGTGCCTCAATGACCATGTACAGGAATGCGGGTCCGCTGCCTGAGAGCGCGCAGATCGCATCCAGCTGCGATTCAGGCACCGTTTTCACGACCAAACAGCACGGCTTGAGGAGCTCCAGCGCGAGCTGCGTATCTTGCACAGGCACTCCTGGACCTGGCGATATGCAACAAACACCTTTCGAAACCATCATCGGTGTGTTCGGGGCACACCGAATGAGTTTCGGGACGGGCTTGCTGTCATCTTTGCAGATGAGTCTGTAGAGTCGGTCAAGAGTTATACCCGCTAATACGCTGATGATGAGCTTGCCCTGCCAATCCGTGATTTCTCGTATCGCTAAATCACACTGGGATGGCTTCACGCACAAGAACACAACCTGGCACTGCGTCACAATGTCGTTGTTGTTGTGGGTTGTACGACATTTGAGCTTCTCGAAGAAAGCGAGGTTTCGGTCCGTAGGAGCCGAAACGAAGAGCCGGTCGCCCGGATAGCTGTCAAGCAGGCCTTTAACGATCGCCTTGGACATGTTGCCGGCGCCGATGAAGCCTATGTTCATGTTTCCGTCCCGTGACCTGCAAAACAAGTCGTTACTCGAGCTGATATGGGAACCAGCGACGCTATCAGATCAGATTCGAGCAGCATGCGAGAAGTTCTTCGGAAATTTAGAGAATCGTCCACGGAGCTCTGGAATTTCGAGAAAAAAATTCCAAGTTTCCGATTTCGAGAATACGTTCTGGTGATCTCTAGCGACTCTTGCATGTGGATAAACAAGACCTCAGCTGGCTTCACGTATTCCAGTGAGAGCGGCGGTCACAGTGGAGGTTCTTGATATTGGAAGTCTTCGAGAGTGCCGTTCTGCTCACTCAAGTTTCGACTTCATTATGCCGCATGGTTACAACCGGATTCGAGCGAGTGCGCGATCGAGAGCGTTTCCCCACACAGAGTTCAATCGCATGCACACTTGTATACTCACGCGAACATTGTGTTCCGAGGTAGAAAACGGATAGCGAACGAGGATCGAGAGCCAGCTCCACCAGAGGATAGGATCTGAGTTCGCGAGTTTGTCGGAGAAGCTTCGTTGATGACAGCTCCGCCACACACGAAACAGGGAAACAACACGACTCGGGCTTACTACCACGGAGCCGTCTCCGTGGACATATCTGTCTCCCACGAATCACACCGTTGACGTGTGGTCGTCGTGATTTTCAAACTCGAGGAAAGATACGCAACGACTCTCAGCCCACGGAGAAGCTTCTATGCGCGCTCGAGGTCGAGCTTGGCAAGACCGCGCCAGCGCGCGAACTGCTGCCGTGGACAAGCCGGTGTATGCCATGCCGACCTCGGCGTCGGCGCAGAATTCTCGCTACCACTTTGGCCGTCAGGAGAGAGCCCAGGCTACCGTTACAAGGTGATTCCCATCCTGGACGAATCGCAGGAGACTCGATAAAAGGGGTTTTCCGTACAAGAGCGAAGGCCCCTAGCGATTGAGCAATCGATTCGGACATGAGACGCTCGCGTCGTGAATTTCTCTCTGAGACCCTCTGATATTGAGAGAAATCGGGAATCAACTAGTCGAGGAGACTATCCGGCTGACAGTAGTCTCGTCCCCAATGACCGCTGATTCCTGATATCTTTCGCGGTGATTGGTGGTTTCGCAGTTGGTCCTGATTGACCGTTTCAAGTGATAGGATTACCCTCCCATATCGGAGCTCCACTCACCCGTCCGGGGATCCGCTTCCAGAGTTCTCCGTTTGTCTCCCGCTCGGATTCCGCTGTCCACTGACATCTTGTTCCGTCTGGTTGGGTTCCTTCATCAGGGTTAACTTCGGACTCCTTGCCTCCGCCTGAATCGGATTCGCTGGACCCGATTGTTTGGGACTTTTCTCTCGCATCTGTTTCAGAATTTTCGCCTCAGTTTGTTTTGGACTCGTGGCCTCAGTCTGTTTCAGACGCTCCGGCCCGATCCGATCGAGTGTCTTCTTCCCTTTCTTTTCGGGATCCTTCTCCTCCACCCTTCCAAGATTCCTCTTCTCCATCTCCTCTATTATCGTCGCTCAGTCAATTGTTGTTGGTCGCGACTCGAGCCACCCAATGAGGTTCTCAAACGCACGGTCACAGTATTTCGCACGACCAAACTTCATTATTCCGGATGAGTTGCGCTGGCATATCGAGACGCCCACGAAGTGACTCGCATCCTGGGATAGGGCAGGGAACGTTTGGGACAATATTTATGCCTGATGCGGGACAAGAATTTCACGGAATGCACCGAAGGAGTATCCATTGTGCGAAGCAGTCGGTTGTGCTTCTCTTCTCACGGCTGTCTGCGGTTTTTGAACTTCCAGACGCTCTCTTTTGGCTGGGAATCGCGTAAGCCCTGGGGCCGAGTCACGGGTCAGAACTAGTGCTATCAATGGTGGTCGGCGATCGTCCTTCGATGACAGCTTGAGCTGAAAGTCTAGCGCGGCGGCGTCATGAATGAATACGTTGAACTCACGGCCATGATCACGGTATTCATGAATCAGCCGCAGCGGGCCTCCAACCCGATGCCGGAAGCAGAAATTCTTCGACTTCGGCCGACCGTTTTGGGTGTATTCGCTGCCAGTGAAATGTCTCTGCGAGGGACAAAGAAGAGGTCGGATAAGAATTTCGTGACAATGATATCGGACGGTTTGGAGAGCATACAAGAGAGGCCCCGAAATCCCCCCTGGACTCTAAGAAGTCTCTTCTTACCGACCCTGAAATTCCTGCCCAGTTTTCCGATAGACTCCGGAAACATGGTGAGACCGACCCCGATATCACCTTTCTGAACTCTGAAAACTATGATCAGAACGGCACCGTTGTCGCCTTCGAAGATTTCAAAAAGTATGATCTGACCAACTCCGGAATCCAGCCACAGGTTTGAAAAAGTATGTTCAGACCCGGAATCACCTCTATGGGTTCGAGAAGGGATGATCAGAAAGGCTTACAATCTCCCGATGGACTCAAAAAGTATAATCTGTCCGACCCCGAAACAGCTTCATGGATCCCCGAAAGTATGGTCAGATCGACCCCGGACACTTCTCCATAGGTTCCGGAGATTATGATCAGAGCGACCACGGAATCACCCGTTAGACTCGAAACAGGATGGTCTGACTGGCCTTGAAATACCCCCGTAGACTCCCAATAGTATGTTCTGACCGACACCGAGCCGCCTCAGTGGGTTCCGAAAAATATGATCAGACCAATCCCCGGATCACCTCCATGGGCTCTAGAAACTGTGATAAGACCGGCCCGGAGTCGCCTCCAAGGGTTATATGAAGTCCGATCGGGCTGGCCCTGGAATAACTCCCATGGGCTTGAGAAAGTTTCATCGGACCGACTCCGAAATCGTCTCCCAGGTCTCAAAAGGTGTGATCATGGAGGCCCCGGAACCGCCTCATCGACTCAAAAAAGTATGATATGACTGACCTCGGCATACCCGCCCTGTAATCCCATGGAATCCAAAAACATGGTGAACCCGACCCCGGAATCACCTTCATGTACTCTGGGAACTATGATCCGACCGACCCCGGAATCACCCCCAAAAGTTTGGAAAAGTATGGATCAGACCTGAATCACTCCTATAGGTATCAAAGAATTCAAAAAATCAAAAAAAAAGAGGCTCCTTCCCAGGAGCCTCTTTTACAACGTGGGGAAGGAACTGATCAATCGCCCAGGCGATCATCGAGCGCAGACACACGAATAAGTGGGCAAACGATTGAAAAACAACCCTCATTTTCATGGGAAGCGCTCTGAAAAACTTGAAATGGTCCCTCAGGGTCCGGTCTGCATAGCCGATGTCCTCCCCGGGTGGCTCCCCGACAACGTGGAAAAAAGTTTCCCCCATAGATATAACCGCGAGAGAGTCTATAGAGGACAAACATACAAACATACACTGGATTTTTATATATACAGATATTATTGAAACAAGTGGAGCTGGGAGAGCTATTCTTATGCACTGCGAAATCCAGTCAACAAAACTAGTATCGCGCGGTCTTTGGTATCATTGGAGTCCTTAAAAGATGGTCAAACGTGTCTGGCTAACACTAGCTTATAGGAGCGCAACCTCTCATGTACCAGGAGATAGTTCAAGAGAACACAGCTATGGTCCATTCCTACAGTTCCATATGATCCGATAGCCCGCAACGAATTCCTCATATGCAACGATTCAGGGTGATTGATACTGGACTGTATCCTAGAGAAGAGCTATCACATCCGTATAGCCATAGCGTGGCTCTTTGCTTCAAGGTGAATTTCGAGATTATGGCCGTGGATTTCGACGAATCACTCACGGAATCAGCACGTCCGTAAATGCCGCACCGAACTCTGTGCATTGTTGTGCATTTGCCCCGTGCCAGCGTTTCGAAGCTATAAATGGGAACCAAAACATAATTCGGGAATTTTTCCCGCCCGAAATTCCAAACAAGTCTCGGCAATCGATTTCGCCGGGCTCATATCTGTTTCTTTTTCCGAGAAACTCTCCCCCGTGCTCATTGCAATGTCCTCTATCAGTTTCGAGGTTTCTGTTGACGCTCTTCCCTGAGGGTGAAGAAATCACCGATGACCACAGGAGGAGCCTTCGAGAGAACGGAATTTTCCACGAGGGCCGACGAAGAGCTCCTCGATCTCAGCAAGGACTCGACTTTGAAAGCTGTTGTTGAAACTCTGAGTTGTTCAGTTTCTGGGTTTCGATTCGAGAGGCATATTCGACGCTATCAGAGGAGGCTATTCGCACATTCGTGCCGTTGACTTCATCATATTTCGTGAAACAGGGTTTTCGGCCATGGTGGACATCGGAACTAAGGCTCGGAAAAAACTGCAAGTTGCTAGTTCACTACGCGTAAACTTGACTCAGTTGGGAATCGTGCCCGCCCCAGGGTGGGCGAAGAAAGATCCGGGACGAAAAAGTTCGGAAACCGCTGCACTTGAGGATTCGCGCTGCTGTGACAACAATCTCTTTCATCGTAGTACAGGGGTTCCCAAACTGTGGGGCGCGGGAAGTTTCCCAGTGGGGCGCGATGGTAATTCTGCAGTTTCGTGGAAGGTAATTTCATTGTTTGTTGAGATGAGCATGGCCACACTGTTCACTCGTTCGCTCAAACTTGAGAGTGGCTGCTCTCGGGCGGGATAGTTTCAGCGC
This sequence comes from Neoseiulus californicus, assembly GCA_028455905.1. NCBI lineage: Eukaryota > Metazoa > Arthropoda > Arachnida > Mesostigmata > Phytoseiidae > Neoseiulus > Neoseiulus californicus. The sequence continues at coordinate 2,745,574 of JAMQGS010000007.1, forward strand.
TCGCAAAAACGTTCGCAGGGATTGATGGATTCATTGGAACTCTCTTTGTGGAGGGAACTTAGCTACCCAGGTGGAGAGATCCGAAAAACTACCGATTGGTTCAAGCTCTAAACTCTCTTATTCGAAGTCGAATGGAAACTTAGTCGGAACGGATGATCGGGTCTCGTCTCGATCAATTGAGTTCTCGGTTTTTTGAATGCAGGAAGGAAGAATTTTAGTAAAGCTGTCAGCTCATTGCTGACGGAGGGAGATCATTAACGCTGCCGTGGGAGAGGTCAGAAGTTTGATGAGGGTCGGCAACCCTGTACGTATACGCGACGAATATGCTAAATAAAGCTGGTGGAAGCTGGCGCTCTCCAACTCATTCATGTCAGCGGTTGAACACATTATCTGGTCTCGATCGTCATCCCATGGTGGGGCGCCGACCATTCAGCCTATGGAAAGTGGGGCGCGGTCCTGTAAAGTTTTGGAGCCCCTGTGGTAGTAAATAAAATCTTGTTTTTTCCCCATCAATCTGGATGTCGTTTCTTGCCGCAAAACGGGACTAGGGCCGGGGTTTCATTCACGATCAGCGAGCGTGTTCAAAATATCCACTACACGAGGTTTCAGGTATTAATCCCTCTTCATTCTTCCGGCAAATGAGCTAACCAAAACAGGAAGGTTGATGAGAGGAGTGGAAATCAAAGGCAAAAACATATGTTCCTGACTGACTCGAAGTAACGAGCATATTCGGAAACACTCCGCGGGTCCTTGGGAGCGAGAATTTCTCGCTGGCGGATTACACTGTGAACTCCTGCTTCCCGCGTTCCTTCATTAGCGCGGGCGACGGCGAAAGCCACGACGTAATCGGCAATCGACGCTTGTCTCGCCGCTGTGCTAACGTCGATTCATTTCGATGCCCCCGATGAATGTCCGAAGGTTGACTGGTTGCCAGGAGATCAGATCCGGTGAATTGGATCTGCAGGAAGGGGTGTCTTTGTTCTCGAATCCCGGAAATTCCGGCTCGTATGGCAGTTGGGTGGTCTCTGATAGACCATGGTGCAGCACAGTGCACGGTAATTATTGGGAACAAATTCCAGAGATCCACAATAACCACGAATAGTCTATGATCGAATCGAAGATGCTGCCTTCATATTCGGCAACCTCCCACACTTCAGCCGGATTCTAAAGCTCGGGGACTGCTTCCACAAGCTCTTATCAGTATGAGTCCGCGAAGCACCAAGAATTTACCCACTACAGATAACTCGAAGCTTCTGAACTCTACAAGTCTTGAGTTGAACAAGAACGGAGATCTCAAGAGGCAGACAAAGGGGAGGGTGATTTCTTTGCGGGAGCCGGAGTTCATCGAGAGGCTACGGATTGAGCTTATCTCTAGAGGTTCAAAGCTACCCCATGATTGAAGGGTCCTGCTCTTCAGTCTGGCGCATATATCGCGGAGCGAAGCTCCATTTCGCATCATCGAGTCCACAGTACATCAGGAGGTGTATGCCCTGGCGCTTTCATCACGAATTTTCTTCCGACGCCAAAATTCGGACAGAGGACTCAACCATCAGGTAAGCTAGTGCCTGGAAGCGACTGGGTGCTTTGTTTCGCAATTCCGACTTGCCAAGAGCGTAGATTTGCAATCAGGGAATGCAGCATGTGGCGCTAAAGCCACATGGACACTTCCTCGCCAAGAGCCGAGTCGATAGAATTCGTTTGCTTGCAGTTTGACATCGAGAGCGTGTCCCGAATTGCTAACATGGTGTTCGGGATTCGCCGAGACGAAACTCAGAGAACACAATGATTCAGAAACTCATTCGGGATGATATGTTCTGATTTCCTCGGTGATGCGCATCGATCTCTCGCATCAGCAAGTGGCGACGTATGAAGTCCACTAGATCAATTTCAGGACAGTTTTGCGCGTCCTGTTGGTGGAACTTGATCTGACCCTCGAAGCTCTTCCAAATCCAGATTTCGATCTTATTGACGCGCGGGAATATCGTCATGATCTGAAACATATCGAGAGCCTTTGCTTGGCGAAGAATTGAAGGACCTTTGCATGGCAGAAGCTCTATGTCAATCTCTATACTCCTCCTCATCTTTCAGGACAGGTCACTCTTGCTTTTTCGGGGTCAGCCGTACCACTCGAGTAGAGGAACACCCGCTCGTTGTCGCAAACGGGAACTTCAAGCAGCGAGTGATCACTCTCTGAGAGTCCTGTTGTGAACGGTGGCTCTGGAAGCTTTGCGCGCGCAATTCAGGTTTCGAATTGGAGCCTTTCTCACTGGTTTTTCGGCGCCATAACTGACTTTTACATCGAGACAACGTAGCCGACGGAACCATCGGAGCTTGTTCCCATTACAACGGCGCATTCTTGTTGACGAGCGAAGTAGTTCGAGTGGCGCGACGGACATAGCATCAAAATATCGAGCTAGGAAGTCGAAGCCGAAGTGAGCGAAATCGCCGGCAACATCCACATTTGAAGGGACCAGCCAGCGAGGAAGACGCACGCGTCTCTGGAATTAGCTCTGCGAGGGGAAGACATCCGATCTCTTCGCTGGCGTTCGAAACAGCGCGTTTGTCGACACCATCACCAGTTCAGTCAACTTGATCAGCCTCGACCATCAACCATGATCTCCGAAAGTGACTCGGTGTCAGCTGGAAAATCAGAATTTCGTCCAAGCTTGAAGTATCTCCTCACCGGATGGCGCCCTAGGAAGATATTGAGCAGTTTTCCATTCAACGACAGCCAAGAACGCAAGCTGCGGAAAATCATCTTCGAAAGGTGGAAGTCCGGGAATTATCTGACAACCGAGCAATTCCAGTTCGCCGCCTACAGGTAAGGGAAACTTGTACTTCTTTCGATGGCCAGAGTTGCAATTATTCCGATTCGACAATTCCATCTTACGTGTAATCCTCCCCTTGACTTGATTCATTCAACTTCCAGCCTGGCGAAGGAATGCAATTTGAAGATTCATCCGAGATGGGAGAAATGTGGCCGAGCGTCAGACAAGTGGCTGGCAGTGTTCCTGCGGAGGCATCCCAACATGAGAGACATGTTGATGGGGAAGCAAGGGAAACCTCCAAAACGAAAACCTGAATCCCTCCATTCTGAGGAAGACTTCAGAAGTGACACATCTTCCGACTTCGATTCCTCTGACGAAAAACATGATTCCGAATTCCTTTCTTCAGAGTCGGAACTGGATGATGTAGAATCGGGAGCCATGTCCCGGCAAAGATCACCTGTTTGCGGCGACATGCCTTCTTCGTCTTTTACCCCTCCTAACGGCAATGCGAAACGCGATGTAGAAGAGGTAGCTAGGTAGTGGCTCTCTCATTCGACCCGGACGGAGAAGCATTTGTGAGCTCGGAGCATTGGTATGTGCTGTCGAGCGGAATTTCTAACCCATATGCGTTTTTATGAACCGAAATGAACAACGTGTAGCTTTGTAATATTTTTCGTACCGCCTGTTTGCGCACGCAGAAGTTCTGGGTGGTCAGAAAGAGAGATTATTGGTCAGTTTGGACTCTGCAAACGTCTTCTGTTATCGTTGTCGATTCGCGTTGGAACGCAACAGATCGTTTGAGAAGTTCTTCATGAAATAAAAGATCGGACCTATGAGGTATGGGTGTTTCTTTGGATGGATTCGCTTTCGAGCATCTCTCTCACCACGACCCCTATTGATGAAGGGTCTGCCCCGATGGCAAGGATTCCGTTCTTGATGGCGGCAAGGATACATCAAAGTTCAAACATTGTCAGGTCGGACTCTGTCAGGCAGAGCTGTCCGGCCATTCCGGGGACAAGGGGGGCGAATCCGGACCGAGAGCGTTCCGAATAATTGCGGCACATTATTTCCTTCGATTCATGAGCCCTCAAGATTTTTGCCCGAAGGACGATCGAATATAACACCACTGCATGTTAACCTGACATCCAATCATCTTAGACCCAAGAGTTTTCGCGAGAGTCCGTCTCCCTCGAAGCATAGGTGCGCTCATTGAAAACCTCACACAAAGACCTCGAACTCCTCGGCGATTCAATCAATCCGATCACGATCAGGAAGAACGCTTGTTCGGATTCTACAGGACAACACGGAACACGATCGAATCGCGAAACGGAGCCAGATACTCTGCGCAGGGCGAAGTTCAGCCATTCTGAATCACAAACGATCAACAGAATTTGAACCCGGGGAAGTTTGATGTCTATAGGATTATCTCATCGACTTATCAGCTCTCGCCGCGCAAAGACTCGCGGTCAAAATCCGGACGCCTCGATCGGCTCAGTTCCCGGTATCAGTTCTCCAGGAATACATGAAGATGACGTAATACCTTTGTGTTCCGGCCCTAATGAAAACGTACTGGTGAAGGAACAGAACCTCCCCCTGGGCTTCTCCATGACTCTCTTCGGATCCGCTCGGTGAATCGTCTATTGCCTTCGTGAGAGCTTCACTTCGCTTGGAGGAGGTTGATCCAGCCCAGGAGATCTCACAATCAGTTCCGCATCGTTATCGATATGGGGACAAACTTGATCAACACATTGCCTTGCCTCAGCAAGGAACCGAGTATGACCGTGCAGTATGGGAAGCTTCCGGCAGTTGCCCATAGAGGAGGTCTGAAGCCGCTCTCCGGTTCCCTGAATGCACTTCGAGGGGCAACGTGGTTCGCACTCCGAATTCGCGAATCGCCTGCACTAGCGCGAGACTTCGAGGGAGCCTTGCCCCAAGATTGCCGTGAATGGCGGATAATGCTGTGGCTCCTCCCTTCAGATCGAATCGCGGTTTCACTTCGTGACCATTCTCATGACTAGGGAGATTCAGCCTCGAAGCAGACAGAAGGAACAGCCCCAAAGGCTAAGGCGTCACTGCCTCGAGAGCTCAACAAGTCACTTGGGTTTCAGGCCGCTGCGTCAAACACCGGAATTGCCTAAAAGCCCCTCTCCATGCGGAGAAATGCACCCCAAAAGGAGTATGCTTGAGGCTTGAGCTTGGGCCCTCCGATCGCGGAGCGTTGTTCCAGAACCAGGAACCGGTTTCGGAGGGCGGGCCATGTTCCTGAAATCAAGAATGCGTCTTCTAGATCAGGAACGCGTTGCCCCAGATCGCTGATCTTGGAAGAAGGTACTGGCTTTGTCACGCCATGGAAGGTACCTTGTCCTATTCCTAAGAAGAGGTCGAGGATCTCTGAATTCCAGACGACTGAAACCGACGCAGCGACCGTTGTCCCGATTCGGCGGAAGTGTTCTCCAAAAATCGGGACTGGTCCCCAGGATGAGGAATGTGTTCTCCCCGGAATAATCTCCGGTACATGGAGCTGCTTATGAGACATCTCCGGCTCACCTCTTTTTCGCACTTTTGCACAATCTTAATCAGACGACCGACATTTTGCCAGACTCTTGGTCGAACTTAGTGTGTTTGCCCTCGCTCCTCCAGCATCTGCAGAAAGTAGCCGTGTCCCCAAGAACCTAGATGTCTACGGTCTAGACGACCTTGGCGTTTCCCTCATCGATTCCTGTGTTGACTTTGCACTTGCAATTGGCTCATCGGCCGAATTCGTTAAAAGCGTACAATATTGGCAATCATCCCCCTTGGGGGAATTATTATTTTCCTCGTGACTCAATGGGGAGGGCTCTCGGAATGATTCCGTCCCTCGAAGCTCTGAGTAACAGCTGATCCTCTGAAAATCACCGTGAGTGCTGATGAAGCATGGCACGACCGGAGAAGTTGCGAGTACTATAGTTGGGCTTAGTGGGATTCGTTCGGAGCGGAGATACCGAGTGCCGAGACGATACCTATCTTCTGAATATGCAATAGAGACCTCGTCTAAGCCTTCAAGGTTGGAAGAGACTGATCAGAGCTCCAAAAAGAAGTGAGGATCACGCAGAGTGAACTATTTGCTCATGGCTGAGAGACGGCAAGAAGCAATGGAACTTCATAGTGCGATGGGAAATGGGAATAGCGAGACGAACATTCCGATCGAAACATCGAGTCAACAAAGCGATTTATTCAACGATATCAATCATCTTCGGCCATGGACGGTGCCTCGGAGTCGTCCATTGGTACATCGTCCAGCGTCATATCGTCGAGCATTTCTTGCAGACTGATCTGCGGCGTATCACCCGCGTCACTTTCAACAGGAATCTTCTCGGAGTCCTTGTATATGTTGACGTTCTGTCTGAATGCGAGATCTTCTTCTAGGTCTTCGCAGAAGTCGTTGAAGTCGCGTCCAACAGAGGAATTGTCGTCCAGCTCCAAATTCATTCGCTTAAGTCTCCAGCGACGTCTTTGAGCGCGATCAGCCTTGCTACCCCAGTACTTCTTGATCAACACTACTTCGGGGACCTGAATCATCAAAGAAAAAAATAGTTTCCGTGGCTTCAGCGAGCAGAGGACGCTCCGGAATACTCAAGTAGATGCTAACCTTGTCAGACGGCAGTTTATTGAGGCTCGGATCGTTGAGATTGGCGTTAGCGAGGTCGAATCCCAGAACTGAATCGCCTTCCCGGAGGTACTGGCCGAGATGGGTTTTACAATGAATGTAATTCTCGTGAGTCCCGAGTTCACTTGCCCGTATGACAAAAACGTTCGCCAATACATGGCGATCTGACAGTTTCCCTTGCCCAGCAAAGGTGACCTGAAGAGTACGGAATTCGCTGTTAGCAACACATGACTAGACATTGGTAGGGGCTAGCTGCTGAATCCTGAAACATACTCACCATCTGGCTTTCTCCGATCTTTTCGATCTCCATGACAATGAATTCCACGAGATGTTTCGGCGCGAAGAGACCTCTGAAGGGAGTTTTCCAATAGAGATGCGAAGGAACCTCAGCCAGCTGGAGAGTGAACGAGACCGAGTCAGATCTCGATTCAGCTACCAAGCACTTTCAGCTATTCACCATTTATAAAATACTAGGTCAAGTATCCACCTGTAGAGTTGCAGGGTCGATGATGTGTACCGATGCGGTCACGCGCAAGCAAATGCAAATCTGACCGATGCTTCCTGTGGAGATTAGAATAGCTGGATGAGCAGCGGGTATCACACAGTTCACGGAGGTTTATTCAGTGACTGCTTCGACATGGAACCGGAATCGCCACTGAGGAACGAAATCCTTACCCAAGTGCCTCGCGAGAGTGGACGGTAGGCATACAACATCGCCTTTGCAAACCGGAGCGATTTCAACAGAAAAGGTTGTCTTGTAGTTGAAGTTGTTCGAGTGTATATCATGCGATATCAACTGCTGGGACTCGACGGATTTGATCGGTACCATCGTCTGTTGGATCAAACGGAGAAGCACAGCAGTTTTGGGTACCAATCAACGGAAGAGGATTGTTCAGAGAATTCGATATGGTCGCATAGAGAGACTAACCTGGAAAAACTGAACCAGTTTCCGAGCCTCGTCTTTCTTCGTGAAGTAAAAATCAATACCTTCGTGTACCATCTTTATGTTGATTGCATCTTTGTGAGCGTCGTACTTCAGGATCAGTTGCTCCATGTAGAACAATGTTTTTTTGTGATCAACCTGCGGTTCAGAAATCCTACTGAGCACACTCACGAGCTCACTCGATGTGAATACAGGAAACGGGGTTCTTTCCGCACTTCGAACACGCTCACCTTCTGCCGGCATTGCACAACTGCGCGCCAGAAATCTTTCGCTTCTCTGCGATGACACGTGTCGCACATGAGACCATTTACTGTGAATTCTACGATGAACGCCTGAAACGGTGAGAACTGTCAGCGGAAACAACCCTCAATTGTACGTTTTTCAAGGCTCGTGAGTTTTCTGCCGAATCTCTGCTCTAGTGCTGCTAGAACGGTGAATGCCCGGCATCTCGAAAACCCGCCATCTCGAAAACCCGCTTTCTCGAAAAAAATACCCGGGAGCTCGAAAATCCGGGAGCTCGAAAACTCTCTCCCCAAAAGTGGCTTTGGCTCAAGCTCATCGAACCTTCTATGTCAGGGCTCATGAGAGCCGGTCTCGGTGAGCAGAACGTCGGTCGTCAATCGGAAATTGTGATGGTACGGAGGACATTTCCCGGCTCTTTTGTGGTAGGCGGTTGTCGCTGGCGGTAGGATGGCGGGTTGGATTTCCGAAATCCTGAAGACAGTGCACGGGCCTGGCATTGATTGTAGCGCTTTCGTAACGCACCATTTTGCCGCCTTCGGTCGTGCGGGCGTGAATCCACAGCTCATTCACTGTATTCCGTCAGTGTTCCATGATAGGACTTCGAATATGCTCATTCCGCAGTACGCACAGGGAATTACCTAACCTAGGCTCTCATAAGCCCTGGCATAGAAGGTTCGCTGAGCTCGAACGAAAGCCGCTTTTGGGGAGAGAGCTTTCGAGCTCCCGGGTTTTCGAGCTCCCGGGTATTTTTTTCGAGATGGCGGGTTTTCGAGATAGCGGGTTTTCGAGACGGCGGACCCTAACCGCTAGAACCAGAAGGATCGCTCACCTGTTCGACAATAGCTCCGCCCAGCACTTCCTTCTGAATTGTGAGTTTGACTTTGATCCTCTTAGAGTGAGGCTCGGTCCATATGAAGCCGGCATCGATCAATCGCACCTGAGTGAGAATAAGACATTAGTTCTGGTCTCTCTTACACCGGACGCGGTTGGAAGAATGTACGACGCCAACGATCATTCAGCAAACCTTATTCAATCCTTTGATTCGTTTCAGACAGATTGCGAGCAATTCCCGGGACTCGAGTGATGCCTCAATCCACTGCGTGGGCGGCTGCAGGTACCTCTCGCAGCCCTTGCAAAATTGGAGAACTCCTGCAATGCAGGGGACATACAACGCGGAAGTTAATTTCGTGACCTCTCGGTATACTCACGGTATACAATTCGTGGGCCGCAACCATGCCGGGTGTTGTGCATGTTGCAACTTGGCCACAAACAGATAAGACAATAAAGATCAGCGCATCATTCACTTGTGCCAAATACTGTGTTCTCAACATGGCGCAGTCGCGAAAACTATGAAAAAATCATCGAGTAACGTGGAAAACCGTGAAAAGTGATCGTGAAAGAACGTCCGGGAGACAAGTCAACTATCAGCAGTCAAAATGGCGATAGTCGAGGGTATGATACCCATTCCGAAAGCTATGAGGGTGAGCCCGAACGAAGACAACTCCGAAGCATGGCAGGCGTTCCGAGAATCATTCGCGGACTATGCGTTGGTGACAGAACTATACAAAGAAGACCCAGCCATCCAGGTCGCGAAATTCAGATCAATCTTTGGAGATGACAACCGGAAGATCTTGAGGAACCTGGACGTGAAGAGTGTCGAAAACGACGAGGCGGATCCCGCAGGTCTCAAGGCATGTCAGAACCTTGAGAGCATCATCGAGACATTGGAGAAAAGATTCGCAGTAAGGAAGAATCTGTTGTACCAGAGATACAGCTTCTACAGAATACGACAAGAAGACAACGAGAAAGTTAAAGACTTTTGTGAGCGGCTGAGGAAGCAAGCAAAAAAAATGTGCCTTCCACACAGCCGAGAAAATCATGGTAAGAGATATCATGATTTTGGGAACAAACATCCAGGCTGCGAGAGAGGCATGTTTCAAGGAGGACGAAGCGACTCTAGATCTCAGCAGAGCAACCAACATCCTCGAAATGTACGAGGACAACGCGAAGACACTCAGGGACATCGATCAGAAGAAAGCACCGACGCCAGCAGAAACGGTATGGGCGCTTGAGCGAAACAAAAACCGAAGATTACGGCCGAACACAACAAATCGACGACCTTGCTACCATTGCGGTAGACACCATCCGCCAAGAAAATGCCCAGCATGGGGGCAGACGTGTACGAAGTGCCGCAGAATGAACCACGACGCATCAGTTTGTCGATCCAGAGAACGAGTGAACAGGCTAGACGAAGAACAGAGCAATGTGAATTCCGAATACGATGACATCGACGAGGTTTACGCTGTCCAGACAACAACGGAGAAGCCAGTACGCAAGATGAGTGCGATCCTCGAACTCGTATTTGAGGGGCGCGCAGCGAAACTGCGAGTGTACCTGGATACAGGAGCAACTACGAACGTCATGAGTCTACAAACTCTCCGGAAAATTCGGGGAGAACGCACGGAAATCACCGCCAGAGACAGGGTGTCGCTGAGAATGTACAACAACACAATCGAGAAAACCCTCGGCACCGCGGACATCGTGGTACGCAATAACGGCAAAACTTTTCCCTTGAAGTTTCAGATCATCAACAGGGAAGTTGATACGTTAGTGTCCGCCCAAACCTGTCTTGATCTGCAGCTGATACGGATATCACCGGAGGTGGAATGCATCAACCAAGTGGTAGCCAAACCAAACTACCTGCAGAAGCTGCAAGCGGACTTCGACGACATCTTCAGAGGTCTCGGTAAGCTGCCACAGCCCGTGAAATTATATGTCAAACCAAATAGCAAACCAGTACAGCAGCCGCCCCGCAGAGCCCCAATCGCACTAACAGAGCCGTTGATAGAAAGACTTAAGGAGCTGGAGACGATGGGAATCATCGAGAGGGTGGACCATCCCACAGATTGGGTCAGTAATCTAGTGGCGGTCCACCGCGAAGGCAAGAAGCTGAGGATATGCATCGACCCACATTATCTCAACAAAGCACTCGAAATACCGAAGTATCCAATGCCAACCCTAGCGGATTCACTGCACAGACTGAGAAGAGCGAAGATATTCTCAGTTATCGACGCAAGAGATGGATTCTACCAGATGGAGCTGGCTGAAGAGAGTTCAGATCTTACTACATTCTGGAGCCCTCTCGGGAGATTCAGATACCGACGAGTCCCACAGGGCATTTCGAGCGCTCCAGAGGAATATCAAAAACGACAAATGCAGGCATACGACGGGCTGAAGGGAATCATCGTAGTAGCCGACGACACACTTGTATTTGGAGAAGGCGACACTGTGGAAGAAGCCGAGAAAGACCACTACGAGAACCTAAAGAATCTTTTCAGACGAGCCAGAGAGGTTGGACTTCGTTTCAACAAGAGCAAGTTGCGGCTAGGACTCACCGAGGTTCGCTTTTTGGGTCACATAATCAGCAAAGAGGGTCTCCGAGTCGATGACGAGAAAGTCAAAGCCGTGAAAGAGATGCCCCCACCTACCGACGTAAAAGGCGTCCAAACATTTTTGGGATGCGTCAATTACCTACAAAGATTCATACCCAACTTGTCACAAGCCAGCGAGCCGCTCCGACAACTCACGCAAATCACCAAATACAATTTCGCTTGGCAAACGGAACAGCAGCGGGCCTTCGATGCTATCAAAGCGATGATTTGCGCAGCGCCGACACTCGCGTATTTCGATCGAGACAAGGAAACGGTACTCCAAACGGACGCCAGCGACTTCGGAATCGGAGGTGTCCTGTTGCAGGACAGCAAGCCGGTGGCTTTCACATCCCATACTTTGACAGCGGCCGAGAGATCGTATGCGGTGATAGAAAAAGAGTGTTTGGCGATCATGATCACATGCACGAAATTCGACAAGTATCTCTACGCAAACCACAGAGTGGTGGTCGAAACGGACCACAAGCCCTTGGAGATGATATTCGCCAAACCTCTCGACGCTTGCCCGAAGAGATTGCAAAGAATGCGCCTCATGCTACAACGCTATGATTTAGAAGTTCGGTATATAGCGGGGAAGAAGAACGTTATAGCCGACACGCTAAGTCGATTTCCCATCCAGCAGCGGGACATTCGGAGCACGCACGAGATACGTCGAATCACCATTGCAGAGACAAGCCAGAGAGATTCCTGCGAGATATCAGACCCACTGGCAGAACAGCTCAAAGCGGCAACTCTGCAAGACGAAGACATGCAGACCCTGAAGAAAACGATTGGAAAAGGGTGGCCACAACAGATGCCGAGAGACCCAACACTCCAAGCATACTGGGCCATTCGAGACGAGTTATGTGAGGAAGGAGGAATCATATACAAAGGAAACGCCGCTGTGATCCCATGGAGCGAAAGAGCGGAGCTCCTTAAGAGAACGCACAGCTCACATTTGGGAGAAGAAGCCATGAAGAGGAGAGCACGGAACGCAATCTACTGGCCGGGAATCCGAAATGACATCAGCAACATCTCCAGAGCCTGCGAGGCTTGTCAGACGTATCAGGTGAAACAAAGAAGAGAACCATTGATAAACAAGGCGATTCCATGTAGACCATGGCAAGTCGTTCACCAAGACATCTTCACGTGGGAGGAGCTGAATTATCTCGTTACGGTCGACGGATATTCAGACTTCATCGAAATTGACGAGCTCGGTCGCGACACAACCACAGCTCAGCTCATAAAGAAAACAGAAGCTCACTTCGCGAGACACGGGAGGCCAAGCGAATTTCACACAGATGCAGATCCTAGATACAGAGCCGGAGACTTCCAGAGGTTCTTGACGAGATGGAAGGTTCGTCACCGCATGAGCGCACCACATCACCATCAGTCGAACGGGAAAAGCGAAAGTGCGGTCAAGATCGCCAAGAGGTTGATCAAGAAGACAAAACTCAGCGGCCAGAACATAGCAGAAAGTCTCCTAGAACTGCGGCTGACTCCGCAGAGCGACGGATTGTCACCGGCGTACAAATTGTTCGGCAGAAATTTGAGCTCATTGATACCATGTAGTGAAAAGTTGATGAGGACGCAGACCGCGGAGCAGGTGCAAACAACGATACGCCGAAGACGAGAGGCCCAGAAAAGGACGTTCGACCGCGGAACCAGAGAGCTTCCATGCATCGCAGAGGGTCAAGAAATCAGAGTGCAGCCCATCGATTACTCACACGAGTGGAAGCCAGCAAAATGCATCAAACGGCTCAACGGGCGAACGTACTTGGTGGAACTAGAAGATGGGAGCCGTTTGGTGCGGAATCGGAGATTTCTCGCAACACTCCGCCGACAATCAAAAACCCCAAAACCAATCACTAACGATACATATACCTCTCCACAGGCAAGTGCGGACGACAGCAGATCGGAGTCCGCTCAGCCGAATCAGTTGTTTAGACGGAGAACCGAAGGAGCTAGCACAGAGCCGGTAGCCTTGGAGGAAGCTTCAACAAACGCAGAACCAACTCCACAAGGATCGCATCCGACCACCAGAAGTGGCAGAGCTGTCAAACCGCCAGTACGACTTGACTTGTAAATGAAGTAGGTAGATAGAAAGGAGGACGCGGAAGAGAACGAGAAAGCCTCGAAGCGAATTCGATATTGGTCACTAGTTAAGATCGAATTCGTCAGCGGCGATTGAGTTCCGATCCGAGAAATCCAGCATACGCGATCAATAGAATAATTTTAAAAGAGAAAAAGGAGGATAAGAAAACCACGAAGCGAGTTCGACACTGGTCACTAGTCGAATTTGTCAGCGGGTTTCAGCTCCTGTCGAAAGAATGTCGAAGTAATATAGAGGAAGAAAGATGTTGTGCATGTTGCAACTTGGCCACAAACAGATAAGACAATAAAGATCAGCGCATCATTCACTTGTGCCAAATACTGTGTTCTCAACACCGGGTATTGTAACAATTAAACAAGCATGCTGCACGAAACCAGGAGTGAAGGTGATAATAATGACTGAGAATCGTTCCCATACACTCGGAGCAGTCATATGGGTCGAGTGTCAACTCACCTTGCTTCGGGATACTGTCCGTGATGTCAACAACTTTGCCCAGACAATCGACGCACATATTGGCCGGGTTAGGAGCGATGGGGATCCCACATCTACAGCACAGGATGCGCCCCTGGGTGGGAACGGCCTCCTCATTCATGTACTCCATCTGCAACCGACAAGATGGCTATGAGTTTGAATGTGAGCTTACGAAGCGCGAATTAGACCCATCCCGAATATTCTAACAGAGGAAAAACAACGTCATCCGATCGAGCTCGAGAATCTCCAACTGCATATCATAGTGGTCCTGGGGACCAACTGAACATTCTCTCAAGACAAAGAAGAGTTGTCAGGAGAAAGAACACACATGCAGTCATAGACAAAGAGTGACAATCCGGCAGCTAGTGACATCTGATCGGAGTGAAGAAGGGTTGATCGACAAACTCGCGCGGTGATTCAGCAATAGTGATCAGACGAGGTATATCGGGCTTCGAAACGGGACGCCAGAGTGCCTCACCTTTCCTGAAAATGAGCTCTTCCGCTCAGAGCTCAAGTAAATTAACTCTGGACGAGCTCGGGTTCCGAAAATTCTCACTGCGAGGAGCCAAAGCGACGGAGCACGTGTAGCAAACCACAACAACTCACTAGCGGACATCCGACCGCCAAAACACGGACGGAAATCCTCAGCTCGACGCAGTCCTGTTCTCAGGGATCAGGATCTGGACTTTGCTGCCCGACGTCTCCTACATTCGAAGGATCTTCAGAATGAATAGCTTTTGCGGGGCTTGGCAACACCCGGAGTCCAGAGTCCTGGTTGAAACTCGCTGGCCCCGTCCCCGCTACTTTGGCGGGAAAAGCCGGAACAGATGTTCTGAACAACAAACTGAGGAACGACTCGCGCACTCTCAGAGATACGTTCTTGGTGAGTTTGCCGCGTCTGAATCTTCTTTTTATCGGTTCTGCTGCTCCTGATACATTCGAGTATCCACCTAACCGAGACTCACTGTTTAGGGTACTGTCTCGATGGTGTGATGTCTTCCCCGGTTCCGAAGACTACGATACTTAGGCTCTACAAGGAATTGATGCGCTACGGCCAGAAGCTCGAGCTCACTGACAAAGACTATTTCTCCAGAGTGATTCGAGGGAAATTCGAAAAACCTCGTTTGACCCCTGAAGATATTGATTTCGCATTGAGGAAGGGTCGGAAGCTCCTGGAAACGCAACGACTTCTCTAGCGAGCTCCTTAACCTCTATCAGAGTAGCTCATGGCGCTCACACTCTTCGGACGTTTCCTAGCCGTTCCGAAGAATCCCGCCATCCTCGTGGCTGTCCGGCTCAAGGCTACTATAGACAAATCAAGGGTTCCTGTTATCGGGGAAGCGGATATTGAGGAACAGTTCGTCAAAGGGTCGGGTCCCGGAGGACAGAGTGTGAATAAAACTGTCAACTGCGTGGTTTTGTGTCATAAACCCACGGGTGAGTTTCTTCTGACAAGGTCGCGCAAACCCCCGAATGGCATGAAAATTCTCACAACAATCGCTGAGGGTTTCCCGCGACCGAAGGGTTTGAATGTTGTTCGTTGTTGGTTTGAAATGTTGTCACCATGTTGAGGATTTCATGAGAGGATCCAAGCTCTACATCCGTTTCATTTTCCAGGAGTTGTTGTTCGTTGCCACGAACATCGACTTCAGCACCATAACAGAAAGGTGGCTCGAAAGCTCCTCGTAGAGGCAGTAGATGATTTTATCAACGGCGAAATGTCGATACGGAATCAGAAAATACGCATCGAGAGAGAGAAAAAAATCAAATCAGAACAGAAAGCCAGGAAACAACGGGAGAAAAGGCGTCTCGAGAAGGAAGAGAAAAAACGCCGAGAACAAGAAGAAGACGAGGAGGAAGGCCTTGTTGACGCATGGACGAAATTGGAGCAAGCCAAAGCCAACAAAGAAGGCTCCTGACTCGCAATATCTAGCAGAATAAAACATTTACATCTACTATCACATCTGGGAGCTCTCTTCGTTCCATGCCCGAAGAGTGCGTTCAAGAATCGATATTGCACCTCAAAAACCAGTTTATTCGTCTGCAGCGCTTCAATGTTGTTATTTCGGTTGCTAATTGAGGCATCAAATTGTTCTTGCACCTCAGTCTCACTAGAGTAGCGAATTGAGACTGCAACTCACTCACAGAATCAAACTCGCAACGTCTGGTCTATGGTGGCGTTTCGTGATGATCGAACCAGAAGAATACGGCCACCAAAGATGTCGGAGACTCCGATTGACCAGCTCTTCCATGGCGCGCGCTCCGATTTGAAAATAACTAATCTAGCGTATTCGATGAATTTGTTGACCTGCAGTATCGAATAAGGAATGGGAGCTCAGGCCGAACCAGTCACAATCAAGTTATTCAAACACGGATCGTTGGTTGGTTATTTTCCGCATGATCGATGATATTGGTCATCTCAAGTTTCTCACAGTAGCTGACGGCTCATACGAAGTCCATCATGTGTATGGCAAGGTTCGACAGGCGAATGTTTCCACCAGTTGTGCGTGAGGATCTTGGGATACGATCGCCTGCTCCTGAGATCATCTTTACTGTTTTTCTTCTTTAGCAGCCTCCGAAGCGTTTTCTTTTCCTTGAGGTGGTGTGGGTTGGGCACCCGTGGCATTCGTCGGAGTTGTGGACGATTCTAGGCCGGCTTGTGTGGAAATGTCAGTCACATTCCTCTCGATGTCTTCTATTCTATGCGACATGTCATCAATGCGGCTCAGGATTTGCTCCGACATGTTCGCAAACTTATCCTGCATCTGCTGCATCAGCTCTTGAACCTTCAAAGTAAAAACCTCGTTGGATTTTCTGTCAAGAGAATCGAGGGTCGGTGTTCTCCTCAACTCGGGAATGAACGGCCCTTATTTGTGGGGTCTTCGGGGACGACTCTCGGAAACCCAGAAATTTTCCACTTCTTCGGGATGAAATCCCAAAAGGCGCACCTTAGCGTCCGTAGCGGAAAATAGCGATAGCCGTTTTTAGGATATTTGGGTACCATTACTGAATCAACTCGAGTTTCCGAGGCTCCAGGAGACGCTAATGAGAGGACAACACACCCTCTGCAGGCTGGGGTTCTGACAGCGGATCTCTCACGCGACCGACGAAGCTTACCCGCTCCATACTCACGTATTGTGTGAGCGCCTCGAGATCTCCCGGCTCAATGGGTCCATTCTGGCTCTGGTTCGTCGGAGCAACATCTTTTCTGTCAAGAGTTACGCTTTTCCGCAATTCCTGCTGCTGCTGGTCCGCCATTTTGATCATCTCCAATGAGCGAGCCGCTAAAGCAGCGGCTTGAGATTACTTCTCCGCTAAGAGCAGCAGCGGAGACCGGCGCCCTTCACCTGTTGCTTGTTACACTCGTTGTCGGCGCGAGGCAGCGGAATCGGGAATCCTTCAGTTTCGATTACGATCGAATGAATGACTCAATCTCTGAGGGGCGGATTCTGAGATTCCTTAGTGCTCAGCAGCTCGGAAAGCTCTTTGGTTTAAGCATGGCCATAAGCTTTCGCAGGCGAAATCTGCGAACGATACGTTCGTTCGCGCTGTAGATAAACAGTGACTCCACGTAGCATGAAGCTGACTCTAGGAGTAATGGATGGGGGCATTCCTGCCGTCCAAAAGGAGGGCCTAATATGGATGTTCAGGGCAATATTTTTCCATCTGAGGGAGAGTGTGGGATGGTAATCTGTGAAATCTGGTGTGGGATGACCTGAACCGGGAGTTTCACCAGTTTAGTAGCAGGCACATCATGGCAGTGGAGCTGGATTGCAGGTGCCGTCATATGCTAAGCTTGATGTCGAGTTTCTCCGACCGAGTTCGCACCATACGGAATGTATACGTCGATCTTCTGAATACTCGAATCTCATGAAGCATCCCAACAGATACAGAGGCGGTTCCCTCGCGCAGCGGTTCGAGTACATCTATTCGATTCCTTCGGTCTCGATTCATTTATCTTGGATTCAAGGATCGCGTCATGAGCCCTGAAGTCGGGAGAGCCCTCGATGTTTCGGCAGATCTCTCAACATGCTCTCTGGAGTCGGGTGATTCGATCGCAACTGTACGTCAGCCGCGCCAGGCACATCGCAGTCGCCGAGAGGAAGTGGCGCAGTCCGACACGGAGGAGCGCCAGTAGCTAGCCGTGAAAATCCGCTGAGACGGCGGTATACTTTGGAGGGAGATGATGACGGTGATCCAATCGAAATAAACAGAAGTGAAAGCAGTGTGCCTAGAGGGGCGAGTTTTTGTTGTATCAGCCAGAATCGTCCGTACTGTTTGTGTTGTTGTGTGCACTGTGTCGGTGAAGTTTCTAATCTTTTCGACAAACTCAATTCTGTGTAAACAGTGAGTGAAGAAATCCTACACCACGAAGGTGATGTGTTCCGGATTCTTGAAGAAATGAAGACGCTTTTCCCACCGTCAAACCGAGCTGAATGACTGTTCTCAAGAGAAACGCAACAGGCGTTTGATCCAGACCGAAAGTTCGCAGAGATCAGAGAGAAATCATAGTGTGTTTCCGGAGCTCTCATGGATTCCGGGGAGCTCAAGGATTGACACGGGTAAACAAGAGGTCCCCGCGAACTCCCGCGACTCGGCCTCGGCGTAGGGTAGAAAATCCGACGATTCGCTAAGATGTCAAATTTATACCAAGACGTCGGTCAGATCAAAATTACCCCCAGAACGGCGGCACAAGTGATCGATCTGAATCAGCCGCCTCGACCTGAAGAAATTTCGGCAAATCTCCACCGGCATCAGCAGAGCCTTCTGTCACAGCGCAGCCCTAGTACTCCGCCGACTTCGCTGTCAGCTCCGGAGCTTCCGCTAGGAAGGCGCCAAGTCGCACCGGGGAGGTCTCGGAGTTATAACTCTGAGCTCAACGAGGTTTACCGACCTCCTCCCAATTATCCCGGGAGCCGACGAATCGGTGCTCCTGTGTACGAAAACCTCTATCAATCAGCAGTACCGCAGACTGCTGCACCGCCGCCCCCTCAAGGTTCGTCTTCGCATCATTTGGGATCGAGTGTTTTCGATTACCTTCGGCAATCTCCGCGGTCTTCGTTGTCTTCGGATTCGTCGCCTCATGAATCCATCCTGGAACCTCCACCTGCGTATTCTGCGCACCTCAAGCCCCCTCAACCGCTACCCGGCCAACCGCCCATTTATGCGAACCTCGCTGATCTTAAAATGGCACCGCCCCCACCACCTCCGTACAAACCCCCACCAGTCCAGCGAAGAATAGAAGAACTCGAAAAGGAAATGCGCGCCCCCAGCACCGGACCTCTGTTGATGTCCCTCGCAGGGTTGTCTTTAGGAGGTCCGGAACGGAAATCTCCCCCGCGAGATGCGCCTCCAGCTCCAGCGCCGGCTTCTCCGAGTGGTATCGCGTCGGCTCACACGCATACGATGCAAACTCACACTCATAGCCAAGTTCAAGCACAGAACCACGGTCAACTCCAATCTCAGTCGTCTCATCATCAGCTCCCACCTCCACCCCCGTATCCGGGGGGTTCCAAAAATGCCAAAGCCATGGCCTCCGCGCAATCGGTCCAGGCGAAACTTGAACGCATGACGAAGGAGATCGAAGAGGAAATGGAGAGAAAAACACCGGAAGGAGAATTTTTCGGTGAGTCAACCTTAGAGAACACATTACAGGATAGTCGAGGATGGTCCTGATCAGTTGCGTTATGTTCGAAGTCTTCCTCAAGACCGGTTTCGTAGTGTGTTCTGAGTGCGATACCTTTTGACGTGGGTTCTGCAAACTCAGGTTGTTCAAAGTTTACCTCACGTCTCAAGAAGATGGGCACACGTATGAAGTTCGAATACAACATTGAGCCGGGCGTCATCACTTTTGAAGGCTCTGGCTATAGGGTAGCGCCTTCCCTGCAGCAGGGATCTACGCTTGGCATTGCTGACTGTCAAGACGCAGTTAGTCATGAGACTAATTCTCGTCGAGAGAATTTTTCGCTATTAACTACGCAAGCTCTCCGAGAAAGCGGGTTTCTCGAATCAGTGTCTCCTCAGTCACGAGTATATATTTAGAAGCGTTTCCGGCGACCACACCGCTCTTCTTGAAGTCAGCGCTCTAGGCTTCAAGTCACATTTTATTGAGCCTGCTACACTGTGATGGAATCTTTGGACGGCCCCTTGAGGACTCTTGAACGTGTAGTGAAGTGATGATGAGCTGAAACGCGTCTTTTCCAACGCGAGGCCCGATGGAGCGCCGAGCCAAGCTTGTGGAACAACTGCTAAGTGGAATTTTCACGCCCAGTAAGATACCAGCTGATAGGCGTTTCCGTTCGCCTCAAGTTCAGAAAAGAGAGCATGCGTTTGATTTCGAGGGAGGAGTACGTTGCGTCTGAACTCCGTTCCGTGATAGGTCATGAATCACAACTCTCAAGGGAGCGGCGTCGGTGATATTTTGCTCATTCGCGGTGTCAGAATCCGTGCCTCCCGGGCTCCGAATAGTGAATATGATTCCGGACACATTCACGAGCTAAAAGAGAACGACGGAGCCGCAAACAACGGATTGTCTCAAAGTGCGTTCTTGTCTGAAGCGAAACTTTCAGACAAATGTTGCCATTATACAAAACAATTCGCACGTGTACAACACTCGCGCCGGGTCGTCGGGCTACTGTTCCCCTTTCTCTTGACAATGGCAACAATCAAAACTCGACCAGAAGACGTCCGGTGTTTAGCTCCGTCGGCTGATAATTTCTTTTGCGTAGTGGAAGGGTCTTGCGACTGGAAGTCGAACCAAATATGGGTTTCCGGTTTCGTCCGGCTCGCCCGAATCCATGGTTTAATCAAGCCTTTGAGATTCCAAGAGTCCATGAAATGCGCGCGCCGCTATCTCGAAGAGTAAGCACTCCTGTGACATCTCAAGCATCTTTAGAGATACATTGCGGCGTAGCGATGTCCACGAGCTCATTACGACCACGCGTTTCAAGATGTTTCCCATCGGAATACACGAGCTTTTATAACTACTGTTTGAGATGCGACAAGGCCGCGGAGCAGTTTAATATTTTGAATGCGCTTCGGAGACCCTGCGGCCTCTCATCAAAGGAACAAACCTGTCGTTAGACATACACCCTCAAGTGGCTCACTTTGGGCCCTAATCGGAGCGTCCCGGCTGTCTCATCGACTCGACAGTCCCGGCATGTGCAAGACGAGAGCAAGCGCTCAACGATTCTAGCCTGTTTCTATGACAGCTAAGAGGAGATCTCCTCGAAGAGTTTCAAGACACTGAATAGCTAAACGAAGGAATTGCTTTACAGGCGTGTGTCACTCGTGTGGAGAACGGGTTGCTGGAGCCGGTCAGGCATGTCAAGCAATGGGTCAAGTGAGTAACCTCAAATAGAGTTTCGATGGCTGCACGAAACATCTGCGAATATTATTGGTGGCTTTCGTAGTCCTAACCTCGTCTTTCGGTGATCACGATTCCTTCCGATAACTAATCAGTCCTTGACCTCCTGCTGATCTCCAGGTGTTTCACACTCAATGCTTCGTTTGTGTGTCCTGCGGGCGAGCCCTCAGAGGGAAAGCTTTCTACAATGTCCACGGGAAGGTTTGTGAACACCATTTTATCAGAATTCCCAGAAATTTTCCACCCAGAAGGTTTGCTACCAGCAAGCGATTCGCTGAATATCTATAATGACATCTTCCCGTTTCAGGTGTACTGCGAAGAAGACTACTTGTACAGTGGATTCCAACAGACCGCTGAAAAATGCGCGGTTTGCGGTCACCTCATCATGGAAATGGTACGTATAGACGGGGGAACGCCAAGGGAACGAATGGGAACGGCTGGTCTAACAACTTGGGTTCATAGCGGCTCCGCAGAGTCTCGGTTTTGCTGCGGCACCGCGATCAGAGTAATCTTGTCATTAATTGATATGCAGATAATTGGCGTTGACGAGTGCCCACGCATTCCAGATTCTTCAAGCTATGGGCAAATCCTACCATCCGGGCTGCTTCCGATGCTGTGTCTGTAACGAATGTCTCGACGGAGTGCCCTTCACGATAGACATGGATAATAAGATCTACTGCGTGGCTGACTTCCATAAGTAAGGACGGTTCCGCTCGCTGAGAGACCTTCGTTCTATGCCCCGACAGCGGCTTTCGTCACAGTGCATAGGACGTCCAGAAGCGAGAGCCCAGCCTCAGGCCGGAAATCTCCGTTCTGGCGCCATGACCAGCATTGACCTGTTTTCTTCCGAGTTGTTTTCATTCTCAGCCGTTGGAATGTTACCGTTTCGTTGCACTACGGCGTGCACCACTCTGCGAGAGCTGCGTCACCTGCTTATACAAACCATGTGTTCATTCCAGGACCTACGCACCGAAGTGCGCAGCTTGTGGGAAAGCCATAACACCAGTGGAAGGCACCGATGAAACGGTCCGCGTTGTATCCATGGACAACGACTACCACATCGACTGTTATGTCTGCGAGGTGGGTCTGAAGACTGCATGCATGCAAGAATTCTCTGAAGAGATATTCTTCCAAATGCGACTCGTTCTCGATACCTCTGCGTTGTCGAGTTCGGATTCCGAAGCGCTTCTTATCGCTCCGATCTCACTCAGGGCTGCTATTCTAGGATTGCAAGCAACAGCTTACCGACGAACCCGACAAAAGATGCTATCCGCTGGACGGGCATTTACTTTGTCATGATTGTCACGTTCGACGTTTAGAAATCCGGAGCAACAGCAGCCGAAGCAGCTCCGTGAATCATTCTCATTCGCCCGCCATTCAGGTACAGCGAATCTGGGAAGAATCTGATGAGAGTGAATCCAATATTTGGCATTCGTATGCTCCCGAGTCATGGAGAGCAAGTTCATATTCATCAACGGGCTAGCAGCTGACTTTTCTCATCTTTCCACAGGGCGCGCACTCTCAAGTTGTGTGGAATAACCAGAATTCCTGAGAACTTCGATGCCCTGGTTTCTTCAAGATGCATCTCATCGAACTTTAAGGAGCAAAATTTATCACTTTTTACGAAGATGTCAACCATTGGGGTTCTGTAGGCGTCGCGGGTTTTGTGCGACTGCATGTGGGCCGAGAACGGGGAATCAGACGCTGAGTTGAATGAGGATACGTATTTCGCTGCAAAGCTTCCGTGAACCGATCGCCCGTGCTGAGGTGTACCTTGTAAAGATTCTTATGCGGGAACCAATCATGGAAATAGGGATACAACCATCCACTCATAATATTGCACCCGAAAGAAACTGAGAATGCTAGCGATTCGGGCAAATTTTCGATACGAAAAACGTCGATGATGGTGATGAGCCCTCGCAGCAATAACTTCCGATTTATACGGACAGGAAATGGGGGGCGAAAGGGTTCATGAAGCTTCGTTAGAGGAACTCATCAAACTTAGATGGGTCTCAACTGAGAGCGCACAAACAATGCTTGGTTGATGATTCATAATTCTCTCGTTTTCGAGTGTCGTGCGAACTCGCAAACTAGTGGTGACCAAAACTTGAGGCTCGGATTTTGGGAG
Organism: Neoseiulus californicus; assembly: GCA_028455905.1. NCBI lineage: Eukaryota > Metazoa > Arthropoda > Arachnida > Mesostigmata > Phytoseiidae > Neoseiulus > Neoseiulus californicus. The sequence goes on from JAMQGS010000007.1 coordinate 2,768,680, forward strand.
CAAACCTTGAGAGTCCAGTGAGAGGGATTGAAGTTGACTGCGAGTTCCAGTGTCCTACCCGATCCAGGCACAATAGCAGGCTCAGCATGCGGAGTCGATCAGCCGAGGCCTCCGATAGTGTTCGTGAAGGTACCTGCGTCGTACAAACCGACTTTTCCATATCCAAACGTCTCAACATAGACTGCGGTCAGCGAAAAGGAACGAAAGCGACGGTGCTACGTTTGACCATGTGATAGCTAGGAATAGAAATTTATTCGGAAGAAGAAAATATTCGTATGTCCAAGATGGGTGGACTCATGTACAAAATAACTACACCGAATAAGCTGTAGTCTCAGGACCATAAGAACCAGGAGAAAACGACCAATTTATACACTGTATGGATTGAATGAATGATTGTACCAAATATAAAAAGTTCTTATCAGGAATCGCTGATCAGGCTCTTTGGCGCGTAATTTGGACTGGTGCGCTGGGTTTTGCATGATTGCAGATCTCCTGCGTGCGGTTCAATTTTCTCGTATAACGGTCACGAGAGTTATTTTGAGCGCTCGACGAGTTTCTCGACTGTCACGAGAGTGGTCTTCTTGCCTTCCATTGGACTTTTCACATGAAATTTCGAAAACTATGATACTCCCGCGAAACGCAATGAGAGTACCTTGGAGCCCTGATTTGCAGCTCTGCTCTGAAAAAAAATACCTCATCGGTAGAGTGAGGAAGTGCCCGATCACTAGTACGCCTACTCCTCTCGCTAATTGTAAACAAAACCTTTCCAGCGTCTTGCTACGTCAGAGCCGGCGGGAACAATCTACGATAATCGTTTCAGCGCTCTGCGATCCCATGCGTTCCATCCTCCGGAGAATAGTAGTCATAGTCTTCTGCCAGCGAAAAGGTTCTCTTCCCGATTCATTTCCCAGGTCCCTCCAGAACGCCGAAGTTATCATCGTTCCCGTGGCATCAATAGAGGCCGAATCCGGCGTTCACTATCAAGCTGGGCTGCTCTAGGCGTACTCGATCCAAATCTCGTCAGATGAACCAATCTGTGTTGACTCGGAGTCCACTGGGGATTCCGACGCGAATATTAGATTGAATCGGAGAACTGTGAATTCTCCGATGATCTATAGTCGAATTGAGGTCAAGACGAAAATTGATTTCTCATTAGTTTCTGATACCGCTTGTCACGGTTGTCAACAGACTGGAGATCCGACGCCATGGAGAACTTCCACAGAGAACCGTAAACATTATTCAATTGCTTTTTGAGGTTCAATCTGGTTATTAGCGACTGTGTCAAGTGGATATTCGAATCATTAGTCCAGCGCCATTCATGAGCGAGTCAGCAATGTCAGTTTTCAGGATTGCCTTCGATTTTTGAATAAAATTTGCATAGAGGTTCGCTGCAGCAGTGATCGGACACTAGATTGCTGCTTGATCCTGAGCAGGATTCCGCTGCTACCAGTTTATCAGCTCATCCGGCCTGATCTTCGTGCGTCTGTTCAGCGATGGCAGCGGCAGTCGCGTCGGCTCCTCCTGCTCTCTCGAAGCCGAAAGCTTTCGCCAGAGGTTAATCCCATATTAAAAATTTAATAAAGCCTCGAGGGCGAAAGATATTTTTTATTGTCCCGATGCTGCTCGAGAGAACAACGAGGAAGGAAAAGGCCGGTGTTCGGGGCGAAGGGAAAGCGAAGGGGCTTCGGACATGGGGCCGAGCGCCCAGGGGAATGTGTATCCATTGTTTTTACTGGCTTTCAATGGTCCGGCGACAAGGAGAATAAGAGTTTACCTTGATCGGGAGGCATCGATGTCCGCTGTGCTCCAAAGACAGGGCTCGGGCTAAGTGTTCGATTGCACCATCGCTATGCGTTGGCAATCTCAGCTTTGAGCAGAAACGCTTCTGTTCTGTGCAACTATACATATACATAGCTCAAGAGATTGGCTTGAAGCAGCGAGCTGGGTCGAGATTCGGGCTGTGAAAGGCTGATTAAGAATATGCGGATTCAGACAAAGCAGATTGGAAGCAATTTCCTGACTCCATGAAGCAATCGTGACTCATTAAAATCTTGCGAGGTGTGTCTATTGAGTGGCAAGTTGAAAAATTGATCCAACTCTCGTCACGCCCACGCATTGAATTTTTATCTCTTCGTAATGATAGCAAAGAACGGATCTTCCTGGAAAAGATCGCTTCATTCATCCCGGCGCGCTCTAATAGCTTGATGTTTTTTGAGCATGTCGTCATTCATCGTCCAAATTGATGAATCTCAATGAAGTTTTCAATTTCTCTTCTCCTTATGATGCCTGACGAGGTTTTTGAGCGACACAGCGACTCGTTTAGGGATGGCAGCATTTTGGAATCTCACTCTGGAAAGGGCGCAGCCGATATCCGGTCAAGGGTTTCAAGCACCAAGTCGATCGATACTATCGAGTTGTCATTTCGACAGGAACACGGAATGACTGTCTCTTCCGAAGGTAGTCGGGGACGCGCTACTCTGTGATGATGTCATTCAAGTTAGTTCGTGGTGATCATTCGTAACTGAAGCAGTCTTAGCAAATGTCGAAAGCGCTTTCGGTCTTTATTCCTTTCCGAGGTTTTTCATTTGGAAGCTCTAAGCGCTCGAGCAGAGCTTGCTCGGATGGCTGCCCGTCGTCCTTCCAGTTTTCGGCTGGAGAGAAATGAAAAAGTGAGAAAGATAGGCAGAGGGAACGAGAGCAGCGAGAGAGAAGATAATTAGAACGACAATTTTTAGATGCGATAAAAATTCGTCGTCGCCGACCGAAAGAAGAGCTTTTCTTGCGCCTTGCCCGTTTGGCCTGTCTCTCTCGAACAGGCACTGGCTTCTTCTGTCGGGAAGCTCGCTCGCGCGCGCTCGTTGAGTCTCCTCCGGTTGTTCAAATCTTCAATCTCGCTTCAAAAAGGAAAAGCTTAAACACCACAGCGAGTTCGCCGCCAGGACCTCACCCATTCGATCGTATTTCCCCAACGCTCCCGAGAACGGAACTTGGAGAATGTCAAGATGTTTCCCATTTCGACGTCGAAACCGTTCGGCCATCGGGATTGGAGATTTCGAGGTGTTCGCAACGAAGTTTCCGTTTCTTCAATCCTGTACCCTCAGCTATTGGATCATTTTTGGAGTTATCGGTGTGTGGGAGAACATAGAGATCGGAAGCGTTCCAGAGGAGCCCGGCAGATATAGCGAGGACGTTGGGTAGCGCCGAACGTGAATGTATGAGAGGGAACGACAGGAAAACGTATGAGTGTAGAGTAGTCTGTGTCCAAGGATGACTGTGAGACGCAAGGTGTGCGCTGGTCAGCAACCAAGTGGTGTGTTAGCAGCGAAATAAAGAGAAGGAGTCGGAGTCACAGAACCGAGTCTTCCGTAGTCCACAGAAATTCCCCATATTCAGTATTCGTATACCACATCGGTAGGGAAGAATGGGAATTCAAAAACATCGAGCAATCATCCTTGGTACACGTGTGCAAACTGTCAACGAGAGGTAGCTGTAGTGGTCGGTGCTGCTGCATAGGCTTGGAACTTTTTTTTTTCGTTGGCTGTCCCTCGCCCGGTATTCAAATGCGGAGCGCATTTTTTAACATCAATTAGTGCCCACCATTTGTTGATACGATGTTTGCTGGGCCCCTTTTCAATGATGGTCTGTGTGTGTATGTGTAAGGCTCCTGTCCTCGTACGAGTATATGTGCTCAGAAGCGATGCTATGAGCGACTGCTGGCTGGCTCCTCATTCGCTGTTGAATGTCTTTCTGCCGTTTCCATGCGCTGCCTCAAGGGCTAACTCGATTATTTCAGTTCCTTGCGAGGGAGTTTGGCTCGACAAAACTTTTTGTCGCGGCGGCTTTCAAAGGTGGTTATTTTTTTCATTAGTATCTCCGGCTCGTTTCGAACTGTTTTTGTGTATTGTGTATGCAAATAGCAATCGGCCGTCGGATTCGCACGCATATGCCACACACCGCCGCCTCCTCCTCCTCCTTCTTGTACTCCTGGCCCGCCTCTCCTCCTTCCTCCTCCTCATGGTTGTCGTTGTGTCCAAGTGAATCTGAGTGACGAGGTGTGTGTGACAACTCCAGGAAATGTCATCTGCGCCGCCTTTTCGGCGGTCCGCTGCCACGGCTGCCTTAACGCCTCGCCAAACGTTTATTGTTCCCGAGATTCCTCAACAAAGAAAGAAAATTCACGATCGCTGCGCGCTGCTCTCCGTGATGAACGAGGCGAAGTTCCGCGCGCAACAGCCTCGTTTGCGAACACGAGAAGCAGCAGGCAGTGACGGACAGCGGAGTCTCCAGATACTGAGGGCTGTTCCGAAAAATCCAATGTCAGAAAGCTCTGCCGGTTTATTTAGCTCTCACGGTTCTGATTCGTAGCCCAGAAACAGCGAATTCCGCGTACTTATGTACCCGGCGCGGAGCCCGAGATTTCGCAACCTTAGTCGAGGTTGCAAGGTGCGGTTCGCGCCGGAGTTGACCTTTCTTGGGAGCACGACCTTTTGCGACAATAATTGGGAGAGGGAGTGTGTGTCTGGTTTTTGTGAGCGAAGAAAATAGGGAAAGTCTTCTGATGAGCACCATCTCCGAGCACCTGCAGCGGAGCAACAAACACGCTGTCCTCTCGAAGTGATTGCAAACGGGCCGGTGAGCACGGGCGTGTATCGGGAATATTTGGTAAGTAGGGAGCATGGGGTAGGGAAGAAGACAGAACGAGCAAGCAGAAGAGGGGGACGATGGCTATGGGATAAGCGAGGGCCGCGAGGGTAAAAGCGCCTAATTCGAATCTTCTTTGCTAAAAACATTCTCCAGCCGCTTGCTGTAACATTCTAATGAACAAGCACTGTGTGCTGATGAAGGCTTCAGGGAAGAGCGAGCATTCGCAAGAGAAAAAAACGCTAAAATTAGCGGCCAAGCACATTATGGTCTGGTTTGGGGTTCGGCAAATTGCATTCCTTGCGCAGGTCGCCGCGTTTGTTTCATAAAACATTGATTATCGGGGAACGTGCTGTTGCATCGCTGCTCTTTCTGGATTCCAGCGACGTCACTCGCTCTGTCAACTTTCCGGAGCACAGTGTTTCGTTTTTCCAAACAATGTACCGAACTCGGCGAAAAAAGGTCGCGAAACTACGGGGCATTCGGGACGCCCGTCGCTCGGGAGATTCTCTGGATGCTGTGCTTCGAGATTGAGCGCGATACAAAAAATGAAGTATGCCGAAGACATTTTTCTTTTTGCGTTGGAGCTTGACTTCTCTTCTGTTTTCCTGTCTCCGTCGCTCCCTCGCCCGAGTTCGCCATGCGAGTCCTCGAGTCCGTGTGTGTGGCTGTTACACATGTGGGTGTTATCGGTCGAGGCCGGCGAGCGACGTTTAAAAAATATTTCAAATAATCTCTGCTGTGTCTTTGGGAATAATAAATGTCGCCCCCGCGGATTCCGACGGGGTTCTGATCACCCGTGTTCGTCCCCGGACGCGAAGCGAGTACAATACTCAACATCAACTCGGGCCGGCGGACTGACAGCCGAAAGCCAGCCAGCCAGCCAGCCAGCCAGCGCGCCCGAAAGCCGCCCCGCTAGTCATCCTCCCCCAACTATCGCCATCAGAGCCTTGGAGCTGATGTGATTCCTTGGCCCAGAGGGCTTACGAACAAGGAACACTTCATCATAAGGAGGGCCGCGGAATTTTCTTGATCGCTCCGCTAGCGTTTGACTTTCATTTGATCATACAAGAGATTGTAAAAGGCTGTGTACACTAATTTCTTCATGGATTTTATGAAGAGTGTTGATATGGCTGTTCAAAGGAGACGCAGTCCCCCGAAGTTTCGCAATATGCGATATGACGAATATAACACGCGTCGCATCAGACGATCGATCGCGTTGCGTTGTTGCGTTGATTAACAATTTGGAGTATTTCAAGCGTGAACAATTCATTTGAATCTAAGAGCGGGCTTCCTGCTTTTGCCCCATAGAATCGTCCCAGTAAAGCCGCTCGAATTCTTCGTGAAAACCAGCTCTTTCATCGTGTATTACTCTCTCATTGAGGAATGGTGGTAGGAACGGTAGATCTTCCCGTTCTCCCGGCAGTTGGCAGTAACCCGAATATGATGCCGGCGTCTTTCCGGTCTTCAAAGAACATCGATGTTTGATGGCGAAGGTCTTGAACGGGCATCCAAGGATATGGAAGAGATCACAGCATGCGGCAGTGTAAAACGTCCAGTTCCAAAGGGTGCCTGCTCGCCTGTCGCTCGCTCGGCATTTTCCCACAGCTGTGAGCTAAAGACTTCACGGAGGGCCAAATCAAACGAATGAGAAAACCATGGAGAAGATGTAAAAAGGACAAGCGTTGGTTGTGTCCGACGCTTGCCTATATGGAAGGGTTGTGGGAGACTTGCTCAGTCTGAGAGCAGAGCTGCTCTAATACGGCCGGCTCGCCTGCCTGCCTGCCTGCCAAGCAGCCCGTTCGCCTGTGAGATTCTGTGGGAACTCACACACATGATTCGGTGGTGTTACCGCTGCAGCTACTGGTGGCACATCTCAGGCCCGAACTCCTTTTCGTCTCAGCGAATGCACCGACTGTGCGTCTTCGAGACCACCACAGGCTGTCTCACCAAAGCCTCCGACAAAGTATTCCACCTCAATCTGCGCCGTGTTTTCTTTTCTCGCAGCAAATCCAACAAACTGATTGTGAGCGGGAAACCATCTCTGTCTGTAATATCAAAGAAGTCTTGGCTTTTGCCTCGAGCTTCAGCAGTTTGTTGTGAAAGTTGACAAATGATGCCTGCCCAGATGGTTGACCAATTCCGGCTTCAGCGAGATAACACGAGCCAACGCGAAGAATGAAGGAGAGAATTCTAATTTCAATTCGTTTCTGGTTCCGAACGGAATGCTCATCAGGTCCTAGGGGTAGCCAAGCACATCCATTCCAAAGTTACCAACGATAGGGTTCGTCGTGGACTACGAAGATAATTCCTCAGAGCAGTAATTACTCGCCGAGCTCTTGCATCTTCTTTCCTCCGTCTGTGTGTTCTTCTGTGGTGGCGGTGGTTAAGCTGGCTAGCGGTCGTGGTGTTGGAAGCGGTACTGAGGTTTGCAGAGCGTGAGGTGACGCTGTTCCACAAACGCCTCAGTGAACCTCGTTGACGCTTGAGTCGAGCCTCAAATGATCATCAGCGATCACTCCGGTTCTCTGTTCAACTTCGTCTCTTCCACGCCCGTGCTATATCCCCTACGGCTGACGTAGCTCTCTGGCCGAATCAACAATATCGAGTTTCCCGTTCCGTATAGTGGCCGTCAAATGAGGCTTGATGATCCCGATTGCAAGAAACAGTACTTCGGATCTCCCATCGAACGGGAACGAGTACAACTCCTCCACGATTTGTCGCAACTGTCGTCCATTTTGTCAGTTTCATCGATCGCGTAAGAGTCCTCACTATAGGTTTACCCATAACGAAGGGGAACTCTTTCTTGCACGGCGCATTGCGCATCCTTCGTCGGGTATTGTCAAATGCGTCGAGACGAGATCGGTAAGGATGATGCTCCCAGCTGAGGACTTGAAGTTGAATGAAGTAGACAAAAGATTTCCAAAGGCTATCATCAACTCAGCATCTATCAAACACGATCGAGGAATATCTATTCTTACGATCCCGTGAGTCACAACTCTTGAAAGAAAGCGTCGTCGATTAGAAGGGGGAGTCTTTGTTGCTATTTTGGAATGCTCTATGAATTCGGCTAATTACTCCGGTCCGCAAGGAAGGGTGAGCGCTTCGTAACCCAAGATATTTAACTTGCTTGCTCAGATATAGAAACCGAAGCTGTCGCTTCCCTAAATTTGAAAAATTCACCGACATCCCCGAATCTAGCGATGCGCAACGGCAGTCCCGCAGGACACTGACAAAGTAGAGGGTTTCGACGGCCTAGGTTGATTCGGCGCCAGATGTTGACGCATCACCATCTACGAAGTCGACGGTTGAAGTCATCGGTCATCGGGGTGCGAAGTAAAGATGCGCCATCACGGATATCCAGGGCGAATCTAGACGGTGGTGGTGGTGGTGTACCTTGTGGCGGCAACCGTGGTCTTGGTCAGGTAAGCAAATCGTTGCCGCCAGATGCAACAACAGCAAACTGATAACTGTGCGTAGCCGCCACGAGCCGTTGCCCTCCGGATTCTCTCTCAAAACTTCAACATTTCTTCAAACAACTTCGTCTATTCCGCGCTCAAGACGCAACGAGACGACACCATATTCCAGCCCGGCAAAAATTCCAAAAGTTCCTTTTTTGTCTGCCAGCTTTGCGCTCAGTGCATGTTGTTAAACTCACTCTGGATCACGAGTAGTTCAAGTGTGATAGTTGGAAACCCTTGTGAAACGTCGGGCGAAGTTTCGTGTTGTGCCAACAGATCAGCCCAAGGCCCGTGCAGGGGTTTGAAGCTTTCATATCCTCAACGTCCGGCCACGATTCGGATTTTCGCTTCCTATGAACTACGACGATGTCTTTTTGGTGAATTTCCAAGCGTAGGACTTTTCAGGAATCTCCTCCAGACCTCGGAACGATCAGGTGAGTAGGTAAAATGATATGTGCAGACTTGAGCTCCGTGAAGTGATGCTTGAATATGATATTCGAACCGCAACTCCTGACCAGTTAGGATGGAACAAAGAGATCTAAATGATACTTACCGGCTTCGACTGCACCGCGTGGACGGGGTTTTCAATGAGATCCGATTGTGTCGAATTTGACTGTTTCGATGTTCACGATTTTTACCACCGGCTCATTCCACGGATGCGTTGATTGAAAGCGATGGGTATCCACCAGCACGAGGAACTTGCAAAAATGACAGATTGGTTCTGTGATCTAAACGATCGTTCCGAAAATTCTTGAGCTTTTTTGAACTTTTGATTTCTTCTCCTTGCCCAGTGTCAACTACCCATTGTTCAAGATCGCCCATCTTCGACATACCGCCGCTTCTCTTCTGTAGCAGAGGATCCTTTCTCAAGTGTCGCTAGAGAATAATATGTTCTTCCGGATGTCGGGGAGGACAATCGAGACGGGGATGATAGTACTGGCAGATAGCTGAGCTTCTTTCCGCACCTCGGGATTCCGGTTTGAAGTGTACCCGTTGCTCGAAGACCAGAACATGCCCCAGAATTTTCGGGGCCGAGGTTTGATTTGTGGATTCATCTGTTCGTCTTATTTCCAACCGACTCATCTGTACGCACTGTTACGATGATACAGTGAATTTGCGGCGAACACGTGGATTGAGCCGCTCGGCTCATTTGATAAGCAGCGCTACTTTGCGGATTTTATTTCGAATCGAATCAAATCAGTTCATTGACAAAACTCCGGCTCGGGTCGCCGAACGTACGCAGACTGCTCGCTCCCCATGATCGCCACACCCTCCGTGCTCAAAACGAGCTGTTTTGTTTCTTCTTCCTAACTGCAGAACTTTTATGTCCGGCCATGGCACTCTGTGGCTCGGGGATCCGGTGATGGAGGACAAATGTACGCTGTAGTAGTACTGTCTGAAGTGCGACGAACCGCCCGTTTTTGAAGACGATTACGACTCTCTTCGGACTCCCGGAACAAGATTGGACATATGACGAAGCCATGATTAGAATCCAGCCGACCTTTCGATCAGCACCCAGTTCACTCAATCGGTGAACAGATCCATTCATCGGCGACCGGTAGAATCCTGTATTGCTCGGATGATGTATAGTATTTGCATTTTTTTTCTGTTTTTTGTTTTCCCCGGCAATGACTCGGTGTGTTGGAGGATGTTGGAGAATGAGTTATGACATCCGATCAGGGCTCAAGCTGTAACAGCGAGTGAGTGAACGAGCGAGCGAGCGAGCGACTGTCTACGCGTTTCGCAGAGATCATCTCATCATAGGGGCGCAGGGTTCCTGGTGTGGCTTCGCTTCTTCTCTTCCACCGCGCATGAGCGTCAATGTGGAAGGTGTTGACGGATCCAGGAAGTAATTCTTTTTCCGGAGAAAAAAGCCGACCATGTATCACAGCAGTAAGCAGTACTGCGAACGACTGCGAATCGTCAACTGTGGGAACTTGCTCCTGGGTGGGAGTCCATCGTCAAAGGCTTGCTTACTTGGTTAGTTTAATCTCAGACCTCTCTTTCCTGCTCTTGATGGGGTGCGCTCTTTCATCACCTTTTTTTCCGCCTTCCTCTCATCGAGCTCTCAGAGAACCTGACTCTTCTCTTTCGAGGACCTGACTCCGTGTATCAATCCATTTAATCCCCTTTCCTCTTCTCCCGTTCTGAAAATCAACTCGAGCGTTTTGTTTATGCTGGACATAAAATAATTTTTAGGACCGCAATCTTGAGCTCAGAATCACATTTCGGAAACCGGAGACGCTTAATTTTACGGGTCATAATTTTCTGGACTAGAAATTACTTTTTCAGTAACATGAACGGTTCCACACAGCGGAAGGGATGAAGAATCGTTTTTGAGTTCCGCGCCGTGGATGAAATCCCCAACTGACAAAGTCCTTCTAGGATATATTTTACCAGGTCTAGCATTCTACTATTATTTGAGTGCTTGAAGACATCGGAAAAGGATGAGCGATATTCATGCGCGGAGTCCGTTGAATTTGTTCCGAGTCCAAGAATTCTTCAGACTCGGCGAGAATTCGTGCTATCGTTCGCCTCAAACGATTGGGCCATCACGGTCCACGAAACCCGTTCCGCAGCGTCCCACCTTCACATGCACAGAGATTAATTTTTCTGCCATTTTGTGTCCCTTAAGTCAGACTGGATTGAGAGTGATTGACGTTATCGCCGCAATCAGAGGAAGTATCTGAGGTGGAACTTCACACGTTTCCCGAGGAATTCCGACTGACCTTGTGGTTTCTACGGCGCAAATCGGTCCGGCGAGTCTGTTGAATTCTCAGCTTCGATGAAGTTTGCAGGGTCGGTTCGATCACCGACCGAGTTCGAGGTCTATTGAGGATCTGCTTCCTCCCTGGATGGAGCGTCGATGGATGGTCGCTGCTCTTCTCTCCTTTTACTTCATCGATATATCTATCGTCTGCAGGAGACAGCTCCAAGGAATGACCACGGCCCCCGCCGCTACCGTCGTCTCGAGCGGCGTTCATTAAAGGCCGACGAGGGAGGAGCAGAACACAGAGGATATCTATGGAATAAATACATAGCAAAGATATAAGTCATCTCTTTGATGAATGAACGGACCGTCGCCTGCCAGCGGCCCGCTCCGTCCTCTGACCATTGCTCGGCGGAGTTACACTTTAATATCAAACGAAAAAGAGAGGAAAAAACCGCGACCAAAATCAACCCCCCAAACCGAACGGGACAGCGGTCTCGATCGGTTTATTCGTCTTCGATTCGCGCTTGGACACGGTTCGCGGTGCTCGATCTGAATAGGAATACATAAGCTCGACGAGGAAGACGATTCAATGTGTCTGTTCTCGCTCCGAGTTTGCCTAGGATAGACGTACTCAGTCGCTGCATCACGGATATCGAAATTCGATGTGGTCTTCGACGCAGTGACCTGTTCGCTCAAAAGTGAATTGCGTTCTCGTCTTTCATTTTACACGGATTCCATCGACCACCTCAACTGGCTTGTGCAGGGGAAAAGATAAAACGGAGATTTTCAGAATCGGACAATTTATCCATCCATCGATTCGTGAAGTGAGAGATTTACTCGTTATGGAAGCGTCTGTCAGGTACACCAAGAATGCCTCCTGTCCCTTGCAGAACGTCGTGTCATGGTGGAGTAACGGACACGAATTGAGAACATTGGGCAGGTTCTCGTTGGAAGAACGTGAGAGCTACTTTGCTCACTTTTGAAGACGCGCGATTCGTCGAAGCTTTTCGGGGAAAGCGATCGTGGCGGCCTCGCCCCACTCAGAGACTCTCCTGAGACTAGATTTACACTTTTCATTAAACTGTCCACTTCCTCTCCATAATCGAGTAGACGTCTGGAGAGCTCGGTAGAGCTAACGTCCCTTCGTTCCCCGGCAAGGCACCGAGAAAAGTTCATTTCTGAGCGAATCTTCGAATGCGAATCAAAATCACGAGTCAGCCTCCATCGGAGGCATTTGGACTCAAGCCAATCTTGATTTCCTGGTTTTCTCGATTCTCGCGATTCTCATAGATATTCATGGGGTTCCGCGATTCCCGACTCCCCGAGCCTGAGACACCACTTCGGGGGATACTCGGGGCATTGCCGCCGTGAGAACCTGCTGTGAGACAAGGTCGGTCACCATCTCCTCCTTCCTGCCGCCGAATGGATTTCGGGCTCACGCTCGGGTTTGAACCTGAGACCTACCGAACGACGCAGTCGGTCACCGTAGCAACCTGTTCTTACACCGATCGCGCTGGACGCTACACTACGCCGGCGCCGTCGGTTTCCCAGTCGCCTCCGAATATCTAGGTGACCTCTGGATCACTAGTACCGGAAACGTTCCGAGGCTGTGTCTTCTCACGCTCGCTTCTCTCGGCGTACCTCCTGACAGTCTTGCAGCTGGAATACCGTTTCACCAGTTCTCGATAGGCTTTGGAAAAGACCCCTGAAGAATCGCAGAGACAAACTTGTCAGTTTGAAAAGTCGAGGGTCATCTGCTCGTCGTAAGATGCGCACTCTGCGTAGCGGGGCAGAGTGGGTCTCGCCTCTCATTCGATCCCAGGCTCATCGAGGCAATTCGGAGAGCCCCCGGGAGCTGCGCGTCGTCCCTCATACAACAAGTTCACGTGCTCCTGATTCTGTCCTCGATGGTGGGCTTTGTCTATCTCTTTCCACTTTGGACCACTCAACTGTGAAAGGAGACATAGAATCAATTTGCCAGTTCCCGACTATCCCATCGAGCATTCGATTTTTCGCGAATTCCCCACGATTCTCTTGTTTTCGCGAAGCAACGCATTTTAGACCGCGATTCGGAAGATTTTCGCCGCGATGAAACTCCATCCTTATCCATGGTCACCAGGCCATCTTTGGATTCTCAGATTGTTGTATGTATATTGCTAGATATTCCGAACTTCTTGGGGACGGAATCGAACACCAAGAGAGCGTCACGAGAGCGAATCACCTGAACATGCACTGAGCCTCGCGGTTCAGTACGCCAATCGGACGCCTCCTCTTTCAGATACCTCACGGAGGATAGTTTGAGTATCCGATCTCAGTTGATATCTTACAATTAGTTTCTTCTAGTATCTTAGTTGACTGTGTCATGGGCAAGGGCCTCCTAGAAATTCGCGAATCCCGGCTGAAGGCAACGAGAGAGGCGAGGAATTTCCCCGGGGATCGCAATAACTCACATAACTGTGCTTTGTAGTGAGCCTCCAATGGAAGTAACAATTCGTTTGAAACGAGACTTCATTTCCATCTGCATTCGTCTCATCAGTCCGCTCTGGTTACACTGTTCCAACCATTCTCACGATTCCAACTCGAGCTCACCTCGAATTTTTCGGGGGAGAGATAAAAATATCCATTCCCAAGCCTGAACTCCGCAATTGCGACAGTATCCTTCGTTTGAGGATTGTTGTCGTCTTCGACTGATGTTTATAATGAGGCTGAAGAATGCGATTCATCTATGCGTTGCCTGCGGACGATTGAAGGGGTTGCCGGTTGCCCGCCTGCCGTTCAGACGGCCTGCCTGGCTGAGTTGACGGGGCATCCAGAGCTTGCGGCGCGGCGTCGAGCCTCGCCATTGGTTGCTTTTGGGTAAAGCCTTTGGCCCTTTGGGCCCCGTCGGACACATAAAAATGGGCAGGACCTCTCGGAGCGCATGCGCAAGGAGGCCCCGTCGTGTTGTACCGAGCGAGAATAAACCAGGGAGGGTGCCCAGCACTACCACCCGGTCCGTGGCTGGGCTTGCTTGCCTGGCTGGCGGCCCGGCGGATCGTCCGGGATCCCGTCTCCCTGCTCGCCTGTCCGGGCTCGCCTGTGCTGGTGGTACCGCCGCTAGCGGGAGAGCGTTTGACGGTTTTTATGGAGCGCTCCGAGTTCTTCTGCGAGCTGCCTCTAACGTCGAGCTGGGATGTGGGGAGGTGGACGGGAAACCATTTTTACGTGAGAAGCGTTCCGCTCCGCGGGGACTTTTGCCGGCCAGCAATGCTGCGAGGACTGCTACCACCGTTGGTGGCTGTGGTGGCGCCGAAGGAATCAGCCGCGACCAGGGCGGCAGGGGCCGTTCTACGGGACCAGGGGAGGGCTTGGGAGCCGTGCCGCCGCCGCCGTCGCCGCGAGTAGCTTTGTTTTCGAATCCGGAGCCGCGGACAAAACGACCGACCGACTGACTGAGAAGTGCAAAAAACTCGCTGCTATTCCGTTATTCTCCGTCGCGCTCGAGCCAAGAGTTGCGACTCTTAACGCACTTGCTCGCCCGTCAATCTGCCGGTGGCTTCCAGTCGGCAGCGCCCACTCTCAAAGTCCCTGTCCCCCATCCCCGGCCGTCTTTGACTGACTGACTGACTGCCTGTCGTAGCGTTTAAAGACGCCGAATTTTCTAGCGGAAATGGTCTTTCTTCGGATGTCAGGGTTTCCGCTCGAGATGCACCCTGGACTTCGGACGGCCGAACATCGGGACCCGACTCGTTTCGTCTGGGGGTGACTTGGTCGCGATGCCATCGGAGACAAGAAGATGAAGTCACTGCCCCCGGATGGGTTGTCTTTCGTTACCGTCGTCGTCGTATCACCACGCCTCCTGACCTCACCGCAAGCACCTCCGCGATCCGAAGTCAGTCTGTGAGTCTAACCCGCCGCGCCGCGCCGCGCCGCCGTCATAGCGAGGATAATGCGTGGGACATGGTTCGTGACCCACGGAGCATGAGAGGGAATTTGTTGCCCCATTTCACTCGAAATGCACTTCACCGTGGTCTCCCGTGATCTCCATATGCGAGCTCGTTTCAGAAAGAAAAGAACTCTAACAGTCCGCCGAGCAACCACCGACCGACCCAACTACCCACCCACTCATCCGGGCATACAACAGCCAAAGCGGGATGCCAATCGAAAGCAGGCGGTGAGGAGCGTAGAGAGTTGAATCCAAATTGAATGACTTCATGGAGTCACGCGGCTCACCCGACGAGCTGAACGTCACAATGCTGCGAGAATCAGTTTCCAAGCTCTCGAAACGAAATTTGTAACGGACAGACAATCTGAACGATCGGGGCAAGAGTGGGGAGGGGGGGGGGGCAAGGATGCGGTCCAACCTGCCCCTGTTGTCTGGACAGATAATAATACCGTGTTGTCCACTGGCAACTGCGCTTATCGGTGACTTCGATTATTCACTCATTTTGTGGAGAGAGGAAGATATCTCTCCTCGAGAATGGCTGCGCGATGCACGTTGAATTGTGTATGCTCCGGAGAAAATGCTTCTCGTTCCGGATAAATCCGGCTCCGGCGGACTGATTCACTTGATCGTTTTTCTTCGTCGGATCCAAGTTCTCATGAGCTCAGCTTTGACGGAAACTCGACCAGAAGGACGGAACGGGTGACGGAAACGGGGGAAAGATGAAGAATCGTCGAAAAGCCGCACGAGACTCAAATCGCAGCAATCGGCAAATAAACTTCCGGTGAGGAGCAACACGTTCATTCATCATTGCGTCTCTGCACCGAAAGCGGACGCGAAGTTGTGGCAGAAAGCTTCGACCATTAAGACGACCACGAAAGATTTCGGCAGCCAGCGAGGACGACAGCTCGCGACTGAGGCGGGAAGAGGTGGCACTGCAGGACGCTCGGCTAGCTTTACTTGCCATATTGAGGGAAACATTTTTCAAATCGTCCTCTACAGCCTCTTTCCTCCTTATTTTTCTCTTCTCTTCCTTGAGCCGATGCTTCTTCGCTGGGGGTGCCGTCGTCGTCGTCGTCAGCAACGTTGCCTCTATCTCTTTAGATATCTATCTATTCGGTCGGCCGCTTGCTCGTCCCAGAGCTGCTCTTCCGTACCGTCGACTCCTCGTCGACTTCCCACTTGAAGAAGGTTCTCGTCGTCGGCCTTCATTCTTCATCTATGACATCGGCGGAACTGAGTCGCAATCGTCTCCATCTACCGAGTGCTGTCGACTTGTTGTCGCGGTCGCAATGAACTCGCAGCGGCGACATCGCTCACAAGCACGCACCCGACGAGCCGACTGATCGACCGACCACTTTTAATAGACGCTCACGACAACAACGCGGAACACTACGACTCACTGACCGACCTCAAAATGTGAGAAAAGCTCAAGAGATTCGACTTGAAGTTTTCAAGCGTGTTAGCCAATACCCATTCGTTCTCCCCAAAATAACTCATTAGTTATTATCGTGATTCGCTCTTATGAGAATCGTCAAGATGGCAATACGGTTATTCCTTGGATTCTATAAGATTCCAGCTTCGACGAGTTCCCTCGCAAACATTCCCGCCCGGGGTACCAGTCACGATGGATTTTTTGAACCCAAAACGCAAAAGATCAACCCCTGACCCCCCAATTTCTGACCTGCTCGAAAAACGACCTTGGTGACCCTGAGAGGACTCGGCAAACCCTCCACTTGCGCAGCCTGTCGGTCCGCCCTGGGTTCCTTCCTCATGCGATGCTGCTCCGATCCGGCATATTGAACGTCTCCTGAATCGATTGCTTGACATAATCGATGTAGCAGTATACGTTCTCTCTGTGCTACTCTCACGGCCACCACATGCTCCGTGCAAGCCAATGATGACGGTGCTCTGTGAGGAGTACCGACTGAGCCGGAGATGGAAAGAATGCGGAACGAGGGAGGGCAGACGGGGAATGGATCAAAGATCAGAAAGAATCGCACATGAGAGGAATATGAATTGACCGGAGCTGCTGGTGGGTGTGGTTGTAGCAGCCGTGGCAGTCGACAACTACGGGGCTAAAACAGAGGCGAATCGGGAAAACGGGGAGGGGGGGGCATGGACGGTGTAGCCAAGCTAAGAATAGGGCCGCGGGGGAGAGGGGGGGGGGGGGGCACCGCAAGAAGAAACACAGCATGTTAATGGAGGATGGAGGGTTGGATGTGTTTCATTAGGGCCTCATGCGGCCACAGCAATGAACGAGCGGACGACTGATGGTCGCTCGCTTGCTCTAGATGCGTCAAATCACCCTCGAGCGGAGCGTCTGGGCTCCTTGCACCAAAAACCTCCAAACACTAGTGTTTCCATCCACCCTCACACACCCACTCCCCCCGTCCGTCCGACCAACCACCAATGCGGCGGCCGCCGACGACGTTTCCTGTCACAACTATTCGGGAGTGATCAAGATGAGGCTGGTGTCTACGGCAGTTCGGACTCAAAGCACCTGAGAAGAGGTGATTGCGGAGGATGCCTGAACGGTTACTCTGAACCCTTCCCGGGATAATGCAATGCTCACGGACTCTCCACTTTTCTGTTTCTCGCTCTCCATCTTCTGTGCAGTCAGACTGGGTTTTCTTTCAGAACGAGTATGCTTTATTCACGCTAAGATTTGTCGAATGACTCTCTAGGAGAGAACCCCGAGGCAAGTGTTTCGACAACGAGGGCTGGCCTCGCTTCATCGCGCGTGGGTGTAAGATGTTAAGTGCGACCCGGAACACTCTGAAGGGCAGCTATCTCGGAGTTTCATCCACCGTTCTTCTCTCCTCAACTCTTACTCTTTTCCCTTCTAACCAGGCTTCCGAGACGGAGCCCTCGAACAGGACCCCGAAACATCGGTCGCACGGTGAAGGCTACACTATTTAATCCCCACCTGAATCTTCACGACCCCGCTCCGATCACTTCGACGACGGCGAGAATGAGTATGTAGGCGAAACAGGGGTCGAGTACAGTTTAAAGAAAAGGCTCAAACACCCCCGCACCGAGTATTCCGAAGGAGTGCAGCGGAACTCCGATCAGCAATCCGAATGTCTTTTTCTAGCCCTTGATTTCCCGATCTTTTTCTCCGCGGCCAAAACTAGAATTCAGCTCTGGATTCCAACAACGGGAATTTCATTTCCCGGGCGAATCTCGGACGAATCTCCCGCTCAAGGACGAATCTCGGACATGTCGGGAAATTTCTGGAATGAGGTCTTAGGGAGCATATTGGGCATTTCCAGGTATTCTCCATCGCCGAAATTATTTCCGGCTCGTCGGGGAATGAGAAATACGGAATCGCCGAAGTTTGGCACTTCGGTGGAGAGTTGATTCGGGAGTTTCGTCCTCTCTCGATGACACTGCAAAACCGGAGGTTCCACAACGGAGGGCAGCCGCGTCAAGAGAGCCGCACTTTTCTTGGAGCGAAAATTCAAATTCAATCATACCGTAATCAATCTTGTGTTCGTCTTGGCCCGCGCCACGCTGGGAATAACTGATCCTCTGCGTAACTAATGGTCCGGGCAAATTGTATGCGACTCAAGCGATCGGTAGGCAGCCAGCTAGCTGGTCGGTTGGTCTCTAATTTCTTGCTCCGACATCTCACAACACAGTCACACCTACCCCGCCAAGCGGCTCCCCGGCACGGATCACTCACGCAAATGTCTCGAAGAACAACTCTTTGCTACACTTTGCGCAGGGCTGAGTTGAGAAACTTCGCCGATCTCATATGGAAATAGGGCTGCACAAGAAAACGAATAATTGAAAGTTCATTCCCGACTCTCCAACTTTACTGGCATGATCGATGCTCAACATGATTGGCGCAACTCCGTTCTGGAGTAACGAAGTGAGCCTGTTTCTTATGTCTTCGAGTTGAGCCATAGACGTGGAGTCCTAGAAAAAAACACAAATGTTCGAGGACCGGAAGGAGGTACAAGATCGCTACGCTTCCATCACCTGGTTCGTCCAGGAAGACTTCCGGAACTGGAGCAACTTCGATCTTTGGAGGGTATCAAGAGTTTTAATCGATGTTCCCTGATAGTCCCCTTTAATGGCGAATGTGGTCAACAATCAGATCGGAAAAGAAGAAGCGCGGAAAATGCTGGTAATCGCTTTAGACCGTGACCATTGGTCAAGTTGTTTTGGACCACGGTCTACGAAGGAGTTCACTGAGTCGAAGTAAATGTGGATGTTGAGATCCTGGCAATGGTTGCTTTGGTGGTTTTGGTAAAGCTAGCCAGCCTGCCTGACCGCGAGGGAAGAACGACGGGAAAAAAACAGAGAAAGAGAAACATCACGAATGAGACGAGAAGCCATGGGCCTTGATTTATGTTGGCAAGCTTCAACGGCGCATCTTTGCCCGACTTCGCTATAGAGATTGTCAGTGAACGAGAGATGACCGCGCGTTTCGATGATCAATGAATTCTTTGCTCAGAAAGATACCACCAGGGGTTGGCCACGCGAGGGAGGGGGTGAAGGGGATCCGGGACGAACCGATCTCCGTAATGATGGTCAGTTGCTCACAGTTGTTCCCGCGGCTTTTCTCAATAAAATCCCGCTGCCGTGTAGATCCACTGCCCAGGCGTAGCATTGCAGGACGCGTATCGCCGCTTGTGCGGGGATGAACAGAACTTCTTACGCCAACCCGGGTTCGCGAGCCTCGGGAATAAGGAGAACGAAATCAAGTATCGAAAGATGATCGACCTGTGAAGGATCCGATCCGGGAATCAGGTGAGATGTCCGGAGTCCCCGATCGTTTTTGAGCGATGCATCGTTGACATGGAGCGGATGAAGCTTCGACTGCTACCCCCCGAGGGAGTTGAGACATCAAATTGCGCGATTGACAATGGGACTCCGCCTCGAGGTTTGGCGGAGTTTGGATACTTCTCCGGAAAATCCGATTCACGCCACGGGCCGTGCGTTGGATTTGTCGCCGTCACTGATCGGTTTTTATGTCCCAAATTTTTCGATTCAATCGTTCCATGACTGAAAGTGACAGATTTCGAAGAAAACTTCCGAACAGTTTCAATATTTGTATTTGTGAAAAGTTCCGTTATCTAGCGTCCTCTTTTCGGGAGCTGATTGCGAACGGGCCGTTGCTCCGATTTTATTCACAACCCGATGTATCCAAACTGCAGACAAACGAATATATCATGATATGAGTCAAGTGCGAACCGAAATCAGCTCTCATCAGGGAAACAGAGAATGGGTAATGGTTCTCTCCGTGTTGAATCCTCATTCGAAATCAGTTTTCGGAACCTCAATCAGTGTCTCCCCGGCACAAAGTGCGGGAGGATTAATGTTGAGTGCGAGATATACGCTGTCAGCACGTAATATTTCAAGGCTCTCCAACATCAAAAATCACGTCAACGAGTTTTCAAGAATGAGCGAAAGGAACAAAAACCCGAGATTTTTTGTGTGTACGGAAAATCGCAGCAGTGAACAGTAAACCAAACGGTCCGACTAGCCGATATTTCACCCGAGGATGTTTCGAGGCGAGCCGTTCATCTAACTAGATAAAGCTTTCAAGAATCACCTGATTGATGGCGACGACACGCAATCCGGATGCGTTGTCACTCCAAACAGCGAGCCCCGCAAAATTTCCACGACGGTCATGATGCCAATGCAAAAAGAGAAAAAAACACGTTGTCAAACTGTGCATATCAAGAGTGGGTGCCGAGATGATGAGCCCGCTACGTCGAAGCAGCTTCAAGCTTCGAATGACCTCGGAGCTTCGGATCCAACGTGGCTCCAAAAAGTTGTCGGAGTTCGGTGACTGAAGCAGTGTGTTCTCAACGGTGATGTCAAAGCGGATCGCAGTTTTGTCAAGATTGCCATTCATTGTCGATTGTGCACGAGTCAGAACGTTTCAATAGAGATGTGATTTGGCAAGAGATACAGTAAAAGGAAGAAGACGAAGGGAAAGATGAGAGCTCTGATGGAAAAGAATTCGTTACCTCACTCGACCAAACGGCGTTCGAAAGCGACACTGATGAAAATTTTCCATTTACTTGAAGACCACTCAAAAAAACGGTAGACTTTTTAATAGAAAATCTTTCAATCGCCTTCTCTAAGCTCGGTGTGCTTTCCTGCCCGTTCGCTCGTCAGATCCATCGCCGCGATCCCCGAGCACTGCGACCCCATCACGCGGCCTTTTTGCAAAAAGGAGCAAAATTTCACACCGGCTAAAAGTAGACGAACAACTACTCGCCCTGTTCGAGACAGCGTTTTTGATCGAAACGCCGCGACCACCCCCGACCGATGCCCTCGGTTTGCTCAGAGTCGACAGCGGAGCTTACTAAATCCCGTACTCCTCTTTCAGATTCTCGCGAGTTTCTAACCTTGGTGTTGCTCTCTATAATTAAGCTAGTTGGAGTTTCCGACGACAAGCTGATCCCCTTGAAATAAACACAAGGAACAACTACATCAGCTAATCATCTCTGGGCCGTGTTTGTTTCTGTCGGAAGCAGCCCATGCCTGCTTGGAGCAGGCCACGGTCTATTTCGTCGCGGAGCGCGTCGTTTGCTGTTACTCTCGGATGTTGAGAAGCAATTTCAGAACTTTGCCCGAGCGGGCAGCTTGCCGAATTCTATGTCGATGTCGAAGCTAGACTGGGTCTATTCGCGGGATTTCCGAGTCTCGATAGTCCATCGTGTTTCCTTTTTGAGTCCAATGTCGGCAGACTCCGAGTGTAGTGCGTTCTTCTCGGCGCTGCTCGTTGTTGGTTAGAGCGATCTTCGCTTTCACATCTGGAATAGTATTTTTTCCGGCAAGGTTCCCACCGAGCAGCGGTAGCATCATCACCACGAGCATTTCTCGTGTCGTTTCACTCCGCTTTTTCCAGTCAGGGTGAACGGCTCCTCTTTTTCTACTCGCCTGCCCGCTGTCTGCCTACAGCGCACTCCGGACAGCTCACATAGAGTCTGGGTAGGACGAGCTTGAGGAGAGAGATCGAGTCAAAGAGAAAGCGAAGGGATCCGGCGCAGGTACATGTTATGTAACAGTCGCTGCATCCACCAACTCAACCTTGAGAGGAAAAGCGGAATTCCTAGGGGGTTGGAACCACAGAAACACTGCTAAGGAATCTCGTCCTCGATATCCTTTTTTGCTACAGGAACCAGAGCCAGATATCGAAACTGGAGGAACTCTACCCTGTATCAGAAATTCTAACGACAGAGCGTAGGGGTCAGTAGTCCACGCCGCGGCCGTCTTCACTGCAGCTCATGGGCTTCACTGACACCGTTTAGACCAGCAATCCTAAACTGGACATATTCCGGGCTTGAATTCTCACGTAACTTCTTCTTCTTTCTGACGTTTCTATGACTTCTCCGGAGGTATCAGGGTTATTTCCACGGAATCCGCTTCCGCCGGGCCCGTCCGCTGGTTTTCGCCAGACTCCACAGCCTGCCCCAGTGCAGTGAGAGAAATAGCCGTCAGAAGAGATCAGTTGGTCTTTGTGGTAGTCTTCTTTTGTTATCAGCTTGTGTGTGCCCGTTGCCACTGCTGGTCCGACGGTGGATGGGAGTCAGTCGATGGTAGAATGGAGGAATTGATTGATAGAAGAAATTAATGAATGAAGACCCCGCCACTCTAGGGAACAGCAGCAGCAGCCACAGGAGCAGCAGCAGTCCCGGCAGCCGATGAATAGACCAACCACGAGCAAGGGGTCAGATTAACACCAACGACAAATCATGGATACTAAACGAACGTTGAGATTTGCTGATTGATGAAAATCTTCCCCCAGACACAGATAGAGCCGCTCCGGCGAGGACTCACCCGCGCGCTCCGGCCGACTGAATCACGTCCTCGCTGTGGTGGCCCGATTTTTTCTCGTGCAAAACACAAAAAATCTCTCCGCGAATCGCCAGCTCCCTCCGAAAACTTTTCTCCGAGCGAGCTGTGGCTTTTCCGCTGGAATTTGACAACAAAGTGAAAAGTGTCAACACAGGGCAAGATTCGAACTCCGCGCGCTTACTTCCATCGGCTCGGATCAGGTGATCGGGAATTTTGAGAGGGAATTTCGGAAAACCGATAGCACAGGTCGTAAATTAGCGGTTAAGGTCACCTTGATTCTGGCTGGGGTGCTTTGTGAGAATGACCGAGTGAGTGAGCGAGCGGGCAGGCGGGCGAGCGGTCGAGTGAGTGTGAAGAGAGCATACGAATGTCGTCTGGTCCCTGTGCTCCGTGACTGGAAGCGGTTATGTCACACAAGTTGGTTCCCACAGACGCTCCCTCTAAGACAAGAAGAGTCATTCAACCTGGAATCACTTGAGACTCTTTAGCCGTTTTGACGCCCATAATTCGTTCACTCTCACAGTTCGCACAGTGAGCAGAGAAACTGTCACTTGGACCCACTGGGGAAAAGAATTTCCAGAGATTTCGCGACTCCTACGTTACAATCCCGGGCATGCGTCGCACCCATGCGACATGTACTCTGGAACAGAATGAACAACGTCTACTCGATCGAGACTTCATCTCGCATCCCTACAAAGCACTCTCCGATTTATCACGTCATCAGTTTTCCGAAGTAACTCGAACATGGTGTCTTCGGTCTCGTTTGCTGCCATGGTTTTGCTCAAACTCCGATGTGTCCCGTCTTTGGTAGAGTTTAGAGCCTGTCGGGCGATCCTCGTTGTCGATATCGTGGTCGTCGAACTGCACTCTGAACCCCCGTGAGCTGAGCTTGTCAACCAGCGTAATATGTGATGCCATGCTGTGGCACTATCTTTCGGTCTCCGGCTTGAGCAGCGCCTCTCCTGTTGAGCCGAGAGTATTCCGGAAATCGGCATCTAGTCATCCAGGACTTCCTTGTCATGTGTTGGCCATCGCCTGTGGGGCGCCATGGGGTGTTGTTGTACATTCGGAGACACTCAGTACTTGGATTCTAGAGCGCGTCGAGAGAGGAGCTCCGCGAGCGCCATATTCGAACAAAGTTCCCGAGAATCCATTTGAACCATGGCGCTGCACGATTCTGGATACTTTCTATGCCACCTCGAAGTTTCCACAGCTTGAAGTCTTCTAGAGATCTCCCTCTCGTGGCTGCCCGAATGGGACTGATACTTGAGAAATCAGAAACAATGTGAAGTGTGTGCTCCAGTGCCGGCTTTGGAACTCATATAGACCCTCGGGAATCGCGTAAAACAAGGAAACGGTTCGTCGAGATGTGAGGGACAGAAAGGCCAAGCGTGTGCTTGTGAAAGTGGGCCGTTGATTGTCATGAGGAATGTCTCTGGAACATTTGATCCCCGTCTCCGGCAAAGAAATGCTTCCGACCGCTTTCGACCGAGCGGTTAGTTCGCAAGCACTAGCCAAATAGTGAGTACCTCAACGTCCTCGAGATCTTTGAATTTGATAGAATCCTACCTGCACGAACTCGGTTTACCAGAAAGACACGACCCAGACAACCGATTCGAGCAATTGGAGAACCGGAAACCTGGGAGGTTGAATGTTTTCTCAACATCCCTTGTCTAGATGCCCGCTGCGAATTCAGGCACACAACAATAAACAAGGATTACAAGAACTCTCAACTTGCTCGGAGTTCATCAATGCTGTGTCCTTAGAGTTCATGAGCAGCAAAAAAGAAGTAAATGACAATGCCCCCAGAAAAGTCCGACCGTCCGAAGCACGGACAAGTCAGCTCGTCGCCGGGCTGACCCAACGGTCCGCGGGTCCTGCAAGTCCCTTCATTAAGGGTTTCGACGCAGCGCCACCGGGTTCGGAACGGTGGGTCATTTTTCAGAATCAGCTTGTACGCTCCTCCCGTCGGGTTAAGGATAGTTCGAGCTTCTTCTTTCTGCCCATATCATACGCTTGCTGCTTACTCCGAGTTACTAATCACATGTGAAAGGCAAAGACCTGTTTAAAAAGTTAATCACTGAGGCATTGGGTATCATCTGTTACCCAAGCTAAACAGATGCACCCAGGTAGGAACTAGCGCGCGGCCAAACTCACACGTCCCCTCTATCCTTGCGCCGGCCCCTCTTTGCGCATCCCTCAACACGAATTGGATGGACTCTTCTTTCCCTTCGGTCCTCGTGATGATGATGACGATGATGCTGGCACTGAGGATGCTCGCAGCACACGTTAGCTCGTGAACTGGATCGGTTGGAGGAGCAAAGAAAAAAACGGAACGCAGTCGAATTAATCTAAAAATTTCGAGCCTTAGGCGATTCGGAAATTTTTGCGAGCTGGTGCATTCGGAGGCCACGCGTATGGATCATGCTCAGGTTGTTCTCAAACCAGTTCACCCGCGGCATCATTCAGCTGAGAGCGTTCAGCTTGGAATTGCTCGACATAAAAATCTTCTTTAACCGAATCGAACAAAGTGTGCGAGTTCCCGGCAATTCCCTGTTTTCCTCCGGGAGCTTCCTCTCTGCCTCCCTGATGTTTAGCCTCTAAGTTAGACGCATAGCGAGACAGAGCGTTCAGTCTTGGCCCGATGATTCCAGAGTGGACGGATGAACGAAATACGCGTTCCGGAAAACCGTGGGTTGGAGCAAGAGTCCCGATTTTTTCGCTCCTCGTGCTTTGCGCTCTCGCATTAAAGTCCGTAATTGCGAAATAGCTGATGAAGTTGCAACATGCAGCGCAAATTACATTGCTGGTTAGCGGAGCCACCCGGCGGGGTCCATCGGGACATATTAGATTCTTTTTTCTCTTTTCCCACTGCTGCTGCAACCGCCATCGCCATCAGCACTGGCTGCCGAGCCACGGGACAAACGCTGGAGCGCTTACCGAGTTAGACACTCAGGGGATTCGAGCAAATAAGCAAGCTTAATACCAGCCCTATCCAGTGAGTTATGCTCCGTTCCGTAAACAACGACCCGTATGCAAGCCGGCATTGTGGCAACTAAAACCGAGCCACTCCGACTCCTTGGAGCTCCTTTCCCGGCTGAACATGGCCTATGACACAGCGGGGAAAAACTCCATCTGAGAACATTGTTTTAAAATGGCCGTCTCCCAAGAGTAAGGTGAAGGGGGGCGTGAGAGGGCCGCGATCAGGCTGGCGTAGGTGGGAGTGGGTGGCTGCTTGACTGCTTCATGCCTTGCCTACTTTGTAGCAACAACCCACCGTGTAAACTATCCCTAGCAGCTCCCGCATCCATCTGCGTTTTTAGCTTCGTTTGTTCAGTGTAGTTAAATTTTGATCAGTCGCGAAGAACCCCTTCATAAAAACGTTGTAAGATGCAAAAATCGAACAACCAAGCATGCAAGCCAGCAAACGAACCAACCCCCGAACAACAGATGATCTCGAGTCGCCCCTCAAAGGACGACATTGTCGCAGACTCCGTAAAGATACGTACCATTAGAAATCTCTAGATTCGTGCATAAGTCATTCCGTTCCCTCTGATTTGTTTGAGTCGGGGCCTGGGTGGCACCTGCGCAAGAAGAATGGACCATAAAAAGAAGTTCGCGCTACAGGCGAAGGAGAACCTAAAGGTATCGAGCATCCACGCGGAGCGATTCCGCTCTTTTGACCACTTGTTTCACCTTCATACCAGCTTATAGCTTATATAACGTGATTTTTCATTGCATGGATGTACGAATGGAGAACAGATTGCGATGCTTCCTCTGTTTTTCTGGCGTAAGTTTTCGTTCTGCATATTGTTGTTTTTTTGCCTCACCGCCACGCCCGCCGGGCTTCTTGAACGATTCGCAATGCTCAGTATCGTGCATCTCGAAACAGCTAATAGGTAGGCGATTTTTGTACCAGCTGTTATAAACACCGAAAGGTAACGAGAAGTTATCCAAGCATGAGTGCCCGACTCCGTAGCAATGAGAAGCTCGCATTGCAGGAATCACAAAAAGCGCTAAAGTGGCTCGCTGCTCGAGACGCAAGAGCTAGATTGGTTCGTGAATACGCGGGCGGTAGGCAAGCAGGTAGGTTCGTGGATAGGCTGGTGTGTCGGTGGGCCGTCCTGGTAGCTGTTAAGAGCAACTTGGTGGATATTAACTGGCTCTTGTTTCGCCTAGGTCGCGAATATTCAAATGTGTGGAGCGAACGATAGTAAATGGAGGGAGTGTTGCGAGAGGAGTAATAACATGGTAATAAGTGACGAAACACAAGCATGCAGGACACCGCGAGTTTCACTTGCATGACGGCACCGAGAGGTTTTTACTCCGGCTTCTTACTTTTTCCTCATTCCTCCGACAGCGCACGATATAATTGTCCACCGCAGCGATCTCTACTTCATAGCTCTGCGAAGAACAGACATAATCTACGAAAGAAAGGCATAGAAGCTGAGCCATGCCTGTTAGGGCTTGGGCTCGGGCAACAGAGGTATTGCGAGTTCCCGAAGTTCGAAGAGCTCAAGGTCGATTTCCGGGTTCGAAACGATCGCTGATCTTCGGTGCTTGATTAGGATAAGAATTGGAAATATGTATTTTTCCAAACTCTGGTGCGGATCGACCGACCTGGAGCAGGAAGTCGATCCGTATGAAATAGAGCGATAGTATCTAGATTGCTTCCAAAAGTTGAACAAACATCGTCAACGCGATTATCAGACCCCAAAGTTGCTCACTTTTTGCACATCGGATAGGGTGAGACTTTTTGTCGATTGGGGAGCGAGGACGGAAGGTAGCCCCGGCGGAGGGGCGGCGGCGGGACAGAGGGGCTCGCTACCCGGCTGGCTTTTCTTACCCGCGTAGATGTTTGAAATTAGCCGTGTTCTTCGTAGTCGACGCTCCGGGATCACCGATCCAGGAGCCCTGATCCTGCCGCTGCGTGCTTGTGTGAAGTGAAGATAGTTAGCGGGCGAGGTGCGCTCGGGACGATGAGCTTCATAGACTCCTCACTGGCTGGCTCGTTCGTCGAGCTACCGACCGTCGGACGAGCGGAACGACGGACTGACTGAGTGGTTAATATTAAACCACTTCTATTTTTGGAGTTTGCAATGATTCGAAGCTTGGTTGCGTCCCTGGGGTCTCTTAGCTTTTATCCGGACTGGGGGGAGGGGGTTAAGGGGGGAGACTAACTTGGAGGGGCCAAGAGAACCAACTCTCTGTCGCTAATTGTCTTCTTGGCGTGAAGTTTAAACGCACTTAGCCGACAAAGTCAAAGTCGAACCATCCGCCGTTCGAACGAGCTGGCTGACCAGCCATGCGCCCGCATGGTGAGGCGTAAGGCGAATGAGACAATGAGCAAGTTCTGGTGAGGCCATTTTTTCTCCGTTACAGCTCCGAGTCAGATCTTCCTTGAAGGTGCTGGAACTCTGAACTCGAACGAGGGTCACACCGAGAGCACATCAACGACGGGTATCCTCGTTAAGGCAACGACCCAAGCTTTTGTATGGCCATTTGGTGCTCTATCGGGAGCAGCTTCAGTGGCGGATCTCGGTTACCCATACGCTCGTTTCTATCCGTGTCACTGTCCGATTTTTCGGTGCGCGGACCCGGCCCGAAGAGTGAGGACTAAGTTCGAATGCGAGTCGCTAGCTCAGCTTCACTTGACGTAAAGCGAAACGTTGTGGCGCCAATGTGGACCACCTCCGCAATTTTCCTACCGCTGCCTTCGCTGTCTGCCTGATTGACTGCCCTCGGTGACTGACTGACTGACTCGTTCGCTTGTTCGCCTGCTAGCTGGTTGATTGGCTGACCGACAGACCGGTCGAGCGTGCGAGCGACCCGACGGTCTGACGGACGGCCGTATCGACCGACCGATAGACGTCCCCTCACCCCCGAGGAAAAACGAGATGGCCGCGTCGGTGGTTTTTTAAGTTCGGTTTGAAAAGAAAGCTCTGGTCGAGCGTTTCAAGTTCATCATCGCAGCGTGTTCGTCATTGACTACCGAAGAGTCTACGTTGGATTGTCGTTGCTGTTGTTGCTGTCGTCGTTACGAAATGGAAGCACAGAAACCACGGTGAAAACTCGAAAAGCCGTCCGAAGCGGGACGGAGAGTGAGAGAGGAACAAAAACTTTTCCAGATAAATACAAAAATCGAACCAGCTCGGAACAAAGACGTGACGGGCCGTTAAATGACGCGCACGCGCGCGAAAATTCAAACATTCGACCCGGCTGTTTCACCCAGTGATTCCAAAGCTCGTCTTTTCCTTGTTCCCAAAGAACTTCAGCGATGTTGCCCTCGCGGGGAGGGAGTACTACTCACGTCAAAGATGAGCCGAACGAGGAATAGGTATCAGTTCCGAAACGGCCGGTTAACAATACCCCTTGTTGTTGCTGCTACCGTTGTTGCTTGTATTGTTTGCTGCTGTTGAGTGCATTGACGATGGAGGCGGCGGTCGCGTTGTTGTCGTGAAATGCCCCCACGACTTTTGAATGGTTGTCGAGCAAAACAGAAAAGAGAGCTGGAGAGGTTGCCCGCTCCGGCTGCGAAGTATCGGTCGCTCTTGCAGCCTGCCTCCTGACTGTCATTCTGCTCGTCCGTCTGTTTGGCCGTTCCGTCGGTGAGTGTAACGAAGGAGTCTTCGTCTCACACCAATGGGCCATCGCTACTATAGTCACAAACACTACAACAGCGTGAGAACCGGAGAGGCGGCTTACACGCGGATCTTCGACTGTGACTTCAAAAAGTTTCTGGCCCAAATACGCGATGACGATGCCTCTTCGTCTCTTCGGCGTCCAGTGGCGGTGACTTTCTCAACGCAAAAAAAAAATTACTCCCCATCGATTCCGACAGCCGAAACATTCGCCTACCTGCTTCCTACCCGTGACCAAGTTGAAAAAAATTCATGAAACTTACTACTTCATTCACTCGCGTTTCATTCGCAGAGCGATACCACTTGTGGTGCCTTCTCAACCTCTCGAGCAGCACCGTTCTGGAGTTCGAACACGTTGTGCATCATGGAGCCCGCACCGATTGACCTTAGGGTGTTTTCGGGAGCACAATGTACGTAAACTTCTCGTTCAGCGATCTGATGAATTTCATCCTTATCAAGCTGCGGACGACCAGCAGTTTTGCTTTCGAGTGGAGTCAGAGGAGCTGCTCACCTAGGGAGCTCGTGAGTTCTTTCGAAACTCCGATAGAGCCCTCCGACTTTGTCGAGATTCTCTCTTTGCTGAGGTGAGTCTTCGACCGCGGTTCGTGTGAGTGTGTGGGGCTCACTTCATGGAGGGAATGAGCGAGTGACTTCACTGACCACACAGATGATCGGACGAATAGACGGATGAAGAGTCTAACCGCGGGCCTGACCGACACAAACCTCACCGGAAGTTTCCTCACTCACGGAAACCTCACTTCTGAAGCGGAAGGCGAGCTCTATGGGAAAAGTTTTCATCAATCAAAAAGCATAAGAAGCCGCAGTTCGGTATCACACGGACCTCGTTGGACTCCATGCAACTTGACCGATGGAACGAGAGACCAACTCTCGTTTTCGGCCCTCAAGGCATGCGAGTCTGGCTGTGATCCCCGCACGGCTATCGCGCCGAAATCGTGAATTTCCGCACTCGAGGCAGAAAACAAGCCCGACATGTCTCGCATATCAATGGCAAGCCTTACTGGTCTTCGGCAGGTGGCTGGGCTTGTGGTCGCAGAGTACGCAGAGACACAAGAGTATCCGACGAATGAAGTGAACTGATCAATGAAGTGCGCATGCAGACGAGTGTTGTATTACTTTTAATTATGCTAAAAAGATCTATGAGGGCGCCTTTGGAGTTTTTCTCGTTCCCGGTTCCGCCTTCGCTGCTCTGTACTCCGATGTCGGTGAACGGTGGTCGGTGGCGAACTCGAATCAGCGGACAAGCTGAGCTCTATCAAACGGAAAAGAAAGGCCAGCGAGCCCACACACCAATTTGCATTCGAAATCGGAGATCACATACCACGAGTACGACCACCACTATGGCCACGGCGACCACCTCGGCAATACTGAGAGCACTGGGAGCCAGGGGGAGGGAGAATGGTCACGGGTAAGCTCGCATGATGGCATCGAAAAATGAAAACCTGATATTCAACGGCCGACGTTTCGGTGCGCGCCTAGGCATACAGCACGGACACAAGGAGCTGCTTCGGGGGTTGTACGTTGTACGGTAGCGGCTTCTGACCGAGAACGGGATCCATTGCCGTCTTTCTGGTTGCCCTCGTTTCTCTGCTGATTGAGTTGCAAAGATGCTTTGAGTCATCCGACTAACGAACGCTCCAAACACATCGTATTTGGAAACCAGTCAGTCGGAGCGTCGTTCCATCGTTCTTCGACTTACTCTTTGGGTGGAAGAGTCGGGCGGGGCTCGATTCAATATATCATGAGCTGCGTCAATTGAGTAGTAGCCCATCGAGGCTGCGGCTCAGGCTGGTTGGTATGCCAGCTTCTTGGGTAGCGACTTGCTTGATCGTTGGTGGGTTCGTTCGTTCGTCAGGCCGAGCAGGCGGCTAACATAGCGACGGGCTAAGAAATTGGCTAACTTCGCCAACCGCACCGATTGATGAACGAAAAACCACATTCGACAAAAAGAAAGGGGGAGCAAATTAAATCCGACTGTTTTAATTTGTATAAGTAGCCGTGGAGAGCCCGTGGACTTTCTCCGCGACCGTCGCAAAGCTCTCTACAACGGCCATGTTTTCTCGTAACGAATCGGAATCGTGTCAGCGCCACGAAAAAGTCAGGACTGACATTTCTCCAGGCTTGTATCGATTGCCCTGAGTTGCTCTTGGAAAGAAGCGGATGCGTTTCCACTACTGTCCTCCTTGTTCTCCTTGCTCATGGAAGGAGGCTGGCCTCTCTGATTGACTGCGAAGTGACTTCTTCCGTCTGAATTCAGTGATCATCGAGCTAATTTAGCCAAAGGCATTCGCCGCGAGCATTAACTAACCGGTCTTCGGGCCGTTCGGTGCTGAGGTTGAAATCAAGCATTGGACGGCACTCACTTGCTGGTCAGCTCTTTTCCAGCACGCGGACGTTCTTATTTCTGGAGGAATCGTTGATGAGTTCTGGAAGTACGGATGAGGTGTTCTGGAGAACCTCGAGCAACTTCACAGAGCACACACCGGACTCACCTGAAGGCATGAGCGCCAGCGAGTGAGAGAATTAGCGGCCCATAGAGACTCAAGGGAGTCGGCGTAGTTTGGTCTTCATTAACGCTTGGGGCGCGAACATCGGAGTTACAAAAACAAAAACGAAGAAACAACAAGAGCCTAGTCGCTGCGAGCGACGAGCAATGAAGACACATACATACGCGCGCACATAGTCGAAGCGAGAACATTTTAAAAATTCCGCGCACATACAGAGCTGGGGGAACTAGCGAATGAGAGCAGGTTGAAGCAAGCGTTTTGCAAACTTCGAGCTCCTATGCATGAACTTTGTATCCGCGGAAATCGCGGTGAAACTGTGGAACATTCAGCAAATTGACGGAAAAGTTCGAATAAGTAGAACAATACGTTCATCCGCCGAGTGCTCTTCAACCGACGCGACTGGCGAAGATGAGGAGATCGTGCATCGCGGACCCATGTATTGTCTTCATTCAGGAATCTCTGCCTGGGAAAAAACTGACATCTTGCGGGGCTTACACCTCACAAGTGAGCCTTGGTTCGTTTCGTCTCGCAGAGACAACGTGCCCTCAGACGAGCAGAGACAAGAAGGGGTGGCGAGTCAA
Organism: Neoseiulus californicus; assembly: GCA_028455905.1. Classification (NCBI taxonomy): domain Eukaryota; kingdom Metazoa; phylum Arthropoda; class Arachnida; order Mesostigmata; family Phytoseiidae; genus Neoseiulus; species Neoseiulus californicus. The sequence goes on from JAMQGS010000007.1 coordinate 2,800,988, forward strand.
ATCCAATCAGTTTTAATTGCATCCCCGTTGATTTGCACCCTTATTCTGCCGACTGAGAACTAGCCGATCTCCGATGCTCAACACTATGAGTTAGTAACGATCTCCACTTCCCCCGAAATGAGTCGTCACCAATGAAAAGTCAAACGGAATCACCGAAAACTGGAACCACATCATGCAGTCCAACGAACACAAACACCGAACCGAGCTCCGTTGTGGGGACAGGAATGTTTGTCGACAGGATCCAAGTAGGCTCGGCGGAAGCCTAGATCCAAAATGGGGCGCTAACTCAAATAGCTAACCGAGCTCTCGAAGCTACTTTCAGCGCCCCGCATTCCTGTTCATTTAGCTTTCGTTTGTCGTCGTTCCCCGACTTTTCCTCATCTTACTTTTCCCTGTCCGATTGCTATCATGCTCTTTCGGTCCCCTTGTTCCCTTGTACCTGGGGCTTGAAATTTTTGAGAATGGAGCGTTCCATCATTTGCTTCATTTGGAACCAGGACGACAGGACGAAGAGAACAGGGGCGGTCGAGAGGATGAGGACGACGACTGCGACGAGGAGAAGGCGCCCAACATTCCGCTGGTAGCGCTTGAGTCATTATTCTGTTTGACGGAAACTCCCGGCGCCGCGCCGGATCGGATCGTTTACTCTCGTTCCTCTATTAGACACGAATTCCATCGGGCCATCGAAGAAACGCGTTGTTCGAACTGGGATGCGTCTCAAGGGTATCCCGTACGATCATATGGATGGATGGATGGATGGTGAAGCACCACAGAAGTCCGAATCTTCCTGTGCAAACTCCGGTTTCCTTAGGAACAAGAAGAGAACGTTGTTATTGACGAGAAGAGACGCCTCAGAGCCGTCAAAGTGCCTACGTGCACTGAAGACTCCCGGAATATTGCGCAGAGCAGTTTAAGGACACAACATAGCATTCGATCATCCCAAAATATAGGGTATCGGAGCGAGGCCCTGCCGGAACGACATGATATTGTTGTTATATATTCGCGCAATGATCGGGGAATCCAGAATATCTTGCTCAATTGAAGTGTCTCTGTTTAGCTCCGCTGATCGCGACGATTCCCGAACTATGCGGTGTATCAGCCATCTGAAGACGTCCATCCGGTGCTCACAAGGTGTTCAGACTAAGCTTTATGACCCTCACTTATATTTCTTTCGTTTTTTTCTCGCCCCTAATCTTACTTTCGGTAATCTCTCCCGGCGACCGAGTAAACTCGCGCACCGACCCGCCTGCCCTTAGCTTGTTCGTCTGTCTGTTCATCCATTCATCCATCCGACCGGCCGGCCGGCCGCCCGCCCGTTTGCCGCGCCGGTGGTCGGTCGGTCGTTGGATCGCCATTTTATGCTTCCACGAGAACCTTCTGAACATTGAAAAATAGTGCCAACGACGAACGGCAATGTCATTGTTAATTACGCAATAAAGCTTAATACTAATAGTTTCCTCGGTTCGCCGTCCGAGCCCTGTGACATCGTACGCTCAGGTATGACGGGGTGTGGATGGTCTGCTATGGATCAGATCGAGCGGCGGACTCCGCGCATCATGACTGACTATCCAAGCAAGCAGCCGAACGAGCGAACGATACATGTGTTACGTGACCTCTCGTGTCCTCTCAAGCCGGTCATTAAGGTTGATTTAATAAGCAGCCATTGTTGAACGACTATTAAATAATTACTTGATGGTGATTAACACTCTGACGTGACGACACCACTCGACTCAGTGGTGGCCGCTATCTCCCCAGTTCCGCCCGCTCGCGCCAATCCCGCTTCATCCCATCGCTCCCGCCACCACCACCACCGCCATAATCGAGAACATGGGACGAGTTGCCACCGTTGTTTGATGGAATCCTTCCGGAGTCCTCGCCCAATTTTGGCCAAAATTTTAAAAAGTACCCGTGAAGGCGGGAATTCCTGATTTGGGTATTTTCTTCGGGGAAGGAGGGACCTTGAGTCAAAACGATGAAAAATCGGAGAGGGACCCGAGACGCGCAAGGGACCTTTGAAGAACTCGCCTCAACGTTCGGGACCGAGGCTCGAAGATCCCGAAACCCTGACGTGGCCGTCCGACGCTGACAAGGGAAACGATGTCGACGTCAAATACGAGCGAGGGCCGACGGGACGTTGATGTTGGGGATCGGGAGGGGGTTGACGGAGATTCGGCGCCCGGGGAAGAGCTTCGGGGGACTGGGGGGTTCGCAATTCTCGAAATGCCCCAGAGTTCGCTAATCTGCAAAAAAAGCGCGCGCTACCGCCACCTCCCCACCCTGCAAATTTCAGCCGACACTTGGCCTTAAGAAGTGATTTCTCCTTCGAACATCCACAGTCAGCCAGGCAAGCTGAGCAAAGCAGGCCAGCGTAGGGTTGGGTTCAGGCACCAGGGTTGAATCGGCTCGCAAAGCGGCACAGGGCAGTGAGCGTCCAGGCTGTGGCATGGGCGGAGGTGTTTTTTATCGTGTTTTTTATGCTTTTTACTGCGCTAGGCTGTTTTTTTCCTTGCTCGTCTTTCTCTCTCTCTCCTTTCCTCCGTTCTAAGGCTCCAACGGGTTTTCTCCATCGTCGTCGTCGTCGCTCGTTGTTGTTGTAGTCGTCGCCGTCGTTGTTGAGAGGGACGAGACCCTAAATGCTGATGACATTTAGCCCGCCTTGCCACCCACTAGGGAGGTGAACGGCGGCCAAGAGCTGTTTCTGAATATTGGATATGACATACAGCCTCTATCACGAGCGCATTCTCTCTTCCACTCTCCCGCTTTTCCCCTTATTCTCTCTCTTTCTCGCTCGTTTGTCCGCTCATAAAGGCGGGGAAGACTTGGCGCAGCTTTCTCCGCTTTCGGACTCTTCCGTTGTTTGATTTGTGCGGGCCACTCCGGAATGCTAAATGCCCTCCTCAGCTCCTATAAACGACGACGACGATCTCGCCCACCACTCATCCATCATCTCTGATTTCCTGCCCCAAAACCTCTTGTATTCGTTCCTCTCGTCAATTTTGGTTTCTTCTTCGATTTGGGTCGTGCTGTTGTTCTGATTGTTGATGCTCCCGTCGTACTTTAGCCCTGGCATTGCCCTGCCCCGAGCCAGGACTTTGATGGGATATGATTCACAATGATCCAGGATCGCCATCAGAGTCGATTCATCCCGTCCGTCGTTCGTCAAACATTCGCCTCGGAGGAACACCCCTCACTTCAAATTGTTATGGACCATCCGAGACCTCATCTCCGACGGCGGATCCGCGATGAACGCTCGTGGAATCACCACCACTGAGTTCAGTGTCAACCCGAGGATCGCATGAGGCGTGAAAAGTTCCATGATTTGCGATCGCTCGTCCAGAGAATATTAGCGTTGTCGCAAGAAATTCGTCCCTGCGAAGTTCGCGTGCGAGCGCGCGTCACATGTCTGCGGATCGGAGAATGGGTGAAACTCGTTCTGGGGAAAACTTCCCGCCGCCGTGGAAGAAGCCCTCGTTCAGATTCCGAAGTAACACCGACGTCTTCGCTATTATTAGCAAACTCAATTAGACACATTTGTAATTATCTGTCAGTGCTTCAGTTATCGTCGCACGCGTGCGTCCGTTGGTTCCATCACCGGGACGGAATGGCTTAATTTCCAGATGGCGGACGGATCATTTGTCCTGATTGCTGGCGACACGATGAAATCGACGACGTTCGCTCACAACGAGGTGTGGTGCGCGCAACTTCTGCCGTCAACTGAAGGGCTCAGTATTCGGAACGGTTCACCCAAAGCTGTGCAACGACCTTCTTGACAGTTTCGGGCAGATTTCCCAGATCCTACCACTTACCAGCTGCTTCTTGTTCGAATTACGAGCTGGTAGCTTATTTCTTCCGCCTTTCCGCTGCAAAACCCCGAGATCCCGAGGTCCCGTTATCGTTTCCTCTGCGAATTAGCTGCTCTTAAAGCAAATCAAGCTGCGAAGCCGTCCAGCCATTTGAGGAGTCGAGGACTCGACCTCAGACAAGGCACCGGCGCAAAACTCGCTTGTCCCTCGATGTCCACTTGACAATATGAATCGCTCCGCTGTCAGAGAACGAATTGCTCCTGCTCACGAAATCGGGATGTCCCTTCCATTCGCGCGTGGTAACGAGTCCATTCGAACAACTGGACAAAGTTGAATTGGAAAAGCAGAGCGACGTCCCAGGCCATGCGTGAGTGGGGGGCGTCGGTCCAACTATCTGTCTTTTTCTCCGTCACCGTAGGACGAGGCTTTCGTCTCCTCTTCCTCCTGTAGAGTGAGTGAGAGAACGAGAGAGAGAGAGAGGCTGAGATGGTATTCGGAGTTGTCAACCAGAAAAAAGATTGGCATGGCATCGTTTCAGTCTTTGAGCGATGCCGTAGAGGAATCGACTTGCCGGTGCTGCTGCCAATCCGTGTGAGAAATAAATCTTCTTCTCGGTCTTTTTCCGACCCGAATCCTCTTGTCCTGCAGCCGACTGGCCAGCCTGCTCCCTGATCGAGTGTTGGGTAGCTCAATCCTTCTCTCTCTGTTTTCGAGACGGTAACTGGCTTGCTTGCCCTCTTGCTCGCCGGTGGGCTGGCTTGTTGGCTGTGAAGGCCTTCGTCCTGGCGCGTCCAAGTCGGTCGGTCTTGGTAAGCCAGTCCATTTCTCTTGTCCTCCAATTCTCTTCTATTTTTCCCTCTTTTTCGAATCGTTCCGTCACTCTGTAGTATCTGTCTCGCTTTCTCCCTCTCTGAAGTTGGCCTTCGTGCGCGCATTGCCAGCGCAGAGAGACTCGAGCTCACCCGGTTGTTGGAGCGACTTCGGATCCAACTCGGATCGACAAAAAATTGCTCCGACTAAAACTAGCCGGCGCGTGGGCTCACCGAATGACTGACTTTCCACCGCGACCGACCGAACGAACCAACGTCTCGATCCCAATCGGTTGAACGGTCAGGTCCGGGAGTCTTATCTACTTTGTTTCTTTCCGCTTTTCCCGCCGTCTATAGTTTTCGCTGGTATCGCTATCGGTGGTATCGTGTCGGACCCTATCTCACATCGAGTTGATCCAGTTCGCTTCTCCGTTGCCGCCAGCTAGCCGTAACTGCTCCCCGACATGGTCAGCTCAAACGTTTGCTGGTGTTACCCTCTCCCTCGAGGTAATCCTCCGGGTCCCCTTAGAGGAACCTGGAAGTCCCCCTGAACTCGACCGTCAACAATGTGGCTCCTCAAAGTTGCGGATTCGTTGTTTGGGAGGCTTCTCGATCAGAGGTTGACGTTGTTCACCAACTTCAATGTTCAGCATGATCGTCGTTAGTATGTATGACCGTATCGGATGTTGAGAGCATTGAGCGCATGTCTCGTCGAGGCCGTCGAGCGACCGAGACAGAGAAGAAAGCGGAAGAACTCCCAGGCCTTTGGTCGGTTAGCACATATTTAGGGTAGAAAGTCTACGGCGGCGAGTTCGGCTACTTGACTTTCAAGTTTCAGACGACATGTGACGAGAATATGATCGATTACTGTCTCTCGTGGAACAATTAGAGTTTCTGTGGGCGGAACCGATTTTTAAAGAATCCGTCCACGCTCATTGAGACAAAAAAGAGGGGAAAAAAACTCTTTTCAGCCCGACCTGCGATCCGGACTGATACTCTGTCAGATTCGCCAACATTGACAACGGGTTGCTTTTGTCGCCTCATGGGGAGCGGGCTCGGCGTTTCGGAATTTTCCTTCTTTGTTTTCTTCCCACACTGATCTTCCTCGCTCTTCCTCTCTTGCTCCTCTTGAACTTTGTCTACTAATGAACTTCCGTTGATTCGGAGCGGGCACGCGAAAGGTTTGTCTCCTACCCAACGAGCGCGGCCGAGCTCGGAACCGCGCGCCAAATTAGTTGGAACGAACGCTTCGAAACGAGGAAGCTGCGGATCCGGAAATTTCCGACCTCAAAATCGCAAATTCTGATGGAGTTTCACCAATCAATGAAACCACCGTGCTGTCGTCAAAAGTACATGTTGAGGCTTCCTCGGTCTCTCGTATGCTTTCGAGAGCACGGTATGGGCTGGGAGTGTGAATCCCTTTCACCTAATAGAAGCAATTGAGAGAATCGAGAAGTGGTGGCCGGATGGCCGACCAGTCGTTCGGTTGACAGACCGACAGAGAGACACACGAATCGACACGCAGTCGACCAGCCCCTCGAATAAAAATCTCGTCCTGTTCTTCATAGATAGGATTTAATTGCAAGTGGATTGAAGTGAAGTAATTAGTGATGGCTGCGGATACGAGTGTAGAAAGGAAGTGCTGCCAGTGGTGGTGGTGGTGACGGTGGAACGCTCCCAGTGATGACGAGGAGGGCTCCCTCCGATCCAATTGGGGGACACTTACACGTGGACGTGGGCTCGGTGGCAAAAAGGAAAAAAATTGAGTTCGATGCCGCCACCAGTCATTCGACCATGGGCTCGACTTTCTGGGGTATTTGAGCGATATTTCGGAGTTTGAGAGTGCGTCGTCGCGGTGGATTCCGAATGACGGATTGCAAGGGGTCGTCGACCTCGTTCGGGATCCCCGCAATCGATGTTACGAATGCTGTTGTTCGGCTTGCGAGAGATTTTCCATGGACTCAAATTGAGGAACTGCCGGATTCCCGAACGGAAGAAAACCAGTGTCTTTGAAGTTGATGACAATATAGAGTGCGATTCAAGTTTTGTCCACCGAAGCTGGCCCTCCGAGATAATCGCCATGACCCATGGCCAGGAACGCTTTTTATTCATCGCAGTTCATCGACGACGGCAGTTCAACTCTCCACGAACAAGCCGTTGAGCGCAGTGGAGAGTCAGCCCGCGCGCAGGTCGGGAAGAGTCCATTCGTTAAGCGAAGATGATCCTCATATCAACGCCCACGTTTGCTTCGGTGGCTCGTGTGTACCGAAGGTATTATTAAGTTGGAGCCAGCTGAAGATCTCTTCCGCTACTGGTGATACAAAAGGGTGTCGTCGTCGGCGTCGATGATCGGTGTCGCCCTCAAATTATAGCTTTGTTATTATCACGGTGAGCAGCAGCAGCAGCAGCACCGAGCACGAGCTTAAATGTGGCTTGAGTAGGAGATGAAGAAAAAACGCTTTCAGCATCTAAAGGATAACATCACATGCTGCGCAAATGATACTTTCAAAAGAAGCGCTTGTCCCTCTGTATGTCCCTTCGGACCCCTCCTACGAAGCGCGCGTCCTCTCCAGCGCCCCCGAGGAAAGTTTTTACTGTGGATCATTCGCAACAGCGAACCCATTTGACGACAACGAACCGTTCGGTCGGAGAACTCGATTCATGAGACGAATCGAGTTTTGAGAACTTGAAATGGATTTTGGAATTCGGTTTTCGGTTGTCGACCGGAAACGAACTCATGGAAGCAGGACACTGCAATGCATTGGATTTGGCCGTTGGGAAGAATGGAACACCTACACGATACATCTGTGCCAACAGTCGCCAAATGGTTCCCGGGGAACGATGCACCGCGCCAAGAGTTCGAAGAGAGGACGACGCTGCCCCTTTTGCCATCACAATCTTTTGCTCTTTTGAGCTCGCAGCGGACTCCAGCGGCGAGGACGACTGAGCGCCAGAGGCAGCCACCATTAGCCACAAGAGGTGTGCGTCTCCCGGGCGTCGTCCCAGCTGCGTCAAAAAAGCAAGACACCACCACCACCAAGTGGCTGCGAAACTCGTGTTCATTGACCTCCTCATGGATCCACACCCTTCCGTTGCTGAGCGTAGCGAGCGACTCGACCTGAATGCGTCTGAATCCGCCCCCCACCCCTGCGCTGCAAAAGGCTGCAAAGGTTTCAGGTCCTGGGAGTCGGTGGGGACTCGGAGGGGACGCGGGGGACCGGATTCCAATTCACTCGTTCGCGTAGCCACACTGAGCACAAACACTTGGCGACATGCGCACAAACAAACACGAGCTTCAGGGATTGCTCTGAGTGAGTTCTGCTCTCAATCGTCAAATCATTCACAACTGGCGACTGAATGGATTGCTGAAAAGAAATCAGATGGCTCTCTATCGTGCGCCAGCGAGCGAGTGTGCGCGGGGTGAGGTCGAGATAAGCTTTTCCAAGTCGACCGCTGAAGGTACTCGGAGGGAGCGAAGGGAAAAGGCTGAAGAGATCTAAAAATCTTCGATTGGATTCAACGTCAAGTGAACGCGCTCGGATTTTGCCGGCACTTCCCAATGCTGCAATTCGCTTAGCTCCGGATTTCTGCCTCGTGACGGATGAACTGGGAATTGATTCGGGCGAAGATACGGAGTGGTCGTCAATCGGGATGCGGTAATGATGATTCGCTGTTCCGACGAAGTTTTCATCCGAACGTCGAAATCACAAATCCCTCGACCCCAGCCCCTCTTTGTCATCAAAAGCCAGAGTTCGGAGCAGCATTGAAGTCGAGACCGGTGTTGCTCAAATCAAATGTTTGTCTTCTCGTCGTGTTTCTCGCCGGATGTGGCCGTCGACGGGTAGCAAAGCCGAGGAGTTGTCTTCAAAGCCGCGTCGACTTCAATAGCTGCTCTCTGAGCGGGCCTGCCGGGTGAAGTTGACAAAACGGGTGAAAAATAGCGAATAAATTGAGCCTTCGAGAGAGGTGTAGGGTCGACGCGCTATTTCACCGGGGAAGGAAGAGCTCGCTCGCTCGCTCGCTCACTCGGTGGAATGGAATCCATCAGCGGACGATTTCGGAGCAGCCGCCTGAACGAGCGAACCGTCCCGCCGCGCCATCCGACCATCTTTGTGCTGAAGCTTTCATTTTTTCACCCACTCCGTAACCCTACTCATTTAGGATCAGCAATTTCCACAGAATGTCAACGGGTGTCGAAGGCTCTTTCGTTCCGGTCTCTCCAATGCTGCGACCCTGAATGCCTTGCCGCAGGTGAAGGTCGCAGCTCGATTGAGTTCAGTTTTTCTGTTTGTCGTGGATCCGGCTGCAAAGTATCGTCGACGCCCTTCATGGAGAGCAGCGATGATTCTGTGTATTTGGGAATTTAGAGGGGTATTTGGGGTCTCTGGGGTAGTCAGAGGATTTGTTCCATAACCCGAACACTTGCTCCGATTATATCTGTGTCAAGGCTTGTGTCGAAGATTAGTTTAACGAGATTTTGACCGTTTCGCGAGTGCTGATGGCCTGGGCTTCGGTGAGCAATCTCACCAGGTCGACCATCGGTTGGGAGCGGTAGATTGCTCGGACAGACAACTTCGCCGGCTGACTGGCTCGACCGAAGGCTTGAAAGCAGCTCGCACAGAAACAGCTTTCGGACATTATTTAAATTTCATCAGGCGAGCCGAAAGTCCGCAAGAAGAGGCTGTTAAAAAGTTTAAATTCTGTTCCACCTTCCACACGTTCGGCTACGATAAGATGGATGGATGGTGGTGGTGCTGCTGCTGCTGCTGCTGCTCTTCCTCGTCCGCGTCGTCCGGGAAGCCGGGAGATCGGGACAATTCCCCCCGGCGCGGGCGCAGTGTTTCAATCTCGAGGCCTCGAGTTTAACGGGTAAATTTCACAAGAAAATCCCTCGTTGGTTCCCTAATTTCCCTCACACTTTCCTCGAAACGTTTTCATTGAATCGCGAAAGAGGGAAGCGTTCAGCGGTGAGTGTCGAAATTATACGCTCGACCGGGAAATCATCTGAGGAGGTATATATTGAGCTGTCCGTTGAAATTCGCTCGGTTTTCCATTAATTCGGGACCATCCGCTGGTCACCTTCATCATCTTGGTGGCGGTCATCGTCGTCGTCGTCTTCGTCCAATCGAACAACGACGTAAACGACAACATGGAGAGCAGCGACAAAATAGAAGAAAATGGTCATTACAACGCGCGCGCGCGTCTGTTAGCGTGCGAGTGTGTCTGACCAACATCGAACATCGCGGTTAGCAGCACAGCGGCCAGCCGCGCGGCGGAGCGGAGTTCTGTGGCGAAAGCCAGGGAACGAACAGCTCATCAGAGATTTTATCAGCGATTATTTATGCATGTGTCATTTTTCACTCTCTTGTCGAATACCGATCTCCCGTGGCTAGTCGGTCGCTAATTTCTTCCAGAAAAGGAACGATCAAACATCTAGTTTCGTGTACAAACAAACTCGCGCGCTCGGTTTCGGATTTCGAAAATCGTAGTCCCGGTCTTTAACTTGCATGTACCCCCTCGCGACCTGAGACCGATGCAACACCAGAGTTTTTTCCGCATATGTTTTTATGCAGAATGTTCATACACCTGCTATCAGGGCAGTAGCCCTGCTTCATGTTATCATAATTTGCGCAAAAAAAACTCGCTTCCGTGGTTGCAAATGACGTGAACAAAAACCCGGACAGAACCGAGAGAAAACCACAGAACCTGGAGTTCTATACAATGTTTCAAACGGAATAGGAGAAGGATAACCACTATTACGTAGTCAGTGCTTTCGAAATGTGAGATGTTGCGCGGTGGCTGGTTCTCAATTTCCGAAAATCACCACTTCGCCTGATGCGGCTTCGGATCGTGATTCGGAACTCAAACAGTCGTTATTACGTTGTTGGTAAGCAACAATTTGGCAATAATACGAATCGCCAACGCGCCGCTGCATGGGATCCATCTCAAAAAAGAGAAACAACTGAACAAATCGAGTTGTCGGCCTGGATTGGGGTTCCGCGAGCGAACAGAGAGGGCGGGAGAGCAGGAGAACGAGCTTCGGTTGAGGAGAACAAGGGAAAAATCTGCTCCCGAAACGATCAGAGATTTGTTTGCCCTAAACACGAAGAACAAACAACAAGCCCCATCAGGAATTGCCTGGCACTGACTATGGCCCAAACGACATGAATCAAATGTGGCTCAGTAGCCTGGAACTTCCTTGCCCACAGCCCTGGTTTCTGCTCGCTCGTATTCTCTCTCGTTTCCAATGTCTCGATGTTGATCACGTGTTCGGCGACCGATGCCTTCTCCCTTACCAAACGTAAGGTGTCCTGACGCGAGTCGTTGCCGGGTCACAAGAGACGATCGAAGTTGTTGTCGTTGACTGCTATGCCTCACAACGAGTGGGACTTGTGCTTTGCCTTGCAGTGGTTTGATATGCTGTTGATCTCTGAATGATGTGCTCGTTGTCAGGGGCGTTCGTCCCGTCGATGAACGAAGCTCCGCCATCCCAGGCGTCCAGCTGTCTGCGGCAACCGTTTGGTCGTAATTTGCGTCCGAGTTGAACGGTCATTGGACCGATGGTCAATGGCAGAGTCGGGAAAACGGCATGAGAACATTGTAGTTGGCGGCAATAACTGGCCGGCCTCGGTAAACCTCTCCAGACTAGCAGTGGTGGTGGCGATGGTGGAAGTAGTGGTAGAATTTCCTTTCGACACAGAAGCGTCATTAACGGGCACACTTTGACGACAGACATAAAAACTCATCCCCTGTACCTCACTCATGCGTCGTCGTCGTCATCATCGACGGCGTGAGCTAATGAAATTTCTCAAATGACTTCACCTTTTCCGCGGGCCCGAGAAAAATGAAATAAGAACTCTCTCTCACTCTATCTTGATCTCTCCCCGGAATATCTCGACGTGAGTCGTCGTTGTCATCTTCAGATAACGAAATATCTGCTTCCAACGTGACATGTGGAGCGTCTGTTCATTCGCAAACAAAATCCGGCTGGATCTCATCCGAAATATCAAGTAGGGAGGGCGGGAAACTGAGCAAGGCCTCAGATTTTGTACCGAATCGCCTTTCTCGCTAGCGTCCCGTGATTCACGGCGACCACCGCTGGAAATAAAGAGTGCCGCCATGATGGAGCTCCATGATTTGGATGATCGAAGACTAACCTGTACGATTTAATCAAAATCCCTCGGGCTGAGTAGATTCCTCTGTCCACCGGAATTTCGTCGCTGATATAGTGACTCACTCGCTGGAATTCCGCTCTCGGCGTCGGGATAGGGAAGGAAATCTCGGAAGAAACATTGTGGATGGGCCCGTTGAGTCAACCTCCGATTTCTTCTAAAGGAAAGTCGGAATTCTATTTTTTGCCGACAAAATATACTCTCCTGGCGGGTACACGGCATGGGCCGCCCATTTCCTTATGCATTCGGGATATCCCGGGATGAAATTTGGAAATATATTATGAGAAAAGAATTGAGCCGGGAATACATTATTATTATGGAAGCCTTCTACGATTTCAATCGGAAGAAAAGAGGAATTCGTAATGTCCCAAAACACTACAAAACTACGGAGATCTAGTCGTGGGATATGCGAATGAGTTTGCCGAACCATCAACCTCGTTGTCAGGCACGAACCAATCTCATGCTTTCGCTGCCTCGTGGATTCGGATGCAACGTAAAATCATCGGAAATTCTCCTGGTGTAGAGGGAACGTTCCGATTGTGGATCGAGGGATTGAGCTTGGCCTCGGCAAGCGTTATTGTTTGTCTTCCCCCACTCAACAGCTACGGTGGTGAAGAGTCTTAATAGTGAGCGATATTGGTGGCTACACTGCGCGGAAACGGCGAACGATTGATTTCCGAGCATCTGTGGAACTCCGTCTGCGGAAGACGCTCGGTCAATGTGAGTTGACCGAAGCCGAATGGACGAACGGGCCGAGAGATCTTGGCCGCACTTCGGACTACAACCGAAGCTGTTCGGCTTGTAGGGAGTAGAGAGATGATTAATCGACTACTAATGGACACGACTACATCTCCTCCTCATCCCGACTTCGTTCCCTACCTCATGCCCCGCCTGGCACTCGGATTGCCTACCGGCTCATCCCCTACTCTCACTACTCATACTACTATTCCCTCAATCGCGTTTCCTTATTCTCGGGCCAACCAAAAACCAACTTCCCCAAACGGTTCCTCTCGCAGCGCACTTTCTGCCCGGGGCGAACTTACCTCGAGGGTGTCGTACCCACGTTGCCTACGGCCGACCTCGTATCTTGCATTCATCGACGAGAGCTGCAAAATCGGGTTTTCTGCCCGAATCCGTACAATAGGCCCGAACAGCCTACATCTCGAACCACGAGCAAAGTCTGTGGGCAGGAACAGCTTCAGGTTTCTCACAAGACACATATTGCGGCAGCGAGCTCTAGTGGCTCGCAATAAAGATAATTAATATTCAAAAGCTCACCGCAGGCGGGAATCGAATTCCCATACACTTGGGACGGGGCCACGGTATCGCCTCGAGTTGCTCGGACAAAAAATCAGACCGCTTCCTATCGGACGGGTCAGACAACGCGAGCTCCTATCAACAAAAGGCCGAATCCGGGGATACGTGAGGGGGTAAGATCAAGCCCTCGATTCGACGGAGTTGAGAACAGTGCACATGGTCTTCGCGACACGGTCGGGTGTGCAGTACTTTCAACCCAGTTGGACCGCATCAGGGTCTCCGATCACTCTGGTCCGATTAGGCGGCGGAATTCCGGCTTACGAGCCTGAAAGAAATGCCTGAAAGTTGCTCCGTACCGAACAGGAGCTAGGTACATAAGAAGACCACAACTCCGGTAGAAACGCTGTCAGTAAACGGTGGATGCAGCCACTAGTCCAAGCCTCGGCAGACCGACCGACATAGAGATACTGGTTGATATAGACTCAAGCCAAGATGCAGTTTTTTTGCAGTCAGGGTGGCTTTGAGTGAGTTTGTGCGAGCCGGCGAACGAGTCGGAGGACTGGTCAGTCACTGGTGACGGGATGATCCAGGATGCACTCCCAGGAGAAGCTTGGGGGCTTCTCTTCTTTTTGACGATGAGCTAATGGCTCCTGTACCCTCGTGAACGCGAGCCGCGGATCATCTGGCCTCGGAGGAATAGTGCGTGCTTACTACGATAAACAGCCGACAGCGGACATCGCCAGCCGCACGAGAGGCAGTCGGAGAGATCCACTGACCGAGCGACCGACAGCAAGACGGGCTAGCGAGCGGGCGGGCGGTATGGGATGAGATGGAAGAAGAAAGAATGAAGAGATAGATGCTATATCAGGGCCATACGCCCATAGGTAATTGTCCTCATGTGCCGGACATGCAAGTCGATTGGGGCTCTCGTCAAAAAAACTCCTCATTGATCAGGACCGTTATGTTTTCAGTTCTGATGAACGGATCATCAAGCTCTCCGAACAAGAACGTTCGTCCTGGTTCTGATATCATGCCCTTTTCCTGACAGCAAACAGCTCCCCATGACACTTCGCGCGAACGCAATTGCGTTGAACCTTTGCCGGAACATTTCCGAATATACAAAACACTGACCGGCAATCCCAATCAAGTCTCAAGGCAGACTCAAACTCCATCGCAAAATCATTTTTACAATCATATGAACTTCTCAGGTCGTTCTTGACGTATACGAAGGAATCAGAATGTGGTTTTGAGAATATCGGATTGAGTAGCGGGTTTTGTGCTCTTGGTTCCGTCCCCAGCTCTCGTCAATCCCACGCTGCTCATGAATTTCGCGGGATTTCCCTCCTCGATTCCCGCCCCGTATCGGAATATCAGCACAGCTCGTTAGCTTGCTTGAACTACCCCGGGGCCCGCAATGAGCTTGCGGTCTCTGATTGCCTCTCCTTGCGGATTCATACATCGATCGCAGCGGTCAAGCAACTCCTCACGATTTCGAGCTGGAACCCTTTTTTCTGGGGGTTTCGAACAGAAGCCTTCTCTGTTTCTCGTTTCATTTTCCGTCTCTCCGCTATTTTTTTCTCGGCTAAGACTGCCTCGTTTGTTTGGTGTGACTTTTATCGATCTTTTTCGATTCATTCGATTGCAGAACTCGGACAAACCAAATATTTAGTCCGCTGTCGTTATCAAATTCTGTAATGCTGCTTCCTACTGGGATTCTTCCTCCAGAAACGCGAAATTTTCGTCAGAATCCCGCGCGTGTCGGACGCTCTTGTTATTTATGATTTGAGTAGAGCAGCGTATGATTTATGGAGCCGTCAATTAACCATGTGAGATCTCGTTTTGAGCGGAGTCCGGCAGCAGCCGCTTTCTTGAATCTGATTTTGGTGACAAAACAGTCATTACACTTGACAAAATCAAATTAACTTCAGAAAGTAGAAAAAATCAAATCGCTTCTGCTCCCAAGCCACACCCCGAGATTTTCTCATTTTGACGCGCGACACCGATTCTGTTTGCCGTATGGGACCAGTTTCTCGTCCGTCGCTTTTCGCTCTCACGGCTCCTCTGTTTTCTGTCGCTTCGAATGAACGACGAAACGAAAATCTGCTCGTTCGTTATTGAATCGGAGCCGCGTAATAGTTGTCGCTGACGTCGTCGCGGACATCCACAACAGCCTGTCAATCGTGGTCAGGTGGAAGTCGGAGATCGATTTTGTTTTTGTCCCGCCCGAAGTAACTCACAATCAGAAGAGGTGCTGGCGCCGGGAAATTTGTCAAAATTGCAATTTGAGACGCTGGTCGTTCGTATTTCGGACCGATGCGACACGAACCTGTGAAACTGACGCGTTCAGAAACATCTCCCCCTCCGGTTTTTTGCTTTCTCTAATTTTTGTTCGAGACTCCGCTCCGGGTACTAATGATCTTGTTCGATTAAATGCCGTTTTTAGAGCTGCGCGCGTGGTTACAACTAATTTCAGTTATTTAACGACAAATGCCAGTCATGAGCATTCACATTTTTCTTTCGGGCAAATTAGAAACGAAGAGGTGCAGCCACCTCGCATCCAGAATTTTATCCGAGTCAGGAGAATTCCACCTCCCCGCGTTTCGGACGAGAGAAATGCCTGATGCAAATTCCGTTCCATCTGCATGGAAAGGTGTTTTGATATCTGAATCGGTTTTATCCATATGGCATCGATGTTCGAGAGCACATTATCCGAAAAACTCGAAACCTCACTCTCGATTGTCATTCGCACGCTACACTTCTACTTTTGAAGTGTAGCACTTCAAAAGTGTTTTTTTCTACACTTCGGAGTCCTCGATTCCCAATATGCGAACTTGAACAAAAAAAAACGGAAAAAGAACTTTTTTCCACCAATGTTTTTCTCAAATTTTTCAACGGTTTGGTCGAAGGTCCAGGATTTCGAAGATAGAAATAATTTATCTGAACTCTCCGAACAGTCTTGGAGCTTCAGGTGCTTGAATTCTGCGGAACACCTTGATTGCGGCAGGGATTCGTTGATATCGGTTGCAGAGGGTCAAGGAAACATCGTCCCGCCGCAAAGAGAGCCACCTAACGATCTTCACCGCTCAAACGAGTGGTCGCTCTCGGTTCCTGGATCTGTCGCCGTCGATAGAGTCCTCCAGAGCTGCTCGAGTCCAAGAAGAGTTCAAGTGGACATTTCGTACGGCTTCGTCCGTTCGTTTTGATTCGTTTCTGCGGGTGCGCTTTGCCGTAATCCGACTTCAGAGGATGAGGACGGAGAACACTCGCTGATGAGCTGGGCTTGCTGGTCGTCCGTTCGTTTGGTCCGCGGTATCCGATATCCTCTGATCAGTGATTCCACTTATATATGCACATTCATCCGAGAGTCGGCTTCAACTCGCAAAGTAGCCCCGTGCCCCCATCCTTGTGGTCAGAGAGGGAGCTATCGAACCAGCCAGCCAGGGAGACCGAAGCAGCAAGAGGAGGAGACCGCCGGAGAAGCAAAATTTCTCCTTCGTCCTGTTCGCCGGCCTGTCCAAAGTCGTCGTTGTCCAAGCGGTCGTTCGAGAACGCTGTGTGCTCGGCTGGGCGCAATAAACAAGCGCGGCTCATTTTTCCCTCTAATGAAAAAGAAATTTTCAGAATTTCCCGGGATCGAGCGAGCGAGGGAGGGAGGAAGGAATGAGGGAAGCTGTTGCTCGGTGCCGCTCCACAAAAATCTCGTTTCAGCACTCCTTGCTGCAATGGATTCGGTTCGTCACGAGCGCCCACTACACCGTTAATGGGGCCTCGGGTGCCGCGATTTCCGCGGAGCCAAACTTCTAGCATATCGCGGAGAGCTGGTTTTGATCCTCTGCAAGTCATCGCATATGCATTTATGACGCTACTTTGTTGTGCATCCAATAATGCGTTTGATGTGTTGCTACCTTGTGGTTCCTCGCGATTTTCAAAAAATACATGATTCTCGGATAAACCGAAGCTTCGATCACTAGTATAGAGGGGACGCAGTTCCCGGTAAAAGCGGTCAATTAGCATCATGGTGATTAAAGCTTCGTCACAAGCACGGGGCCAATAGTGCACCTGTCGAACGCGTCGTGTTGCACAACGAGAGCGATACATCTTCTGTTCGAGAAACTGGGATTTGTTGAGCGTATTGTTGGGAGTTGTTTCAGCGGGTTGTCGGGAATTCTCGAAGTTCGCCTCACCTGACAAGCCTCACCCGATATCAGAAGCCCAACGAGCGCGCATACCATCGTCTAGAGACTGAGCGACGGATCGCAATCACCTATGGGGGCATCACATCGAACAGACGGGGATACCATACGGTGCATACATACTTCAGCATCGCACGCTGCTGTGGTGTCGGACATTCGAGATTGGAGCATAGTGCCGACGGAAGCTCGCCTAGGCGCAGGTGCCTCTGTTGTCTACAGCGATTTTCAAGATTTTTGGGACGTTTCTCGCAGTTTCCTTCGAGTATTTCGCTGAAGTTTCGTCAACAAGGACCAGGGGACCGTTGACTAAGGTACCGGATTAGATTCCAGCGAGGAAAAAGAGAGGACCTCGATGAGACGCGACTACACTTTTCGAGAGCATACTTCGAATTGCGATGTTCCAATCGTTACCTCAGCGGCGGTCACCTTTGCGAATGGTCGCTTCGCAAAGTCAGAACGAGTTCGACGAATTTCAAAATGTGACGATTCACGCCACCCAGCTTTCTCGTGGAGTGTTTGCTTGGGGTCACGACGACGAAAAGGTCATGGCCTATGCACCGGAATCCCATTTGTCTCCTGAAGGCGTAAAAGCCAAACTTCATAGGCTAGGATCAATAAACAAAAGAGCTCGAGAGCCTACCTTCTCATGGCCGATAACTTCAGATTGCAAGGATTCTTCAAAGTAGAGAAGAAAAGTTCCATTTAGAGAATACTGTTCAGGACCACAGGAACTTTCGAAAATGGCTCGCTGTATTTGTTAATATTTCAGGGATTATGTAGTCGAAGATGATTTTCAAACTCTTTGAAAGAGCCTGCCTCTATAGAATCTTGTGGTGTGGACTCTCGACTTTGGAAGCGTGACTCGTACTGACAACCTAACTTTGTTCCAGCTTAACCGCGAAACCAGCGAACCACGGGTTGGCCCAAGACTTATCATCTGCTTCAAGAATGCGGGTAAGTTCTTGGTGATGTTTTGCCCTGCCTTCTCAGTCAGCAGCATATCTCACCACGAAGTAAGCCGACTCCACAAGCCGTCTTTCATCAAGCCTTTGGGCTCCGACCACGCTCTCACTGAGGTGATATGATTATTTCCGATATATCCGATTGTGAATTCGATCGTAAAATAGAACCG
This sequence comes from Neoseiulus californicus, assembly GCA_028455905.1. Taxonomy (NCBI): domain Eukaryota; kingdom Metazoa; phylum Arthropoda; class Arachnida; order Mesostigmata; family Phytoseiidae; genus Neoseiulus; species Neoseiulus californicus. The sequence continues at coordinate 2,819,354 of JAMQGS010000007.1, forward strand.
CCCAGGGGGCTCTCGTTCTGGTGGAGTTTTTATGCGGCAACCGAAGTCTGTAGACAGAGATCGAAGCCTCTACAACGTCTCTGCAGACCATCTGTTGCGATGGGGTTCGGACTTTGGGCATGCTGCATCGGTCCTCCTTGACATAGCCTTCCACCACAACCAGAAAGGACATGATTCAGCTAGATATTCGTTGGACCCTCCGCACTGCATTTGAAAAATATCCTCTCGCGGCATTCCTCCAAGCCGACATCGCGTAACCACCGACTGGAACCATTGGCTGCTTCCAATCGAATTCGTACACTGTTTCGAAAGAGCTTCCGATCTCTGCTCGAATTCGGCTCATTTGAGTCACAGTCAGTTCTCGAAACCGCTCGTTGCGCAAACTTTCTGTTTCTGTCTTCGCTTTGCCGAGCTTTCACGAAGCAAAATCGTGTGCGCCAATGCATGCTCTGACGCGCTCCGAATTAGCAGCTGGCGCATGACGCTGATCAGGTCGATTTCGCAACGATGTACACCCGATAGGTTGTTTCGAGTTTGATGACAGATTTTGGCCGCTTCTCCGCCGGAGGAGGAAACAAAGCGATCGAGAGACGAGGACCGCCGCAGTTTTGAACACTGAGCGGAAATTCAGCACCGGACACGGCGTTTGAAACCTCCGGTGAGCTTCGAAGGCACAAACGTAAGTGTCGGTGAGAAAGCCACTTCCAACATTTCGAAAAGGGGAGGCGAGCGAGAAGAATTTTGCAAGAATGTGACATTTTGGTCTCGGACGGTCGGACAGGTCGGTTCTGCGGCTGGCGGCCAGGCAGCGTCAGAACGGAATTGGGTCTACTGTTGTCATGCCTGATTGGCTTTCCTTTACGTGTTGGCGAGACGCGACCAATCGGTGCGTTTCCTGGTGGCAGTGAGGTTTTTTGCTCGAGAAGAAATAAGTAGCCAGCCTGGCAGCCACTCAGCCAGTCAGTCAGTCAACCAATCCTGCAGCATAGTGGCAATTTTCGTCGACGGCACGCCACAGACGTACAGGCCCAGAGAAGAGAAAAAACACTAGTAGCAGAACTTCTCGTTCCCTCGCTCGCTCGCTCGTTCGCTTTCCCGTGCCGACTGTTCTCTCTATCTGTTCGATAGTTGGGTCGTTCATCCTTCTGCTCGGAAGCAACCGCCCGCAACATCATCCAAGTCGCTACTGAATCCACGATTGCACCACGAACGTTTCGAGAAGAGAGGTCGAGAAGTTTTCCACAAGTGTATCCAAGCACGACACGCCTCAGAGTTCCGAACAGAAAGAACTAGAGGAAGAGTATTCCGCGTCGAATTCCAGAATAAGCTCCAATTTCCGCAGAAAGCAGGTCCGGCCACCCCGACCCCGAAAAACGCCTCTTCAGAAAAAGAATGAGATGGAGATGTGAGGAGAGTTGCGAGTAAACGCTGTCGTCGAGGTGTTGTCTCTCGCAGGCGGAGCAGAAAGTGCACTGCAGGCGTCGACATCAACGAAGACATTGACGGCCGAAGCAGCCGTCTTTGAATAAGTGTACGTTTTGCTTGAAAGAATACAGCGGCTCGTCGTCACAAAGGCGAATCTGAACACACCAGCACATAAAGCAACAATGGCCACGACAAGCCGTGTCGTGACGGCGATCCGCGACACGAGAAGGTTAACAATCCTTCTTCATAATGGGGAGCCATAACGTGCCGTCCAGCTCATATCTCGCTTCCCATCTCGGCCTCGCTCTTGTTACCGCGGTGATGAAGACATTTCCAGTAGATGACTCTAGTTTGTCTCTGCGCCCGGCTATTGTTTGCGGTCCTAGTCCGGATGGCCCTTATCCACTGTAATAGGCTGCTGAACATAGTGACTGGTCTGAGAATCCGTCTGCTCCCTTTCATCGATCGATTCGTTTCGGCAACACTGAAAACGTCCTCTCGAAGGCTGACCTATCAATCTATTCACTCATTCGTTCATGCTTCGAGCCAGTGATTGTCGACGAGTTGGGTAATCACGGTTACGATCTATGCAGAACCAAGCTTCTGGTCGAGAGTCTCCGTGATTCGGTGTCAGATTATTCACTCATCATCAACGAAAACAACATTGTAATTGAGCTTTTGTTTTGTTGCCTGAGCTCAAGTGTTCCTTGTTACATGCGGCTCAGCGAGAAGCGCTCATAAATCTTCCTACGAAAACGCATGAAACACCGAAAGCCTCACGTAAACTTTGAATGTTTCTGTTCGCACCCTTTCCGTCACTGGCTTAAGACGACCCGGAGATGCGCCAATTACCCGTGGAAGTAATTTCGCCACTGAATCTCTATCCGCAATCAACGAGATCCGCAGATATTCGAAACTCGTTCACCCGAGATCACCAAACGCACCGAAGATCCCTCCGGTGGTTGCTCCTCATGAAATTTCTAACTCTACGGAACGGAACGCTCCACACCGACGATTTCCCAGCCCACCCGGAGTCCGTAATATTTTCATTCATTCAGGAACATATCAGGTGGAGCATTGAACAATCGATAAGAGTTGCAAATGTTAGTCTCGAGGAGAAATTTGGGCAGCACGATTCCGCATCCGGTCTTCTCTCTTCTGAATCTTGTAATGGGCGCTGGATCTGGGTCTGCTACGAGTGCTGTTATGTGTTCACCAGTGCTGCAGGCATCTGTACGACTTTTTTTTTGGCAAAAAACTCACACCAAAACATTCGAGGATTTGGACAAGAAGTGACTTCATCTGCTACTACTGACGCGTTGTTGTTGTTGGTGCCACCGCCGTGGCCACTGCTGCTCGCGATGATGATGATGATGCGAACATAGGAGCTTGAAGAGCTCATGCTACGATCGGCCCCATAATACAGCCAGCCGCTGCATCGGCGATGTGAGCGCTAGCTGGTTGTGGAGCTGCTGCTGCAACGGAGTCACTCTCTAAAGACTGGCCCGTGCCCTGATCGGGTGTGTGTACACTCAAAATTTGCCGCATAAAAATCCAACCCAAAAACTCGCGCACAGGTTGGCGATGTTGTAACCGAGTGGGTTCTCGTGCTAACAGAGATATCAATAGAACAACACCCTATGTCGACTCCTCGTTTTCTGCTCGCTGTCGAAGTTCTTCACACCTCGATCAAGTTGGCCTGACGTCCTGATTTTGCACCCAGTCTCGTGAAATGCGAATCAGCGTTCACACTGCAACGGTGCGGCTCTAAATGGTTTGCTTTGTCGCATTGAATGTCAACCACACGCAAAATCAGTGAAACTATGGCGACAATTCCGACACGGGCCAAGAACGAATTCGAAGATGTCTCATGCAAGCTGGAAGCGTTCGATCACGAGTATCGCCAAAATTACTCGGAGGCCACTTCTGTACCGAGCAATCTAGGTGATGCGGAGGACCGAGCTAAACATAGGTTGGTTCTTGTTGCAAAATTTTGACTTTGAACTCTGCCAGCGATCGTTTATGCCCTAGCGACCTGCCCCTGGCTTCTTTTGGTCCTTGCGCGAAACAGGAAAGAGCACCACGCGAGTTTAATTACGGAGCTCGCTCACCAACCTCCCAACTACCTATATTCGAAGCTGCCAGACCTCTTGCCAATTTTTCAAGACTGAAACTCCCCCGTCCGAAGTCGCGAACGAGGCATTCCGATGCCCGCGGTTCAATGGTAACACCGGAGTCCAAGTAACAAAACATGGCGGACGGTTTCAGAGGTTTAATGAACGCACAGCACGTAGAGTCGTCGTTTACGGAACGGCTGCTGAATGTTCCGACTCGGCCGCACCTTCGTATCGGCCCACCCAAAGACCAAAGACTTCCGGTGTTCAAGTTGAATCTGTCTGTGTGTCCGCTGCTGGTGTTGATGTTGGGTTTAGTAGTCAGTGTGGTCTTTGATCTATCGGTAATTTATCGGCAGTTTCGAGCGTTATCGCCTCCTCCGTCCCGTGTGATGAGTTTTCGTTGAGAGGCATCGCTCACAGCGCCGCGAACACCTCGTTAATATAGAGTTTTCGGTACTTCACACTTGCTCGCGCGTCGCACATCCTCGTCGAAACGGTTATGTGCCTTTGATGCTAATGGAGCTCGTGGACGGCATTGCCGAAGCGAACCTCGATGCCGCCATTGCCGAAGACGATGGCGTGAGCGCTTGAGCGGCTTCTGACGTTGAAACGAAGCGTTTTGTTCTCTCGAAATCTCCGGAGAACGTGAACAGAACGAACAGGATCGGCTGTCTACTCGTTCGCTCCCTCATTCGTTCGTTTGTTGGTGTGCAGTTGACGTTACAGGCAAGTGATCCTGAGGACAATGCTTGAGGCCTAGAGCGCAAACCCTTTCGAGAGTGAGATGAGGCTCCGAGAGCAACTGACGGCCGATCCGACGAATGCGAAAGCCTTCAGAGTTCTGGGAACGCCACGATCCCCGCTTATTCGAATCGCCACCGCAGGTTCAAGCGGTTAACCACTTGCCGGAGACTGTGTGCGATCTGCGTGGAATCTTTCCAACGGTCAGCTCGATTGTTTCGGTATTCCAGTTTTCCTTTCAAGAGCTGACGTGGAAGAATATCCGAATGGTTATGAGGTGACGATGCGATTAGGCGGGGCGGACATACAGGTGCCGGGATTGAAACCGCTGAGCTATCTCAAGGTCGAATGTCTATTCGTTGTAGAGCATCTCAGTCAACTTAGCAGCTTTCCATCATCTGCACTGCTCCTGTCTTCGTATGCTAGGAACCTCCGGCTAGGAGCTTCATCCACCGCCGGATCCTGCAATCAATCAGTCCGCCAGTCACGTCATTCCTCCACCAATACCGCGTCCGATTCATTCCATGGAGCGTCTACCTCGTTCACACAATCATGTTTCCACCGGTCCCCACCGATGGCAGAACACTATTCCTCGGTTCAGATCTCTCTATTCGATGTCCTCGTCCAACTTCTGGTTGGTCGACAGGACGACGGGCTGGCTGGCTGGATGGCCGACCGGTCGTCCGTCGGACTGGCTAGTCGGTCTGTCGGTCGGCCGGTCGGCTGGATGGCCGACTGGCCGCAAAGGTTTTATGCTCCGTCATAAAAACGCCATTTTTTCCACTGTTTTTATATCGACCAACAAAAACTCTCTCACATTGTGTCAAGCCAGCATTACGGTCAGGTTCATGCCTTCTCGATTCCGTAAGTATCCGACTTTCGGGAAAGCAAACATATCATCATCGAATCTGATCGAAAACGTGTCTTTCCGATTGACTTGCTGACGAACGTATGCCGGTGCGGTCTCGGTCACAGCCCCCGAGTTTCAGGAGCCCGTCCAGGGAGCCGTCCGGTGAGCCTGTTCGGAGAGCTACTGAAGAAGGTGGTTTCCACTCTGAGAGCGCAACCCTTGGATGGGGTTCCGATGGAGAAACTTCGACTCAGGACTGTTGTATCCATGGTCAGCCGCAGTCACAATACCCGTTGACTCGGAGTGAAAACACCGGATACACAGACTGTCATGATGTCCATGTGATTTCGGGGTAGTACATACTATACACGGGACAGGCAGGCAGGCCACAGAGAGCGAAAACCGCTACAGATGCTGCTGGTATCGCACGCCGACACAGCTGCGCGACGTTTGTGACGGCGTTTCGAAAATTATAGACACCAACTGTCTATCTGTCAGTCACATTACGAACCTCCAGACTACCGGGCTACCGGTTGGACGGGTCAACCGATTTCGGGAAGAAATTCTGCCCGGGGAATCGCTTCTCGGTTAGTTAAGATGCTTAACAGTTTGAAATTGACATTTTCAGAGCGATTTCACGAACAACCACGTCCAATTCAAATTGACACATCGGACCTTGGTCGGTCGGCTGAAGTGACTCCTTAGAGCGGACTCACGATGCCCCGATCCATCACTTCTGACAGATTGGCTCTCGTTGATGTGGGATTCTTCTCTTTCTTCTCCTTGTCTGAGATATCTAATGACAAACTTGTTCCCGAATCTCTTCTTTTTTTTTGGGTGCATCGAGGGCCGGCGAACATTTCAAAACGACAGTTTTAGAAAGCTACGCAGGAATCGATAGGATTGACATCATCGTTTTGGATTTAGGTGCCGGTTGTGGCGGCAATGAAGTGCACATACTCCTGAAACAATTCAGAGAGTCAAACTTAGACCGGCCGAGGTATACTACCTATGTGTTCATCCAGCGACTAGGATTCGAAGACAAATCCACAAGATGTAGATGTTCCAGACCAGCAGGTGGCTCAGATCGCTGAATCTAATGGAAAATTGAGTGAATTGAGCCATATTCTATCTGGAGTTTTTGTCCGCCAGATATTTTGTTCGTCTCGCATCGATCGGCTACGGAATCTATTGCGAAATCGTGCAAATTGAGGGTTTCTTCCTTACCTTTTTCCGTGTTCCATAATTCGGTCCGAGAAACGAATTCGTATGAAGGCATTATGTAGTTCGGAAACACGGACATGAAGGAAGGTGAATCTTCGCGTACCAAATTCACCTGGACACCACACTAGTCACTCGTTCTCTACCTATGTGTGAGCATCAACAACGGGTATGGCTGTGGCGAGACACAGAGAAGACTGAAGCTGGACCAAGACAATATTGATTGGACCGAATACACTACTGAAGACACTTCCCAGCCCGTAATCCACCTCCACCGAAGTGTCAGGCTTTTGACGTCCGTGGGAAGTCCCGACGGAAGGCCCATCGAGTCGGGTCGGGTCGGCGGCGCGGCGTATGCCACCCTGTAATATTGAATCCATTTGAAACGTCAGAAAATCGGCTTCGGTTACAGCCAAGTGAACCACATCATACCCGACTCTCAACTGCTACCGAATTCAGCCTAGTCACCTTTCTTGACGATTATCGTTTGCGGCCTCCTGACGCCTCCTGTTCGACTCACTTACAATGATTCCATATCGTTTTCAATTCATCAACTATACTGGAGATGTGAGAACATTCGCTCAAGTCCCACGTCCGGGAGTTAACAATCAATGAAAAGCAACTGCTGGAAGTTCGAAATGCTTTATGTTCGTCTGGATTTGTTGTAAAGTCCTAATGGGAGCCCGTGGTCCCATTGCGCGTTAAGAAAAAGCACCAAACGGTCTCGATTTGGAGTTGAATGTCGTCATGCATAAAGACGAAAACCCGGACTCCATCGGAAAGATTCGGAGAATAACTTCACTAACTCTTCGATGGCTTTCCGCACCGGAAAGCAGTGATAGCGGCAGAAAACGGCCTTCGAATCGACCCAAACGGATCCCAATCATTTTCCTCGCACTGAGTCTGCGAATTTCTCTCAGAAACTCAGGCCTTCGACCTGTCGTTGTTACCCTGAACCTATTCGCACTTTTCTCCGCACTCACAGGAGCCACTCATCCGGAAAATGCTGACTGTTTCTCTTAACCCAAACGAAGACGATTCAGATTGGGCGCCCTCAGCAACCTGACTGGCGAGCTTCCTTCGTCTCACTTCAAGGCTCGGGGGCGACGCGTATCTCGGGGTCGCAGAGCCGCATCCAAAGAGCCGACAGGAGGAGAGTCTTGTGTAACAAGTCTTCTAACAGACAGCGCGACGAAGTGGATGGAGCAATGAATACCCGTCGAGATATGACGAATGCGTTCACGCCATATTCCCGAATTATTCCCGTTCAAGCGTTCGCTCGCGAGCGTGTGCCTGCCTGCCTGTGTCGTCGTTCGGTGCAGTCTGTCACCCCTTCTCCCCCCCGGAAAAATAAATCAAGACGCTTGAGTTCACTTTTTACTTCGGAGCGTTTACAGCGAGCCCGTCGTCATGGAGTGTCTCTCGTAGCAAGTTCCCCTGTCGTCGTCGTCACCACCGTTGTTCAAAACTGCGAGTGCATTCCCTAAAAATGGTTCCCTCATTTGTGGCTTAGCTAGCAGAGCGATGTAGTTGCGGGAGCATCCGACAATGCTCGTGTCCTCAAACTCGCTGTTCTACGAGGAAAGGAATTCATGAGTGCTTGTTCTTTTCTCCTCCGGGTTACACTCTCTCGGAACACTTCTCCCTGTTTGTGGGAACGCGTCAAAGTTTTCGAAGTTTCTCCAAATCCCCCGAAATCAGAGATCTCTTCTCGCGAGGTATCATCAACATGATGATGTTCTTCCCGTCAATTTCGTCGAGATTCCCGAATCTACGGCTGCTTCACTGGACCGGTCGCGGTTTTTCAAACAGAGATGAAGTTTTGAGTTTGGTTGACCATCAAGGGATTGATTTGCCAAAGCCGCAGACGTCACCCCTGACGAAAATGCGGTCAGCATGTGGACTTTGTCAATTTTGACATTTCTTCAAAATCGTCTAGCGAGGACGGGGACGAGTGTGAGCGTCTCGAAACCAGGGACACACGAGGGATCACCACTGGAAACAAAAACTCGGTCAGATCGTAAAGCAGAGTTGGTGTGATGGTATTCGGGGCACAAATTTGAGTTGCTGAGCTCATTCATTCGTTGGTTGCTTCGCTCGTTCTTCTCTTCGTCCGTCTCTTGCTACGAGTAGGCGAGCTGCTGCCGCTGCAACATACACGCAGAGGGAAGTTACCCCTCGTCGTCTTCTTCAAGTGAGCAGACAACCGTGACGTCTGGCTTGCCAAAAGGCAACCCGTCGCGTTCTCTTTGCGGATGGTGGGGTTCATCCTGATGTCTGGCAGTCTGTTGTTGTGCTAGCTTTTTTTTGGGGGGGCTTTTCAAAGGCTTCTTTTCGCCCGTTCCCTCTAATTGTCGGACAATAATCATAACAATTAACTCCGAGCTCAGGGTTGACGAGAGTTTTCCACAAAAAGGAAGCTCGTGGCGCGGAGCTGCTACGGCTCTCCCTGGCCCAAGGTTCGTGCTCGGTGTCGCAGCCGAAAGCCCTCAAATCGTATCATCATGAACGTACGGAGGGTTCCGAATCGAGGATTTGAGAATTGAGCCATGTCGTCTTCGAAAGTCGGTGTCATCGTCTTCTTTCCTTCCGGCTATCCCTTCACAGGTTCTTTTGTTTGCTTGTTTTTTCTTTCACGAAATTCGGTGCGCATTTTTTCCTCTCGGATTCCCCCTCCAACAACACAAACAAACGAATAGAGAAAAAATCCGGGAAAAACACGACGATGAATTTTTGCACACACTTAGTGGGAGTACAAAAATGTGATCTGAGCAAACCGCTAGCTCGTTCCGCTGGGCGCGAGCCGGGCGTTCTCTCTGAACCGTATTGGATTTATGAGGTTCGTTCCTCTTGCTTTTTTTCGAGATTTCAGAAATATGATGAAGATAGTGAGCCTAAAACATTCGTATGACGTATCTCAGGAAGGTTGAGACAAGGCTTCGAACTTCAAGAACCATGCGTTGAAGTTGTTCGGTCTTCGAAACTAGAAAATACTGAAGGGGGCTTATTTTCCAAAACGAGAATGTTCGAAAAAAGTAACGGACCGCATCTGAGGTAGCATTCAACGGAGAGGCATCGTTTGCTCCGTGGTCATTTATGTTTTGTTTGTGTATTTTTTGCCCGCAGTGATTTTTTAGTCCATTACGCCTTCACGCAAAGAATCACTGACAGAGGGTGAGAGTGCTACGAGACCGTGCGTCTCTAATAATAATCATCCTTCGATCGTCATTTTCCGGGGCTTAGGGAATGATTATCGTGGATTCAATTTTCGTCAATGTGAGCATATCCACGGATGGTGTTTGCATCTACCTTCTCAATAGATGAAGATGTCGAATTTGAGCGAAGAACACAAAGAGGTAGACCAACACTGTAGAACATCGAGGGGATGGCCTTTGAGCCAAAATATGAAGTGGAGTTTTGATATATTCCAAGATATTCGACTCTCGACTCGATGATGGACGCAATCGTTGAAAGCGCCACAGAGCGCCCCTGGAATAGTATGGAGTTACAAATCTAAGGTCTGGGACGTTTCGAGTCTTTGGCATCTGGACATCTGAGACTCTGAGTCGTTCCAAATCTCCGATCCAATGTAGTTTCCCAATTTTTCCACAACATTGGACCCCGCCTGATCGTTGCCGGAATCAAGAACGCGTATGACACCTCTTAACAATCAGTGAATCGAACTGGAAGACGTCGACCCCGAACCCCAGTCCTTGGAAGCAGAAGTGTAGACGCTTATCTATGGCTGAATTCTCCCGGATCTATGAACTGGCGTATTCTAACAGGAGGCCCTCCGCTTATCCGGCCCTTACGCGAGGTTCGGCGACATCCTCAAAGACTCATGAAAAAAGTCCAGAGGAAAACTTGTCTCGCGGATCGAGCGAGAGAGAAGAGCAGCGCCATTTTTAGACACGAGATGAGTTTGTTGAATGGGCAGTTTTTTATTCAAATCTTCGTAAAGGTTTTTTGTTGTGGTATTGCGTCGGATACTTCTGCCGCTGAAACCGATGCGGCTCCTGCTAGTCGGCTGCCGGCCGACGGATGCTCCACGTCTGTCGGTGTTTCCGTCTTAGTTTCTGAGCGTCTGGGTGTGAAGATCGACAGCAGCTCTCATGACAGTACCGTAGTGGACACAAACTCACTCACACACGCAGAAACATTCTGAATGATTTTCTGGTGCGTAGAGCGACGATCAATGAGTTGACAGCGTGGGGCTATTCCGAAAATGAGCCTCATGAACGGCAATAATCCCGCAACGACTACGCTTCATTCTCAAGACGTAACTCTCAATGGGCGAAAGAAAAAAAGTTCACTCTGCACAACGGTCTTCCAGACCAGAAGGCCCGCCAAATTGGAGCCTGGGTCCAGCCCGTTAAGGGGAGCGTAGGGTCATCGGTAGTTCCAGTTTACTCGTGATTCTGTTTTCTTCGGATTGTTGCTTCAGCATAAATGTCCTATGCAGCAGGCTACCGAGTACGAACTGTTTTTTTTCCTACGAATACGACACTACGACAGTTCACCCCGAATCTCTGCGGACATTTTTGTGGACGAATGAGGTAAAAATCGACGTGGAATCGGAGTCTCGACGTTTGACCTATTCAACGTGTCCAGTTGCGAATGCCAGTTTATCCTGTCCAACTTCTATGCCATGCTCGTGCTCCAAGCGTTCTTCCTCCCGGTCTGCCGTCCATGATGCGATTCGTGCTGAGTTTCCGACTCCCGCGCGGACGACAACGGACTCGACCCATACTCATTCTACTGGCTGTCAATCCTTAATCAGGCAAAACCGAATCTCCAGAAGGAGGAGTTCTATTTCCACATCTCCAGGGAAACAAAGTTTACTTTCCTATTAGGTCCTTCCGTTCGCATGCGGTGTTCCGCACATAGTTTCCAAGGCAGCTTGAAAATACGACCTTTTCCTTCAAGTCGGAGAATTGTTCTCCGAGCCCTAACTCGGGCGTTGCGTGAGGGCAGTCGCGGGACGCAGCTTCACCGTCGTAGAATTTCTTTGATTTTTTCTGCTCGTTTCCAGCGAAAGTTCCTACTTCGTAGCTCAGTTTTGCGAATCCTGTTCTCCGACAGGAAATGGGGTATACGGGAAAATCTGAGCGTTTCCTCGGGCGACTCTCCTCCTCGTCCCGAAGAGGCCCCGACATAAAAATGCCAGCGGGCCCTATGCCCATTCGGCTTGCTGTAGGAGCGGGAAAGCGGAGAACCGCCTCCAGGCTTTACTCCGCCGGCCGTTCGAACGTCCTAACAGCTTGAGAAGCCGTCAGAGAATAGCGGCGCGGCGTCGTTTTCTTCTGATTCTTTTGCTTCTCCGCTTCGCTGAGATGGAAGAGGGAGGACATAGTTTGTCCAGTTTGCTCGGGACGAGATTCAGAACGGAGTGCTCTCTCATGTTTTTATTGACCAAAATCATGATATTTCCATGCTTCTCTATCTTGATAACTTCGCCCAGAGTTTCTAGATTCGTGGATGAGCTGGGTGCGGGTTCGGCTGGTGTTTTGCGTGTGCCTCTAGATCTGCTCGAGGCCGAGTCTTGGTCTTCCTTTTTTTTTTCGCTAAACCGTGGTCAACTCAATCATCGCCCAAAGCTAACGCTTATACCTCGAATATCTCTCACTCAGAGCTCGTTTAAGCCATGTTTAAGCTGGTTTTGCGACTGCCAAAAAGAAACCAGCTCTCCGCATTCAAGACTCGTGCGGGCTCGAGATACCTCACACGGTCGTTTGCTTCCCCGACCTGGTGGCAGCAGTCAGGTATAAGAGATATAGTCTGTGTGGTGCCAATCAAAACAGACCTCAAGGTGACCTCAAGAACAAAGCCGAAGAGTGTTTCAGGCTCCGGAACAGAGCCTGCGCACCTCTCCGGGTTCTCTGGCTGAGTTTTCGACCCACGTCTAGGGTCAAGCGGCCGTCACCGCCGTGCCGTCGCAGGACGGAGGGTGACAATCGAAGCCTTTTAGAATCGAGCGAATGCGTCTCCGCTTACGCAGATCGATCAAAAACCCCTCTTTCTGAATCGGCGGAATGGATCTGAACGGACAAGCTATTGAAAACGCACACAAACGAACACCAAATACACACACACACACACGCAGGTAAATAGACGGACACACACAACAATCATATCCGTGAGTGGTTCGAAGAAGCTTCTTCGTCTTTGGCGGTCGTTCAAGAGAACGTACGAAGAGCGGTTTTCAGATCTGAAAGCCATATAGCTATTTGACCGCTATCGAAACACTGAGAAGAAGGCGACTCGCTTGATACAGACTTCCGAAGCAGCCAGAGTCTATATGTTTCACCAGATCGGCAGCTTTCGTGTCAATCCCCACGCGACCTGGATGCTTCCGTGGAGTCGAGATCACCAGAAATCATACCGGACAACACAGCCCTTCCAAAACCGTTTTCGTGTCGCTGAAATCCGTTGATATCAGATACAGGTCCCTTGGAGGACCTTCTGAGAACTCATCTCCTCTCTAACCGAAAGACGTTTTGCCTTTCCCGCCTTTTTGCAGCCGGTAGATAGCCAGTTGAGATTGAGAATTGGCTCTACATTCGAACGGGACGCTAAGAAGCTGGCGCGTATTTTTAGAGGTCATATCCAGTTGGCCTGATTCAGCGATGGATACTTCGGGACGCCAGTCTCAGTCAGAGGGTAGTTCCCGACCTTGACGGTTGGTTACCCCGCGGGGTGCTGCCGCCTCTGTCGCTATACAAGAGATAAATATTATGAATTTTTATCCAGACGGCCACAGAGCGTTGTACTAATAAAAAATGTATTAATTTTTTGGCCAGCCTCCGCTTGCCTCGTCCCCTTGCCTTCCTTCCCCTCAGACGCACAGACAGTCACACTTACTCACTCGCTCGCTCGCTCGTTCGCCCACACTCACACACACACGAATGGCCTATGTAAGAACTTGTGGGGATATCCCAAATTTTCGAGTGTCTGCAGTAAGACGTTTTTTACCGTCCATAAGTATGTTTAGAATCCGCAAGCGCCCCCCGCTCTCGCAAGGGTGTTCGACACAAAATGAACCTTGTATCGCCTTGATCTCGAGCGGTTGTTGTCACCAACTTGGAATTCCGGGACTTATTCTGAGTTTTTGAACCGTTTCCGCAGTTCTCGATCCAGGAATGAACAGTTAGTCCCCTGGCTTCGAGAATCGAGGCGATTCGGTCCGACGCGACGAGTCCAAGATAGGAGCAAGGCCGAAACTGACACAGTATCGGTCTCGGGCTGTCAAAGGCTCGTTTTCAAAGACTCGTACGAATGTTGGAGAAACCTTAGAGTGGCCGTTTTGACAGGTTTTGGAAGCTTAAAAATAGGGATAAAGAAGACTCTCTCAAATAAGTCGTAAATCTTCGGGAAATATTCAACTCACAAATCGTACAAACTGACCGCGTTGCAAAGTCAAGGCAGGGTTATCGGTCGACCTTCGGCGCCTTGGGAAGAATCGTCGTGCAGAGATCCTCAGCGCAGAGCATTTTTTGCGTGTTTATATTTATGTGCTTTTGCAAAAATTGCTTAAACGGAACCCTCCTCGGGCTAAAAAATGGGAAACATTGCCACATCGGAAGGAGCCGCAGCAGGTCGTTGATATCTCGGAGTGTGGCGGCTCCAGCACAGACTCCAAACGGAACCAATTTCACTGTTTCACCCCAATCGTTGAACGAGCTTCGTTTTTTAACCAAGTTTTTTGCGATCATTCGTTTTGAGACCCCCCACCCCAAGAGGAGTCAACTTGTTCACCGAGAGATATTCCGATGGAAACTTGCGTACGTTCCGCTGGTTTTCTGTTCGCCTTCCACCTGCTCTGATAAACTTCGTGCACCTGCAATCTCTGATCTTCACGAAGCCGGACGAATGAGCGGAGCCGAGCCGAGGACAAATTCTGGCGGAAACCGGAGATGCCAGGCTCTAATCTTCGACTTCGGTGATTCGTTCCACGTGGAAGTCGATATCTCGGTCGTCATCTCTTGTTGGAAGTTTGACGTGTTCGTTCAGATTCAGTTCCGACGGAAGCTATTGTGTGATGCATGCCGTCGCATTATGCGTGCGTGGGTGGCGTGCCTCCATGTGTCGGAATCGTCTTTGTAGCCACCGCCGCTCCCGACGAGCCCCAGGTCCCCGGTAGGCCCTGATACGCAGGCTCGCAGGCCCCGGTCCAGGCCCAATCCAAGCCCAATCCGAGCCCAAGCCCGAAGAGCGAACCCGACCTGTGATTCGTCGCCGTTCAAAAACAAAAGAACTCTCCGCGCTCAGGGCGGCGCCAAACCCCGCCTCCACGACGTTGGGAAGAGAGCTCAGTTGATGCTGCTGCCGCTGCTGCGATGGCGGCCTCCTTCCTACTCGCGCTTCAATGCCTGCGTCTACGTAAGCAAATCGTTGCCGGGAGTTAGTTGCTCGCCTGCCTGCAACGTTCGCTGTGCCGGTCAAGTTCCGATCGAGTTCAGCTTGATTGCGGTGGAATAGGCGCACCAGGCCTACGGAGCTCCGAGCTGTTCGCCTCCGATTCGAGAGTCGCCAGGCAGGCAGGCCGCAGGAACGAAGGAAAAGTCGGCCAGGCCCCGCTGCTGCGACATCGGTGGCGGCGGGCACAGCCTGCTCGGTCGATTCCTGCTGGCTGGTGCGGCAGCCCAGAAGGCGGTCCATACACCCTTGGAAAGGGTAGGAGAGGGATCCAAGTGTGGCCGACGGCTAGCAAGAGCCAGACAAGCAGCAAGCAGTCGGGCTGGCAGTGAACGAGCGAGCGATTTTTGTGTGAGCCATAGCCTGACGGCGAAGCCCAGCTCAGTCGGGATTTTTTGCTGCTGCGAGGAACACACACACCGTCGCAGTGCGCACGGCACGCGCTTACCAAGCAAAAGCTGCCAGTCGCCAACACAACAGATAGACAAACTTGAATCGTCGTCTGACGTGCAACAAAACGAGACTCGGACAGATGTCGACGATGACGGCGGTGACGACGACGACGACCGATCTACGAAACGTACTCGACCCCTCGAACTGAACAGTGCTCCACGGATCCAGCGAATCGAGGACATACGTGCTTTGTAGTCCCAGGATAGAACAGTTCTCCTTTTAGTTGTTTCTGAACAGTGCGTGTGAGTGCGTGCGTGCGTCCGTCCATCCGTGCGTCGTAGTGCACCTTCGACCGTATTCGAATTCGTTCCGTGAAGCACCTCGTGAACCGTATCGCGAAGCGTGGAGCGCGCATCTCATAGTTCAGTTTCCCGGAGCGTAGAGGACGTGAGAGTCTTCACTCGTGTTGCTCGGTACGCTGTGCTCGCGAACTTCACATGGATGGCCACGAAACACCAACGGAGCTCGTTCTTCCGGCTGCGGTCCGCAAGACCGCCGGGTAGTCCTGCCGGAGACTAAGATCCTTGGTGGCATCCTTGATGAAGCTCTCAGGACAATCGGAGATCCTTCACGTAGAGCGACAGCGATCGGAGCGGATCTGAATCGATAGAAATTACGCTGAAACACGGTTTTGGAGTGAATAATTTCCACCTCCGGGAAAAGTCAAGCTTCTCCTGTCGAAAAACGATCTGACGTGAACTGTGCGCTGCGCGTTTGTCTGGGATTCTCGCGTAAGAATTCGCACGCACGCTCCGAAGTAGGTACGAAAGATACGACTGTACAAAACGTCTCAAAAAGAAGAAGAAGAAAAAGTCTTCTCCGCGCGCTCGAAACATCCGACCTGGAGCTGACAGGTCGACCGAGCTTTTGGTGAACCACGCGGGGAAACTTGGATCATAGTCAACAAGTGGACGGGACTCCGAGACCGCGGTTGTTGGAGAGCGCAGGAGAACAGAGGAGAACCTGCGGCGGCGAATCAAGCCGTTCCAAAGCTGTGAACAAGTCTCGAGTTACCGGAAAAAAGAATCCGAAGCGAAACCAAACGTAAGGTAAAGAAAGTGTGTGATCGCTGAAAATGTGCTGTTGATCGTGAGTGAAAACCAAATCCCAGAAGCTGCAACAAAAAAGTGTCCGTTACCCGTTCCGACAGAAGCCACTACTGCCATAACTCCGTTGCAGTGGGTGTGTTCGGTGCTTATTTCGGGAACGCCGGAAGAGTTTAGGAAATCTTTTGTTTCTTCCACACCAATCTTCGTCGACAAACAACGGAATCTCTTTCTCACCGTACGTAAGTGCTGGCCCAGACATCTTTTTTCGGCTCCCGGCTGAAGTCCGCCGTGCTCTTTCTACAAACTTCGGCAAACCCTCCCTCAAGTACGAGCGCCACCGAGAAAAATCGACGAAGACTCCGGATCCCGAAATTCTAGTGTTCTCTTGAATGAGCCCACGTTTACGGATTCCTCAAAAACCTCAAGAACCTCTTCCCTCAACATCAACCAGACGCTGACGTCAACTATCCTACCGGTACTCCGAAAGTACCAGACGCGAAGGCAGATAAAATCGCAGATATCGAGACAGAATTTCAACTTGTTGTGAAACAGACAGGCAAATCTTCAGAGTGGGTACGATTCGTCGCGAAGACGAACGTACCTCCTGAAGAGACGAGCTCGGCGCAACGACGGCAGCGAACTTAGCCATAAGCCAACTCCACAGCTCGGCTCTTGCCCTCTACCATAGCTCGCTACACCAATCGGCTTGCCAAGGGCATTTGACGACCTCCTGCTCAGAGGACATGATCACGTCAGATTCCTCTCCTGAGCAGCGAATGCATTTCTACAACTCGGCCACAGCAGTAACGACAGCTCCGCCGAGCGACTCATTGAACAACAACAACAATACTACGAACAACAACAACAATAACAATACGAGCAACAATAATAACAACAACAATAATAATAATACCAAGACGGCTACCGCGGTAGCCCAGAGCACGGCGGAACTGGCGGCCAGCACAGAGGGTTTGCCCCCGCCGGGACATGCGGGTCAGTTCTACGACGATCCGTGGTACAGCAAGATGGATCCCGTAGCACCACATCATCGACTAGGAATGCTCGGAGCAACGTCAAGCCCAAACATGTACTCGGTAAGTTCATCCGCTCGCGATGGGGCGCTATTAGGTACCGGCGAGAAACGCTCTCAAGTGAACTCGATCGACCCCAGTCCTGTAGGTACACGTATAGTGGTCCCGGAAATTTCTCCCAGCTGGAGACTTTCTTCCGGAATCCGTGAATGTAGCTTAGGAGGGTACAGATGTAGTTCGGGTGAACAATGGATGCGATAATCTTTGAGCTAAACTTCCGCGACTTGAGTTGATCACTAGTCTGGCAATGCCCAACTCGAAATATCGATGACCCGCTGTACTCAGTAGGTTTTTAGATGAAACAAGTGGTAGGTCTCGATGGGGTGAAATGTGAGGATCAGGCCGATATGGAAGTCATTGACGCTGAATAAGATCTCATGACACTGGAGAACGAGTGTCAGATACTAGGATACATTTTGGTGTCGAGTCGGCCTTGAGCGTGATCACTGCCAGACGTCGCGGTCAGCAGCGCTCAGAGAGTCTTACGAACATGTGGATTCTATTGGTGCTCAAGCGACGGATATGTTCTACTTCTAAACCACATCGTCTGTGTCATTACAAGTCGTTGACGGTCATCGTGGTGGATCGCGAAAATAAAGGAAAAACCATGCTGACCGCCGCTCCCACAATGCAATCCGGGCAGAGAGCCTCGGAAGAAAGAAAGCCGACTTGTTGAACCTGCCACGAGAGGTTGTAAAATCTTCTCGCTCATAAAAACACCCAAAAGATCCCTCTGTTGTTCAACACGTCTTGCAATGTGTGGCTATTCTGCGGGTCAATTCACTCTTTCGAATGGGGTGCAAGCGATGCGGACGATTGTGGCCATTCCGGAACCTACACACCACTCACTCCCAATCCTGCGTTCCGTTATGAGAGGACGAATACGTATTTTCGACGCCCCGTCCGGAACGGAGATCAGGAAAGCGATTTCTGAGGACCATGTTACGATATTTCCACCGTCACACATCGAAAAGTCCATCTTGAACGACTGTTCTGAGAGAAAAGTCTGGAACTTCTCGCTTTTTCGTCGTTTTCCAAGGCGCCACTTGAGGAAATATCACGACAATGTCTGTGTGGCTTGGTAGGTTCACTGAAGTATTTAGCGAAGCGATCGATGTTTAGCAGAAACAGCTTCGGTGTGACTTCAAGCTTGAATTCGCCACTTGTCTGGTCTGGTCGAAGTCTGCTCACCCGGTCATCCGGACAATACACGGAGTCCAGACAGGAACCATCATTTGCTGTGTGAGCGCGAGTGAGTCAGTGAATGTCTCTGGTGTGCCGTCCACAAAAGCTCCGATTCGGATTTCTCAGCTGTCGGACGAATTCTCAAATCTCGTTGAATCGAAATGACCTCTGTGTTTGAACGGGGATCGTTCTGGTGCAGGTTTGGTGGCGATTCGGATTCCCTCACACTGTTTTCGCACTGCGATGAGACTTCCTCGCGAGGGACAGCCAACCCTTCTTCACGGCCTCCTCAACCTTGAGAGGGGCCCTGTGTCGCTGTCTTGGATCTCCCGCCAAAACCCCAGTTCGTGGGTGAGCCCTGCAAGTCCGAAGAAATTCCCGCGGATCGCATCGGAGAATTGCCACGAAACGTCCCGTCTCCTCAAATTTTCGACATCGGTCAAACGTGCGACGTCCGGTCCAGTGACAGTTTCGCACGAGGCGAGCGCATGAGCATCCGAGTTCGATCTCGAGCAGAACAGAACTCAACCTGTAGCCTAGCTGCCGGCTGGAGGTCGCTCTCTCCCTTGCGAATCCGTGGGATCGGAAGATCCTTGAGGCCGAGGTCTGGTGTGCTGGCCGCTGTAGCTGCTGCCGCTCTTGTTGGTTGTGTTCTCGAGTGCGTAAAGTTTCACTTGTGAGCCCGAATGAGGCGTTGAAACGACAGCTTAGGCGGCCATCGTTCCGTTTTGGCTTATCTGCTGATTCCGGCTGAACATTTACCATACGAGCGCAACCGCACCACGAGAGTTCCCACTGAGCCCGTCGCTTCTTTTGGTCCTTCGTATCAGGTGTAATCACTGCCGCCCGCTCGCCCACAACTCGAGTTCCATTCAATGAGCAGACGAACCACCTCAGATTAGGCCTAATTAAGATCGCGTGGTCTACCGAGTGGCGGCAGCGGCAGCGGCCAGCACTTCGCAACTTGATGAAAAGCTTCCGCCGCTCCGATGTCTTGTCTGTTTTGGCGATGCTCTTTCGTCCTTTCGTTTGACCGACCGAGCGGGCGAGCGAGCCAGCGGGCGAGCAAGCGCCCGTCCATCTGTCGGATCGGGCCTTTCGGAAGCCGAAGAGTCAGATATGATTCGCTGCGATAGTGGCGTCGATGCCGACGGACTTTTGAGCCGTTATCTTCCAGTGCTGACAACGAAGACTTCACTCTTTCTGTTCGACGACACACTATCTCGCAGGATCGGACACCGCCGAGAAAAGCAAACCCTCAGTCTCCTCAGAAACTCCAGCTGAGGTCCGAGGCAGTCGGGGTTTTCACTCGTGCAGTCGTCTCCTGAAGCCTCCTGAAGAGTCCTGGAGAGCTGTCCATATCACCGCTACGGAAAACCTAGGGAATCGCGACCGCGTGCCGTACGGAAGTTCCGGAAGCGTCATTCCGAATCAATTTGAGAGTGAAGAGTCTCTCTATCGCTAAAGTTGAAGGAAGAGAAAAGAAAGAAAGGAAGAGAAAGAGGGAAGCTGACTGAATGACGGACAGACTGAGAAAAATCGATCCTGATGCGGGCCTTGTCAACGAAGTGTCTTCAAATTCTGTTAATGCGATGTTGGCCGACGGAGTCCAGCAGAGCGCGGAATTACTAACGAGGCCTTAGAGCCATCTTCAAGTCGGCAGTCAGCTCTCTACCTGGCTGGCAGGAGGGCAGACAAGAAGCTCACTTCGGTGAGTGTTTAATTGAAGTGCTGCTTAGCACCGAAGTCGACGCAAAGATCAATGTGCACGCGCTTCCTCCAGCTCGTTTTCTAACTGACTGCTTCACGGCGAACTTCACTGTGAGAATTCCGAGGCAATTTAAATTTCATTTTTCAACCTGAGCCCCGCTTCTCGGGCAGCCGTTCAGTAGCAAACCGTTGATTTCTGAGCATCGCTTACGCGTCCGATCAGCCAAGCGATCGATCGATCGATCGAAAGACGGACGAAACTGCGAACGATGGATCGTTCGACCTCCCATAAGACACAACGATCAAATCCGTCGCGTGAAATTTCGTCAATGACCGCACTTTGCTACGAAACGACGGTTTTGCTTCGTTCTGCTGCCGCGTCACCCTGGCTTTTGGCGCTTAACTACCGGCTTGTTACATTCGGATCAGTCGAAAGACACACGGAGGTATTACGTAGCGAAGGGCTGTCATCAATCGGAATCGTTGACAAGACGACTCACATTGAAAACAGCATCTCCTCCGACGACGCCCCAGAATCATCTTCCTCAGCGAAATCGCGCTGCTACGTTTCGAATTTGTACGATTCTCAATCGCTAGTCACTGGCAGTCGATCAGGTCGGAACAAGTGCCGCGTCGCCATCGGGGATGATTGTCCAGTGGTTGTGGCGATGCGTGCTATCAATGTCATGTTTGTAAGGGGTCCGCTGGCGCAGCCGTCATGTTCATTCCGGTTAGCGATTTGGGGAAGATCGCGTATGATTCGAATCGGCAATTGAATGGAATGCTGCAGCAGAGACAAAATAAGTTATCAGAGCGCCGCAAACTGTCAAACATGGATGTTTCTTTTCCACAATCAAACATTCGCATCATGCCTCATTCATTTACCAACTTCGTTGTCTCTGCTCCAACAAGAGCTGGGACCAATGCTACACAGGAAGGCCCACCGATTATGTTTGTGACGAGCGAAGTCTTGACCAATTCAAGCAGCCGAGCGGCAGAGTGTTCGAGTCGGTGTTTGCGAGAGGAAGTCTCACCTCATCAGCGTTATGGACTGCGTTACAGGCTGGACGGCACCATTAGGGTTAGAAAAAGAGGCTGTGTGTCGCGCGTTTATGGTTTCGTCTTCCTTCCCGTTTGAAACGATCCCCAACCAACCAGCCAGCTAGCCAGCGAGCCAGTCGGCCCGTTCGTCTTCAGCACTTTTGAAAAGTTCGAAGACGTCTGTTACTTACCTGCTCGGTGGCCATCATGAATCCCATCCGACTGACTGACTCACTGCACGGGATCATTGGGGAACAGGTGGCGCCATGGATCATCTTTACGGCCTCGTTGACGATCGCTATGTCGCCAAGGTGGGGGTGTTGCCGCCATGTGGAGCCTCTCGATTGACCAAATCTCATCACATTTCGATTCGGATGCCTCCACTTCTCTACCAGTACTTCGGGCACTTCCACTTTCATGTCGCCAATACGCGGCGCGGCTTCCTGAGAACGATATCGACCTGTCAAGAATCGAAAAGAAAGGAGATCCACTCGGTTGTCGTGCCACGTGCTCGCGTTTTGTGCTTTGCACCGTTTTCTCATAGCGCTTCCGGCGTTTCAGGGGAAACAATGGGAACCTGAGCGTTTTTGAGTTTGACTGACAGCAACGAGCTGTGATATATTCATCGACAAAAAAAACTTCAATCGATTCAACAAATTGTCTGTCTCGGCCATCTTGATCGATCATCATTAGGCCATCACGTTCGTTCGGCTATCTGTTTGCTTGTTCTTCTAACAGGCAGATCGTGACTCTGTTGGACGAAATAACGGCTGGATCTTCTGAATTGAGAGCCGGCTCAAAACAACTCAGAAAACAGATTGGAAAACTGAAACGCTTCCAGCAGCTTGCGTAACCGAGCACGATCATACTTCTTCCCGATTCAATTGGCTTCGTGAATCTCTATTCGCTTTCGGGCATGGAGTACATGCAAACCACGCGAGTAGAGGAATTCGGGGGAGTTTCGCTTCTTCTGGAATGAGCCAATCAAGAACGAGCCGAGAAGTGGAACCGTACCCTATGGTTGTCGAGTCCTGGGATCTTGGTATACGACGAGCCGCGCCTAGAACTCCATCAGAGGGTTTTCCGACTGTTTCCCGAGCAGTGTCATACGCTCGATAGGGTTAGATACACCTTCGTCGCGATTTTCGGTTCAGTCGTCGAATCAGACGAGCAACGTAAACGAAAGCACCGACAACGGAGAAGACAACGATCGAGCCAAAACGTACGGACGTTTGTACCGCCGCCCGAGCTGACTTGCTTGTCTCAAACTCCTATCGGCCATCGGCTCGATGTGGTTTTATTATAGAATTTTGTCATCGGCAGGGAGAGGCCGCGCCAGTACCAAGCAAAACACACACACACACGAGCACAAGTACACAGAGAAACTCACTCGCGCACAGAGACACACACACACACCAGAAACGGGGAGCCGTCCAATCCATCCGTCAGTCAGTCGGACGAACGCGGAGAGAATTTATACCAAGAGAAGAGATTCGAGTGGAAGAATTACAGAACTCCGCTCCGCGACTCTCGGAGCGTAGTAAAATTCGCCTCGACTTTCATTCACGGCGACCATACAAACATCGATACGATAAGCCGTTTCTTGTTTTGCTCTTTCGTCTTTTCTCGCCGCAATGGAAAGACGAACGAGAGTTTCCAACGCCGGCGCCGGCTAACTCGTAGACAGTTGGCGAGACGCGATGCTCTGCGCATCCCGCTGAAAACCGGACTTCGTCCCCGGAGGAGGATTAGCGAGGGACCTTAGAAATTGTTCTTAAAAAGAATCAGCTGATCCGCCCACCATCTTTCTTGAAGGAAGTTGTTCCCCGCGTACTTCAAGCTTTCGCGCAGAGTTGAGTGAATATCTGTCAGCATTAAACCAAACAAAATATAATCATTCCGTGAGAAACATCGGACCGGACGACGCAGTGCGAAGTACGTGGAACAAAACGTGTTATTTGAAGAACGGCTGGTTTGCGCAGCATGGTCTGACTTCGCCGCTTCCTTCGTTTCCGAACGCCGGAAAGAAAGCGAGCCACACAGGTAGGCAGCTAGAAAGGCGGCTAACGAAGCACCGAAACCCGCTGACTAACTCGCTTCGTCCGTCTGTCCGGTCGGCCATCTGGCTCATCACACTGAAAATCTGAGAGAAAATTTTTAAGACGTTGATTCCGACTTAATGACGAGTAAGAAACGCGCCCCGTGCACACGTGGGGAGACGTGCTTCTGTCTACGGCTCGATGGAAGAGTCCGAGGCACGGTTGACTTACTACTGGAAATCCAGGCAGCGAGTCGCGACCACCAGACCATGAGCTGCACTGTTATTTGCGAAAGGCTGACATTTTGACAATTTTTGAAGAACATCGACATCCCGTGTTTCCGGGCTGGTCGCATTCTTCTGGGGCCGGTTCTCAAGGTTTTGACTTGGAATCGATTCCGAGGTATATCCGATCAGGACGATCGGAAGATAATTCCAAATGCGAAACTCCAACTCTCGGTCGCTAGGACAAAGTTCATCGTCGGAACAGAAAAGTCGATATGGAAGTCGCGGGAAACAGTTTGGGAGCAGAAAACCAGTAGCGTACCTCAATTTGGTCGGTCATCTTCGAGCCCTCGGTCCAACACTTGCTTCCGACTGTTTTCCTCTCTCATCCTGCTCGAAACACAATATTGACTCACTTTGCTGTCGACGATTACCAGAAAAGTGGCTGACAGAGCCGCTCCAGGCGCAGCGGTATCTTATTGCTCACAGAGCAGAAGCCGTCACGTAGTCGCGGACCACGAGCAGGAACAGTTAGTAGGATCATGAACGAGAAAAAGAGAAGAAAAAAGATGTTCACCGTGCCCTGTGATATGGTTGCGCTTTGAAACTGGTCTCCAACAAGTGGCCGAAACGCGGCGCGCCGACGCCGAACACCGACATAGACGCGCGCACACCCAGAATTTCCCTTGGAACTGACTGAGTGAGGTTAACGGGTACGAGCACAGCGCCATCACTGACTGCCATTCAGCGAGAGAGCTCGCGCGACAAAATCTTCAACAATCTTGCATGTCCAGGATCTGATGAGGAGCTCGAAACCTCAACCTTGGCTTTTCCGAACAAATAACTTGGTTGCCAAGTTTACAAATCATTGTAAACGACCCTATGACAGCTTTCAAGATTCAGTTCCTGACTTCGCGTGGTAAGGAATCATCAGAAAGTGCTGTGAAAGAAGGGATTTGGTGAAGGATCGCTTTATCGCGTCTTTACCAGCGTCGATTTGAAAGAAAAAAAGTTTAGAAATTCGAATATCCCAAACATCACCGACGAAATGGTTGAAGAGCTTCAAACCGTTGTTATCCGCGAAGGCCTCCCAACTGCAAGTTCAGGGCGAAGATTAGAACGACCGATACGTCGAATCGTTGCCAACTTCACTTGCATCGAAACATTGCTGGAAGATGAGGGCCCCGAGTTCATAGATGTTCTTCGCCTATTCGGACCAGCGAATCATCCACATAGATGGTCATGTGTCCCGGTGTGGTCCGATTAAACGAAGTGCATCTCACGGGAGGGACCACTAGAGGAAGAGAAAGAGAGAGAGTGGGAGGGAGGGAGGTGAGTGTCAATTCGAGAAACGAAGTGCCGAGCGTTCATAACGACGAAGAATCGGAATTCCGCTGGTCCATATTGATTGAATGGCGCTTGAAAGGATTGATCATCAGAATCATGAGGCCAGCAGTCATGCCGTCAGCCGCGCAAACGAATGCAAGGCAAGCTCGTGGAGCGGCTTCAAGAGCGGCTGCCACCGGTGCTGCTGCAGATTCTACCGGGTCGCCGTTTTCCGCAAGCATCGCCTTTAATTACCCTCCCAGCAGAATCAACTTCGATTAAATGCTATTTTAGAGCCTTTTACCACGCCTTGGAAGAAGAGCTCCGCGCTACCGGGTGAAGTTTTCTTTCTCGATGCCGGTGTGTCTGTTACCAGAACAACCGAGCGGGCGAGCGAGCGAGCAAGCAAGCAACGGACCGGGCGGCCGAGCGAGCAGCAAAGCGGGCAAGTGGCCGACAATTCAGTCGACAGTCTGCGTTCGGGAGTCATTGTGTTCCCTCAGCCCTATTAAATAATTCTCGTGCGGTCCGAAGAGTGAGAACTCTTTTGGTTTTTTGATTTTGCTGCGCGAGCCCAGCCGTCCGACGAATTAATCGCATACGCGTCCGGCACGAGACGAGCCGTTTGAAATATCCGAACATGAAAAATGAGCAACAAGCGATCATGACAGCAACGACCGCGATTGTTGATTTCGTTTATCGTCGGATTTTATTGAGTTTCCGATCCTCGCGACCGGCGCCTCGCCGTCCAATGAAGTGGAGAAGAGGTGAAAATCAGATCTGCTCCAAGAGAGATGAGCAAACGTCTAGCCGCGCCTGGATGGCTTCCGTCGATGGTTAACGTCATCAGATCATCATTTTGACTTCGGTCGACAACGTTGCAGACAGAAGTTACCGAAGCAGCGGTAGACGAAGCGGCAGCAGAAGCAGAAGATGAGACGGTCCTTCATCATACCGAAAGGGACCACCGCTACGCACACGACCATTAAGTAAGAAACGGCACTTTCTAAAACTAATCGCTCCTCCACCATCCACGCTACCGAAAACAGAAACGTACCGAAGCATCAGCGGGCGGTCGCGTCAGGAGCGATTTCTTTCAAAACTGCTGTCATCTCGCCAATCGACGCCTTTTTTTTCAATTTCTTCACCTCGGCTGTTCCAATCGGAATTTGTAACGACCCAAAGCTTCCGAATCATCGGAATTCCTCTCGATACGGTCACATGTCGAGAACTTTTCTCATTTCTGTGACTTTGCTCCAATCGCAGAGACTTTAGAAGACCTCGAGGAAACTCCAAAGACTTGGCCGAGTTCAATTTTCGGTTTCCTGATGAGAATTGTTCGGGCTAGGGGCTTTTCGAGGTTCCTCGACTCCGATGTCGTACCCGGCGGCGAAGAAATTATAACGTCGTACGGTAGTGGTTTCAGTTAGTGACAAGACGCGTGAGCGTTCAAAGTTACGGCGGCGGAGACCCTGCACCCTTCTGACCTTCGACTCCGATGTCAATGGAAGCCCAAGAATATCGATTACGCAGGAACAGCGGGAGCCGATGGAACAGAAGTTCTTAATCGACCATTCATCGGCCGAACAGAACGAAATCTGGAACCGACGATCCAGGAGTTTGCAGAAGGATTCAGAACGGAGCATCTCGGGAAGACTACACTACCCATGAATCCTCTGAAAAGAAAGGAGATGACAGGGTGATTTTCCTCGGTGTTAGTCGAGTTTCTGGTTGAAGAAAGTTTGTTTCTAATAGGCGACGACCACCGTCTCGCGAGTTTCGCGCTCGGCCCTCGAAACGAGTCGATGAAAAGTCGACCACACCGCGAGCGAGCTGGCGCAAGAGCCATGCACGGCCAGGCCAAGAGCGACACGGCGTCGGCATAGCATCGATGATCGAAGTGTTCAAAAGCAATCACAGCCAATTAAAGACTTGTTGTCAACGTATGCCCGACTCCACTCAACGTTGCTGTAGCTTTTTCCTCTCGCTCTCGCCCTTCCTTCTCGCGGGCGATCTTCCGCTCAACTCATCGACGATTATTTATTTATCGTGCCATTACATAACGAGCTCGGCGACAACGTCATTACCCGAGCGGGAAACTCATAAGAGCGGGAAGAGTGGTCGGGCAGGTAAAACATGTTGTCACAGACAACGATGGATCAATGCATCGATATGAGATAGTTGAATGAATCGATAACAGACCGATCGGTGAATGGTAGATAAATACATAGATTAATGGACAGATCTACGCCGGTTGATGGATGTAGCTCACATGAAAACGCGCTTGTCGGTTTCGTTGGCGGCGACGCTCCATCTTCGACGGAACCTCGTCCGTACGGAAAGCGCAGAGCTTGCGCTTCGCGTACAAACACCGAAACAAGAAGGGAAAAAAACTGAATCAACATTTCGTTTTTTTGGGAAGCACCAAACGCTTAGCACCCGATTCCATTCATTTCTCGCGTAATTCCCTAGATGGATTCATCGGTTCATCGATTGGAATGCCTGTGGCCCAATCGATTTCTTCGATGATGAATTGTAGCTGGGAATCCAGAATTCTTTCGAATCACCTCCGACCAAAGCATTTGATCGAAGACGACGTCGTTCTAGGCACGAGGCTGGCGTCAAATTTCTAACTGTATGTTTCCTCTCGTTTCCAGGTGAGTAACGCAAATGTTGTATCACGGAAAACGCGAATTCAGGCCGAGATTTCGACGGGTTCGGTGATGCTTTACATTCAGATCTCCGCTGATCCTTTGTTTCCTCGGTGTCACAGCGAGCATTTTTCCCCGGGGCCGGCCGTCGCGGCTGCTTTGGCTCATTCAGAAGAAGAAAAAGAATGGTCGTGAGCCGCACGACGGCACGATGTGTTGCGTAGGCGGGCCCGATAACGCGTGCAGTACTGTCGGAGTACGCAAACAAAGCAGGAGGCGTTTGTTTGGTTGAAGCGAGATTTTTATGTATGCAGCGATAACGCTACAGCTCAATCCACTTCTGCGGTTCTCACTCTTTCGGAATGACACTCTCCTCCAGGGTTGATGGTGTGAATTAATTGCTACATTTGAGGGATACGCGGGAGACGAGAACACGAGAAGACTTGGTGAACGTAAAGCGAAGGAAAAGACAATCGTTCTTCGTCGCGTCATGCCCCTAAGTGAATCTGATTTGATGGAGCACCCAGAGTTTGGAAGCTGAAGAACATTTCTTCCATGAGTGGACGGGACGGAGGGTAAAACATTACTTTTGGCCGCGGGTCACCTCTTCTCTGGTCTGCTTTCTCACAGTTTTCTTACATCTCTGCATGTTTCGCTCCGAGTTTCCACTATGTTGAATTTTCCGTATTTTTCCATTTGCTCCACTTTCGGTCCGATATTGTGAGGATTCATACATTTTTCCCTGTTTATACACGTTCCGCTTCCTGTTTTTGTTCCTTGAAGCGCGCCAATCTCGTTGAGATACCTCCGATTGAGATTTAACTGCATTTGGATTGTCCGGCGTTGCGAATCCGCCTCAATCCTTCCGTTTTTCTAATTGGTCCCTTTACGTTAGGCGCTCGCCCGAGGCCTGATTAGCCACTACTGGGCGTCTCCCCCAGCGTGCGACTGATGTAGATATTGAGCCGGAACGTACGCAGCTTCAGAACCTAATATTAACGTCCCACTGAGGTAATTGCCAGCCGCGATAAGGCGGTGTCGGATTCTAAATCAAAATTTCATTCAAAAGCAAGCACACGTCGAAGCTTCGGCCGGCCCAAGGAGTTGCTCGCTGCGTCGATCCTGGTTGTTGGTCGGTTGCTTGTCGACTTGTTTTGTCGGTGATGTGTTGGTTCGACATAAATCTTAACACTAATGACCATATTGTCTCGGAAGAAGCCCGTATTGTGAATGCGCGCGCCGTGTGAAACTCTCTCTCCGGTGCAAGCATGCGAGCGAGCGGGCCGCATGGCCCGGCAACCGTCGATCGGGCGACCGACGACCGACCGACCGATCGATCAAAACACTTTGAATCGATCAAAAGCCAAGTGTGAAACACTAGCGCCGCGAATCGGGCCCGAATCTTCGCACAGAAGATGCTCGTTGACGTTGCACGACGCCGTAAAAGAGCCGTACTCCGATTCATTGGTATCTCTCTAAGATGTGGCACACTGTCTAATCCACGAGGCTCAGCAAGATTTGATTTCGTGTCAACGGAAAAAGACCACCAGAGCGCAAACTCTGATAAGGGGGGAAAAAATATATATTCTTCTTTTTTTACTCTCGTTTATAACATCCCAAACCAACTGTTTGTCCGCGGTCGTTAAGCGTGTGATCGCTTCCAGTTCGACCATCCAGTGCCATCTCGATGTTTCCACACATCCGACATGACAAACTTCGATTTCGGAACAGTAAGATACCCCGGCGGAAGATGCGAGAATCGCTCACGATGGAATCCGCGAGAGCGACGCCTGAGCCCGTTGGTGGATCGCCTTGGGCGACCCTCGGCGCAAGGCGGCTGGGTTGAGATTATTCCGAACAAGAGTTAGAACGGTGCAAACTTTTTTCTACTTTCAAATTTCCATTCACAATCAGCCGTCGGTTCCGCCGCGCTGGGAAAAAGGAGATCCTGCCTCTAGCGAACGGAAACTCTTGGGCCGTCGATGAAGACACCCAATGGGTAGGTCGGTTTGTCGGCTAGCCGGCGCTCGCTCGGGTTTCTCTCCTTTCTCGCGGCAGCTGGCAATGATGGTAGAGACGGTGGCAACGACGATGGCGGCAACGCTGCCTCCCACGCAGTCGCGATCCAAGAACAGCTTATCTGTCTGCGCTCTGGAGCTGCTATCAGCTATTCTAGCATCGGTATATCTGTAAACTCTCTGCAAGCTCCTCTCGCTACTACTTTTCTCCTCCTTCGACACCGACTCGTTCTCTTGACTTGAAACTTTTTGACTATCTTCGAAAACCACAGAAGCCACGAACGAATATAAAAGTATTTTCGCTGAGCAAGGTCCTCAGATTTGAAGGAGAAGCCCGGGATTCGACGTCCGGGAAAGGGTTTCGACCTTTCGGGTCGCAACATCCGGCATAAGAAGCTCAAGACAGCACAGTAGCAGATCCTTGAGGCGAGTCTGGCAAATTTTCCAGCAGTGGCACCCACAATTTAGAGCAAAGGGTCCAGTCGTTGATTGCCTGACGGTCTGCATGAGAGTCAGAGCTGTTGAAGGAAACTTCTCTTCTTTCCTCTTCTTCTACAGTTTGGCTTAGCTGCTCTCGCGGCTGATGCTTTTGCTACCGACTGAGCCTTTGCCGGAACGGTGCTGCTGTAGCCGCTTGTGTGTGTGTGTGTGTGTGTGTGTGTGTGTGTGTGTGCGTCTGTATATCTATCTATCTATGTGTGGCTCGCCGTTCTGATTTACGGTCCGCGCGTGCTGTTGCAGCTAAGCTGACTGCTGGTTGTTTCTACCTCTTCCATTCCGTTTCTGTCTACGGCTCATATTTATTCCGGTTTTGACTTGGTCGTCGTCTTATATCTCACGACTGATCGTATTCTCCTCACGGAGTTCTCTGGTCATCATAATTAGGTTGTATATATTGAGATAACCCGAGAGTGGACCTCGTGGTTAGCCCCGCTTGAGTCGTGCATACGAACCTGGAGGCTGGTTATGAATTGCTGCAGCGTTCACGGAATCGAGACTAGTTCTCAAGGTTTCCATTTTTTTCGGGTACGATCTCGCTGCAGACGCCCGTGCGTCGGATAGCCAGGACGCTTTTGTATGAGGAAATGCGCAGGTGCTCACGCGATTGCTCCAGGTCGGCTTTACACCATGGCGGCTGGCAGAGCGCTGCACAGCGTCGTTTTTTTCGAGATTTGACAAAAAGCTTTGTTTCCTTGTCGGTCTTGATTATGATGTTCAATGGCTTTAAAGCTTGATCGAACTGACAATCCTGTCGTGGTGCACACGAAGTTATTCAGAGATATATATCTATTTAATTCGCGCATTTTCCTCTGTTTGTCAATATGACAACCTGTTTGGACTTCGGTTTAATATGTTCATTTCGATCCCGTTGTCGATTGCCGCGGACGCAACGACATTCGGAACCAACTCGTTTATTTCTTTTCCTCTCTACTTTTTAATCTAACTCAATTATCCGCTTTATAATCGGAACACATTTTTCACCAAACGTATCGCATGTCCGGTGCGTCGCGCTCCGACCGCAGATTCTGAACCGCTTTCATGCCATGGCTGCTTCTTGTAGTTGTACATCTACGTTGACGATTCCCTATTCTAGTTTGACCATTTCGATCCATTTTTTCATCTCCGTCCACTCTTCTATCTATGGCGTGTTCTCTCCCTTCACCTGGTTTGTCGGTTTTGCATCCGAATTTTACACAACGGTCGCCGGAGAAATCGTCTAAATATCTATACGGCGGCCACTGATCGCCCCATTTCAACCAAGCTATTGCGCCGAATGACAGACGGCTTCCATTTTGTTTTGTTTTTCTCCTGATTCTGGTTTCGATCCCGAATTCGTTTGAAATTCCGCTTTCGATTACCTGGAATTCAGACATCCTCTTTTTCTTTTACCAAAATCTGAGCCGCCCAGATTGGAGGGCCCCTGTCCGCGAAACTTGGGAACTTGCTTTTGATCCTCAGAAACACGTAGTTAGAATATGAGCGAGTGAACGGGCATGCGTTACAACAATGTGTGACGAAGACGGACTGGATTTCCTTATGACATAATTGCGCTCAAGCTGCTCCGGTTCGGTTCTTGGTACCCCTGCTTACCACAACAGTGGTCACAGGGCCGGGCCTCGCGCAGGATGCGCCATCGTTTGTGCTGCTGCTGCGGCAGTGGTTGCGATGACTGCGATGTTAGATGACTGTCAGAGACAAAAGCCGGGGTGTGAATTGCGTTAGATAATAGCCCGCACTGGAAGATCGTCTACCTTTCGGTCGTTCGGACCACTCCGGTGCAGTCGGCACTGACTTTTGCTTCTTCTGATTTGGACTGGTGTTGTTTGACGGCAGGATAACAAACCGTAGTTCAAATTTTTCTCCTTCCTCCGCTCCACTGTAGCGACGGCAAGGTAGTGGACGCTGCGGCGACTCTAGTTGAAGTGGTTGTATCACTTGTACATCAAGGACCACTCCCTTATGACCGTCCGCGCATCCCTGCCGTCGAACGGAGAACTTTTTGCGATGAGGTGTTCGGCCGCTTACCCTTCCCTCGGCGTTTAATGGGTAAACAACCTATGCCGTATTGACGAGTAGAAAGGCGTCCCGACGATCGTAGATCCGACATGGCTCAGATCTGAAGATAGATAACTGCATGGAGATAAGTTGCACTTTGCATCGCGGAAAACAGAAAAAAAAGAAGGTGCGTGTATGTGCCAGCTGAACAGAAGCTGCCCAAGGAGGGAATGGCAGCGTGAACTGCGTCTCATCGACTAGGTGCTGTTTCCGTATTTTGAAGAAACCGCGACGGTTTATGCCGCTGCGTCGTATGATCGGCAGCTCGTGACTCACGAACACAACTTGGAGATTTCTTCGTGAAGTTCGAACGGAGTTCAAGCTCCGGTCCGGGGCCATGACGCTCCCTGAGAGTCCCAGGAACAGGTTCACTGGTCGTGTAGAACGCAGTTTGGAAGAAGAATTGAGCAAAATTAACGTAACTCGTAGGAAATGTTAGATAGCCCTCAACCGTCGGGCTGGAGGTGCTTACCGTGAGTGTTATTGCACATCACATTCCCGCGGGCAGAACACCAACAGCGGCCGCCAGAACCAACTTGAGCGGAAGGACTACGAACATAACGTCCCCACCGCTATTTTCCTTCTGGAACTAATTCTGACGTTGGTTGAATTTTAACGGTAATTTTCTCATCCCACTTTCTTGGGTGGCTCTCCGAGTGCTCGGTTCCTTCACATCCGACCGACGAATTGGCCGCTGGACTGTCTCCGACTGTGAGATTGCACTGTGAAATTCAACAGTGATCGTGAGTCGTTGAGCAATATTTCTCTCTCTCCGAACGTTAAATCCCAACTCCAACCGAAATGGACGTTGTAACGATCTCAAACAGGAGACAACAGAGATACAAACCGTTTGATGCCTTTGCCAACACCATACGGATCATTATTGCTCTAACTAATAAGTGTTGAAATGTGAACCAGTGCCTCGCAAGTGCAGGGGCCTAACTCGAATGAGTTATGGGCTCCAGGTCGCCGCCGTGGGGTAATCGAGCGACCACCCAACGGAAATGTCTTCGGAGTGAATGAGGTGTTATATCAAGTGAACGAAACATTCGTAATTGCCCATGAAACCGGATGACCGCAAACGTGCCATCAAAACGAGCCGAGCCGATGTAGGCTCCGTCCAGGAGACGACACAAATATGGCCGCCTCAAACGACTCCTACTACTACTCTCGAAATCCCCACTGATCTAGATATTTCATGCTCCGAGAAGAAACGCGAAAAAAACACGAAGCTTACTTTGAATTTCCGAGACACCTCGTTACTATCCGGCTCGCAACTATGTATTGTCAGTTGAGCCTTTATCCGTGCTACGCTGGTGCTTGCTGGGGTTGCAAGGGTCGAGATCCCAGTTAATGCTAGGGGGACTCCAAGGATTGACGCCTTCGCCTTGGGCTTCAGGATTAATAACTCTTGCTCCTTGGTATTTCTTTTCTTGACTCCATCTGAATTCTGCCTCAGTTCTTTCTCTTTTCTGCCGTGGGTCGTTGACTATCCGGATACTGGAACAACGCACTGTGGTAGGCGTTCGCAGGCTGATCCATCTCACTTGTCGTCGGGCTTACCTCGGAGCCAAGATTGGAATAATAGATTTTCTGCCGAGCTCGCTCATATTTTCCTTCACGCTGCTCATGCTCTTTCTTGTTGTCTCAATTCCCTCGTTCTGAAGAAGACGTCCACGGCACTCAGACGCTCGGCTCTGAAAATCCCATGCTCGGAAGTCTCGTTCTGGGTTCTCGATGACACAATCAAAACACGACTTGTAACGAGAGAGAACAGGACGCGAGGTGAGATAGTTGATCTTTTTGGGATATCCGAAGAGATAGGGCTTTCAAGATATGTATCTCATAGGAAGGATCGGACACTAACCAGAACGGGAGTCGCGGAGAGTTTACCTCGAAAGTTTCATCTCTCATCCCGCGCCCGTCATCGCCCACGTCATGAGCATAGGAAGAAGGGATGATCGCTGCTTTAAGTGCTCCGCGGAGCCTCGTTGCGGGCAATGGTGAAGTTGTCGACGTTGACGAACTATATTTTGCGTTAACTCCTCACGGCTCCTAAGCGTTTACAAGAGCTAAAGCAGCAGCAACAACGAACACGACGATGATGCCGCCGCCGCCACCGACGACGACAACTAACACCGCATCATAATCACTGTTACGATGAAGAAAAACACAACACAGGATAAATGGTCCGACGTCAGAAACTTCTCGTTCGGCATCTTCCGCGGAACTTACCCGACCGGCACCTTCTGTCAGGCAGCCCTCTGGGCGAGTCGGACGTCGCCGTTGTAGTTCGTTCAAATAGGCCTTGGTTGAGGGTTCAGTACCGAAGCTAACAACGGGCAGGCAGGGAAAAGAGACGAGCGACCTCAGAGTTGCCGTAGGAATTTATAATAGAAAGTCATTAAAACGTTGTCGGCAAGCATCATGTTATGCAAAACGATACAACCCCATTCACCGTCGTCGTCATACCGATGATGGAAAGCCAACCACATCCACCAACACCATGACGGCCACGTTGATGGTAACAGGATGACGCTATTTTTATTTGCGAGTCAGCCCTTTTAGCACCATGAAGTCATTATCTCTTTTTTTCTGAACAGAGGAAACAACTTATCGCCCAAAAAGACAGAATTGGATCTACGCGTAGCTTGAACTCGATGTTGAAGATCGGCTATCGGTTCTCGCCGATGATTCCAAGGCGTCATCGATGACCTCTAGTTCGGCCTCGAGGTTGCATCGAGCGGCTCGAACCGTGCTTGTTTCTGCGGAGGGAAAAAATCGCGACACACAGTGTTGTGGTGCTGCCATGTGACAAAGAGGGTGAAATTGGCGTGCGATCTCAAGTGCTGGTCCATTAGGAGGCTACCTGTTGAGCCTTTGCCGGCCGCCCGACCCACCGAGCGACTAAGATCTCGCACCCTCTTCGGAGTCGGCTTTGTTTTGTTTGTGACGACACTCATTGTCTTGTCGTGAAACAATATCGCCTGCTAAAGAACCGGAACCGAGCGACGCGAAACCAAAAACTCGTCATCATCGACGCACTCGGGACCTACACGGTCGAAAGCACGGATGAAATCTCAAAAGAACACACAGGGATCGGTCTTGCGGTCTTCTAGAAGCCGAAAGGAAACCGAAATGCGTTCAAATGAATCGATGATTAAGGCATAATAATGTGAGGGATTAGGATGGCACGGTATCGGTTTCGGCCGAGCAAATCGCAACTCCGCCAACGACGGAGTTGTAATACAATGCTGCTATTGAGCTTCAATCGGTGCTGGGGTGATCGTCGGGCAAGCCAAGCGGTTCGGAATTTTCTCTTCTCTGCGGACTTTGACAGTCCACCACCCAAATCGAAGAACGCCACCGATATTTTTCCGAACCGCCGCACAGCCGACAAGACAAACGGCGGAGAAACGACTTGTTGAATGGGTGACTAGAGCCGTCTTCTTCGATACAGACGGACAGATCAGATTTCTTCGCTAAGCACATCTAGCCAGGCGGGCAGTGAGCCACGCAGTCGCTGAGGCTGGACTGATCTGCGTGGGAATTTCTTCGATCAATGGACTCGCACAACTCAGGCAAAGAGTCAGAACGCATTGAATGCCGCCTTCGATTCAAGTCAATGTTGTCAGGTACCTTGTACTTCAGACAGCGAAGATGAATTACTCGACGACGCCAATGATCTCATCCTCGGACTCGAACTCCGATGGAAACGAAGATCTGAACCAGGTCGCAGGGCAGAGGTGTCGTGGGGAGAATCTAGGATACAACTCCCACGGGAGAGATTATAGCGGCGACGTCCCATTCGGGCATCGTCTAGCCCTATCGAGAGTGTCAAACAGCTACCTTAAAGGAGTCCGACAACGTTCCTTCGCTCGATGTCCGGAGTGGCGTAGATGACCCCTGATGAATTTCTGGAAAACGAAGCAACGATGATTTCGGCCACAACGCACAACGAGGATAAAAACAAGTGCTCGAAGAGACCTTGCAAGGCTTTTCTCATCCGAGTCCCGAAGTCGACGGTGTCGATTCTCCCCCTATTCTGCTTTGCCGGCTCATTGATCCGACAATTGGCAGTTACCCATCGTAGTGATAGCCTGCGAGCGGCATCGCCGGTGGTATCTCGCTCCTAAAGTCGTCCGGGAAAGACTACGATTTTCCTCAAGTAGTAGACCGTCCTACTAAACTACCTTGCGGAGCCCGCCCTCTCAATTTGCGGCTGTGGATGGGAATGACACTAGAACCCACAAGACGAACGATCCGAACAAGCGACCGGTTCTTTCAATTCTCGTCGGACAAACGGAATGTTTTGAGATTTGCGAAAACAACGACTGTTTGAACGTTTCATGGAATTCTGTCGGTATTTGAAATATAGTTTCTGCTGATTGAACAATTATTCATCGCTTCAGGAGGATTTTCGCACCACGGTTGACCATGACAATTCGATTGAAATTATTCACCAAATTGCAAAAACTCCAAATCTCTAGATATGATACAACAAGAGCAGAAATGACGACGAAGGGAGTCGACTCGAAAATCCAGTAGTCAGCTCCCGGTCGTTTATAATTGACGATGTCACCCGGTAATCTGTTCTGCACAGAATTCAGCGGAATGCTCCTTGGGTCGGTATTCCGATGATTTTTTTATTTCCACATTTTGCCTTGCGGCGTAATCGAAGTGCCGTCGGACCCTCGATGGACTCGCTCTCTCGCTTGATACTTTCGCATCGTCGTCGTCTTCAATTAAAGCGAAACATGAATTAGATCGGCCGACGGATTGAATGACCATTCGAAACCGCCTCATGAATCAAGCTGCGCGTACGAACGCTCGTTCAGAGCTCTGCATTGAGCGAAAACATTCTGAACATGTTGGCGACAACAGAATTGACAACTTGAATTTTCGTTCCCCTGCAGCTTCCCTCATGGCGCCAATTACTTCTGCTTGCATGAGGGCGCGCAGGAGGGAAATCGGGCAGCGATAGAAGGAAGAGCAAATGGGCATATTTCCTTTTCGGAGAGCCTGTAGCTTCGCCTTGGTCGGTTCGCTCGCTTGAACGCTTTGAATTTTTTGACTTCCTCACAATGGCTCATTTGTTCGATATATGACTCCATGGAGTAATCTCGTGACTTTTCACCTCATTTGCGGGAAAAGGTCTTCAAGGAAACGACATCCCGATTGAAGTCTTGTGAATGACTCCACTATCAATTCGGGAGAGACTTTCCTAATCCGTCACCTGACGACTCCCATCATCACTGAATCTTTCCGAGTAGATACCCGAAGTGATGTCCGAGAATGGGAATTCTGCAGTCTAAAGACCGGATTGAGCTTTCCGAATAATTTTATCAAACCCTCGTGTTTCACTCGTTGTATGTCGTCCGATTAAATGAAAATGGTTCAATTTGATGACATCTCTTCGGAGCTTTCCAACCGATCCATCAATAAAATCCAGTGGATGTGGTCATAGAGCGGCGGTTTTCCGTTGAATTTCGTTTTTTTTTTCGCTTACGTTGGTCACCTGATCTGAAACCCCACAGAAGGAGAACAGCAACAAGCGCGTTTTGCTATCGATTCTCTCAGCTCGATCTGTCGGCTTTTCCGATCGCTTATCTCCGTTCTTTGGAAATCGGATGTGCCATTTGGCAAAAGGCTGGTCATTGTGTCAAGCCTCTGACTGAATTTCACTAGCCTGTCGGTGGAAAACGGATCTTCAGTCTCGCTGCACGATGATATTTTCACTTCAAAAATCCTTTTTTTTTGTCACATGATTCCGATTAGTCTCAAAACTTAGGTACCTAGACCCAGTTTGGTCATCATTCGATCGGCCAACATACACCCCCGGAAGGTACTATGGTGCTGGTTTGCGTCCGGTTCTGTCCGGCTGGCTTCATCACCAATTCGATGTGGAAGTTGCCCTACCCTTGGAGGATCGCACGAATCGGGTGTCTGACGAGAGCCTTCAGAAGCTTTCAGTCAGAGTCGGCACGGCGAGATAGCCAAAGACATCAAAAGTCGCATCTCGGCATATAGACGCCATCAAAACTGAGAGAAAAAGCCATCAAAACACTACGCACAGAAGATAAACGCGCGCGCCTCGTAATTCCCTCCTTTCTGTTTCCATATCTGGCGCTAATTCTGCATAGTTGTAGAATTATCAAGCCGAAATCGTCAAGATAGAGCGGCCGCGATCCACTAAAAGTACGTAGTCGTCAAAGCGACTCACAAGCTTGCTAATATAGACAGGCGTGAGTCGCGCTGCGTCCAGCGATCTCTCTCAACTTCGCGGGCAGCTGTAATGGATCCTGTTGTTGCTCGACCGAGCGAGTGAGCACTCGCTCGCTGACTTGCTCGGTTTGAGGTTAATTCCTTGCTGGCTAGTTGGTTGCAGAGCAACGTCAATTCTCATCAAACTGCGTGAACATTCTAATGGAATAAAATTCTCGGCCGAACAATTAAAGAGAGAGTTTCTGCACCGTTTCTATATCACAATTGTGATGCCAAGTCCACTTTAGATACCGCGTTGGTCGTGGTTTCGCGTTCCGTGTCCATCTTCCGTTTTCGCCGCGCTATAAATCGCGCTTCGGGGTAACCAAAAAGAACAAATTACGTTTAGCACCTATTATGGTGCATACACAGGCCCCGGATCAAGCTAAATGGCTCAATTGCGAACGAGCCCCACACGATTTCGGTCGATCGGTTCAGCTTGGGGCAGTGATCATGAGTTCTGCATGAAGACGTTGAATAAGGGCAATTGAACACGAGCAGCGTAAAAACACGAGAACGGTTCTGTTATGATTGACATCAAACAAGAGAGTTCAAAGATAGCTTCTTCAGTAGGAGCCAGAAGAATATGCAAGAGATCGCGATTAAAGTTCTTGTGTTTCGTAGAAGAGCGGAACAAGACCCGGTGAAAAATTTCGTTCTAATTCAACATACCCCTCTTTCTTCGTTACAGAAAGCCACGCTAGTGTGGGGAGCAAGTGGAGATGGGCACCTAAAGCCGGGAGGAGGCATGGGAGTCGGTATGGGAGTTGGAGTGCCCTCAGGCCGAATGTCTCCGTCTTCGGGTTTGGTGCACTGGATGTCCGTTATGGCAGACCATGGTCCCCCGCACGATGCCGTGCCGCATTACGTCTGGCAGACCGCCAACGGAATGGAGGTGAGTCCTAGAATCCGATCATGAATTTCAGCAAACGCAGGCAGCTCAATGTCATCGTCACTCCGATCCATTCACAAACCATAGCAGGGCTCTGTCTAAAGCTCAGGAGCAAAAGGGTTCCACGAGCTACGGGAGATCTGGGCCAGATACCTTGGAGGAAGACGATGAGCCCGGTATCTGCCTACCTCCTCATTTCCTCCTACTGCCAACAGTCTACCTTCCACTACCTTAGAATAACAGCTCGACAAGCGTCAACAGTAGTTAACAACTCTCCGAATGAAAGTTGTCTCCAGGGAGAGGCCATCTGTCGCCAGTCGGGAGTCGTTACCCACCGGGATCCTCTGAAATTTCTTCCACCCGAAGAACGCTAGCGATTGACTAATACCACGGCTTCCAACACGGCTGCTCTGTTTGTCTGTCGGTCTCTCTGTAATGTTGTTGGAACGCGATGCCTTTTCCATCTTCAGAAGAAGTCGGCAGCATCGACCGTGGCGGTAACGAAGAAGACGATCGTGTCATAGTTAGCCAGCTTCGTAAAAGGTTTTTTTTTGCACTCGTCGCTACAGCGACCAGAACTCTCGGCATAGCTCATATTCGTTTTTTGAGGGACGGGAATGAACGTCGGGAACCTGATGACGTGTGTCACCGCACGAATTTTTTCTCGGCAACATCTCCGACAACTACAAATACTACTAGTGCTTCCCCCGCGAGGAGCTGTGGTAGGGAAACCCATAAAAAAAAAATGTGATCATCATTGTCAGCTCCATTGAGTGCCTCGAGAAAACGTTCTTTACGGTATTTCTCGCCGCCTCCATCGGGTTCAACCCCATGAATAGGGTGTGATGAGTTCCGGGCACTGGACCTATGGTGTGAGTTGCGCTCTATCTTCAACAAACAGCGACTTGGACCCGAGGGCAACGCAATCGCGTCGATGAATCTCCGGTTGTGGTTGTTCCAGCGTGTTCATGCGTCTGATGGTGAGCTCATAGGCGGTAGAATCCGCAATACAAGCTATCAGTTTCCTGGCGAGCCGTAGAAGTCATGAATCTCGTCTGGATTCCGACTTCGGTGAAGATAAATCTCCACTCACTCCTACACAACGTCGTCGTCGTAGAAACACCGCACGACAGACCGATGATCGTAGCAGAGGCGCACAAACACACCAATGGTCGAACCGGAGTGTGTTGCTTCCGAAAGGGAGCTTTGCTTTCGGAGATCATCCTGTTGCCGACATCAGATGAGAACATGTCACTTGTGGCTGTGTTGACAGCGCGTCTTCCGATTAGCTGTGGTTGTGATCGGAAAAGCAGGCCGCGTTTAAGGAGAATGCTTTCCCAGGAGAATGTCTGAACAAATAACGGAATCGCGGAAACCAGGGGGATGATCACTTGACAAAGAAGAACACGGATTAACAATTGGCTCATCAAACTACGGCGCGTGCGCGACGTCCTGAGAGCCGAAAAAATCCTCATAAAAAACAACTCGGCTCGTTTTCTCTACCGACGAGTAAGGAGGAAGTCGCCAACGTGTCTCTCACCGCTGCTGTGGCTAAAGTTAACTGGAGCAATGTTGTAGCGGTCGTAGTTGCGGCCGGCCGCGGTTCGTCTCCATGAATCATAGGGAGGATGGCATAGAGGTCACTCATACAGCGACTCAAACAGTGAGTTCCGAATCTAAGATAGGCCGGAAGCTCGACAGCCGCCAGGTGGGCCCATGAACTGAAAGAAACTGGGAGAGCTCGCTGGCGAACTGGCCCGCCTGCCTGCCTGCCTGCCTGTATGGCCGCTCGGCCGCTCGACATGCTTTGGTCAAGCCCAGTCACTCGCATCCCAACGAGCCGACACACTCGCACGGAACACAAGAAAAAACACTCGATCCCATGCATCTTTCAGGCAATTCAATCACCGTAGGTGACAATGAGAAGTTCCTGAGTGCCGTATTCCGGTTCATGAAGATAGTCCTATGACCATGGCTACCTGAGCTTTGCGAATTCGATCTCGAGACAGAGTTTAGATGTTCCTTTCGTTCTCTCTTGCTGTTTTCGTCGGCGGAAATTTCGGATTGAAGAAGAAAAAACTTGATGGGAGAATATTCTGGTCAGGGCCAAGCGATGATTTCGGTTCAATTCAACTGCGGTGCAGTACCTTAGGACACTGTTCGGAACCAAGGAGGCTCGGGCATCGAAAGCATGTTTCGCGGACGTTTGCGGTGTTTGCTCTGCGGCTGCGTTGAAAAGTCATCGATCGAAGCAGACAAGCAAGTTAGTTCATTAATTTGGAGCCATGAGCCTTTGATTGAAGTCGACAGTCAATGTTTTTATTCTGTGAAAGCGATCTAGACGACGACAGCGGCGACGGCGATTGTTGCGTTACAAGATGCTTCTCGTGGCAGATAAATGAAAAACCCACCACGACCAACGGTAAGGCACCACCGTCGCCGCCGACTGCAATCGACGACTCATCGCCGAGCATCGATAAACTCGACGGACGGACGGACGAAAGAAAGAGCGGAGAAACACACACAGAGAAGGGAAATGTTACAGCCGCAACGAGTTGATGCAGAAGAGTTGGAGAATTCTATTAATCCAGTCGATACGTGGTACCAAGGTGTGGCAGCGAGCGATCGGCGCGATTTCTTTTCTGGTGCGATATCTTAATTCAGCGGACTCTCCTTCTCGGCATGCATGTTTGTCGATCGATCCATCGGCCGTTTCTGTCGCTTGTTGGATGAAGACTTTCTTCGTTTGAGCCGTTTCAGTCAATCGAAGTCAGCGGAAAGAGATCTCAGTCAGTCCTCTTTATTGGTGTTCGAACGGACCACGTGGCGAGAAGCATCAACCTGACAGGGTTGCGACGATTTTTGAAAGAAATCCGGAGTTCGCCTCTCGATCCTCTGAACGCAGCGGCCTCGGAGCGCTCGGCCCCATGCTCGTCATGTGTGAGTGTTGTTGCCGAAATTCTCGTGGCCGACAACTCACAACGAACTTTCACCCGTGAGTGAGGTCTGTGAGCTCGCGGAGGTCTTCGAGGGCGCCTCCGAGGAAAGCCAGCAGGAAGTACGCTGCTTCAGGACAGATGCATGCGGGATCGCGCGCGCGAAAACTTGAAACGCGATACTGTCTGCCATTTGTAGTCGTACCATGTATTCCTATTCAAACCTACCGCGCATCTACTACTATTCCTGTGTGGAGCTTCTGCCAAACGATGTCGCTGAGTAGAGCGGAGCGAGACCCTGCGGCGTTCAGGATTGAGTCGAATTCGCAGCTTCGGACTCCAAGCAAAATCAAATGACAGTTCGTGAGTCGCGAATTCGCCTCGAACGCTGCACAAAGATCGGATCATAGTTTCCTGACAGGATTGAAAGTCTCATCCCCCGTTCCAGTTATCGGATACTGTTCTCTTTGACATCCTATAAATCTATCGACCGAGGACCGATTTGCGGATTCATACGTTTTCCGTCAATCTAAGGTTGTGATGATGTCGAGGACTCGAACGGAATCCCAGATATGGGAAGAATTCTGGATGGATTTTTCTGAGCAGAGTTTCAGTGGCTTCAGAACGTCGGTCGGTGAGTCGGTCAGAACTGGCCAAGCGGATCCATCCGAGCTGTTGTCGGAGATGTTCTCAAGATGACTGAGAAGCTAGTTGCGGCTCATATTCGGCTCTAAATAATTCCGCGGCTTTTTCACTCCTCAAATTCTCTCGCTACGCTCGCTTCCTCGCTCACTGTCTGACTGCTGACTCGAAGTGTTTGTTCCCAACGAGCCCACCGAACGATTCCATCACAGAATATTCAGTCGTGGATTTCGGAGTTGCCAGCGAACGTTACCAGTTAGGGCAGTGCTCATGGCCCGACGGTTGGGAGCTTTTTCGACCGCCTCTGAAATGACAGTTTTCGATTTCGAGCGAGGTCTGTCTTCACGCCGCGCCGTAACACCACCGCTGACTCGATTTGCGCTGGAATCCAACGGTTTTCGGGAGAGCTTTCACCGCAAACCGAGACCTGAGAGCGATGCGTGCAGTTACAACCACGGCGTCAACTTGGTTGGGAACATGACGAAAGACAAAGTCGGACGGACATACGGATGATCGGTCAGACGGACGGACGGATAGATAGAACGGTTCGGTAGTCAGCTGCGACAGCCAATGCCAGCTCAGTCGTGACACCGGTCGCAAAGACAATTACCAGTTTGGAGAGATTTTTCAAAATCATCTCTTCTTCCTCCGGCTCTCATCGTCACTGGTCGGGCGTCATGTCTCGCTCAGTGTCGCCCAGTTGACGAAATACCTCTTCCTTCCTTTGATTTTTCCTCTCTGTTCGCCGTGAGAGCAATATTCTCTTGTCTTGTGCGAATGAAGGCCGGGGAGCCGAAAGGAGGATCCAAAGTCAAATTGAAATCGATGACGAATACACGTTCGGTCCGTCCATCCATCGATCGATGGACAATCGAACAGTTCCTCCTGGTGTGAAATTACAGAAGAGCGAAAAACAAAAAATCAAAAATTCAAAGAGGATTGCTCGCTCGCTCGCTTGCCGCCGTGCTATCGCTGCCGCCGGCAGTGCCGAAGCAGTTGGCGGAACCCGCATGTTGGGTCGGCGTTGATTTATACGACGGGGAGTGGTATGCCACTAGCACTGATACTCACCAAATACGTGTCCTAGGAGCGTGCGCGAATCATGCAACTTACACGAACGCGAGCTTGTTCGGGCACATTGTTACCATCCCGGCCTTCCTCCCGCTCGACGCC
This sequence comes from Neoseiulus californicus, assembly GCA_028455905.1. Taxonomy (NCBI): domain Eukaryota; kingdom Metazoa; phylum Arthropoda; class Arachnida; order Mesostigmata; family Phytoseiidae; genus Neoseiulus; species Neoseiulus californicus. The sequence goes on from JAMQGS010000007.1 coordinate 2,863,373, forward strand.
GCGTAGCGAAGCTGGGCAACAAAATTGAAAGGAACACTAATATTAATTCCCGAAAGCTCTTTCACCCCAAAGAGTCAAGGAGATGACCGCAAGGTAGAAGCGACGCCACCGAACGGAAACTTAAGTAAAGCGTTTGATTGTGGGATAAACTCGGATGCAAATCCGATCCAAGTTTGTCTACCGGCATTCAAAGAACATTCTGACAGTGCTTTTCGGGCTTTCTGAAGCTCCCCATCTGACATTTGTATCGTTATCCATCTTGGAGCGAGAGATCTCACGAGGGAATGTGAATTCAATCATATTCTCAAGAATTCATGTCAGTGTACCTCGGCTCTCGCATCTCAGACTCTGAGACAACGACCGTGATGGAATGGCAGCGAAGTCGTGACTCCAGTGGCTAAGCAGCTCGTCGTCCAGGAGACAAATGATTTTATTTTTTGACCCAGAATTTTCGATTCTCTGGACATGGCGTTGCTAAAATTGTGTTATACTTCGATGAACGCGACCGATCGGCTAACTAAGATTTCGATCGGGACGGAAGCGATATCCATGGTTGGGCTACGATCGATGCGACGTCGGCTTGGGACGGAAAAAAGTCTAACAATAACGTTTCCAATGATCATCGCGCGAGCCTCAACGAACTCGAGGAGAACAGAGCTGTGAACCTTTGATTTTCCAGTTTCTCGGCCCGTTGTTTCAAACGGACCCTGTTGGGGTTGAGGAGGTTCTCGTCAGGAGAACGTAATCAAAACGTTTTCGGAGTGCACGATTGGACGGGCGGCGAGTGGAGAAGTCGCGGGCGCGGGAAACCGCCTGGCTCTCTTCTTCCTCGCTTACAGACCCGCCGATCTGCTTTCGTCGATACTAATGGAAGATTTGGTGCTGCCCGAAAAAAAAAGATATCGCGCACACTGGGCAAAAATGTGTGATCCTGGTACGTGTGTGAGAGTGTCCATCTCTGGTTAGAGGAGGGTTTAGCATCGGCAGCAGCGGTCGCTCGGTGGGCCATCGGCACGCCGTCAGAAAGCGGATGGCTGGATGATTGGCGCGTTCCATACGCTGAACCATTTGTGAGATTGATCAATGTTTGATCTTTTCATTGGCGATTTTCTTCGCCGCTCTAATGTATGTACCCCGAGCTAGCGACATCAACGACGACCACGACGTGAACCTCATAGCTGCGAGACCGAAGCAAAACAAATTAAAGTTTGCCACCATCGCTTTGCTCCGCTCTCGCTCAAGATTTGGATCACATAGCGAACCGTTCTTCCCCACGAATTCGTCGCCAAAGTCGAGTTCACCCGGAGTTCGATTAAAAATTCGAATTCCTCGCTGTGGTTGCTGTCAGTGATCACCACCTGGTTGTTCTGATAATGAGAGACCGAAGACGATTCCGAACTCCGGATCTTCCGAAGTAATCACTCGCGCCCTAGGGCGTTTCTCAGCGATCGTTCAGGTAAAATGAAGTTATATGAACTAGAAGCATCAGCGCTGGCGGCAGCAAAGCGGTCTGAGAGCGCTCGTTGGCTGGATGCCTATTATCAAAACGTGATCATTATTTCGTAATTAACATTGAAAGACGCTGCGTCAACATTGAGGGAAACGGTCAAACAAAGAGAGCGGCCACAACAATCGAACAAAAGCGGCAATAGTCTTCTTGCTACCGGTCATCGATTACAGAGTTCTGATATTGCAATCTAGACCTGAACTTGATGATTGGGGATCACCATGCATTCGTGAGGCGCTAAAAGCTCAGGATGACCTAGGTACGGAGTTTCCCATTCAATAACCTAGTCATGTTTCCAATTCGAAAAATGAGGCCAAGTTTGGTCGACTTCAAGGCACTTATCAGGGTTCTCCTCTGAAAAGGCGGAAGAAGCGAAACCCCAGTAAAGGAGTTCAACGCGAATAAGTTTACACTCCGCTCCGGTGGCATCATCAGCTGAGTGTGACCACTTCCTGGAGTACCTCTCTCGTCTAGCGCGAAGGCAAAGCGCGGGAGGATGAGTTGGATACGACCATGGGGGACACCGATCGGGGACGAGGGCCATGAGCCGGCCAGAGTAGGAGGTTGATTCTTCGAGGAGCTGCTCCGTTCCTATCCCGTCTCTCTCTCTCATACCCTCCTTGTATTCTGCTCGTTCGCTTTCCCGCTCAAAAATCTCAAAATCCCTCTTCGAAAGGAGATCATGACCATGTCCGGTAGTATCGAGAAACTAGCTCCGGCTAAAGGAGGAAGAAAGCGATAGGCCGACGACTGTATGCTGGACCCCATTCCAGTGATCGGACTTTGAGGTGAGCTGAACGAGTCGAACGACCGGCCGACCGACCAACCGATCGGTAAAGAGAGCCACAGAAGAAAGAGAATGATAGGCTCGGAGCGGGAGGAGGCCTTTTTGTAGACTTTCTCCAGCCGGACACGCACACACATACACACACAGAGGAGCAGGACACACAGGGTTCGATAGGATACTCTTACATGCGTTCTCCTTCTCGTAGCCCTGGGCCAAAATCGTTTAAGGTTGGCGCGGTTTTTGTCCGGAAGAAGATCATTCGAGAGAGTTCTGATGTGAAGAGCTTTGGTAGTTTGTTCGCCGACTGGCTGGTTTTTCGAGTGCAAGATGTTGTTGGAGCCGCTGCCTTCAGCTCCCTACTGCTGCTGCTGTTGTTGTTGTTGTGGCTATGCTGACATCGTTGTTGTTGTTGATGTGGATGTTGTTGTCGAAGTGTGCTTAGGTGCGCGGAGAGCCCCTAAGGGCGCCAGTCGTCGTCGCCGTTGGTCATACAAGACTTCAAGGCGACGGACCACAAGTCAGAAAGCGGAGAAAGTCGGACAAGATTTCCTGCACAAGCATCTCCTCCCACAAGCGGGTGATACGCGATGCCCAGTAAATGGCCAAATCCTGTTGCATTGCGTCCGCGGATCGGACACTCGTGAGCGCGAATCATTTTTATCTTTTAGTTTCCTTTTCGACTCCTGTTCAGACCGCGGCAGCGCACCTCTAACGCTGATGCTCTGTAGCATACCAATGTTCATACTACGGAGTTTGTATTTTGGGTTTCTGAGCGTAGACCTTGGTATACAACTAAAGCCTCACAATTCGACCGAGTCCTGGACAGTGATTGCACTCTTCTTCGCTACCTGATCTGTAAACTCCAAATGACGGCCTTAAAAACACATCCGATTGCGCGCTTGCTGGCGTTTGAACCCTTCATTTCACGGTTTTGTAATTTGTAAGAAGCATTCCAGTGATCAGGGTATAAATTAATCTGCATATTCTACTGGAAGAGATTTACAATGCGTCTTAATGGCAAACAGAGCGCACAGGAAGCTGGCTGACCGCTGCCGAAAGCTGAATCCGAGACAGAAGATTCAGCGCTGAACTTCAGTGGTAATATTTCCTTGTAATTGCTTGTCCATTATCATTTTGGAAACACGGTGGCCTGACTCTGTGCAGCTTACCGACGCAATAGCGGTGATGAGAAACAGCGAAGCGTCAAACGAGTTTGCCGAGACTTCACAAACACCAAACGCAGTAGACCACCCTGTGCCCAGATATGCAAAGCTGGAACAACTGTCAAAAAAAATCCCTGAAAACAATAAAACCAACACGTCCTATATGGGAGACGCTACGATAATGGCCGACAAGTTCTTGTTCATAATCGCAAAGCAGCGGAATCGCCGAATCGCCGAATATTTGCTGAATTGCATAAAACATCACGAGCAATGTTCGCGGCTGCTTCCACCGCAACGACACGCGACCCAAAGCTTTCCAGAAACAGCAGAAGCAGCGGAATGCATTTTTTAGATTCGGCGCGAATCACGAGCGAAACCGCCCCGGACAAAATGTTTCAAGTTCAGGAAAGACTGTATGCGATATTGCGAGGCGCATGCCAGATAGTGCCACGTGATGGGACGGAGTCATCTTGAGAATTTTTTCGGCGCTTTTAACGACGGAATCGTCAGTTTCAATCCGAGTTCCCATGAATTCTGACAGCTCTTCAGCGCTCTGATGCCAGAAGTCAAGACAGGCTCCTCATAATGCACCCGAGAGAGGTTTCTTGGTGGAACTCGTCTGAAAACGTCAAACCATCCGCCAGACTTTGCACCAGACGAGTCTCTGGAGTCACAAGTTTGTTGGAAGTTGGTTTATTTCAACAACTCGAACCGAGCTGAACGATTATCCAGCACTAATGGTGGGGAAGATGGTAGTGTTGAAGACGAAGCGATGATGATAATGATGGAAACCAAGATTATCGAGATAAGGTACGGATCGAATTGTGAGAAATACCTGCCCGGCATCGCGTGGGATCCGCAGACACTCTGTTGTTGAGCGTTTCCTTCGCTCCTACATTCGTTCATTACTTGAGCAGCTACGCTAGTGCTTGTGGTTGGTGGCGCGGCGGATTTCTTCCAAAATCCACTTGCGCGTCCAGCGGGCTTTGTTGCTTTAACTCCGTGGGCTCGGATGGATCTACTGCCACGCTACAGCGCTTCTTTCAGGGTCGGCAGGAAGACGTTGTTGCCTGATACGATCTCGTAGCTGGACGAAGCGACGGCCTGCGCGATAAGCACACTTAGGGATATGTTATTAATTGTTATTACGGTTGAGCACAATGTGTGTTTAACGGTGTGTCCGTTGGCTTGGCTGTGTGTGTTTGTCTGTGTGTGTGTGTGTGTTTGTTTGCACGGCGAGCAGGAGTTCGTTGCCGTGCAAAAGCAGAAGACCGCCGTCTTCGGTAGAGCTACGCGACCGTTCGGCCGACTCTACACACCGCAAACCTAGCCACGATCGTTTAGAGAAAAGACTGTCCGAAGAAATTAGGTAAAGTGATCGTAGGAAAACCCAGAAAGAAAAATACTCCTTCAAGATAGAACGTTGATAAATCCCTTCCGCGGCATACAAACGTCCTGGCGGTCTTGACAAAATGTGTAATCGACTCTCGTAGACAACGATCACACAGTGCAACAAAAAGCGTTGGACATAATTCACCACTAACGACTTCAGTCGACGACGACGACGTCGGCGGCGATGATGACAACGACGACGACGACGAGGACAACCACTACTACTGCTACCACCGCCGCCACCGCTGAAGTTGTTGTTGTCGACGACGACGACGACTCCGATGGAAATCTGATTTCGCTTCTGCGTCAACGTGGCTCAAACTTTTCTCAAACTTTTTAGTCTCGGCTCGTCCATTCAGAATATTCACGCCGGCGATCGTCGCGGCTTTCTCATTATCAGGTGTCGTTATTATCTGACTTGATCGCACGAGGTCTTGCATCCCCGGTCGGCGTTAGCAGATGAAACTTTGCATCGGAGCCAGAGATGTCGGTAGCCCAACAAGCGGCTGCAAATGAGCCAACAACCGGCCGGCGAATCAGCCTCTATCGAAATATGATCGATGCCGAACGCCTGTTCCCGAGGAGACGCATATACCTAGCTAGGTAGTAGCATGGGCAAATCGTTTAATCGAGCCGAGGCAGGAAGCCTTTATCTGCCGCTTCACGCGGGAGAATCTGCACCTCAGCAGGAGCACACATGCATGCATACACACACACACAGGACAAGGAGAACATAAGCGGACATGGTTGAGAGGGAGCGAGAAGCAGATCGGTGGCAGCACCAGCATCGTATCTGCGGCACCCTGTCTCCCACGCAACTTTTTGCTCAACCTCTGCCCTTGATCGAGTTTTTATGATTAATTGCAATTAGAGATCATAATGACGGTGTACGACGATCACGATATGGGAACAACTCTTTGACGATGTCGACAGCGACGATGGCGACAACAAGGAGCCGATCGCACTTTTTGTGCCGATCCCGACCGATCCGGGGACGGGGGCCGCGAGTCGACTGAGCAACGAACGATACGAGCCTCTTATCTTTCTCATGCACTACAATATGCTACCGTTTTCATTCTTCGTTGCCGGCGCCTTACCGGAGGAATTCGAAGTCAGTCCGAAGCAAAGTTCTCCAAATCGAAGCTGGCTTCCGCTATTTTTTCCCTCCGAGGGCCTGAATCTGAATTCCCCACGGCTCCGAAAGTGCGTCCCCATCCAACTTGGGCCGTAGGACCGACAGGGTTAGTTGCTGGGTCCCAGAGAATTCATCGAGTAGTTGGTGGCCGTAACCGGCAGATTGGACGCACTGCGTAGCTGAGAATTTGTATGCAAGCCCCATGAGCCTCGGTGAAGTACCGGTAGCAGCAGCAGCAGAAGGTGTTTTTAATTGGTAATTAAGTTGCCAGCTTTGCCAGTGCTGCTCCGACAGCTACGTTTGCTAACTAACGATTCGACACTAAGTCGTAACTAGGAGCAGACGTCGTTGCGCCCGCCGACGACGACGGTAGCGGGCTCGTCTACTCCGAGTCGCTTGTCTCGCTGAACACTTCGTGTTTGTTTTTGTATGCTAATAGAGTGCGCGCGATTGACTCGATTCAGTTCGCCCCAAAACAAAAACGACACCGGTTCTAATATGTCAGGTGGTACGAAGTCTCGAAATCCGGATGAATTCTGAAGCCTATATCACGCCTCTTCAGATCATAGTTATCACGGAATTCCCGGAATGATTCTCTTTGCCGAGTTCAAATATCTTCGATCGGGATTCACCAGCGAGATACTTTTGAAGAGAATGAAGATTCTCTAGGAGAAACTCGCACCCAGAGATTTCGAATGAGATCGCTGACATGCATACATGGTGTGCGGAGAGATTACGATGAAGAGATTAGAAAACCCTTTTCTCTTCTTGATTGGGGGCAGACCGCATCATTCGTGAGCTACACCATCTGTTCTTATGCTGTGTTTGGTCGAGGCAAGCTCTTTCCCAGCAGCTTCTCGTCGAGCCTCTACGGCGCGCAGTGCAGCTGCCATAGTTTCAAATAGCAAGCAAGCGCGCAAGTAAAAGAGTAGACCAGTGAGCGAAGTCTACGCGCGGCATCGAGAATGTTTGAGAATTATCTCTGAGGCCAGCCGGGGGCCCAGGTCCGAGAGCAAAGAAAATCCAGCTGTCGGAGAGAAGGGGTTGACGCCTTGAGGGGCCTTCAGCGAGGTGTTCGGAGCCTCGGAGCCCATTGTCGGGCCCACAGCAGATGCGAGCGGAGTTGGTCCGGCACCGAAGGGTGATGCTTGTTGCATCCATACAGAGTCCTATTCGCCGAAACCAGCGAAACGGACTTCATTACCAACCAAGCTTTAGGAAATGGTTCTTTCTTCTATCAAGTCGGTCGTCTCGAAAAGGAGTCGGCGTCGATTCCTATTGATCGACACGATAGAACTTGACGGGAGCTTCAAGGCTACCGTCCGGGCAGCTCCTTCGGAAACTCTATTTTGTTTCAATCGTCGCGCTCACCTGAGAATTCGGCCCCACCTGTCTCCTTTGTGAGCTCTAGTCGAATCTGGGAGAAGAGACCATGATGACCTATGAGTTTGGCGTTGGAAAATAAATAGACTCTCGTGAAGCATCTCTGCTCAGGGTCGTTTTGAAGTAGACGATTTTTTCCGAGGTCTTTTTATGCACACCTATATATCGTAAGTGGTCACCGGAAGGCTATCGTTCACACCACAATCTCTTCCACAAGGTGCGCTATTTATACGGTGGCCAGAATCTGAGCACCTCGTCCTCCCGGCGGCGATGTCCAACCCAGTTACGAACGTTGTCTAACTAGTGTTGTTGCTCATCTCCATCGAGATTCAGTCAGCTCACCGATCTCGTTGAATTCACGGGCCTCAAACACGAAACCAGAGATGAGACTCTCGAGGTGATGCGGAGGGGGAGCGCAGCGAGACAAAAATTGGACAGCGCATTGTATACTCTTTGCTGATTTTTTCCCTAGTCCGTCCGAAAGCCTTGTTAGCTACTCCAAGTCCAGTGCATGTACAAACTACACTGGACGGCACTTTTTCTCAATTGAGGTTCAAGTACAACCGAATGCTGAAATCCTGAAAGACGTCCTTGCAGGGAGCTTTGCGGAGCATTGGCTCTCATTCCTCGGTCTGTTATCTAGCTATCGATTCCACAACCTCTCACGAAGTGTGGCGCTACTCGCCTCTTTCCGCCGCTGAGAGGGCTCATGCGGTCATTAGATATGAAGGGCATATATTTCCGATGCCATATTTCCGTATAGCCCTCTGTCACTGCTATCGGCAGGCGGAAAATCTGCACCCAAGCAGTGGACTCCACCATATACCGACCGCTCAAGCGGCCGAACATCCACCCACCCGCATGGACGCAACTCGCACCCGCCAATTGATATATGATGGGCACGGGTCTTCGCTCCTCCTCGCACCCGCCATATTTATGTATATCGACTAGGTTAAAGATATGATAGATGCTCGCCTCGTCCCGCAAAGTAATCGCATCCTCGCCGTGCCGAGTGCCAGCCGATATGGCAAGTACTATCAGATTCCAAAGGATCGCAACTGAACTAGAGATCAGAAATTTCTACGTAACCTCAACCTCAGGGTCCGAGAGGGATCGAGGAAGTCCAGATGTGAGTTCAAAAGTGCCTTAGGAACTGTTGCTGCTGCCTGCTGTATAAATCAGGGCTCAAAGTCGCTGACTTGATGGAGCTCCGAGGATTGCGCCACGACGCGACGGTCGCGGCGCCTTAGCTTGGCTACGGTGTCGTCGTCGTCATCGCAAAACCACCCATCCAACACCCCCACGTCCGTTACCATTTCCTCCCTCGTTCGCTCGCTGTTCGCCTCGCCGGCTAAATGATGAAATCCCACTCAAGTTCAGGCAGGGATGCCTCTCTGTGCGAGCAATTATCAATTTGCTATTTTTTATAACGAGAGACGCCTTCTCTCCTTCTTTCGGTCGGATGGCAAGCTGACTAGCTCGTGAGGCAAGCTGTATGGCGGCTTGTTCCGCCTCCACACACAGGTCTTCCTTTCCTTGCTCTTGGCCGCCGCCGCCGCCGACGCCGTCGACGTCGTCGTCGTCACCTCGACCGACTTAAAAACCAACATCTAGCTAGCTCACCTAACCCCCAATCCGGCTAACGAGCCTGTTTTTAATGGCTCCTAATGATATCTCTGTGTTCGGAGCGGGCACTCGCAAGCGACAGCCACCCAGCCAGCCAGCTCTCCGAGACTTCAATGACAGTCTGGCAACGAAGATCGCCCACAGTTTGGAGCTCTCGTAGCTCTCGCATCATCGTAGCCGGAACCGGGGCGACCTGGAACTCAAGGCAGTGTGGCGGTGCAAAGTGGAGCGATCCGCGCAGAGCACGGCTCTGCCTCCACTCGGAGTGACGTCATGTAACCGAAGCAAAGTCTCCACTGTGCAAAAAATCATAAGAAGGGGAAAAAATCCTTGCGAGCACCGCGGAGACTGTTTTTGAAAAAAAGAAATAGCAACTCGCGGTTGCTGGGAGTTCGGCGAAAATCTGAGCCATTCCGCTGCATCCTCGAACGGTCATCTCTTCCATGCGTCAAGAGGCGCTGTGCATGACTGACAAGGCGGGGCCATATTCGCTCGAATATTCCCCGGTATTCGTAAAGCCTCTTCCGCGAAGGGAGACTTTGTTCGAGCAGGTGTACAAACGAGACTTCCATTCTGAAAAGCGAAGAACGAACTCGCTCGGTCAGCTTTCAGCCAAAAAACGGTGCGGTTTTTGAACATCGAGTATACCTCTTCACGTGCCAACTCCATTTCCTCTCGTTGATCTGTGCCTCCTAGATTTTTTCCCGGTTTCCAACCCCCCAAAGCGGCTCAGGTAAGATCGGCTGGGCACTGGATGGATGCAAGCGATTTACTTGTGGTCAGAGATGGTGCCTGGGCCCTGGGCGCGCAGTGGTTAACTGTTGAGGTTAGCCAACTTGAGGCCGTGTTCGTCTCATTAACGAGAGGAAGTGAGTGCACGCACGAAAAGGCAGCTCGTCCGCTGGCGGATGCTCCGTCTGCACTTTGGTCAGCAATGAAAAAGTTTCTAAAAAGGTGAACAAGTCTAAACTTCGAGAGCTCGCGCTCGTACAAAGTGGATCTTCAGTTCACTTCTTGTGGGCGAAACCCGTTCCGAGACCCCGAAGTTCGGTGGTGATTTTTCCAAGTGATTTTGATGGAGTACTGTGGAGAAAGTCTTGACTCCTCTATCGCGACAAACTGCTGTGTGCTCGGGTTCATGCCTTCACTGGCTAGATGCTGAACAATCGAAGATTGTGAGGCCGCGGACCGAAGTCATGAAAAAAGAGCAAAGCACTATTCGGCAGTGGCTTTTGGGGGAATGCAGGAGTGAGGAATGGCACCAGTAAGAGGCTCAGGAGGATGATGAAGAAGAATAGGAGAAACTGCTACAGCGACCGATCAGGAGAACCCCTCGGTTGGCCTTCAGTTGTCCTTTTTTTACGCACCATTTAACTGGCCGCTGTCTGAACTCTATCCATCCTGCGAGGAAATCACCATTAACAAAAAGAAGGGAAGTTGGCCATCGGGAGTTCATTAATCTTTGCCACGCGAATGCTCAACCGACACGACCGACGTTCGGAAAGCTCGCCTTGTACATTGGTCTACAACGGTGGTACAAGGCACTGCAGCATCGAAATGCGGACAACCTGTACATACAACTATACAATCTGAACGAATTGTCGTTCCAGCTTCTAACGATCAAGCGAAACTACCGGGCACACAGCAAGTCGGTCTCGGTCAGTTGTCTCAGTCAGTTTAGGTAGCATCTTCCACTTTGGTGAAATCGAGCAGCGATCGGTGTTCATTGGCTACAAAGTTCGCCTTTTCCCTGTTGCACATTATGATTGCCGAGCACTTCGATCTTGGTGTCAGAAGACTCTCGGTTGGCCGGTTGTTCGTTCATTCGCTGGGCGGAGATTCTTCTGCGGAGAATGGCGCTCGCCGAACCAGTGGTCAGATAGCGCATCTTCCGCCGCGTATTTTCCGTGTGCTTTCGAGCCTGAGAAACGGACTTCTGTTCGTCTATTGTTGTCAAGTTCTAGCTGATTGTTGACTGGTTCGTTTTTTTTTACGTTCGAAGACACCGCGCCGGTTCCACATCGTGTAGTCCGGGGACAGTGGCGCAGGGATGCGAGAGCCGAACGTAGCGAAGGGAGGAAATATTGAGTCAGAAAAAATGAGAGAGATACGAAGAAGAACTTCAAGCATTTTCGAAGTGGGTGGGATGAAGCAAATCACAACGAAAGTTTGGCATTGTTCGTGTCATTGTTTCGAGAGCGCGTTTTCAAGATGGGTTTTCGGAAGATTCATTCCCGCTCCTTCAGGAGTCGGGCTCGTTTCTGATAACGATGTTCGATCCCTGTGCAGTCACATCCTATTTAACCGTGCCCTTGTCAACAACATATGAAAGAATGATTTTCGTCTCATAATGGCGCCCGAAGGGGCATCAAGAATAGAAAGTTCCTGAAGATCAATACGAAAAGTTCGGGTATGGTGGGATACTGTCGCAGTAGTCCGGCTCTGCTCGGATTGTCTTTTGGGCCACCTGATTGCACAAGTGAGCGCACCTCCATTTAGCGAGAATGCTTTCCAAAGAGCATCTTCACTCGTCCGAGCGTTCGAAGCGACCGAAAAGTGAGTCGAATGATGCGACACACGTTAACGAACACTCGTTGTAGATCGGCTGTAGCGAACGCTCACTTTGCACGGTTTGAGAATCGTCGCTTCTTGCGTTCCCGCTTCAGTTGCAGTTGTAGCCGGGCAAGAGCGCGAAGACGACGGACAATCGTCAACGGGCTGCGGCTTCGTCAGCGAAGATGAGAATTCGTTCGTCTCGACTGAGAAGAACTCAGTCAACCAATGGTGCGTGGCGCGGCGTCGCTTCTGCCCGGCTGGCAGCGAGCTAACTTCAAGTTCCCCATACCTCGTCGTCTTCTTGTCCAATAAAAACTTCTGTCTAGCTCCGCCCCCTCGGCGACATTTGCGGAAATTATTTCTACCGACTGTCACTCAAGCGACCGACTCTTCGGATTTATGAGCGAAGTGTCATCTTCCAGCTATGACCGCTTCAATCGACTGTCTCCAAACTGTTCGGTCGGTCGGTCGCGGACGTCTTTTCCGACTTTGTCCGTCATTGAAACACGACACATTTTCGCCACATTTCTTCCGTGAAACCTCGCTCCGGGTCGTCGCGGACGCACGAGGAACAACGACTCCAGAGCCTCGCGTTCCAGCTAAAATCTTCGGGGACGATGTCCTCGTTCATGGAATTCAGTACGGGAAAGCTCAGAGGACGCTCCCGCTCGGGTATTGCTCGGGGTGGTCTCTGACAGGTCAAGTGGTCAACATCGATCATGTCTCTTGGCAAGGGTTTCCCTCTTAGCCTCCCTCGAGCTGCTCTTCAGCTTTTTTTCTTTGCTCTTCGGCCAAGGTATTCACATAATGATGGCTGGACGACCGCCGCGGCGGACCGGGTCACCCGAGGACAGCTAACCTCTCGTCTTGATCGGGTCGATTTCCAAAAAGAGTTCGAGCTCGAAACCTCCGAGCGTAGCGAGAGTCTCGAAAACTTTTCCCACTTCTCCCCTGCAGCAAGAAGCCGGCACAGATGACTAGGCCCAGTGTTTATTCACCGAGTTTCCAATACTCTCTGCGAGGTGATGCGTGCCGAAAGACACTCAATAATCGACGCACTGCTACGTCTAGGCTGCCACCGCCGCCGCCGTTTCACGTCGGGTGGTCCCAGAACTGATCTGAACTCGTGTCGCACTGAAGAGGATGACCACCATACTCTGCCTGCCTGCATCCCAGGCACCGGCGAATGACTGACTGGTCTCGAACCGGTTGACTGCTCAGCCGGGTGTATCGAGTCCATCGGATAGCGGTCTCCGGTTTATTGATCATCCGCTGAGTCGAGTAGCTCCGCGCGGAAGTCTCAAAGGATTGGCCCAGAAAGAGGAATGACACCAAACATCACCGTTGCTGGTGTCATCGTCGTTGTAGTTGTCCTCGACGTTCTCGTCTCGGCGAGCACTCAAACAAACTTGATCAAGCGTGTGACAGACATGGGCAGCGCCTGTTTTGGACACGGATAGGGTTTTGTAAAGTTGTGATTGCTTGGGACCACCTTGTTCGCTTGTTGTTGAACCCGTTCCATCCGTTCTCGGAGGTCTCGGCCTCGATCCATCATGAATCTCCCGTCAAGTTTCCAAACTCCGTTCCAGGCCGTTGTTCCTTCTCGCGTAGACATGTCCTCGACATTCTCTACTGCAGTGGAACTCTGAAGTCAACGTGGGTCTTCGCGAGAACCGGACCTCGGAGCTTCCTCAAAAACTCGATACTAACACATTGTACTCGCGAATGAATATAGGGGATGTGTACCAGTTATGGGACAATAAAGTGTCCCATAACTGGAACCGCTTTGGGATCTCAACCAGTTATGGGACAATAAATGTCCCATGACTGGTCCTCTCCCATAACTGGTAACTGTCCCATAACTGGTACAGCTCCGCTACTTGTGCAGGAACCCAATTCCCAAACTGTGATTTCCGAAACCTAAACAATTTGTTCCGTTCATTCCAGAAGATGTCGCTCGATCAACACGCGGCCTCCCACATCCAGAAAGGTAAGCCTCACGAGGAGCTCACAAAACTGTATTGTATGCAGCTTCGATTCCCGACCAGTCCTCGAAGTCGTCGACCATCCGTCTTGAAGTGACAGCGATTCTGTCTGGACTGCTCACCTGTCGGTCGAGAGTGGGTTTTTTCTTCCTATGCTCGAAGTGGCAGTCCTGATCTTCGTCCACTGTGAAAACTAAAAACACTTTTAATTAGCGAACTATGTCTCCCCTCTCCCGGCTCGGGCCTGCCGACGAGCGGCTTTAGGGGATCTAGGGGCCAGGGTGGGCACGACCACTTTTCCCTCGTGTGTGCTGCCGTCGCGCGGTCATTCGGCGAGCAAGGGACCAAGCAAGGGAGGGACGGAGGGTGGTGACGCAAATTACACGGCTGATGCGTTCTTTCTGATGATATGGACCACCGTGATGGACAGCTGAGCTCAATTATACAGCGTCCACAGTTCCATTATGAGCTATATGAAGACCGCGCACGCTTTACAAATAAGGGGCGAACAGGCCGGGACGTGTTGAAGGGAAAAAAATCAAAGCGAAAATTCCCAACGAAGAAAGCTTCAAAGTTCAGCACGATGCCCTCGATCGCCATTATTCAGATTCCCCTAATATCGAATCATTTGCTCCAAATGAGAATCCGGTCGAGAGGAAAATCGAGTGAAGAAAATTGGTGGGGGAGAGAGAGCGGAGAATCTGGAAAGCTCCAGAATAATCCGGGGTATAGAAATTCACTTGCGATTTGAATCAGGCGGCAGATTACCTCGAGTGGGGAAGGCCGCTGACTTGCATCATATCATTGATCCCCAAACATGAGATTTCCTGAACGCAATCGTGTCGGCACGCTCTAACTAGGTCTTTTTCGACATCTCCAGGCGATCCCAGCTCGTTATCGTACATGGCGCACAAGGGCATGCTCCAACCCAAGACGGAAAAGGGTCTTCCCGGGGGTCCTGGAAGTCCTCAAGGTCCCCAGGGAGCGGCCTCTAGCCCTCATTGCATTTCTCCGCTAAGTCTAAGCCCGTCTCAGCCCAGTCAACCTGGAGCAAATAGCGAACATTTACAATCTACTCGGATTCCCCAATCTTCCTTCAGGTCCCAGTGGCCACCTACTCCAGGTAAGACGTCGACCGATCGGTCGCTAGAAAACCGAGTCTCCTCTCCCGTTCCCTCGGTCACGAGTTCCCGATGGACCGATGCCATTCCGTGAACGGCCTCGACCTAAATGACGGAAAGTCTCTCCGACTCGTCAAAAATTTCCCTCTGCGATTAAGACCTCCCACGTGGTTGGAGGAGATTTCCCACGCGGTCAGTCAGTGAATCAGTCAAGAGAGTGTGAACGGAGCGAGAACGCTGTCGGGAGCAAGGCCCGAGGACCCCTGAAGGCTCCGACAGCTGGCGCGAGGTGCTCCTTGTGTACTGATTGGGTGTTCACAGCCCGAAGTCATCCTTCCTGAGAGGGCTGATGAGAAGTGGACATGCAGAAGAAAACGAGCGGAATGGTGGCAATTTGAACTCATTTGAATTCATGTCTCGGCTCGGCATGAAAATTCAGAAGAAAGATTATTTCAGTTTGAGGAGTCGTCAGAACGGCTGCTCGCTGTCCCGTGACCTGACCGGCAGCCGTGGAGTCGTTAAGGAGGAATTACTTTGGTGGGCTTGAGTCGGAGCACCACTTAAAATGAAATATGGCCAACCCATCATCAGCCCAGGGCTAGACGGCTGGAATTGACGAATTACTCGGGAACTTTGTCGCGCTGTCTAGATCATCGACGTTTGTGGTTTGTCCACTAAACTCCGGTGTTTTGATGTGGAGAACACCCAGAACTGTCCCGCCTTGCAGATGTGCGACACGTTCTTGTGCTAGGCGAACGTCAAATAGCGATTCGGTGTCGTTAAAACAGATGATGATGTTGTGGCGTAATCTCATTTCTTTTTATGTGCACTGCAACGATTTGCGGCCGCATCACCGAGGTGGGATTCTCACAGTTTGGCATCCGGCAACATTCCCTCGGCGAGTCGCGCTGTCTTCGGAACGGACAACCGGCCGAGATGCTGGACGAATTTGATGCGACTTGAATCAAGAAGGAAATTAGGAGAGAATTTTCGCGCCGTAATTCTTCGATGCTAGCACAACTCGGGCCTGGGAGTCTATGGGAATCGAGGAGTCGGAACGTCATATTTTTTGATCTACTGCTCTGGCTCTGCAACCTTCCGGAGAACTTCGATCTCTTTCGAATCAGGAACCTGCCAATTCCTTTGGTTTCCGAATGTTAAACGTTTTCTTCTTCTCTGCCATATCATTTTACAAAGGTTTTCATGGAGACGCGTGCTGCCCCGCTGAAGGGAGCAAGAATATTGTTTCTGCCACTGGCTTCGTGTTTTGCTATAAATCTCTTCCGAGCCACCCCATACTTTTTTGGCTGAGCTCCTCATCTCTGTTGTTCTCCGGGTTTATTTATCGCTCATTAAGAATCGCTACTTTTGCGATGAATTCGTTACGGATGTTCCCTCCCACATGTTTGTAGTGTAATATCCAATTTGAGACGTTCCATCCCCGCTCATCCAGAGCCATTTAGGAGACGTTTAGAGAATAGTTCACGAATGGGTTAAGGTGGTAAACTGTAATTCTTCATCTTGAAAAAAACGTCCCCCTGACACAGAGGAAAACTTCATGACCAATTTACTCTCTCATCCGTGGAATGGAGCCGCTGGCTTTGCCATAAATGTCTTGGTTCAAACTCAGTCTCACCGTCGTTGGTTGTGGCGGGGAACGGACGAAACAAGTGTGATGAATCATATATGTCGTGATTAGCTTCTGCAAATGGGGAAATTTCATTTCAAGGAACATTTATGACCAGTCCGGATTCTCACTCCGTAAGTTTACGTGCACCAGCCGTTTTGTTGGCTAGTGTAGGGAATCGTTGCCGAATTTTTCTCGCGCAGATCCCCAGTTCCCAAGCGGCATCGGCTCGAGGTAACTTATACGGGCCGACCATAAACGGGGAACGTGATGGTTCTGGTCAACGGCCACGGCTTCCTCTATTGACGGCACGAGTGTTGTCCGTGCCAGGATTTGATTCTTCCCCGAAAGACCCCCAAAACAGCGGAAATTCCCTCGGAAAGTCAGGGAGGCTCAAATTTTCCGTTACGTCATGTGAGTCTCCATTTGTTCATTCATTCATCACGATGAGGTCGACCTGTAGAGGGAGCACACTGCTACCCTCCTGCTGCGGACTTCCTCCCGCAATTTCCCGAGATCAAAAAAAAACACAAGCTGTGACACTCTCAGTGGAACAACTCACTGTTCGAGCACCTCGCGTGGGAAGCGAAATCCTCTAACTCTATTACTGAGTATTCCGCTGAATGTTCATACGGCATCATGCATCATGTCTCCTCTATCTTCACTTCGTCGTACGCGCGAGCACGAGGTTTCCCTTCCAGTCCCGGTCTTTGAGATCCGACTCCGGCTAGACGTCTGTGAGGAGGAGAAAGGCATGGCCTTCGTGCCGCTTTCATCCCTCTTTTGCTCGAGATCAAGAAGCCCTCGAGCTGTATGCATAGCGGAGAGACAGTAGTACCTTTGGAGCATCATCCTTCCGTTCGGTTCTGCTGCTGCCGCTGTTTCTGCTCCGTCTGCCGTGGATGTGTGTTTGATCTCGAGTTTTGTTTGTGTTATATTTAAATAACCGTAGAATGGAGTTTACCGCGTTGGCCACCCGATGGCGCTTTTAGTTCAGACGCTTTTGCTTTTAGCAACTCAGCCTGTCTGAGCCTGTTCGGTTGCCGGCCGGCCGACCGACTGAGCGGCCTGCTGGCGGCTGTCGTAGACCACCGCGCGATTCTCCCTTCCGCGATCATTCGGTCGCTCGCTCTCTCGCTCGCAGACACAGGGAGTTATGAGCCTTTGTCACTGCGCGATTGAAACCAAAACTGCGTCCATCTCGGATATTGGATTGGATAGCTAAACCATGACCGCGCGAATGCTCGCGCCTGGTCCTGATTAAGTCCACGGAGCGTCGCGATACTCATGGAGATCAGCTCGATGTTCTCAACTCGATCCTTGGAAATGGCGTCACTTCCGATTCTATGCAAACCCCGCGCGGAACATAAGGAGAACATGAGTGAATGCTGCAGCTCAGGAGAGATGATTTGCTCCAATAGACGGAACCAAACACTTTTAGAATATGTATGTACAATCGAGGAGGCCGCGGCTCGACTTCGAGTTTTTATGAGAGCAGGGAAGCAGAAAAACGATTCAAAAAACGAGTTCAGAATAAGCGTTTAGGGTGCTGAAATTAACTGAGTGCGAACAGGTAGTGTGAGAGCAAGAGACACGACAACAAAAAAATCGAGTTTTTGAAGTCAACAAAAAGCCTTGCAAAAACTCTGTCCCAAAAAAATCAAATCCACAAATGAAAGTGGCGGCTGGCAGAAGAGCTTTACAGTACGAGTCGCAACCTCCAGGAAGAAGTATACGAATTGGTTAAGAAATCAGACTGGCAACAGATTGGGAACCTAGGTTTGATCTAGTTAGAGCTTTTCCGTAGCCCGAAATCTCAGAATGACTTGCACAAAAGCTCGATGAAGCTTGGCCCGCGGTAGGCGTGGCAAAGCCTACCCTACCCTCCCTTTCGTAGATCATCGCCAACCGTCTCTACGGAGCGATCGATCGACTCTCGTCGTCGACACGCAAAAAGCGCTATGGACCTTCGCTCGGCAACGTTCAGCCTTCGAGATGAATCCACCGTCGAATCCAAGGATCTTCAAGGATGATTGAGAGACCAGGATGACCCGACCCCGCATAAGCTTCGTCTGAGAAGTCTCGAGAGTTCCCCCCGTCGCGGAGAACGCCCTCCTCAGGACCGGTTCATGAGATCTCGTAACCAGCCGGAATCATACGTGGAGAGCATCGATAGACACTGCTGTCAGTTTTGTTTTATCTCGCATCGTCTTGTTTGGCAACGTCAACACTCCTTGCGAGCCCCTCAATGACGACGCCTCTCTACCCAGCCTATCCTGTTGGCGAACGCAGCGAGAGCGTAGAGGGGCGGTGTTTTTGGTTGGCGTTTTTGTCTCGTTCAGGAGCAAGTCAGGAGTAGGCAACGTTGGCTATTGGCCTCCTCCTCCTTCTGGTAGTCCTTGCTTGCGTCGGCCGCACCGAGAGGGTGGCGTTCGTAAGGAAAGGGAAGCCGCCGCAGCGCCAACTGAGGGCGGAGTTTAATCACGATTGAGAGAGCTCGGCTTAGTTGTTGGTGATGCTCGCATGGACTGTCTGTGCTTACGACCGCGCGTGCCCGTCCGTGTGCCTGCGTGCCAGTTTCGCCGATTGACGGAGGGACTGCTAGACCGCCCGCGAGGCCTCCTGTCATCCTGAGCAACGTAGGCGCAAGGCCGCCCTGCTAAAGAATCAGGTGCACTGAAACAGCAGCGAAACACAGGACGTCACAGTATGGCAAGGTCTTCATTCGCGCAGCAGAATACGCCTCAGCATCGAAGGCAACGTTTGCAGTGAAACCAAGGTAGCTGAGTGCGCGATACAGGCGGAATCAGAAAGGCGGAGTGTTTGTGAAGACGTCGGCCAAGATCAGCAGTTCTGTAGACTGTGGAGCTCTGTTCGGTCGAGTGCGCGAATCTGGGTCGGGACTGAACAGTCCGGCGAAGTGCAAGGACAGCTGTAGCTGTTGTTGTTCGACGCAAGTGACAACATCGATGACAGCTGCTTTACGCAAGCGAGCAACGTGGGTTTGTTGACGTCTGGCGCCCTTCCGCCCGCTCGCTCGCTCACTTCGCCTGCTCGACCTCCCGTCTGCCCGCCTGCCGAACTCGACGACGACGACGACGTTTGTTTATCAGTGAGAGAGAACTTGAACAACGTGTTTGCTAGCGAATGAGTGACTGACTCACGCACGCACGCACGGGCATACAGTGCATACAGTGAACTATGTAGAAACCTGCGTAGCGTCGAACCGGGGTCGAGCATGTGCTCCACCGAACTCTTACTTCGTGATTACGTCGCCGAAGCAGAATGTGGGACGAGTGCAATTTTTCGACGGAAACGGCTCGACACTTAGAGCACCCGATCGCAAACCATATCTAACCGGGTCTCCTGTGGACGACAATTCATCGGAGGCGAAAAGTCGACCCGGAATATCTCGAAAGTAGAGAGAGTGTCTGTGCTCATCGATTCCGAAGGATCTACCGAACCAAGACTGAAACCAGAGCAAGGTTTCCGGAAGATTTTCCCGTACCAACCATTCCTGAGGATTCTGGAACATTCCCGGAGATTTTCGTGCAAACACGGTTCGTGGCTTCCCGCGGAAGTCCGAGTTGGGTGAATAGGAAGAAAACTTTCCGCTATATCGACGAACGAGCAATAGCGGCGACGGTCACAACAACAGCGGATAAGAGGAACACAACGAATCGAAGCCGAGTTGTAGACCGATTGTGAAAAAGGCTCAAGTTCGGCGAAGTAGGTCTGTAGGGTCGTAGAGTAGTTGTTCGCCGGGAAATGTCGACCTGCGGCTTCATGGAAGCGTGCGGGTCGGCTGCGGGATCCCTAGGCTGTCCCGCGGTCTCAGACCGTACCGGCATACCTTCTCCGCACCCCCTGCATCATCCGCAGACACTTTTCGGTCAAACCGAAGGCAGCCATGCCCTTTCGCACAGTTCTAAACTCGGCTACACGGCTTATCATAGTCTCGGGCCCACGTCTGGCCTGGGTGGATCACCGCCTCACCAGAGTCAAACTCTGATGGGGGCCGGTGGAAGTTTGGGTATGGGTCTTGCACCTTTCCGAATCGCTGGTGGAATGCCTAACCTGGATCCGACATCGGACGGGTCCGTTGAGAGCTCACAGGGTCCTCAGCCGCATAGCGGTGGATCCTCTGCGTCGCCATCGAGTTCGTCTACTACGGATGAAACTCCGAAATCTTCGTTGGGCACTCCCGTAATCTCCCTGCAGAAGCTCAAGTCGTTTTTGTCGCACCACAAGATTTTCTCGACGTTACAAAACCATCACCAGCAGCAACAGCAACAGTACCAACAGCATCAGCAGGGTTCAACGTCTTCGGGCGGTCTCAGCGCTCAGTTGAATCCTCAGCAATCGCAGCAACAACAGCAATCCCAACAACAACAGCAGCAACAACAACAGCAGCAGCAACAAGTGAATCAACAACAACAACAGCAACAAGGGACGCCTGGACCAGTGTCTAGTTCTCCAAGCGGAGGAAGTCCTTCTGGGTCCCTCGGAGGGCCCAATCATCTCTTGCAATCTCATAGCCAACAGGTGTTGACGGCAGGCAATGGTGGCGCTCATGCGTCGCTCTTATCTTCTGGTGAGTGAACTCTCGATCAGGATGAGAATCAATCGTCAAGCCACTTGACGCCCTCTCGGATCTGAAATCAAACTTCTTGAGGTTTGGAACCCGTCTGGGGTTCAAACCCTGCTTGGCTCCATCCTGTACAACCTTGAGAGTGCACTGGAGTACCTGGCTGCAACATAATTGGGAGAATACAGCTCGGTATTTGTCGAATTTTTTTCCAATCTTCTCCCCAATCCGCGCCGAGCACTTTCGCGGTCGGCTAGAAAAAAATATTGAAAAACCAAGGCTGGTCTTGGATATCCCCCACACTTTAAAGCGATGGGTTTATTTGGCTACTTCACGGGGAGGGTGGATTCGGACTCGCGCGAGCGACTGGTTGTCGCCGCTCTACAACTCGTACAGTTCCGTAGTAGAAATGCCGAGGAGCACGAGCCACCATTGAGAGATTATTGCAAAATGCGTGGATTTCTGCTCGAGCTTGTGGCGGTGGCGGCGGCGGCGGCGGCAGCGCCTGGCTTGGGGGGAAACCGGTTAGGGCCTCAGAGATTTCAACCATCGGCCCCTCAGACCAACTTTTGCTTCTGCTGCGGCTCGCACATTTTTGCTTCACTCGAGATCCGCTGGAGGGTTTTGCTGTTCAGATGATTTGCGCCGACCAACTAACTAAGCAGCCAGTCAGCTTGTAGGTCGGCCAGGCTGGTCGTACAAGGTGCGAATTTTTGCTGATCATCATCAATTGTCAGCTTCACGAACTCCCTCCCTAACTCCCGCGCTCGCTCGACTTCTCGTTACGAAACGATTGACCGTTACACGAATCATAGCGAGAAGGAGAAAGTAAAGCATCGCTCTTCACGAAAATGTTCCGCAAGAGAGTAAGCCTGTCGATTACGCAAAACACTAACGTGGAG
The DNA here is from genome assembly GCA_028455905.1 of Neoseiulus californicus. NCBI lineage: Eukaryota > Metazoa > Arthropoda > Arachnida > Mesostigmata > Phytoseiidae > Neoseiulus > Neoseiulus californicus. Next base: position 2,885,145 of record JAMQGS010000007.1, read on the forward strand.
CACTTAGAGTAGATGCTCCAACATGAGCATCGTCGATGTTGCCTCTGGAAAAAGCCGCGATTGCGCGTTCCGTTGACCGCCGTTGCAAGTCTCGCTCTTATGACAGACTCCGTTGGAATTACCGAAGATTTTTCGTTTCATGGGACATTTGTCAGCCCCAGTAACAGTTTCATTCGGAAGGACATTATGACTCTTACGATCGGTGAAGCAAGCTCGTGTAACTTTGGCTACAGAGCGTCATAGCGCGAGTGTTTGTTTCATACAAAGACCACGATAACCGGGGTATGAGGAGATGAACTCAGGAGCGCCGTCGAACGGGGTAAACAGCCAAAGCTCACCAATCGCCTTGTTGGCTGGGCACTTGGGTGGAAGTACTTTGAGAACCTTCGAAGGCACCTATAGAGGCTTAGAGCTGAGCTTCGAAAGGCTTCGAGGTGGAGCCGGTGTTTTCTCGTTGGTTTGCTCGCCTCGTCTTCCCTGACACCGCTCGTGCACCGTGCGGCCGTAGCCTATCGTAGTCAAGCATAGTCAGCCCCTACCCAATCTTGAGAAGAGGGGATGGGGATGCCGCCAAGCACACGGGCAGGCAGGCAGGCAGGCGAACAGACAGTGCACGACGAGTGCTTATTAGAAATTATCGCATCAGCGCAATGACTCAGTCTGGCGCCCTCTCCGCGGAGAGCAGCGGCACTCCTTTTCTATTTCTCTTCAACTTCTTCTTCTTGTTTCCTTGCCTTCGCCTCCGGAGCTAGCGTCGCGACCGTGGGCAATACCACGAGGCTCACTCAGAGCTCACCGACCACCCACCCTTCCGCCTTGGGACGGGCTCACCCCGAGTACTCCCAGCGCAAAGCTTGAGCTCATCTTCAGGTGGGCACAACAAGACATGAATAGAGGGATGAGCTTTCGACACGAGGCGGTTTCAGTGCTGGTTCTGAACAGTTTGAACTTCGACTGTCCCTCTGCCGGCACTCGTCGCGTCGTACAGTGAGCACATCACAGTATTCGACGTGTACCATGCGGCATGGAGCGTGCATCGTCCTCTATACGTCCTACTTCGAGCCGGTGTGACATAGAACTACCCTATGCTTCACGCGACGAAGACCCCCGTCGGTGATGATGAACCCGTTACCAGAGCGGTGCACGAACCGAGTGCATGCACACTCTTGGCGAAGCGAGCATAGCAGCGCATTAGCGGGAGACACTTCAAAAGCAATACTCGAATGCTCCCAGCGGCGGTGCACTGGCCGCTCGTAGGCACGAGATGTAAAAACAATATTTGGAATTGTCCAGCTGTCCTGAAAAAACACTCAGTCCCTCCATTGTTCTTCCCACTTTGGATTCGCTTCAATCCCTCCTCACTCGATGATTTTACATTACAATCCGATGTGATGATAACGCAATAGGGTGTCGCACGGCGAGCGAACGCCTTCCCACCTTGTCACTCATTCGCTTTCTCAGCTTCGAGTGCTGCTCTTCCCCGCTTTCTGATTCACTGGCTTCGACCACTCGAATTGAGCGATTCATTTTTTTCTCTGTTTGGTTTTGAGCCGTGGTCTCTTCCGTGGCAATGGCGGCCGCGTCGATAGCTGATCTCGGAGTCGGGATCGCCGTCACACCCGATGACTTCACCGTACACCGGTAAATCTACCTTCCGGCCAGCCGCTTCTGAGGAAAAGCGGAGAGTTTTCGATCAATGCGGGTCTAATAAATTCGAATGAGGTCCATGCGGGGCTGTCAAGCGTGACTTTCATTTACATGAGGACCAACCGTAATAAAACAATTGGACCCGATGGGCCCAAGTAGATCTACGTCAACGGGAATCAGAGCTGTTAGCCATCCTGTCGGGGAGGACCCATCCGATGCGGTTCAACCTTCGAAAAAGAGGTGCATCATTTTCCCCGGAATCTCAAGGAAGGAAGGCGGGAAAGTTCCGGGAGAACATTACGGATGGAAGAATTGAGTGTTTCAATTTCCGAGATCTCGTTCCGAGGGTCTAGCATGTTTTTTCCTCGTCTGATCTGGAACAAAAGCGCGCTTTAGGCTCCAGCTGACCTTAAGCTAACAATAGGTTTGACCGATCGGTTTCTTGCGGCGAAATTCAGACACAGAAATCGTGAGCAAATAGCTCGACGTAGCGACAAACACCCTCAGTCAGCGAGCGGTCCGCCCCTGTAATTATTGAGCACACATAGTCTAAAACCGTTTTTTGATTAGGAAAAGAGAACAATCAGTTTGTATTTCCGTCGTCGGATTTCGGCAAAACTGAGATCAGCATCCGCAACATCGTAGACTTTGCTGTTTGCGCTCCCTCGCTCGCTCGTCCGCCTGGCCGGTTAGTTGGTCGGTCGCCAGTTTAGATTAAGGGTAGACGGAATTTTCCGGACGGCATAACGGCCAATGCTTTTGCTGCTCTACCGTGGAGATGGCGTTGTGGGCTAACAGGGGTGGAGACGGCGGAAGGGGAGCTGCTTCTTTTCAACGCATGCGCCTCCGAGCTGGTCTATAGCTCGCCGTGCAACCCTCTCCGGGCGGCCGATATTCAGCCCTCCTCTTAGAGCTTCACAGGGCAAGAAGGGCCTCCTCGACTCCCCCGACTCGTTCGTTGCTGCTGCTGCCACTGCAACGGCATCTGCCCCTCCCGCCCGATTGCCCGGACTCTCCCCGCGGCTCCCTGCCCGACGTAGAGGGCCCATTTCGAAGGAAAGCTGCAGGAACACAAATAGAATAGAAATAAGGCAACTTGTTTCCCGTCTTTGGAACTCCCTGCGACCCTCCCTGGTGCTCAGCGATACGCTACATGAGCTAGACGGCAACTACTGGCCTACAGCGAGTCCATGATGCCGTCAAACCGAAACGAAATATCCAAACGGGCGGACATTGTGAAGGTTCTTGAATTAATTCAGGCTCCTCGATGAAATGATCGAACTTGAGACCTCCCGATAAGCTCGGAAAACGTTTCTGGAAACGGAATCCTCCATCGATGGTGACTCCCGGCTGAAGGTCCTCACAGTCCTTATGATGATGTAGATACAATGGATAGATATTCAGGAGGGTCAAGATAATCCTGAAATCCGTTCACACATGAAGGACAATCCGGCGAAGAGTGCGTTCCGATGCTCGGCGTTCCTGCTGTCGACGAAACGGGAGAACGAATCATTTAGGTGGGGGGTCTTAAGCCAAATAGAGAGCTCGAGCACTTGTGAAGAGATTCCGACACTCGCCGAGCGAGTGACCGACCGGCTGACTGACTGCATGCCGCAAGATCACGCACACGGTTACCCAGACCCCACCGGAGGGCACTCCCAAAAATTAACTCGTACACTCCGTATCGAGTTCGGCGCGAAAGCTGAACGATCCTTCCGTGTAGCTGTAATCGCGGTTCGCACTTGCGAGGGAGATCTCGCGAAGTTTTTCGCTGCTGTGCAACTCGCCAGCGGCTGCTCGCAGGCAAACGGGCGGATTTTTTTTTCTCAATGGCAGTCCATGTGGTTGGAGAGCTGGCCAAGCTGCTCGGGGAATCAGCATGAGCGCTCGACCTGCAGGGGCGCTTTTAGAGCGCGCTCCTAGCGTGCCCCGACGGTCAAACAGACTTAAATAACCCAAGTACGAGCCATGTCTCTTAGTCCGAACGCGTTGCCTGGACGCTGGGTCGTCTATTCACGCCTTGTTAGCACTTGAACTCTCTTTGCACCCAGCCAGAGAACGGGAATTATCTACTAGACAGAGCTGTGTGAAAACATCGCTCCGCCTAAAATTAGACGTCGAACGAATTGCGTCGCGCACTCGCTCTCTCCTATTCATACAAGAAGTCGACTTGGGTCCCAATCCGTTCAGGTCCTCCAAGAGACTTCCCTGTCGTGTTAAAATTCGAGCTGAAGAACTTGTCGCTCCTAAAGGATCCTAAAGGAAAACAGGAAATCGTGGCTGGAAGTCGGGGTCAAGCTCTCCATGGAAATCTATGATTTTTAGTTCCCTATGAATCTACGACGCTGATGATTACGTTGAGAGGAAATACCAAAATTCAAAGTTTTCGATCGTAGCTTGCGGAGACTCAACGATGACATTGATGTTACCTTTGCCTCCCACTCCCACTCGGAGCCGTGCAAGGCGAGAAGCTATTAGTCATAAAAATTCGTATGCGACCCCACCTCTTTACTCTTGCCTGCCTGCCCACCCTCACATCCCACCGTCATCCCCTTATCCCCGCCGATGCAAGCTGAGTCTTCCTGTTTCTCGCTAAGCCTTTCTTCCTTGGAGCCTCTTTCTAACTCATCACAGCCATTCGTTGTCGCTTGCTTGATTTTTCGAAGCCTCTAGACAACCAACCCTCGCATCTGTCGGGACCGAGATTGAACAATGTTTGTATGGTTCTTGCGTCATATTCTTCCTAAGAGAGAAAATCTCCCTCTTTGGGGTAGGGGCAAGACTCTGACAGGTATTTGCGAAAACGCTTCTGCGATCTCTTGATCCCTTTTTGACTCCTACAAATCGTTCCGAACTGAATTCCGCAGAAGTTGATTTGAGCTTCAAAAGAAACACTTCGATAGTAGTTTTGATTTTTTTCGCTCGTTCGAGCTGGGTAAGAAGTTGTTTCCCAAAGTGCCGTTAGTGGCAATTTTTCACAACGGGCGCTTCTACAATAAGCATACACAAGCAGGAAACGCCATGTGCGCGCTCCGAGGGATTGGAGCACAGATGCTCTGGCATGAAGCTCGTTGTGAATCTTCGTTCAAGCAAACCGACGAACGCCCCTCAGCCTAACGCTGTGTACTATTTACTGACGAAGCCTTCACACTTTTCATCATCTACAGCGCGTCCCCAGTGATCATTGTCTATGCATGAGAGCCTCTACCGGATTACGTAGTGTTGGGAAAGGGTTAAAAACGATCCATCACTCTCGTGATCTCTGTCGCGCTCCGTCTGACGCTCGTGACTGCGTATGGTGGACACAATTAGGCCTCATATTCTACAAAAAGATGCGGATATTTTCCTTTCCCTCGAAATTCTTCGGTTTTTTTTCGCCATCGACTCCTCCGTTCCTCTGTCCGCTCGACTCTTTGGCGTTGGGAATCTGTTATGAATGAAAATTCAGTCACATAAGAACGTCGGTTGAGTCGAAATCTTGAGAAATCAAGGCTGAATACGTTTTGTTAACTTTCAGGTCACTCGGCGAGCCTCACGGAAGATGGTCGGTCTTTGGAGCCACAACTTTCCTCTTTGACGTCGAATGTGAACGCGATGTACGGGAGTTCAAACCTGAGTCCTGTCGGCGGTCATCGAGCTCCGAATCATCAGCCTAACGGACATAATATGTTGCTCGTGGCCCCGCCGATCGGGACCAAGGGTAGTCCTCTAAATCCGGGAGCGAGCGCAACCAACCCCCGGAAATACGCGTGCAAAATGTGTCCCCAGGTGAGTTATTCCGAAGTTTTTCTGCACAGGTTATGAACACGAATTATGCGAGAGGTCACTTGATCGAAAAGAGAAAAACAGGGCGTTCTCTGGAAAAAAAAATGCGAATCCTCGTTAAAAAATGGGGCCACAAAAAGTTTTGGGTGACGAAAACGGGTTTTCGTGAGAGAAAGGGGGGAGCCAACGAACATTATGACCAGGTCTCAGCCCCCGAGGATCGGTTCTATAGGGGGAGAGATCGAATGGGAGGAACGCGAAATTCCAGACCTTGGAAACGGGAAGGAACGCATCCCAAAAACCACTTCACCGATCAAAGTCGATATCAGTGAACCGAGAGGTGTTGAAAGAGAAAGTTCCACGCAGGCAAAAAAGGCTGACAGCTGTAACACGAAAAACCGAGCTAGGAACATCCAAAAAACGCTTCCATAACGGCTTTACATTCGGTTCTGTGCCGCGCTTTCCCTCTTGCGAGCTTTCCCTGCAGTTTCCTTTTTATGGTCAACTCAATAAAAATCCATTAGAAACTACCTCGACGTCTGACTCTGCGAGTTTTGGTGAGAGTTTCTGCAGAAGTTGGCACGTGAGTGTTCGCGTGCGTTCTTTCCTCCATCCGTCCGTCCGTTCGCTCGTTCGAGAGTGGCCTAACGAACGTACGTCCGTAGAGCCAGGACGAAAGACGTGGCTTATTTTTTTGCCATTTGGTATCCACACAGGCGAACACCAGCGCCAGCAGAGATCTCCGCCGTTGAGGAGTTTTTGCTTTGCTTCCATCCAAGCGATCATTTGCGCTTTGAGGCTCTAAGCAGGGGGACCAGGAGAACCGGAGAGACAGAACGATAAAAACTTCTCAGCTCTTTCCGCTGCTCCTGGAAAAACGCTTCCCACAGCTTCCCCTTCCTCCGTCCTCCCGTCGTCTCCCCAGAATTCCCTGTTTCCCATGTCCCCCTCCCGACGAGCTGTTCAGTAGGACACCAGATTCCCCTTTTCCTTGCGTTCAGGAGGATTCAAGGAGGAGAGCACGGAAGGGAGGAAGGAAGGGGAATCATGGTTTGGGGATTTTCCCCATTCCGGATGGAAGCTGGTGAATGGCTGGTCTTCGCACCATTATGAGGGTTGAGCATTGGGAAAAATCGCTCTGTGGATGTAGCCGAGCAGGCAGTCGCTGCCGCCACCGCCTTAGTCTCCGGCAGGCGGCCTCTGCCGCTCGCTGCGGGCAAAAAATCGACAGCACTGAGAGATTTTTACGTCGCGGAAAGGGACGCGACTGCCTGCTGCCTGACCGGCCTGCCAGTCAGGCTGTCTTGGCATCGTGAGAGGAAGAGATCTTTTCAGACCTGAAAAGGCCTCAAACAGAGTTCGACGGTCATCGCAATGAAGTCCTTCCTCTCCGACGATGCAGGGAGTTTTCCTAGGTTTCGCGGATGCTGAGAGCCCAACGTAAAACCGAACCTCGCAGCCGTCTCTACGCGCGTGCTGAAACCGACATTGGGATTGATGATCTGTGACTCGTGATCTTGATGGACTGACTCTTGTGATCCCATGGAGTCTAAACCGGCAGCAATCGCGCTCAGTTTCACAATCATCTAAGTGCAATCATAGATGTTACGGGCGTCGCTTTGTTACCGGAGCGATCTACGACGTCCCTCTAGTTTGATCTGCTCCTGTGATACCCTGTTGGATTTCTGTCGAACCTAGTGATTCGTTGTTGCTCCTGTGTAGTTTGCGCCTGGAAACCGCCGGAAATGTCGCTGGAAACTTTGTTGGCAGCTCGCGACTCGTCTGTCGACGTGTGCACGATGTTGACATCATTGAAGTATCCTCGCACGCTTCTCGACACTACAGGTCTACTGATAAAACAGGTATGCCATCGTTTGCCGCCATCATCTCATTCCGAAAGAGGAAGACTTCGTTTCTGCCTCGTAAAGAAGTAGACGAAGCTTTCCGATGTTCGCTCGATGGAACGCTCCCCCATAGCGGATGAAGCTTTCCCGATTACGGATTCCAGAGCCCAATCTGGGTGAATGTTCAGGACTCGAGTTTGAGGTTTGTGCGGGGAATCGAATCCTTCATCCTTTGCTCCTTGGCGGAATGCTCCCTCGACAAATTCTCCCACTCGCACGAGAAACAGCAGTGGAACCAGCGCGAGGAGAACCTTGGATGATGCTGCTGCTTGCTCGCCTTCCCGCCCGCCTGCCTGCCCCACGAAGATCCTCTGAGACTGTCGGCCGGGCACTTGCCAACCAAAAGAGGCGAAAGAGGGGTTACACATTGAGCAGCGGCAAGCTTCCAACAGCATCCGAGCGGCAAAAGCAGCAGTTGAAGCCAATATCAACGGGCGGCCAACGAGGAATAAACTGCGACAAACCTCGGTTGCGCCTTGCCATTGAGGTCAGTTTCGAATGCGAGGCAGAGGACCCCTTTGAGCTATGCATTCGAACTCGACTGAGGCTCTCATTTCCCTCAAAACTCACAACGGAAGCCTTCAATTCCCAAGCTGATATCTGGCGGATGACTACGGAAAAGAATCGGAGTCACGCGTCACGCCCTAGCGACCGCTGTCGGAGGGGAAAACACGTCGTGTACGATTAGGCGGCTGGAACAGTGAGTGCACTTGGAAAGTTTCTTTCGAGACTTTCGTTCGACCGAATCGATGTAGATCGATTACGGGCCTTCAACGCGGCGGAGACCTTTACATTGTTCCGCCGGCAATCCAGTTTCGCTGTAGGCGTTGTTCGGCCATCCTCCGCTGCGAGGGATACGATCGTTTCCCCGGTGCTCTACTTTCCATGGGCTGGCAGTTGTCTCGTTCGATTCGCGCGCTGACAGCGATGATTTCGTTGATTTGTGGTGTCCGCGACGAGAACCTTCGTGATGGGATTCGAAATCGACGAGCACTTACAGGTTTTCTTTTCCTCCAATCTAAGTCTCTCTTCACTCGGTCCCTTACTTTTGAAGAGGGAAGCGTGTCTGGCTGGCTCGATGTCGCACCTCGTTGAATACCGAACGCCTCCTATCTCGAAATTCAATAAATCTCGTCTTCGTGCCGCCATTCAGAATGAACGAGACTGTTGAAATAATATTCTATCGCTACTCGCTCCCCGAATCAATTGGGACACGACGATATTGTTATGGCTGCGAATCCCGCAAATTCGTCGAAGCGAATTGTGAAACCTTACTTGCGGCGCTCGCTTCGCTCGCGGCCCGTCCCCATCTACTCATCCAATCCGTTTCCTTTGTTCGTTTGCTTCGTGCTTAGCTGACTCCCCCATATCGAGTGTCGTCGATACCCCGTTTGGGGATTTCGTTGGAGGAGGACGTGTTGCTTCGACCAATACATTGGAACCGTACATGGCAATAGGAGAACCAATTAAAAACTAATGAGGTCGACTCGTCGAAAGGATTCCAACCATTGGAGGTCACTGTCCCTGGGGCCTGCTTCCAGTTTTTCTCCTTATTGGAACGAGGCAGTAGTGTTCAGTCATGAACTCTGCCCATATCGCTTTATGTACATTCTCGACTCTAATCAGACGCTATTGACGAAGCTCGAGAAGCAGTTGAAGATATCGTGGAGGTTCTCTCCTTGAAGCTAGGCTTCACTTTCACTCGTCTATCGGAGACAATGGAAATGTTTTCTGAGATTCTTACATTCGAACCGAGCGGCCGGCCCTCTTCCCCTCCATCTGTCCGGCTGTTGGTCTTGGTGTCCCTGTGTCTGTCTGGCTTGTTTTTGGCTTTTTGTTTCGCTGCCTCTCTCGCCCAATAAAACCCTTTCAGAAACTCTATGGGCTGTGGGTGGCTGTGTTGTTTTGTTTTCGGCCACCCAGTTGGCCAATGTTTCTCCTCGTATGCTCGACTGCGGCCTGGCTGACTGAGTGACTGACTGATTGAGAAACGTCTGTCTGCCAGCCTGCCTGCCCGCCTTCCCGCCTGACTGTCTGACTGTCGGCTGGCTGACCGTTGAGTAGACGGACAATATCTAACTTCTCTCCGACCGATGACTTCGACAAGGAAGGAATCGGACGCACAGACAGAATAACAGTTTGTCCGGGCGCCGGTTGGAGTTTGTTGCTCACTGAGCTCATTGGGCAGCTTTTTCGCTAGCTCACATTGGACGCACGCAGCAAGAAAGGCTTTCTACTGTTTATTTGTGTTTGCTGCAGTTGCCATCGCTGCCGTGATCTATGCTTCGAGTAAGAGACTGACTATAAGTATTCGTCTCGAACAGAAGAAACTTTGTTTCTAGTGCTTTCACACGTTTTCCAACTAGAACAAAGTGGAACGAAATCGCTCCGTTTCTCGAATCCGTGATGAGGAACTTTCCCGTCTCAGCGTGGTGTGAACCATGCTCCGAAGCACCATCATCGGTCTCGATGAATCTTTTCTTGAGGATTTGGAAATATCTGAGATTCTTGAAAGTTCACAAGCAGGGCTGGATGTTGGCGTTTTTAGTCCTCCCTCGCATCAGTTGTGGCCAGACATCATGTATCAGACACTCAAAACAGACCTGATTGCCCAAGGCTGCACCGTGGCTCGAATAGAATTCATGAGTGACGGTCATTTTGCAAGTTCGGAACGTCTTGATAATAGTATTCGTCGTTTGGGGTTTGTAGATGGCTAGCCGGCCATTCGACCCGGAGGCTGGGTTTTAGGAAAAGGGGTTCAAGCATGGATGCTGCTTTTGCTGCTGTTGCTGATGATGATGCGGCGGCAGCAGAGGCTGCTTCTGTTGGTAGCCCACGGCTCCAAGAGGTGACTCACTGCGGCCAGCGGCAGCAGCAGCAGCAAGAGCGACCCATGCTTTTGCTGCTTTGTTTTAAAATGGGGGAGTATTCGGGGACCCGGGGAAGGGGTCAGCAACGGCGGCGAAGGGGAGAGTCTCGTCGGAGGGAGACCTGGGTTAGACCACCCTCGCTCGGTGGCTGGCTCGCCTCCACGGCCGCCGTCGTCGTCGTTGCTGCTGCTGCTGCCGCTTGCTCGGGTTGTTTAGGGTTTTCCTCTCTGCCAGGCCGGCGGGCAGGCAGGCAAGCAAGCATGCATGCATGCATACAGCCAAAGCACACGGAGCAAGCCGCTGATGATGAGGAGAACGAGCAGCAGGAGGAAGAAGAAGAGAACCAACGCGAGTAAAAAGTAAAAGCATGCTCGAGGGAGACACAGGGGTCTGTTGGTTGGATCAGTTAAAACGGGGTGGGGTGGTTGGGGGCGGTCGGGGATGGTTAAGGCCTACACATTGCAGCAGCGCAGGAGATGAAGTTAGACGAGCTTTAATATTGGCGAGTGGGTGCCTTACCGCCCTGCCGCCACCCTCCGTACCCGGTGCGGCGTTAGGAAAGAACCGACTGAACAGCTAAAATCCTCTATTCGCTTCTCTGGAGCTCCCCCCGCAGTCCCTAATTTGCCCCTCAGCCCCCCTTCTCAGCCTAAAACCCCCTCATTCGCCCACCCACTCCTCCTCCACGCGGCGGTGCGAACGGCGAGCGCAACTTGCAAAGCCCCTCCTTGTCGTTCTCCCCGAGAGCCAGCAAGCCCAATGGAAACGACGACAAAACAAAAGGAGCTCCCGGCCTATTTTGCATAAGAGTTGGCCCTCAATGTTTTCCTCGACGAGTTTGAGTTTCTTTTGTCTCCGTGAACGCAACTATGAAGCTCACTTCTCGGAGATGCGCTCTAGTGTTCGTCAGACGAGAACTACTGTCATTTCCGACTGGATGTCGATTTCTCTCGGATTCTTCTTTATGCGCCGCCCTTGGGATCTTGGCTGTCGTCTTTTCTCATTTTGAAACGGAAACTCGCCCCTGTGCCCTACTGCGACTGCCGGGAGACATAAACTATACGTGTTTATGGCTAGGAGCTCCTCTCGCCAACCACAGATGCCGGGGAAATATCACAGTGACTTATTCATGATGCTGATTTGTTGTTCTGCGCGATCGCGAGGTCGGAGAACGGGACATTCTAGTTCAGACTTTGGTTTTCACTGGTTCCTTACAAGAAAAAACTCGGTTTCCAGCGATTCTTGCGAATCGTTAGAGTACCGAAGAGTCCGCTCAGCTGGCTCCTGCATCAGTTGTTATCCTGAGACCTCCTGACGAACCGTCTCCGAGATAGCACGTGCCCTGGACCGAGTATATAGTTGGACAATCCAATGTTAGGCGATAACAAGGGGCCTGAGATCGAGAGCTGTGATCGACCAAAGTTTTGGCGGGAAAAGGTATCTCAGGTTACGCTCTGAGGATCATCCAGAATCGGATCCACGCGGTCAAATCGAACCACAATCGCAATGGAAACACGTGGTTTTTGTGGGCGGAGCAGCCATTGTCCATTGACCTACTCAGGACTACCGAGCCTTAAGGACGGCCTCCTCCTTCTCCTCCTCCGCCAACCACGCAGGCTTTAGTATTTTTTAAGTTGATACCCTTTCCCCGCTCTCTCGAGCAAAAACTCGGCGGCGGCTTCGACAGCGACCACACCATCGCTAACGGCACCATCCACTACTCTCTCGAATAGGGAGGAGCTCTTCTCAAAAAGGAGGAGTTTCTAACCAACTAAGGTCTCTCTTTTGCGAGATTTTTTCCTCCATCTGATTTCTGTATGCACTCGATGTCTCCATCGCACTCGGTCACTTTCGCGCCGACCTTCGTCCTCCGCCGGTCGGTGACAATGAAACTGCGTATCACTAGCTTGCACCGAGAATGCGATGAAGAAGAGCAGTCGATGAACGAGTGGCAAGGCCTCGTCGGAGGCTGGGCGGCGATACGAGCTCCGATTTTTGCATTGGCATCTTCTGTCAACCCTTCTGTCACTGTCATTCCCCTCCAGATGCTGATGGATTGCAATGGGAGGAACCAGACTCGCAAGCTAGCCGACCAGAGACCACTGTCTATGTCGACCTATGTTGAAGAGCATTTTCCGCATTCTCAATGGAGTTTCAAAAATTTATTTGATCGTACACCGCCGAGACTCGATAATGCCTACATCAATGCTTGTGGAAGTTATCGAAGTAACACGTGCTCTCCAACGAGAGCGGATTGCGTGCCAAATGAGAGCGAGCGATGTAAGACAAACACGAAATCGATGTGCCAACTTCAAAAACGAAGCAGATCGACCTCACGCGAGCTTTATGGATGATAGTCGTAACAGAATCATCAGTGATTAGCGATTTGGGATTCGTGGTTCGTTGCTGTTGTTTAGATGCGACGGAGCCTCGATTTTTGAAACTCGGATACTAAAAGAAAGCGAACGGCGAGCGAACGAACGAGTGAGTGAGCGGGCTAGCGAATGGCAGTATGCGAGCACGAGTATGTATAACAACGCGTGCACCATATCGCCCGGTACGATCGAACAGCTGTTGTCCGACGGCAGCAAAGGGTGTAAATATTGTGTGGAGCACCGATCTTGATGATGACTCATCGAAGCTAACGGTAAACAAGCAAAAACAGATCTGGGCCAGAAACCAGAATTGAGCAGTCAATCACAAGAAGGAAATCGAATTGAACTGCTTTGGCGAAGGCGACACCGAACCAGTATGGATTACATGGCTCGAGGAAACATTAACTTTCTCCAATAGTTCTCTCATCCTAAATTTTTGATTCTTTGATGTTTCAGATTTTTAACTCCAAGGCCGACTTGCAGCTCCATACGCAGAGCCACATGCGGGAAACGAAGCCCTACAAGTGTAGAGAATGTTCGAAGTCGTTCGCCAACTCGTCGTACCTGTCTCAACACACAAGAATCCATTTGGGCATCAAGCCCTATCGATGCGATAACTGCCAGCGCGGATTTACCCAACTCAGTCACCTTCAGCAGCACCTACGCACTCACACAGGAGAGAAACCTTACAAGTGTCGCCATCAAGGATGCAACAAGGCGTTCTCGCAGCTCAGCTCGCTGCAGAGTCACAGCCGTTGCCACCAGACAGATAAGCCGTATAAATGTAATTCGTGCTACAAGTGCTTCGCCGATGAAGCATCGCTGCTTGACCACATCCCGAAGCACAAAGAAAGCAAACATCTCAAGACGCACATCTGCCAGTACTGTGGTAAGAGCTATACGCAGGAAACTTATCTGGCTAAGCATATGCAGAAGCATGCGGATCGGCTAGATGCGAAACAGCGAAGCAGTATCGCGTCAACGCTTCAAGGTCTAAGCGGCTCGGCCTTGGCGTCCTCGGCTACGGCATCACCCCGTAGCGATCCCAATTCATTGTATTGGTCGAAGACGCCAACTCCGCCACAGCCGCACCTTGATCACCTAAATCCGTGTCATCTTGATCTGCAAGCTCAGGTGAGTCTCCATCACTTAGCTCATCATTCTTCCTTCTTCCCTCATTTCCTCCTTCTCACTTACGTTTCTGCTTAGGTGTTTTCCTTCTTTTTTTCCCACCTTGGGTATTTTGCCCCAAACTTTCATAGTGCCTTCCTCTTCACGAACTTCCAATTCCTTCTTATTCCTTTTTCGTCTCTCCCCTTCGGTCTTTTTCTGCAATCTTTCCTTCTCTTCCATTCTTTCCATTCCTAGAATCGTAGAAATTAGCCTTTTTTCTCCCGTTGATCAGACGTCTTCGAGAGGATGTTGGAACGCTTGAACTCACACGAACGTTTTCTTCTTGCAGAGCCAGCAAACTCACCTCGATCAGCTTAATTCGTCCTACGACGGGAAAGGTTCAGTATCGGCTTTCACGCCGATCCAGGGTATGCTTCCTGGGGGACAGATGGGCCATCCACAAGGTGGACCGCGGAACCCCTATTTTGCCTACGAAACTTTTCCCAGCAGCGTGGCGATGAAATCCGAGAAACCTTCGGCCAGTTCGTCGTTTCCCAATCAGCTTATATCGTTGCATCAGATTCGTAACTTTGCCTCGATGCCAAGCGCAATGCTGAGCCAAGAGAGAGATTCCAAGGGGCAGAATAATCTGCAGTAAGGAAACTATGATTTCATCTGAAGAATCATGACACCAGCAGCAACAGAAACAAGTCTCGGTGTTCGGTCGACTCGTCAACCGAGTGCAGGAACTCTCGGTATCTCCTGGATTTCCGAAGCTTGCCGCGCCTCCGACCCGAGAGATCCTTGTTCGTACTCGAAATATTGAAACTGATCACGTGGCCGTCGAAGATCCACCATACAGAAGACAACGCACAATCTGTTGAGTGATGCTTAACGATAACAGCAACAACGTTACCAACGTCAGGGTCAAGGAATCAGTGAACGGATGATGATTTGGCAATCAGCGAGACCAATGAAGAGCGGCGGCAAACGTGGACAGCGGGTTCAACATCCCTTCGCCGTGATAACCTCAAAGATCAGATCAGACCGCACGAATCGGTGTGTGTACCCGAGTGAAAACTTTACAAGAACTCTTTCGGCGCCCCGGGGAAGTATCTAGTCTCGTCGGCCGCTAGCCGACACGAACCAAAGCCGACCGATGTATTAACTGTATACTCAGGTTGCCGCGTTGAGCGGCGCTAACTTCAAGCCGGAGATCTTATGACGTCGTTGAGTTTGAAACGAAGGCACCCATTCACCTCCTTGCAATTCCTACGTAAACGTTTGTGCGTGAGTCGCCAGTCAGTTCACTCATGAGTGTTCCAGTAGATTTATGAATTTTCCCCAGCGAAGTCTTTGACCTAACGAGCCGGTGGCGAATTCGTCCCCTCGTTGAAGTTGCGACACGAGTCTCGACAGGAATCTGAATCCAGTTGCAGGACAGAGCCTCGGTTCTTATGACCAATCGTAATCTTGAGACGTCGAATGATTGATGTCTCGATGTCACTCATGTTTTTACTCGCTTCAAGTCGTAGTGATAGCTCGGTAAAATGTCGTATACATCTTGAACTCAACGAGGCTACTACTCAAGCTTACAACCCAACCAATGTGATATCTCCTTGTTCTCCCCGGTGAGCGTTTTGAGCAACGAAGCTGGAATGCGAGAACGCATTTCTCTCAGGAACCTCGTTCCGAGACTTCTGATCGCGTTCATGCGCTTGCAACAGCTGAGTGGTCTCAACCGTTGTTCAGTAGTGAAATGATGGGTTCTGGATTCTGTTCGAGAACGTTACTTGTGGGTGTCATTAATTCTCTCAATGTTTGAAACGGCAGGGCTTCAACAGATCTCCCGAAAAGATAGGTTGCTCCGAATCGTGCCGATTGAGTTCCTCTGTTCAGTAAGCTCCGACCCACGCGAAACAGCGGAAAGATCGTTTTTTCGCCACCCCTTTCGGAAAACTATGTCCGTCGGATCTCATTCGAGGTTGCACGCTTGTTCGCCCGCCTACCCGCTTTCTTCATGGTACCGAACGAAGGAAGTGAGCACCGTGAACGTTGATTGGTCGTTGAAGGTTGGGAATGGTAGAACGGATGGAAAAACGTTTTGTCGACCGGAAATCCAACTTCTTATTAAATCATCGCCTATGAGGCTCACGTGATCAGAAACTCACCAAAGGATTGGAACATCTCAGTTTTGCGATATTGTGCGCCCCCGGATTGATTCTCGGCAGCCGCAGCAGCTATAGCTACAATTACGTGCGCGAATACGTGAGAAGAAAATACCCTCGTTAGACGAACCTAGTTTCTTCCGTGAGAAAATCTCATCACGACGGAGGGATCCACAAATACAAAGAAGAAAAACGTCGAAAGAACTGGCCGGAAAACTCGTTCATCATACTATAGGAATACGTGTATGTATCATCATCGTCACCTACTTCAACTACCTGGAACCCCTGCCGCTTCCTCCTCCTACACACTGGAAGATGTTCTCTCTCGACGAAAAACCACGTCGGTCTCTTCCAACCTTCGTTTCGAAGCGTTGAGTCCCCAAGACAGACCGATAGAAATCATCATCATGTGCTCTTCGGAAAGGATGGAAAAACCCAAAAGCACGCTTCGGCCCAAAACAGGCTCGAAGGTCGCTCGCCCACGGGAACCTTCTGAGTCGAATTTACCAACGCGCAATAGTGAACACTTGCCCGGTGTAAGACACCGGGATAGTCCTCGATGATAATACTGAAAATATTCAGAAACTTCTATCGCTCTCGATAATTATTGCAAGGATTGCGATTGCTTCTTCTCTTCTCACGCGGATATCTCGCGAAATCCAGAAAAAAACTAAGCTGGAAACTCTACTTTTGTTAGGAAATTATGATTTCGAGGTTATGACCACGCTAGCCCGAGGGAATTTGTAATTGTTCGCGATTGGAGTCATCGTCCCGACGGCGAGAGAAACAATGTAAACGAGTAGTTCTAGCACGAGACTGAGACGGAAGCCTTTTCTGCTCCCTCGGAGAAGTCGAAGCGAACCCAAAAAATATATTCGAGAAGCGACTAGTAGATTTTGTAAGCGTAATTTAAACCTGATGAAGCAGCCCAGCAACCTCATTGTGTACCATATATATTACGACGATACAACTACCTAGATAGGGTGTACTTATATGTAATGTAAATCCTCGCCTGAGGCGAGTACTCGGTTACCCGGTCAATTTTCTCGATTCGCCGACCAATCAGTCGGTCGGTCGATCGATCGATCAATCAATTCTATACTTGAGAACGGTTCAATAGAGTCCCGCATAAGGCGCCATGGCGTTGAACGATCGGAACAAAGTGATCTTTCAGCTCGGAACCATGGGTGTTCTTTTTTCTGGTCTCCGCGACGGAAAGAGGTTTCGAACCAAAACTCGATTTTTCCAGAAACATAAAAAAGAAACAAATGAGAGGAGAGAAACCGGATGCGAGAATATATAGCCTGCAGGGTTGTCCTTGCGCCCTGCCCTTGAAATACGCGGATCGCATCAGATGCGTAATCCTTGCGTAACATCGTTCCTGTTCCAATAGTGTAGGTCCCACCTATGTATGTTCCTCTCCCAGCTCCTATCTAACTGAATGATGTCGTGCTCTTTCTATAATCGTTCCGAGCTCGTACTTGGTAATGGAGTCAATATCGAGGCGATGACGACGAAGACGGTGGAGTGCCGGGCGAAAAAATAAAACGTAGTGAAACAACAAATCTGTACAACAATCCTTCGAAACACCGAACCCGACTTTTTGTGGTGCTACAGGAACTACCCCACGTCTTCCACTTGGTGGATTCCGGTCTCGCCGGCAGACGAACGAATCGAGGACCAGACAGACGGTTAATGTATTCCTGGCCGGAGCAGACTGGAAGGATCCGATTTCACATCCTGGAATCCTTCCAAGCGGTTTGTCCTCGTCTGGCGGTTCATTTGCGCATGACAAAAAACGTTGAGGCCCTCGACGCGCGGATTTCGGTGGCATTCATTTTCCGGAATGGGGAATGATCCGTCTCGACGATCCTGCTTCGCTTCTGGTGAGAACGAAAGCGTTGGCGGGCAGCGAGTTACGAGGGTGAATTAAATGCGCACTCCTGATTCAGGGAGATCTTGTTCTGTCTTGGGGTCCTGCAGGGAAATCACGGGGCGTTCAGAGAATCACGTGTGATGGAAACACCTCGTGATTCACGATGACCGGAAGCAAGAAGATAATCATGTCGATTGTTTGAGTTTTAGAGATTATATTATCCATACCAATCGACAGCATTTTCGCTCGAATGGAGCATTCTGAAGTCTTGCAACTGAACATGTGAGTTCATCGAACGCCACCCTCCCACCACAAAGATCACACCGTCAACACAATTTGTTAATACAAGTTGTCGTCTGCGATCGGAAAGGCTATATTGAGGATGATGATACTATTATTACGACGATGATAATGATGATGAAGATGATCTCTTTGGTTTTAGAACAGAGTAACCCACAATACGGTGACTATAAATATTATTATTGATAATAATTGAAAAACGAACTCGAAGAAGGTCATCACAATGATTGTCGATTGTGTTCGAGATGATGATGAAGATAATTGTCGGGAGAGTCGATGAAAGTAATAATGATGGATAAACTACGACATCAATAAACAGAGATGACATTAAACCGAACGAAATTGATTCTTATCCTGATCCGAATCCTCGTTTTCCGGTGACCATGATCTCTCCTGGTCATCATTTATATGTATCGCTAGAGTTAATCCCCACAGCCTGAAACTCCCGGAGCAAACGGACGGCGTCGCTGACTGGGCGGGGGGAGGTCATTCAGTTCTCTCAACCGGCCGCGTTGGGTCACAATCACTGATTTGGCGATTGTGATCCGATGTTGAGCTGCGGGGTGCTTCTGGTTCGCAATCCTTACAGTTCTATTCGCTCGTAATCCATCCAACTACACGATTCCCTTGGACCATGTTAAAGAATGACCCGGGGGAGCGCCGACAGTCGCGAGCGCCCCCATGCTGCAGGACAGCGAACTTCGATGTGGAGCAGTACATTCTGGCCCAAAAACTTGGCCCTGAAACTACTAGTGACATCTAGGAGGCCTTTTCGGAAAGTCACGGAGTTGCCCGATTACCTGAGCAGGATCGCAGAGGTAGCCTTCAGTCAAGCGATGATTTGCGAAAATTCCGGTATGAGGACATTAGGGCCCTTATGACAGGGGTCGCATGATTCATGCCACCTCGAGCGATGAATCCAAGATTTCGGCAACGATTTCTGAAAGAGATGCGAACCTCTGATCGGCTTGAGCTGACCTGAGTTACGTCAGATGGGCTCTTGATGATGTGGTTTAGCTAGTTGCGGGGCGAAGAGATGTTCCACGATCAACATCAAGTCAAGTAAATGGATGAACGAACTATGGGAGGGGGAACAGAAGTGTCAAAAGTGGAAAGAAAACGGGCGATATTTTCAAAAATCCCGACTGTCTCCGTTCCGGGCCTCACCAGATAATTCACGTTCAGCGGGGTCTCGCGAGCGGGGCCTTGATGGAGCTCGTACTTCCATGCGAAGTTTCTGCTCTTTATGTTACTCGTTCGGGGAATCCATCGTTGATGCTCAGAGAGTGACAGCTCATCAAAACTCCAAAAGAACTACTCGGCTCATTCGAGACAAAAACAGTAGCGGCGAGAGAGTCGGCATCTTTGTACAAGTCTTACTCTAAGTTCTGATGCCTCGGGCTGGGTAAGTTGTTTTTAGCTTCGAAATCTTGAGAAATGAGCAAAACTCGTTGATATCAACCAGTGTTCTCGAGGGCCGACTGGCGACCGCAGCTCAAAAGAACATCAACCGGACCGAGGTCCTGCAGGACTCCATCAACGATCATAGCACGTCTGAGAAACTTGTTTGCAGCTATCCCGCTGTGTAGAATTTCAGTTTGAAGGCGGATCTCGTCGGAGAAGAGACTGAGGAGCAAAGAGTACTCAAATCCCCTTAGACGATGAGATGAGTCAATCAGACGATCGCGATCGGCACCGGGGTGGATTCAGCTCACGACAGACGCCTGGAAGGAACGGGGATTCGACATGGCTGAAGGTCTCGTGTTTTCCGCCCGTTGTGTTTCCGGCCGTTGGCGGAGCCATCTGTGAAGGGTCCAATGTGGACAGCGAGGAAAAAACGATGCGGAGAATCTGTGGATATCACGGGAATCCCTGTCCCCGTCATCAGTCAGTATGTTTGAGGATTGAGTTCTTAGGAGGCTTGCGTCTAAGGAAGTAATGAGCTCAGCGTCCTGCGTCCGTATCATCAATCACTGCGAGGCACGGTCAGCTGAAATACGACTAAGGGATTGCTCCATTTGTAGTAGGCGTCGAGAATGGGATGAAGGGTATGCGCTGCTCTCTCGGGGGCAGGGGGCGGTATCTTCCCCACAGTTCTGGTCAGTTCCAGCTGCGACGGAATAGCAGATACCGTGATCAGTTGCAAGGAAGCCCTCAGCGGGGGTATCCTCAGAGAATGAGAGGCATTCCCGAACAGACACCGGGGGATCTTGGGAATCGAAAGTCTTCACCTCACCAAAAGGTCATCATCCAGACACATGCACCCCCTGAGTACCGGCTAGCATCCGAACCCTGTCTCCCGGGGCAGCCTTGATCGAGCGGCTTCCGCCGTTCTGAGTTGTAAGGTTCCCTAATCAATCGTGTTCTCCTCAATTCGTACTTCGGGGACGAGAAAATAATGCGATGAAAGCTGCTCGACTCACGCTCTTGCGGTGAACCAAAAGTTTCTAGTATATGCGGCGAAACGTTTTGGTGGACATGGAATTGAGATTCAGACGCCGGCGCCGGGGGGATTGGGAATGTGGGAAGTGTGGGTTAAATCATGATAATACAGTCTCTTTATTCAATATGTATATCTCAAGAAGAGAGCTACTTGAGTTTCAAATTTTGGTGGATGAGGACCCCCTTTATTACAGCAGAGCAAGTTCGTGATTGGGAATCTTCGCATTGGACGCTTCATTGTTCTTGGTCAGCTCATCGCCCTAGTTATACTGGCGTCGCTTCACAACATGTGTTTCTTCCTCGAGCTCGGCCTTCTTCAGGCTCCACAACTCGTCCGAGCGAAGCGGAGGAACAATCTCCAAGTCCTGTGCTAAGGGACTCCGGCAAAGAAATCAAATCATTTCTGAAGATGATCCTGAATGGAACATCGGATTTTCCATAGCCTTCAAGTTCGAAACCCATGAGCAACTCTCCGTGTCCGTGATTCGGGGACAACATTCAGCAAATACATCGATTCGAAGGCGGGAGGTTCAACGGAGCGGTCGTCGCACTCGCATCGTTGGAAATGAGTTACAAAACGCTTTTCAGCTCCTCGTTTCCCGATCGAACTTTGTGGCGCACAGGTCAATGAGCGTCTCCTGTGAATCGCTCGTATTCTAATTTGTTGAACGTCAACGTTCCCAGGCTCAACGCCCAGAGGAGCCTTCGGCGCAATAAAGTTTATTGACTGCAATCCCGTGAAGGTTCTCTGAACGTTCTCAAAGGGTAACGGCGCGGCGTTCTCTGTGGTCCTGTTCAATGTTCCGCGGTCATTGTTTTTCCTCGACAATTGTGCCTTTCCGACGCTCCGGAATTGTCCCAGGATCCGATTGCTGAGCAAAGCGAAACGTCGATTGGATTCTCATTCTTCGATTGAGGTATCGCCGTCCGGAAAAATCGATGTCGAGTATTGAGTCGACCGATGGGGGCTGGAAAGTTTCCCAAAGATTACGGCGTTTGGAGCCGTCAGCATATTGTTGAATTGAATCGGACTGGCTGCAGGGAAGTCGGGAAAACCTTCGAAGGTTCACGGGATATTCGTCGCCGATTTAGCCACGTTCAGTCATTTCGTTGCAAGCAAACAAAATATCGCTCTGAAACGATCACATCGCGAATCGACTTCTGCTAGTTTCGAGTTTCGATTCGAATAGAGACATGTCTCTGCGCCCCTCATCCTGAATTCGCCATGAAAAGGAAAAGTTCACACCCATCGAGCTTGACGAACTGGCTTGTCTACAGCAATCGTCCTCAGTCCCGAAGAGGAAGAACTCTCAGCGTGCACTGTCAGGAATAAAAAACAAACAACTCACTGCCACCACTTGGCGAGTTCACCTGTTCTCATCGAGTTTTGGTGGGGAGCTGGATCATGCCGACCAGAAGGGTCGTCGTTCTGAGAAACAGGAAGTCATATCCGGCCACAGGTGAAATCCTCGCGACGACGAGGAGTACAACCATTTGTAATCCGGATAAAGTGAAAGCCATGAGAGACTCATCCTGTTCCTAGCACGCAGCCTTTGACGAAGGTTCTCACTCTGCGCTGTCGAACCTTTTGGTTTCAATATCGTGGGCTCGTGCAGGGCGGGATCGGGATGCTCCTAAGAAACTGAATTCTGTTGAGACTCCTTAAGGAGCAAAAAACGCTAAAATTACGCGAACCTTCCGCGGCGAAGCCTGCAGAAGGCCCGCCTACTGAGAAACGAATTCGGAATTCGATGCGATAGGGCTCGCGAGTTCTCGAAGATCAGTTGTAAAGTTTCACCCGCAACTGCATGTCGAATTATGCAGCAGGACGTCTACTTTGAAGTTGCTCTGGAGTGGGCAGCAGGAGCATCAGCAGAAGAATCGGCACCACCGACAGCATCAACGACGGGAGCAGCAGTAAGCGACATTCACAATTAATCCCGACGATTCGTTGGGGATCCGTTATCCCAATCCTTCAGCAGAAAGAAAGCGGGAGAGTCGGGAGAATTTGAATATTAAGCAAATCAGTTGCAGACTACGTCCACCCATTGTCCAGTTCACTCCAGTCAGCCTTGCTCGCTGGCCGACTCGGAGGCGGACTTGCTCAATCTGCTTCTTTTTCAATGACCAAGCAAACATCCACCCTCGACTCATCGCCGGTCTAATCCGACTAATTCTGTAACACGACCACATGTCGCTTGTTATCCTTGTTTCACCGGGGAGGGGATGCGTGGGCTCGACGAAGAATGAGGGGGGAGAGGAATAACTGAGGATGAAGTTACTTCCATTGTAGGTGCGCGGACATCCGAGGGGTCAACGGGCCCTGTGCACCGTTAACTTTGGCCGACCGGAGAGGCCGGTGCATACCTGGTGAACGGAGAGAGTCGGCTCTGGATCTCGGACTGACCATATGTTATGTGAGTGTGCTATGCCGGCCGCGGTCGGTGGTGATATTTTGAAACTACACACACACACACACTCTCACTCACAGACAGACAGAACCGGTTTCCTGGGAGAAAAAGAACAAGATTCATGCTCGCAACCTCATCCGAGCCAACAAAATCTTCTCAAACGGCGCCAGCAACCCTTTCCACTACGGCCGATGTGGCTACCACTGGCCACCAGGACTCTCCTTTAGAACACATCCGTCGAGGACCTGGTCCATCCTGCGCACAATTACTTCTGCCCCTGGACTCAATCCCTAGACTTTCCAATCCTCTGCGATACCTCACGGATCGTTGTCGAGCAGCACCCCCTCCTTCTAGAAATCGCCCTACTTTTCGAATCTTTGCTCCGTACCCCTCGCCCTCTGCCCCCGGTACTTGATATGTCAAGGTCCCCCCAAGACCCATGAGGCCCTTCTGGAAGATTTCTGAAACAACCTGTTGAAGTGCCTTTCATTCTGACCGAACACTCTCTCTCTCTCTCCTCGCACCTTGGTAGAGTAGGTCACTCATCGATTCGGATACCAATCCACAATCCTGAAGTATTTCCTCGAAACTCCCCAAGGAATCCGATCCCCTCGATATTTTTCCATTTTCCTCCCGTCGAGGAGTTTCGGGGGACCTCGCAGATCCTCGACTCCCGAATACGCGACCAGATGACCCTTCCTGGAATGGATCAATGGAAGTCTTCAGCGGACCCTAGTGAAAACAGTGCTCATCAAACCCAACAAACCGCAACGAACGTTCTGCCGGTCGCGACCGTCGGTGTGCAGAACAATTTCTCAAGTGCTAGTTCCAACTCTTCGTCATGCTCATCATCGGTGAACGCAGCAAACTACGCTGGTCAAACACCCGTCAATGTGGAAGTTCCTTCAATCCAAGTCACTGAGATCAACGGTCGACTGATGGTTCCAGTGGCGACGACAGCTGATGGTTCCACATGGGACGTGTCATTCCAGGATCTAGACGTGAGTACCCTTATACTTTATACGTGATTTCCCTGACGTTGAGTAAACGCGGATCCGAGTGAATTAGGATTTCAAAGAGGTTCAGCGTTGGACATGAACCGGGGGATCTCTATAGGTTATGCGAACGCTATGCTGTTCTCCACGTCCTCTTCCTTGTTAACCTGAAGTCACATGGGGCAAATTGTTCCCGCGCTGTCTAATCACCCTCAGAAGTGATGCGGTCATTGGGTAGCTCCTTTGGCCGTGCCGAGCTGAAACCCGAACGAGAAAGAATCGTTGCAATAGCAATAATGTCGCGGGCAGTAAAGGTTAGTTTCACTGGATTAGCGACTCCGGTCAAAGTCTCAGAAAATCGGCCACTTGATCCAAAGCCCCGAGTTTGATACTCTGAACAATCAACTCAGAAGAAGGGGGCTGAATCCCGCTCATTGTCAGACCAGCCCTGACTACGCCGATGGCCTTTTGGATGATAAGATTCCAGTCGCGCGGCAAACGCCTAAATTGGAATCCGTAGAAGCTACGTCCATCTCGTCGATAACGATCTCTGCATGACACGGTAGTTGCAGAGACACAGAGACGACGGTCCACGGGCTGACTTCGGTCTGCGGGAAGGATCGAAGGATTTTGAGAACTGATTTCCACTGATTTGATAATCAGTGGAAATCAGTTCTCATCAGAATCAGGGGGCTATTATGTGGAAATTGAACTCGCGATGAGGACAGGGCTGTCCGACCAGGTGAGGTTATCAGGAAAGACCGACTAGCATCCGTAGTTGGCCCGACCTGTGAAATCACTCGTGGTCACCTCCCATTTGCGATATTTTGAGCCCCCGATTCCGTATTTGCTGAAAAATGGCTATGCTGGAAAATGTCGCAAGCAGATCATCAAGGGTGCTCAAGAAGGTCGATTTGCTCCGCGATCCATTGCTGAATGTTTTTTTCCATATTTGTCGAGTACAAATGATGATGTGATCCCGATACGATCCATGAAATCGTTTCGGCTGATCTGTATGTTCCGCCCGGCAGGCCGACCCGAGGGGGCCTCTGTCAGACCTCTGTCTCGAGGTATGACTGATTCAAGCGCGGGAGATCGCGACAACACCATCGGCAATAGTTTACGAAGTAACATTGATCGAAGATCGGGAGTTCGGTGACCTTCATCCCATTCACTCCTCTTGTCCCGCACTCGAATGGAGTGAAATGTATGGATGAACCTTCGGTGTTCGTGGGACAGGATTTCTTGGTTATCCGATGAGGCTGGAAAGGTGACACATGACCTCATCGAAGTAAGTTCGAGTGACTATGAAGCGTCAACGTGACACATAGATCCATTAAATGCTTCCAGTAAAATACAGAGAGATCACGGTGCCGAGGAGCGGATTTGTGGAGTCAACCACATCGCGCATGTCCAAGAATGGAGTGTGTTGATGTTATGATTTCTGGCTGTTGATGTTGTTGTTGACTCTCGTTGAAGCGGCTCCGTGTATTCCATCATCGTTGAAAGCCCCTCTTCTGTTGACCGATGAGTTTGAAGTGGTCGTTGGAGTATTTCGTTCCACTTGAAGTCTAGCAGCGGAGTAACAGGTTGGCGAGATAGGTTGACAACACACACATTCATTTCGAAAAAATCCGAATTTCAACATCTCCAGCGAGCAATTCGTCTCCTATGGGATCCGGACAGGTTCCCGGGGCCGTCCAAATGTCCGACGGACCGATAGCTCCACGGACAGAGGGAGCGGGCAAGCAAGCAAGCAAGCGAGCGAGCGAGCTGCCGTTCACTCCAACGGTATCTGACGAATGCCTCTGATGACAATCTGAGTCTAACTCGCCGGCCTAAATGAAGCCTATCCTGTTTTGGGTCTTTGTATGTTTGTCTGCGCGTCCAAGAGCCCAAAAAATTTCAGCGCGACTGCTTTTGCATTTGTTTCAACGGTGTCGGTCGAAAATCTCGTCGAACGGGTTTTCTATTCCTCCGGCCATCGCTGTAGCCGCTATTGCTGCTACCTGCTAGTGGTCTTGCTGCTTGCCCATGCCGACTCTGATCGTTTCGACTCTATAACTGTCCTTATGTGTGTGTGTTCACATGCTAGAGATCCAGCTCCGGCCCTCCACGCATCTGTCTGTTGTGTGTGCCGCAAACGAGCCGTAGCCCCCTCCAACCTGTTTGTATCGTCGCATGTTTGTTGTATATCTCGCTCCTTTTACAATGCAACAATGCGACCGCGATGATGCCCAAGTCACACTGAAGAGCACCTCTCGGAACCGTAGAGTTACAGGAACGAGCAGTGGAGGGGCAACAGAGCGCAGCGATGAATCCGCGATGATCCGGCCCTTTAAAGCGGAGGTGACGGCTCAGGTCCCGGTGAAGCAGTCGGGATGGGGTGTCCGAATCTTCGCGCTCGAATCGCGAATGATGCTGCGAAGAAAAAGGGAACCGATGGTTCCGCAACTCTTCACTGCGAGACTTCTTTACAACGAACTTTGACAGCCCGCCGAGCTCTGGGTTTCTTGAGACTGTGAGCATTCACCCCGCAGTCAATGACTCATCAGGAAATGTTTACAAAATGCGATAGGTTTTTGAAAATCCTTCTTCGAAGACGGTGTTGCGTCATTGGATCAAGAATCAAGACCCAAATTCGCTGCAGCACGAAACAGAAACAAGTGAGGAGAGAGAGAACGGTGCTCCTGTGTCGAGTGTGTGCCGAGTCTGGGTGACCATTGGGGGCCCAGAGGGAAAAAACGCTCAACTAGCCATTGATCAGAGAATCGAACAGATGAGGATTGCTACAATGACCGAACGTAGCGGTTCTATGGTAAAAGTACATCTGGAGTCTGCCAGGTCTCGAATCGGCTGCGCTACACCCTTTGGTTTCTCCTGCCGACTCGGGGATTGTTGCATCGTAACGTTTTTGCATCGATCGAACGCGCGGCGACTCTAACCAACACTCAATCGCCAGATGCTGTCGCCAACGAGTTGATTTTTTGAGATCGAAGTTTTTCAATCGATTCGGATTCGCCCTACCTCCGGCCGGCTTAGAAACTGTATCAAGCTTGTTTCCTTCCTCCCTTCCATTCGAGTTGCCTTACTCTTTCTGAGCTTCGGTGCTCAGAATTTTCTCCTGGACTCGCGTCGCGGTTCCGTGGAGTCTTGGTGCGTGTCTCGAAAGTCGAAGACAACCCGAGCTCACATCGAGCAATGGCACCGCTTGCTGTGATCCTCGACCGCAGCAGGACACGGTCGATGCTCGAGTTAACGGAAAACTTTGAAACATTGTTCCCGCAGACTTTGAAGGCCTGTCAACGCTATGACGCAACCCGGTCAGTGAACGACATGGTCTTTTGAAATGGCACGGAGGTCCACAAAAGTCGCACGCAGTCCAATTTAGGCGGTGATTTCGCAACGAGCGATGCTAGTTTCTCGTCTAACGGCTATCGCTTGACTGCGAGGAACAACTTGTGCAATGGCTCAAATTTCGATTTCAAAATACTGCAAAACAAAAGAGAATTTTCGAACTTGTCAGATTCGCGCCGCATAGGAACCTGACCTGTAGCAGGATACGACAGATCCTCTCCTCGTGTCAGCCTCAGTTTCAAAACAGAGGAAATCCGATATGTCGGATTCGGGTAATTAGAATTAGAGTCCAGAAACGAGAGAGAGAGGATTCGGAAAGAGCGAAGTTGGAGCAAGTTGGAATTATATTGTACCCATTCAGATTTCACATTTGGATGTTTTCTCGTTCAAATTGTAGAGGTCAAGTCCTGCGCGATTGTTGGACTTCAGCAGAACAAAAAGACAGGTCGTTGAACGTTGAAATGGAGAGGAAAAACTCTTGCGCGTGTTGTGGGGTGAAAACTCGCGGCAGTTCGACCGGCGGGTTACATGTGCATTGCGAGCACACAGTCGTAAAATCGGTTTCAGATGCAGATGATACATTCGGAGTGTCTTTGCAATGCCTAAACAATGGTGAGGTATTTCTCTAACGCATTCCCTTGTAACCCAAGCTCCGATGGAGTTTTTTTTGCCTCTGGAGGGAGCCGACTGTTGTGGATGGGGACTTTCGGAGACCGGATCGGATACGACGAGCTCGGACGAGCATTCAGAGGCGGCGCACACTCGCTCGAAACTGAGCAGAGCGAGAGAGAATGCTAGTTACCAAACAAAATAGCGGTAAATAACCCCAAGGAATGTCGCTGAGAGAGATGTTGCTTGTAAACAACATTCTGAGAGTTTTGCTTCGCTGCTCTCCACCGTTGGCTTCACGAGAACCGGTTGAGCTCCCGTTTTCAGAACACACGCGTCACTGAAACCGATATCTCGAACGAAGCTTGAAAACCGCCTCGATAACCTGACGCGGTGGATCAGAGACCTTTCGGTCGATCAGAATGCTGTTCTCTCGAATTCAATCCGCCGCAGATTCAATCAAAACTGCGATTCTTGAAGAATTTCATCCTCTCGGGCGATCCGCGTGTTCTGCGGTCTCCGCGAACTTCACAATGGCTTCTCCACTTATGCGAAGATAATCGGAACGAGACATCGGTGTCGTCCGCAGATTCGGTGAAGTGTCGGATGAGCAAGCGCCAAGCGAGCGAGCGGGCCAGTCAAGTTCAGTGCATGAGCATACTAGTGTGAGCGGAGCGCTGTTCAATTCGGCTTTGCACGGGATGCTCGATGCTTTACGAACGAAACAGCTCGACGCCCCTGATGAGAAGGATAGCGCTTGGAAGGAGCGGGGAGCACCACCTTCTTTGGTTCGACCATCGTCCTCGGCAGAGGCAGCCGTAGCGGTGGTGAACGCTCTGCTAAATAAAAAACAGGATGTTTTGTTTTTTATTTTAGTTTTTATTTGGCTTTACTCATCCAAGCACCCCCTCCTGCCACCGCCAATCCCCGAAACTTCTCCTCTCCTTTCTTCTTCGCGTCCTCCCATCCTCCGTCGACCAGGCAGGCAGGCAAGCAAGCAAGGGTGGTCCATCTCAATGGCTCGCTCATTCTCCCGACTATCGCGATCGCCTCCTCTTAGGAGATCGCGCGGAAAATGCTCTCTCACACCCGAAATACCCCGGATCGGCAAAACGAGTCAGCCAGGCAGAGCGAGTCCATCGCTGCGATCGAGCAAGTCTCAGAAGTGCGTCCCATTAAAACTGCCATAGCGCAATACTCAATTTATAACTTCGACGATGCTGCCGCGCGCTCTTTCTCCAGTCGACCTGCGGAGCTGTCACAGCACCGGCTAGAAACAACACCGTGGCTGATACGTCACGACGTACCAGGACTCGGGACTCAAGGTTCTAGACTCATGTTGGCGAGCCCGGAAACCCCTGGGGGTCGCGATTGCTCCTCTGCGCGAGTGCCGTTCGCATCGCGTGCAGAGAGAGAAATCTTCGGGGTCATCTCAAAGTTCCGACCGACATCTTTGGGGGAGGCACACCGCCTCGCGGGAATGCCTTGTTTTTGCTCAAAAGGTGAAGCATTTCCAGCACTCAAATTGGGACACTACTACTCTTCGGGCGGTCTAAATCCTCTCATTGTCACTTGACTCTGTTGCATCGTTATGTCGCGATGCTCGCTCGACTCATTTTTTTCCCTGAGCTGCAGGACGCTCGAAGTGAAAAGGCAAACGGCAAAAAGTGGTAGGGCTTATGAACTCACGGGCCCACGAGTTCTCCAGAGCTCTACTCTGAACCTACGACCCCGACCTAACGAAACGGCGATCATTAAATTTTTTCCCGGTGAATATTTCTCCACACATAATCCCTTCTGGAACGAAGGGCACCGACAATTTTTCCCGGTGATCGTATGCCAACGTCGAAGTTCCATCATCGATGAGTTAATCCCGAGCTCTGATAATAACACACTGTAATGTGGCACTTGCGCAGTCAAATTGCGCATAGAGCGATTCGCAGACGCCAGATTATAGCTCGGAGCTTCGGAATAGTGTATTGGCATAAAATTCAGCATCAGGGGGGGCATCGAGTGCTATACTGGAAGTTGAAGTTCTAACCTCCTGCAACTTCAAATATGGGCCAAATGGACTGCTGAAGTTGCGAGAATTTTCCGAGAGAACCTAGTTCCTGGTGAGGAGCCGCGACTTTGTGATTTTTTGTCCCGGATCAGCCCTTAGGCACCGAGAGGGTGTTCACCCGCTGATTCTTCTCTGCGCTCCAGCACAATGGGCTTTAGCAGCGTGCCGTGAGCTGTCCGTTCGTTAATACTCTACTCCATTATATAGATCGAAGCCGTATGTTCGAAAGTCAAGTGAGATCACAGAATCTTGGCTCCACCATCTTCTGTGAGCAATTTTGGACCATACGTGCCAAGATCGAGGAATAATGAATCGCTGAAATTCGTCGAACTCGGTTATGCGTCCTGTGTTCTAGACGCATATGCCGAAACAGCTCAGGCATCGGACAAGGGAGCGGGCTTGCACGAACTGATTAGGAACGAACGCATCGTGCATTTCGTGGCAGGTTGTCGTAGTACTGACGGACAGACTGCTGAACTAAAAACATTCCGTTTGCACTGCTGTGTTTGTCAGTGGGTTTTTTGGATGTTGGTTCTTATGGTCGACAAGACTGAAGCGACCTACCAACGGTAAACCAACGATCGTTTTTAAGCCCGCAATAGGTCTGGGGCTCCTAGTCGCTTACGCTCCGACTACCGACCTGACTCCGGTCGGCTGACTGCCTACCTGACTGGCTTGCTTCCACTCTGCTGGCTGTCATGAGCACGAACTCATCAGCAGGCAGTGATTTCCAACCGCATTCTCCATCTTATCAACAGAAGCCTAGTTAAATAACCTGCTCCGCCGTCGGCTGGTGCCGAGGACTGGTTTTGAGTGAAGGCCTTCAGCGCGAGAACTCTTACTCTGGCCCACCTGCCTGTTGGACAAGTTGAAATTAGCGCTGTGAGAATTGTCCGTGCCCCGAATACATCGGATTGTCATCTAGGCACCATTTGTTATCCATGCTCATTACTTCGACGCTCCTTGATGGGCTGGAGGAAGGCGGAACGTTCTTGTTTTTTCGGAGCGCGTCTTGAACTCTGACTTTTCGGGCCGGATTCTTACTTCCCCATATCAGGAGAAACTTGTCCGACTCCATTGAGTCCATCTTAACATGAAAGCCTGGGAGTCCGATGATTTTCCGGTGAATTGTTCCGGTGTCGGGCTTCCTGCGTACCAGATTTTGAGATATCCCACTTGGAGCTCGCAAAGGAGCTCGGTATGCTAAGAAGCCGCTTCCTCTGCGCAGCCCTGTGATCGGATGGGATGATTATCTACACGGATTTTTCGTCTTTCACTGAGGCGGGGAGGAGAGTTCATCGATCACTATCGCAGTTCCGCTTCTCGAGATTCGAGCGCCACAGAGAAGCGGAATTCGCCAGCAAATCTAGTACCGTCCTAGGAAAATCGGTACGTATCCAGTTCAACCTGGACGCCGTTCGACGGTACAATTCTTTTGTGAGAAAAACGTTAGTTCAACGACAAAGAACGAACGGCCTGCCCCCTCAAGAGGGATTCTCTCGCGTCGGAACGTTGTGAGTCTCCTTCGATAACGTTGCACGATGGCGCGAAGAAGTTGTTGTGCGCCTCACAATCATTCGGGTACGAAGTGGCAGCGAGGCTCCCCACGCAAGCCATCAAGCTAGCCACTCAGGCAGCCAGCTAGCTAGCGAGCGAGTCAACGAACGGGCGAGGAGTCCTGTTGAAGAGTCCATCCTCGCGTGATCGCCTCGCGAGTGTATAAAGTTAGACACTCCTGCAAGAAAAACTATTTCTATGATATCTGCGTACAGCCCGCTGTCTGCGGGAGCCCCTCGGAATGAGCCGAGATCATGAGCTTGGAGTGATATGGAGTCGCCTCTCCATTGGATCGCGAGTTCATTTTGTTCTCGATCCCCTCGGAAGGCACTGCGTTAAGATGCTAGTTTTCCTGACAAGAGTGAACCGGGAACGAATTGACTGAATCAGAGCATTCTGATCGGGTTTGATTCATTTCAATGCTTCCTGATGTGCTGCCTGATGTGCGTTCTTCATCGAAGATGTTCAACGATGATTCCAACCGAGATTCAAGACTTGTTGGCGAGTTCGATCGTTTCACGATGATGTATCCCATTAGATGTGTGGTGGTTCATCCGCATGAAGCACGTTGGGAAGCTCCGCGCGTAGCGACTGACGGCTCGACGCAACGTCCAGGCCAAAGAGCGGCACCTCTTCTACCTTCATGCTGTGGAACTGGAGAAGAAAGAGGGAATTCCTCGCGTTCTGAGGAATGTAGGCAAACTTTCACCGCTTGACTTTTGACTGTGGCTCGGTATAGTTCAGACGTTGGTTTTGAAATGCTCTCGAGCAGCTTCAGCAACATCCGAGCGCGCAAGGGGTGGCGCTGAAAGTTTGGCCGTGTTGAGCTCGCGAGAGCCAAAACAGACGCGTGGTCTGGCTGTTTTCAGAACACAAGCCACAAGTTCTTACGAATTGCAGTGGTACGGCACGGCGTAGAGAGCGATCGCTTATCATTGCCAGTCTACATACACGCATGCACCCTTCTTGTATCCTGATGTGTAACAATCTCGCTCTGTGATACTTTGCAAGCCCGTCGTGCTGGCCTCCGGTCATACCGTCGCTGAGTCGGAACCCATCTCCAGCTTCCCTTATAACATTTGGTATACTTCTAGCCAGTGAAACCCGCAAATCTGTATTCGGAGGGCCATGGATCGAAGAAGTTTTCCGTTCTCCGTCTCTGCTGGCGGTGCGATGAATAATACCGAACCTCCTTCCTCTGAACTGGGATATATATTCATTACAATTGGACATTCCACTTGCATCAGGTCAAACGCCCAGCACCTCGCTACTTGTTGCGTTAAGAACGCATATGCCCGCGGCCCATCGCGACCGGGAGTGCCGGCGAGTTGGGGACCCGGGTTTTCCCTGCATAAGGCACAGTGCGGCTCCACATTCACTTTTTAGCGGCAATTCCTCCAAAGAGATCATCCTACGCAACGATGCACCAATAATTCGAAACCCGCTATGGAGACTGCTCACGCCATAACGCCTATATCCTACAAGTCGTAAGGAATCACAAACTTCGTGCCTTAGAGTAATCTCAGGCGCTCGGAGGCACCCCTATGCCAAGGCATGAAAACTAACTACTCGAATCGCGCCGAAAACCTACCCTGCTTATCCAGCATGAGGGCTCGAAAAAACCTTGCCGAAGAACCAGACTGTATAGGATCTGCGTGTAGAAGATCAGCCATTCGGAGAATGCATGCCCGTTTTATGGGAATTCCGTGTTTCCGGCGTCATGAGGAATTCCTGAGGATTGGTTTCTTCAATCACTTCGGATGGCCTATGCTGCAGGCATTGCCTAGCGTCCCAATTCGTGCTTTGCCTCGGAACCTTGTATCCCTGCATCTTTTCGGAGAGTGTTGAACAGGAGATAAATGCATCCAAATTGAGACGAGCGTAGATTACGGCTGCTATTTTTATGCAGGAGAAAATCCGGGCCCAACACTCTGTCCCGAGGCGTGAGGCTCAGTGGCAAGCACCGAGGAAAATGTTTTTGTTTATACTATTCCTGAAAGCAGAGTAGACGAAGCGTTCTAACTACAAAGCTGCTGCCGGTACTTGGGCTGGTTTCCTTGCCTAGAGCGTAGGAAGGCGCTGCTGCTCATTATAGCCTTTTCTTGCACACAGTCGTGGAGGCACGGGGGCGGGGGGAGGAATAGTTTTTGGCATAATCTACCCCCTTGCAGCGAAGGAGGATGGGAGAGGAGAGCTGACGAAGAAGCTCGGGAAGAGCCCCCGCGCACCCTTGAACGGGGTGTAGGGACTCCCCTCGTTGTTCCCGACTGCCCTCTCGTGAGCCCCGTCCTCCTGCATCCTCGGACTACTACTCCTACTGCTTCCTGCCGACCGCGCGAGTAGCCCCTTAACTAACCCCTTACGAACCCCGTTGGAAACCCTTTGCCGACCCCTTCACTCGGAGACGACGGCAGCAGCAGCCGCGGCATACGACTAGCGCCTACAGAGGTCTACACAATAGCAAGAAGCGAAAGAACAGCAGCGTGGGTGTATGTGCGTGCGTGAGTAGACCATAGACAAAAAGCGGTAGGAGGGCCGAATCTCCTTTTTAGTCCGCCTACTTCCCGCTGGCCTACCCTGTCTGTCTGGCTGGCTGGCTTGCAAGCTGCTTGCCTGGCGGGTATTTGGCGGGCAAGCGGGTCGACGCGGCGGTTCGTTGGTTGGTCCGTCTGTCCGTGCGTCCGACCGTCCGTCGGTAGCTCGTGCCGTCGGCGAGCGGCATACTCATCTACATGCTGCACCGTCCGCCATGACAGGTGGCGATGAAGGCTTCCGACGGTGGCCGTTTGTACTCGGAGCAGCAGCAGCAGCACAACCGACGCGACGGTGCTTCTTGCTTCTTGCTCCACTACCATCACTGCCGCCACTTCCAGCGACAGCCGCGTAACCAACGACACCGCGGGTTTTGCTTTTGACAACAAGCGTGCAGGCAAGCACTGCCCTATCTAAGTACGGATACATGGAGCCGACGTTGGAACAGATTATATCGATGAAACGGAACCACCAAGAGAGTTTAACACCCTACTTCTGCTAGGGCCATTCCATGCTCAGGAATATCCAGCCTCGTAGGTCAGTCTTCGAGATCCCAAGTCTGGTTTACATTGCCTTGCACCACCTAAAGAAATCAAACGTTCCGATGATCTCTACGTGTGGATAAAGACCGACGATAAGATCATGCAGCGATTCACAATCTCTCCTTAAGGATCTCCATCCTGATCATGAACGGGCGTCGGCAGCAATATGAATTCTTCGCAGACGTCCCGTCGCTCTGGGTTTCATATCTCCGATATTTAGCTTGAACTTGGGATCAGGAACGCCTCCAAGAACAAGGTTCTCAAAACTGTATGTGCCTCTGTTCACGCACTCCAGGGACTGCATTCTCGAGGGTTGGAGGGGAATATCCAGGATGATCACGACTCGTTCCGCTTTGGACGTATTTTGGTCGTGTTTAAGGGTGAAAAGGTCTGGGTCGTTCTGGATGGAAGACCAGCCCGCAGATGGCAGGATTCTCGGATGTCTCGAGATATGAAACCACCGATATCACGCCTAGAAATCCGACTGGAATCTTCCCTCGGAACTCACGAATGTCAAATTTGGGTTGGCTGGGATCCTTCTTCGGAGTCGGTTTCGTAGACATCGATGTTGGAAACGTTTCGCAACGCAGTCGCAAAACCGAATCATTTGTTCCCCAAGATACAGAGTGCTCAACGCCTGTAAAAATCTAACCCGCTTCAAACGTAGGTCTGACCAGTGAACTTCCGTCCACACGCCACGCAAATCCTTCGATGATGCTTTGAATCACAGCCCTCCCGGCATCTGTGTGACTTCGCAACCGTTCGAACTCAAAAAGCTTGTCGACTCTGGAATCAGTATGTCATAACCTGGGGAGTGTGATCCACTGAGTTGTGTCAGCAATGGATGCCATTCAATGGCCTCGCATTCTCGGTTGAATACTCTCATCGTTATCTAATTTTTCCGTGTGATACGGTGGCTTGTTACGGAGCCTCTTTGGTAACATTCTACAAACGCATTACCTCAGAAAACCGTGGGACCTCGAATGATTCGAGATGTGTTACTCCTCCGAACGACGTTGAATATGTCTCTTACGAGTTGTGAGTTGGTGTAATGTCATTAGCTTACGAAGTCCCCACTGATTTTTTCCTGCCCTCTTCATAATTGTCCCTCCGATAATCCCTTGCTCGTGCTTCCAACGTGGGTTTTGGGAACTGAGAGAAAAACGTTCGCAGAAATATTCCCCACTCGCAGTATCTGGATGGAGTTTCGGCAGCGCCAATATAGGATGTGGGTTGACTCCGGCTCCCCACCGCTTACTTCTGCGACCATCCATCGATCGGAAATCATCTACCCTCCGTAATGTCATTGAAATCAGGGGATACCATCGTCCGAGGAGACGTCTCGGTGGAAATATTTCCACAAGAGCACTTTCCATCCCACCAATATCGCTCATACGAAGACTGGATGATGAACTCTTGCAGATTTCTCTCGCTCCAACTCCCAGTTTCTCCGGTTGGGAATTTTCTGGATGAAGAAATTGATCTGGAACTCTCTTCTCCGGAATGTCCGCGCGCTCCACCGGCACGAATCGATACATATACCGGAAGGGGAAGTATTTTCTGATGAAATTATGAGATGTGATATCCGGAATGCTCCGATTTTTCCTGCGTGGTGGCACACTCTTCTCGACGCAACGTTTTTCCCAATAACTGGGCGGGCGTAGCTCTGTGTCAAACTACGGCGGCGGCATTGACGATGACGACGAAGAGGAGGACAGAGTCTTTTTTTTCGGCTGCTGTCGCTTTTTGTTGTTGTCGTACTGTTGTCAGCGCAAATGCAGCGCCCCCTATCGGCACTGGGTTGAAACTCAAACCAAAACACACTGAGGCCTGCTCGGCTCGGTCGGGCGCTTCGCCATGGAGCCGGAGATTTTTTAGTGCTGTCTGTCGGTGCGTCGGTCCGTCCGTCCGTGCGTCCGTGAGTCGAGCCAGCATCTATTCGGCTGTGTGTTGCGAGTGTGTGTGATAAAACATTGTCTAGTTTTTGCCTATTGGTTGCTCTTCCCGTCGTCGGCGGCGGCCGTCATTCTGCTAAGTTTCACCAGTGCAGCAAGTTCTATGGGGATTGGAAGTACCGTCACCGCAGCTTCTTCTTCGGCGGTAGCCGCAGCCGCAACAGCAGCAGCAGCAGCACACGACAACGAAGGCGGTGTACGACGCACGGTTGTTCGTCAACATCACTCGCTCGTAACATGTCTACGGTCTGTTCGTCGCTAACTCCCGGTTCAAGTTCGAGTGTTCGGTGTTCACGCTCTGGGCTGCTCGAGCACGGAGCCCAGCCTGCCGCGAACCTCGTTCTTCGATTGGGTGCTGCTGCTAGTTGAAGAAGAAAAGTGAAATACACGCAGCCGTCCGAGTTGTTGAGTGTGCTGGCTTCTTCATCTTCTGTGCCTCCCGCTTATACATGTGACGCGGGTAAATACTGGCGCAGCGCACCGTCCAGTTTCAAAGATGTGAGTCTTTTTGCTGTACTGTACAGGTTCTCCATAGTCTGTGCCGTTCTCAGTACGCGCATTAGTCAATCAGCGACTGACAGAATCGCTCAATGAATTCGTCGACAACTCGTATTGTGTTCGGTTCTTTTCGAATGGCATGCTGCCATGTGAGATCTGTGCTGACTAGATCAACTCGGCGTCAGACCACATTTGTTATACTAATCTGTTTCTATCTAGTTTCAATTTGTTGCCACTGTAGTGGATGCCATAGTTGTCTCTCGGGCCCAAGATAGTCAAAATTGTAGTTAACGTTGCTCGTCGATGTACATGTGACCAGACCGTGAGCTTACCAACTCTCGATGTCGCGCTACGCCTTTTGACACTCATCCCCGACTCCGAGCACACGGTGAGGTGCGTTCGACGCCTGTAGGACTTCCCCAGAGAGTACTCGATTGATTCACCTCTACCCGTTCAAGTCAGATCTAGTCTCATCCTCGGCAGTAAATTGTGTAGGCGTAGAGATTGGTGTCCAGAGTCAAAGGGAGCCCAGGCTGCTGAACTCCTCGGGGCGTTGGGGACTACACAATGTCTTGAGGCGAGGGACCTGTCTCGATAAAAAACCGAAAGCAATCAGAGACTCGAAACGTGGAGTAGTACCGTGCCTTGAACATCAATGTTCGTCCAGACTCCGCTTCTGAGGTTCCAGGCCCTTGCGAAGTCGAGCATGGACAGCGAGAGATATCTCGCCGCAACCCTGTTATCTACTTTTTTCCCCATTCGAAGTGCTCCGCTCGTATGGTTCTACCCCAACTCCGTTCCACTATCTTCCTCCAACGACTGTGTGTGGTTGTCAGCTCGGCTAGTCTACCGGGCGGTCGGGATGGCTCCGACGGTCGGTTGCACCGCTCGGTCTCGACCATTTTTTTCGCTCTTACTCCCGAAGTTGGTAACAGAATTACCTTGCTAGCAACAAAGTATCTTTTCCAGCCCGGTCGCCTGGCTTCTCGCTTTCGCGTTCGTCTGTTTGTCTGAGTGGTTTGCTGGCTGACTGACTGGCTGTTCGGCTGACGCGGTGGCTGGAGCCTAGCTTGTCGGTGTTGTCCCGATCTTCTTCCGTCTGTCAGAATTTTCCACTCATTTTCTAACATATATAGGGGAGGTATATTGTCCCGGCGGTGTAGCGTTCTGCATTTTTCCCTGCCGCCTCTTTTTTCGTCTGGTTTTTTAGTCGTTGATTTTTCACCACGCTCTATTCTCTATAGACACAGTTCCCCGCTCACTTGACAACTGTGTTGGTCTGCTCATGCTTTTTCCCTGTAGTTGACGCCGCCGATGCATCTATGCAGAAGGAGCGCACTGCAGGTGTTTTTGCGATGGCGAATGACAGCTGTTCGGGAATGCAATCGGCGGTCTGCGTTTGCTGGGAATCAATTCGATCTCGCTGCTGCTCATCAGTGTTTCCGGGCTGTTAGCTTGACATGAACTGAAAAAAAACCTCAAAATCTGGTTTCGCTCTCGAGGGTCACAGAATTCGATTTTCCCCCATTTACGTCGCGATCCTCCTTCATCGACTGCTGCGTGAAAGATATGGAAAACGAGGCGCTTGTGAACTCCAGCTCAATTATCATCATTCAATGATCTGCCGATGACGAGCTTGAAGATCAATGATTCGTTTGAAATGAAACGAAACGCCTCTCTGTCCAGACCTGGTACTTGTTGAGTCCAGAAGAAGGTTTGGTGGTTCCTCGACGGAGCCGCGGAGATCATCAGAGACAAGCTCATTCCTTGTTGACAGGTATCATTGAAAGGTCTCAAGCCAGAAAACTCCGAGCTTCCGAGCGTGCTGATACCGAAATCAGACGAAGACAGTGCGGCAGAAGAGCCGTCTTTCGTAGAGACGATCTCATCGGAGCAGTGTCAGTTTTCCGAAGTCAGTCTGCAAGACTATGATACAAAAATAAACAGCAGCACCGTATTTTTTTTATATAGACCGACTCGCCGTGAGCTGACGGTAGCAAGTTTGGTCATCCACGAAGGGCCCGAGTCTCTTTGAGACAACGCGACTTACACTCACACGCGCAGTCGGAACTGCATTTTTTTCTCTCTTTTCTTTTTACCCGAAGCGAATTTATTTGGCCCCTGCATGTGGGCTCCTGTTCTAGCGACAGAGCGAGATTCGACAGCTCTGTGATCTACAGTCCGATGCATCCAGTTTGATCTGGGAACCACTTCCCCACCTCCGATGGAGCTTTGAAATTTGCTCCCCTCTACTTCCCCGTTTTCCACGTCCCCCTTTTCGTCGGGCGCATCGTGGATGCCGCATTGGAAGCTGGGAGAAACCTGAAGGCTCACATGGGGGACGTCGAGGCATTCGAGGCGACGTCGTGTTTTCTCGCAGAATTCCATCCCGTCTTATTTGACGTTCAGCTTCAACGATATCAGGGAAGAGGAAGAATTGATATTTCATTCGGTATCTTCTTACGTTCACCTTCGCGGTCCGCGTCGACTGTTATCGGTGGTTGTTGTGACGGTTGGCCAGGGATGGCTCAGGTATAGTTCAAACATTTCCATCAAAGTCGCCGGGAGTTAGCGGTCGCTCTTATCACCGCGGTTCGTTTCGCCGCCCACGCAGCTCCGCGATGAGAGCGAGTCCTTCTCGGTTTTGGTTATTCAGTTGTGAGTTCTGAGCTGAATTTTGACTCTACTCACACGTAAATCGAACGTTACGAAAATTCAGCTCCAGAAACTGTGACAGAAGATAGGATGAACGCTGGTGTGTGGTTCCGTCGACGAGGATAATTCATGACAAGCCGAAACTTTCGAACAACGCTCGGAACGAATGGCGTTACTATTTCGATTACATGTTACACGATGGATTTGGAGGAGAAGCGCCCGCTCAGATGCCACTTTAATGTTAGACAAGAGTAATCCTTCTGAACGACAGCTCCGCGTAACAACTTGTAGCTCTCAATTTCTACTTCGCTCATGCCTGGATAACCGCGTCAAGATCCGACCGCAGTATATTTCCGTCGTGATGCAATGGGGATGTTGAAAAGTTCGCATGAATCTATTCTTCCTGGAAACCCCATGAGTTTGTTATTCCACGGCATTTTTCGAGGGCGTCGAAAGGTGACATCTGAGCTGATGATCACCAGCTCGAAAGCTCGTACAGCATAACTTTGGTCTAACACGAGTAAATCAACAATTTCCGAAAGGCAGCCTTCCGGAAACTGTCGAATGAACCAACAGCCATTCCGGATCAAAATCTTGGAATCCGCGAGAAATTCCACGCTGACGAGCAGCGAAGCAAGCTCATTTGCAACTGTTTTTCCCGGGTGGAAAAGCAACCGGCTTCCAGTGCAGTTTATGGGGCTCGGAGCAGTTTTCCGGCTGCCAAAGTCCGGAATTCGACCGCGAACCACAAGCTGGCGATTTCAACACTTCTCCTCCATCGACTTGGGGGAAGAAGTCATGTGTCATCCACCTAACTGGAATGAACTCCGAGAGCAAGAGTTTTCTTTTTTTCCCGACTGAAAAACCACGGTGTAATGGAATCCCTCATAGATCTCGAGTCTAGGAAGACTAGACTCCGATGTTTCTGAACCCACGAATTCATTCCGACGAATTCCATGATAGATGTTGTTTATGACGACCGCGTTCGAATCACGTGACAGCGAAAATTCGGCATCACTGCTCGATGAACAGAAGGCGTCGGAGCACGAACATGTCTCTCAAGAACAAGGCTTGGCGGCTGCTGCGTTGGTGGCTGTGGAAGTTAAGGTTTGGCAGTTTGCTCCTGGAATTTTTCTCGAGATATGTCTCTCGAAATTCCCACAAGTGTAAACGCGGGGTAGACCGCGAGGCGGAAGGGGGTCACGGAGCAGCGGCGAGCGCGACGGGTGTCTCCTCCGGGTGCCAGGGAGCGTGGCGCACCCTGGCGAGGGCCTCCGGAACCCCCGTGTTTTGGAGCCAATAGGTGGCAGCACATTGAGTTGAATCGGGGTGTCAGGGATGTGGCAAACCCTCTCTAATAAAAACATTCACTCGGAGAGTTCTTTGGAGAGCTTTTTTCCCGCTGCTGCTGCTGCTGCTGTCCTCCGTCGGTTGCTGCAGGCTCGGCTGGGTCGTAGCTTCAGTCGAACGCTGAACGTTCGCAGCGGCAACGTAATCGTCGTTTGTCTGTGACTGTGTTCCAGGAGAAACTCCTGGGAACTTGCAAATCCAAGTTCAGTTTGGGTTCGAACGATCACAGCGGCGAGCTGCTGCGCTGGCTTGGATCATGTGCTTGTGTAGTTGAGTGAGCGTTCAAGTTCGACCCGGCGGGATCCAAGCCAAGCCAGAGCTAGAAATGATCGCCGCGTTCGCGCACAGCAGTCCGGGCCTGGGGCCCTTCAAACCGAGCTCGAGTGCAGTCGTTTGTTCCAGAAGTGTTTTGAGCAACGACGTCGGCAACCGCGGCGGTGGCGGTGGTAACGAAGCTCGAAGACAGCAGCAGCAGTTGATGAAACTTGGCCGAGTTTGAAGCAGAGATACAGAATGCCGCTCGAATGAACCGTTTGGCAGCGTCCGCGATGAAGAGTGAACTCCAGGCTAAGGACGTGAGTACAAAAAGCGCTTCGCGTTCGAGTCCAGTGTCTGCTCTGAATGGAGGGCCTTCGGAGGAGGATGTGGAACAGTTAGGCATAGGAGGGGTTTCCGACCAAGTTTTCGAACGAACTGAGCTTTCTCGAGCTAATCGAGTCACTGACGCGCTCGGCGTTCCGTCAGATGAGCGGACGAGTGAATGGAAGTGTACGGGAACCTGGTGTTCCTTACTGCGATCGGCCTGGGCCACGTAAAGGCCTAAGCGATCGTTTCAGCTGGAGGGGAGCTTAGAGCTGTTCGATTGCCGAGAGAAATTCAATTCAATGTCTCGACCGGTGTGTTTTGATAGGCGCCGGCGGCGGCCTCCTTGTGTGGTGTTGTGGTTGGGTATTTTTTCTTGTCGCGAAGTAAAAAATTCGGGAGAGGATCTATGAGAAAAAATAATACGAAAAAATAGCACGGCCCTCTCCGGCACAGAGGAAGGGAAGCCTTAAAGAGTCGTCGTCGTCGTCGTCTTCGTCGTCTTGAGGCTGTACCGCACTGATGATTCTCGGGATGATCATCGAACAAGCCAGCCAACCAGCCAGTCTGGCAAGCAGCTCACTCGCCGACCAACCATCTAAAGATCCGAGCCATGGGATTCTCTTCTGCTAGAGCGGTGCTGGATCGGCCGCGATGGCAGCGGCAACGACAACCGTGGTGGCGCGGTGGTGTTAGTGGTGGCTGCGGCCGCAGAGCTGTCTGTGTTATTTTTAAATTTCCATCTGAAAATTGGTTCACTTAGAAAAACATGAACAAAACGATCGTCTGCCACGAAGCTATCCTGACTGCCAGCCCTGTTGAGATCTATCCGGGGAGCGAAACCACCCACCAGCCGAGCGCGCGTGCACCCGCTAGCCTCGAACATTCGTAGCAGCTTTTAATAGCTTCAGAAATTCATATTACCGTTTCGAAGCACAGCTGAACGGCCGAAGGAAGTAGATATTCCTTAGCATCCAATGGTTTACACATAGATTGCGCTGTTCCTTGAATCCCGCCGCAACCATCTCCCATGGCCCTCGAGAGGAATGATCAAATACCTTACGAAGGATCTCATCGCGCGCACTGGATGCGTGCTTCCTTCTGCCCGACTCGGGGCCGATTCCTCCATCATCATCATTGGAATCCGACCTCGTTCTGGTCGTACGATCGCACAATGCCGATCGATCTTGAATTTTCTACCCTGGAAACTGTCGCGCGAACAGCGAGCTCGTAGCATTTGATCCAACGACAGAGGGAATGTTTGGGTTTCTTCAAACAGAACCTCATCGTAGAAACTCATCGTATTCGTTTGACGAACATTGATCCCTGAATACCTCATCGGTATCTTTTTCTCTAACTTATGGCTCGAGCACGAGCCCTCGCTCAGATTGAACTCTATGTTCCCACCAAACCCAGAACCCACACCATTCACCTCGCGCA
The DNA here is from genome assembly GCA_028455905.1 of Neoseiulus californicus. Taxonomy (NCBI): domain Eukaryota; kingdom Metazoa; phylum Arthropoda; class Arachnida; order Mesostigmata; family Phytoseiidae; genus Neoseiulus; species Neoseiulus californicus. Next base: position 2,928,150 of record JAMQGS010000007.1, read on the forward strand.
GCATTTTCTCTGATGCAAACACATCCGCATTGAGCAATCGAATTCCATCCTTGGCAATGATCCAGCTGATCTCTGTCAAGCAGCCTGGTCGATGTGGTATCTCTAATACCTTGATACGAGGAATATCGCGGCGGGAGGAGACGTTGTCTTCTCGGGTCAGAAGTTTAGAAGAAAGCATAGTTATCAGATGGAACGCCAATCTAACGTCTATAGCAACGGTTTTCTACTTCGCAATCATCCTGTGTTCTTAGGTAGGTTCCCGTGCCAAACCACTCATTCGAGTCAATCCTGATCGGGAGTCTCATTCCTTTCAGCTGTGGATGTACAAACAGCAGCTGGACGCGGGTGCGCTGCCGCAGCCGGGCGCTCAGCCCCTTCATCAACAGCAGGTGCCGAATGTTCAGTCGCAATTTCACTATCCTACAGTCTCTGCTGCAGGGCCTGGTAGTCCTAAACTGCCATTGCAATCGAATTCGTCAAGGCCTCCTCCACCTGCACTACATGGAACCCAGAGCGGCGCGTCGCATTTGCTCCGCGCTTCTCAGGGTGGCGAAGGTGAATCATCTGTGTTACCTACGCGTTCATCAACACCGCGCCAACCTCTACTTCCTCGACCCCTAGGCGATGCCCTCCACGCAGGTAGATCCCTTATTTGTCATTGTATGTAGTCCTTCAACAATCCCATGCTCCTCCCTTTCTGATCGAAGATAACCGGAACTTTTGGCCGCAGGTGCCTTGCAACCATCGGTGGCGGGTTATCCCCGGGTTGTGGGTGTAGGATTGGAGCGTGAACGTCCTTTGACCCATTCGCATCAGCATCAGTGCCTGCAGTGTTTCAAATCATTCAGCAGTAGCCATCAGCTAACCCAGCACACGAGAATACACACCGGAGAGAAACCCTACAAGTGTTCATTCTGTGACCGACGTTTCAAGCAACTCAGCCATGTACAGCAACACACACGGCTCCATACCGGTGAACGGCCGTACAAGTGCAGCGTCGCAGAGTGCGGTCGAGCTTTTATCCAGCTGTCAAACCTCCAGCAACATCTCCGGAATCACGAGAGTCAACTAGAACGGCTCCGAACGCGACCGTACCACTGTCCTCACTGTGGCAAAGGATTCGCCTCCGATGCCTCATTGAGAGCCCACAGGGCAAAGGTGGGTGGAGAACAACTAACTTTCCACAGCGTCGTTCCCCTCATTCACACCCAGAGCTGTGCGCCGTGGGGTTTTTCGACAGCGGCGGCGGCGGGCGTAAAAAGTCACGGCGACGGCGTTCGCTGCGGCGCGCCATGGCGTGGTGCCGCCGCCCTCTCATGGCACTGAGAGGGCTGGACGAGTTTCGCGTCATTCTCATGAGATCCTGGAGCTGTCCATCTGATCTCCGCGTGTGTGTCACATTTGCTTCTATAGCCATATTCTTCGTCATACGCGATTAATATCCACACGCAGGGACCCTTGACCCCCGATTCTACGGGGAATCTCATGCTTGATGCGCCTGCCGCCAGCGCGCCGCCGGGAAAATCTGGCAGCGGCGCCCTGGCGGCGCGCTGACAAAACTTTGGGGCGGGGTCGCGTCAACTCGGCCACGGCGTCAACTCGGCCACTGCGACAACTCGGCCACAGCGACGAGCCGGCCACCGCGTCGCTATGGAGGTTGGATTTTTTCTATATGCTCGCGGCGGCCGACTCGTCGCAGTGGCCGAGTTGTCGCAGTGGCCGAGTGGACCCCGTGGCCGAGTTGTCGTGGACCCCTTTGGGGCGGCTAGCGGCGGAAATTGAACTGCGGCGAGCCGGCGCGCCGGCGATTTCATGGCGCAGCGCACAGCTCTGTTCACACCTACTCATCTAAGTCCACGGCCCAAATTGTTTCGAGGCGCCAACTTCTGTATTCAAAGGTCGCTCATAGACGGCTAATCGGTGTTTGTTCTCCCCGCAGGTGTGCCATCCCGCTCTCCCGCAAGCAGGGGTAGGGCCCGGGCAGCTCGGCCACGTCCAGTCGCATCCTTCAAACTCGAACCACCAACAAACTCCGCAACATCAAGCTCAACCTCAAGGAGCTGGACATGTTGCGGTGAGTTTCTCACGAAACCTCTGAAGAAATCTACTCTCCCTTTCCAGCAACGGGATCGCAATGTTAATTTAGGATACGATTCATGTCATCGTGGATATTCTTGCGTCTCGAGAAAATTACTTGAATCGGCAAACGAGTCGATCAACTCTAATTCCTTCTGAACGCTTTGCAGAGAGCCTTAGGTGGAGCTCAGGATGAACTGGGTGCAGCTGTGGCTAACCCGTCGCCAAGCCAAGCAGGGAGCGGAGTGAGTTGCGCCATCTGTAATAAGGGCTTCTCTTCCGGTGAATCGTTAGCAGATCATATGCGGACAAGCCACGCTTTCCCGATGGGCATGGCCGCGGGTCCTCAATACCCTCTCAAACGGAAGAGGGGACGACCCAGCAGAGCGGACATGGCCACCGAACAGCTGGCCAATTTCGTCGTGTACAATATTCCCAAACAGGTAAGGAACTCAAGTAGTCCAATATGCCTCTTACGATGACAAAACACCAAATCTGCTCAAAAACAAACTGATCAGTGATCGGAATCTGCAACTCGAACACTGGATCGGGTGAGTTGCGAAGTTGTTGTTCTAATGAACACGAATTCCCCCTTCCAGGAGGCCGAGGACATAGAGGAACAAAGCCACCAGCAACAACAACAAGCCGCAGAAGCTCTTCAGCGGACTCTGGTCGGCTTGGCTCCTTTCATAATGCAGAATCCACCTTTGCAAGCGTACCCTCCGCTCATGATGGAAGCTCCACCGTCTCTGGGTCAGAATTGAGAGTACCCAGTGTTCTCATTGTAGTTCGAGTTGTAGACAGATTGTCATTCGGCTGGCTGGCTGATTGACTTACTGACTGATTGACTGAAAACCAGACCTTAATCTGCTTCAATCGAGGCCTCCCAAACTGACGATACTCGTCTCCTGCCCGGTGCCACACACGTAGTCCTTCCTCGATGAGACTGTGTAGATGGATCGTTCGTTCATGTGATTGTTCAAATTGCGGATATTCTTTTACATGATTTCCTCAGTCATTATCATCATAGTCATAGGTGAAGTTCCGTAGAGTACGCATTTGATACCGGTGATTGAGATTGGGCGACGACAATTCAATGCGACAACGGTGTTCCCTGAGTTAAACTTGGTTCATTCCACGAACGTAGGCGTCATTTGGTGGAGACGGACGACGGGAGCCTTCTTCTCGAACCATTTGTGTAATGTAATGATATAAATGTAGAAACGTTCCAATCGATAGAATCGATGCCCATCCATAACAATTGAAGTCGGCATCAAAAGTCCCTAAAGAAGAACTCCTTCGTCCTGGAACCTAACCTCGTGGCCTGCTAAACGGACGTCATCTACCGCGTGCCAGGAGTCAGGGAGAGCAAGTTGAGTGGAGAGAGGCAGGAAATAACACGGCGACAAGAACAATTACATGTAATTATAGTATTTCTGAAGAGAAAACAAGAACCATTTACCTTATGAACAATGACATGATCTATTGATAGAATGCCTAGTGTGGTACGACCCGATCGAAGTTCAGCAGTTTCCCAACTGACCCCGAAACTTGTTGTCGCATAGCACACCTGCGACACGGGAGTCAGATCTTCACATTTTGATGGAACTTGTATCCCAATCGAATTCCGAATGCGCTGTTTGATTCCGGTTTTTAGTTCCGATTCAGACAACACAAAAAATCTCGATTATCAAGCTCCACCGGCTCGATAGAATTGCCATCAGGATGGTATGACGAGTTATCAACGCCAATGCTTGTAACGACTTAGTGAAAGGAAGATTGAGATCGACGAGAGTGACGATGAAACGATTGAACCGTTATTTCCTTTTTTATAACGATTTTCCCAGTTTTTTTCCTTCGTGTCGATTAATGGCACGCGACAAGCAACCCGGTAATTAGGAACGAAACGAACAGAATCGTTTATGAAAATGCTGGCAGATCTGTAACATATTCAAGACCACCGCCAACGTTTGTAGCAGCTAACGCTACGCAGTGCATGAAGTTGTATAACGGAAATTATTGAGAATTGAAGAGATACCGTTGATGGATATACTTGAAGATGACGATAATAAAGAAATGTCTCCTCAGTTGTAGCCAAATACCGATATTCCTCATTACGTCATCCCAGCACTAATTTTCCAATTTGGACACTCCCAGGGAGGGGAGCATGAGAACTTCGTTTCCTCGAAACAAGATTCATGATTGGCAGGGAGTATCCTTGACGTTTGCAGACGAGGTATGCCGCCGTAGGCCTTTCGGAAAGCTCAGACGATCCGAATTCAGCGGGCCTGCAGGGGAGCATACGTTTCCCCTTTGACGCACGATGGCCCCGGAATCCAGCTCTTCATCTCGGGTCTCCTCGAAAGAGAAAACGAAGCTACAGGAGCGTCCGGGCTTGGTGAAAACATGCGGAGATTTCATTAAATGATGATACGCCAAATCTCAGATAAGCTTGCCGTCGCAACACCCTTTCCGTGATCCAATCGGCTCTTGCTTGAACCCAAATGCAGCCATCTGCTAAAGGAAGCTCAGTGAAGTCTTCGGAAAGCATTTCTAAAAACAATGCAGCGCCGAAGCGGGAGCCAGCAGGTAGACCTCCACGAGTCGGCGTAGAGCTTTCTGATCCTTCGGGGGAACTTGAAGAAAGCAATGGAATCGAAGCAGAGAGCGTTAAACTTCCGAACAAGGATGCGGCATTCAAGTCTGGAGCTCCATCCAAATCAGAATCATCGAGTGATAAATCTGGATTTCCAGCCCCATCGGCTCCACCGACGGGAAAACTTCAACCTCCAAATCCGGCGCAGGGTTCTGCAGAGGAACCTGGGATTGCAGGAGCCAGGAAGACATTGAAAGATCGGCCTAAATCGCTCGTCCCAACGAAAGAAGCGAAAAGCAAGCTCTCCATCCCAGTCCCAGGTAAAGCATTGAACGTCAAACCTGAACTCCCTCCGTCGAAAAGTCCAGTGGCAGCCGAACATGGATTGCCAGCTCTAGTGCGTCCACCGACAGATAGTCATGGAGACGACAGGACGAAATCTGTATTCTCGCTTTCGACAGACTCAATGGAGGGAGAAGGACGGACATCGAAGAATAACCTACGTTTTGCTTCTCTGATCGGGAGCCGTGGAAATCTTTCCACCGCCGCGGTGATTGGCGTCCACGGTCTTCTACTCGTTGGAGTTTATGCCCTTTTCTTACGGGATCGTTCCGAGGAACCGGAGATGAGCAGGTCGGCACACTGTGGTAAAGCGGAAATATATCACAGATGCCCTTTGAAGCCGTTTTTCAACAAAGGTCTGGATATCACGCTGGAAGAGCCGAGTGGGGAAGCCGTGGACATTGAGGTCGTGTTCGTTGTTGACTCCCTCGACGCGGGCACCGGAGAAGGACTTCACGTTCTCATTGGAACGATTTACAAAGGATATCACTGCGGGCTCTCCAACCCGGACTCCGAACATTTCCGCCTCGAAGATATCGGAAATCGTTCGAGCAAAGGGATCTTCTCGCATGATTTCCGCGATTTGAAAGAGGTTACCTTGAACTTTAAATTGCGACTCTATGAGGAAAAGGGGAATGTTTTCATAGGACTTTATATGTGCGGACTCACTGCCCGAGAATCATGCATGCGTAAACTACGTTTGAAAGATCTAACGGAGTTACGGCGAAATTATTACTTAGAGTTGTATGTGACTCATCATGGGGAGAATGTGACATCAGGAACACCATATCGACAGGTTCAAAAGCTAGGAATTAACCCGACGGCCCTATCGATATCGTGTTCGTCGAACCTGACTCTGCCTCCGGGTGACCCGTTCTGAATGCAGCCGATCGTTGGTATGGTACTTGTATTGTATGTTTTGACACAAGTAATAATATATATATGTAAGGTGTACAAAGGAGATTGTCATTTTTGCAACGAGTGCCTATCCATCGATCCCATGTCTGGGGCTCCGAAGGGCCCTGCCCCCTCACTGGGCACTCCCTTCCTCAGCTTACCTGATTGGGGCACACCACGGATTACCATTCTAGCCCGGACAAGCGCAAGTGCAAGCACGAGCTGCACAGAATAGTGCAGGAGATCGGTTTTCCTAATCAACAATCGAGTGCGAACAATGTCGATTCATCCTTCTAAATTATTTCCATGATCATCTGAAATCTGTCGCACGGAAGCTCAGATTCTCGAAGGTACATCGCCGCGACCCGATTAAAGGAATTCCAGGATTTTCCGGAGACGCGATTCTGCGGAGTCGACGGTACGCTATCGTGCAACGGGCCAAGTTGAGCAACGGAGCACGCTTTCTGGAGAACTCCATGGATTTTTTGGTGTCTGACTTCTAATCGATTTTATCGGTCGATTTGATGCATGGACCACGCCGCCAATCCTCTCCATTGTCAAAGAAGCCCTTGGCTTCGTTGCGTTTCGTACTCGAGACAGAAAGAGCAAATCAAAACTGATAGCGGGATTCGTTCTCGTCGGCTGCGGACAGACAGCATCGACTCTACGCTCACTATATGATGCTCATTCTGATATTTGCATTCTTCCGCATCGGATCGATTCATGCGCGTGGTGCGTAGCCTGCTCCCCTGGGGGAATGCCATGTGATTCTCCTCCAGTGATTACCTACGTTGCACCCCAGTATAGCTCGATGTACGATTGGCGCATCGAGCTACTGCACACTGTCGTGTGATCCGTACGGACTCGTTTGAATAGATAACGGTATGAAAGCTGCGCCGCTGAGCTTTACGTAGAGCTTTCCTCGGCGTCAGGCTCGCAGAGATGCCCATCCACAAGGAGCGATGACAGGTCCTTCAGAGCCCTGGCTGTGGTCATCGGTGTACCTTCTTCTATCCTCCCGACAGCTTCTGAGTTTCTAGTAGATTTCTCGAGCACTTCATCCCTACATCGGTCCATGCATGGCTTGGCTGCAGGATTGACAATAATGCTCCCAACTGTCCGAGAGTCCTAAACCGACGAAGCTCGTCTAGGGTCGGCGCTCATGAGCTGCCCGATCCTCTGACTCGTTCCATTCGAAGGCTTGAGAACAACGCATTCTCGTGTTATCCCTTGCGGGAACGCGCTGAAGGCCAAACACAAGGTGGAAATCCAAGCGACGCAAACGATTCCTTGAAGGGGTGTTTTCCGGGCCATACGATTGAGCGCACTCTGGTTTGCGTGACACCATTCTGGAGTTGAGCGTATGCAATCTCAAACATCGCTTGAGGGAGAATTTTGAGTTCGAACCGCTGATTTGACAAGATTGTCCGCGAAGAGCTGCATTTTCGAAAGCTAACAGCCCCTTCAATTATGGCGGCGGCAGATGAAGGACGGAGAAAAAACTGAAATAATTAATCGAACGACGATGTTATCCGCTGATGGAGTCTTTTATATCCATGCCGCGCTCATATTGGGGAATATTTCGTATTGATTAGCGGTCGCTGTCCGGAGGAACCTCTGTGAAGTGACCACCCACGGGCGCGGAATGAGGCCGCCAAGCGTTGAATTTGAGTTTCTACCTTGAGACATCCATTACAGCGTTCTTGTACCCCCGAGATTATGCCCAACATTCCCAACAGTGGTGTCGACGGCGGAAAATGAGCTTCCTACAGTGATGCCCGCATTGCGTAGTGTTGACTCCCGATTGTTGTCTTGGCTTCACAACCGCCCTGGTATCCATGTATCTTGAATTTGATGAAGGGGGATTTGTTGACATTTCTTCGAAACTATTTAATTCGGCCTCGTTGATAGTGCGGAACTCCTGTCGTGGCTTCTCCTGCAGCATCTGAACCTCCTGATAAAATTCTGAGGTTTAGTTTATTCCACGGGTTCGCAATTACCCCATTCATCGTTCACACCATTTTGTCTTTATCTCCTGACTCGGCCGCCTCTGAGCTCGACAGGAAGGCTCCTCCAAGGCGGGAGTTGGTGAATGGGTTCTTCTAGGCATCGCATCCAAAAAATGTTGCCGAAGCTTTCGGCGTAATGTTTGTCTGGCTCGCTCTGAAAAACTTCAGCGCACACTCCTTAAAAACTCAGCTCGACCAATGGGCGTGTTTGTTTGATCTTTTCGGCCAGCACCCTACTGTGCCGTTTCAATGGGCTCGCCGGCATAAAAAGCCGCTTTCGTTATCTACATCGAGAATCGCATCACAATTGTGCAGCCGTCAGCTCAAAGTGAACCGCAGAAATACAGCCTACGCACCTGATTTTGACTTGTATGCGAAAATCAGCCGTCATTCATCGACGAGACAAAACCTCATGACGTACCTGGACCCTTGACTCGTAAGCTGTCTAGTTTAATCCAAGGAATGACTGAGTTCTTCGTTACCGACTCTTGCCTTCGTATGTATATCCATACTCATTCATATCATGAATCCGCTGCGGACGATTTTGTCATCGATTCCTCCACGTTCTCCTGATCTAGCTCAGGATCCGGAAAAAGAAGAGTACATGATGCTGTCGACGCTGACAGTCGACCGTGAGAATATAGGAAACTCTTCGCGTAAAAATCCGCCGACAGTTTTCACACACATGCATAGCCCGAAACTGCAGCTATTGAGCGCCGAACGTGTCGCTCGATAATGACGCCATGAACAAGCGAGCAGCTGTTGGTCGATTGTTTGCTATCCACACCGAGGAGCAAAAACACCAAACAGAAAACACCAGCTGAAGAAACGATAGTTTGATTTTCTGTTCAAATAAATTACGTGAAAATAACTCCGATGGCTGTCACGCCAGAGAGCAGATGGTGTTAAATAGAGCAGGCTCCTGATCTTCCCTACGTAATTAGGTGTCCCGTCATTTGAGCGATCGATCCGGATAGAAAGATCACAGTCAATTGGTGTTCCAGAACTACGAGTTGTTCTCCCTCAGTTATATAACCTGTCGAGAAAACCCTCGAACTTTTGATAGAGACCTGTGTCCTACACGAGGCAGAGAGGAATTCAAGCTTTCCGAGCCAGCTCAATGGACCGGGTTCCAGTCCATAGCAACTGTTTTCGGAGAACGCGTCATTCACCATGAGTGTGGGTTTCCCCAACGACCCGCCCAAGGTCCCCGTGGAAGGGAGTGTCACCGTTGAATCGCAAATGGGAGTCGAAAGATGGTGCCATCGATGCGAGATTCGCGAGCTGTTGGCATGAGGCGACAGGCATGCGACAGGCGGTCAAAATGAAGTGAAGTAGGCTGTTCAGAACGCTACCGGATGAGCAATGGCTCATGGGAAGACACTCGTCGTGTTTGGCGTTGTGCTCAGCTCAGCACATTGTAGCCGCAAGCTCGGGGCTCGAGACTCTTCTCTCTCATTGTCGTCGTTGTTGTTGGTCATCGGACCTGTAAACTTCTTATCTCGTGAGCCAGGGCGGGCCGAAGCGAATCACGCACCACCGGCTGCTCAATTGACATCAGCAGTTATGCCCATTGAGAGTTCGAGCGGGTAGAGGCTGGATCAATGGAAGGTGGTGACAATCATTAACCTGAACCTTTAGAATCAAGAACTCGATTTGCCGGCGGCTGGCACTGATCGGAAGATGTAATCATTATCGGAAAGAGCTCTGAGCGAAGACGCCTCGCAAGTGGAAGCTCCGACGCGGATTCTTCGCTGTTATCCTCGTCCTTCTTAAGCGGTCGCCAGTTTCGTTTCGCGGACTGAGTCCTTAACTTTAGAAGACATAGAAACGTTCAAGAATCATAGAGACTGCCGTCATTAGACTGGAACCGCGCGAGTCGCCGCCTCGGTCCACAGAGGGCGCTGGTGGCGACCTGGTCGGTAGTCTTGTTGTTGGCGATGGCTATGGCGGTGGCGGCGGCGCGGACTGATTGTAGGAAGAGAAGCGGCGAAGTGAGCCAACCAAGCCTGCTCTATGTTGGGTCCGCCTCTCGCATTGAAGCAACGGACTGTCTATGAAACTGACTGCCGCTCGACTGCCGGATCAACTGACTGACTGTTGCCTTTCTTCCCGGCGTTAACGCCAAACGTTCTACGCTAAACTACAGTGAGCAGGACCCTTAGAACGCGCTGTGATTCTTGAGCACCCGTTCATATTGAGTTAAGGCCCAGGAGCAGACAACATCGCGCCTGATACTGGACCCCGTTGTCATCTGGTTCCCTCGCGGCAGTGGCAAGTTTTGCAACTTCACGTGCAACACGACGAGTGCTCCCCTGGAATTCCACAATCTCTGGAAGAGTAATCAGGAGAATTGTGCGATTCTGAGTCACACTGGGGTTCCTGACGACCGCATTTTTGCGAAGTTTCATCCAGAGGAGAGTGACATTCCCAATGAACTTGTTTTGAAATCTCGACCGCAACTATACCTTCGCACGATTTGCAAAACATTGTTCATCACTGATAGTGCGTTCACTGTTCGGGAGACCGGAGAGAAAGTTCGCCTGGATGCTCAGGACGTTCTCAGCTATGTGTTGAAGTTTTCGAATACGAATCCATACTGAATCGTTCCTCTCCGAAACTTTCGGAGGTTGGGATTCGAGGCCGTAGAATATGGAGGAGCCCAAAGCTACCTCTACCTCAGTCAGCGCAACACCATCCGCTCCCAGGAAAGCCAAAGACTTCAGTGTGAGATCTCTGCTGGAGGATGTGACCCCGCCACCGGAACCGGCACCTCTACCAATCATCTCCCCCCTGTACTACCAACATCTGTATCAGCAAATTTTGCTGCAGCAACAACAGCACCAGCAGCAGCATCATCTTGGCTTGCCGTGGAACCCATTGGCGAGCGGTTTGGGACTCGGGCTTGGTTTACCCCAGCCAGCGCTCAGCCTTCCACCTCCCGCGCCCTCGATACCCTGTCTTGGCACTGCTCCAGTGAAAGATGACGGAATCCGAGATGAGCCTCAAGTGAATCTCGAGGCGAAAGACCTTTGGGACAAGTTTCATGCATTCGGAACGGAGATGGTCGTCACGAAGTCTGGAAGGTGAGTCCTCATTCGAATCGATCCGTCCTCGTTTCCAGGCGGAGGGAGAGGAGGTTTTAATATGGAATCACCTCTGCCGAGCATTACGCTGGAAGTCGATTTGTTGTATCTCTAAGAAAAACATCTGTAAAACTGTTTGCCACCGAAGGCGGCGGACCAAGGTGAATAACCACTTCTCGAGCATGCCTATGACTGCTCATCTGAAGTTTGACGGACTTGAATTGTCTGTGCGGCAATCGCTGGACGAACTAGCTGCCACGAGACTAACTGCAGACCCAGTCAGAGGGGATTGCCGTGTTCCGAACTCACTATAAATGGCGCTGAGTAGCACTCTGTTGGGAGGGAATCAAGTAGTTGGAATACAGCTCTTGATGGAATGATATTTGCCCTGTCAAGCATGCTCAACTTATGGAAACGCTCCATATTCCTCGGGGAACCGGAAATTTGATCCTCAAAACTGTTCCACCTCTGTGAAGCGGTTCATTCAGAGCATTACACGGATGCGCAGGGAACCCAAGTCTCTCTATTGTCCAGATTCGAACTCGCTATCGGATATTCACTAACATCGTCGTTCAAGGTGCAATGCATGAGAGGCTTGGCGCATGTTGTCTGCCCGTGGAGTCAGCATCAGAAAGTCCACCTCTTGACACGATCCGATTTTTCGGACCTATGTTTCAAGGGACTATCGGAGGCGGCAAGCAGAGCTGCACTGGCTGTAAATCATTAACGACGGAAGCCATTAGGGACTATCGATAGCATTCGAATATCGTTATCTCACGCTCCGATGCAGTTAATAGTAGAGCGGTAAGTGGGCATTTGTCAAAACGAATGCGGGTCGATACTTGAAATCACTAAAACTTTCACACAGACACACTCGCACAGCTACAGAGTATGAGAGACGAGCTGATGGAGAACTCCACCGAGGCGCACGGAGTTGCACACAAAGTGCAGGCACCGCTTTCGAAGATGGGGTAGGGTTCGGTGATTTCCATCTCGATCTCAGGGGTCAAATATTCCATTCGCTTCCGACTGAAAATTGAACGCTTCGAATCCCCGTGAAATAACGGCTCCGCCGCTACTATGCCAGGGATACTAGTTCAGGGAAAATTGGCTCTCACAGTAGACTACTGGGAGTAAACCTACTTGAGTTGCAGAGATATTTCCTCGACTTTCATGGAAAGTTGTCCTGATTCATACGTCTGTGGCTGCAAGTCGACCTGGGGAGGTTCTGAACGATTCCTAAGAGCTTTTATAAGATGTCCCGCTGAATCTTCGCTTCTTCGAGTTTGGACTGAGATAGCGGAGAGAATCTAGTTTTGACCGGTGAAACTCGGAACTAAGATCCTCGTTTAGGACAGTGGGTGACTTCCTGCACCATCCGGCGAATACTAGCGATGCCATCGGTGTTCGCGGAGCCATTCTGATAACAATAACTGAAAATCTCTCGTGCTTTCAATCTTTCGCATCAATAATCAAATCATAGTTCGTCAACTAGTCCAAGATCCTCGGGTGAGAGAGCGTAGGGAATTTCAGATCACAGAATCTCGATACCATCGGAGCGATGACGAGTAGCCGCCTAGCGGCTGAAAATTGCACAGTGCCGTCCGGAACACATAGCTTCAATTCCACACTGAAACCGAGAAAGCTTCCTGCCGAGGTGATTCCGACTGCAGGAATCACCATAACGCAGATCTTAGGTATCTTATTGAGGCTCATGTCATCGTGACAACTCGTCGGTCCGCCCTTGAAGCCAGGAGCGACCAATGGGCACAGTCGCTCGCGCACCAAGGTGTTGAACATTAACACCTCCCTCGATGACGTCAGATGTCTGCTGCGCCACCATTGGTCAGAATTTCTTGCTGACTGAACATCTCGAATTTCTGATGATTGATCGAGGTGACCAAATGGATCGGTCATGGAAACATCTTCATTCACAAGAAAGAGAAATATACGGTATTCTTCATCAGCCCGCAACGTGAACTTCAGTTTGATGCATTATCCCCTTCATTATCATGACCACTACCCACCTTGCTCCACGCAGGATCGAATCACAGAAAGATGCTGATTTTGAACACTGTTCTTCTTAAATCAACTCGATGATTCGGAAGTTGGAAGGTGCCTATAACTCTGGTACATTCGTCATGTAAGTGGTCATTTAGTGGCGATTTCTGTTTACGTGAGTTCGTAACAATGATGGACGCGGTGCTTGGTCAATTATACGCTCTCAATGAATCGCAATGCGGAAATTCCAATGAAATTTCATGAACCTTTGTTATACTGACTCCGGACACTCTTCAAGCTTGGTGTCCTCATTCGGAATTCAGCGTCGCGGGATCTGAGACTCACGCCTGTCTGAACGGCGTCCATTCCTCTGAATTGGACGCGCGAGATCTTGGAAAACGTGAGCTGCTTTCGAATGTGAAACTTGAGAGGACGAGTGCGCGTTTTTCATCACACTAGGAGGGAAGTAAATTTTGATGAATGCCAGGCCAAAGTAGCGGCTTGTTGGCGTCCATTTCCCCAGCCATCTCAGAATAAGATGGACAGTCGTCAGTGGTACAAGCCGTGGAGGAACACGCGGGGAGATGGAGCACGAACGAGAGAGACGGGAAAAGCGCGTCATTCAACGAAGTCATGCTGGCGCATGAGCCGGCGATAAAATGGCCTGCCTCCGTATTTCTGGCGCGATTAGCGATAAACGTTTAGTTCTCAAAATCGCCGACGCGCTTCTTCTCTCCTTCTGTGGTTGGTTTGTGGCGACGACAACGACCACGAACAGCGACCACGACGTCAACGCCGAATGCCTCTCGAACGAGACCCGAAAGAGTGGGACGTCGACGAACAGATCGTTAAGTGGTCAAAGCCACTGTGTGAACGAAACAACGCACGGCTGATTGGGCTCGAGTCCAGCTTGAGGCCGAAACGCTCAACCGGATTCCGCTGGACGGACATCTTGAAACCGTTTAAGGACAGCGGTATGCGTGCCCCGAGGCCTGAGCCAGATGAATTTCATACTTCAAAACTTCTCCACATTCTTAAAGTTTCATCTACTGAAACAAAGAGGGTTTGCTGCGAAACTTCGAGAAGTTCTCTCGGGAGGTTTCTCCTTTGTGCTGCAAAAATTGCGTCCAGAACTTTCAAGCTTCGGACAAACGCTGAAGTGACATTGGGAAAAATCAAACGTCCCCGTTGACATCACGGCCCAGGCGTGCGAGACAAACAGTCTCCCGGTCGGCACGTTCGACAAACGAACAACGCTTTTGTCGAGCGTAGGCGAAGACAAAGCACCAACCAGAGCAGAGCAAAAAAAAACATTAGAACGTCCACAACTTCTGTCACTCCAGATTTTGGATGCCTGTCGCGTCCTATGTGGTGTGACGACATTCTGAAAGCTGAATTTTGGGACGATGTGCAAGCTCGAACGATGAAGTTTCACCATACGAGAGGTTTGACTTCGCAGGACCAGAAGGCGTCGAAGTACCTCTTTCGTGTCGTTCTCACTTCGTCCGTGGGTCCAAGCTCTACCCGAGCTCACAATGATCGAGAGCGCCACGCTAGCTTTGCGGATCGCACTTCCACACTGACTGAGCTGAAAATATTTCACTCGGCCAGATAAAAATTTGTCTGCTTAATCTTCCCGTGAGACCTTTAACCTCGGTCGTTCAATTTCATGAGTTTTTCTGTCCGCTTTTTTCTCACCTTGTTTGAGCAAGATTCGAGAGAAAAGGATAAAGCGAGGATGCCAACAGCGTTGTAAAATTCTGCTTCATTCGGATTAAACTTGTCAAGAGGACTCACTGTATTTAAGAGCGTTCGGAACGAACGCCCGGTGTTTTTCTTTACTTTTCTTCGACACGAGTACATTGGCACTCGCTCGCTATACGAAGCCGGAACGGAAAAAACGTGAACACGACGACGACGAGAATGATGATGATAGATTTAATCATAATGACGGTGGCAATAGCCCTAATGATGATTCATCATGGACGTCGATAATCCCGAATGCTGTTAATGGAAATTGATGCAGGTGCTCCCGATGGGCATAATGTTCGATCCCCGACTAGTGCATGAAAAAGCGATGGAAAAGTGCCGATGAAACCGCGGAACTCCGCTGGAAGTTTCAAAAGAGCTCCAAGGCCCGATCGAGGACCGCGGACGAACCCGTGCTCATGAAGCCTGTCACTCGAGAATTCCTCGAGAAATGAATTGAAAGTTCGGCACTGAGATTCCTGACGGGCAGTTCAAGTGCATCGAGCGGGACTCGAGAATGTTCCGGAATTATTTTGAGTTGAAACAATGTTTCCCGTTGTTCGTGCTAGAGAGGAAGACTTTTTTACTCTTTTTCCATTGAAACTACCTGCCTCGTTCGCGTAACACGTCCGTGAACAGTACGAGACAGAACGAAAGAAAGAATCATAGCGAAAGCTGTGAGCGAAGACACTTGAATCTCTTGAGGGGTAGACCTGTATGCGGGCGGAACACCCGTTACTCGAACGTCTTTTTCATTCGGTTGAGGTCTCTTTCAAACCCCGAATGTGCGTTCCGATAACTCTGCATAGTTCGTGCCTCGTTTTTTTCTTCGTTTTGGCGTTCCCGGCACTAGAATGCGGGCCCTCATCATAACGCGCATCGGCGCGATCACCGCCGTCCTCGCCTTCATCACCATGGTACCTGTTTCAAAGGGTTTGGCTGGTCTTCTCTGAAAAAGAAAAAGAAAGAGAGAACCTACCCTTGGAACAGTTTCCGGCGGCTGGAATCAGCGAGAGAAAAAAATCAATTTCGGCGATTTCGCGAGGGCTGTTCTACGACACTAATGGTCCTTAATGTTCGTTGTAGGACGTCAATTATGAATCATCATTCCCGCCGCGTAAGAGAAGGGCGAAATCGGTAGCGGCGATTCTCTTTCGCCATTTCGTAGGCTCGCTTCCATAACACTGAAGTCACGATCCGTGCGTTTTCGTCTCTTTAACGAATCGCGGAGGGACTCATTTCGCAGTCAAACCTGTCCCCGATCGGAGAGTCCATGGTTTCAACATCCATTCGTTCTGGCCATCCGAGGGGAAATCAAAACATTTCTGGATGTATCCAGTTGATCAGCTGCTCGTAACGGCCGATTCGAATGTATTATAGTTGATGTCAAGCTCCATATCCGGCCGGGCAACTTGCGTTGATTCCGAAGCGGTCGCGACAGGAGGAGGGAAGGGAGCCCAGCGGTCTATTGCTCGCTCGAGCAGGCAGGCGTTCAGTGAAGCGTTGATCGAGATCGGCTGCAAGAACCGTTGTTTCGTACTTCATTACAGTGCTCATTAGCTCGGAGCATTAGCATCGTAGCTGCATTGTTCTTGATCAAATATCAAACGATTACATAGAGCCGTTCGGCTTTCGTTCATTCAGCTCGATTCGTTCGATAGGAAAGCCGCTTCACCGATCACACGAAAGCGAGAGGAAAAACGAAAAAACAAAAAAAAAGGATAACCTTGCTCGTATAGAAGCACCGCTTGTTGTTAACGACAGCGTAATGTCTTTGCGCCGGCGCCGCAGAAGTGGGCGATTGAGACGGCTTTTGTATTCTGCAAGGCGTTGGGTTTGTCGCGTCACCCAAACGATGTCTTGGACCCTCTACGTAACGCAGAACTTCGAACTATTGTGCTATTGCGCTTCTCGCGAGACCTTGAACTTTCCACAATATTCATGGAACCACGTCGCCGTGAGCCGCGCGTGAATTCACGTCACAGGGCTTGGCTGTCAACGATGTCTGAGCAAAGTTGTCGCTCGGAGCGTGCTGACTGATCGGAATCGTTCGTAGAGGGAGTCCGAAAGAAAAATTATTGTTTCGTTTGTTCAACTGCAGACGCACAGTCAATGAGCGACCCTACCTTGTTGTTGCTTGAGTTGCTAAAATGTTACCAACTCCTCTTGAAGAGATGGACGTTCTGGCGTCGGCGAGGCGTCCAGGATTTGCGGCGCGCCTGCTTAAGTCTACGAATCGTACGACGAGCATTACGCTCCCCGTTCTGTCGCTCGAGCCTCAAGCGGCGCGGCGTTAACGGCGGCGGCAGCGCCTCGTCTCACCAGCCGTTTGTCCGAACCGCTGACCTGAGCGGATCGCTCGTTGTTTTCCCAAGTTCTCCCTCCTGATGCCGTTTCGGATTTCGAGGACGTTTCGGAAATCGGGTATGTTCCAGACAGTGGCGGCCACGCTACAGGAACGTGGGAACTCGCTTTGATGGCCGCTCGGAATCATAATGCAGACGCCGTGGGCCGCCATAAAACACGCTTCGCACAGAACTCGTCGTTCTCTGTTGGGGGCAGGACTTGTTTCGACTGTGTTGAAAGTTGGAACGATGAAAATTTATAGTGCCAGCCTAACACGGGCGGCTGAACGAACGGACGAACGAACGAAAAAGCGGACGGACTGACGAACTGATGGACAAACTGACGGAAACTCTTTCGGGCGTTCGGTTATTTTTGAAAATTCGCGTGAAATCGCGAACGGGAAGAAAACGGAAACTGCCAGTGTCGACGTACGTCGCGACGTCGTTCACACAGCCGCCTCTTCCCCCAATCGCAGCGGCCGACTTAACCTGATCCCGATTGAATACCATCCCTGTCAAAAGAGCTGCAATTCGAAAACGCAGAAGAACTTCGTATGGAAGCATGATCGAATTCCGGCTCCTTCCCCACTTCTTGCGCAGGTTGTATCGGGATGGATTGCTCTGCGTGGTACTTTTCCTTTTCCCCCTGGAATCGTTCCCCAAGTTTAAACGTAGATGACGACGTCGTCATCGGGCGGGTCGTAGTCTTCGCGTCGCGGAGCCTGTGTTGCTGATTGTTTGAACAGCAAGCGCGTTGGTTCACAATCACAGGAGATCGGGATATTGCGTGAGAGGTGTATTATTACGGTGCCAACGGTGAGGTGAAGGGTGTTGTTCTTGATGCTTGCTGTTGTTGTACGAGGACTTCATAGGCTGCCCGGCTGATTCGCTGTTTGGTTGGTTGGTTGGCTGGCTGGCGAGCCGAGCGACCGGGGTATCGCTTCACAGCATCAACAAACCCTCCTGGCATCTGTTCCTTTCTCTCGCTCAGCCTGCCTGCCTGCCTGCGCACGGCAGAATATGCAGAAACCCAAACATCTACAAACACACACACACACACACACACACACAACCATTCGCTTCTTTCTTTCTTTACTCACTCACTCATTGGAACGAGGTGAGAGTGAACTTGAAGAGAGTTAGCGAAAACGAACAGGAGATAAAGTGAAGCGTCTGTCCGTCCGACGTTCAGGCTCAGGTAGAACCGAGAAGCCCAGCGATACATAACGACGCAGACCGGCTGTGTCACGCAGGTACTGGCGCAACCAGGGTGACAAGAGTTTCCTTTTTACACTCTCCGAAGACAGCCGAGCCTCGTCACCCGTCGGAGTCGACTGCGAACGGTTACGTGACGCAGTATCACGAGGTGACGATCGCGAAGAAACGAGGTGCGGGAATCATCGGCTTCGTCACCAGCTGCTGCTAAAACAAACAATGGATTTCGGGAAAATCCGCGCTGAAGCGTTTGGTCTTCGGGTGTCTTTTTTCCGAAGCTGGCGAGGGAGCCCGACGAAGTTCCGATGTTCGGGATTTTCGGCCAGAACACGTCCGGGGGACACTGAGGTCAATTTGAAGAGGTAACTTTCCTGCTGTGGAGCTCCGAAGTGTTCATGGCAGGCGAGTGGAACGTGAGAGATGTTTCACTGTGTTCAGCTCGGAATACTTCGCCGAGCTAACAAGTGCTGAAGAATTTGTTAACTCTCCTGATAAGAGTTTATGTCTTCTGTTTTACTCCTCTTCGAACATCTCGAGCCGACGAACACTCGATGAGAGATAACGATGACCAGCCTCCTGATAGAGCAGAGGTGGAGAGATAAGTTGACGTACAGATTAAGAGAGCGATGAAAAGAGCGGAAGATTCGCTGTGGGAGATTTGCGGGGACGATTTGTGTGTGTGGCACCGCGTTCGCAGTTCGGGACCACCTACAAGGAGCGCGGAAAACCTGTAAACTGTTTACTACGTCGTCGTGTTGTTTCTTTGCTGAGCTCTCGTTGTCGCTTCGCCCGGCTTCAATACTTGTTGTTGATACCTGGAACTTATTACTTCTGATAGTTGCGATTCTCACTGGCGTGGTGTTCTCGCGATTCTCCATCCCGGGTTCAATCAACAACAAATCGATCGTAACCACATTGTTGTTAAGAGAACCCGAGAACGTAGAACAGTGTTCGGATAGATGCACTCTGCCGAAGAATCCGAGACAGGTTTCTTGTGAACTAGAAGAGATCAAGGAGAGCTTCTGGCCAAGATTCTGTACGATTCTTGATTCAGATATCCGTCGCACTTTTCTCTCACCGTGAAATATCGTAGATTCCGTCGCGAAGCCCTCTCGCCCTCACGCCTCGAAAGCTGGTCGGGGGATACCCAGTCAAAGTTTATTGAAGTCGAACGAGGAGTCATCTAATAAATAGCGATAAATACAAACAGCATTTTCGATACGTCCCGGACAGCGGAATGTCATTTGGCACTGAAACCGTAAAGTGTCTTCTTTATCGATTCGTCCAAAGCGAGAGAAACTGGAGGAAAACCGGGGCAACTGGCAACGGATGTTGAGCAGTATTATATTCGTCGATATGGGGAATGATTTCTGCCCATATCAGGATAATTTTTGAGCTCTCTTCGTAAAATGGTGGACTTCCTTGAATCTCTCCCGAGCCTCCTGGAAGGTTCAGGAAAGCTCCTCCCCGGCGTTTATCGCGAACTTTCCATGAGCTACGAAACGGAACGCAGCACGCCCTGCTCAGTCGGTCGATTCGGACGCTTCGTGGTTCACTGCAGCGTCGTTTGGAGGTTTCCAGCCATCTTTTGACAGATCGCTTGTTTCAACGCTGTGAATTCGACAACTACGAAGCTTCGTCTGTTCCATCGTCGGCGCCCTTTTCGAGAGCCCACGAGAACGTCCGCAGTTTAGCGACCGATCAAAAAGCGATCCATACTCGTAGAGCAAACTTAGCGACTCTGGCGTCGGAACATATCGTGCAGGCGGATAGATGGATGATCCACGAGCAGCGTCGACACTGCTGGCACTGTTGGCACTCCTACAATGCTCTGAGGAAACTCGTTTCGCTCATTTTTATTCCATGATCCACACCGATCATCGGATTCTAGCTCCCCGTCTAGCCGTCAGTGCGCGAATGGCTCCGATGGGGCTCCGATTATTTTCGTTATACTTATTCACTTCTGCGTTCCGTGATCAGACAGAATCGTCCACTGATCTTTTTCCACCTGATCGTGCTCCGAGGACAGCGAGGTCCCGATGGACGGCACACGCGGCAAAACGGACGAGGCTCCATTTAGGGAATTCATGACGGGCTTGGAGAGATCATTTACGTGGAGGAAAAAAAGAGATTCGAGAGCTGCATGGAAGCGTTAATAGTCGGCGAGGTCGGCGCGAACTTTGGGGTACTAGCGCGATTTTCGCCGGTGCACCGATCCACTTGCCTGATCGTTGGTCATCCGAGCACTGCGGGCAAGTCACATAATCAAGCGTGAGTTAATCCGCTTGACAGGATCCTTTTAGACTGACGTTATTTACGCACGTAAACGGCGGGCCATTAAAGAGCGCGAGACGTGTTGAACGGGTCACACAGTACGTTGTCAACTCCAACTTGTCTTCTGTGTTTGACCTGTTCGTGGAAGAGCGTTTGTGTGCGTATGTGTGTTTCTGTGTGTGTGTGTGTGTGTGGTGAACGTATACCTGTTTATGTGTGTTCTGTGCCGTGCGCGCTTGCTCGCAGAGTTCGCGTACATTTATGTTTGCTATCCCAAGTGGAGGTACGGGCCATAAACTCACCCGACTGAGGTCAATAGGAACTGCAAACTATTGTCGCCCGCTCGGAGTCGCGACAAGTATGCATGCGCATGCAGTACGGCCGACAAACGAACGATGGCCGTCGACAGCGAAGAAGTTACTGCGACTGCGAGCTGTAGTAGGTATAGCGGAATAATTGTCAGCTAGTAGCTAATATAATGAGGCGAGCGAGCGAGCGAGCGAGACTCTCTGTGTGATGGGCAGGTTGGCAGGTAAACGAGCAAGCTCATTTAAGCGATGAGTTACTCGCACGTAGCTCGTTAATCAGGGCGCCGTGAATTCACACAAAATGCACGGAGCGCTGTTCCGGTCATAAAGCCCGCAAACTGCATCTGCATCTATTATGAACGCTCTCAGGCCATAAGTTTAGCGACTGCGTATTTCTGTCACGACAAACCTCAACGACAACGACAGAGGTGCTGAATCATTAACGTCAACGCAAGCGTTAACGGCGCGGCGCCGCGCACCGACCGTTTAGCTGATTCCGGTCAGCTCGTTGTCGTCTTCGCTTCGAGTTCGATTGAAATCGCTCAGTTTTGTCGGCGTGCGGCGCGAGACGATGAAATGCGGCGAGACCTCCGATCCTCCCGAGACGTCTGGTCGGACTCCGTGGACTCGGAATCACCGACTGATGTGAGAGACAGGAGAAGATCTCGCAAAAGCGAAAAACTTCACGAGGATGAAAGGGCCGTCGTCGCCGATGCGACACCGCCGATGCGACATCGCCACTGATGTCGCATCGGCACGCTTTGTTAGGCCGAGTTTGGTTCGGCTATGGCCAGTGGTCCGTGCGGATCTTCTTCGAGTGAATCTTCCTGCTGTTGAGTGCGAGCACGATTATGCTCTTTCGTTCTCTCGCTCGCTCGCTCGCTCACTCGCTGTCGGACGGCCATCTGACAAACTGCTAATTCCTGGCGCTCTAAACATTCGCCGGGCGAGCCAGCCATGGCCAGGTATCCAGGACACAGGCTCAGGGCAAAGCAAATCGATCGTTGGTTCGAGCTCTCGAGCATCTCGATGAATTGCTTGCTTTATCGGTTCGTTGCTTCTCCGCTTTGGTGTTTTCGGCACTCAACTTGGACCGTACTATCTCGTCGAGAAAGTTAAGATGCGAAGCGGTAGACAGCCAAAAGGATGAGCGAGATGCATCCGATGCCGCGCACCAATAAGCACAGATGCAGGGCAGCTGTACCTCCGATAGCACTCGCTCGCATCGGTGCCAGACTCAGATTTGCACCCTTCGACAGCGATATTAGATCAACGATCTACCTTCTGAACTAGCTCTTGAAGCAAGGAATTCCCGATTTCCGAAGGGATCTTCCTCAGCTTTCCTGCGATTCTCATTCATGGTGGATCTTGTGACTTCGTTCTCATCATTCGGACACAAAATCTGCAAAAGATCCGTAGAGTCCACGGATTCACATCGACAGAGCTCGCAACAGGAACCTCTTCGAGATCAGTGTTGAGAATTGATGGAAAAAAGTCGAGATCACTGACGCCATGTCTGGTTCTTCGTTCCAGTTTCCATAGGACACGGACGTGACCAAGTAGAAAAATTTGATTGAAGATACTGATATGATAAGGAAGTCTCCATGAACGAAACGGTAGATAAACCAGAATGAGCGTTAGATATGATAAGCGGGAGATATTGTGATAGCAATAAAGATGGAGATAGTTGGGACGAAAGGGAAGCGCAGAGAAGTTATCTGCTATGGCGATCTTCGTTGGTCATCAGAGGTTCTCAGCCGCGGCGAGTTCAGATTTTTCACTGGCTTACCATCGTAACTGCGCCTTGAGGGAAACCAGAAGACGTCGCCATAGCGGCGACGGCGGCGACGGCGGCGGCAGAAGAAGTGAAATAACGCCAGTTGTTCACTAGAGACCGGTCAGTAATTAGTCTCTTCGGTACCGAAAGGAACTTTTCTCTTCTCCTTTCGGTAGATGGTATCACGGCCAGCTTTGTTGATCTTACCTCTGCCGTAACAAGCGTGTTGCTCGCCGTGTTGACCGCGGTTGAGCGTTTTCGCGCTTTTCATCGTACCGCAGACGGGGCCGCGGTCATATTCATACTTGTTTCTCTTCCTCTGAATCGCTCGTTTGCTCGTCCGTTTCTTCCATCTTGATGGTCGTCGTCGTCGCCGTCGCTATTCTCCAGCGGTCGACACGACTCGAGACACTGGACGGTGAGACACCGTCTTCGAGTTGTTTGTCATCGTGGCAAAACGACAAGCTCCGCAGGGAGCAGATGCCTAATTAGTCTTCTTTAGCTTTGTCAGCAGGGTCATGATGAGTGAAAGCATCGACGTCAACATCATCGTAATCATATAGATTGTCATGATCGGTGATCAGAGTGCTCTATGGGAATTTTTTGCTAGTCAAGTCACTTTAGCTGGCGTCAGGTGTTGTTGTCAAGAAGGGGCGGGCATGCATTCGCAACAAAAAAAAATTACGTGCCTTCTACCAAGCCGCCCCAAAATTCAGGACGGGTTCTATGCAAGCCGGTAGGGTTAAGCGCCTCCAATTCTGAATGAATTGTTGAACATATATCGCTGACAAGGTGTTGAAGTGTTAAGGGCAGGCTGGTTTACACGCAGAACTCGCAAAGTACACGAGAGAGGATGGCCGCCACCGGCCGCATTGCCGGATAACTGCTGGCAGGCTGTTCGGCTCATTCAGCAATCACATCACATCATATCGCAGGGTACAGCATCGTTTCAGTACGTACGAGAGGCGTTGCCATGAACGCCCACTGGAGGGCTTTATGGTTCGCCCATCAACTATGTCACTCGGTATGCCTGGGTGGCTGGACCGTTGCTGGCTCACCGAGGCTGCGGTCTGTCATGACAATGATCACGAGAGCCCTTCACGGCTTGAATGTCTGAATTCTCGCCCGCTTGTGATATTGATTCAGAGTTCCCTCATGGAGATTCAATCAAGACCCGCATAACAGGTTCAGCTACAACTCAGACATGAGTTGTCCTCCGCTTTCTGCTCATAGAGCACAGCCTCACTGGCTCTCATGGTGGTTGGCCGAATCAATGGCTTTCGGCGCACATTTCGAGCTTGTGCAGTGATGAGAGCAAGAGAGAGAGAGAGTGAGAGGGAGTATGCGGGTCATTCAGGAGAATGATCCTCATTTTCAGAGTTTGTCCTCGATTCCGATACTTTGAAGCCCATTTCAAGCTCATAGAGAGCAACTCGGGGATACTTCGACGTTGATCCATGCTCTGAAAATAGAAAACAATCCTGTCTTGGTCTGCGAATGTTTTCGAACAAGACAACGGAACTACGAAACACGGGATTGCGCATCATATGGATCGGCCGGAACACGCTCAGCGATCTGTCACATCTGACAGAGTGTTGAATAGCCACTTCGTTTGATGCCAACCTGGTCACTCACCGCTTGTCTTGCTCATCCACTAAACGCAACGAGCAGCGGCGATCTGAGCGAGATTCAGGTTTGCGCCGCGCCGTCGTCCCTCATGTGAAAGTGAAAAACGAGTCCTGCGACGCGTCGAGATCGTTCGCAAATGAGTTCGCTCGCAGCTAGTCTGTGCCTGAGTATGAGCTAGAGGACAAAATAGAGACCTGCGGTGATGAATCCGCTGCCATGCACTAGTGGGTGTCAAGCAGTCATGATCGATGACTTCTGTCGACTGCACCTGCCATAGCGCACAACTTCTAGATGTGGTCGGAATAAACCCAGGAACGCTTACCCTGTTTGCAGAGGTGTTGCGCCCATTCCACGCGGACCGTCAGCGGCAATCGTACCCACCACTTGGCACTTGCCGATGTTGGGTCGTGACTCGTGACGCATCTTGTTTTCTGACTAATATGCCGCGAAAAGGTGTCAATGCTCCGTCATCATTCACACTGCTGTTCGAATGCGCGGCGATCGATCGGTCGCGAGACGGTTCAAATCAAAGTTTGGGCCATGTTATTCTCCCTCTAAACGGGCATCTTCAGTTCGAATTGGATTCCGGCAAAATCAGAGAGGAAAAAATCGCGCGGTCTCACTCTATTTGGGAAAACCCAGCGTGTCTGTGACTTGAAATTGTTTTCGAGCTTCTCGTTGTCAACGGAACGTTCTTCGCACAAAGGCGGGGGCCGTCAATTCCTCCTGTCAAGATGGCAAGATTATTCACCAGCTAAAGCGTCGGTGTGTAAGGAACGCCTAGAAAAAGGACTTCGGCTCGGCCGTGATAATTTGGCAAGGCGCTGCTCTTCTCTCCTCTCCATTCAGTTCGTCCATTCATTGATTTTATTTCTTTTTTCGCTCCGCATAATCTATATTTTTCCTTTGCAAGTTGCTTTCGAGAAAAGTCACGCGTCATCGTACAACGCCTGCCGTGCTCGCCTGTTCGTTGGCAAGCCGCGTTTGTTGTTGGCGTCGACTCGATCTGCTGGGCGCGAGCGAAGGCGTGGTCTGCTTTACTCTGCTTTTCTTTCCGTTCGTCTTCTTCGAAATAATAATATAAATGGATTTTTCTCTCCATACCTCTCCTTCTCGGCCTGATCGAGTCTTTGACGGCGCTTTGCAACAGACTAACTGGCTGACGAGCAGATCTTCTAATGGTTTCGGCTTTGTCCGAATGGGAAATTTTCCGCTTCTCGACAACCGCGTCTCAAATCAGTGACCAAACGAATGACCGAAACCGAATGACAGTGAACGATTCGACGAGTACAGAAAAGAACAGCTTTTCGAAACTCACTGCGGAAGTACAATTCCTGACCTTTCGAGCGAACTTACGACCGACGGAACGAGACTCGAGCAACAGTGATTCGCACATGTGAACTTCGGAACTAGAGACAAATGCCGAGAAAGTGCACGAAGCGCGAGCAATGAAAATGAAATAAATTGTTCAATTAATTCCAGGCGTATGTTCCCGCCCTTCAAAGTGCGTCTGGCTGGACTCAACCCGAAAGCAAAGTACGTGATGCTGATGGACATCGTCGCCGCAGACGATTGTCGTTACAAATTTCAAAATCGTCGATGGGTCGTCGCGGGCAAAGCCGATCCTGAAATGCCGAAACGGATGTACATTCACCCGGACTCGCCAGCCACAGGGGAGCAGTGGATGCAGAAAGTGGTTTCATTCCACAAACTCAAGCTGACCAACAACATCTCGGACAAACACGGTTTCGTAAGTGCCATAGTGGTATATTGATTATTATTTACAGAACCCATCTGAGATTTAGGGAACCGAGATAGAACACATGTCTAATTTTTCTAGTGGGCGCCGAAGTCGAGCGTCTCAGCTGCCTGTTACCCAGGATTCACTGAACTGGAACTTTGTTGAATGGAAAGCTATTTTGTGATCTTGGGCTCGTTATACGGTCGTCCGAAGGATGCTATGGCGAAAGGATAGAGCCGTGTTGGTCCGCCTCGAGCGCGCTGCCGGTGTCCGAGGTGTCCGCTCAAGTGAAATGATAGATCGACGGTCGGCGACGGTCGGTCCGGTACGAGTGTTCTCCCTTGGCATCAGTTCCTACATTTTTCCTGGCCGCGTCGCCACGGCAAGACCTCTGCGAACTGCTGAGCAATCTTGTTTGAGAGTGTTTTTTTTTCTCCGTTCGGTCGTTCGTGTAGGAGACCTGCTGCTGTCTTTCCGCAGATTTCTCGTGAAGTTGGCAAACTAGCGACCCGGAGAAGTGACTGACGAGCGTCTATCTCACTGTTCTGGGTGAAAATTAGCTTGAGCAGTAAAAGCTCTGGCGCCGCCACAGGACAACAACCACAAGAGACAGCCATCATCCAACAGCGAGCAGCAACCACAACAAAAAGCAGGAGAAGACGTTATCTGATCAGATTTTTATCAATCGTCAATCATCGTAGACACTGTACGGACTCAGTTCCTGGCCGAACTCTAACGAGCGAGAGACTCGCAGGCCACTGTCCGCATTTGTGTCTGAGTGAGTCTCTTGCGGGTTCCTGGTTCGCTCATGACTTGTTTCACGGGTTGCGCGGCGATTACGACGACCTACTCCGTCTCTGCGAGCACGAAGCAATTGCTAAAAACACCTCGAACTTCCGCGTCTCTCTCGATCGAGATTTCCAAAGAAAGAACAGGAGAGCGGTTCCTGAAAACTGAATCGTTTGATAAGAGCTCGGGAAGATAAAGATGGAGGGTATTTGTCTTTCAGACGACGAGGGAGACCAAGCAAACAAGAGAAACTGCTATGTGAATGATTCAGAACTAGATTATGTATCACCTGCCTTATCAGTTCGAAGAAATCGATGTTTTTCCTCCTCTTGGCTCTACTTCGAATCGTTGCGAGGCAGATTGGGAAACGTGTTGGAAAGAAACGAGAGAGAAGAGAACTTGCCTAGGTTTTCCTGGAGACTCTTGGGTGTCGTTCTTCTTTCCGCTAGAAACGGATCGCGGAGGAACGCACTCGACATGCGATAGTGCCTCGATGCATCTACCTCGTTCTTGATGCAGACGTTTACTTGAAATTTTCGGGCCTCCAAGATCGCCTAATTTTCTAACCTCTAACCTGACGAGAGAGGACTTCTCTGAACAGAAGACGTGAAATGAAATATCTTCGCAGAGAGGGAGGGAGAGAGAAAGTGATCTTAAGATCGGGAGCATCGATGTCCTGCTAGTTACTCGTCTAGCGATCCGGGGGGTATGTTTCCGAAGGCGAGCTATTGACAGCAGTCAGCTGATAAAGTTTTAACAAGTACAAGAGGAACATGAAGAAAAACAAATTCAAACACGGTATAGCATTTCATGCTCGTCATTCCACAACAGGGAACTGATAACGCGATATCTGATTTGTGAAGATCAGCAGATCCTCGTGTGAAAGCATTTCGGGGGCGCGGAACGGAGGAGGTCATGGGATTCGGAGCTTTACTGAGCGCTCGGTTATTTCCAGAAATGGACAGACTCTCCCTAGCTTAGTGTCATGAATTTCTTGTTTCTCGAATTTGTCATTCGAAGTCGTCTTGAGAACCAGCCGATGCAATTTGTCCTCAGAAGCCGCCATTACGTCGCGTCGCTGGGACGAGCCAGAAGTAACTGATCTACTTTCCGATTGAGGATGATCAGAGATATTGCCAACCTGGATTCTGATGGTGAACTCTGGAAAAGTCGAATCGTTTCCGGATGAATTTGAAGAATGCTGCGCTCGGGAATGCCACGGAAGTGTGATCGCCCCGCGGGCGGCGAGACGAATCAACGGTACCCGACGTACCTAGTGTTTTGACTGGAGCTCCTCGTGGGTACTTCCGTTCGAGTGAAGACAGAGCGAGTGTGGAGACAGTCTGAGAGCGTTTCAGAGACCATGGCGGTGTTTCTACGAACGGCTTTGGCCCTTCGTCCGACCATGGTGTCTCTTTGTTTGACTTCGCAGACATCTAATTCATCTCATCCGCTCTCTGAGTAACCTCAAACATCCGAACAAGCTCACTCACTCACTCACTCCAGACAGGTATTATGGTTTCTTCGCCACTCACTTCATACGTACCGTGTGGCATCGCACGGTCACTCGAGCGCCTTCCATTCATTCATTCATCCATCCCTCTCTATTCATTCATTGAGAAGGGTGTGATTTCTCTGCCATGCAGGCGGCTGACATGGCTTCTTCGAAGTGATTTCATCTGATATCTTGATGTCTCCCTCATATCGACTTCGTTCGAGTTGACTGCGTTCTAACGGCACGGTCTGATGTTCGTCGGAGCCCTGGAGACGTCACTCACTCAAGCGTGACGCTGCTTTTCTCCAAAAATGAAGCTTTTCTGGCGAACTCGGATACGACTACATGAACACCGTTGAATAATTTTCTTTTCGCGCTCCTCCGTGAATCCGCCGGGACCATATTGGGTTTTCGTAAATTTTCGTGATTTTAAATTTTCCCGCGCAAAAAATACCGAACCATCAGCTGAAGTTGATGAACACGTTGAAGATGATGGACCTCTCTTTCGACGACTCACTGATACGTCGTTCAAAAAGATCAGCAGCATGTGTTTGGTCATCAACTACCGCTTCGACACCGGTTGCGGCAACAGCCGGCCCTGGCGAGCAGGGTTGAGTCTTGAGTGGTGTTTCCTGGATCGAGCCCACCCTGTCAATGAGCAGTAATTTCCAAAATAAACAAAGGGGGCTGAAGCTGTTTAGGCATTCGTTCAGACACTCGCTCGCCCCTTATCTTTCTCTCGCGCCGTACTTCTCTCGGTCTCTCACGTTTCTCTCACAGGGAATGGGTATCGATCACATCCATGCTCACATCGCCAGCCAGCCAGCCAGCCAGCGCCAGGCCAACCCAGCCCAGACCAAATTGGATGGGGCATCACGACGACAACAACCGATAATTTCCGAGGCCAATCGGAACAGAAGAGGGCGAGAGAGAGACACAGACAGACAGTCTGCACGCGAATGTTGGCTTCAGTTCTGCCCCCGGCTCATTTCGAACCACTCAACAAGCAACGGAAGTCGTAGGAACTGGCGAGACAGACATCCATTCTTCGGTTTGTCAGTCCGTCCGTCCGTGATATTTGTTCAAGTCTGAACCCCAAAGTTCGAAGCGAAACACTTCTTTATTCATTTCAATTTGGGCTCGCGGAGCGCATGTGCAACTTCAAATATACGTCAACTCGGAGACTTCACCCTCGATCGTTCGATCGGCTTCAAATCCAAGAACTTTTGTTCTGATTGTAAATGTGAAATTTTGAATCGAAGAAGTAGATTGCTGAGCAATGCTGGAGAAACAGGAAATGAGACTCCTCGAGTCTGCTCAATCAGAAGCTCTACCCTTAGGTCCCGAGTTCCAAAAGTTATGTCAGGCTTTTTGTGGGATGGTCTGTTGCCATTTCGGACTGGTCGTTCTTTGCATATGTCATGGCTCATGGACTCATGACTGCTCCGGTCACGGCGAATCCGGAGAGTTTTCGGGCTGAGTAATTAAGGGGACAGATTCGTTGATGTATCAGTAGCGAAGCAGTAAATTCTTCAGACAACCGTTCGTGGACTCTCGAAGCTCGAACAATTTTCCGGTTGTAAAACCGTGCATGGACCGTCGTCTCCTCTCGAACGAAATCCGACATTGAGTGGATTCGTCGCTCACGTTTCGAGAATAGACCCAAGTTCCGCGAGCGGCTGCGGGCAAAAGCAAACAGGCAAATAGTAAACCGAGTCGCTTAAAGTCAACTTGTGTCATCGTGACCGGCACGCATGGAAAATGAGCCTTGAAATGCCTACTACTTAAGCGATGAATACAACGTGCTCAGAATGAATTAGAAGGAAGGAAGAACGGTCCGAATGAATGAAATACGAGCAATGAGTAGGTGAGGTGCATTGTTCGGTAATGATAACGTACTCTGCGAGTTTCTGCCACGTGCAAAGAATAATCTACGATCGTTAACGTAAACCTTATTATTCGTGGAAGCGTCTTGAAGCGTTATTTGTCCGGCAATTACGTGCGGGATAATCTAATGTGCCAGAGAGGGCACATCGACGAAGAACAGGGCTCCTTCAGACCGAGAGTCCAGTCGAGCAATGCGCGTCCCCTAGACCCTAGGGCAGTTACTGACTGACTGACTGACTGAGGCAGGCGTTAGTTTTGTGGACTTTCGAGCGCAGCATCGGGTCTCAGTGACTGCCCCAACTAATTGTCTTTCGTCGCACAGATGCTTCCCTCAAGCGAGTGGCGTTTTCGGTGACGAAACGTTTAGGTGAGAACGAGTCAAGAGGCAATCTAGACAAAGGCCTCAAAAGAGCCCTCAACAAACTTACTTCAAGATGCGTGGACAGAAACTCTCGTCACTCGGTTTCTACGATGCCTTATCGCGGGATCTCATCCAACGGCTTTCCCGATTATGCGGCACTTCCCCGACACACCTTCGAAGCCGCATTTTTTTTCGATCCGCTCTTTTTCCTGCTTTCTGAAACGGCGCCAAAGTTTTCGGATGTGATTCGCGCATGAACAGATGTATGGAGTGATGGATCGATTGGTCATCGGAGCCATCGGGTGGAATGACGGGCAAAGCTAAGTAGGAAAGCCCAAGCGCGGACAGCAGTCGGAATGTGTTAATGAGGTGTTGCACAAACTTCCCACAACTGGACACACAGCTTCGTCGTCAGCGCAGACACCAAGTATTACGCGACGCTACGTCGCCACTACGGTCAGCGGGGATCGATGCGTCTTTGGAGATGGTGCTGTGGCTCTCCGCGTCCGGTCGGGCGGAAGAACTTCGGCTTCAGCCTCCGACGAAGAAAGTTCCCAGACCTTTTCGGCTCCCTACCTCCGATTTCTTGAACCCTGCGTTCAAACTCTATGCATTTTGGAGATAGTACCGGAGGGATTTCTCTTGAATCGATGAGAAAAGGATATGGGTCTTTGTTCAGTGAATCTGGAGGCAGAGATAGCGTGTGAAGTTTTAGTGGACGCGTCACCCTCCGTCGAATCGACGAGAACTTCGTGCTGAGCCAACGAGGACCGCTCCGATCCTGCTGGCTGTCGACATGAGAATGTGTGTTTAACATTAACTATAAGCTAATAACGCGAAGCTCACGGGTTCCTGCTGCTGCTGCTGTTGCCGCCGCCAGCGGCGTCGAGACTGCAGACGTCTACGGCGCGCCATTCGAGATGATTCGGCCAGACGGAAACTTAGCTAATAGTCGTCAGTCAAAGCTCCCGCAACGAAGATCAGCCACCCCTGGTACACGGATCGGCAGCGTTATCATCAGTGTCGTCGACAATGTTGACAACTGTGATTGTTAAGCGATGCCGCTTCGGAACCTCATGCGGGAAAAACAAAATATAATCCCCGGAGTGTAGCTCCTGACTTTTTTGCTGCTGGTCTGGGAGACCTTCCGAAAAGCTTGTCCGCTTTGCTGACTGGACGATGGGACTCACAGAAAGACTGACCGGTCGGCTGAAGTCTTCATCGCTGTCGACAACACGGGATATCTGTCAACGTGATACGAAAGATTAGCTTCCACACGATTCTCACCAGTTCGAGCGTTCTGGAACCCGAGTCTCGGCTTAGCCACCTCGACCCGGGATGCCGTCGTCATCCGCATAAGATTGTTCGGGGAGACAAAGCGAGGATAAATCAAACTGATAACGAATGAGTGATTGAGCCGAACACAAGAAGTCGCAATCGAGAAGTGGATGGAAGTACTTTGAGACTTTTGAGGAAACCGATCAACTTCTGATCTCGTCCTGAGTGAATACGAGCACGGAGTCAATCAAGTTCCCTGAGAGCAGTTGGGAATATTAAGCAGTTCTTTACGTTCCAGACGATATTGAATTCTATGCACAAATATCAGCCTCGGTTTCACCTCGTCCGCACGGGAGACATCAGCAAATTGCCGTGCTCGCCCTTCAAGACGTTCGTGTTTCGTGAAACGGAGTTCATCGCAGTGACGGCTTACCAGAACGAGAAGATAACTCAACTGAAAATTGATAACAATCCTTTCGCCAAAGGCTTCCGAGACACCGGCGCTGGCAAGACCAACAAAAAGTAAGGAACGATTCCCACTCGATCATGAACTTCATTCAAAAATTCTCGAGACCATCCAAATCAAGAAATTTAGAGGAAGCAGCAACGGTGGGGAGAGCAATAGCATATCCCGAAGGTGCATGATATGCTTATCGTTCGAAGTTGCGGCGCTTGTAGTGATGTTCCTCGTTTCTTTCGCAGGAGATCTGCGGGCGAACAAGATTCCAGCGAAGAGGACGAAGGAATCGAGAGTTCATCTAGTTCAATGCTTCAGATCCACACGGATTTCGATGTTGTTACGGGTGAGTTTCCAACTCTATAACTGTTCGTAGACTCTCAAACACGACGGGCGGCGGATTCGTGCAATAACTGCCCCTCAGGGTCGGAACGATACTGAAGATTCTCGGCTCCGAGCGCCGCCGTTGTCCTCAAATTTGTTCGGTAACTCAGGGGCTTTGACTTGGGCTTGTGAAAAGTGCGACGATGACGAGCGGAATGAAGTTGAACCCCTTTGTGTTGAGTGCCACCTCATCAAGTTGTCTCGCATTCTGATTCTGCGCGGAACAAGTTTGAGACGACAGTCAAGCTGGTCATTAATTCTAGGGAACAAACTGCAAATCGCTTCCAAATGCTTTCTAGCGCTGCCTTCGCTGTAGCTCCTCTGTCCAGAAAAACCGAGGCGTCGAGCCGGTAACGCGAAGTGTGAAAGGCACTTCGAAAGAAATGGAACCTGAAGTGGGCGCCCGCTTCTGATTGTTGCGTAACAACTCAGCTCCTCCGATGTGTTCCACTTGCAACGGCTCTAATGGTCGCTATCGCCTCTCACGGCGAACCAAAAGTGACCACTTAGCTAACTCCCCTGAATAGCTTTGTGTCCGTCTGGGTGTGTGGTCCACCAAATAGAGTGAGCACCGGCAGCAGCAGCCGCAGACGTTGGATCTTCTGAAAGCGTGAAAACGGCGAGCTTTCCTAGAAAATTAACGATCACCGGACTTACTCGGCTTTCGTTTCATTGCTAATGTCTGAGGCGGACCAAAATTTCACGCTGACTTGGAGGTCCATCCCTTCCAAACGTGGCTGTCATGCTCGACTCGTCGAGCGCTGGGACTCGAGATGAGCGTAAAGGCATTCTGGCTATTTTTAGATTGTCCGACGAAAACGCTCGTTCTCACTACCCGCTCTTCCAGCCGCAAAACGACATCGTGTGCTCCCCGAGCATTGAATAACACTGGGAGGGTGCGTAATTCCAGAAGTCCCACTGGAAAACCGCGTTCTCAAACTCTTGACTCATTTCCCATACGTCCTGGAGGTTTTCTCCCGCTGGAATTAAACGAAATTCCCAAAATGTTCCGACTAGGACCGTTCCGTCACGACAATCGCGATCGAAGTGCTGGGTTTGAAGAAGATGTACGAATAGAAGATTTATCCCGGTTTGGACGGTGTTCGAGACCTTGTTTCAGAGAAGAAAAGTTTGCTGTCGGAAGGTCGGAAGCCTAGGTGTGGACGAGCCGTTTCGGGAGAGATCCTAATCGCAGAGCCTCTATCCGGGCGAGCTTTGAAATTAAGTCAATCAATCAATCAATCAATAATCGCTTTATTCGATGCATAAAGGCCTGTTAATAGATATGTTGGAAGTCCTTCGGAATTGAGCTTCCGTGACATCCGCCAAGAGTAAGAATTGTGAACAGCTTTGGTCGCCGAGCGGGCTTTCGGAAGAACAGACCATCTCCTGCGGAGGCGGGAGGGCGAGATATCGAAGAAGTGGTCGAGATCATGATTTAGGTAAAGTGTGCGTAACATCCTTTCATCCGCGCGGTCGAAGAGGGAGTCGAGGCTGGGGAGACTTGGGATCTCCGAACTATTACATCTGAACATGAGTCTACGGATAAAATATTTCTGCACTTTGACTAGGGCCTCGGAATGCATAACGAGGAATGGCCGCCACACAGGCGAGCAGTATAGTATCTTGGAACGCACAAGGGTATCATAGAGTTTGATATAGATGTGGGGGTCTCGGATAACAAAGGTTCGGAAGATGGTGTTGATGAGCGAGCGGGAAGAGGCAGCCAGTACGCTGATGTGTCCGGCGAAATCGAGTGACGGGGTAACGCAGACACCAAGGTCCTTGAACTGTTGTACTACAGGGATTGGCTCACCATTGATCTGGTACGTGAAGGACTTGGCGCCACATTGCATGACCGCGCATTTCTGGACGGAGACACTCATGTCATTATCTCTGCACCATACAGAGAAACTGTCTAGAGCCGATTGCAGCATGGCGGCATCCTTCCCATCAGTGATAGGGGAGTATAGTTTAAGGTCATCTGCATATAACAGATAAGAGACGCAAGGTGGGAGGTATGATTGAATATCGAGTACAAACATTGCGTACAACAGGGGAGAAAGGCAACTCCCCTGGGGAACACCAGAAGGGGCGGCTCTGGGGGTGCTGAGGGCTGACTCGACGGCAACTTGAAAGTTACGCTGCGTGAGAAACGACCTCAACCAGGATAATGTTTTGTCGTGGATACCAAGGGTTGACATCTTAAGGAGCAGGCGTTCATGTGGGATCCGATCGAAAGCTGCTTTCTGATCTATATACACGCAATGGAAAGCCCTTTTCTCATTGAGCAGAAGAGCCCAATCCTGAACCATGTGAAGCAATTGGGTGCAAGTAGACCTTTTCGGTACGAATCCGTGCTGGGCAGGGTCGAGTAGATTGTTACGAACCAGATGACCCATAAGGTGTTTCGAGAGGAGCTTTTCGAATATCTTAGCCGCAACGCACCCTTGCGCGATGGGACGGTAATTGGTAGCGAGGTGTCTTGCACCTTTTTTGAAGATGGGAGTAACTAAGGAGCTTCGAAAGTGGGTAGGGACGTTTCCATCTTCGTAGGAGCGAGAGAGAATCAGGTGAAGCGGCTCTGCCAGGAAGAGGGCGAATTTTTTGTAGAATATTTGAGGGATCGCGTCTGGTGTAGAATTTGAGGAGCTCTTGAGTTCACGTAGCAACGAGAAAATATCATGTTCAGCAAAGTGAACGGGACTGTCGGGATGGGTAACTCTCGCACCAGGTCTGATTGGTTGCAAGTTCTTCGAATTGTTGAGAAATACGGATTCGAAGTGAGCGGCCAGATGATTGGCGCGATCGGACGAAGACGAATACGTTATGCTTCCGTTCTTGAGGGTAGAGATAGATGAGCTCACGCCGATCCTGGAATTGGAGTGTTTTCATGCAACATTTGTTTGTGGATACGATCGCGCACGACGAAAACGTCACTAATCTCGTTAGACATATGCTTTTGGCAAGTAGAGTAACAAGTCGGGACACGCCTAGGGTCGCTCGACAGCTCGGAAAAGCGAAGCAAAGCTTTCTTCTAAGTAAGTAGGAGAGCCGGAGCCAAGCGTCCGGATGGTTGAAAAGCGAAACGGATGCGACATTTGAGAATGAGTCGGATCAACAGCGGGGATCGGCTAACAACATTGCTTGACTTGAAGACAAATCACTTCTTGACTAACGGAATGAACGCAGCGAGCTATTCATTTGAGCTGCGAAATAGCGAGCAGTTGAACAGCCTGACCTAAAGGGAGAGGCTCATTTGTGTCCATGATCGCCGTTTCCTGCTATTTTAAGGCCGCTCTACGTTTGTATTGTGAGCGCTTGTCTCGGATTTCAAGCGCTCTGAAGTGGGCTCGTTGTGTGTGTGTGAGTGTTGAACGGATCGCGAGGCTGATACCCGGCCGGGCCTAATCGCGAAGACGAGATTGGAAAAAGCGACTTTAGTCAACTTCTCGAGATGTTTGATCATCAACAAAGATCGCCAACGAGGTGTTCGTTGATAACCGCGCAGGTGAGAAAACTCCGAGTCTTCGGATAAGTTTCAGATCTGAAACTAGCGTGCGAACACTTTCGAAACACGATGCTGATTAGAACTCTCGAATTCAGAGAAGTGACTTCCCGCTCAATACCATGGAATCGAGATTGGATCCAAAGACGAACGAAGATCTCCGGCTGGAGGAATAATAAAAACTGGAAAAAGAGCTAGAAGCGTCTGAAAAGAAAAGATAGCGTCTATAAATTTCCGCATGAACTTCACGACGTTAACAATGAGTAGATCAAGATGCCAAATATCATCTTGATGAACTCAAGGAACAGGGTTACGCTCTTCGGTTTCGTGAAACTTGTGGACCTTTCGGTGTTCCGCGGGTTTCCCGCGCTCGTTTTGCAACGTCGAAATCCATATTATGGTTAACTGGATGCCGATTCGCTCGTTCCAAGCCCTCTGTCGCAGACGAGTATCTCCAGCCCGCTTATCCCTCGGTCCCATCCGAAGTAGTGGTAGCTCGATCCGAGCCTCAATTCGTCGTCCACGACGTCCCCAACAGCTCGGCGCGGCGTCATGTGGAGCTAGGACATCACAGCTGTTGATGCTGCTGTCCTGCGACAGATAGCTCACTCTGGTCACAGGGTGTTATCTTCGGATATCTCTGTCTTCGTCTTGTCGTCCTCGTCGTCTTTTGTTGCTGTCGTTCTACCTGTTGTCGATGCGTGCTGCTGGTGTTCGCCTCGGTTGTCGCGTAACTTCGAGCCAACGCTGTTAAAACCGTCGTAACACTTACTCTCCAGGTAGTCATCGTTATCAGTGGTGCACAATCAGTCTGCTTGTTGAGTACCTGTTAAAACTAAACGTTTTTATCTCTAACTGAGAAGCGAACATCGACGACCCCAGCACAGCGCCTTCTGAGACCCCGATTAGTCCGATCTGACTCCTGATCTGTTTGTTAGCTTGTTCGCTCGAAGGCTTCAGTTTATTTGCTTTCTTTCCGCCGAAGATACTTGTCTCAGCTTTTGGACAGCTGTGAGGAATCGCCTGGAGGATGATACATGCGAACCTTACCGTGAAAAGTTTGGGAAAAGTCGGAGATACCGAGGAGATCTCTTGAATCACTTGAGCACGGGATGAAAGTCCGAGAACAACTCTCACCAGAATCCCTCGAAAGCTCGAGTCCGGGGAAGGGCTGCGGACAAGAAGGTCCTAGCTGGAATTATCGGCACTGGAATCGCGCCCAGAACAATGAGCAGGAGAGCTATCGACAGCGACGAAATAAAGAGAATGAAGAAGAAAGAATCCACCGACCGACAGGGCGAGCAGACGAGACTGGAGATCAGGTGGACGGTGACGTCGAGTTCCGAAAAGCAAGGCGCGGCACTCGGAAACGAATACGATCGGAGATGCCATGGAGTCCGTTACACTCGAAGGGTTGTCTGGAGATATCGAAGAGATGTCCCGACTTCTCGACGCATCGGAAGAACCACGACGATGAGCGCCGACCGCAGACGAGCATGGAACACGACTGCAGACGGATGCTCAGCGAAGACCTCCGGCGAAGTCGAAGATGCCTCAAAGACATTCCCTTTGCGAAGCAGACCGACAAAGATAGACCGAATCATCTCCTTTCTCAAGTACCTGAGTGTATGTTAGTATGTGGATGAGCTCGGTGAGCGAGTCCGTGCATTATCCAGTTTCGCTTTGAAGTTTTTCATGAGATCGGAGAGAGATTCGAAGCGTCGACTTCGCGCGCGGACAACTCATCCGAACAGAACATCTCTAAGTAAAAGAGAATGACCGAGTCGATCTGTCGCCGTCGCGTCCCAAGTCATCGTTCCTATGTTTTGCGAAGTCGAATGATCGCCGCGAACTCATGAGCTAGACGGAGGAGTATCCGAAACGGACGCGGCGAGACTGCCGATATCCGCTGAGACGCGACGAGGGACGGAACCATGAGGAGCAAGCTATCTAGCCATCCGTAATTGAAGGGAGGCGTGCATGAGATGCAGATCATCGGAACGCATTTCGAAGGAACATCTGCGGAAGCTTCGCGCAAGGCGACGTCAAATCTCAAATGGAGAACTACGCACGGCTTCGGAGAGAGGCAACGCTGCAAATGGGTTTTCCATCCGTTTCGGAGGATTTCGTTCTGGCGGAATATTCAAAACAGCTCCTGAGTTCCGGAAACGATATTAGTCACTGCTTCAAGGTGGATAACTAGACCAGAGCAACTATAGTGGCCAATACTCGCTTCTATGAATCTATGAGCTGCTGGGCAAACAGGGAATCGAGTCATTTGAGTTCGCTCGGTTACAGCAGATTGGAAGGGGCTCTCTGATGAGGCGGTTCACCTTATTTCCTCTATATGGATGGAACTCCCCCCCCCCTTTGTATCGCAGTTCACCGAATCCGTGTCAACGCCTCCGAAAATCGGGGGTTTCTCCAAATTGTGGGATCAACCTTTGGTGTCCATATGACTTGGGCTTCTCAGGATTGAGGACGACAGTGGGCTCCACAGCGATCTCCAAATGAACAAGATTCAGAGGCTTACGTTTTCAATTCATATTCTCTTTTCAGCTCTGCGGCAGCAACACGAGGATCGGATGTCGGTAGCGTTTCCCGGTTATGGCGGACACGGTTTCCCGTCAAAACCGATGTTTCCATTCGGCCCTCGAGGAGAAGTACCCGGCGAAGACGCAAGCATCGTTTCGAGTGGATCTCATAGCCTTATACGATCGGCGGACGATCAGCTGAAAAGTATCCAGAAGATGGTGTCGGGTGAGTTATGCGCCAGCGGTTACTTGACACAAAACGCTCAGATTATATCCGACAGAAAACGTGATCACACTTGGATGGATTCTCGCTTTCTTGCTCGCTCAGCCGTTGATCGATGTCGCCTAACCGAGTGATGTCGTCGAGAATGGTGCAAAATATCATGGGCGACGAGGAAGTTTCCGCGAAACGGCGAAGTTTACCTCTGCTACCTTAGCAGCAGTTATCCGCGGTAGTTTATCGACGGCATTGAAAAGTTTGCCTTTGGTCGTTCTCTCGCTGACCAGTCCGAGGCACAAATTGAAGTCTGGACAAATCGTTTAATGGATCATCGATGAAAGTCGTCGTCGAGAGGGAGATTCAAGGTGTGCGAATGACGATTCTGAAAAAGATATCAGAAAGAGTCATGTCTCGATCGCCAACGCCGAAGGCTGGACCCACATCATGAGCAATCATGGATTGGAATCTACGTGTTTCGAATCGACCACGGGGAATGTGGTCAATGGCAATGTGGGAGAATTTCCAGAGATCCAAATTGTCCACTGACCAGGTTCATAAAACCGATGTTGCTGCGTTGAGGAGGATGGACACACGATGACGGAGACGATAGTTTGATAACGACGTCGACGTTTGCGAAGTCGTTTGATGGGCGCTCATTTGAGGGAAGCGATTCCGCTCAAACAACAACAACCACGACGACGGCGACCATAATAATAATGAGTGCAACGAGTTGACGACATGTTTGTCGCTCAGTTGCTGTCAACTTTGTCGGAGACGACTTTGCGGCGTTCGTTCGATCGTCGCCGCCTACCGCGTTGGGTCCGATCACAGTCCGATCAGCTTCGGCATGAGGTAGCAATCTGAAGTTGCCAAGCGGTGCCGTTTGCCAACGACGACGACGGCGACGACGAGATTCCGGGACGAGCGACTCCTGCGACGGCCCCGGATCTCGCGAGTTGTGCGTGCGTTGCTTACACGCGGACAGAAGCAAACGGCGAGGCGATGACGACGATCATTTTGTTCGTGAATCGGAAGGTGTTGCGTGATTATTTCCAACATCACGCTACCGGCATCATCATTGGGCGACGCGGAATCACGATTTCCAGATAACTACGACCGAACAGCGGCCAAACGGAGATGCTGGACAGCCGTTACCTGCTCTTGTTTCTCCACTTCTGACTGGCTGACTGAGCTTTTCGTACCCTGACTCACTTCGATGAAGAATCACGTTTTCGGCTCCGATTTTCTCCCGGGTTTTCGATTGTTTCTCCATAGCTCCTGCTGATTGATATTGTTTTGATTGATGAAATCTTCACCCAGGAGATGATACTTCGACCCAAAACTCCGAGACTAGTTCGCGAAACCGTCACGAAACCGTGAAACGATTCGATAAAGCGCGGTTCACGTAAAGACGGGGGTCATTGGGGCTTCCTGCCCGTGCTCTGGTGCGGACAGCTGATTCTGAAATTGTAACTCTCGTGTACATAGGTGAACATCGGTCCGTGTTCGCGCGCTCCTCGTGACGCGCCTACGCGATTCAAACGTACGTAGTTCTCGCTCGTAAAACGTTCGTACGCGACCCTCCCACTCCGACGGTGGCGACTGCTTGCTACACCAGAAACTGACAGTCCTGAACGGACCCGAACAACGAGGCGCTGCCAGCTCCGGCTATTTAGCAGCGAGCTCGACTAGTCGATAAATACGCGGACGTACAGAGCGACGAACAGCCACACGGACGGACGCTGCTGTTCCGGTGGAGCTGAAGAAATTCGAACCAACTCGTGAAGTCGTGAGCAACTCCCAGGCGCCGCTCCGTCCAGTCAACGTTCACAATATTTACCTACGACTACCGCCACTGACTAAACGCTTCTCCTCCTGGTTCCGCCGCCGCCGTCGTCGTCTACGGCGTCAACGTCGTCGTCGTTGTCGCTGCTGTTGTTGTTGTTGGTGCTGTTGCTCTATCATCCTTAGCTGTTGTGTTGGAGCTGTTTGCTCAACACTAGGTCCTTTCCTCACTGATCGTAGATTATCTCTACCGAAAGCGGTGTCAGCTCGCTACCTAGCTGCCTCTTTGGTTGGCTCGTTGGTTGGTTGGTCCGTCCGTCTGTCCGTCAGTCCGTCGGATAGCCCTAGTACGACGAGCGTTAGCAGCATCATGTCGCCGCTTGTTGCCTACCACCATCGACGGCACCACCCCAAGAGCAGCTGTCGCTCGACAGACTGTATGTTGAACTAGTCGCTCACTCGCGGCCAGCGATTACATGGGTGGGACTAACTCGTTGTATTCATCCATATATGCGGTATGAGCATACACACTCGCGTACTTTGATAGCTGTTGTTAGCTGTCGTTGGTTCTCGTAGAAACTACTCGAGGTACCTCGTTGGTCGTCGCCGAGCGTGTCAGATGCCTCTCCTTCCTTCCTTTCATTATTCGAAGCTTGAGGTTTGTCTCACTCCCTCCAGGAGAACTCTTTCGCTCGGTGCCAATGGTCGAGGTCCGTTTCGTGAACTTGAATTCTTCACCATTTGCGTATCATACACTCACGATTGTCTACGACGGGTTTACGAAAGACATACTATGTGCTCGTGGTCACGCTAGAAGAACCATAAGATCCGTGGAATGGGCCCCGTACGTTAATGATCTCCGGATGCGAGCTGGCGACTCGTCTGGCTGCAACTTCTGAACGACTGAAGTTCCCTGCTGAAGTTTCTGATGCTAATTTCTTCTTTTTTTCTCTGACTTTTCCAGGGTTGGAAAGACGACAGGAGCAGTTGGCGATGATGTCTTTGTCACGGTTGGGAGACAAATAGCTCTTGGTGAGTGACCTCTCAGTTTCAAACCCCGCTCGAATCTTGGTTTGAGGAACTCCAGCTCTGATTCCTTTTTCTCTCGATCGCAGTTTCCCCGTGGCCTCTAGTCAGGGACCGTCAACTCTCCGGGGTAGTTTTCGGTGGAATCGAAGAAGAACTTTATTGTGGAGTTGAACTTTCACAAATCTGAAGTCATCACCGTGAACTCGAGCTTGCTATCGAGCTGCAATCGCAGGGATCGAGAAGTTGAACTTTCCAGCGCACAAATCTGAGAAGTGCCCGCGGCCGCGTGGGCGTTGCGGAATCCTCATCATTCAATAAATACTGATCGTTGAGAGAAACATTTTTTGATGTAGAAAATAACCGCCGATTTCCAATCCGGCAGCTAAGGCGTCTCCAGAGCTCAGTTTGCGACCCGAAACTTGACGGAACTACCAGGGGCGTAGCCAGGATTTTACCTGAGGGAGGGCTGATCTTCTTGACTCAAGGGGGTACCCTTGTGAAAATTTCTGAAAATCGCTCGCTCGACCAGAAACCTCAACTTGGATAGTATGAACCAAGGGGTCCTGGGGAGGGGCTAAAGCCCCCCCAGCCCGCCCCTGGCGACGCGCCTGGGAACTACCCAGTTGGAATTCAGTCAGTTGTTCATGCCGTCGAGCTCCAATTTCTGATCGTCAATGGTCTTCCTTTCTCCCGAATACTATTCCTTGTTCTCGAGGCTATCTCTTGTTAGAATTGCAGTTTGAATCCGGGAGTCAAACAAATATTTCATCCATGACAACGACCAAGAAATCCTCCCGGGAAGACTTCCGTACAAACTCACGAACGTACAACACTTGTAAAGAAACTAGGATCGTCCTCTCAAGCTTGAATTTCCGATCTCTGCCGGGACATTGGCTCTATGAGGGACCTCCGAGTGTCGGTTCGTTTTCCTTTAACGGAGCGGTGGAATCGAATGAAAACCCACATTGCATAACCATGAATGAGAAGCTCAACTCTTCCTAAAGTCTCGGCGGATCAAAGTCTCCGAATCTTCAGGGTCAAACAGACTATTTCGATGAGAGGGACTGTGCCATGACGTAACAGGTCGCGAGATCGTTCTGTTTGGCCGTGGAGCATATTTAGGATCATCGAAACGTTTTTGCGCGCGCCTCAGAGCGATCGGCGACAGACGTGCGCTTGTTTTTGTCTTCACTCTTTTTTGAGTCAACTAGGTGATGAATTTGACGTCAAAAATGGTCACTCGAGGAACAGTTGCGTCGTGAGAGCTGCTGGGGATTAAGGGGGATATTTAAGCATGGTAGTAGAAGAAGAAAGATGGGAAGAATGATGGATTATTGGTTGGCGTCGCCCGTAATACGAGGAAGCCATAGGATATGAAGCGGATTGAAACATTTATATGAAAGTTGACATCTACTGGACACGCCAAGGAGCCCAAGAGTCCCGATGAGAGTGTTTTGGTTGACGAATCTATCGATCACGACCATTTCGATGTTCATGACGACGACAATTACGACGACAACGAAAACGACGTTAATGATGATAACTCACTATTGTAACGACCAAATAATAAATGCTTCTTCTCTGCGGATTGAGTATCAGTTGGAAACCGTGAGCCATTCCTATTTGCCCTCCTTTTCCAGTCTCGCCCTGCTCGGCACTCAAATTCGGCGTCGATTTCAGTATTCATCGGCTGTGAAGGTGTCAGTCTTGTATTTTGTCCCCTTTGTATGTTGTTTCTCAAGGACTTTCAGGTTGGAATATCGTTCCAGGTCCAGCTAGCGATTGACTTCTACCCGCCGGCTTGATGATTTGATGAAATTTCGAGGTATCATTATAGCGTCACTCCAATTGGTTCGTGTCCCCGTGTCACAGTTTAGTTCATTGTTCTCTCGATTCACGAAGCTCAGCGAGATGAACACTGCACACATCGGCTCGCTGTTCAGCGGACTAAATGCGAACTGAGACGAGCGACGGATAGAAAAAAATACCCGCCCAACGAATTGGGAGTTCGTGACTCATCCCGCGAGAGTTTCTGCTTCTACTCTACAATGTATCGCTGCTGGCCCGTCAACATGCTCTTGTCTACCAAGCCAACGACGAGGTCCTCGCCATTGAAGATGACGATGGAAACGATGAGGATGTTGGTTATGCCCGCCAGGAGGCCCCGGATTTGCAAAAGATCTCTCGAATGGTGCAGTCGTTTAGCTGCCGGGATGGAATTCGGAAATCGCGCGTTTAGATCCGAGCGCTTGGAACGTGCACGGATGGGATTGATGGAAAGCGTCATCGCTCCTTCCATCGTCCTTCAATGATCGCCAAAGTACCGCGAGTCCCAATCGCAAGACCTGAAATCGTTCCAATGGTGAGATGGTTCTCGGACGCGTTACATCCTGCATGAAACGGTGTAACACCGATGGAACGATGA
Source organism: Neoseiulus californicus (assembly GCA_028455905.1). Taxonomy (NCBI): domain Eukaryota; kingdom Metazoa; phylum Arthropoda; class Arachnida; order Mesostigmata; family Phytoseiidae; genus Neoseiulus; species Neoseiulus californicus. The sequence goes on from JAMQGS010000007.1 coordinate 2,972,347, forward strand.
CCATTGATGGCGAACATGATCAGGCGCGGAAAACCAATCGACGCTTGTGCCTTCACTCACCCGAGTACATGATGCATGGACGCGCAGCTCGGGGTGGAATCAGGATCCATGAGCTCTGAATTCACCTCGGAACGATGGCGCCCGCTCGGATATCTTATGTGTCCCACAATCAGAACGTTCGAGGCTCCGCACCCAACGAGACGAGACAGGCGCTCGCTCGCTCGCTCGGCAAACAGAACTTCACTCCGAAGGCCTTCGAAGCAGATGGCGCTCGCAAACACCGTTGGGAAGGATCAGTTCGCATTTTGGCTGGCTCGATGGCTGCCTGGCTATTCAGTTTCAAATCGAGCTCATTATGCTTCTCGTTTCACAGCTTGCAACCCAGACACCGGCTCCACTGGTGAAATTCATGGACTCACAATCGAGTTCCTTCTCCGTCGTAACAGACAGAAATTTTGATCTTCCATGCCGGATCGGGGGCATCAGAACTGGAAACGCGGTCTCCATACTTATCACGAGTTTTCCTGTCGACGATTCAGTGTCGCTCGGCATAGCGGCATAGCACATTGAGAGCGATTTTCAGAACTTCCCTCGGAATACAAGTATGTTGGAACAATCTCAATCAATTCTTGATTTCGGGATGTCGGATGCAACGTCGCGCCCGATGGCGTGATTCTCGTTTCTTCCTCTTTTTCTATTCACTCCGAACGCTGCTCCAGGTGTGTTGACACAAGTCGACTCATAATGGCAGGCGGATCGGTGAATACACCGATCGTTGGATCTGTTCAGAGTAGAACGGTCCCGTGTACAAGATCATACCGGCCGAAAAAAAAGTTCTCTGGATGACCGTTGATTCTCTGTTCGTCGATGCTCCTTATCACGGAGACAGATTTGCTCCGAACAAAAAAAAAATTACATTCTGCCGAGCGATTCCCTCGCCTACATCTTGTCGCCACCATTCTATGGCCGTTGCCACCACCATAACCACCGCGCAAGTGAATCAGCCGAGACTCAATTTGTTTGGACATCGGCAGAATATCAGGGTCGCTGCGCCGCGAATGACTAGCGCCTACGGAGCCAATTCCGTCCCTATTTGAATTGGTTTTCCGACATTTCCGATGCATGTCGTGGATGTGGCTACGCAAATCGAAATTCGAGAATTCTTTCCCCAAAAATTGAATCAGAGGAGCGGAATTCCAAGATCCGTGGTTGACCTGAAAGGGGCCCAGGATTCTACTCGCTTGCTGCTCGCGAGACTAACGCGAGTCATTTCATGATTCGAAAGTCCCTTTCAACAGCTGAGACAACAAACAAAAACACGATACTTCCCAAAAAGCGTGTGGGCGGAGAACATTGTTCTGTGAGCCGTTGCCGAGGGAGCATCAAGATCTCCGCCCGGATCGGCGGGGGAATATGTGAGGTCAATTGCGGAATGGAATTCGAAAGCGTCAAAAATCGTTTCGAGCGTCGAGATTGACTCTTTATACAACGTCTCGGCTTCCACGCTTCTCAGGTGTACGAAGAGCTGCGGCCACTTTATTCATGAATCAATTTTTCATCTGGAGGAGCGACCGTGCGCGTCCAAACACTGACGGGAAACCAAATACTGATGTCTGCTAATTTGTCTTCAGCAGTTCACTGCAGTCAGCTTTTAGACAAATCAAGTTTTCCTTTGAAACGATTTTAAGCATGATCAAGCAGCTAAAAACTCGGATCTCCATCAGCCTGGTCTCCCATTCATGAATGTCTGGGACGGAGAGATACGTCGGTGTCGCAACGCACTCGTGGCACGGTCCCGCGCGATCGTCAGTTGTCGAGCGAGGTTTCCTTCGATTCCATCTTCAGAGAAGAGAAATGAGAGCCCTGCTCAGGAGGTGCAGCAGTCTTGATGGACGACACCTTCCCTTCGATGGTTCAGGTCCGAGTGCGTCAATGGAAATCCATGGTAATTCTCGGTGCCAAATGCCAACAGCATCGTCGCTCATGAATCGGGCTAACGCGTGGCTCGGTTTTTCTCGTTTTGAAATGAAGCAAAAATTTCAGATTTCTGAGAAAGGGTTAGCGTCGTAGAAGCCACTCCGCTCAAATTCTCACGAAAGAGAGTATTTATGATTGTTCCATTGTTTAAGCAACGTTCAAGTTCAAGCGGGCGAGCTTTTGGATTCGCTTCGGAATTCTGAAGTTTAAATTTCATTCATTGTTTCACACATTCGGGAATAGCGAAATAAATTGCGTGTGAAAAACGGCTTCGCCAAGGACACCTTCCTCCGATTCCCTCGTCAACCGTGAAGCTGAGTCGGACTACGATTTTTGTTGAGACTTTTCGGTCGAAAAACTCACTCGGAACTCACTTCAGAAGACTGTGCCTGAGAAAAGCCGCCGAACGCTCCTTGGAAAATTCCCTAGCGGAGACATGGCGAGAGTCACGCTGTGTCAAGTAAAAACTCTTCCATAAAGAAAAAGACTCGGCGAAAACCCATGTTTCCCCATAATTTGCGCCAATTTCGAAGAGTTCCCGCACAACTGCACCTCTTCTGTCATTCCGCCGGGTCACGCATCCACAGAGCAGGCAGACAGAGGGATGCGTTTTCTACATCGGTGTCTGAGATGCACCACCCTTAAGGTGGTGGGTAAGCTTGCCCCGACCGAATTTTCGCCGGCAGGTTAGGTGTCTGACGCCATTCGATTACGCCTGACGTGCTTAGTGTAAGTTCGCAGCGATTTCGTCGTGTTTGTTGTAGTCGTCGCTGTTGTTGTTGTTGTTGTCGGAGTGACGGTGGCCGGTCGGAGGGCTAACGTTGCTGTTAGCGTTGTTGCTGTGAGGTTTGCCTGATCGAGCAACATGATCGTCTCATCATTCGACTTTGGCGTCAATTTGTTGTCGGGGCTGCCGAAGTCCCGCCCCGACGTTTGGCGCCGTCAGACGCGACGGCGAGTCTCGGCTTCGCGTCTGGCGTTCCCGCATTCCGCCGCTGATCGTTGCCTGGCTGCCTTCCTTCCCTCGTTCCCCGCTGCCTAACTGCTCACTCGGCTCGCTAGCTGCCAGCGTGCCCGGTAGGGCCTCGGGGGTCTTGCGGGTCGTCTTCTCAGCCGTCTTCGTCGACCACGGTAGACAACGACGCTCGTGGTGGCAAGGTTCCTCTGAGAGCGACGACGACGACGACGACGATGACAACGACGTAATTACCAACATCATCGTTACCAACTACGTTAAGTTGTAATTTGTCCCAGGTCGTCATTTCCGTTACCCCTTAACCGGAGGGGACACTTCCACACAAGCAACGTCCTAACATCAACCTATATGGCCCATGAGCCTCAGATTACCAACCTTGGACCATGCTATCCATGGTCATCTACGTAGACGACCTCCTACTTCTTGTCAATGAGGTTTCACAATGTACTTTTCCAGGATAGAGACAGAACTTATAAGTTCCCAATCCAATGTCAAATTCAGTGGATTCTGCATGCAGTCGACTATGAGGGGATATTGAATTCTTTCGCACGTACTCCAACTCCATTTTACGCCGCTCGTCCCAAGATGTTTTTCCCTCTTTCCTGCGCCCTCCCTCTGTGATTTTTCCTTTTTCCCGTTTCCCCATCCCCCTCCCAGGCCTTTCTTCCTCTCTGGCCCCATCCCTTTCGCCCTTACCCCGTTTGGACGTTTTTCTTCCAATCTTTCCCTTTTTTACCACCCTCTCCCTCTCTTTTCCACTCTCGATTTCCCCAACTTCCCTCGACTGCATCCCATTTTTCCCTGAGCGAGGTCCCCACTGCGCTGCCTTTTTCCGCGTCCCCCCACACTCGCTTCCCACTCTCTCACACATTTTTCTCGGTGCAAGCCGCCATCCCATGCGCTCAGTGCGTTTTTTCCCCTCGTAGACTCACTCTCTCTCCTCTTTTCTCTTCGTCGCCGACGTTCTCGCTCTTTCCCTCATTCATCCGGACACACATACAGAGCGAAGGAAAATTATCGCGGCGCCGGCGTGGGCTGGCCTGCCGCTGATGCTGCGACTGCCGCGGTTGCTTCTCCCGCTCGCTCGTCCACCGAGACGACGAAGACGCCGCCGCCGCTGTCTTTTGTGATGGTAGCTTGCTTCAATGGCTGCTCGCCGAGAGTATTGCTCCTCGCAGCCTCCCTGCCTGCCTGCCTGCTTGTCTGCCTTAGGTACCGCGGGAGCGGCGGCGCAGGCTGCCAACGATCGAGTGACCGAGTGGGAAAGCGAAAGACGGAGTGCGTAAGTGAGAGAAAACGAGCGAGCGAGCGAGCAAGCCGGCAGCAAGTAGACGGAGTGTCAACGAGAGTGCCGGGGCGGAGCCTCGTTGGGGTGAAGGGAGGGCTCAGGAGGAGGGCGCTACGACGACGGCCGCGGCCGCCTGAGCGAGGGAAAGCCGCTCCGACCCAAGGATCGACCATGGCGAACACCACCACCACCAACACCAACAACACCACCAGCAGCACCACCACCACGATCACCGTCGTCGTCGTCGCCGCCGCGAGGACCAACACCATCGCCACTGCCACCAACCGCCGCCGCCGCCACCGCCGCAGCCGCCGCCGTCACAGCAGCAGCAGCAGCAGCAGCAACACTCGATGTGATGACGATGGGCTCATCTTCTGACTTGACTCTGTTCTAGCTTTACCGTCGTGAGCAACACTTCTGCTGCGTCCGTCCATCTCTTCTGGTGTTCAACGTCAGAAATCTGTTCCTCGTCCGGACCTAATCCTCACTCGGTAGTTGGTGGTTGATGGTAACACGGTTGACAGTTGTCCCCTGCATTGGAACTCTGTTGTTTTGGTGAAAGTTCGGAAATCGCCGCCGGGCGAAGTCGAAGTGTCCAAGAAGTTATCGGAGGGAGGAAAGTTTTGCTCGGTGCCGCCGACACCGGTTGGCTGTGTTCCATACAGAGTGAATCAACTCTGTGGAGTGCAGTCACTCAGACTCAACTCACGGTCAGAAACACAGGGCTTGGACCCCGAGTTCCGGTTCAGCATGAGAGGTGGGATTGAAGAGCCGGAAGCTGACGTCCTCAGCGAAAAGAAGAAAATTGTGTCCAGCAAACACCACAAAGATTCGGATCAATCCATGGCGCCTCGAAAAACATCAGACTTCAGTATGATGTCGATCCTGGCAGATGAGTACGATCCTAAGGTCGTGCTCGAAAGTCAGGAGCTCTGGGAGAGCTTCCACAACCTGGGCACAGAGATGATCATCACCAAATCTGGAAGGTGAGTTGTTGTCGGCTTTTATTGCAGTCTAAGGTTGATTCTGTTGCTCTGAATGCCTTCATAACCCAAGTGTTAGAAGTAGTGGTTCATCGTCCGACTTCGCGGAGGGGCTGTTTTGGTATCTATTTTGGGTATCTGGTCGAAATTTCAATGAGTCCTCGTTTTGCGCGCAATGAGCGCTTCATTTCAAAGTCGAAGATAATGTCAGAAGCAGGATATTTGGTGTGCGCGCGGATCAGCTATTCTGGTCAATTGTTTCGAGCCGACATTATCGACGCTGATCCAATCGTGCAAAAGTCCGCGGTGGAGCAGCTGGGCGCGCACAGCTGCATGACGCCGAATCCTAATTATTATTCACTGAGACGATATAAATATGAATCAAACGCACTGAGTCAAAATAAGGTTGATTGTCAGCGGATAATTCTAAAATCCGCACACTTACATCGTGATTGAAAGTTTCTTCCTCGTGAACGGGCATTTCGCGCCTTAAAACCGCTAAAGCGTGCGCGATTACTGAAAGCTATCCCCTCGGTCTCGAGCCGTCGGAAGAACCATCGTTGTCGCGCGCATAAAGTCTTATTGTAACGTCGGGCTGGCGTGATCGAACTCGGCAATCGGTGCTGGTCATTCAGCATGGACAGTCACGCTCTATACAAAGCGAAGCTCTTGTCCAAAACCACTCGAACCAACTCCACTAAAGTTGTCCTCCAGTCCCATCATGCTAGCTTCATGCCCCATCGGAGAATCGATTCCCCGCTGACCCAAGCGTAGTTGAGGGCCCTGGCAAACATCTTGCGTCCCCATCCGTTCATCCACCGGAAAACTAGTCAGCGGATCTTTGACGGGTTTGAATGACAGCACTTCGAAGCCGTGGATTTCTACATTTACCCTGTACTTCTGCTGAGCCCAGGGTTGGCGCCGAAAATTACTCCGCGCGGCCCCAATCTCCATGTTCTCATCCAATTTTTCTCTTCACTTTTCTGCCGGCTACCTACGTTACGTAAGCAGTCACTGTTTTCGATTACGCTGGCGACGGACTGACTGACTGACTTTGCTTAACGATGCACCCGGCGCAGCCCAGCCACTCCGGTAACCTGCGGCCGGCCGGCCGGCCGTCGTTGGGTGCCTCTAACAATATTCTGAATGAACGTAACCGGGCGACCGGGTCATTATCGACGGCGTCACAACTCAAATTTGCCGTCTTTGCCCCACCGCGAGCACACCCGAGCATTTGCTGATCCACACAAAGCAATCCGGGCGCTTCCAGAGGAGTTTGAGATTCGAAATCACACCGGGATGCCGCAGACGGCGACCCTGGGATTCCGGGTGAACTTGTCCTAGGTCGGCTTCGTTCCATTTGCTTCTGCTTGGAACTTCTACTCGAATGTATTTTCCTCCTGACCAGGGAAACTGAGTTTCCTTGGAGTTGAAGGATCGTATTGAGAGGGTGCGAAGAACAAGTCGCGACCCGAGGGCGAGCAGCGCGGAGCCACCCAAATAGGAGCTCGAGGAAGGAGAAAGAAACGAGGAGAAAAAGACACAAGTGGGTTTAAAAGTCAATTTCCGAAGGTGGGAGATGACGCCAGATGATTAAACGTGTCTGTGGCCGTGGCAACGTCTCGCCGTTTGTGTGAGTGTGTGTGTGTGTAAGGTCTGCGTGTGAGTGCGTCTTGGATCGATGGGTGCTCACTTGTTCGGTCGATGGTGGCTTGTTAACACTTCGGTCCGCGTCGAATAGATTTTTTTGCTTGTTTTAGTCGAGTAATTCCCGCTCCCCCTCCTCCTACCTCGACGACGACGACTACTTCTGCTTCGTCTTCTCGGTTTCGACGTCGTCGTCGTCGCCGTGGTCGCAGTCGTTGTCGACTTCGTCCGCTTAAATTTCGTGAGTTTGTGAGCTTGTCGTTGTCTTAACTGAGGCCCGAGCATGGACGGCTACCTTGCTGACTGACTGACTGACTGGCTGGCGTCTTGTTCTCCATGGATGGCGTCTTCATGGCGCGCCACGACGGGCTTTACTGACGCTTTACGGCGTCGGCGCTGATGAGTATCTCATTCGAAGTCGGAGTTCCTCCGTCGCTTCGACTTCGCTCGTCCGCTAGCTCGCTCGCTCGCTCGCTCACTCGCTCACTCATCCGGGCTCATGATGAGCAGTTCCAGGTCGCCTGTAGTCAGTTATCATGGCCGAGCACAGTTCCGGAGAGTTCTAGAGTACGTCTTTAGGGAGAAGAAAAGATATCGGAAATCGCTCCCATATATATTCCCGTAACAAAGGGGTTAAAACAGTTTTTTTTTGCGACACTCCCGATAATTTTTTGACATGTTATTCCGGGAATTCGAAAGTTCGGACCTCGGAGGTTCAAGATCAATGATGTTGTTCATTCCGGTCTGGGAAGTTGCTTCCATCGTGGCCGAATCTAGTCAGGCGGCTGCGATGGCCCAGGTCAGCGAAAGAGGCTCAGACCGTGGACGAGTCGGCCGCGGAGACGGAGTTGAACGAAGACAATGATGAAGACCGACAAGCCAGCGAGCAGCAGAGTGTCGACAATTAGCCTTCAAAGGGATCATTACGTTGCGTTGTTCAAACATCTGCCCATGTTTTCTGTGTGTACTTTTCTGCCCGCTTGTTTCGGAAACAGCTGTTCGCTCGTTTTTCATCCTCTCGTCGCATGCTTTCGTTCTTTCTTTCTTTCTTTCGTTTTTCTCCTCCTTCAAAGACGTCTTTCGTGTGGTGTATGCACAACATGATACAGTGTATCGCTTCGAGAACTTTCCCCCGAAGAACTCTTTCAGAGTGAGTTACGGAGATGCATCTCGGAATCTTTTTGGAAGCTCTTTCCGCTGGTGTTATAGGACGTCACTGATCAAGTTGCTGTGATTCCGATCTTCTGCTCACGAAACAATGTCCAATCGGAAAGTGTGGCAGAGGCAGATCTGTTATGACACAAGTAGTGTCATTAATCGAATGGTTGCGGATCCCGACCACTGTAGCACACTCTATCAGAGACAGGTTCAGAGAAAATGAGAGAGGCTCGCTGTGAAATCGATAAAAATCCGCTGAAAGCTGTGAGAAGCGGTCGGATTTGATGAGTGCTTGTGAGCGGTGGCCCGAATTGATGGGATCTCTTGACAACTGTCAATAAAACACGACAGGAACAATGACGAACGCGATACAATGTCCGATATGATCGCTTTATATCCGGTAGCAAGGTGTCATTTTTTCTCCGTTCTTCATGGAAGACACGTCACTTAAGCACTTTGTTCGCTTTTCCTCCGTTCGTTTACTTATCTGTTTGTTCATCTGTGAATTGTATCTACTCGCTGTTCCTTCTCAAGTCAATGCTCGATAGCTCGAGTTTCTGGCGACGCGAAGTAACGACACGAAGGGAAAATAACACTTTCTTATCTTCTCCGATGCGAAAACACTCTATTCTTGTCGTTGTAGTGCCTGACTGAATGAGTTCGAGATGAACAACAATAGCGACCGCTCTGTAGGTAACCAAGAAAATGAGAAACTCACAGCGTGGATTGCCATCGTGCTTATTAGGCCTTCCCGCAAGCACGCAGTGACATAATCTCTGAGACGAATTTGACACCGAAAGACCTAGATCCCGCATGGATCAGACCGACGAAGCGCGACTCGCGAATTCGGTGGCAGAAAATTTTCTGTTTGTGGTGATTCACAGCTCGTTTCCCCGTGTTCACATGCTGCGCTGGAGGGCGCCTCCGCATAAATTCTGCGAAACAGTCGACAACTTGGCGAGGCGTTCGTATCCGATCTCACGTAGTAATGTAGTTTGGAGCTCGTTGCACTTGTATTCCCGCGAGGAAATAGAGTCACCTGTCTACCACGCGGCATTCCCACCATCGACTCTCCTATTAGCTGGGAGCGTGCGCGCTCTCCGAGGCTTTGTCGTCTCGGTCTCGAGTCTCGGTCGCGAGTCTCGTTGACTCCGTTTGGCTCGGTGCTAGTGGAGTTGTTGCGTAACTCTTGGTCGAAGCGAAAGTCTTCGAGCGGCACCGCGTTGTCACTTTATCTTCTCATTACATTTATTGAATTAGCTTAAATTCGAGAGCACACTTTCGCCAGTGTCTGAGCGTCGACTTCGAACCAGGACGCGGAGCGCGACAAAAAGAACAACGAACGACAAGTAGATTTGACTGTTATAGGAACGAGGAAAAAGAACACTACGCTCCAAGACGAACACGCTTGTGCAGTTCCCACGACGAAGGCGAGACCAATTTGTTCAGAGCCTGGTTTGCTCAAGAGCAGAGGGCTTTGTGACCGGCCGATACATTGTGTGTGGACTTCCTCGAACGAATTCGACGAGCCATCGTTCGTCCGGGCTCCGCCAAAGTTAGGCGGAATATTTGCCTCGAGTTGCGGAGCGAAAATCGGAAACTCGAGATCATTCTCGAACCACGAATTCATCCACTCGAGGCAACAGGGATATTTTGAGTAATTTCCTGCATTGCACCTTCAGTTGCAAACATACCACGATTTTTCGCAATACTTCTACCGTTTTTGCTGGAAAGAGGAGGGAAAACATGTCTCGTTGCTTCTAGAAATGATTTCTTTGCTTTCCTGGTGACGCGAATTCTCAAAACTCGAGATCGAAAGGCGGGCCGCTCATCGCTGCAGTGCGAACAACGGAAAGATTGATCTCTCAACATCAAGTTGAGGAAAACTTCTGATTCAAGAAATTCGCTCCGATAGGAAGAAACATATTCTCTGCGGTGGCGAATTGTCAGGGGATTTGGGCTCGGGTGGCCAGTTGTCTCGATAGAACTCTGCCCTTTTTGGATGACGATGAAATCGAATTACATCGTCACACAAGGAAACAGAGTAGATGAACGAACCAACAAGCGGATAGAAAGATGTATCGAAAGACCAAGAACAGCTTTTGTGATGGTGGATCGCTGGTCCTCGTGCGACTGCCATCATCATACAATACGAGGGAGCAATATGAGCACATGAACATTGTGCCATTGACCGGCCACTGTCGAATTATTAATTGTGCGCACGACACGTGCCTCTCGTTGTCGAGTGTGCTTGAGAGTTCGTCTGTCGACACGGACAACATTTCGAAGTCATTTCAAAATTGAATCACACAGACTCCTAACCGTGTTAGTGCATATGCGCAACTGTGACAAACCACCAGACGGAACATCGCGTGCCCCGCTGATGATCCGCTTTTCCTCGTTTCCGACCTTGTGAAGTGGAAAGATTGGGAATAATTCTGGGAGCGCATGCTCTCAAAGATCCGAGTCCTAGACGAACGGAATCGGATCGCGGTCGCGACGAGCGAGGGCGCGGCGTCGAGAGGTTAGATCCGGAGAAAAGCGACACATGGAAGTCCCGGAAAGGCCGCCGCGAATGCCCCAGAACCCTGGTCTGGCTCGGCGCCAGTTGTCTGGGTCGGGTAGTGAACCCTAATTCGCGTACCTTTGCTTCGTCTGACTTGTATTTCGTTCTCGGATCCGAGCTGGGTGTACCTTGGACAGGCGTCTGAGTTCTTCTCCTTCCAGACCTTGCGTTCTCGCGCGCGGTGTCTGAGAAGGGTTCGAAGACATTTCTCGGCGTCAAAGCGTTCCGGAAAGCAGCGAAACAAAAGTTAACGCCTGCTCGGAGTTTTTTTCTTCTCGAGCAATTTTCGTAGAAGAGCTATGAGACTCCCAGAGCTTGTGTGGACGCTTCAAGATCATCTACGGGTTCCGCGAACGTCGTCAGTCCAGACGCTCGTCCTCGTTCGTCCGATTAACGCCACCAGATAACACTGATATAGGAGTGACTGACTGACGAACTGACTGAGTCGAGACAAAAACACAAAAATGTTTCGTCGCCCTCTTCCTCCGTCGTTTAAGAGGCGACAATTTTCGTGTGTGGCTCTCGTGAGCGTTTTCGTTGTAGATAGGTTCCGCTCCCGTTTTGAGCTTTTGCAACCGGAGTTTCGGCTCGTGAAGGAACATTTCCTCCTTTCGTCGTTATGTTCGTCACCTCGAACCTGAGCTTACCCCTGAAAGTCGAATGTCGATGAGCGGTGACAATGTTGTCGACTCGAGCTATATCGATTCCGAGTGATCGTCCAGAGCAGGTCTACGAGCAATTAGCTGGCGCCGAGCGTTCGCTAGTTCTCCAAACTGAGCGCAACCCTTAGAGGCGTCGGCGATAATTCGCGTTAATCAGACTTGCCGGTATCGTTGGATACCGGAGAAGATTCGGAAGAAGCGAAAGCTGATAACTCGACAAGAAACACAAGAACCGAATGCCGCTTGATATAAGGTTCCTCCGTCTGTATTGGGTTCCCTCTTTTTTGTTTGCTTGACCCTGTCAGTCAGTTAGTCCCTCACTCACCGCCAATTGTCACGCTTCTGTTGAATCGCAGAGATAAACTCGACTTTTGAACTGCATGAGGAGCAGCGAGATGTCTTCCATCCTCCTCAATTTTGTCTCGCTTCCTCCAGATTTTTGGATATTTGTCTTTTTTTTCCCAACTCGGCACGAAGGAGTTTTAATTGTCCTCATCGATCATGGTCGGCACCCCGAGATCGGTTGGATGCATGATCAATGGACGAATATGTAGTCGTTGATTCAACAAACGTTGACGATGAGCGGAACTCGTCACGCTAGCCTCGCATCAGACCCTCAGAGCATAAAGGCACGAACCCCAGACGCCGTGACACCGTCCTCCACCACCGGAGTCGTCAGTTTGTCTTTGACGAAACTTTCACACAGAACAACCAACAAGTTGTTCCGCGGCATCGTTGCTCGAGCCGAAACCGAACGTCGAGACGAACCCATGCTCGGTTGAGTCTTGGTGAGCATAAGTTGTCGCGACATAGTCTCGACTAATTGGTTTGTGAACTAACATTGCATAAAGGAGTTCCGTTGTTTGCTCGAGGACCGACTGGCGCCATGTCGGCCTCGTCATCCAGAACGACTACGACATCGTCCAGACATCGTCGGCTCGGAGCAAGGGAGACCCAAAGAGGAAAAAGCGACAACAATGGATCACTTCCAAGTCTACAACTGGAACCCTGGAAGAAGCCACCGGCGCGATGCGCCTTCCAGGGATCCGATTGAATGAGTGAGACTTTCTCCTGTGTTCTAGCTCGGAATCCGAATTGAGTGGAGATTCTGTGTGAACTTGTGGACGGACACCTTTGTCGGCTTCTCAAGCAAGGAAGACTACAAGTCTGAAGCTCATCTCCAGTCCTGTATACATTCACACCCGCTCTCCGCGATGCGGTTTGCGTAACGACGGCCCTTTAGGTTTTACATCGTTCACGTCTGAGAAGCTACCAGCAGCAAATCGGGATGAGGGTCGATACTGCTGCCTATTACTGCTACTGCTGATGCTGCTGCTCCTAACCCTCAATCAGGCACAATTTACACGGAGGTGGGTCGTCGTCTTCGTCGTCGACGACGTGGTGGCTGGAGACGACGGAGGAGAGGAAAAGCGAAGCTCAAGACTAAGACGTTGCCTTACGTCGACGAGGCTGAAGATGAAGTCGAAGTTAAGTAAATAGACTTCGATTTGGCGGCCGCGAGCTACGCGACTTGGTGGCTCCGAGCGAGAAAATTACATCTTTCGCCTTAAGCGTGTTCGTTCGCTTATGTGAATACGATCCTGAACAGGCCGAGAACAGGTTGAAGCATTCCTTTCTCTCCTGAAGAGCACGGATTCCCCGCGACTGATCACCGGCCCGATTCTGGCTCAGAACGTCGACGTCGTCGTCGTCGTCGACGTCGCGGTGGTGGTGGTTGCCACTAACTGGGTGGCTTTTCTTCAGATACATAGTTGAGCGGACAAACAGACGGTCGGCCCCTCGTTCGACGGACAATTGGCTGTCAAATTGAGACGTCTTGGTGAATCTGTGCGACGTCGTCTTCTCCGTCCAGACCCGTAAACCTCCGGTCTGTCTCCCCCGCCCAGATATTCACTCCTCTGGCTGACTGAGTGGCGCTAACAAGCCTCCGACTTGACGCCGATATATAGTTGAATGTCATTTGACGGACTTGGCGTTGTCCGCGGTGTGATATGCGAATATTTTTCGAAGACGGGCCGCGATCGGAGACGAGAGAAACGAACGAACGGACGGACAGACGTCAATGTATCTCTGGTCGCTATCCGTTAGGTCTGTCTGTTTGTTTGAGCGTCCCTGTGCGTGCGAGCGAGCGAACGTGTGTGTGTGTGTGTGGTCGAAATGGATTTTCAACGACCTGATCATTGAACACACGAGGGACTGCGTCTCGCGAACTTTGTCCATTTTGGAACACAACAACATCACCATTTCGATTCGGTTTGCTCAGCTTGTCTGCAGCGGGGCGGCATGGCGTCGATGCTGCGAAAAGCAGAGCGAACCAGAAAGCATCGGCTGGAAGTGAATAAAATTCGCGATCTGCTCGATCCTGATCGAACCGCTTTCGAACGAGTTTGATCGGTGATTGTGTTTGGCTGTCGGCGATGGTTTTGATCGCGCGTGCGAGCGAGCGAACCAACGGACGATGAGAGCCACTTACGCGTCATTAGGTCGACAGCTTCGTCGTAATAGAGCATGGCTGAAACTTCTTCGACTTTGCAAGAAGCAACCACCCAACGAAATACAAGAAGCCTTGGGGTTTGGGGGTGTTGTTCGTGGTAGATGCCGCAGCAACGCTGAGGTTTGGTGACACCAGCAGAGTGGAGCCGTGTATTGGCTTCACGGCTGGATTCGACACCCAGCAACTGTTTCGGACGATCGGTTCCCTGTCCTGCTTGTTCTGGATTTTGTGGGCTTTCTTGTCCCTTTTCCTCGAGGTTCCGATCGTTGTTCTTGCTGTGTTCTCCTCCCCGTCGTCATCCTCCTCCTCACGGTCGGTGCCTCGGCCTGTAGTCAGCGGCATGATGCTGACGATGATCATGTCATTGGCAACAATTTCTCTTCTAAGAAAAATGTTTCATGCTCCGATTTGTGGTAGACATACGGTTCTCTGTTTCGGAACAAGCTATCGGTCGCCAAAAAAAAATGTCCTAAACATCGAAGCTCCACCTCAGTGTTGGCACACAGAGTCGCGATGGGGATGGACCTCATCTCTGAACGAAAGAAAAGATAGTTCGACATTGCTAAAGCGCGGAATTCTATGATTGATCTCGTTTTTCTTTCCTTCCAGACGAATGTTCCCTCCGTTCAAAGTCCGCATGAGCGGACTCGAACCGAAAGCGAAGTACGTTATGCTAATGGACGTGGTGGCTGCTGACGATTGTCGTTACAAATTCCAAAACCGTCGATGGGTCGTCGCGGGCAAGGCCGATCCCGAGATGCCTAAGCGTATGTACATCCATCCCGATTCACCGGCGACAGGAGAGCAGTGGATGCAGAAAGTGGTCTCGTTTCACAAACTCAAGCTCACCAACAATATCACCGACAAACACGGATTCGTAAGTATTTGGCTTTGAGTTGTGAGATTTCTTTTCCGTGTGTTTCCTCCGGGCTCGGGTTTCTTTAAAGCCGCTCTCCAGAGAGTTTCTGCAGAGTGCGGGCGGGAGGATTAGTGCAGGCCGAAGCAGGGCAAGCAAACAGCAGCGTCCATGGTGGCGAGCATTGCAAATCAAGCGAGTGCTTTTTTCTTCCTCCGTCCGACCTCTCAACGGAGGCTCTTTCGCTCCTCGGAGAGTGGCCCAGGATGGAGTTGGTCCATTGTCGTTGGTCCCCAGTGCCATCTTGTCTGTCGGAATTGTCGTTCATTATGTCTCCATGGAGACAGGGCCTGCTACCGCTGCTGCCGCCGCCGCCGCCACCACCGCTGGTCCTATAGCGTCCCCGTGGGGCTGTGCTTGCGACTCCTGGATCTTTTCAACCGGAGGACCGTAGCATCTATCTGTCTGTAGCGTGTGTCTATCTTTTCGAGCTGTTGGTTCGTTGGTTCTTTACTGGCGAACTGATTCGTCCCTCGACTGAGCTCGCTTGCTCGCTCGCTCGCTGGGGTGGCTGCTCCCGTTGGGATCGAGGCAGACGACGTTCACTCCCGCCGACAAGGGACCATTTCCTCAGTAAAACTCCTGATTCCAAGAGCCGCCTCCGGTCCAGATAATGATGCTTTGACCAATTCAGATCGTCGAGCTTTCCTTTCGGGCTCTCTTCCCCATTGCGATCCACCGGGTCAGACCGACCATACCAACAGCAGGTGGCGGCTCGTTTGTTCCCTATTTTTCCTCCCGAAAAACTCCCAGGAAATATTTGCAACATTGGGAAATATATTCCAACTGACGAAACTTTCTTTCGGATGAGGAGTTTTTCGTGTGTCTTACCTTTATCGTTGTTTTTCTCGTTTACAGCAGACCATCCTGAACTCTATGCACAAGTACCAACCCCGGTTCCATCTGGTGAAGACGTGCGACCTCGCCAAAGTGCCCTACTCCAACTTCAGAACATTCGTTTTCCCCGAAACGGAATTCATCGCTGTAACAGCTTACCAAAATGAGAAGGTACATTCCCGATTCCAAATTTAGACCCCGAAAGTTCTTCATTCCTCTCTTTTCTCTATAATTTCTGATTGTCTATCACGATCCGCATGACGCAAGCAAGCACGAGAGTTGATGAGGACCGATATCGGATTCCATACTTTTCGTTTACTAGTTCACGCCGCGCCGTCCGATTTTCCGTGATCGAGATATTGGATCTCATAGCGCTTCCCTTTTAAGTTGAACGGAGGAAAACTCGGTATTGCCCGCGTTCTGTACTTTTCGCTTTCCTCTATTTCATTTCTATTCGGCTCTGCTGTAGCGTTGCATCCTCGACTGGAATCGTTTTCGGAGTAACTGAACACCCACTCGGTTTTGCAAGCATGCATCGTTTTCTCCTCGGATTCCGACGACCGACATTGATTCGAAACGTTCTCCTATTTCAGATCACCCAGTTGAAGATCGACAACAATCCTTTCGCGAAGGGTTTCCGAGAAACCGGAGCCGCTCGCAAAGATAAACGAAAATACGCGCTTCCGCCAGCGTCCAAGTCGGGGGTTCTTCAGGCGCTCCAGGCCGGAGGCCCCGTACCCACCCGACTCAGCGGGACCGATGACGACTCTGAGCCAGAAGACTCGATGGCAATGAGCGCTGGTAGTCCGGTGGGCCTTGGTATCCCGTCCTCTCCGTGCTCGCCCCCTTCACCACCCGCGCCTCCGATCGCTGCCGACTACCTCCTCCAACAGCAGCTGGCCCAGTACCGCCAATTCCACGACATGCTCCTTCTCGCACAGTCTCACTTGACGACACCTCCGCAACTAGACCCGCAGCTCGCGATGCGAAATCTCCTGCTCTCGCATCTCTCGAATCGCTACAATCCGTACGGTCGACCTCCTTCGGCCGGTGACCATTGAACAGCTAGCTGGCCATGTCAGGAGAAGATTCCAGGATCGATAGCATCTAGTCACATCGCTTCGTCGACTCCTCGAGAAAAGTTCGGAAATCGATTCGGAATCGATGAAGACGAAGGAACACTTGCTGCAATAAAACCCAAACTCGAGTTCCTACAGCGAAAACTCCGCTAAAATCAGAGCTCGAAACTACTCAGGAGAACGTGAGCGAGAACGTTCTCGAGTCATGATCGAAAGAAGCGCTGGAGAGGATCAAGTGAGAGATGAACGGAGGAGAGAAAAGCATGTCTACGAACGGACTGTCGACTACAGGCATGAACTACTATCGCTACGTGTATTTATTGTAAATAAATTTCATGATTTCAAACGGACAACGTAATCCAGGTCGTAAGCATCGCCATCAACAGCTGCAGGGATTCATCGTAGCGTATACCTACAAACTACCCAACCTCTCATACATCCATTCATTCATCCATCCAATCAACGAAAGAGCGAGCGAACGAGCGAGCGATTCAACCAATCTCTCCGATGTTTGGTCGACAAGCCCCGCTAGCAAGCGGCTGAATCCCGCCGTTGTCGCCGCGACAGTCGACGCCGAATCGATGAACGATGCAGGGCGTCAGATTTCAGCAGCTGTTAAACCCCGATCTCGAGTTTTGAACAATTAACTACTCTGTCGACGCACAACTGGATGAGCATCAAATCAGCGAATTCTGCAGCTTACTCCCACCCGACCCACACAGAAATGGTCATTAATCATTTTTAACTAGTTTGTGTAAACATTGTAATTGTCATTCATTTGTTCGATCGTACATCGTATCACCATACGTCGTCCATGGCCGGAATCGTAAATAGGGTCGAATACAGAGACGGGCGTAGCCTCTCAAACCCCTCCGACTTTGATCTTCGTCTCTGACTCGACAAGCATCAACTAGTGTCCAAATGCTCAATCTGTGATCAATCCGCAAAGCATTCTCTTGGGTTGAGATGAGGTTTGAGAGGTTATGCCATGAACGAGTATCGTTCTCCAGCAGCTATTAGAACGGGCATTTTCTATAGTCTTTAGGTCTGTGGCGAATCCTTCAGGAACACACAGACATTTTGATTTAAACCAGCTAGCATTACACTAGTGCTGGTAGCTACAGAGCGAGTCGGAAAAATACTCTTGGAGAAATTCGGCTGCTCCGCTTCTCCGTTGCAACGCATTTAGGGAAACAAAATAAATAATTTCTTCCAAACATGATGATCGTTCTTTATCAAACTTCGGGTATGATTGGGAATAAATGAGAGCGTCAAGGGTACTGCTATGATATTGAAACGGGGGCTTTTGTAACAAGAATCGATGACGCAATGACGGCACATTCGATCGGGTTGGGACATCCACTTACGTGGCCGACCTCGCGAGTCGAGAGCACCGTCGGATGCTACCGTCGCGTCGTTGGAAACTAAGACCACGCTGGGGTCTCGTAGAATACCAGATGCAATTTTCCCACGGCCCCTGCGCATAAACGCGGAATATCTCCTGTTGAATTCCGGCGTTTTCTCCTGAGAGTCACAGAAATCATTGTACCTAATTCTGCGAGAGTTTCTTCAGTTGCTTCTCCTGCCATTGGCGAGTTTTTCGGTTCGAGTGTCCGTTAGAAGATGTTTCGAATAGGCGCAGTCGTTTGCTACAACTTCGATGAATTCCCAGACACCGTCCGACACCGCTTGTTTCTTCTCCCTCTTCTGACTCCACTTGCTCGAAGTATCCGCGGCTCATGCCTACTATACGACCTGACATAAACGGTTAAGAAGCTGAGAAGCTGTGAATTTTACAACCGTGCGTCTGAAACATCAACAGCCGCATCATCGGCAACAGCGGTAACCGCAACCGGGCCTCTACCTGCTCCGCGTAACTGAAGAGTTTATTTTCTACTCGAACAGTCATTACTATTGTTATGATAACAACCTCTGTAAACTTTCGGGGAAAGAGCATCGACCAAACGAGCCGAACGTAGATCCAAGGCTGTTTCCCGGAAATCAAGTTTGTTTTTAAGACGATCAGTATGATGGGGATCGCCTAAATATTCGAAGCTCCTGAGCGTTGGATATTCCCTTTACCGAGCGCTCAAAACAAAACTATGAAACGCAAATCTTTCAAGAACTTTCGGAAATCTTTGCCTAGTTGAATTGAACGCTTAATAGCAAGCATCTGGAGAAACTCCACGTCGATGCTGGTCTCCGCGTTCTATTTGATGCTTTTCGGCCTAGGGCTGTGTGAACTCAATTTTTCTTCGTTCGGCTCGGGCCCGATCGTGAGCGGCTTATCTGCGGTGCCGCCGATCTCGCTATTGCTCGTGCCGGTGCTGCTGTTGTAAGTCGTGGCTATGGTGGCGTTTCTCATTCAAAATTTCACCGGGCCATTTAGCTGTTATCAGAAATGTCTCACTCAAATCAATGAACGTGTTTCAGCGCAGACTGTCCGCTTATCTCAATTGGCCGCACCCTCTGATAAAGTTGTCGGGCGAAGAGAAAGCAGGGTGAGATACTGTCTACTTCCTGTGAGAGTCTGCTCACGAACGCATCCATTTGAGGCGAGCTCTTTCCCCGATACTATTTTGCCCAAACCCACGAATTTGCAATAATGCCTGGATGTATGAACTTTATTCGATGGCTCATCTTGGTGAACTTCTGGTCCGGAACAACCCGAAGTACTTTCCGATTCCGATACCAGTGGCACTAGAGGAATCGTTGCGTCACTTTTGTTCACAACATGAGGCTGCGCAATAACGTTTGAATTTCCTGGTGGAACGTAAAACGGTATTGTATGCTTGATTGGTGAATATTCAAGGAGCGAAAAAGATGATCGATCATCACAGAGGTTTGCTCAGTTCTTCAATATTATTGTTATTATGTGGAGAGAATCAGATCCGACACAGGCGTCAAAGGACTCAAAATCCAATGAGAGGCTTCCTCGGCAAAAAGCTCTTGAGTTTTGGTCCGGTTCGCGTGAGTGGCTACACCCGTAAAGTTGGTCTGGTGTGGCGTGTTTATAGCCAGTAGTCCGCCTGCCTGGCTGCTTGCCTGCCTTCTTGCTACCATAAATGTCGTCCGTCCATAAAGGCTGTTGGAGCAGATATACTCATACGGCTGACCTGTTCCATACGCTCTTGATCCGCCGCGCGACAGTATTATAGGCAACGGCGGCAGAGACGACGAGCTCTCTTGTATCGCTTGCCTAGGCATCTTAACCCGCTAATGGAATTAGATCCGTCCCTTTCGTCGAGGGAAATAGAATCGAGGGATGAAACAAGCGAAGACCGAGAGAACATGGGGAAATGAGGAGCTCGCACGCAGAAACAAGCACTTTGCTTCTCCGGGATCCTTGCGGAATATTCCACCAAGACAGATGGAAAAAATGAGGATAAACCGTCCCCCCAAGCAGCCTCACCCCACATTGGCATTCGTGCCCTTCTCAGAATTTTGCAGCAACGAGAACGAATACGTCTGCCAAGGAACGTCTTCGTTCATTCCGTCTTGAGTGGATAAGGAGTTCTGTTCCCTGGAGGGTGCGCGGTAGGAGTCATGAGGTGAATCCCGTTCCCATGAAATGAGGAATTCACTCGTTGCAAGGCGACATCCGAATCGGAGGCGCCGCTCGTTAATTCTCTAAATGACGATTCGAGCGCCTGAACGAGTAGCCGGTCGCTCCACGAACTGACCCCTGGTCAAGCAAGCCGAATGCGAGCTACGGACGATTAAACTTGGAAGTATACATGCAAACTGGCCGCCTGGCTGATCACTGTCTCGTCTTAACTGGCATTGCTACAGGCAGTTTGATTTCGTTCGATTCTTGCTAAATGCTCATGAGTTGTTGTCGTCTTTGTTCTTAACTGTCCACTGGCTGGCGATGCGGGGTGTTAAAGGGTCTTGTTGTCTAAAGCTTTCCTGCGATTTGCGACCTAAATAGCCAGCAGTCGTGCGACCGAAGGAGAGACCCCCAACGGACTGGTCAGTCATCCAGTCAAGAGACAGCGACCGGAGAAAGTCCGCTCTTATCTCAAGCAACTCGTAGATAGTGCCAAAGGCATAATATATCAGTCGGTCGGCTTTGAGTCGGCCACATGCAACAAGATAGAATGAGTCACCACGAGCTGCAAAGCAATTTCTTAGCAGTAGTGTAGACGGTCGGCCAGTTAGACAGATAGGACAAGCGATGGGTTTGATCGGGTCACGTTATCCTCACATGTTGATTCCAACAAGTACAGTTTTCCCAACGGGGATCGTTTTTGCCATAGTGCTCCATTCCATCACGAAACGAGGGACCTTCGAGCAGCGAGATCGATCTGACTTGGAGAGAACAGAGGATTCCTTGACATTTCTTCGATTGCAAAGAATAAAAAAGGGAAAATTTGTGGAGAGAGAATTCCGCTGACAGCAGCCGCAGAGGTGGTCAGTCGGCTTTCGTTGCTAAACACGATATGGAAGAAGGCTCGTCGCGACTCGGGACCCGTGCCGCATTGGATTGTCCGGACATACTTCTGAGTACGAGATACATGCCCAGTGTACAAGGCTAGTGGTAAGCTTCAAACGACCGAGTGGGGTCGTTCGTCGTGTGTGTTCGTTCGATTGAAAGGGGATCGCGCTGCAACACGAAACCATCGTGGGGTCTCAAAGGGTGAATCTTCAGATCGTCAAGTGATAACAAAGAATCGCTATTCGACTGAAACCCAAATACAATGGCGGCCAGGAAACAGAGATGAAGACTTTGATGATCGATGACTCAGTGAAACAATCGCGTATCGTGGATATGAGGATCGCTATCATCAATGTTCGCTACGACGGCTGCCATATTGCATGCATCCAGGATGTGGAGGAAGGAGAATCCTTGTGGTGGTTGGCGGACTTCCTCGGATACGTTTGCTCGAAGCAAGCATATGAGGATCCTGTAGGATATGCTGCCGAGCAAGTAGATCCTGAGTTGGTTTTGGCGAGGTGGAGTTCGAACCAAGTGCTACGCCTACGCCCGGCATGCCTGCAGAGGCCGCAAAAAAGGAGAACGTTCGCCTCCGAGCTTGCAAAAACCATCCCGGGGGCATCTTATCTACCTCGAGCATAGGTCCACAAGCGCATGCAGACGAGGCGGAAGCTTCGCGTGTTGCTCATTAGGGCTACCTGGACCTTGCTCATCAAGAAGTTGAAGGTTCTCCGTGGAGGTCGGAAAGGACACGAAGATTTCCTCCTCTTTGTTCAGTCGTGATAAAAAATGACACCGTCGAAGACAACGCGGTTTGCTTCTTTTTTTCCTCTTCGTGTTCTTTTCGTTAGCTCCTACAGGGCCAACACAGGAAATTCTCGAGACTGAAGCCTAATAGCCACGGCAAACATTAGGTAATTCGCTTAACACAGTGGCTACAGGAGCGGCAGCGAAGGCAATGGCAGCACTACCACCTTGCTCCAATTGAATTTTGGAGCTGGTTTTATCGTCTTTTCTCTTTTTTCGCCTCCTCACAAGCGCCCACCGGCGTCGACCAGCGCCTACTTAGCCTTATGTGTACCCGATGTGAGTCTCTGCCTGACTGCTTCTGTCCCCTTGTTTAGAGTTTGTAGCTTGGAATGGAAACCGAGAGAGAAACAGCGAAGAAAAAAGGAGGAACCCGAGGAATCCGGCGGCTGTTTTTGAGTGAACAAATTCGCTGGGCAAGAATTTCCTTTGATCTTCCTCTGTCGACTAGTGGGCGATAGTCCATTTAGAGCAGGAGCAGTGAATTTCCGCTGATTGCGAACGAGGATCCCGCTCAACAACGAGATCAACCAGTCAGGATAACGATGATCAGGACGAAGAAGAGGATTCGTTTGACAGTGGTAGGAGAACGGTACCAGGATGGAGCTGTTGCTCCACTGGAGCTTGTTCAACTTTGCTTCCATGAAGGGAATTTAAGAGCAGGCGAGCAGTAGCATGGGTTTTAGTGTGCACGACTGACCCCGCTTAGCATCCTTGATTTAACAAGAGCCTCGTTGTGCCAGGAGCAGAGCGATTCGATACCACCAACACCGCCACCACCAGCAACAGACTTCATTGCATCTCTTGTGTTTATGCGTTCGGCTTGCTCGTCCTTTTGTTCTCGGGGCGACGGTTTCGGGGCAAGAACACAAAACCTTCGAGACTTCCGTACCACTTTGTTCGGAACGAGAGCTCTCCGGGTCAAGAGTCGCTTTGCGAGTCCCGGCGGCCGGCCGGAAAAAAAGATTGAGGAAACGAATCCGAGCAAGTCGGAGCTTTTGGAGAGCAAGAGACGAATGATAGATGGTCAGGCAACGAGCATGGCGAAAGTAGAGCAGGAGAAACTTTTTAAGGGCTAGTCGGAGTTAGGGAGATTCCACCTGGCAGAAGACACACCCCTAATGTTTCGTCGACGAGCATTCGCCATTGTCAATTCAAGTACCAGAGAAAAATTCATTTGCTACCGATCCGCTGGTTGCGGTGCCACTTGAATTAAAACCTCCCAGGGGCGGAAAATCAAACTATGGGATACGAGGGGTGGTTCCGAGACTCGTTTGTCACCGGGATTGCCTCATCGGATCCCTGTGAGCCACAATATGGCATCTGCGGCTGCGGCGGCAGCGGCGGCGGCAGCGGCGGCGGTGGCAGCCATCAACGACGAGGGCTCCGCACTGCACGAGAGGACGGGGAAGGTTTGCTGTGTCCCTCGTAGCGAGGGGACTCGACGCTCGGATGGAAGTTCATGGGGAGGGCGGCTGAGGGAAACGGCGTGTGCGGGGTATAGTAGTCATTCTCCCCCTCGGTCGACTCTATCTACGGCTCTCGTTGTTTCTCATCCTCGCTTCAAAAGAGAGGTCGTCATTCATTCGGGACAATTTAAGCACTGTTGGGTGCTACTGCTGGCTCGTGTCTCTCTACTCCTCCGATGGATCCGATGCGGCCACTAAAACAAATTATCGGCCGATGGTATTGTTCCCGAAAGTTTGCCACCATCTCACATCATCGGAGTGCAGTGACCGAGTCCGCAATACGTTCGTTTTCGTGCGTTTTCGCTCCCAGAAGTGTGGAGATGTGTTGAATCCATAAATCCTTCGTCGCATGTTCTCTTTGTTTAGAGGCATTCGATCCTGTCCTGCATTCCCCTGATTTCGTTCACGTCCGCTCGCACTATCTCGATTCCTAGGTTTCCGCATTCATATGTGCGTTGGAGAGAGATCTTGTCCCGTTTCAGAACGAAGGGAACATGTACCAGTAGACGATGACCATCCAAGTGATGGAATCTGCATTTTATCTGAAGTTTCGGTTCGACCCGCCCGGAGAACGCATCCATCACAGATCGCACAGGAAGTATGCTGTGGCTTTCTGACTTTAATATGGAAATTTTTTCGCCGCTTCAGCGACATGACAAGGGAAATGTGAATGTATGTATCTCTCCCGACCACAATGTGAAGACCCTTGAACGGTGCGAGTCATTCAATGCCTCTCAATGTGATAAAAGAGCTCCGCAGAAAGCGTTCTTCCCACTTGATTGTAAGCTCAGATCCCGCGTGGTGGAAACTCACGATTTCTTGGAGTAGAACTTTTCATCGTGACTTCTCGACGTCGCGACTTTTGGAGCTCTGGTCAGACGAAATTCCCTCGGGAGCCCCCATGCTCGCGGTCGGTGCGTAGAACCGCACCCGCCGAGGGTAACGATATGGGTGCCGACAGATGTGGTCGGCGACCACAAGCATGATTCAATTTGCTGAATAGAACAAGGCAAACTTGAGAGAATGCGCCAATTTCGCGACTCGTTGCCACCATCTATCTATCTCTCCGGGCGACCGAACAAGAAGAGAAACACTTGAAAACGATTCCCCATTGAGTTGCTGGAGTCTCCGATAGCACGCTGGTTCTGAACACCTAGTCCACTTTGGAACATTCCTCCAGCCGCAAATGATTCCTTTCTATCCTGAGATTCCAAGGTTCTCCTTGCTGATGTCCTCTTTGGCCGTGGGAGTGGCTTCAGGGACCGATGCCAAACGTTCAACGTAAGGATTCATTATTCGTTCACAGGTTTCGTTGTCCTGGTTCTCAAATTCTCGGGGAAAGCTGAAGACGAATTCGAGAATTGTCACTTTCTCGATAAATATTTGGAGTTCCTGAGATTTGTGATGCGCTTACTACTAGCCGGGACTCTGAACAGCATTTCATTGTTTCTATGTACACAGCTCAAGGATCGATGTGTCGTGTACGGTAGACTTTCGAAAAATAAACACTCAGTTCAGGCAACACTGGACTACGTTCAGAGTGCTCGACTATGTCCGACTTGGTGCCAGACCGCAAGAGACAGGTCCGTTGATTAGTAACTAGTTTGTGGAGACAAACAAAAGAGAGGAAACGAGCATGTTCGTTGGTAAAGAGAAAAATTGCTGTGCCTCTTAGCTTGTTGGATATTTATTTGTGGTTCGAGTTCGTCGGTGTAGCACCCATCTATCTGTCTGTACGTTTCAAGAAAGAGCTGGGTCATGCCGCTCTTCTGCAGCCGGAGGAGGAAGAGCGGACGGACTGTGCACCTGACCCGCTTGAGCTCCGGTTGCAGCTGCTGCTGGTGTTGAGTTTGTGCTAATCGAAGCAAGGTCCTCTTTCGTTCCACTAACAAATCATCGCTAATGGGTTCTTACTGCGGCTCCAAAAAACAACAAACCTTAACCTATCTTTGTTCCTCGGCCTGTGCGACATCAAGCGAGTCGTTCTCCGTGTCTATGTTGCTCCTGTTCATCAGTTTCCCCAGCCCAGGCTCCAGATTTCAGATGGAGCTCTTGGTAGTGGAAACGATGAATCTTCCAAAGGTTCGATATATGATCATCTGAAATCATAGATAGATCGAGACCTGCGGTTACAGAGGTTGAGCGTAACTCCTAGGGATGCAGGCCTGCAACTCACAAAGTGAAATCTGCTGGTCTCGACGATAAGTTCATCAACGAATGCGCAGCTGGCGTTGACCGATAATGTAACGAAAAAAGTTCACAAGAGCGACTCAGGAAATTCTGACGATGACACAGCAATTGACGCGCTGATAGTGCATGTCAGACAAGAGAACGACGGAACTTCAGGAACAGTCGACTCTGCTATCAGTTTCCCATTCTGAAATGCATGCAGACGCCACATGGCAACCCGAAAGCACCCATTCCATTGAATGGCAATATCCAAATGACAATGCTTGATAGCCATGCTCGGTTAATTCACTGAAAGGATAGGACGAAACATATGTCGCGATCCGAAAAACGAAACACCTTACTTTTCTAGAGCATTGGAGACTACTCTTCAGCGAACAACATTTCTTCGAATGGATGTGAGAGCCGAGCCAGATCAACGATCCACACGCACACCCAGTCCAACGTTGACGCGTCCAGGTGATACCAAGCCCTTCAGTGAAAGTTCCCTAATTTGCGAAGGACTTTTACACGATTCAGTGCAACCATGTAATTGGGTGTACACATTCGCGGCGCGCTGTGCCAATCGGATACATGGATCGTCTCGAATGAGCGCCGACGAGGAGACTTTCATTCGATTTTTCAACGGCAGATGTACGTCGGCTTGACACTGCATGCGCCTGGATCTCGGACAAAAGCTCACCTCCAGCTCGGAAGGTACGCCGAGCGATCGACAGCAGACCTAGGAAAGTATTCGAATTTCTCGAAATGGAGGGACAGGTCATCTAAATGGACCTCGACGGAACTTCCGCGACTTTCGGAGCAATCCAGGAAGCACTCGGTTCGGAGTGCTTGAGACCGGGTTGGCACTGATGTTGAGCAGACAGCGTCGATTGGTTCGTCTAGTGTAATGACGAACGTTCAGTAAGAAGAGTTTGAGCTGTTCGGACGACATGCTGTACGCTCTGGCTGTCTCTTGTGGCGACTCCACCCGTGCAGTTGACAGCTCGAAGCTTCGTATCCTAGCTTCTGTTTCCGCGTGGTTGAGACCCCCGTGGTTGCGACATTCTCGTGACTTCTCCCTGACAGTCGGAGTGAGCACGCTTCGTCAGAGCAGCAACAGCAGCACCACACGGTCGGAAAGACAGACGGACAGACTCGCAGTTAGACAAAGGGTCAGACTACGAAGCAGTCATCGTGGTCGACGGTGTTCGCGTCCGATTTCCAAGAGCTTGCTTCCCGAGAGCCAATAGCTTCGCCTCGGGGTGAGCCACCTAGGTTGGAAAATTGACGCTCGGATGAGTTGTCGTAGATGTGTCTCTCGGGTGTTTGACGCCGTCAAGGAACACACGCAACCTCAGACACCTAGACAGAGGCACGCTCGTAACGCGCCTCGTTCTGACACCTCCGGCTTGTAGGAACAATCGATGGCATTGTTGCGTTCCACGAAGCATTGGATTCGCTTCTTTCACGTCAGAATGATTGGGTAAAACAAAAGTCAAACCGAGACTGACGAACCCATGATGCAAAAACTCGGAAATTCTGGTTTGGGCACAAGATACAATGCTGTTTGTTCAGAAGATGGCTCAACCATCTCCCGGTCGTATCCCAGGGCTATCGTCAAGTTCCTCAATACAACTTCCAAGAATGGTTCGACGGAAGTTCGGAGCACCATCCCTCACTGAGGCTGTTCTCTACTCTAATTGAAGTTGGCTCCCTCGAAGCTGATGACGAGGTCGATCAGATCGGGCAGATGTTGCGCACGTCAAATTCAAGAGGTTTGTCAATGTCATGTCGTTTCCGTCCAGCGGATGGTCTGAGTGGCTTCTTGAGTTCGGTTCGAGAAACGGCCTTGATCGCAGCGACCTTTGCTCTTTCAACCTATTCACGGTAGGGTTTCGTCGTCTCGCCGTACGGACAATCGGACGACGTATCTGGATTTACGCTCGCGGGGGACGACGTGCCACGGCCCCTCCCTGTCGCCCTCCTGGCTGGTGGCTACTCACGAGTGGACCCGCTAACAGCCAGCCAAGTAGGCATGTAAGCAGGCGGTTTCTGTCGACCTCCCCAGAGCGTTAATTAGACTCGTCCGTGTGTTTAACGTTCTTGTGGTGCTGTGGCCGCAGACGATGTTGGCGACGACCGACGGTGACGACGGTGTTCATCCCCTAAACATCCTCCTAAGCAAATAGTCTAACTGAACTTCGAGAGAAAGAAGAAAACAGATATAGTGATGATCGCTGTCCGTAGCGGGGGGTCCGCCAGATTGACGCCGTGTGCCTGCCTGCCTGCCGGAGTGCCTGCTTGACTGCTTTCAACATCATCATGCTGTCCCTATGAGCGAGTGAGCGAGCGAATAAACGAACGGACCTCACAACGAAGTCAACACGGATCTCTCATTAGTATTGGACATTGGGCAAACAGAGATATCGTCGAGGGATGGTTTTTCGCCCACCAGCTCGCAGCTTCGTACTTCTCACGAAAAACGTGGAATTCAACGGATATTTCACGAGCTGTTCTCCCCTAGAGCTTGAAGCTTCCCATTTACCAGTACAGCTCGGCCGTGTTCGATACAGGTCGAAGATAAGATCAGGGTTCAACCTTGGCCCATACGGGAGGTGACATCCTTCCAAAACCATGTCCGGGGTGAAGAAGTGATATCGCCTGTGATCCTCACTCCATAGTTTTGTCTCAGCTCTCGAGTGATCGGAAAACTAGCGGGAAATTTCGAAGTTTCTTATTCTCGGATGCTGTCCAATCGCATGTAATCGCGACGTCTATCTACGGCGCGGAATCATTCGCGTCGCGTTCAAAGGATCGGCTTGTAAAAAACTTCAGTCTTGGTTCAGAGGTATTTGACTTGAGGTTCAGACTGTTTTCGACATGTTATGCGTTCCGCCGTGAACGACTCCTCGTTCTTCCGCTCTGTTTCCGTGGTATCCAGTGGCTGTCTTCATTAGTTGGAGAGATTCCGCGTCAGACCCGCGGAGGGGAAGGGTTCCATCAACCACAGAGTTCTTCAAATGAGGGAGATGTCCATGATCTTCCAAGAAATCGGTTCCAATATTAACATTACGGTAGTTTTTTTGTGGCTTAGTATCTAAATCCTATGCTTCGCGATTCCGCATGGAGACTCTAGCGACACCTGGAGGCACCAGCGTGAAACTGACCCCGAGCCGCCAGAGGGCTCTAGTGTCACCACTCACGAACGACTACATTCTGATTGGAAATCCCCCCTTCGCGCTCGGAAATCATGAGAATTGCTGGTTTGCTCCCGATTCCAGACGAGGCATCACGATTGGAAGCCAACAAGAGGACAATCCAAAATCCTGGGTGGAGAGTTGCCTCTCAATGCTCGAAACACTTCAATCCTCTTTCAGATCCTCATGATTGCTACTCGAATGATTTCCTGTGAAGCATCCAGGACGTTGAAAGTTCAGAACCGCGACGTCCTAACGATAGGGAGAGCGATCCATCGGCAGCTCCTATCCGCATAGGAGTTTACGTGCGATAATCCACGTAAACGGGATCATGCACCCACTTTTATTTTGTAACGGATACCAAATATGTACATAAGAGGTCCAAGGACCCTCATACGACTACGGGAGGAATCCTAATAAGTTGGTTAGATGCTCCGAAGTTTGAATAAGCTGGCAATCACCGAGTCGGTCAGCTGACAACCGAGCTCGGGGAGCACGAGACTCACCACGGGAGCGCTTGCTGTTCCTCTCCCAGTCTAAGAGACAATAATGCCAGGAAGTTGAGAGAAGAGTAGCAGTATCCTCGTGAATCCTGACTGCGGCATCCGGCCTGGCGTGCTCCCCACAGGAAGTCTGTGTTGCCTTTATTGAGCGGGAACCTTTGCTCGCATACACCGATACAAAAGCCAACAGGTTAGCCCCAGACTGTGCCGATGTCCCCTCACCATGATCTCCATGAGACGCTATACCAACGTTGGCAATCACAGAAAGGGATCCTCACTTGTTATTATCAAGCTCGGAGTCCGATCGGTCGCAGATCTTGGTTCTTTGTGGAGCTCGATGGAACTCCGAAGCCGTCAGAAAAGCTTTGCGAGAACATCCTACGAAACCTGACGAAACCGAGTCGCCAGTTGAAATTTCAGCGTGCCGGTGAACGTGCAGGTTCTCAATCGTCGATTCCCTCGAGTTCGCTGTCAAGCCGTCAACTTGTGGAACATTGTCAGTCTATTCCTCTATCGCTGAGCTCCGGTCGCCGACGGTGGACATTATCGATCATTGGCCGTTTTAAAATTAGGCCTGGGTTCAATATTTCATCGTGTTTTGCTTGTTCGCCGGCGCTAATGGTGAAATCTAAATGTCCTCGTTCTCAGCGACTCTCGTATCCAACGACAGACAGACACAGGACGGGAGGAGGGGGGGAGAGAGAACAAGAACCTGTTGATCGGTATTGACTTTTACTGCATCTAGCAGCAGCGATGAATCAGGTAAACTTCGGGCCTGTGTCGGTCAGCAACACCGCGGCGACAGCAACACCAACCCTGTCGGAATTAATCAAATTCAAGGGACACTCGCGCGTCCATTTGCGGAAACCCTCGCTTCGCTCACCTTCCCAATCACCGAATGGCCAGCGGGCCCTTGCCATTCCTCTCGACCAGAGCAAAGTCTCTACACATACAAACCTCAAAGTCTTTAGAGGAACGAACCTCTAGTGTTGCGGCAAAAAGCATGTTTCCAAAGAGAACCATAGATGAAGGGAAAACGGGCCGTTTCGCAAGATCAGCGGAAGGGCAGGCTAGCCTTCCGATCGAGCCAACTGGACCATAATGGCTCGTTTCTACGATTTTCATTCGTTTCCTCGGCTCTCATCGATCGTCTTCGTTTTCAGCCAGGGAAAATCAAGATCAAGGCAGGTGGATTCTCAAACTGGAATACCGCACCTGGCTCAGATCGCTAACGAGTAATACACCCGAATCGAATCCATCATTCTCTCGTTCCCATATTCGAATCGAAACGCTTTCGAAACCGTTCAATCAGGCCGCCGGAGGAATGAACGAAACCTCGTTCCGTTCGGAGTTCAATGGATTAAGACGCGTGTATGCACAGAGAAAATTAAGAAAGCATCCAGCGAACGCCGATTGATCGATGGAGACCGGATCTGAAGGTTTCGCGTTTTCCGCGCCGCTCTGGAAACGGTGGCAGCGACCAGCGAGGCGGCGGCGGCGTTTGCGTAAAGACCTTCCTCCATCGCTCTGATCGCCGCCGCGTTCGTCGTCGTCTCGTAGTCTCGCCAGGGCCTCGATGAAGTCTACCGCTAATTCTGTTGCTGCCGATCCACTTGACGGTCGGTCGGTCGGCTTGTGTTCAGGTTCTCTGCTATGTCATCACGGAATCAATTAACGGCAGTTGAGGAGCAGCAACATCGCTGCCACCACCACCACCGCCACACCAGCTCTAGCCGACTGCATGTTCTCTTGCTTGCCAGCCTGCCTGCCTGCCTGCCGGCCTGCTTGAGTGACTGACTGACGACTTAGCGGCGACGGCGACTCAAGCGGCATCCGCACGACGACGACGACGTCGTCTACGGCGGCGGCAAAGGCGACTCGAACGTCTACGTTCCGCAATGGCGCTCTAAGAGGCGTTCACGTTTAGAGGAAACATAGCTTGGCATAGCAGCACGCCCCCCGCTGCATTGGCTGCCTGACTGGTCCTCCGGAGCTGCTGCTGCTGGTTGGTCGGTCTTGGCAGAAGCCGCGGCGTGTTTGCTTTTAGGGGCCGCCGCCGTCGCCGCCGTGGACGTTGTTGTTTTAGAAGCCTACGCGCGCAACTCTGAGTCAGTTTTTTCAACTTGTTCGACGCTCTGTCGTCCGGCGGATAATAAATTACAACCGGCAGATCGGCGACGGAACTCAACTAAACCGAACGCCAAGACGCTACGTCTGCCGCCGGGCGGCAGAAAAAAAGCGCTCGGACGAATTGAAAGGCAGCCAGCCAGCCAGTCAGTCAGCAGGCATCTCATTAGCCATCGTTTTACACTGAACTAATATTGGGCCGCCACCCATTCGACTTTGAGGAGAACCGACGGCCGCTGCCGCCGCCGCCGTGCAATCTATACGTCGACGCCATTACGCCTGTTGTTATGCCTAAGCACTGAAATTGTTTTTACACACACACACACACACGCACAAATATACCCGCCTTGCCCACTAAACGATGCGTCTGATGCTACTTGTGTCTCACGAGCCTCATTGATCCGAGCCGCGGAGTCGGAGCAATTAGAGAAATTGTTCTACAGCCCTCGCATGTCCTCGCTAATCAACTTCACATTCAATTCGCTGACTCCAGTGACGTAGAATACACGTCTGCTCAGAACGGCCTCGATGAGATCTACTGAGAGAACTCTGAATTCGAACATGAATGCATACGCTTCATCGATTCAGCCACTTATTGGATGCGAAACCTCGGATCCTTGAAAAATCCAGTATCTCTACCATTTCAACCTTCCGCAGTGACCAATTACTTTTCTCCAGGCAAATCGATGGTCTCCTCTCCGTGCGGTCCAAAACGAGAGCGTCGTGTTGCAAACTTGACCCGCGATCTCCTCGCACTCGACGGTTGGAGTCCCGATAGAAAAAAAATTTGCCTTGAGGGAAATTTCATGATTCGTCACGAGGCACTGGCTCCTCGATCGGACAGAGAACTAGTGAAACACATTTGAGCTCTGAGCCTCGACCTCACGAGAGGAATACGGAAAACTTTCAGCCGTGTTTCGTGTTCCCCCTTGAACGACGGTTGTTCAACGGTCGCGGACGACCACAGCGCGCCTTATTCCAGGAGCATCGCTGCCAGTCAGCGAATCGAGCGAAGCATAGAACCTGTTAGCGGATGCTCCTAGGACTCTTCTCATACGGCGGCAAAAAAACATGGGAAATATCTCATATCCTGGAGCACATTTAGGCTATGAATCCCAGACCCGTGCACTGGTTGCCAGTGCTTTCGCTGCGCCTGTTCGCGAATGATGATAGATGGATTGCTGCAATTTGAATAAGCTCAGCGCCGCGGATGTTCCGTTGTCAAGATACAGACCGAGAGAGTGAGGCTTTTTAATACCGGGCATCGTGTTTTATTGGAGTCGTGCTCCACGCGACTTCCGGCCGCCTGCCGCCTTCCCGTTCAGAAACTAAGTAAGCCACCGAGCGAGAGAGTGAGCTCGCCTGGCTGTCGGCCTGCCAGCCTGCCTACGATACTCGTATTGCTCTTGCGGAGTCTGACAGCAATCGGCCTAATTCGCGGAGGCCACATTAACGCATACAGACTTGGTCGCGCTCTCTCTCTCTCTCTCACACACACTCGCACGGTCTATGCGCATAAGTAAAAGACGAGTTTTATTATGGTGTGCTCATCCTCGTGGTAGCTATACTTGATGGTGGTGCTGAGTGGAAACCAACAATGACAACAACCATGACGGTAGCGCTGATATGTATGTATATCCGACAACACACAGAGAGGGATGGATGGATGGCAGAATGGACGGACGGGCGGACTCACGCACACGTGACACCTCGTCATCTCTGGCCGCTACCACTCTTCAGTCATTAGATCAACTACTCCACACAAAGAGAAACACGAGAGACGAATGGGACGAGCGGGGACAGTGGCAACTGTGGCTGCTGGCATGCCTCGGGGGGTAAGGGGGGAAGAAAGCGAAAGCTCGTATTTGTTCCTCGGGGTCGAGTGCGGGGACTTGTTGGTAGAACTCAGAACAGCTCCGGCGCTGGAAATCCGATCGTATGCTTAGAGCATCGTCAGCATCTGCGGAACCCCCGGTGCATGAACATGAACACTGCTCATGGTAAGAGAGCGTCGGAAGTTTCGTTCGCAGCTGCTGCCAAACCATGGCATCATTAAATGGGTCCTCACAAGGGCCGGAGGAGACAATGCTCCCGCACATAACGAGTGGCGTGTCCAGCGATCCTGGCGAATGGACTGCTCCGCTACTTCTTGAACTCACTTGCTCTCTCAAAAGAGTCTGCAGCACCGCTATCCTTCGTGAATACAAGACACAACGATCGTCTGTCGCGTCAGCTCCTCGCTCAAGTTCCTGCCCCGTCAGGTTCTCTGGGCCCTTCGTGCAGAGAGCCATTACGAACCAGCGAGCGGAGAAGCAAGGGAGACAACGCTCCGCGAGAAGAACGTGGTGCATGGAGTTTGTGAAAGGGGATCAGAGGGAAAACGCGGAGGGGGGACCTGGCTCCTCCTTTGAACCGAGCAAGTAGGGTGGGTGCCCTCCTCTCTCGTATTTTTCAGCAAGCAATTTGTCTGATATTTGAATTCCCCATCTGATTCGTTTGGTGTCTAACTACCGGAGATGCCGGGTTCGAAATAACACGAACGCAGGAGCCGCCCGCTTGGAATGCTCAACCCAGCCTGCCATGCGTGCCAAAGAGGACCAAGTTAGGTCATGTTTCGCAGTGGTCTCAGGAAGAGTACCTTCGCGGAACTCGTCCCAGTCCAATAGTCCTTTCCAGTGCACTCCGCTGAGGGCGATTTAACGCGTCTCTGCTGTTTCTTGCGCGTTTTTTCATTCGCGAGGGGTACGGCGACCGCGCAGCTGCGTGTTTCTATTTCGTATGCAGAAGGCTACAGGCTTGAAGCCAAAACCACTGTCCTGTCGCCGTCGCTGCTGCCATTGACGACATCGAGGACGACTGACGGAGACGAGTCACGTGCCTGCTTGGATATCTACATTGCTCTCTGCGTTGCTGAGCTTGTCCTGCGTGCTGACTTGCCGGCTCGTTGCTCTGCAGACGGGCAGACAGCCGACGCGCCAGCGAACGAAAGCCAAGTTTTCGCCGGGACAAATTGCACTCAGCGACACGAACAAACAGCTTGGATCTCTACTTCACGAACACACAGATACATAGCCACTCATATGTGCAAACCCGGACCCACACACTCATACTCAGACACAATCCACACATGCTCAGAGATTGTATCGGATATTCCCGTTGTTTGCAAGTGGCTTAGAGTTTCACCATGTTCCTTGGTCCTCCGCCGAAAGACCCGAAGAATTCAGATTTTCCGAAAGCATCGTCGGGATCTGTTGAGGATTGCTTCGCGAGATTTGCTTGATCCATAATCTACAATCAGTGCTCGCGATTCATTCCCGACGGATAAAATCAAAATTCCACCAAGAGCGCTCGATTCCCAAAGATCCCCATGACAGTTTTGGCGCAGTCGATTCTTTCGACGTCTGATTTTGATGATGTAATCCATTCGAGAAAAGTCGGAAAGTTTTCAAGGAAATATCCAAGTTTAATGACCGACGAAGCACTGCGCCGCTTACTCCAACTGGGCTCAAATTTTCTCACGGGCTCTCTTGACACAATGACAAGGGAGTGCGTCTGCACGTCCCGAGGTTCGCTTGCCAAACTAGAAGCCAAAACAGTGGCATTGTATCAAAATGGTGGCGATGGTCTTTGTGCAAGTAGTGGTGACGGCGGCGAGTGGTGAGTGGTCGCTTGCTTACTTGCCTGCCTGCCTGCCTGCCTGCTTTCCTGCTCGGTTGATCGGTCGGTCTGTCGGTCGGTTGACCGGCTGACTGGCTCTCTCAAGTCGCGTCATTCATCCTTTGATGCCGCGTGCAGACAGTTCCGGATGTCCCACAATGGCTGGATGCACTTAACGCGATCAAGCCGCATGTTGCCGAGGCCGATAGACCTCAGTGTTGTTGTTGTCGATGGTCGCCGCTGTCAAAGCTGGTCATCTGAGGAACCGCAATGCCACTTAGCCTTCAGCGTTGTTCTGTAGGGTGAGCTGCAGATTAGCACGGGGAATATGAGTCAACAAGATGTTCGGCTTCGAATACGGAGTAAATACGCTGCACGGGACCGCCCCGCCCATCAAATCGAAGGGTTCATGAGCCCCGAGGGAAGCGTTGTCAACACGGATTAAGCTCTCAAGCGGAGCGGGTGTCGATTAGGTGAAGTGTTCTAGAGAATTGAGATCAGACCGAATCTGTTCTCCTGGTCCCTGCACGCTCGGAGCCCAGGAGCAAGGTTGCATCGGATCAAAACATCTTTCCGCACGCTCAATGGGGCTGACTGTAATGACGACAATGAACGACGAATTCGAGACCTCAGCCGATATCCTTCAAATTTCCACCGATGGGTCCCCCTAACGAAAAAGCAGGATTAGATAGCCGCTCAGGAGAACGAGTTTTGTTTGGCTTGCTCCACCGACGGGGTTGCTGTCATCGTTGTGCCGGTGCTGGTCGCAAGAACATTTATCCGAAGGAAGATAGCATCAGACCACGACAGCCTCGGATACGAGGATACAAGTGGGGTTGCAACAACGATCTTTTCCCTCTCACTTCCCTTCCCGCTTTCTCTGTTCCGTTCTTGATAGGCCTAGTCTGGTGACAAATTATCTGAGCGTTGTTTCTCTCGCACTTCCTGTTTTTCCACCGCTATCCGATGTCAGTGTCCTTTTACCCTTGAAGATAATGCTTATGATTTAGCTCGGGTTAGTTCCAACAAGAAGAGCGTCAGCACTGCCCTCTCTTCGTCTCCTCCCGCGCGGTCGGAGTCGCAGTTGGAGCAGCAGCTGCCTTTCGGGCCTCATCTGCTGCAACTGCCATCCCTTGGCTCCTGTGTAAGGGCCAAAGTGCTTCGCGTTGGGCGAGGTCCTCTGTCTGACCTGGAAACCCGACTTACGGTGTCGAGGCAACAACGTCTCGTCGGAGCCTTGGATATTTTGAAACATTGAGAGCGCGAGAAATCTTTTTTTGGTGCGGCGAACAGAACATCCGACGTGTTTTAACGGAGGATTCCGTTTTATGGCTCGCTCAGCGCTTTTCCGGAACCAATTCGCGAACGGATGTGGGCGTGGCCAGTGGGTGCGTCATTGGCGCTGAGTATGTTCCACCAGCTCTTTTTCCAGCGCTTCTTTCTGTTGTTTTCGTGGTGTGGTGGTGCGAACTGCGTGTTGAGTGACGTGAGCCGTTGGGTGAGTGAGTTCTGGCCAATGCTTTCGCAGTAAGCGCGGCAGCCGCGCCTTCCGTGGGAGAGTGGGCGAGAGCGTGCGGTGTTGCGTTGGATGCTGCTGCCGGCTCGGTGTCGTTGTGCGCTGCGGTTGACGCTTGACATGTTTGGGCAGACCTGCGATTCGTTCACCGTGTGGTTCTGGCGGGTTCTGGCGGCGTGGTTTCTGGCGGTGTCGATGGTTTGTGAACTCCGAGGGGTTTTGAATTCCGGTTTTTAGACCATTGTAGATGTCTTTTCATCGAGTTCAGAAGAGTAGTTAACATGTGACGTGGATCTACGCTCTCGGTGGCAGTTTTGCCAGCTAGAAGATAGAAGAGACATGCGGGCTGTTGGGGGTCGAGTTATGGGGAAAGATTGTCGCGAAGGGCTTGTTTCGTCGAGTGACGCTGCTGGTGTGTTCCGAATCATTTTTATGTTCACGTTTCTTGAATTTACCATCGGAGTTGAGCGGAGAAGTAGTTCAAGAAGGTCGAGGACAGAGTTTTCTGATGTTGTGTTTTGAGAAGGTTTCGTCGTTGACGTTCTTTGTTGGTGGTGTTCTTTTTTCTCAGGTGTTGCGGGTTGTTGTTTTTCAAGACTGAAGTGTGTGTCGTGAGCAGGGCGCATGCCGAATTGAGCGGACGTGCCATCTGCGCGGAGTCCGAATTGAGCGAAAGGCCGATTTCAGCGGAGAGCCGATCTTAGCGGAGAGCCAATTTTAGCGAAGGGCCGAATACAGCGGAGTGACGATTTGCGCGGAACACCCATTTGCGCGAGGGGGCCGATTTGAGCGTTCCTACCCGCTGCCTCAACTGACAGAAAGAGCCACAAGCTGCGGCGACGGTACTGAGCGGTGCTAAGCACGCTTTTGCTCTCCAGGCCTCACTGAAGCCGTGCCGCTCGCTACGCTCACGGAGAGTCTTGACTTCGCTTGCCCGCGACGCCAAGTGCTCAGGAGAAGAATCAATTGAGCAAACATTCCGTCAATTCCAAGCGGAACTCGTGGTCGGCTCGGCTTTGCAGTTCACTAGTAGTCTAGTAGGCAAGCAGTTAGGATCAATCAGCAGTTGCATGCATAGCGATCACGAAATTGCGAGCGAGTTAGGTTGAATCAGTCGGACTTCAGGAGCTACTCACGTCGTGCTCGTCATTTCTCGTCAAAATTCGAGCGGGGCATCCTTTCACGACGCAACGCCAAGCCACGGAGCCTTTCGACTCATAATCCTTCCGAAACAGGTAGTTTTCAACTACCAACAAAGGCTGGTTACGACTAGGCTTTGCACGCGGGTTTTTTGTGGGTTTGATTGAAAGCTGCGTCATGCACGCTGGTTCGATTCAAGCGATATCGCTTGGGTCGCATCGTGTAGCCACCCTTCGGGGCTGCGTGAAACCCACCCTATTTTCCCCTGTGTCATGGAATCGCAAGACTCTGACAAGTAAACGTTCTCTTCTTAGAATCGGGGATGACGGCATACGATATACCATTCGAAAGGTCTTATCATGTGTGATCACCGTGTGACATATTAGCGTCAGGCGGGGACGCGTTCAGGAGTCATGGGCTATGAAGTTAGCATTGGACCCTATGGAATTCTGTTCTGGGTGGATCTATCTCATCAACTGATGCTCGGAATGGATTGAGACTATGAGATTGGCGTTCCGAGGCAAGTGATCACAAGTCACACGGTGAGTACACATGATAAGACCTTTCGAATGGTATATCGTATGCTGTCATCCCCGATTCTAAGGAGGGAACGTTTACTTGTGAGGCACTTTGACCTTCTGAAACCCGCAATTGCGGTCCTAGGACCGCAATTATTGCGGGTTTCAGGAGAAATCTTGATCCAGAATCTTGCGAGTTCACGGTGGGAGGAAAAGTAGGGTGGGTTTCACGCAGCGACGAAGGGTGGCTACAGGATGCGCTCCAAGCGATATCGCTTGAATCGAACCAGCGTGCATGACGCAGCTTTCAATCAAACCCGCAAAAAACCCGCGTGCAAAGCCTCGTTACGACTCGAATTCACGAACTTGAGCACCATCATTCCCAGCACTCAAACCCACGTGCCGAGCCTATCGCTAATGGAAATTCATTCTTCCGGCGGAAGAGAAAAAAGTTCACTGGTTCCCTAGGTACCACAGCGGTGTCACCGCCACATCTCGCTCGCTGAAATTGGTATCCGCTCTGATCGGGCTCTCGCTGAAATCGGCCATCCGCTGCAATCGGCCCTCCGCTGAAATCGGCCCTCCGCTGAAATCGGCCCTCCGCTGAAATCGGCCCTCCGCTGAAATCGGCCCTCCGCTCAAATTGGTCTTCCGCTCAAATTGGTCTTTCGCTCAAATGTCGCCTTCGCTCAAATTTGTCTCCGCTCTAACAGGATGCTGCGGTGAGCAGAGCTGTGCGCCGTGGACTTTTTCGCGGCGGCGGCGGCGCACGCGAAAAGAGGCGGCGCGCCGCAGCGAGAGCCCGCCGCCCTCCGTGGTGCCGCACAAGCTGTGGTTTGAGGAGGAAATATCCTTTGGGGTCAAGTCCTGCCATTGTCGCCGGTGAGAATGGAAACAACGGAAATTCGTGGACGGGAGAGCCCTTCTGAATAAAAACGTCAATGGGACTCGAATTAAGTTTTACCGAATCAGATTCACCGTCTCTCGGGTCATTCTTGACATCTGTGCATCTGGCACTGAGATCTCAGGATTCTGCCAAGATTGTTTGCGCCCAGGGTGCTGTTGCGCCCAGGCCGAGATTTTTTCCCGCGCCCATTCTTCGAAGATTCGTGGCATCACCTCTTTCTTCGGCAGATTAACGGGCTCACACAGCGCCTAAGCCGTTAGCGGAGAGCAAGGAGGAAGCAGCGGGCAATGTGAGTCGTGCTGACGGTGTGTACCCGGTATCCCGAAAACCCGGTATCCCGAAAGGTGAAAAGAAGGGCGTCGGTATGGAGGTTGGATTTTTCTTTTAATACTGTCCATCAGGGATCGCGGGTATTCAGGATAACGTGTTCCGAGATACCGGATTTCGGGATGGCGGGGTTCTGGGGCTCTTCATTTCGCCGTTCGGGATACCGGGTTTTCGGGATAGCGGGCTGTAACCGTGCTGACTCTTGAAACAAACGAGATCTCGACAAATCAGCAGAGGCACCATTCCGGAATGGCGGAAATACTCGCCAGATAGGATGGCGCGCCGCCGAGATCGCGCGCGGCGACGGAGCGCCGGCGCGCTGCTGAAGAATCGCGGCGACCGGCGGCGGGCTTCGGGGGACGGCGACGCGGCGCGGCACACACCTCTGGTCGTGAGCCATGTCGTGGCATTAGCGGAGTGTCGCGAGTTAGCAGAGGCTTGTCTCGGTGTTCCGGCGGCCGTAGATTCCCACCCAGTTCAGACGTAGAAAAACTTTATGGTTTCAGTGGCAGAGCTCGATGGCACTGGGTTGTGTGGGCAAGTTGTTGAAGAATTCATGGGAGCGGCAATATTCTTGTGGAGTGTGTGTTCTTTGAGTTCGTTGTGATCCGCCAATAAGTTTCAGCGTGTTTGATTGACGGGATGGCTGAGTGACGTGGATGGGATGACCAGTTTATGAAAATCTGCATAGAAATTGTTTTGAACCAGTAGTTAATGAGGTTTCATGATCGATTCGCTAAACTCAATGCTGTTCATTTGATGATGCCGCCGTAATTTCGTTAGAGTTCCTTATTTGCATTGTCTTGCTTTTTATATTATTTGGATACGTTGGGCTCAGGTATTTTTTTTCAGCTTTCGTTGTGTGGGATTTATGAGATTTGTTAGAACTTTCCCGCTCGAATAAACCCTGTCTTCTGAGTGACAGCTGATCGAAACTTCGCTTTGCTCATTTGTTCGATTTTTTTAGGTTTTGCTTTCTTCAGTTCCGAATCGAGGAGGTCAAACTAGATTTTTTCCGAGTTTCTTGTCGACTTGCGGTTTTACTTGACGATGAGTACTTTGCGCGCAGACGCTCACATTTTTTATTTAAC
Organism: Neoseiulus californicus; assembly: GCA_028455905.1. Classification (NCBI taxonomy): domain Eukaryota; kingdom Metazoa; phylum Arthropoda; class Arachnida; order Mesostigmata; family Phytoseiidae; genus Neoseiulus; species Neoseiulus californicus. The sequence continues at coordinate 3,012,817 of JAMQGS010000007.1, forward strand.
TTTCGATGAAAACTTTTGATTAATCATTCTGACGAATGGAAGAGGGCGAAGCGGCGATACAAGCCCTGAAATCTCGTCATCAATTTTGTCAATTCTGCTCAAAACACAGGCTCCGTTCTCATATACGCTCAAGCAAACAGCCCGCCAGCCAGTTAGCGAGTCAAGAGGGCACACACGCAGGATGTTTAATGAAGATCAGCCGATAAAGCTCATTAGAAAATTTTTGTCGTGTCACAGATTGAAAATCAGAGCGACTGATCAGTAAACTCGGGGAATCCGGACTGTTTTTCCTCCATTTCTCATAGTCACGCACAGAGTCGCATACTCTGCCGAGCTAGACACAGGGACGAAGTTTTTTTAGCATTTGCGAGAGTGAACCGCACCCATAGCTCAATCGAAAATGTTGACGACATGTGATCATTCGCCTCGGACAAGTATAAGCCGCGAGCCGAGAGAAATCACTAGAACGTATGCCATGCGTAACGCGGAATATTTTCAAACGCAGTTTGTTCCCCGTTTTGGTGTGCACTCAATCCTTTGGTCCTGAACAATCTCATCGACAAAAGGGCTCAACAGAGAGGCTCAAATCAGGAGAGATTGACGTCACGAATTAAATCCCGTTTCGTCCCCTACCCGGACGGCTGGTGGCTCTCGTGCTACGTGCTCAACCTTTTCAGCTTATTCAAAAGTTTGGTCCGCGAATCAGGATTGCCATTCTCGAGACTTCTCCAATCATGTGCGCTCTAAACAAAGTAAACACTCCTCCGCAGAGAATGTATGTATATGGAAAATATGATGAATGCGCGTAGCCTCTGGTTCGAGCGCAGTTAGAGCGTTGTTTCAACCCTGACTCGTAAATCAACTCGGAAGCGCGGCGAGGCGCCTCAAAGAGCGCTTCTCTAGAGCAGTATCAACACGAGCCACGAAAACAACGAAAACTTGTGAGAAATTAATGCTGCCGAAGATCAAGACCCTCTCCGATCAACGGTTTCGCTCGCTTGCTCGCCAAGAGGAAACCTTCTCGGAGTGGGAGAATGATTATCTGACAAGCGGACTGAATTCAGGTCAGGAGCGAGCCGCCCAACAGCATCAGACTGAAGAGTGTTTCCAGGCGCTGGATTTTGAAGAGAATTTCTCAGATCACTGGAGCTCACCATCAGATCTTGAACTTCCATTGCAGTGAACGTTTTCGACGCTGTCGTTCGAAAACGAGATAATCTACGAAACAGTCAGAATGGAATCGATAATCTCGCTGAAGTAAGAGCGGATGCGGAAAGGAGGGAACAAATAAGAATAGGAAGCAAGAACGACAGAAATAGATTCAAGACTTGAAATTCCTTGCGAACGTGCGCCGAGGCTTGACTATTTCCGTTGCGAAATCTTTCGAACCCACTCCTCCTCCCGATTTTTCTTCTATGTTTGGCTCATATCTTTTCGTCGAAACCGTCATCCGTTTCGCGTTCCTCCAAGTCCCTCCAGTTTTATTCGATCCGGGCATGGTGGAACATTTCTCTGGCGCTCGAAAGTTTGCCATGCTTCCCTGACAACATATTGATCAGCCCTGGAATGAAATGGTAACGTTGATGCGCTCGAGTAAAATACAGAACCTCTTTGCCTTGAATTGCGCACGACTTTCTGAGAATACGACTGGACCAATCGTTAGTTGGATAGTCGCTGAATCTTCATCAGAGACCACTTCGAATCGAATATTTCTTCCATGAGTTTCTACCATGAACGACAACAGCGGAGTGCGCTCCGAAGGCGAGCTGAATTGACGTTCTAATGAGACATGTGGATGTTGGAGATCTCACGCAGATCTTCGCTGACAAGCGAAACTTCGAGTTCCGGCGAGAATTCGTGCTGTTGAGGCTCCATTCGAGTCGATACCGTAATGATAGCTGTTCGCCAGTCAGCCCCGAGCTGATGTTCGCTGTTTGTTTAAAGCTCTCTTGTTTCGAAATGTTGAGGCGTGTCCAAGATCGTGAAATTTGTTCATTTCGTTAATTTGCCTTAATTTTGTTACCCACTCACTCACTCACTCGCTAGCTCTCTCATCCGTCCCTCCGCTCGCACGGCTGTTCGCTTCTTCCACTCTGTTCTCGGGGGGTTCAACCGAGTCCCATCGTTCCTCTCGCTCGCTCTCATCCCCGTCTCTGGGTTCCCTGACGAGTTTCTCTCGAGTGTGTTCGACTCTGCAGAACTTCAGGATTTTCTCAACCAGCCATGTCTCCTTTCGAAGATCACGGTCAAGCAGACGACCACCGAAACCGTGGCCATTGTTCAGTCAAAATGACCTCGTTACCACATGAGCCTTTGAAACGGTACAGACGGAACGGAAAATATTGCTCGAGATAAAATAGACGTTAAAAGACCCTCAAGAATATAAATCAAATAAACAGACCGAAAAACGAATGATCTTCGGCGTAAACGGTCGTACGAGCGAACAGATGGAGGTAACCGACACTAGTACGAAATGAGCTCGCACAGCTGATTAACAGTCGAGAATTCAATTTCAGCGGTGCCTGAGTCCTTGTCAGTCGAACGTTTAGTGAATCGGAACGCCCTGCTGAAAGAATAACCAGCCAGCTTGAGTATGGGACCACGAGCAGCATCTTCTTCTTTTTTTCTTTGATGGGCGACCAACATCTGCCAACATAGACTCCTCGATGACGCCTCCGGCTACTGTAGGTTCTCAACTATCGACTGTCAGACTAGGAAGCCCATGCAGTTGTTTCAAGCTCATCAAGCCTTCCATAAATCCGATGATCGTATTCCTGATCTTGTTCTTCAAGTTTCCATTTGCCGTCTCGAGTTCATTGAAAACGAATCCTGCAATCAATGTTCTTCTACCTTGCTGGACCACCTTCACCACTCGGCAGCACTCTTCGGCGGCTATTTGCGATTTCGGAGCCACTCAATGAAGTCGTTTGGTCGCCCGCATCTTCTTTGGGAGCCGACACCTTTTGTGCCTCAACTTCGTGGATTGCTCTCCTACAAAGAGTTCGTTTTCTACTTTGTGGCTCGATCTTATCACAGATTCGTCGATTCTGATTCCGAACTCTTGGCAACAGGGCATGCCTCGAGTGCGGTAACCGCTCCGTGTCGAATCGAAGTAATGTCTTCATCATTTCTTGAGGTCTACTGGTTTGACGAGCTCACTCGAATCTGTAGCAGAGGTCGTAAATAGCATTTTGGTGGTTTGTGCCTCGGATATCGAGCGGCTTGTCGCTCGAGTACGCTTATCGGAAAAGTGCCCCGTGGTTCTTTGCTGAATTGATGGGGTTTATAAGCGGCTTCGCAGTTTATTGCTGGGATTTTGCAGGATTCTACGCCGTAGTCCTCCTTACTGACCAGGATTTGCTTCATGGGGCGTTCATACATTGCAGCCACAAGAGGAGCCACACGGAAAGTTTTGAGCCTGATCTCTCCGGAGTGGGGTCCGAGAGAACTGAAACCGAAAACTAGATTCCAGTCTCGGTTGCTCGGAGGAGGAGAATATCCGGATTTGGCCAGGAGTGACCGATAAGAACCACTTTTGAGAGATCGAGGAATCGATTGCCCTATTCTCGAGAGCTTTTCAAGAGCCTTTACAAGCAAGTGGCAACACGCAACGACAACAGCTGGTCGAAAGTGCCCGAGTCGTCGAGAAACTTGACATGCTGTCGTGTTATCGTTATCGTTCTGATTCTAAACCTAGAAGCTCGCTCAGAAAGTAGAACGGCTCGACGTTCGACATGTGGGATTTGGTCTCGACTCCATTCCCGTCAGGTTTACGATTCTATCCGCTCTAGCCAAGTTGAATTTACAATTCGTATCAACTGCACAACTTGAGAGCTTGTCGGCTAGTCCAGCACAAGTCTGAGACGTCGAGCGCACAGTCAAGCCTCAAGAATTCGCCTCCATCAAAATCCATATTCGCTCGTGGTGATCAATTCGTAAACCTGCTGGGGGAGTCACCTGTGTACTAGTGAGCTCAGATCCTGTTAAGGACGAATCGATGACCGAATACCATTTCGTCGGGTAGCCGATATTACGAAACTACGCCGTGTCGGCTGATAGCTAAGTAGCTTTACGATGATGACGAGACCGAGCGGCGGCGGCGGCGGCGACTACTACGACTACAATGACTCGGAAATAGTGCAGGTGTCGCCAATATTGTCGATGTATTGCATTCGCTCCGAATGGCTACGACAAGATCACAGGAAGCGAACGAATGGGCGGTGTTGGTTTGTTGATTCTCAAATCGAAGCGTGACCACTAACCGCATACCTCGTCGGCGCAGGTGAAGGCCTGTGGTGGTAAATTGGTCGTCGAGGGAGCTCGTCGACAGAACCAACAACTTCGAAACCACCGACGCACAGTGGGCCGGCAGCGGCAAAAAGTCATTCTCGCATCGAGACGACTATGACGCATGTGGATGGGTACTTGGAGGCTCAAATATAACGAGATTCCATACCTTGCAACCTGGAGCTCACATGCGTGTGTCCGAAATTCAAGAAAATCATAATTTCTATGGAAAATTAAGTATGGGAAGATACAACACAGCCACGATCGAAGTCATCGGGGCTCATCGGGGTGCTCCTGTAAATTTTCCTCGACTCCTGGGGAGCCAAACAAGCCGTTGGAATTTGATTTAGCTGCCCGTTTCTGCCCCTTTTTTTGCAACGGTTAACACGTCATTTAGGCCGATTCGTCAGTTCAACCAAGCCATGCAATGGCAGTTTCGACGGTCCTCCTCAAGAAACCTCAACTTGTCGTTACTTTGGAGCTTAAATTACACAGGCGACACCGAAGACAGAGCATACCGAACTCGGCGTTCCAGGATAAGTGGGTTTGGCCGTCGAAACTGCCGTTGCATGGACTGAAGAATCGGCCTAAATGACGTGACCGTTGCAAAAAAAAGGGGCAAAAACGGGCAGCTGAATCGAACGCCAACGGCTTGTTTAGTTCCTCAGGAGTCGAGGAAAATTTACAGGAGCGCCCCGATAAGCCCCGATGACTTCGATCGTGGCTGTGTTTGATCTTTCCATACTTAATTTCCCATAGAAATGATGATTTTCTTGAATTTCTGACACACGCATGTGAGCTCCAGGTTGCAAGGCATGGAATCTCATCATACATAGGCCTCAGAGAACCCTCACACATACGTCACAATCGTCTCGACGCGAGAATGACTTTTTGCCGCTGCCGGCCCACTGTGCGACGCCATGGTCCACGACTCCTGATCCTTTCTCTGACAAACGAAGATGCAGTTTCCGACAAGTCCTTCGTTTCCAGTGCGTTCTCGCTCATAGCGAATCCGATTGAGGGGTTGAGCATGTTGTGATGAGATTGACAGCTTGACCCTCTCAGGAATCCATCGATTCTAATGAGCCTGCGCTTCCCGGCTAGAGTCTGCTCTCAATAACCACCGAGTGGCCAACTCGATCGACTCGATCAAGATATCAAAAGCGTCAGGGTACGAATGGCTTCCTTCTTGTTCGTTATTTTAGCTGTCGGTCTCGAGCAGAAGCAGTGCTGGTCCTGGTTAGGAGGACGATCTGACTGAGGATACAAAGTCACCTCGAAAGTCACCAACCCCTCTCGATGATCAAAATACACGCAGCGGACATCGGTCATTCTTCATTCGCGTTTCGAGTAGGGGTCAAGCAGTCCTCCGAAGCGGGCGGCCGTCGAGTTAGAGGACACAGAGGAGGGTTTTGGATACTAGCAGAATGGGACGAAAACAAAATCGAATTACGCCTTCATCAAGGCATCGTTCGCTCGTCGTTAGTCAGGATTCGAACAGGAGGAAGAGGTCAAGGGTTGATAGGCCTGTTGTGTTTCAACGTTAATTTTCATACAAGCTTCGCACGGGCTTCAAGTCAGTGTCTGCCTCTCGAATCAATCTATTATTCGCCTCCCCGATACAACAGCTCATGCTCCTTCACTTTCACTTTGGCAGCCCTGGAAGCAAGCATCCAAAACATTTGTGACTCTAACTGAATCCCATCCTCGGCCTGTTTCACACGAGAAATATCTGAAGAGTTCAAAAGGTGAAAATTGTATAACGTCTGCTTCAGGCTAGCCGATCATGGGTTCGAGATTCCCGCGAAGACTGACGGTTTTCTGTTGCTTGAGCCGCGATGCTCTTCGCGAGTTGCAAACGTGGAGGCCATCGCATGCTCCGACGTGGTCAGAGTTTCCTATATCCGGACAGAACCTTTCACACACAACTGGACACTGGAAGCAAATCGCTCGATCGTGCCGAAAACAGTTTGCGGTTGTGCGTTGTGAGGCGTTTGCTCAAAAGTCGAGGCAGAAACACAATGTGCCAATTCAATGTTGAAGTTCTGCGCCGTATTTGAACAGAACGTGGCGTGGCGCGGTGACTACTGACGCGGCAAGGTCGACAACGTTTCACTAGCCGCCTCACTTCAAGTTCCACCTCTAACACACACACAGAAGAATAGGATTGAAAATGATTTATACTTACATTTTATATTGCAACCGAGGAACATGGGATCTATTAGGCGAAATCGAGAGAAAAACGAGCATGATTGGAAAATCGCTGAATGAAGACGCCCTTCTTAGCAGTACTTCAACGACAATGGACAGGCAACTGTTGAATAAAAGCTCCGGATCGAGTATTCCATGTGTTAGAGGTGTAACCCATAACCGCCCCGCGTGTGTCGATGTTCCCAAGCTCGTTCTTCGGCAAATGTGATCTTCAGCTCGGCTTGGCAACAAAACCGAGACCAATTTCAGAATGTTTAGCAACGTGTGATTCCACCTCGGCCACCTCATGCCAGTCAGAGCTAGACCGAAGCCATCAAGTTCCTCAGAGTCTCAAATATCGATCGGCAGGAACATTTTGAAGCGATCCTTCTATCGTTCTCGCCCTGTTTCGAAGCAGCAAGCCAATAAATTTCATCCTGGCTCCTTCGGAGTAAATATCTCCGCAAATGAATTGCCACCGAGCACCTGATCGAAGAATGCTTACATGAACATCAAAAACCGTCAGCGACTGCGAGGACGATTATGCAAACGGGCGCGACTTCATCGAGTCAAAATTTTCCTGTTTTTGATTTGTGGACAATTTTCGAGAACTTTCTCTCCCTCACAACCCTGATTGTCGGTATCGAACGCAATGACGACGACGGTGCTATTCCAATGGCAGCCTTGACGACAATGACGGCCAGGACGACGATGACTGAGATGCTTGTTGGCTCCTGACAAATTAAGCTCGAAAATTCGAATTTTATGATGTGCTGCTCATTTCATTATCGAGATCTCTGAGATAATCGATTACTGTCGATTTCCTAGTGTGCCTCGTCAGGAGCGGGAGAAGACGTAGGTATTCAGAGTGGTCGATGCTCATCCAGAGTGTCTACAGTATATTCGCAGGACGAATCGTGATATGCTTGCTCAGCGGTGAAATCTCTGCAATGAGTCCTGCATAGCATGCAACAATCATAGTGAGCTAGCTGATCGATTGGAGTCCTGCGGGGCAACCTAGTGAGGAGTAACTTTGTTTGTATATATTACTTCCTTCTGCGTAAAGTTGATTGGAAACTGACCAAGGAGACAAAAGTCGCGTCCTCATCGGAGGAGCGAGCTCACCCGCGTCTTCCAAGCCTTCGTTCCTCAGTGTCTAGTGCAGCGGCTGGCCACAAAGACAAATGGCACTTCGCATCGCCGCTGACGCAGTTTACTGAAATCACCGCGAGTCCAGGCCGCCGATAAGCTGACGGCCATTCTATCCGATCCGTTTGAGTGTACTGACAAATGTCGGCGGACGGAAAACTGATCTGAGGAAGGAACGAACAACAAGGAAAATATTGACAACATATAAAGCCGCCCCGTTTTGGGCTGAGACCTCACGGGCTCGCTGACTGGTCCGGACGAGCGAGCTAGCGATGAAACTGCTTTGTCGTCCTACGGAAAATTGATCTGCGACTGGGCGGTCAAGTGTTTGATTCTCCGCCTCGTTGTCGTGAATTCAATTCTTCTCTTCATAGATTCGGTCGTCGTCGTCGTCGTTGTCGTCATCATCTTCGTCTCACAATGTCCGAGGTCTCGGCGACAAGTTGAGCGGCGGCGCGGCGGTGGCGTCTTCTCGCTGCAGGGGAAAAAAAAGCGGCGGCCAGCGCAGTGGACGGCGGCGCGGCGTTCCACCACCGGGCTTGCTCGTCGTGAGGCTTGGTGAATTTTCCGCGCGTGCAATGCGTGACAACAGAATTTCGAAGCAGCAGCGGTTGTTCATCAAAATATCTACAAGCGGACAGAAATACTGAGCTACATCGAACGTTCGAATACGGTTCGGACCTTAATTCTTTCTTCGGCTCTTCCTTTTAGTCGTGAATTCGATATCGGCTAATGGCATGATGGCGAGCGTTTCTCTTCCATTGAAGCGATTGAACATCTTTCTCCCGCTGCCGTTGCCCGAGAATGCACTGTGATGAGAAAGAGCACAGAATCTGATTTTTTCCAGATATTTGAATGATTCTGCAAACCAAACCTCTGTGTCCCACCAAGCACTTTAGGTGAGGCCATGCATTCCGGAGCGAACGTTTGGCAGCAACAATCTTCGGGGATCAATGGCTAGTTGGAGATCGCGAGAATCGATCGATTGGAAGAAGCCCTTTGCAGAACAATCTCGGAAAGCATCGTTCGGCAATCGAGCCACGACAGTGCGAGCAGAAGCAGTAGGTTGAACAATTCTTGTAATTTGGTCCCGACTATCCCGCAGCGTTAGCGTGTTTGATCAGCTCCGAAGTTGCCGCTGGAGTCGTCGCTTTTGGCAAAGAGCGGCGCGTTTTCGGGATTAACAGACAAACGTTCAAGAAAGAAAGCAAACGAATGCCGCAACGTCGAAAGAGACCGAAAAGCTCATCAGCAGCGACCGCCGAGGAAACGAAACACTACAAGATCTTGATACAGAAGCAGCCGCCGTGCGCGTTACGGCCAATAGAGAATCATGACGCCGGAATCCGACGGACAGTGTCTTCAGCGAGACGTCGCTCGCCTCCAACCGCGCGGGAGCCTGATTCCGAGCCTGACGATATTCGCGACGATTTCTTCAATCAGGAATCTGACGAGTTCTTGACGCGTCTGCTCCCCCAGTGGGCCTACCGATCGAAGAGGATCCTAACCACAGAAACCCACCTATCGGGTGGACCTACTTCAATCTCCAGTTCCTTCAGGAACCTCGATTTACCGCGGCGGTCGAGAGGAGCTGTGGTGCGCGATTCCGCGAGATAAAGTCACCCGAAGGCGACGGTGACAGCCGCGAGAAAGAGTTGGAAACGATGCAATTGTGGACCTGGCGGCAAATTTTCAATTGAAGGAAACGAAATCCGCGTATGCTGAGAAAACCTCGCCGACTCGGAACAGCGCATCGATACGATCTTCATCTTGGAATTCTCACGCACAAAACACACGGCTTGAAGAGCCGCCATCCCGATTTGGAGCAGAGAAGGATGACGAAGAACGGTGTGTTCCCTCTGCCGGTCTCGTCTCAAAAACGAAGCGGAGCTCCGAGTATTGAGATCGAAATATGTTGTTGTTGTTTGGGCTCATCCTCAAATAATAATCGCTTGATCAACGCACCCCGAGCTGACAGAGAGCTGTGCCTGCATGGTAAGCTTGACAAGAAGTCCAAGACCCACCATGAAGTCGTTTGGTGGAGCCCGGAACTCGGACAGAACATATTTTGCTGGTGGAATCAAATAAGCGAAATTCACGACTGAGGTAAGACATCTCTGCGGATCATCACCCTGGAGCTGATTGTGTTTTTCGCCCAATTTCAGTTTATGCTGTCTGTGTCTACTTGGGATATATGCTGTGCTCCTATCCGTCGCGCTTTCATTTCGGGGGATCCGTGCAGCGACTCTGTGGAAACCATGTTCGTCGCGCAGCAGTCAACTGTCCGTGATTAGGAGCCGCGGCTTTGTGCAGAGCGTCCTACGACATCCGATGGCAGACTGATAGGCGGAGAGGAAAGAAGAAACGCCGACGAGGAAAATCGACACGACTTCACACAGACCCCATCAATCGAATCGTCGACTGTCTATTTCTTTATTCAAGCGTCCGCGGATGGATGTCTATCTATCGAGTGATCGCATTGCCGCTCACATCGAATCATTCCGAATGGAGAGAACGAACAAAATAAATAAAGTCAACGTGAGAATTCAACCGGCAAAGAAATCCGTTCACTGGACGTGTCTTCGGAAGAAAGTACACAAAGCCGTTTTGGCAGTGACACCGATCCGGAGAAAATCTTATGGGGCGACATTTTTTCCCCGTTTCCCTCCCGTCCAAGGAGCCTACTCTGCGTCCATTCGTGCGTCCGTCGCGTTAATCCAGAAGTCTGTCCGTGAGACGCTTTCCATGGATTGCTTCGAGAACAGTTGACGCGGGAAAACGCGAGAACCGCGATTTTGTTCGGCAAATCGTAGCTTGGAGCCAGAGACCCGGATCGGGATCCACCATAGCCGCGTTTTTTCATCCAGTTCATTTTCACGCGGCGAAAATTTCGAAGAGTGACCACGAACTTCTGTTGACGGAGATGGGAAAACGGACAGACGTCAACTTTCCGTTCTCTTCCCAAAGTGTTCTCAGGTCGTCTACAGCGCGTCTGCCATTCTTTGTAACCTTTTGGCTTCTGTTGCGCAGACAATAACGTGAAAAAATATCTATATAAAATGGAAGATGTTGCTCGTTGCTTTCTTTCTTCCTTTCCTGGGCCATTTTTCTATTTTACTTCTCCGAGCGACGGGCCGGCCGAGTGTGATCATGGTCGGCAAAAGAAAATCATCATCGAGTGACCACAAAGGCATTATGAAGTCCACGACCAGCAGACGAACCGAGCGAGCGAGCAAGCAAGCAAGCAAGCGAGCGAGGGAAGCGACGAGCAACTGTTGCTGAAGACGCGTCTAGTGAAAAAGATGAAAACGTCTTCGCCATGGCCAGGGGTCACCTCGTTTCTATTCGCTGCGCGGCGGTTCAGAAAATGCAGAAGCAGAAAGCTTTTATTTCGCTTCTGACTCGCCGGCAGGACTCGCTTGCAGATGATGCAGACCAATGATGATCAAGTCCAGCTGGACAGCGCAAGAATCCAGAGGAGCGATAGGTCGCGCGACTCTGCGCCTTCCCGACCAGAAGCAGAACAAATCAATAAATTTATCATTCTCAAAAACAAACGGTCGGCGGTAGAAGCTCATGGGAGCTATCGACGGACACTGATCCTGCTCGCGGTGCACCGCAGCGCAGTGCCGACCCGGAACAGGGACGAGCGGACAAGCCGCGAGTGTCAAAAGGCTACCTGCGTCCAGCTGTCAGTGTATCAAAGTTGACGTCGAAAGGAATCAACGAGGACCGAGTAGAGCGACGATGGCGACGACCGAAGCGTCGCGACGCATGTGTGGCATCACTCAGAGACATCCAGCATTGACGTCCAGTTTATGGAAGTGTCTGAAATTGGCCAGATGAAGGAGTGCCAACACTGCGTCTAAAAATGTGCAATTATCCAATCCGTCCGCGCAAACAGCCGCTCGTTGAGACTTGAGATGGGTCTCGTCAAGATCTTCAAACGAGATCCGTCGTCGCTATGTCTCCTAACCAGAATTTCGATCACAGGAAACAGTCATCGTCTACATAGATCCAGGTAAGAACGGAATTCGAAGAGGACTCGATGTCGATCGCCCTCTACCAATATAACTATGACGAATCTCGGAAGAGATGGCAATGGGATCTTCTAATTCATCCACTTCAACAGAAGTAGGTTCCAGAAAAACAGAAAAGGTTCCAAATAACAGAAGATCCGACACACTTGGGATGAAATGGATCTTGGAAGCTGGAAGTGTCATGATGGAGCAGCGCATGCATTGGAAAACTTTGCGGATACATAAGTGAATGATGCTCGCACGGATGACGTGATTTTCAAAAAGTTGAAGAGATGCTCGATATTCAGAGTCAGATTCTCGTCGCTTCGTGGCTGAAGCTATCCGTGGAACCGCTGGAGCCGTGATTTGGACGGTTCACTTTCAAGAGGATTGTATTACTCGATATTTATGGCCCGAGCAGCTGGAAGTCATCCATCTGAGCGACAGATTAACAGTCAGCCGTCCGATAAAATCAACTTCTTCTTCGCTTTCTGATCGGAAGACGAAGCAATGCCATCTCTATTCCAACACACATATATTTTCAATAAGCCCACCCGGCGTTTTCACCTCCCTGATCATTTTCGGAGGGACCGTCTCCGATGAAGTCTGATATTCGCTATTCCCAATCGCGTACGTCGCGCACACCGCCGCAATTCGACCGAGTGAGGTTGTCACCTGAAGCAGCCGGAGCCCCAGCGCCCCTCGTTTAAGAAATGAAATGCAGTGTTTTCGAAAACAATGGCCTCTTCAACGCTTTAGCAAAGTGGTCGCATCCGGTCAGAGTCTCTGTCAGATGGGCTGAGACTCGATTGAATCCGCTCCGAGTTTTGCTTCGAGCTCTACCCGAGCCTGATCTTCCCTCGAGTCCATTGAAGCTTGCAGTACTCACTGATCTGGTTCGGAGTCAACGTGGTGTTGGCTTCAATGGTTTCTGGCCGCTGAGGTCTGGTTCGGAAACCCCGCCTTGGTTTTCGTACCGCCTTTTTTCGACTTGGTTCACACTTTCGAGCGGATAAATAAAGAAGGCCGAGCCGAGCCGATCGTGAGGCCCCTCGATTCACATACACAACAAAAAAGCCACGCCGACGGCCGCCGTCAGAATTATCACAATCGCCAGCGTACACTGCCCGGCCGGATCGAAATATTTCCCCCTCGTCATTATCATTTCCGATCGATGTTGGTGCTGTAAGACGAAAGCTGTTTCGAGATTAGCGCTCATTTCTCTACAGTACGAGTTTGAGTCATGATCGCGTTTTTCAACTTTTTCGAGCACACCGAATGGTAATAATTCTTCCTCCTTGTTTGAGGCCTGTATGAGAATCATGCGGAATACTTTATATTGTTCGGAAATCGCCGAGCAATACCGTCGAAAGCGTTCGCAACGCATTGAGGCTCCGGGCGAGCTTTCTGAAGGATTGCCATCGCGCCCTGGAGAGCGGCGGACGCCGCCGCGTCGGGTCACTTGCGGAAATTCTCGTCGTTTCGATTCTCGGATGATTTAGATGAGCGATTGCATTTGTTCGCGAATGTTCATCTCATTGTTGTTGTTGCTGTTTGTTGGTGGTACCATCACGGCTCGTTCGGTGAGAAGTTGAACATGGGGCCCGTCTTTTCCATGCCAATGGTCCACTAAACGCCATGAGACAGACCACCGGCGAGCTGTGGATGCCTCCGAACTGTTTGGCGTTCGCGGATGGTCGTAATTGTCGAAGCGTTGTTCCGTCTGTACTGTTTAGAATGTTGTCCTCTTCGTCTTCGCCTTCATCTTCGACTTCGATAGAAGCTCCGAACACCGACTGGCTCAAGGCTGACGTCTGCTTGCGAGACTTTCGGCTTCTCGTTTGCGTGGAGCGGCGAACACGATACATTTTCTCGACCGAATTGATTGCTTGGCAAGTGCTAACCGGGAACGGTCCGAGTCCACGACACGCTGCGAAATTCGATGGCGTCGGGGCGGAGTTCCTGTTTTGAGCTGGATAGAATGCTCCTATGCCTTCGGGCAAGGATTTGAGATGATGGAATCACGGAGTGTGATTTTGCTTGATCTGATTGTGAGAGCGATTCTCGGCGAATAGTGCTGATACTATCTGTTGGACTCAGGTCTCGTGCCATTTCGCGATAGACGGTTTCTCTTCGCTTTCTTTCCAGACGCCGAATTTCGACCGAAACACTCGAAGATCATCCGGCCCATCATGCGGGTAGCAGGCTTCGAACGCATGCCCCACTGCAACTCGTGGCGAGCAATGAGCAATCGGAGTAAACCATGAGTTATCGCGGATTTCGAGTACGATACTTCGCGTTAAACGCGGCGCCCTGGGCCAAAGAATGTGTACACGGCGTACAGAAAAAGTTCTCGTCTCCTGTTTGGGTCGCATATTGAGGAGAACTGGAAGACATGGTTGATGCTCGCTGTTTGCTGCGAAACCTAGCAGGGATTGAGGGAGCGAAAGATGTTGAGTTGCTTCGCTCGATCTCGAAATGAAGGAAAGATGAAGGAAACTGCTTCGTCGCAATCAATTTGAATGGACGCGCTGCGGAGAATCTCGGACCAGTCGAGCAAAACGAGGCAAGACACACAGCAACGTACGATGTTCAAGAGGAAAGCCTCTCCAGGACAACGCAGAATACTCAGGATGGAGTCCGAACGCAGGATCTAAGGAGGGCTCAGAGTCAGGCTCCCTCTCTCAGCGCGGCCCGGTCCTTCGCCTTAAGTGTCGAGGCTCCGCCCAAGCCGCCTCGAGCTCGGTCTGTCGGTCCATCGGTCGGTCTCAGCTTAGCCTCAACAACCTCAACCGAGAAGAAGACTTGGGTTGGTCCGCGGCAATAAGCAATGAGGGGAAAAGGATTCGCATGCCTCCTTGGTCGCTTCGCTAAGCAGACGAGGGCACGGCACGGCAACCGTTGCCCCCTCTCGTTTCCTGCGCACTCGTTCGCACACTTCTCGTTCTGCGGCTACTCCCCTGGAATTCGGTCAGAGTTTAGCGGACGTTTCGCGCAAAGTAAAGTTCATGCGAGCAAGTCTGCGCGTAAGGTTGTAACGCTCGCTTCTACAAAGCGGCACACGCAAGCTGCACACGAAACACAGTGGGCTGAGAGCATATTGTGGAAGTTTCTTGTCGAGGGAAACTTCCTAATTGTGGCGGCCTAGCTCGATTCTAATCAGCGGAGGAGCAGGATGGAATGTCTGCGGTCAGGGTCTGAGTCCAGCATGATTCCAAGTGATGCGGGACACTGTGCTTCGCTTGGAGCGAGTCTTTGAGCATGAGGTCCACATGAGACGCTTGACACGAACCTTTCTCCGGAGGGATTCAGTGGACAGGAGTCGTGTCACAGAATCACTCACTCGCCACTCTTGAAGGGATGTGGAATCACCGGTGGAGGAGCGAAATCTATGGCCTCCAATCCCCGAGCCAATCGCCTGGTCAACGTTTTCCGTTCCTGAAGGTTCTGTCCAGGGAAGAGTGAGTTCGGATCCCTCGGAGGTCATGAGCGGGAAGAACTCCACTGACATGAGTACGCAAAATGAGTCGGCAAACAAATCTCTAATATATCGCCCAAAACTACGGAAGAGTCGAGCCGACGAACGATCACCTTGACCTAAGGTTCCCATCTTGGAGAGTTCCCCTCCTTCTTGACCTCTCGGATTTCACCCTCTGATTTCGTGGAGGTGCAGTACGGTACATTCTTAAAAACGAAGGCAAGCGATGCGATACCTCCAGGTAGGCGTGGGAAACTAGAGCTTCGACTCCCAAGGAGTGGTGGTGTTCAAGCAGCCATTTAGCAATAGCTTCCTCACAACTTTTTTCAAGGCGACAAAACTCCACTTCCGCATTGCAGTTGATTCATTGGAATCGTTTCGGTTGCTGTTTTCTTGCACTCGTCCAGTGCAGCAGAATCTATCATGAACTCGGTGTTCTAGGTCGATGGTTCGTCATTTTTTCCCTCGTGGAGCGAAGGCTCCCCGCGAAGGTTTTCAATGCGGTATCCCAGAGTTCTCCCATGGCAAGTCTCGTCATTGGCGAGACCCTGAGAATCCATGTAACACCAAAACTCCAGAAGAGAACGGGAAGGATAAGTTTCCTCATTCCCTTTTCAATCACGGAGCCAATCCCGGACCCCGCAGAACCGCGAGGAAAGTTCGAAACTTCTAGTTGTACTACGCGTCCTGGTTCGTGCTGGTGAGAACTTCCTCCGCTGATGGATCCTGCAGTTTTTCCCGAGACTGAAGTCCCAAGAGTCTCGAGGGTCCCCACCAGGGGAACATGATCTAAGAAGCCTCGCCCCATATAGCAATCGTAGTTGGAGTGGTGATGGAGAAGAGGGATGTGGGGTGGGGCGGAAAGGGTAGGGCAGGGGGCCCAGTGCAAGAGCAGCTTTTCTTGCTGCTCTGCCCGCTTGCCAGCGAGTCAGCCACCCTCCCAGTTTGTTTGACTGTGTGCGATGATGGTGCGGTGCTTCCCCTCCTAAGCGTGCCTGTGGGTGTGTGTGCCCGACTCTATGAGCGAGCAAGCGAGTCTGTGAGTGTGTGCTGGAGGGGCGATAGGGGGGAAGGGGGCGCCCTTACCACGGCCGCTGCCGCCGCCGTTGCAGCGGCGCCCTGGCGGTGGAGGCTGTGAGACGACGACGGCGACTATCGGCAAGAAGAACGACTCTGTGAGTGAGTGTGTGCGTGCGTGTGTGTGTGTCTGTGAGAGTGTGCGAGGCTGTGCGTGAGCGAGAAGTAAGCAAGCGAGCGACCCTCTCCTCGATGGTGCGGGTCCGTAGTGACGTCAGCAAAATGGGCGTCAATTTCGGCAGCAGCAGCGGCGGCGGCGCGGCTGTTCCACTGGCGGCGGCGCCTGGCGAGGAGGTGACGCTTAGACCACACCTTCGGCGATAGCGGCGGCACCAGCGAGAGCGCCAGAGCCGCCGCCTGCCCGCCCTCCCGTAGCCAACCCGCCAGCCAAGCAGCAGTCTGCCGGCCTGCCTGCCTGCCTGCTTGCCAGCTAGCTAGGCTGCTGCTGTCGCTGCCGCCGCTGCCAAAGCACCACCACTAAGCAGAGAAGCACCGCGCGCGTTGAACAGACACCCAGTCAGCGTGCCTGTGCCTGCCTGCCAGCGTGCCGGCCATCCATACAACAGTCGGCGCCAGGACTGACGGACCGTCGCTCGGACGGACAGACCGACGGACAGAGGGACGGACAGACCGAAACACTACCACCACCAGCAGCGCCAAAGAGCCTCTCGCTTGCTTGCTAGCTCAGAAGGCGACGGCCGTCGTCGCAGAGCCTTCAGAGGAACGAGCCAATCGTCTTCGTCGCCTGCAGCCGTCGCCGCCGCCGTTGCTGCTGCCACCACCACTGTCGTCGACAACAACACCACCGCCGCCGCCGCCGCCGCCATCACCACCACCACCACTATCACCATCTCCACACCGACACCACGGCCACCACGATCGTCACCATTTGGTATTGGCAGGCAGGCAGGCCGTGAGCACACCAGCCGACAAAGCGATCGCTCTCAAACTTACCCGTCAGCGCGGCAGCTCCTCGCAAACAGTGTGTGATCCGGATGAGCAGTGAGTGATCCTGGGAGGAGGACGACAAGGAAGGATATCGACTTCGGCTGGAGACAGTGCGTGCAGCTGCTGGTGCACCTGCCAGTTTCGCGAAACTACGTGAACATGTTTCACGATCTCAGTGCTCCTGAATGATTGTTCGAGCACTGCTTCAGTTCTCCTCCAGCATAAATTGCTCGAATAGCTCTCCTCCAGTGCTCTTCTCTGCTCCAAGTGAATTCACGGTTTTCCACCCTGTGTCTCAAGGAGTTCATCGTCCTGGAATCCTGGGAAAAATTACAGAAGTGTTCAAAATCCCTCTCCCTCCTCCTGAAACTTCTGATTGAGCCTTCACGTGATCTGTGAGGTTTTCGACAAAAGTTGGAAGTTTTCGAAGAAAATCAGCTCGGGAAAGAAGTTCGCGCGTCAGAGCTCGCGCGAGCCCAGCAGTTGGTGCGGTGCCTGAACGCAGACGATGTCGTAGGAATCGGTATCGAAGTGATAATTGAGAAGAGTGAAGCTCGAGACATGATTTGACAGAGGGAGGAAGGAAGGAAATCGGTCGAGGGTTCGGAGCAGATTCGGAACCGATTTAGTGCTCTGACCCGGTGGAAAACGAACGGAGAGGATTCAACCTGAGAAACCCCTGGTCGTGACGAACTCCGTTCGGATGTGTATGTGCGCGCGAGTGTGATCCCGAACTGTGCAAACTCTGCCTCGCCGAAAGTGACTCAATCTAAACATCTCTACAAATTGAATCGTCCCCATCGTGCCCCCAGAGGCTCAGGGCTCTCATCACCAACAGTTTCGGCAACGAGTTCACTGTTGGTTGCCGTTCCGCTGGAAACCGTCCGCGGAGTTCCTCTTCACTGGTGCAAGTGTGTGTCCTGCGTCGTCGACGTCCCGCAGTCCTGAGACGTTGACGCCGTCGCCGTCGATCACGGACTGGTTATAGCGTGCTTCTGATGTCTGAAGTCCTGTTGTGCTCCTGATGCGGTTCGACATCTCGCGAGCTTCGGTTCCTTCGCTCTCCAGCGCAATGGCCGCTTTTCATCCAAACCCGTTCCAAATCCTCGGAACGACAACTTCGCCGCAGCCGAGCCAGAGATCGAGTTCATCGACGACCGACTTCTCGATGCATTCGATCCTCAACCAACACGGTGGGAACAGTCCAAACGCGGCTCAACTCGGAGTTCCTCCGGGACTCTTACCCAGTCATCTGTTGGGTTCGCCGTTGGGCTCCACAGCCCCCTCGGTTGAGGATGACGGGATATGCGACGACCCCAAGGTGGCTCTCGAATCCAAGGATCTCTGGGACAAGTTCCATGAACTCGGCACTGAGATGGTCATCACGAAATCGGGCAGGTCAGTTACTTCGAAAATTTGGGCACATATTTAGGATAACCCCGGTTTTGTTTTGCGATATTCGCTCGAATGAAAAGTGCTCCAAGCACAGAGAGATGTGTTATGTGTTCTTTGATCTCGAAATCAACGCGCTCCAAGAGAAGCCCATGATCTCGGGGAGTTCTCGGTCGCGATCCCGGGATCCAGCCCTGAATCTCCAGCGCGGCGGTTATACGTTTCCCGAATCCCGACAGGGAGAGTCTCGACTCAAATCGGGAATCCGTCGAACGACTTCGGTTCAACGAGAATTCGAGACGAATTGCGAAAAATCTTCCCAATCCGAGCCTTCCATAGATTTGTTTTCGATTGAAACGCGCTGTTCTCAAATCGCGCATCAGAGGAGGCATATACTCGAATTTCATCTCTCGCGAAGATGCTCCCCCGAGGGACGACTGCAACTTCTTTTCGTCCTGAGATCCAAGCGCCCCCTAGTGCTTCTTACGGACAACTGCACGGAAGTTTCCCTCTTGCTTCTTCGCAACTTACCAACCTAATTTGATTTGTCCACAAACGAGACCAAGTTTCAGAGCCGGCGGTTTGTAAGGCTTCTTGAAATGCTGGAATGAAACTGGAGAGCATGCAGGCGAGAAGTGCACGACCTCAAGGGTAACGTGTCATTCCCCATGTCGATGACTTGATCGGGAGCTTTAGCGTTTGAGAATTCGAGATTCTATAGAGCCCAGTGCCCTCCCTCATGGCTTACCAAGTTCGAGACCCATCATGAGATGTTCCTGCTGTACATGGGCTCCTTGCTGCAATCTAGCGTTCCGTGCGAAGGCTTCTTTGCCCGTGGCTCTCGACTCTCGCCAGGAGGGTGGTTCTCGGCGGTACATTCGTCGTATCCGAAAGCTTGATCCGTCGGAGCCGACACAAATATTTTTAACGTCGAGGTGAAGCTAAACGTACGTCTCAATCCGTCGCCTGGTTGGGCGAAAGCTTACGTCCGTCACCAATCCCATCCCTAAATATCTTGGAGCAGAATACCTCTTGTCATACAACCGTGCAGTTCATGCAGACAAGCTGTCAAAGCGCCGAAATCATCTGACGCGAATCCTCACTTTGGATTGAATTGAAACGACCAACGATACGATTCGACTCGAGTTCTTCAACAAACACCACGGAACTGATTTGATCCGCTTTGTAGAGGGCGTTCTCCCCGAGCGAATGACGAAAGTTTTCTATGACATCAGGACTTTCTGATTGAAGTCCCAAACATGCATTCGAAGGAATAGGTATCTCTTGCATGCTCGCGTGGTTCCTCTGCTTCGTCGCGAAGGACTTCGCTCTTGAGGTACAGTTCTGGTCTGCGCCGAGTGATTATCAAGATCGGATTCGCGGACAACCATGATGTTCGTTGCTGTCGACGGTGCTCGGAGATCTCAATGAGAAATCTCGGGTGTGTTTGTGTGCGAGTCGTTTTTTTTTTCGCGCAACTGAGGGCGGAAACCCCGGCGTCGGAAATCTCCGCCCGTATCTGAAATCAGTTTTGAGGCCGAGGTGGTCCGAACGATCATTGAACCTCATCTGGTGTACGGATCTTGACTTAGCCGGCTCACCAGCCAGTCAGTCAGTCAAGACTCGCTCACTCACGCTACTCCCATTCATAGTTCAGACATCGGCGTTCGTTTTCGGGTTAGGTCGTGGATACGTCGCGCTCGGCCGCTGGCTGGCTGGCTGGCTCGCTCTCTCATTCTCGGTTTTTCTCTTCCTCGGCCAGTCCGATTATCTGTTTCCGCAAAAACAGTCTTCCGCCGTAGTCTCGACGTCTCCAGCTTTAACCCCTTCAATTGTCTGACTCACTGACTGCTTGACTGGCTTCAGCTTGTTAGCAGGTCTGAGTTCCTGAAATCATTGAACGCCGTGCTAAACCTCAAATATCGACGACGAGGACGGCGGCGGCATCGACGCGGCCCAAACCACGAGGCGAGCTTGAGAACGAATCCGCGCGACGTTTTATCTAAACGGCTTTGTTTCGTCGAACGCGACCCGATTGACCACGACCGATCAACGCAAGGTTTGAGGGACATTTCAAGCGATCTGTGTCAGTTTCCGGGACACGTTACGTAACGCTCACTCGGTCAGTCGCTTGTCAGAGTCAGTTTCCCCTAACCGCCGAATCCGCATCGCCGTCTCTGCGGTGAATGGCGACGACGAGTGTGAATGTCGTTTCCAGTTTTTCTTCCCTTCGTTCAGAGTGTCGAGATCTCGGATTTCAGCCAAACGCGGCCATGCAACCCAAGCATCTTGTTGTCCGCGCGAGCACAGTTACGTCGTCTTAGTGAGACGTCTCATTCTTCGAAATGACTTTTGACGGATTCCGGTCTCAATTTACGCCTCTCGTTCGATCTGTTGTCGGTCTCGAGTGACAAGCCGACGATTCGCCATCCCAACAAGTTATATAAGGACCGTGCTAACACCCGATCTTAGCTAGCGCAGAGTTCAGCTGTTTTCCGTTGTTCCGCGTGGCTTAACCCAAGCATCCGATAAAATCCACATCAGCGAGTTCGGGAAAGTTATCGAGGAAAAAACCCGGTCGGGTAGTTCAGTCTTCGACTGAACTGTTAGTTGCGTGGGACACGTTCCTTGGTCGGAGTTCATGTTCAGGGTGTTGAACTCTGTTAACGGCGTAGTGACATCATCAATTAGCGAACGGTGCCACATCGATTTCTGCGTTTCGGAAGGGAGTTCCGGGAGGATCCAAGCGGTCTCAACGAATCGCGGCTCCCTGGGGGTGCAAACCCATGGTGCACTAAGAGGTGCGAAAGCCAAGGAAATGCGTGTAAATTCATAACTGCGTGCAATCCGTGTTCGAGTCGTGTACAGTATGGCTCGAGTCGTCCCGGAAAAGTATCACAGTTCGCGGAGTGGACCCTATGGTGAAAAGTCAGGAAGAATTCCGGGCGGTATGGCTCGAGTCGTCCCCGGGAAAGTATCACAGTTCGCGGAGTGGACCCTATGGTGAAAAGTCAGGAAGAATTCCGGGCGGTTGGTAGCGGTTCCCGGTTCCCGGAGTGCGAGCCCGAGGTGCACAGAGAGCCTGAGAATCCATGAAGGGGCAGTGGAAGATCGCTCGCGCGTCCCTTCCATGTGCCGCACGGAATGGAAATCACTAAACTAT
Organism: Neoseiulus californicus; assembly: GCA_028455905.1. NCBI lineage: Eukaryota > Metazoa > Arthropoda > Arachnida > Mesostigmata > Phytoseiidae > Neoseiulus > Neoseiulus californicus. The sequence continues at coordinate 3,034,520 of JAMQGS010000007.1, forward strand.
TCAGTTGCAAGAGGAAATTCGGTCGACATTCCGTTGCAGCTGACTGAATATATCAGAGGTCGAAGAGATACCTCCGGTGTTCTCTGCGTGAATAAGTCGTCTAACCGCGTGTTGACATTAGATCAAACAACGTTAACGAAGTAACCGGAAACTGGCCTCCGCAAATGTCCGCGCCAATGAAATCATCGCATCGCGCGCGAAAAGTCCCAGCCAATGAAATCATCGCATTGCACCTACGACTTCCGTCACAACGCCCTCACTCTCTTCTCCGGATCAGCGATCCTAAGAACGTGTCCCACGTTAAAAAGAGCAATGTTTGATGCGATTACGCAAGACACCACTTCGGGCCGGTAACGCCTCACACGCGGGCTCGGGATGTTCGGGAGCTCCCTCCGGGGACTGGGATCGAAGGAACGTTTTCTTCTGCTCTTATTTACCTAAACGATGATTTTCTCGAGTCTGTTCGTCCGAAGAAAGTTTCGGTGACGCCGATGCGGCTGCCGCCACCACCGAAGCTGGTGGTGGTGGTGGTGGAGGGTCTGACGACAAGCCGAACGCTTCATGGTGGTCGAGTCTTTGACGGGATCGCTTCAAGAAGCCATCAAGACATCGTTGGCTGGTTGAGGCCGTTGAGCCAACATCTCTCTGAGCTGAAATTCAACCAATTTGATCTTGTTAGCAGCGGCGGATCTCTCGGCTGGCATTCTGTTTTCCCCTCATCCTCCACTTGTGTGTGTGTGTGCGTTTCCCTCTCTTTCTGTTCGTTCGTTCTTTACGATGAAACAGAAAATATAGAAGAGTGCATGATGAAAAAGTATCGTCCCGGTCTTCACGGGTGGCAAATGTTGCCGCGGCAAATGTGGCTATTCCTCCGGAGAGCTCCGCCGTGTGGCCTCTATGGGCGGTTCTAGCTCCGTTCGAGCTCGTTTGCTTAAACAAACGACTCTGTGTCTCTTTCTTCCTACCTTTCTTTCTCCTTGCTCACCGAAAGTAGTGCGACTGCTTTCGCTAGAGCTGCTCCCTTCGAGAAACACGGCTTGTTTCTCTAGCAAAAAAAGACTTCCAGTCTGCTGCCCCGGATTCCCCACCAGGCGCCTCTAAACAGACTCGAACCCAAAAATAAAGAATACATAGTACGTAGATCCCCTCCCCAAAGATTTGCACCCATGACATGCGCCTATGAGTGGAAAAATCTATCGTCCCTTCACTGCTGGCCCATGACTCGGAGAAGAATATTTGTAAATCTAACGACGCCATCATCAAACTTCCACCGGATACCGGCGCTTCCATTTTTCTGTCCGCTCGTGTGACATCGAATGATAACAATCGATCGGGAACAAACCGAGCGCCGTTTTTGTCGCTTGTTCTCCGTCGCTCTGGAACGGAGTCAAATTCTGCGACGGTGACCAATCAGCGATTCTCGTACGGAAGCTTTGGAAACGAAATGACATCGAAACTTCCCTCTGAAAGATTCGTCGGCGAGTTGTTATTCTCACGGGATACCCTGGTGGAAGACCCGGTTCGCCGTCCGGTGTGGTACCGAGTCTCACGGCTCGAGCTCACACTGAGTGAGCAGTAGCTCAGTCAGTCACTTAGTCGAGTAACCCTAGGGTCCGTCCGCCCGTCCGTTTGTGTGTCTGCATCGTCATCATCATTCGTAACTAGTCAAAACAGCCGCCTGAGTGGAACAGAGTGAATTCACGGTGATCCGCCGGCGGGCGTGGTCGGCAGCGGCCATCTGGGAGAACTTGGTTCACGACGACGGTGACGACGACCACGACGACAACTTCATTCAGGGCGCGAGAGTCTAACAAGCAGGCGAGTAGGCCGACAAAACCGACGGATGGATAATAATCGAGCTTGGTGTGGTGCTGTTATAGGCGAGCAGAACAGAACAGTCTGCACTTCATCTGCGTCGTGCTGCAGTCGCTCATTCACCCACTAACTCAACAGGAGCAACAGCTACGAGAGTTCAAAGAGAGCTTGATGGGTGCCCGCTCGCCCAATGATGACTTGCCAAGTTTTCAACAATTGTTTTCACCGCTTAGAATCTCAGCGACCACAATCAGGAGCGCGATCTCTGTCTCGACGCTATCGCTTCGTGTTGAGAACCGGCCGATTTGAGTGTCTTGGGTCAAATCTTGGTCAGAACCTTAGAACCTCAGAAAAGTTAGGGGAAAAATTCAGAGAACATGTTTTCCCAAACATTCTCGACTTGAGTTGCGACCATTTAGTCATCGAAACCTCGGTCATCATCGCTCATTGTTGGTGGTGCCTTCCAAAGCGCATTCGGTTTCGTCTTCTGGTCTAGGACTGAAGGGACGCTGCGCTCTGCTGTGAGATCCCGGTCCAGACAGGAACCAAAGAGTGGGAAAGGCTCTCTTAAGGCAAATTAGCATCGCAGATCTTCGATGATTCTGGACCTTGCAGACGAACAGATTAGCGGCAGAGACAGCAGCGCGGTCGAGCGGCCGGCCAGCCAGCCAGTCGACCGAGCGTCAAACCGCCTAGCTTTGGTGAAGTTCTCGAAGTGCGGTGAAGTGCTGCGTGTCGACTCTCGTCACCCGTCATGCGTGTTGTCATTAGCGGGCAGGCAAGAAAAAAACAATTTCGAGATTAAATCTCCACTAGTGCCTAGTTTTTTCCACTTTCCTGACTCTTTGAAAGAAAAAAGAGATTCAACTCAGATAGCATAGATGGATGGCACGACCACCGTTCGTTGTGAATCGTTGGTTGTAACGCTTGTTCTCGTGGTGTTAGCGGTCGCACGCTACTCTTCGAAAAAGCAAAGTTCTTGGTATCGCGGACGAAGTTGATGTTTCTGTTCGCAGAAGAAGCTTCAAGGTTGCGGCTTGCATAGAAGTTTTCCGTCAATTGAATCACAACCCAAGCATCAGCTAACTTTGATGTTGAATTCGAACCTTGGACCGGGAATCGTTTGAGGGTCTTCAGACATTTTTTCGCAGCGTTCGATTCAGCGTTGCGTATGAGCACTCTTGCAGCGCCGACGTTCGATACAAAGCTTCAGCCTGAAATTTCGTATGTTGATGGCAGAAGCGCACGTCCGAAAATATTTAGAGGAATGGGTTACAAAAACCGGAGGATCGTATCCTTATGAATCGCGGAAAATCTCGATCGGAACTCTTCGGAATCCCACACGGGTTCGGAAAAGAGATGACGGAAGCGGAAAAGAGATGTCGGAAATGCATCGACCACAACGAACCTCGACGCACTCACATTTTGATCCGTTTCTGCTTACGGCTCCGACTCATTCAAAAACGACGATCGTAGGAGACAGAATCAGTTCTGCAGGAGGGCGGACATTCCGAGCGGATCGGAGAGAAATCTTGAAGCTTTCTCTGATGGTCGGGCTCTCGAGGTGGCGAAAACTTCAACGCTGATTGGGAGTAGTTCAGAAATTCCGTTTTGAAGGCGACAGATTGGCCACGGCAGATAGCCAGCCGACTAACAGGCAGTCAGCAAGCAAGCCAGCCAGAGTTTCGGCGGCCAATATCAGAATAAATATATCGGTATCTGTTGCCGGTACTGGTGTCTGTCGTTATCAGCGGATACCATCCTTCAGAGCAGCCATGAAAAGTGAGAAACGATCGTAGCTAGCGTCATGCGAAGTACACCATAGAGTGAGTGTCTTCCTTTCTTTTCTTAATACCTTTTTATCTACGCTTCGACTTCACGGCTCCGTGGATGGCTCATCAGCTGCGACCGGGGGAGCGAGACTGAGAAAAATCAAGCAGAGATTGAAGTTGATTTCGCGTCGGTATTATCACCTCGCGGTCATCTCTCACGAATCAATCATCTCTAGACCGCGAGTGGGCAAGCGGACGCCTCACACATGACATCGGTCTGGCTCGGAAAGGGTCCTCACTCGAATTCCTCCTCATTCTTGTCGGTTTCGATTCTGTCGCGACACCGTTCTCAACGAGTATGTCAATCAATGCTGAGTTGATCCGACGGATCGTGTATATCATCAACCGCTTCCATCATGCATAATGGTCCCGAGACGGGAATCAACGGTGAAAAGTTCCGACGACGCCGTGTGTTTCCCACTCAAATTTCAATGAGCGTCCTAATTAGGAAGGATTGCGGTTTCATGAATTACGTCGTCATTCACGCCTCACGTCAACCGTTGGCTCAACGCATGCCACCGCTGCCGTAGCACCTGTTCACTTATGGAGAGCTTTCATTTTGCCTTGATCACCTTGTGAGCCACGAGATGAGCTTTCTGGGAGCGGTGACTTTTGCAAAATCTCGGACTCTTCAGGATTTTCCAATGCCTGTGAATCTGAAATCGGTTGATTCCGAGGGAGACCCTGGACAGGAATTTGTAGTGCAGCCAAAGTTTGTCGGAGACGGTCTCCTGTATCCGACGCGCTGGTTCGATACCGCAACTATGTCATCACACCGCATGTCTGTCCAATTTTCGGAGTTCGATTTTCGATCGGATATATCGCCCGCAGGGCTTCTAGACGAAAGCATTCGAACGCCTCATACGTTATAGTCACAGAGCCTGCCTGTGTCTGTCGAGTATTCGAGTAACGCTATAACGTGTTGCTCGGCTCGTTCCGAATCTCTTTCTCCGCTAGAGCCCGCTCCCCTACCCGCATATAGCGAGCATGAGACAAGTGTTTTGTGCCGATCTCTTATTTCGAGCTGTCGGATCACATGTTCGGTAGGCCAGGCGAAATCTCAACAGGCTTTTCTCAAAACTTAAACTTTAGGTCCAGGCTATTGGTCCGTTTCCTCTGGCACCGTAAGGTTCTCCGGTAGCCTGTTTGAGCATTATTTTGTTTTGATCGCAGAGCTGCGTCCTCGAGCAAAACCTGCGGAACCGGATTCATAATGGTCCCACGCATCGATCTCTACGTGGCCGTGATGTGCTCGAGGTCTACCTATACGACGAGGCCTGTCGAGCGATAGGCACAACCGGTGGACTGTCGATCGATGTCGCACGAAAGGCTGCCTGGTAGTATTGACTCCAGTGAGAATAACAAGAAAGCAGCTCCGTGACGTTGTTTCAAATCATTCCATCCCGAATGAATCTGTTCAATATGTGCGCCCCACTTGAAGGTACGCAGATTCACGAATCTCGACGGATGTAATGACATACTTCAAACGTCCCTCCGACTCGTAATGAATATATTCAACAGTACCAAATGAATCAGACATTCATCATTCGATTCAAAATCAGGGAGATTTCGTTGAGCAGAACTTTTCAAGAACAAAACGGAGTTGACACAATCAGGCACGAAGCAACACTTCGATCGATCTACGTACGCAGGGTGAAGCGTATGCGCATCATTCACCACCACCGAGAATGTGCTTTACGATGATGATTTCGAAGCTGATGATACCCTCGAGGAGAAACACTCGATTCGAGTGCTCTTGTCGAAACGCCGACTAAGAACTCCTTTTTGACATGAGAGTGTTGTCTTTACCCTCGATATTCACCCACTCAGCGGCCACTCCGCAGGTCTTGCCCTGCGTATTGTTGTAACAATCAATGCCCAGCTTTATTTCACCGTAACTTTGATTGTGTTCGTACCTTGGGAACGGCCGGAACTTCGTCGAAGATCAAAATGGATCGTGGAAGCGAGTGAGGAATCCCTGTCCCACGCTGGATTTCTCGACTAGAACATCCTGAAAAAGCGGAGAATCGTTCCAGCTCGGGATTCGTCGGAACCGATGGCCGTTCACAGCTTACAGGTTGCTCATTCAGCTCAGTCGCTGATCGCCGATCCATTAATTACCCTGTCTGAAAGTAGGCTGGATGGGCTCAATCCAGGCCATAGTACCTTCGGTCCTAGTTTAGTCGTGCCGCGCGGAACTCCCGCTCAAAAGTGTACAGAACTCTATATACTTAGCATATATTTCCCATCAGAGCTGATCATAATGGTTATCACGAGCCGTGTCACATAGAGGACGTCCGTCGATGATCTATCGGACCCTATAGCCCATCCCTAGCGAATACCTGTTGACGAACTGTGGCAGCCGACTTTGCCTGATCGAAAACTGGGATGTCTTCCGGGCGACAGTAGGGACACACGAAACCACTGTCGTCCAGCAGCCCCAGCTTCAGCTGTGCTTCAAACACAGGCTCAGACCGCATCGCTCGAATCTGCAAGGCGATTGTTCATTTCTCTCTCTTACACCTGATTCTAAAACTCGCTGACGTCTGGACTATTATCTGCAACTCTCATCTCAAACGATTGCGAGTCGTTTTTCCACCGCCGCCGACACAGTAGCTGCTACCGCGGCCACTGCGCTTTCATTCGAAGGGACATCCTAACTGGTTTGACCTATTTCAAACAATGCGTCTTTCGAGACTCTGTCAGATGTCAAGCTCGTCGTTGTATCATCGAGTAACAATGGGCATTCGAATGTACGATTTTCATCATTAGACGAGTGGAGAAAACATAGAGATCGATGATGCCGCTGCGAAGCCTCTTTCCGCAGATCGAGGAGCTCCACGCACAGCCCACGCTCGCACTTCGACGCGGTGGGCTCTCTCGAATCGACCCCGGATCGCATGATCGAGTTGCTATCCGCTGTGAACTTGATGCGACTGTTGGTTACGTTCGGACGTGTGGGGTAGGTGAAGGGTATTTCTGCAACGATGGTCACCGTTCGAGGCGTTCCATTGCGCGCCCTCTGCCATGACGAGGTACGAAAGCCGCGACTCCGAATTGTGAGGCTGTGCGTGCGATTGTCACAAGCGTCTATCTTCCTCTCGTTCTTTCTCTTTTTCGTTGTCAACTAAAAAGCCGCTGAGACGAACAGAACGACAGGCCCTGATTAAAGTCTGCTGAGCTTTAAGCCTCGCTGCCTCACCTAAGTGGGGCTTGTCCTGTCCTGACAATCCTGTCTCGGCTTCTTCTTTCTTGACTCCTTGGCTGCTGTCGTTTGCGCCGCCGCCAGCGAAATGGCGGCCGCGGCGGCAGCTTTTCACTCTGCCAAGGGAAACACCCACAGCTTGAGTGTCACCTTCACGACGACGACAACGATGACGCCTCTCACGTCAATGCGGCTCTCGAGAGATGCTCTGATCTGGAAGAAGAGCTACATCGCAAAAAAGGAATGCGAGTCCGATACGACTTGCTCTCAGCGAGGCAACGCCCACGTCCGAGAGGTCATCGGACATGTGCTGTCCAGACCTCTTTGCACTCATCCCGGAAAGAAAAAATTCATTCATCATGATCCAGGTCAATCTGGAAATGGATCGTTGTCAGAATTTCTAGGATTTCCCGAGTCTCTTCTCGAACCATTGTTGCGATGCGAGGCACTTGAACAACTTGAGCCAATGCAGAATGAGGGAAAAAAGCACGAAACCCAATCCTTCGCTGCTTGAGTCAGGGTGATCTCAGTCAGTCCCGCTGGTTTACTGTTGCTGCTACCGCCACTGTCTCCTGCCTTCCTGTTAGTGAGCTAGCTCGAGCCACCAATAAGCAGCAGGCGTACTGGCAGCCAAGCAGCCAGGCTGTCAAAGAGATCTGACATAGAAACGAGATACACCAAAGAACAGCAGCGTGTGCCCGTGGTTCGCACAAGCTCACAAGACAAAATTACCCCCTATGTCGAGCAGTGACGCCCGCCCCGAGCAGTTCTTTTGTGTCTGCGTCTGTTTGTCCACCAGTCCACCATCAGTCAGTCAGCCAGTTTAACCAATCCGGCAAGTTCAGTCAGTTCAACGCTACAAATGTCATCGTTTCCGCGATAACTATCATGAGAGAACTGGAATGGAGGTCTGTCCCAAACACTGGGGTCATCTGCGGCCACTAGTGGGACCCTTGTTCCGGCCCAAAGAAGTCAGCGCTGGACGACCGAGGGACGTACCCCGAGCTAAACGAAGTCTATTAGAGCTCCGCTTATTCGGACCATCAGATAATCGGACCAACTGTTCCTCGAGACGAAGATCAAAACCACGGATCACCCGAGCTGGAGTTCATCGGAGCAGTCCGATCTCGATGTGGCCCCATCGAGCGGACTCTGCGGACCTCGGGTCCCGAGCATTCCGGAAGTCAAGTCTTCCTAAATCATGGAAGGGAATCGATTTATAGTTTATGGGTGTGTGTGACTGTGACTTTCGCGAACGCATGTGCTTATGTAAGTGTGGAGGCAGATTCTAGTTGTAGTCGGCGGCTCCTCCCAGCTAGCTGGCAAGCATGTCAGCTGTTCGCTGGCTTGCTTGCTCGTCCCTCCGTCCGCTGCAGTTGTTGTTGTCGTCGTCAATGCCATTAGTACGCTTTACGACCGTTGTGCTGCTTTCGCCATGAATACGAAGTCTCTACAAACAGAGGCGAGTTCACGTCAATCCATCTTGGTAGTCCATGATTCCGTTTTGTCGTCATTGTCGTTGATGCCATCACATTCGAGCGTTCATCCGCGAACAAGCAGGGGCGACGAGCTTCCATGTCGACAATCAGCATGCTGGATGTCGAGTTCGTGTTCAGACAGCCAAACGTGGACAATCAGATCCTAGTCTATCATGATGAAATCTGAAAGCTCAGTTATCAACGATGAAGTAGTTTCTCTAGCACTAAAAACAACTTTCCGTTTTCAGGAGAATGTTTCCAGCGTTCAAAGTTCGAGTATCTGGGCTCGACAAGCGAGCGAAGTACATCCTTCTCATGGACATCGTCGCTGCTGATGACTGTAGATACAAGTTCCACAACTCGAGATGGATGATCGCGGGGAAAGCCGATCCCGAGATGCCGAAGCGAATGTACATTCATCCGGACTCGCCGGCAACCGGGGAACAGTGGATGCAGAAAGTGGTTTCGTTCCACAAACTCAAGCTGACCAACAACATCTCGGACAAGCACGGATTTGTAAGTTTCATTCCTGGATGCGCCCTCTCGTTCCTTTCTGAATCGTTTGCACGCGCTCGCGTCCGCTCACAGTTCAATCCAGTTCCGATACTACGAGGCATAGGGGTAGTCTGGAGGGACGAAGAGGAAGAAAGAGAGAACGATCGCCCCACGACGAAGTCGCCTTGGGTGCCGAGGTTTGGAGCGGGTTTGCTCTCGTTATCTGAAATCGTCGTTCGAACATTTAAAAGAAGTTTCGCAGCTTCCCGCTGTCGTTGTTCTCTCGCTTGATGTCTCTCGGTCTAATCGTCGAATTGGCCCAAAGTAAAGAGCTCGTTAGATCCAGCCGGTTGACTTTGGGGACCCACACCTCATAGTGTCAGCGGGCTTTCAGCGGCCTGAAAAGCACGTACCTCTCGCCACGCTTCGTCTGTGGAGCAGCGGCGGCGTTTGATTGGAGTGAGTTACCGAGAGAGAGGCGGCGAGAAAGAACAACGAGAGATACAGTGGGTATGTATTCTGCACCATCTCTGGCCCATCTCGCCATAGCGAGAACGATGGGGTGGGATGTGTCCACACCGGTCAGCGTGCTCGCCCACCCGCCCGCTCGTTCGGTCCGTCCGTCCGTCTGTTCATCCTCGTGTATCACTCTCGATGTCGTCCTCTATACGAAGCCTGTCCGTGGGTCCGTATGTGAGAAATATGGAGCCCGACTACGTGACGCTACGTCAAAGCACACCGAGAGAGACTCGTTGACAGCCCACGAGGCAGCACTCACCTATCCCAGTCTATCTAGCCTCTCGTCCATCTATCGGCGAACGTGGTCGGCTTGTCCGAGTGTTTGCTCAGTCGGCTGTCATCACCAGGCCTGTCATTACGGACATAATCTACGTGAATTTTTAAACACCAACAATAAATTGAAATCGCAGAGCTCACACGGCTGTTGACGGCCGGCGAAACTGCTATTTGATCTGATCTGCAAGCATCAGGGAGCACGGACGGGTTATTCAGATTTTGGCGCCGTTTTTTTTGTCTCTGTTGTTTGCCACCTCCGTGAGCCCCGGGATGAGCAACACGTCTCTCTTCTCTCGCTGGACGCACGGTCGAAACGGACGGGCAAGAAGGCAATCGTGACAAAGGATTTGTAGTTCCTCATTTGAGCTTGCTCGCGTGAGTCACAACCGCTGCTGTTGGCAGCAAGCGGGCGCCTGCTGCTACTGCTGAAGATTATGGTGAAGATATGGAGCGTTGATTACGAACGAAAGAAGTCGAGGTGTCGCGACCGGTTGACTGGGTGTTGTGTTTGTGCGCGGGAAGCCAGAAAAAAAAAATGGCCGCAGGATCCTACGGAGCACAGAACTTCTCGACGAAGTTGGCGGAAACCCCACCAGCAGAACCTTCGATGCGAGAAACCGAACGCTCGCCCCGACTCTCACCGACGAACGTTTCGCTGCTTCGACTTCTGTTATTCTGCCGCATTTCGAGTTTTTCGAAAACCGGGCCATACTCGAGGATTGGAATCCGTTCATCGAACGTCTCATTTAGGATGGCTCTTCGAGGATGGACTCGTTATTCGTCGGCTCGAGCAAGAGCTTCAGTATGTCTTGTTGACACCGTCGTCTGAGTTTTATCGAGCTGACCCGATCAACAACAGCTTTCCCTCCGTCTTTCGCTCTTGTGCGCAGCAGCTGTTCCTACAATCAATTTGAATCAATTCCGCTTTTCGTCGCTGCTAGAGAGTCAAGTGATTATTCTAGTCGCTAACATCATCGTCATCATCATCAACATGCTTGTAGCTACAGCCGTCATCGTTGTTGTTGTTGTTGTTGCCGTCGTCGTTTTGATTCGAAGATTGTTTTGTTGTTCGCTTCAAGTCGCGCAGTTGCAAAACGCCCGCACGTTTTCTTTTCCGCGAGGCGACGTCAGTCAAGCGAACGCTGATGATTGCAAGATTGCTCAGAGGAATATTAGTATTCCGATTGCCGCTTGAGGCGGAGGAAATCAGTCGTTCATCTCGACGGGAAAAACGACGCGGAACCTGTGCCATGTCGAAGTGTGGCCGTTCCACCCCCTACGTTCGTCTCGGACTTCGTTCCAGCCCGAAAGCTGAAACATCCCATGAGCAACTCACGTTTCTCGCCGTGAATCGGGAATCGAGCGATTGGACTCGAGGAACGCTGGATCGGGAAAAACGAGAGATCGCTTCAGTTGTTCGTTGGATGCTTGCTGTGTGGCTTTCGTTGTTCAGATGTTTCCATGATGGTACCGGCAGCTCGCAAAGAACCATAGCAGCGTCAACTGTTCTATTGTGGCCGGTCGCTCGTCTAGTTCTGAAACCGAAAGCCTACATCCACTGGAAAGATCAAGCGTTACACTTGTAGGCACTGTTGTGTCCATATTCTTTCCCGTTGTCACTGCAGCTGCTCTAGCTCTTTCGGTGTTGATGTCTGATGTGACTGTGTTGGCGCACTCGGCTCGAAGTTCCGCTCCAGCCGAGCCTCCCAAAAATCTATGAAGTCCTCACAGAGACAATCCTTCCCACCTCAGAGAGCTGGTTCGCACCTCCCGTATCGTTATCAGCACCAGATTAGCATCGCGAGCTCATTTTATTCTTCGTCGCTCACACATATTCCTACGTACGAACATGGCATACGATATTAAGTATCAAACGCCATGACGATAACACGAATGTTGTCACAATCCATCTCGACGTTTATCAGCCTCGTCGTCTGGCCGCCCGCCGTATCAGCGGGCGAAAAAACTGAGGCCAACCGACATATCAACGATCGAGTGAGAGACTGGCTGAGGTGCCGCAGACCTTCTGCTGTGAAACGGGGATCCCTTGGTTCTCTGCCCAACTGCGCTAGTACGTCGTCGTCGCCCAGACACCCAGTTCGTTAGCGAGTTCATGCTCGATAAGCTCGAAATTTGGCTGAAAGCTGAAAACAACTTGACGGCACTCGCGACCGCGACGCAGTGCAAGGGCCATCGCACGTACTCTCTGTCTCATAGAGATGTATGTACTCGTGCAGCAGCAGCCGCAGCAGCAACGTCGTGCGGTTTTATCACGTTCTTCTGCGTGCCGGACGGCCGACCGGCGTGGCATTTTTTGCTAACTCGCCGCGCGATTCGGCTGGTTCGTTGTTGGCTCGGGCGCCTCAAACGCATCCATCTAAAATGGGCGGCTCACCTACTTCAGAGGTGGCAAGGTGTAAATAATGTCACTTAGGGCGCCCGCGTTGCGCTCACTTAATATATATTAGCGCTCCGGACAAAGATAACGTCGTCAGCGTTGTTGTCGTCGACGTAATCACAACACCGGCTGAAAGTAACAGCAGCCACAGCAGCAGGACTCTACAGGCGAATACGAAAAAGTGATAACAACGCATCTGCTAGATGCCTTACCCTCCAGAGTTTTTCGGAGCGACATGAACAAGCGCTCAGATGGTTCAGGTTGGAGTATCTATCGAGGTCGAAAACAGTGTTCCAAAGTTCATCCTGGCCATGGTCCGGAGACAACGAATGAATTGAGTTTGAACCGCTGCTGGCAGCGTCACTGTGTGAATCGAATCGACGACATCCATCCCAGTGACAGCCTAATGATATGGTAGCTATGGAGCTCGTCTTCTCATCCGGCAGATCGTCGGGTCGCGTACATGTGTGTACTCATGGGCGTTCGTCAAATTTGTTGCTCGACGAATTTTGACTTTTTTTCCTCTCTCTTCGTCTGACAATCGTTGTGTTTCCAGTCGACTGTCACCTTGATTGTCTCGTCCGTCAAACAACTGTGTTTGCCTGTGAACTTTCGTCCCTGACTTGCGGCCGGATGTTTAAGCGCTGTTCACGTTAGCCAGCCTAGGCGACTTCAAGCCCCTTGAAATTGAACGGCCTTATTCGCAAAACTTTGGATATCTTTTCACTCAAAGCCGCCGCGTTCGGAACCCTCCCTAGCGGGGGCTCCGGAATCACAAACTTCGATGTGAGGAATTTGTTCGAGGAAGTTAGGAAGGTAGAGTCAGGATAGAGGGGGGGAACAAAAGTTGTCTTATCCAGAATTTCTGTGAAAGGTTGCCTTAGTATGCAGTTCCGATTGTACTTGCAGAGTACTTCGCAGAACTCATTCAATCGAGACCGATGAGATTTGGCACGAAGTACACGGGCCCACATTTATGTAAATGTTCCTCTGTGTGTTCTCCGTGTACCTGAACGTGCACCCGGTGGAATCGAACCGTCTGTCGGAGCTTGATTGTTGAATTGAACAAGAGAATTGAATGTGCTCGCTGTTTAGGAGCCTCTTTCTACGTTCGTTTCTCCTTTTCTCTCATCGCTCATTCGCTGATCATACAGAGAGATGACAACTACTCAACAGAGCAACATCGAATGCAGGCGGGCAGGCAGGCAAGCGAGCGTACAGACGGGCAGGCGCACCACACGCGTTACGCTTTGGTGGATTCGTCGACGAGCAAGCCGACGCTGTGTCCACCGATGAATGAATTACGCTGGCAGGGCCTATGTAGTAGGTCTACTATGGCTTCAGGACGGTTTATTGGGGCTTGACCGAACCCTCGAAGCGCTTCCGTCATCTTCCGCGACTGGTCCAAACCATCTGAAGTGGAAATTGGGGGTAAAGGAAGCAAGATCAGGGGATGATCCCGTCTGGATCGAAGCGGAGATTTGGCCTCTGAAATAGATTTGTCTGACGAGCCTATGTTGCCCCTCGATCGAGCCTCAAATAGATTCCGCCAACGAAAGAGTTCGCTTCGTTCGAGTTCCGAGCACTCGCCTCTCGTCTCAAGACAGAGTCTTCTTTGAGAAACTCGATTGTGAAACATTGGAAGTTGTGATAATCCGATTTTAAACCGACTAGGTGGTGTGTCGCTGTTCACAACGAGTGCGGCCGGGTCTCCTAGCGCCGTAGATTGTGTCGTAGCTAAGGCTCGTAAGATTTTAACGAGCTTCTTCTCGTCTCGGTATCTCCCGCTCGTTGGTTCGTCGTTCTCCTCTCGTCTCGAGTCGTGTTGTAGCGTTATTTTAACACCATCACAAGCTGAGCGCGCACCAAGTGAAACTTACCACGATAACCACCGTGGTATTATGGTGTACGTCAACGATGACGCGCCGCGTCGCAACCACCGACGACGGCCTCCTCCTTCTCCTTCTGCTCGTTGTAGCCTGCCTTCTTTTCGTCGACAATGCGTTCAAGTGGGCCAAGGCGTTTATGAGGCCGAAAATTGGCTCTTCGTATATTCAAGTGAACGTTTTTGGCTCGTTTTGAGTGTGTGTTAAGAAATAAAAATAGAAAATCATAAAACTACCCCCGAAACGCGACGCGAAAAAAATGCGCTCACTGAACTAAGGTGAAATACGCGGTACCTGCCGAAGACCGCGAATAGGCCGTCCGATGGACTGACTGATAGCTACCCGAGGAATTTTACAATTTTTCGCTCTTTTTCCTCTCGACGCCATCAACGCTGTTTATGACCCGGGTGAAAATGAGCGAAGAAACGATTCTACGACGTGACGATCATCCGAACGATCTCCTTCTGGAGGTGTTCCCGATTCCCGTCGGCAGATTAGAGGCGTCAGAGCATGGGATCCGGTAGAAGTTTGTACGCTCCCCCGTAAAATAACTCTGCCGAGCCGATTCCTTCGAAGCCATATCGCCGCTCTTCCGCCAGTGACGGGGATCTTCTTGCGAGACTGTATCGACGATTGCTCGATGTCGATTGACCCGACGAAGCCGATTGGGACAGTCTTCCGTTGACAAATCGTCCGGAGCAGCCATAATAACGTCAACAGGGAACAGAACAGAGCAGAGCGGGTCCAGGATTCGTAGTCTTCCAGGTTCACTCGGATCACCTGCGAACAGAATGCGTTTCCTTCGTGAGAGCCACGAATCACTGCGGAAGAAAACATTTTGAATGGAACCCAGTGTCAGCCGGACAGAGCTGTCATGCAGAGGGCTTGCAACAACAGCTCATCGATCACCGTGACCCCTTCCGTGCCCATCGAATTGGTTGTTGTGTCTTTTCGTCTCGTTCCTTGTGCAAACCACAACAACAGGAAGAACCACGATTCGGCACTCCACTGTTGCTTTCCGGAGCGTTGGACCAAGATCAATATCGACGCGAGGACTCTGAGGTCCCGACGCCAGATCATTCGGTGTGTTTCGGAAAAGCTTTCGTAGAGGACTACGTCTCGGGAAAAGAGACGGAGATGATCCTCACAAACAGTGAATATGCAAGCCGCCCGAACTAAGTACGCGGTCACGAATTACCGAGTAGTGCATTCATTTTGTCGAGACACTGCATCTGTTGTTGTTGTTGACAACAGAGCGTCTTTTCGTGCTACGCTGACGCGCCTCGAACATATTTTCGACGATTTGCACTGTTTTCCTTCTACGCTGACACTGGAGAGTAGTTTCAGTTCATTCGCTCTAGCGAAGCAGGGAGCGGACGAGCGTGTGTCTGTGTGTTTTTGTTAAAACCACAACATCTGAGGGAAAATAGGAGAAAAGTCTCAAGACTGCTAGTTTGGCAGCAGTTTGAAATATGCTCTGTTTACAAATCCACCAAAGCGAAC
The DNA here is from genome assembly GCA_028455905.1 of Neoseiulus californicus. Lineage (NCBI taxonomy): Eukaryota > Metazoa > Arthropoda > Arachnida > Mesostigmata > Phytoseiidae > Neoseiulus > Neoseiulus californicus. The sequence continues at coordinate 3,049,927 of JAMQGS010000007.1, forward strand.
GAACGAACGAACGAGCTTTCTCCTCCCGGCGGCGTCGTCGCGGTCGGATCAGATCATCTTCGCTTCTGTTCCTCTCGCTCGATACTAGCTACGCGCTCGATGCACAGAGAGAAAGACAGTGAGAGTGCGCGCATTAGCTCTCGTTTGGTTCTCACAAGAGACTGTTTAATACAAATTGGCTGGATGACAAGTTGTCTCTTTATTTTGCCTGCTGCTGTCGATGCCACCGAAGCTTGTTTCTGACTATCTCTCCTTCCCTCCGTCCCGCTCGTCGACTCGCTCCCGTCCGTCTGTTCGCTCTCGTTCGTTTTTTCCAACGCAGAAACACAGGGCGGTGGTGGCAACAGTCCTAATGAACGAGCCTTGGGCGGCTCCGACGTTTAGTATTCGAGAAAGCGCGCGGATCCACGACGACGTGGAACACGAGAAAACGAAACGCGGTTTTGAGATCGACCGCATGTTCAAGCACTCTAGTTCGTTGCCACAAAGATCTCCGGACCTGGTTTCAACGAGTCGCGAGTCTCCACTTCTTATTTCGTCTCTTCTTCTGTTGACGAGGGCGGGAGAGAAATCCTGATTGAAAAGTTGACTTCGCTTTCGCAGTGCGGTCGCGAGACAGAATTTCAAGCTATACGTAACTGTGAAGATCTCATTTCAGACTATTCTGAACTCAATGCACAAGTACCAGCCACGATTCCATCTGGTGCGAGCGAACGACATCTCGAAACTCCCTTACGCGAACTTCAAGACCTTCGTCTTTCGAGAGACCGAGTTCATCGCCGTGACAGCCTACCAGAACGAAAAGATCACCCAACTGAAGATTGACAACAACCCATTCGCGAAAGGTTTCCGAGACACCGGCGCTGGAAAACGAGAGAAGAAGTAAGTTCACAAGTTTGAAACTAGCTCTCCCAGTAGTTCGGAGGGAGCCGCGATGGCTCTGGGGGCGGTACAAGGAAAATTTTCACAAAACTCATCGATGCTCGGATGGTTCCGTTTCAGGCGACAGGCGCTTCTGGCTCAGACCGCTCACGGCCAACGGATTCTCACCGATCGGGATCGGTTGGCCGCTCAGAACGCTTCAGGCAATGTTTCGGCGTGCGCAGATTCCTCCGATGACGAAGACCGCTTGGACGTTGGAGAACCGTCGGACCTTCGGCCGGCGTCGTTAACTTCAACGAACGCCGAATCGGCCACCAGTTCCAGTCCAGTTGTGGCGACCCCGCCTTCGTACCTCGCTGGAAGTCTACCGAGCATGCCCGGTCTTCACGGTCTCAGCAATCCTTACGCAGCTCTGCTTCAAAGTCTTCCACCTCAACAGCTGTCGTTGGTGATGGCCTACCAGGAGATGACAGCACGTTTGATGCTCGCCAAGCAACGTTTACCATTTCCAGGCCAAGCTTGGCCGAACGTAGGGAATCTATTGGCGCAGCCCGGTCAGGATCCTTTCGCGACAGCTGCGGCGGCCGCCGCTCTTATGTTCTCCCCATTCATGCAACAACAACAACAGCAGCAGCAGCAACAACAACAGCAGCAACAACCAAGTCAAAACGGAACAACCGGTCTCCAGAACCACAACACGGCAAGCTCGCCCCCGAGTTCGTCCCGATGCGACCTGAGTAACATGGAAGCCCTTGTGGACAGTCTACAACGGCAACAATCCACGGGATCCTCGAAGCGGAAACGCGAAAGTTCCACGGAGTCCGAGAACCGGCGAAGGTCCCCCAACGCTCTGTCATCCGCAGGCGTCGACCGGTCCGACGACGACGAGGAGGATCACGAGGACTCAAACAGTTGCAGTAAAGTTCCTAAAAATCACGCTTTCCAATCCGCAACCACGCGTTCGGTTCTCCAGGAAGCGCACAATTCGGCAAACTCCGAGAGTGACTTGGACGAGAACGGCGACAGCGGTCGCGACGATGAGTAGAAAATTATTTCGAATTAAGTTACGAATGGACGAAAACAAAGCGGCAATCATGGGAACGAAGGGCCGATTGTTGAATTGCAGCAATCTATGGAAAACCGGATCTGCAGAGAAATCTACCTATTGGTCTCATCAGACCACGCACTATGATTCAAAGAGGAGCCGACCTGAGTTTGGTTTCCAAAGTGTGATCTCGCAGAAGAATCGCCTCCAGCGAACTACCCCCGCACGCGTTGATCGATCAATGGATGATCTTGGCGAGTCATCGAGTTCAAAATCCTCAAGCCGTCGAGAACGATTTCCACCGTGCAGTCAAGAAGATGAAGTCGCAACACGTGACATTAGGCTAAAGATGTATTCTCAACAAAATTTCACGAGCACTCACAGATTCTACGCTAGGCTCCGCTGCAAAAATCTTAGAAATGTGCGGAGCTCCACTCCTTGATCGGAATCTCTATTTCAACTTGACGATCCCTGACTCTAACCGCTCTGATCGCTCCGCGTACCGCTCCACTGCAAGGCACCGAGTAAGATAAGAGGGGAAGGCAAATGAAACCAACAACTTCGAAAGCTTCCAACTTCACACTGAAGTCATTCAAGTAGTCCAAATCACGCACAAGACTGTACATACGAATACTGGGGGGTCTTCCGACTACACACGCGCCAGCTCGAGATTGCCGGGCTTCCTCTCGTGTTGGAAGCCTTGCTCCGATCCAGAAAGAGCGCTTGCATTTCAAAACACGATCATGTATCCGGAGTCATCGATTGATACTCGAGTTCCTCAGCAAGACTCCTCACCCAAGTTTCCTATCACTAAATATTCCAAAAAGATGGCGTTTACTCCAAGAAACAAAAAAAAAACCCACACTCCTTCACACACAAGTTCCACTCACTTTTACTTTCTGATGACCAATCTTGAGCGATGGCCCACAAACGTTGTCTCAACTCTGGGGAATGTACCCCTCTGATCTTACGGTGGTGGCCCATCAGTCTTTACGTAGAATCACCAAGGGGAATGAGCCCCCGCGTTAACAGAAAAAGTGTCCTCATGCACACGAGCTGGCGAGCGCGGAAGCGAGACGACGGTCAGATGTTCGGGGCGTAAATCATGTTTTTCGAGTGCAGACTCACAAGACCCGGAGCATTTGATTCGAGGGTCCCATGAAATCCTAGAAGCTCAAATCCGGCAATCTGGCTGCGAATCTATATCGACTTGCTCTTGATATGTTTCCATAGACTGACAACGAAGAAATTCCCAATGGGAAATGGAGCATCTTTCCTGAAAAGCCGTCAGACCGCAAGCGATGAGCGTTGACGAGGGAATTCGCGACGAAAACTATTCGACCTGTGGAACGACAATGGCGGTCTTCGAGCCTCACTCTTCGAAACTCTACATCTATCGCAGACAAACCCTCATTGCGATTTCCGGAGACCTGGCGAGAAGACGCGAACTCGCTTCAAGCTCATCAGGTGCGCTGGGAAGTGCAAGGTGCATCGAAGAACGAACCTCATCAAGTTCTCGCAAGCCATCCCAAAGATTGAAGACCCTAGGTATCGTCAGTGTTGGTGGTCGTCGTCGTCGTCATGGGGAACCTATGACCCTGCGGACGACACTCGAGAGCGGTGGCAACGTGAAAGAACGTCAAAGATGACCTTCGAGCTCATCACCAACGGCTGGAGGTCTGCGTCGAACTGTTATCCGAGAAAGACCGTAAGCACAGATCTAAGGACGCCGTGTCGGCCAGATCATTCCGACGTTCGATCACTATAATGGGACTGAGGTGAAATAACTCGAATACTATCAAGCATGACTGATCCAGTGGACTTTATCATGAAAGTGTAACTAGTAGAAGATTCAAAGAAAAATACCTTAGACGCGATGAATGTTAGGAATGAAAAACGAGACAATGACACGAGGAGAAAAAATTCTCACATTACCAAGAGATTTGTCCGCGCCAGTGGAGGGCGAGTATTGCGACGGCAAGCAGGAACAGAAAACTCATGAAGCGAGCTGAGGATGGAGCCGGAACAGATCGAAACGGAGAGTGCAATCTTGTAGCGTTCAAATCGCGAGGATATGACTTCGAGTTTGTCAATTTGTAGATACTATGAACAAATGATCTTCAAGAGGAGAAGAATAAAGACGGTTCTGAAGGGATCCACTGGCAAGCACGGTTCGCCAGACACGGCTAGGTTTCTAAAACATTGAGTGCTACGCTCGTGCTAGGGGATGCCTATGAAAATATTTCAAGTAACTTTAAGAGGACGGAGACGAGACATTTTAGAAATGCGGGTCTAGCAAGACACAATGAATTTCCCAACCGGTCGTTCGCGGAAAAGACACCCTCGAAGCGTTTGGGCGCCGGTTCATAAGCTAGTGGAACGCCCACGCGTCGTCGTTGACAGTCGTTGCACGTTTGTCAACGTACGCGTCACTATCGATGAAGAATTTTTCGATTGAGCTGAATGAGAGCGAAGTGGAGCTCAACTCCTATGACGAGAAGTTCTGTGGGTTCGATTGGAGATTAGACTGTCTGACATGTAATCGAATGTAATAGGAGGCGACTGAACACAAGCGGTCGAAGGAGAGTCTCACCCGAAATGTCGGCGAAAGAAGGAAGTTTCCAACTTGAGATACTTGACACTACGTAGCCGACCCTTGGAACATGTCTATGAACATTGACTCCACACTGAAAACTCATCAAATAAACTGATCGCTATTTATTATTGCACTATTTTGCTCGTCATTTAGATCGACTACGTGATATCGTACTCGTGACCCATTACGTGAAACCTCATCTAGTGATCCAGAACTGTCCACACTAACGTGACAGCCGGCCGGAGTGTCGAAACACGACGACTGGACTATTATCAATTCCACTCGTCGGAAAGCGATGAAGCCATGAAACGCCGCGTCGCTCCCACCTGAATTGTCTGTTTATCTAATTTGTCCTCCCTAATAACGTTCACGTTCTTCTGCATATGTTCTTGTGGGCCATTTTCGGTTATTTATCCGAATATTCTGAAGTGAGCTCCCAGTTCATCCTTCTTAGTTCGAAGCTCCGATGTTTCCGACTCCCGTGACGAAGGTGTGGGTTTCGTCGCGATAATTTGCCGGCTCGGTCGGTCGGTCGGTGGCTGTGGGAAGAAGCCCGCCGGAACGCAACGCTTGTTAGTAACGATAACGACACCGATCATGACGATGCTGATGGTGGCTGAACTCTGTCGATTCTCATCCCCAACACTCTGTCACCTTGAACCATTAGTGGCAAATCACGTAGCACGCTGGAACGAGAGTGTTTCACTTTTGATTGGCACGCAGACCGTCGAAATGAAGCTTCACGACAGCTCCTCGACACAGCATCTCACTGAGCGCTTGTCGCCAGCCCATGCTGAGGTCGTCGGGCGCTTCGACCGAGAGGCCGTCTGGGTCGAGAATGGACAGCGCAGATTAGCGTCTATTCTCGCAAAGCAAACATACGCGGCGCCAGAGGCATTTGTGTCGTCCGCATGCTCGAGCGGACGATGCCCCGCAGACTTCTTCCTTGTTTCACGAGTGGAACTCCTCCGCGGAGGGCATTCGACATTCATTGAATGTCCGATGACTGACGCCGCTGATGTCGACACTTTCTGTATCGCTTCGGACTCCGATGTGGAGCCGCCGCCACCCCCGCTACTGCCACTGCCACCGAACAAACGAGGACAGACCAAACAGTTCAAGGGCTGATGTCGGCACAGAGGTTATTGCGCACGCGAGCCCCTTCCACAACGGACGTGATACCCACGCCACCAGTCTCTAATGGTCTGACCGCAGGGGACCTGAGCTCCCAGCTGGTGGAAGGCGCTAGTCGAGTGGAGAGAAAAACACCCTTACTGATAGACGTGGATCATTGTGGAAACATGAGTGAGGAAACTGTCGGTTCGAGCGACAACTCTGACGATTCTTCGCGAATATCGTCGATTTTTGTCACTTTCAGGGGATTTTCGTTCCTTGAATAACAACTTCCCTGTTCCATGTCGAGTAGAATCGCACCAACAGTACCCTCGGGCTACTGTTCCATAAGCGGGTCATTGGTTTGCACAACTTATGAACTTCACACACCTCCGAAAACGGTTGATTTTTCTTGATTCGAAGAGTTTTTCCCACTTATAAAATTCCGAATATGCCAACATAGCTCCAGGGTCCGAGTTTGGCTTCGGGCGAGAATAGAATGGAAGCGAAGCGCAACTCCGGCAGCACCAGTAGGCGTCATTCTATGGTAGCCGACGTCGAGAGAAAAAATCCTCCGGCGTCAAAACGCCGCATTCTGGTGGCACTGGTACTCCATCGTTTGCTATGCGTTCGCCTATGCCTGCTTTCATATCTCAAAGGTATATCTTCCGACGTAATATCAGCCGACAACTCGCTGTCGCGTCTACCGTGGCGCACCACGCAGTCGAACACAAATAAATAACGGAGACGCCAGGCTCTCCGTCAGGCGCTCCGTAAGGCGTTCCGTCGGGCGCTCCGCAAGGAGACCCTAGCGGAGACCCTCACGGAGACGCGACAGCAAGATCTACAAAGCGGACGAATTCAAACAGCGAGCAAGCGACACATCAACAATAACAACAGTGCCAACAATGACGGGGCTGGAAGCTGCGCTCACGACATTAGCAAACAGAGCAAAGAGAAAAGCCGGGGCCCTTCCAAAAGGCTTTCATGCTCACGGCCGGCGACGGAGCCGCGACTGAATCGCTCTGGAAGCGAGCTTGAATTGCAGTGTTCATGGTTTGAATCGGTGTCGCTTCAAACTTTCAAAGTTCCAGTGCGTATAGCTACCACCACAGAAAGCAGATCGACGATGCGCGGAACCAGGCTACTCCTGCGCGAAGGCGTAAACGCTCGAAAAGCTCCTTCTTCGACAACCAGAGGCCAATCGACGAGAATTTTTCGAAACTTCCGAGGCTTTCCGTACAAAATCCCCGAGAAAGCACTCCCAGTGAAAACGTTCGGACCGGAAAACCGGAGTCCGATGCGGGGAACCTCCTGAATAACGGGAAACCTGTATAGGGAAAGGAAGACAGAAGTGACGTTCGAGGGACGAGGTGCTACCAAAGATTCAAGAGTGTCGGGACCGGCGTGTTCCGAGCCGCTTTGCCGGAATGGCCACGGATGGCTTTGCAGCTCGGTCCACGAAAAGTCGCTTTCCCTATGGAGAATGCCGGCTACGATCTTTCTTCATGGATGACGCTCAGCTCATCGTCTTTTCTGATCGGTATCACGATCCGACTTCCCCGTCCGTCCATCCGTTGGCAGGCAGGCTGGTTCGTCCGCTCGTTCGTTCGTTCGCTCGTTCAAGTGACTCTCTCGGCGGCGGAATGATATCTCGTCGCGGCTATCTACAAAGAGGCCAACTTTTGAAGACACCTTTTGGCAACGCGCAACAAGACAAAATATCCCTCGACCGGCCGGAACCCTCAACCGGTTAACCTTCAAGCGTTGGTACGAGTTTCCAGCGAGAGATCGACACCTCGTTGTCCCCTGGAATCCCTCGACACGTGTTCTCCGTTGAATCGACCAAAGCGAGGTTCGGCGAGTTCTCCAGTGGGCTTATTTAGGTTTCACTCTGATCGGTTCCGACTCAAAAGAGCGTGCCAACCAACCTGCCAGCCAGCCGGCTCTCTTGGCAGAGCCTCAGTTGTGGCAGGGCCGTCGTGCCGCGGGTCCGGACACCTCCTCTGGGCAAGAGAGCTGTGGGCGTTCAAAGGCGCCTCGAATGTCCGGACGGCTTTGATATCACTATCAAACGCTTGAGTCAAGAAGAAATCTACGAGGACGATGTGACTGGCACATTCCTTACCAACATCTCGAGCAGCGCCTCGGCAAATGGTCTTCGTCGTCTCGCTCGGTGGTGGCTGCCACGGTTGTTGTTGTCGCTGCTGTCGTGGTTGAGAACGCTTGTTCTATGGTTGCTGTTTCTCAATCAGTCTGATTCGCTGTCTACCGGTCGTCGTCGTCGTTGTTGTTGATCTGGCTTTCCCTTCGCAGCTTCAGATCTACCTGTCTTCCTCTCGGGCCCGAGGCTTAGCTGTCCCGTCTCACTCACTCGGTGGCACATAGGCATTCGATAAATGATGCTCAACCGCCTCTCTACGCATAATGGACAAAGCTCACCGAGACTGAATGACTGCTCTATTGAGTGACATCACAAGGCTCGCGTACCTGATACGCCGAGTTTGAAGACAGTGGCCTGCTTATTGAGATCGCAACGATTACTCGTATCGAGCACGTTTGAGCGTTTGTCCGATTCGCTTCGACTCCCAATGAGAGAACTTCGGGTCTTTGCAAACGATCGATGGGATAAGGTACCTGGCTGAGTTGACGGTCTGCAGGGACCTCTTACATTAGATTCTAGAGTTGAACTGAGATTTGAAGATTCGGTTTGTTTGGGAGATAGTCTAGCTCCTTTCTGGCGGTGAGCAAACGATTCTTGGGCAGAAGCATCGATTGGGCCGTGATTGATCACAATAGAGTCTCCGCGGGGTCATAGATGAATACTATGGTACACTGCCTGACTTCGATCAAAAAAAAATCGTGCGAAAGGTCACCGCGAAACCAATGTTTGACGGATCCGTATTCTGCCTGATTGACGGTCGGACTCACCGACGAAAACTGCCAGTTCACGCAATAAACTTTCCAGTTCAATGTCTGGAGGTTTTTCGCGCGCCGAAACGCCGTACACATCGATGAACTCGTTGTATTGTGTTTCCGCTCCACGTACCAAATGCCAAGCGTCGGATGAGGCGATGTCTCAATAAAGTGAAAGGAGATACGATCATAATCGCAAGCGATAAATTGCCCGACCACAACGGCTGCAGGGGAATGACTTCTGTTCGAGAGGAAACTTTCGATCGGGTGGGCATTCGCTTCACATTGGTCTGACGGTGGAAACTTGAGAACATACCCATGGCACAGCCGGAAGCTCATGTTACGAGACCCAACTTGCACGGAATGAGTGATGAAATCGATGGCATATCAGGGAGTTGTTCGCCCTCGATGTCTCGGTCTGCGAAAATCGCCTACGTTCGTGCCGACATCTCTGGAATTCTAGCCAGACAGACGAAGATCATTCCTCGATGCATTCTTCTCGTCCCAATTTATGCTGCTGAAATGTCCTGAGTGGGATTTTTCGCGAAAAAAGCACAGCCGGGTAGCAGCATGATGCGCAGGCAGGTTATCCATTCTCAAAGGTGGCTGTAGCTCAGGTCGACTGGGTATATTCACGACGAGCAGAAATTCAAAGAATCTTTATGCCCCAGAAACTGTTTTGCGGGAGTAGCTCACGGCAGTAAACCCTGGTCGGAAGTCGAGTCAACGGCGTATTGTAAAACTTGGGTAATTGAATTGGTTCAGACTTTACTGGCTGTCTGACCCGAACCGATCTCCTCCTTGGTTTCTCCAGCTAAAACACACGAACAGAAGCAAACGATGCTCAGGTAGACGATCAAGTACTCAATAGTGATGATCTACATCTCGAAAAGTATAGGTGGTGGTCAGAACATGATTGGCGAGAGGACAGTAACCGAGGATTCAGATGAAGGGGATATCATTTTCGCTCAGCTCTACAATTCTGAGCCCCCTTTGTATTCGGGGTCTGTATTGCGTTAGGATATTGTTCCCCGTCAACGCTCTGGTCGAATTCTGGTCTTGCATGACGACCGAGAATCGGGAACGAAAGGTTCTAGATGTTGGGAACGCTCATCAAGTGCTTTCCGACCTCGGATCGGAACTCGCCACTGTTGGAAGACATTTCGAATTGTGTCGATCCCGCTGGTCTAGAAGAGGGAAAACGTCGCTCTGATTCGTTCGCACGCTAATGCTCTCGTTCGTTGTCTCTACGTTCGTGCAGTTTTCCCTTCCGATGATGATCTCCTCCGCTGTGGTCGTCGTCGTCGTTGTCGTCCACCGGCGCCGTTGTGGCGCCGTTCGCCAAAGCCAGGACAACGTAAGCTCCTTGTTCTAGCCTGGAAAGCAGGCAGACTGCTCTCCCCCTTTGACATGTCCCGTGGGTGTCTGTGTGTTTCTTGCTCATTGAGAATAGACCGCCAGTGAGGCAGCCAGGCAGGCCGCGGCAATGGCAGTCATCCATCCGGGTGTATATTTCTGCTCTTTACCTGGATATCTCTTCATGAATGGAAGAAGACGTTCACTGTCACGCCGACGAGCCGGCGAGAGAAACAAAGAGAGTCGGGGAAAGAGGAGTCATCAATGAGTCGAACAATAACAAGAAACTCCTGATGAACTAACGACACTAGCGGAAAAACTTTTCTCGCTCTCGCTCTCGTTCTTTCGTTGGTTCGTTCGTTTGCCGACGCGGACCTCTGCCACGACCACGACGAAAAGCTGTTTCTGCTGAAGGTCCTCGTCGGCTGTGTTTGGAGACCTGGAATCCAACACCCGATTGATGACGGTCGGCGTTTCTAGGTTTCCATCCAATCCGACCGAGAGGATCGGCGATCTCGCGATAAGCTCGAACAACGACTCGAACAACTGAGTCGGCGTTTCAAGCGAGCGAGTCGGCTATTTGTGTCGGTGTGATGTTGCAATGACGAATGCCGCCCGATTCTTCCCAAAATCAGCCGTAGGGCCAACGATTGGTGAAAAACTCGATGTGGTCGAAGATTTCTGACAGTGATTCCGGGGGAGTGGAACAATCCCTGTGTGTAGTTTGGATTCGCGAGCTCGAGGGCTGCGATCTACGGAATATTCAACATCGTATTCGACTCTTGATCCGAAATCGCCCAGAGGACGAGAACTATACACTGACAAGAATGAAGAGGAAGCTACAGGCCTGTGTCAAGGATGGCTGAGGGCGAAGGAGCGAAAGATCGACTCCAGCAGCCTCGAGCCATCAGTGAAGGGAGAAACCGAGCCCTGAACATGAAGTCTTGCAGCCCCATTCAAGGAGTAGTAGCAGCAGTGGCTGTCGTGGTGTTCGCTGAAGACGGCCACGGGAGGATATCATATGAAGACCCGCTGATATGCGATCCTCTTGTCGGTTAATCTCCTGAGGTCTAATTACTCTTTGTCTCCTTTGTTTAATTGGCTCTCTCGTATATTAGCCGACTCACCGACCAAAAGAACGACGAGCAAGCCAGCCATGGCTTCGCTGAACGAACTGCCATCAAGACGCTCATGGAACCGGTGGCACGCTTGGCCGTAATGAAACCTTATGCGTCGTCGGAGAGGCAAAGGTTACGAGAATGGCAGATCGATTTCTCGTGCCGGATTGACCACCGTCCGGCCGCCACATCCGTCGCTCGAACGAGAATTTCTGTGTTTTCGCTTCTTGTGATCTTCGACCTTTGTCGCCTAACCAACCGTTATGTGAGAAGGAATCCGCGTGCAGTCCGTCGGAAACATAAACTTTTGACCGATTCTGATCACGTCTATTCTCGGAGTCGGAAGAGAACTCGCGGAAATTCCTGTGGATCAGAGAAAGCCGTCGACTTGAATTTTCTCCGAGTCTCCGATAATTGAGTAGCTCCGCGGTGTTTGGTGACGGCAGCAGAGGAAAGATTAGGAAGATTCGAGTTTGTATCTGGTTCTTTAACTAATGAGTGAAGGTCGCTGCATTCGTTAGAGGATGGGTTCGTCCGAAACACCTTCGTCGTCCTTGTTCCTGTAAACGCAGTCCGCCGTAACCTCTTTCAGGTCGATCGCGATTGTGAGGGAATTCCGATCTGGAGTTGATTGCATATTCGGACACAGCTCGCTCTTCGCGTGTTCGTAAGCTCGAGTTTCTATCACACCACGCGTTATCTCATCCTTTGCCTCCGACGTCGAAGCCGTGGCGCAGTATCGCTTTTCCCGTTTGAGCTCCATCCTCCCGGAACATGCGGCTCTTTGAGATTCCCGACGGACTGCCTCGCTCCCGCGGAATCGTTTGGAGACTTTGGCTCCGAAAGACCTTCTCAACTCTCAACGCATATTCGAGCATTGTGGGCACCGGAAAAGCATTCCGGATGTTGGCTCATTCCATGCAAATGATAGCTCCGCAATATTCCTGATTTTGCCTTCTGGCTCCGGCTTCCAGGTGATATTTGGGCAGACAAGCTCAAAAGTTCAAGAAAACTCGAACAGAAGCTCGGGCCTTCTGTTACATCTGCGGCTTCTCCTTTGCGAATCAGTTTTCCCACATTTGAACAGGCACGGAGACGGTGGCGCCGCCGAGCGGAGCTCTTGTGAACTGGTGCCCAAGAGTGCACAGTTTCTCCCCGTACTTACGTCGCAAGGGCGCCAATCCTTCGAGTAAGTGGTCGTATGAAAGCCGTTTCGAGTGGCACTCGATATGTACGCCCCGAAACCACTGAAAATTGCCTTGACAATACGCTTACGGGTCGTTAAAGTGCGGCGAGGACATCGCCGAACTCGATCGCAGCTCATTGTTGAGTTTCACTGGTGCTTGCGAGCTTTGAATCTCCTGCTTCCGTTCGATACGAAGCTCTCTTAGTGGCTTTGAAGAGGTTCCGAGCTTTTGTCTTTTATTTGAGCGTACATCGGCCCTGAGAATTGGGGAGAATAGAGTCGAGTTATTCATGTCTAAAGGCTCAGCTGAATTAGCGTCCCGAGACATGGCATCCCGTCATTCTGGGGTCTTCTCTTTCATTCATTCCAACGGGAAGACGGAACTTGGAGGTTGCAACAAGCCATCAAAGATTGTGGCGATTGAGCGGAACTAGACAAAACGCAGTCGAGGTACACGCGGCCGCGTCTTCTGCGCAGAGGACGCAAACGGACGCCCGGAGAGAGAGAGAGAATTGAGACGGAGGATGTATCGACATATACATGGACAACTAGCACAAGTTCAGAAATTCACGCTCTCTGGGGACTGCACCCCTATCGTCAAGCTTGTGGACTCATTCTTTTGCTGGATTGTCCAATTCATCTTGGAAACATTCCTCCGGAAGCTTTGCGTTCCTGTTGAGAGAAAGACTAAAGAGAAGAAACATTGTGTTCCAAGTCGGTAGTGCTCCCCCCGCTGGAATCAAGTGTTCGGTCCATTTTCTTGACGTGGAACTAACTTGGAACTGCTCGGCTAAAACTCTCGCGATGATGTTTCCAACCGTCTTCCCGGCGAGAGGCGAACGAACGGTGCTCGACTTGGAAGACGTGCGCGGAAATTTGATCGTCGTCTCGCTCCGAGCTCAAATGAGTTTTCTACGTGCGGTAAAGTCAACAGCCAACCAACAAGCAACGAGGGCTGCAGCAACTTAAGATGCCGGTTCCGCGTCTAATGAAACTAGAACTCTTGTCAGCAACCAGAACCTCGAGCGTGCAACACATAAATCAACTTCGCCAAGCAGAAAACGAACAGGGATATTTTCTCAAAGGCATTACGTCTTCAACGGCGATCTGTCGGTTCCGGGGAAATCAAGTCTAGTTCGAGAACGTAGCGTTTCGGCTTTCTCAGGCATTTCCACCATCTTTGCGTGATCCGGAATGTGTTCACCCCACGGACTCGAATTCAATGATCTTCCAGGGGGGATCCGATGTTTCCACACTCGTAAAGCATTTTCCTGTGTCTATCCGTCAATTTTGTTTATCGCCGTGCTCCTTCCTACAGGGTCATACTTTCCGTCAAAACACAGCGCGTTCAAATCCACAAGTTGAGAGCCGCCTGTTTTTTCCGCTTCAACCATCCCATAGAAATCGCGCTCGACCTTCAGTTTTTAGGGGTCATTTCGCGACGACAATTTGAGCCCTTCCGATTGCGGCCGCGTCGCCGTTTCTTTTGCTGTGTTGAACTAGCAATCGACGTGGAGAGGCGCCTGGGCGAGCTTCAAAGTCGCGACACCGAATCGCTTTCGACCCATTGAAAACTTCAGCTGCTTCATGTTCGGGAATCACATCGAAGCGGAATCACCTGTACTGGGTGATTTCGTTACTTTTCGACGTCGATCTTGATCGCAGGTGTGCTTCAATGGGTGCCAAAATGTTCTTTCTACGTTTTCGTTTTAACGGCATCGCTCTCTTCGCGCGGAACAAAAACGGACTGCGGTTCGCAACCTGGAAAAGCCTGCTCAGATATGAGACACAGAAGCCTCACGTATTCTTCTCAAATTCAATCGAAGAAGAGCCGGGTGCGAGGCAACACGAAGTCGCCAGTCAGTCCCCAGTTTTGAACGACGCCAACCGACTTGAAATGCATAATCGCAGGAAAAAAAAAACCAAGCGGACGAGTGAACGAGCACAACCGGCATAAAAAGCCTCTTCAGCGCCCGTCATAATGGTAGAGCGTTTCTTTCTAGTGCGCTCGGCCGCCCGGCCACGTCTATCCCTGGCTGTGGCCAGTAACACGCAAAGCAAAGTGGACCACGTTACTTGAGAAGCTCCTGCCCTAATGATGGACAGCACGAAATCACGCGAACACGTTGCTCTGACCATTCGTCAAGCGAGCATCTGTTTTAAAGAAATTCTAATGCCAGAATTCGTTGTGAAACGCACACACGCTCCGCTCAAGAGTACAAACAAATGCCTGGATAAGAACTCACTGATCATGAGCGCAAGCGAGGTCATCAAGTATCCATTCGGAGCATGCACAGGGAGGAAGGAATGGACTGAGTTGTTTTGATGTTCGAAGTTTTAAGGCATTTTGTAAACATGCTCGAGGGATAGTCCTGATCACAGTTAATGGGTGTCTGGATTGAGGTGGTGAGTAACGTAGAAGAAGTAGGCGTCGGCACCATCCACTATGGAGATCTCAGATTGAGGGGTGAATCGGAACCTCTGTCAATCAGTCAAAAGTTTCCAACTTCCATCTTAATAAATTCCCAATCTTTGCTATGGGGCATGATTGTTCCCAGGTTTCTTATTGTGTCGAGTTGAGGCACGTGTTCCATTCTAGACCGCCAGGGTCTTCAGCAGTGGGATTCGTTGCTGCTTCCTCCCTAGTAACTTGTGACCGCCGAATACCGGACCTGAGAACTCGTGGGGAGCTCCCTATCGTAGCCGTAACTTGGACATCGAACGGTCGACTCGGCAGTTTGAACGCTGCTTCCGCTAATGGAACCACCGGAATTCCTTAATGCTGTATGTGTTCGGCTATCAGTAGTATTTTGCCTGCTCCCTTTCGGAGATTGTTCTTGTGGCGCTGAATAAAACCGAGTATCGATCAAGTACAAAACGTTCTTAGGGAAGTCAGAGCGTGCTAATAGAACAGCGTTCTCCGGCATTCGGCCCTCGACCACCCGATAAGCGAGAAAGCACCATTAAATCCTGAGCAAACAGCAAGCGGGAGATAAGACACTTTATTGAACCAACGTCCACAACCAAGTTTGAGTTTCCATGGCAGAGACTCTAAACTTGTACTGATGATCATATCACGACCCGCATCAATGTAGGTGTCCCATTCACGAAGGCGCCCCAGACACCTAATTTTCCAGATCCGAGTTCACGCTGCTTTCAACTCCCTGATTGAATTTGAAGCCCAATGATCCATGCGAACTCCCGCAACTCATAGCTAGGCTTCTCAGCAGTCTCAGGACCGCGGTTAAAAACCGCGGGACCCGCGTGTTTTCGGCGGGTTTCACCCGCGAAAAACCCCGTCCCCTTGCGGGAAAAACCGCAAAAAAACCGCAAGAGAGAATGTGAGACATTTGCGTAGATATAGCATCCGTCGCGGGTCTAGTGAAGCTCCGTCATCGAGGGAAGCTCATAGGCGAGCAAGATACGCGCCGACTATGAACTGCCATGCAAAGAGGATCCGTAGTCCTAACTGGCTTCAGACGAGATCGAGATACATTCTCGATCATCTTTAAGATCTTGCTGATGGAAGAGGATTGGTCTCTCAAGGTCAACGTGCCTGTGGAAGAATCTGAACTCTCGTGGCGGTCTGTGTTTTGCCCATCCACGTCGTCGAATAACATAACGAAAGTTCACCAGTCTAACGCGACAGAAGATTCGCGCGAAGAGCTCGTGCGATTCCAAAACGGCGAAGGCTAGGGCAAGTTGCTCAAAAAATGCATTCGAGTTCTAGAGGCCATTCTCCCTACATCCGTGCAGTGTGAGCGCATTTTCAGCACAGTTCGCTCTCTTCTGGGAGAAAAGAGGGCCAGACTCACTGCTGAAACTCTGAACAATATATTGGTGATACGGCGTGCTCTTCAGTGTGGGATCAACGTTCCCTAGATAAAGTAAATCAGTTGTGCTCATAAATGTGCGGACTTTTTCGTTGATCTGAGACGATTAAGCTCATCGCCCTTGCTTGAGAACAGTCCCGAGTCGGGCAGGACGATTGCGGGTATTTTGCGGTTTTACCCGCGGGTTTCCCGCCACGGGTCGGAACCCGCGCGAGACCCGCGGTCCCGAAACTTGCGGGTATTTGAGAAGCCTACTCATAGCCCGTTGTTTGAAGACTGAAAGGTCCTCGCAACGAACTTGCCCGGTTCAACGCAGAAGATCATGGGGCCAATCGTCGACAGTCCGACTATTTGGAACTTACACTCGCACGTGTTTGAGAAATTCCACCGCAGTGGGTAACGTGAGCGACGACACTGTGAGGATTTCTCCCAGCGGTTGTGTTCACATAGTGGTTCAAGGCAGAGTTGTAAGCTGCTCATCGAGGCGAAATATTCATCCAAGTTGTTGGTGATGAATTAGCTTCTTCATTCATATTAAAGATGATACTTCCATGGATTCAGACAGTTCAGAGCGCTGTCTGTGGTCCGCCTAAGTGAGTTTTCTTTTCTTATTACTTGTTTCTTACTGTGGGTGGTCTCCTACGAGCGAAACAACATGCAGAGGAAGCGGAACAACAGGAGGAGTCATTCACAGGCAAATGAACACAATTCCATCTCCGTAAAGGAGAATTCCCACATATATTCAGCATAATATTTTCGCACGCTTTCTTGAGAAAGTCAAAATGTTGCTCGCCGTTCCAAGCTCGAGGAGTTTGGCGCAGATTCCGCGATTCTGACTCTGAAAGTAAGTCTCTAGAATCGGACTTCTTACAATAATCGGGCTCAAATTTGTCTTCATCAATCGAGATCGATACGGTGCGGTGGAAACTTTGCAATTTTCGGAGAATATCGAAGAGACTTGAAAAACTCGAAGCTTCGAATACCGCAATCTTCTGAGTGATATCCATGATTCCCTTCAGAGTTCTACATCGTTTGATCTCCTACGGGTTTGTCGCTGAATTTCAGGAGCAAAGCTGCCAAGCGACCTTGGCAGGCTGGGCAGACCTGGCAGCTTGGCTCTCGCGCCGAAGAAACATCCAAAGCACAAACCCCATGTGCAAGCGAATCGGGATCAGAACGAAATCTCTCACAGCATCGGCAGCGGGAGAATCAGTCCCCCGGCCTAATCGGATGCGTTGAAGTCAGTCGTGACTCAGCTCCGACTGGAGGGAAGCATTTTTAGACTCGGTGACTTTCGGCACCGCGCCTCGCTCTCCGAACATAATGCCGCAGAGCCGCGCAAAGTTTCGGATTCTCTCGCTCTCTCCTGTCTCGGCCTGTCTCCTGCAAAGTCGGGTCCTGCAGTGAAAGCCCGCGTGCTCGCTCGCTCGCTTGCCTGACTGTATGACTGACTGAGTGACTTCGTACCTCACCGCCAACGTTCACAAAGCTTTGCATAATGAGCGTCGTTCCATCAGGCGCCTCTGAGGATCACCCTTGAAAGTCGGATGTTGGCCTCGTGTACGAAAGAAGTCAGTAGTGCCCTAGGCACCGCAGGAACCAAGTCTGAAATAACGAGGAACCGATTCGTGAAAATCAACCACTCGAGCGCAGAGAACCGAGCAAAGGTATTCCACAGCTCGGTGCCACAGGAAGTATCCTTGGAACCTCCGTGTTCTCGCCCTCCTTGGCGATTTCCCGTTTTTTTTGAATCGTCGGACGGAATTATGTCCGAGTTCCGAGACTGCTGACTTTCCCAATTCAGAAGGCGGCGTCGGCGAGAAAGCTTCAAAAAGCGGCGAAGGATTGTGATCGGTTTCGACTGTACGAGATGTTTCCGAAACTGGTGACGTGGATCTTCCTATCGGACGAGTCAATGCCTGCCGATCGGTCTGCCGATAGATGTTCTCCGAGTCGAAGAGACGAGACGCAGTACAAGCCGAAGAATGAAAAGTTTTTTCTATCTCGTTTACCTGACTGTTGACTTCGGACAGTCCGCTAGTATTTGACAAAGCTGCGCCACCAAGCGTATGATCATATCGATGAAGTCAAGAAGACATGAAAGCAAATCTTTTTCTGCTGCAGCTTCTTTCCTCATCGTCGTCGTCGTCGTCTTCTTCTTGAGTTTGAATAGTTTGCTTGGCCGACAGTAGAATAATCCGCTCTCGAGTCATTGTGGTCCGGGATAGGATCTTCCTATTGTTGCGCGTGCGACGCTGTCGAACCCCGTGACGACGACCAAGACGGCGACGACCACGATGACGACGATGATGATGATGGAGATGATCACAATGATGATGGCGAGCTCTCTGAATTCTCTGAGAGAGGTTCCAATCGCTCAGCCGGAACTGAGCTCCAAAGAAGAGAACGACCGAGAATTCGGGACTCGACGGACGAGACTCGAAGGTCGATCCGGTTCGTGGAGAACAAGCCTGTGATGCTTCGCCCAAATTGTTTGAAGAGTTTGTGTTGTCACCGCTGAGTCAGCGACTCCGGTCGGAGTGCCCGCAGTTCTGACGCCGAAAGTCCTCGCGGCCGGTGAGAGACCACGTCGGCGACTCACGATATTCATCAGTGCGTATCGATAAATATGCCAGGGATGATTGATTCAGAACGCACCGGATCTTGCAATTCCCAGAAGAAAGTTTTGCGAACCTTCTCCGATTCCCGGGTTCCCGGGAGGAGCTCTCGACTGGACACGCTCGCGCATCACGATAGAAGGTAAAAGATCAAGGGGCAGGTCCAGTGTACGGGACAGAGTCATGAACTTCATCAAAAAATCAACGTTCTACTCTGATGATCAACTTTCCCATATGTGCTTCGATACCTTGCTGGTAGGTACATATGAACGACCGCAGGCGATTCTGCGATACCAAGCGGTCCGAGTCGAAACTGTTGTGATGGAAGGCGGCTCATCGAGACTATTGCGCTATATCCTTGATCGAGGCAGGTTTCTGTGTGTTTAAGATGTGAGGTCATGTCCGGTACGGTCCAAATGGTGTTCTGGAGTGGCGTTTCGATAATGGTTGCTGCGGAGTGGCTACCCGCTTCCGTCGGTCACTTGGAGGCTGCTTTGTGAGTTTTCGATAACGAAACGCATTCGACATCATCGAGCGAACGAATCCGCGAGATCAAACATCGACAGCAAGGATCAATTTTTATCGATTCCAGCGAGTGGAACAGAGAGAAACAAAGAGAAGTTCATGCTTATACTCTCTAACAAGGGAGAACAAACGTTTTGAGCTAGGAAACACACAAAAGTGCACAAAATTTCTCGGCAGGCTCTGATTGTTGCGCGTCGGGAACTTTATTCCATGTACTCCATGCTCGTCGTAGAGGGCATCGAGCAAAGTTTTCGGAAAGAGGGACACTAGAGGCGTCGTTCTCGCTTCTCCCAATGCGATTCTCGGCCGGTATATTCGATTTTCTGACCTCCTTCAAAACAGTAATCCTCGATACGGTGCACGGAACAGCTTCAGAGACTGTAATGTAGGGCTGCGGCGCGAATGAAACACGGAATTCACATTTCGATTCCTGATCGGGTCAGTCTCGGACCCAGAGGCGTGGCGGAAGCCGCTCATAGAGGCAGTCAGCGACGGAGTCTCGATCCAGGTCAAGAGTTTTCTACATTCTCTCTCCGCGAATGCAGATGAGATATCGTAGTGGATGTTCTATGTGCGACTGCGATGTTTTATGGATATTTTATGATAGGAATCAATCGGTAGAAATCGTTCAGTGACTATAACAGAAGCGATGTTGAACATAGTGTTCAGCTAGTGTCGCTTTGGGGTGAATCTCGATCCTAGGGGGCCTTTCGCGAGCTCTGTTCGATCGAGATTCTCGCTCAGCTACGATCAAGTTTGAAGAACAAACTCACAATCAGCTTCGCTGAACTATCGTCGAGCTTGTCTTCGTGGCGCACCCATAAGAATCTCGGGGACTTTTGAATCCCCAGATCAGAATTTCGGATATTAGGGACATCCGCGTGATTCGGTGGCGTAGGGTTCCAGCAGATCCTCGCCGTAGTTTCAAGCGAAAATACCGTCAGAGACATTCCAGGAAAATACGACAAAAAAAAGGACGTAAACTTGCTCTAAGGCCATGTCAAACAGCCTCATGTGAGCAAGGTCTCTTTTTTAGCTCTCGAAAATCACCCAAATGCCTTGAGCCGTTTCCATCAATGGAATATGGACCCTTGATGATAACCTGAACGTTGCGGACTGGAGCAACGGTGTGCGTGTCTATGTGTTTGTTCAACCCTCGTCCGAAATGTCAGTTGGGCTCAGGGTGACGTGCGTACCACACTTAATATTTGAGGGAGACAATCGCAGCGCCGTCGTCGTCGTCGGCTCGTTCGCTCAAAGGGTCGCTTAGCATAGAGTGGGAGGCGCCTGGCGAATGGCAGCAGCAGCGGCGCAGCAGCACCAACAGCAGTCATTGTCACACCGCATAATGCTCGCTGTGTTCTTCTCCGCACCGAGCGAGTCTTTTCAACTGCTGCTTCGAAGATTTGATGTTGCGCTGACGCCTGAAACGCGCTCCGTTCCTGGATGGGGGGAATCTATCCCTCATGAAGGCATACGGCTACTTGACAAAGCTTCGAGCTGCCCTGCACGCGACTTAAGGAGCTTCGAACGCTTTTTGGAAATCGATGCCGGGCTAAACGGGGCATATGAGCTCGGATTAGCTTCTCGATTTTCGGGCCAAGCAGTGTTGCTGACCGCAGCCGATAATGTGAGCGGTCTGCGGGGTCACTCGTTTCTTCTCACGAGCTCATGATTTCCATATTTTCTGAGTGTCGTTCCGATGATTTAACGCGCCAAACCGGTCCTCAATAACGAAACGCGTTCGACGAGGGGCGCGAGATCCGTATTCTCTGATGGTCAGCAACTCCAAGGTGAACCTGAAACCGATTGCGGAGTGGCGAACGGCGCGTCGTTGCTGTCGGGGCGGCAAGAGTTGCATGTGGCAACAATGAACGTTGTTTAGTGGAGCTTTTGTTCGTGTGCGTCGGCTCGGAGTAATTTATGCCGTCGTCACTTCGCCGCCGTTGTCGAGCGACGAATAACCGAGCGACCGAGCAACCAAGCGGTCTAACAACGTGTCTCAGTCGACGCCGAAAGCGTTTCTAGCCGTTTGCGGCAATCCAACTTGTGACTCTCATCGCTCAAAGGGACTGCCTAGTGGAGCTTAGACGCGAGAAAAGATCATACATCCGACCATGGTTGCGTCCGAGAATGATTCCGCGCACTGTATACTCGAGACATGAGGACGGCAGCAATATTTTTGGCATTTCCTGTCTCCATGCAGAAACTTGTTGACGCAGCTGCGGACAAAAACTGGGAAACCTGACTGCCCGCCAACTTCTCTTCAAGCAATTCCTCTGGGTAATCAATGGTAATGGAACACCTTGGCCAATTATCCGTCGCTGAAAAACAGCTCTGATACGAAAACTGGTGGCCCATCAGGGCATCACCACATGTTTTCTTCTATCAAATGAGCTCCACCGGTGGTCAGAGCCCGAGGAGCTCCTTTTTCTCAAAAGTTTCGAATGGAGGCTAAATTATTCGATGCCGCGCAACCGACGGCCGAACTTGGCTACAGTATTTTGCCAAAGTTACAGCAAATCCGGCAGCGCTTTGCCCAATGAAGGAGGATGAATTCCTGGTGGAAATCGAGTGACGAGCAACGGTATATTTCCCAGAGAACATGGTGGGCTCGGATGGAACAGCTTGATTTACTGCCACTTACGGATCCAGTCACCTCTAGATATGCCAACCATACAGAGAAACCTAAAGGCAGCCGAATCGCTCAGAATCGGTTTCCATTTGAACCGAACATGAGTATTTTCTACAAGCCGCTCATCGAAAATTATTTGTGAGTCCAGAGTCTCATACTCATGGTCAGTCACATCGAGACACGGGTCGTAAGTCAAGCTGCCCGATCTGGGTGCTGACTGAGTGAAACGTGGGAAAATTGGAGGAAAAATTGAACCTTGATGCCTTTTCTTCACGTTGTTTCATTCGATTGCTTGCTTGCTCCAGCCGAGTTCCCAGCACCCCGTGCCCGGTCTGAGGGCACTCCATGATCCGTTCACAAAGTCAGCCTGCATGCTATGTCCGTCAATAAAGCTGTCGAGGAATCAGAGTCTCACAACTCTCTGCAGAATAACTCCCCACATACTCTGCTTCTGGATTCCTGAGGTTCTAGAAAACAGGATTGAAGAGACATGGCTTCGTGGTGTTCAGTTCGCACTTCCTCCAGTGACGTGAAGTCGTCGTCTTCGGTATTTCAATGTTACCGGGTGGAATCCGCTCTCTTCTAGCTGTAGAAAAGCAATCGTTGTCGTCGCCATCATCCACAGTACTTACTGCCTGGCTAGCTGGTTGGCTGCTTGACCGGTACATTACGCGTCTTGTTCACAGGCACCACTTAGCCTCTCCGACAGAATTCAAACATTCTGCGCGGATGTTGCCCGGTCCACGAATGCTCGCTCTCGCAGTGAATCGTTTCAACAAGGGGTCAGGGAATCTTGCACCAAACTGACATTATGTTGTATAGAGTTCAGACCAGATACGGATCATGAGCTTTACGATTGCAGCTGCATTTCTCGGGCCCAGGACACACCTTGACTGGTTTAGCTCGCAGATCTCCGGGATCGTCCAGTCTCCTTGAACAGTGTTTGAATGTTCGTGGAGAAGCTGGCGCTAACTTGAAGAGGTGTGAAAGATAGAGAGTGGAGAGCAGTGAAGTGTGGACGACCTCCGAAATCGGATTCAAATCTTCGTTGAAGCCTACGTCTATATCCAAGATTTGTTCGCTCAGGATGCCGCTTTCGAAGTTGTCGCACAGAACGTGCTGTCGTGGATACGTCAATTTGACGGCGGTCCGCCGGTGGTCACTTGTTCGCTCGCTTCAAACGAATGGACGGAACCCATAGAGACGCTTTGGATGATGGGGATCCAGACGGACAGATGATCATGATGTCTCTATTAGTACCCCAGTCAGCCAAACAGTCAGCGGAACAGTCAAGTCAACGAAAGTCGTCGAAATGACCACAAGCACGGACCCGACAGAGACTGTTTGACCATTTGACGAATAACTTCTCTTGTAACAGCGGCCACGGCGACGAAGGCAACCCTACTTGAGTCCGTCACATTTTCCCTACGACCATTCAGCGTAACAACTCCAAACTTGTCGGCGTTCAATGCGTGCTGACGGTTCCAACAAATCGTCAGTGCTCGACCCGTCAACGGCAATTCCAGACGGATTTCAAGGAAATAGGGGAAGAAAACAACAAAATTCCGAAATTCTTCCATGAGTCGGGTGCAACTCCGGCTGGAGCTGTGGGGAATTTCACCGCACGTTATGCAAAGAAGTCCTAAACTGCTCGACGAACAGAGAACCTTAGATGGGTTGTACGCTCAGAGCTTGAGGTTCGATCAGATCACTAATTTGCGACGTTGTCTTCTTGGGGCTTTACGAAGACATTCACCGGAGACTCGTGTGACCGTTATCAAGTAAAGCAAGCTTCGGAAACCTCAATCGAAAGAACACAAGAACGATCGATCAAAGCACCACTCCCAGGGAACAGTGCGGTGCCACCCAAGTTCGGATGAGTAGTATCGCGGGACCGCACCGTGGCGTCGTTTCTGTGCTCGCGTTTTCGGGGTACTCGTTCAGATTGGATTGGCCAATCCGAAGATCGCGAAGATTCGCGAAGACCGACTCATTGTCCATAATTATCTTCTTCACCATTGTTGTTACTGTCTTCATTTTCTTCGTGGGTCGTGCGCAACCCCCTACCTAGATTCCACACGGAGACGAACGCAAGCAACAACTGCGGCGACAGTGTCGAACATCTGAACGCTGGTCGTCGTGACGTGGCGTGCCGGTATAAAACAATTAGGACGTTTCCTGCAACCGTGCGTGCGTGCACCGTATCTCAACGACGTATCGGCGCTCTGTGTGTTTACTGATAAGTGTCAGGTGGCGACTTAGATGAAGCGTCTTCAATCCCACGGAATCTCTTCGTAGCCTAATGGACGCAACTTCCTCGCTATGCTGAAACGAGAGAAATTTTTCACCGTTCACCGTGCCCGGTTAGAAATGAAAACAGGAGGGGACAGCGGCCAAAAAAAAAATTGCAGGCTCACTGGCAGACAGAAGACCACTGACAATGAGATCTACGGTGGTTGATAAACGTCTGTCCGTATCCGAACGCACGAGAGCGCCGACTGAGTCCGTGGTGGCGGCGGTCGGAGCTTCCTGTTTTCTCTTCGTCCTAAAACGCACGTATTTAACTTCGAAACCAAAACCAACAACTACAGCCAACCAACCGAACGACAAGCTGACCAAAGAATGAATGGACCTACGATACATCTGACTGCCTCACAAGTCCAACGTACAACAGTGTTTCTACGGATGGCCGCCAATGATGCTGTGATTTGACGAGATTCGGGACGGAATGGTTGAGGCCCGAGGGAGTCGGCCACAGGCCGTCCCGAGGACAAGTCCGTTCCGACCTTCGACAAAGACGTAAGTGGCAGCACAAGAAAGTCCTACTCCCGAGTCCAGACCACTCCAAAGCAGAATCACCTAAATTGACAACGAATCAGTCCACGGTTTGCTGCCCATCGGTCGGACTCTATCCTTGGTCGATGGTCAGGGCATTTCTCAAAAACGAGAGGACGTCCAGACGCCCATGAATGCTGAGTGTTAGCAGTAAGGCATAAGTCAGTTGGTTCTGACTTCAAATTATTTTAATTGTCGGCGTTAGTGCAGAAATCGGACCCAACTTTCATCGCATCTGGTGTGGCGTGGCATGCAGCTATGCAAATCGGCTTGGGAGCTGCTCCGCTGGTGCAGATGCATGGCCCGAGAAAATCCCGAAGTCTGGCAGAAGCAAGTAGAGAGATAGACCAGAGTCAAAAGTCCGTTTGGTTATTCCTGAGAGGAGTCCTGCTGGGATTGGGACTCTCCAAGTCGGCTTCGAGTTGGTCGGGGTGGGCCGACGCCGGAGGTTGAAGAATGGCCATTATGAAGCGCCTCCCTCCCGGTCTAGGTGAGTCATGCACTCGACAGTGCAGCATGGGAGATTTGGCTTTGAGCATTCAGGACAAAAATCCATGAAGAAGAACGCTTTAAGGGACGCGTCTCGAGTGGACTCGTGACATTATGGGCTCTACTATCGTTAGCGCGAGCTTATGCTCCCTGAGTCTTTCACCCGAAGTAGGCCCGGACCGCAAGCTGTGACACCGAACACTTCGGCGATTCTCCAAACGCGAGACCTTCAAAACTCGTCGAGCTGCTTGTGAGCAGGGTTGTCTTTCTGACAACAGCTCATATTACAGCGGAACGAAGCACAACATATCGATATGGCTGATGGCTCCGTTCATTGAAGCGGGTCGCCGTTGTCGGTGTGGCTGTTGACGCCGGCGTGGTCGCGATGATGATGATAAGTTGTCCGTTCAAAGTGACCACGTTCGTTATCTCGGCATCAAAGGGTACATACACACAGGCAGCTGAATTCACTTCTTTTGTGAGGCGTGGCTCTCATTTCGTCAACACAAAATTACGACACCGAAAAGCGAACGCGCCGGTGAACAAACGGACAACAGACTTCCTTCGCACATATATCACCAAGACAAGCTGTCGTTCGATGAATGAATTCATGGTATCCGTGAAATTCACCAGAAACTTTCATTACGGTCCGCTCGAAAATTCTCCACGTCCACCGAAGACGACAAGTTTCCGAGCTAGTGGGGAGATTTCCCCGGATATTGGCGACCAACGGGATCGAAATACCAACACGGTGACGAGTGCTCGGACTCGCAGGTTCCAATCTTGCGCGGTACCCATTTGTGGGCAACGGTGGGGTCAAGTCTCCAAGTACCGGGGTCAGTGCCCAACGGGAAGCGATCGGCTACATTGGCTGCTCCGGACTCCCGGGATCGCTCAATGATGGCGTTTTCGAACACAACTCGAACACCTGAGGTTCATAATGGAGTAGCATGAATTTCACATTTGATTCCGAAGTTGTGGCAGAATCGTTCTCGATGGAACCTTCTTCAACTCGAGACCCCCGGGAGTGGACCAAGTAATTTATCTACAGTCGAACCCACTTATAAGAGACCCGCATATAAGAGAAACCCACACATAAGAGACAGTTTCGGATTTCCCGATTTCCTTCCCATAGACGTGCATGTTAAATGGTACCGCTTTAAAGAGACTCGCTCAATAGGAAAAACCGCATATAGTAGAGCATTCGCTTCTAGATTCTGTGACCTCTCACCGCTCACAAGAGATAATGGGATGGATATCTCACGGTTGTGGCCAAAATAGTCGTCGAAAATGAAACCGGCGCCCTCGTCCCAAACGACCTCACTGATATGTTCGATGAATTTCTCGACATCGACCGCGATGTGGAATGCTGCGGCGTCCCCTCTGACGACGAGATCTGCCGGTCGATCGAGTCTGCGGGAACTGTAGGGAACACGGACGAGGGAGGGAACGAACAAGAAGTTCAGATTCCACTCCGCCAGTCACGAACCGAGCCGCAGCGGAAGCTTTGTCGACTCTCAGGAATTTCTTGGCTGAAAATTTCGAAAACTTTGACGAGTTCTACCAGTCCAAAAGATGAGCAAAATCATAGAGAAAAATCACCAGTTTCTTCGGGCGGGATACGAGTTCTATACAATAAAGTTAAAGACGTAATCTCAAATTATTTGCGATGCTTATTTTTCGTTCTAGGGTATTCGCCTACTGCCTGGAGCCTGCCGATTCGAAATCCATGGCGAATAGACGGACCCCGCTCGTAGGAGAAACCGCTTATGAGAGATGATTTTCATTTTCCCGAGCGGTTTTTCATTAGCGGGTTCGACTGTAGTTTTAGCGGATAGTTTTCCCTCCGTGACGAGTGGATCACCTCTATGTCGAAAACCGATGATCCACGAATCTAGTTGGGTTGAGGCGCGTGGCGCCCTCGGCAATCGGACTGGAGTCCATTGCCGCCCGAGAATAGAATCGGGGGATTCTCCACCAATATGCACCGACATGCGTCGACGGTCCACCTCGGTAGAGATTCCTGAAGCACATAAATGAAATTCACTTCTCTTGAACTGAATTTTGAAACTCTTCTTACTCCTGCTACAACCTTCATATTTAACACATCAGTAGGCTTTGGCTGTTGTTCAGCCTGCTTTTCCAGGGTGGTTCCGATTGCTTTCCTTCGGATTCCAATCGCTCTAATTTACTTTGCGCTAATGACACAGATTTTCGGGGTCTCTTGGTAATGATTTGTGATTGGAATTCGACAGTTGATAATGGCGCACCGAGACGCACTCTGAGACTTATTTCAGACTGCGAGTTGAGTTTCACTGCGAACCAAAACTCGAAAACTGCTCAAACTTACTTTCTAATTCACCATCATTGAGCCAGCCCGCCTGGAAAGTGAATATTGTTCGAGCGAACCGCGAATCATGTCGAGTATGAGCAGAAGTATACGTCGAATTCCTCCGCATCGCGCGGATTCCAGGTTTGGGGGAACGGCTCTCCGGCGCCGAGTGAGCTCACCGGAATTACCCTATTCTCACGCGTATAACGAACCCCAAAAAAAAACAAAAATTACTTTGCGTAAGAAGAATATTCCGGATAACGAAGCTCGCGTATGAAGAAACTTCCGTATAACGAAGCTCGTGTGAGAAGAACATTCCGTATAACGAACCTCGCGTGATAAAAACTTTCCGTATAAAGAACCTCGCACAAGAAGAACCATCCGTATGAAAAACCTCGCTGAACACTGGCTCAACCCTGTGCATGCGGCACAGGGTTCTTCATACGCGAGATTCGTTAAACGAAAGTTTCTTCATCCGTGAGGTTCGTTTTACGGAATTTTCTTCCTACGTGATGTTCGCTATACGGAAGTTTCTTCATTTGCGAGGTTCGTTTTACGGAAGTTTCGTCTCACGCAGTAGCGGCGCCAGCGAGAGTAGGAAAGCTCAAACCTAGTTTTTGAGCCATGATGAAGTCCCATGTTTTAAGGGGGTCATAGAGACTGCCCTTCTTACCTCATCCAATACCGGCTCCCGCACGAGGATCTGGGCAGCGCTACTCATAGTATCCGGACCTCATGCTTCCTGGAAGCGTCGACTCTTTCGAAAACGCGCGAAATATCCGTTCGAATTCGCTTCTATCAGCGACCATCCGGCCGAGGTTATTTTCAATCATTTCGGATCTTCAACCAGGGGTAAAGATCGCTACAAGGTCCACGCTATTGGAAGGTTCGCGGCACCCCGACCACACTTGATGGCCGAGTGGATTGAAACCAATGACCGCTAATCCCGTCGATGACTGTGAACTCGAGCTTCCTCGTACCCATCGCGAGAGTGCTGGAGGACGCCCGCAAAGCTGCACAGACCCCGTTCGCCCGATCTTTGCTGCCCGGATTCCGCATCGTGGTCATCGATTATTCCATCCCCTACCCTTTCCTTGGCCAGATATAACCGGATACCAGCCGATCATCATGACGATCGAAGATGCCTGAAAATGCTCTCCCGGAGTTCTTCGATGCGTAACATAAACCAGCACCAGGCAGCCCTCCCCTCAAGACATTGCCTTTCTGCTGCAAAACAGCCTCAAGTATGGATGCCCTCGAATGTGCACCTTTCTTGATGTCGAGGCAATGTCGACGCATATTGATTCGGCCGTGAATTCAGATTTCCCCGTGTCTGTCGATGCCTGGAGAATGTTCTTCCAGGGCCCCTTGCCGCCATTGTTGTATGTTGAGTGGCTATTTCTCTCATTTTTGATCTTGGGCTGGTGTCAAGGCTCACTTGCATCAGTCGAGATCCTCACATGCCGCCGCCTGAAGCTTCACGTCGGCCGTCTTTTATGAATTTGAAATCCTCTGGTTATGAACAATGAATACTGAGGATATCTCTTCGAAATCATGGTTGGCCGCCGGGGGCTACGGTCAGAATCATTTCAATTGAGACTAGACCCTGTACTCCCTAGAGTGGAGACAACCGCCGCATGCTCTTGGATCGATCTGAAAAACGAGAATGAGAAACGCCTCGATCCAGATCGGGCGCGCGACGGAGATCATGGTCATCATTGTTTTCATGCTTCCGTTGACGAAACTTAGTTTCGAGATTCTATCCTCTCTTTCCTCGGACTGGTTACCTATGGGTTAACTTTTGTCCTTTTGAGTGGCTTCTGAGGCGTCGGTGCTACCTTCTCGAGAGGAACGCCGGTCTCCCGTTTTGTTGTTCGAGCGTATCGCACCCGAAGTATAGACAGCCGCAACTCTCTCCAATAGCGGTCTCACACCAGAGGCGCTAAACGAGCATCAGCTGAAACTCTCATCGGGGCGAAAACGAAGAGTCCACTCTTTGCTGTACGAATTGAGGTGTGTTCGATTTGACAGAGTTCGGAGGCTCGCTGCCTCATTCGGAGTGGTGTAGAGCGGGTATTGCGTTACTTGTTGCTGGCCGCCTCCTGTCGCATACTCTGTCAAAACCGTTATTCAGGCGGAGAACATAATCAAACC
The DNA here is from genome assembly GCA_028455905.1 of Neoseiulus californicus. Taxonomy (NCBI): domain Eukaryota; kingdom Metazoa; phylum Arthropoda; class Arachnida; order Mesostigmata; family Phytoseiidae; genus Neoseiulus; species Neoseiulus californicus. The sequence continues at coordinate 3,079,560 of JAMQGS010000007.1, forward strand.
GACAACATGCAAAGTTCGTTGAAGGATTTCTACATGAAAGTTCTCTGCCAATGCTACTCCGAGAACGGCCGTTTACTTGTATGCGGAAACAATTACGGCGAGTTGTTGATATTCGATGTTGAGAAGGTTCTGAAAGATGAGGATCTTCAGGACGAAGCCCTCAAGTCTTCCGTCAGACAGCAAGTCTCTACGGGAGCTATTTATTGTTTAACCTCTGTCGGGGATTTTCTATTGGCTGGAGGTGTCGGCGAAGTGCTGGGATTCCGATGGAGTGCAGTGCAGGAGGGAAAGATTGAAGTCGAGTGGGCTGTGCGTCTTCCGATGCATGGTGGTCTCAACAAGCCAGAGGTGAACGCCATTGCATTCAGCGATTCTGAGCGCAAGATGTACTTGGCTGCCGGCGACAACAAAATCTACATCTACGAACTGGAAACGCGGCATTTCCTGGGTACGCTGGACGAACATCAGGATTACGTACACGATCTCGCCATAAACAAACAGGGCAATGAACTGTACTCGGCCGGTGAAGATGGCGCTGTGAAACTATGGGATCTGAGGTCGAAGAAAACCGTTTGCTCTGTCGACATCAAGAAACACGACAAGCTCAGGTAACATGCATTGATTTCAGCACATGGAACAGACTCTGTCTCGTGCCCTGAAAACTTCCACGGCCTCTAACGAATGCTTATCGATTCAGATCCGCAAGTGGTTCGACGTGGGTCGGTGCTGTTGCACTTGACGAATCCGAGGAGTGGCTCATCGTCGCCGGAGGACACAAACCAACTGCTCTGCATACGAAGTCCATGACCCCGGCCATTGTTTTCTCTGAGGTCGAGCAGGATTGTTTCGTTGCCGAATTCTGCAACGACATGGTAGGCAGAACGTTCTCTATCCTCTTCCTACAATATCGATGAGGGATTGAATTTCCTGACGACTCTCGCCCGTTGCCGCCGTGATGATCATGGGATTCTTCCCTTTGCGAACTCGTTCCGGCAGTCTCCGATATCGCTCTGAACTTCTCTTCTAACTCTCAATATTCGAATCAATTCATTGTTTGCAGGTCACCCTGGCAGGAGAGGGAGGCAAGGTTTATCACTTTTCGATGGCGGGGGAGCTAAGAGCAGCTGTCCCGTCTTCTTCGACGGCCATTTATGCGGTAGCACTGCATCCTGCGAAGAAATGTTGCACCACATCCGGAGCTAGCAATCGCCTGGACCTCAGCAGAACTCTTTTGTATAACGACCTCATACTCACAGTCTGACCTTGAATGAACGCTACATTACCTATTCATCAAACCTAGTTAATATGGAAGGCGATATCACATGTTCAGAAATCACATTCGTGGCAACTAATCGAATGCATCAGTGATCCATACGTGCTTGATTGGAGATTGTTTGGGGATGATTTTTTGGGAGGTTCAAGCGATCTCTGATCAATATCTCTTTTGGGAGTCCTGAACAATCTCTCGTCAAGATCCCACGACGAAGACGACCAACTTGAACGCTGCTTTCGTCAGTGGATTTTTTTCCGAGATTTATTGCGTCTGTGAGTTGATAGGATCGCGTGAATCGGGCTTCGAACTCGACTAGCTGGTGCCGCATTTTCCGAAGGAGAAAGCGTCAGGATAGAGTTGATTGTGGATTCCTCGAATTCTGAGGTTGGAATAACATACGGTGCGAACATGATCTTCGATGAACAATTTGATTCTTCATTCCTTATATAGCTCCGAGCAAAGACGAGGACGTGATCGATGACTGGAAGTCGATGCAAATGTGTAGGCTTGTCATCATCACTTCCATCCTTCAGATCAGCGATTCCAGACCTTTGTTCGTCACCGCCTCCCTCATCATAAGTTCGACTGGCCGCCTGTTCGTTATTCATTTAACGCTGGAACCGTCTGTGTTCCACGAACTCGACTGTGTATGATTTGGAATACTGCTCCCCCTGACTGGTAGGGGAGGGATAAAATTGGATTCACCAGAGTAATCAGAGTGGGGAGATTGCACCGGCCGTCGATTCAAGCGGAGTTTTGACTCGCGAAAATAGGTTCTTATGTGGACACTCGCATTTTGCAGAAACTTCGTCAGCGTGAACTCTCTGAAATGCCGACGGCAGTCCCGCAGGACCCTTTCAAAGAATCCGAACCTAATGAGACAATGTATTTTGAGAGCCGATACGTGGTCTCTCGCCGCGGTGATCTCCAACCAGCGGGATATTATTATTATCATTATTATCATCCATGAAATATTCCAATGAATCGTTCTCGCGAAGACCCATGTTTGATATATGAAGTGTGTTAATGACAGACTCCTGGATACTCCTTTCAAAAACTGGTCGCATTTCCCCCGCCGTGGTTGACCCCTTGCGCCTCAACTGAGACGCGCCCCACAGTTTGGGAACTGCTGGTCTGGATGAAACTTTGCCACAGCGGGTAATTATCATGGGCAGAGCGATCTCAGCCTGAGCTCGATGTAGGTTGATGTCTGTTCCACAGGATGGCCCTCTTTACGTGAGTCTAGATTATTTTTCGCGACCCGTTTAGAGAATTCTCTCCTTCGTCTTCCGGTCGGAGGAGTTCAAGTGATTATGCGAGGATCAAGGCCATGCTGGGAACTTCTGCAATCCATGTTACTCCGACCATCGCCCGGCGCGGAAATCCCTTATTATTTGTCCATCCAAGGAGCATCCACGAGGGAGGAGTCCTCCCCGGGACCCGCCGTTCTGGTCATGAGACGCGGTGGACGCAGTCCTGTCAGAAATCCGTTGTCCGTAGATCAAGAAAGTTTCTCCAGTTTCTTGTTTACGCAGGTTTCATCCGCTCCGAGCGAAGAGACCGCGTAGCAGGGGATACGGTGAGTTAAGCAAAGATCACAGTCAATAAGGCAGACAGTGCTTTGTTGACATATGGAGAGAATTGAGGTTCCCCGCGGATCGAGAGATTTTCGAGTTCTCACATGTTCCTCCAGCCCTTTACCCTGAGACATCTGCTCGAGGTACTTTCCCTCCCGTGCCGCCGATAGCGTTCGTCTTATACGCTCCAAGTCATCGGAATGGGCACCCGTGAGTGATATCGGTCGAATGGAGCTAGCCCGAGCCTCCAAACCGACGGATGTTTGTTTACAAAATCGAAATAAGCCGCATGTTTCAAGTGAGAAAACGCCGCAATTAATCTCCTCGCGAAATCGCTCACTCAGTTCTCCTCGTTTCCGGGGGTCACGACTGTGCTGACTTCATCCGGTTGGGAGAGCGATGTTACAATGTGGATTATAGTGTGAAGACCACCCTTCCGAGAAGACCACCCTTCCGAGCGAAGAAGTGGAAATATCGAACACTTGCCGTGTGATGTTCTTGTGTCCACTCGATTGTCAGAGCCGTTCCTCCTGATAAAGGAGTGGCTTCTCGGCGACTTGCTGTCTTCGATATCCGTATTCGAGTTTCGGAAGCCGTTGCGCTACAATGACGTCGATGTCGGCGAATGCCGTCAATGTGGCAGTTTCAGTGGAAGTCGGCCAGGAGTATGCCGTTCAGGAGATACATTACGATGGCCAAGAGGTTTATAGTCAGCCCCCTTCCATGAGTGAGAAACTAACGAAGCTTGCTCACAAAATCGATTTCACCGTCGAGGATGACGACGCTAAAACGGTATGCTTCCATGCAGGGCGAAGCCCATTACAAAGAATACCCTACCATAGAGTCATCCACACATTTGCTAGGTTGCTCTGGATCCCAAGAGAGTGGTTCTGATGCGAGAACTTTGCTGCTTTCCAGGAAGAAACAGCAGCGAAAGCGACATTTCAGCCTTCACTGTGGCCTTGGGACGGCGTTCGCAATAAACTCAAGTCTGCTCTTACTGAGGTCTCCGTGCTGGCCGATGTTCTGGCGATCGCCAAGGAGAAGAAATATTTAGTTCTAGATCCCGTGAGCCAGGAACCGGTCGAACACAAACCTAGCGCTATACTCTTGGCTAAGAAGAAGGCTTTGAACACCGCCGGTGAAATTCTCCTCAACGGAGCCGCAAATCTGCGCGGGGCAACTCAGCAAGAACAGATGGGCCGTCGAGTTTGTCCAGATTTCCATACAGAGCTCCTGCATATGCGGCAGGCTTGGAGGCTGAGAAAAGCCGGGAGCTCGATACTGGGTGATATTAGTTATAGAAGTGCGGGATCCCGATTCTGGCAGTCGGGAACCTTCGAGGTCTCAAAGAGTGCCCATGCAATGGCGATGTTCCAGGGTGACGTTCCTCAGGGACCAGAGCCACAGCGCCCTCCAAGTTCTGTAAAAATAACGCTCCCAAGTGAACTAGAAGGCATCAGTTATATTCAAGTCACCATACAAAAAGGTGAGAATCGCCAAGGACAGAGATAGGATCCCAGTAGCCATCGAGTTTGGAGTTCCGTCGATATTTTTGAAGTTTCGACGTTCTGTCCGACTTATCCTCGATGTCTCGCTTCCAGACACGGAAACGATCGCGAGTGGTCAGCTTTCGATAAATCTCCCGCAGGACGCGTTCTCAAATGCCGATACACCTTGGCAGCAGCGGTTGGAGGCGGCACAGAACGTACTTTTCTGCAACGAACTCTTCGCCCAGCTTGCCCGTGAGGCCGTGCAATTACAACCATCGATCCCGAATCTCGTCGTCGGCAATCAAATCACGAGCTCGGTGAGTCCATGAGAATCGCGACCATAAGGAACGGTAAAATGCTCCCCGATACTTGAGCCTGGGTCGGTTTGCCTTTTTTTGGAATCGAGCAAACAGAGTTGAAAGACGCATTCATGATGGATATGTTCTATTGGGGAACTCTCTTCCAGCTCTTCCCCGGAGTGCAACTGTCCATCGGGCTGTGTCACCGGACGCTGAACGACCGCAAGGTTCAAGCCCCTCAATCTCGCCTCGACCACAAACACGTCTTAGAACATTCCCTCCATCAACTGCTCCGAGAGTATCACTACAATATGCTGCACCATGCAATGCCGCACCCTGCAAGCGCTCCACTGGGACTGAACAAAAGGCAGAGGCTTGCAGGTCCAGAAGCTTTTGATCGTCACACGATCATGGAAATGGCAAAGAAGTGAGTAGAGAGCTGAATTTGAATATTTGAATCCTTAGCAGAGCTGGAATCTCGCAGCAGAGCAATCACTGATGTTTCGCTTTTACAGTGAAACCATTCTGGAAAAGATCATCGCGCAAACTCAACACGTAGTTCTCCGACTTCGGACTATGTACATGATCGACCAGTATGCCTGCGAAATCAAAGACCCGCTGATCGTAGCCCATTGGGTGGCGATGTTCTCACCAACGCAGAATTCAGTGAAAGTAAAGCTGGTTTCTCACGGCTACGAGACCATGTGTCGGACACCACTTGTGATCCACGTGGGCGAGAAGAGCCTCAAAGCTGTTCTGAGGTGAGTGGAAGACTGATCTAACTTTCGAGTTCCGAAGAAGCCCCCGGTCTGGGTTCGCGTTGATATCAAGCTTTCATGTTCGTTGCAGAGACGGACGCGTCATCAAACTTAGCTACGAGCCTCCCGAACTGCGTTTTCTGTTGATGTCGCAGGTTGCTCAACATCAGGTAAATGCAGTTCAGACACTAGCTAAGTTCGTCGGTTGGAAAGTTCTCTCAACCTGCGGCTCCGTGGGCGTCGGCGGTGTGGAGCCTCTCGGCAATGCCAGCTCAGTGGTGATGGCATCTCCAAACGGCGAGAAGTAAGTTCCTCTGTGATAAAATGAAGATTGCGTAAGCATTCCCGACTGTTTGCCTCTCGAAGTTCAGTTCATGATCGAACTCAAAACCTTGCTTTTTCCGTTTCTCAGAGTTCTTGCCGTCCGAGTCAGCCCTGGGGCTGGTGTGAAGGTCTCCCTGTCGTCCTGTCCTCAACAACAAGACTTCTACCCTTCGTCCCTGGTGAGGGACCGCAAGTGGCATCTGCTCAACGGGCCGTTTAAAGAGGTTTCTCTCGAGCGGATGCAGGGAAAGACTTTTCTCAACAAAATGGAACACCTCATGGCGGCATTGACCACCTCGTAGTCCTGCTGGTCAACGCTCTCCAGAGGAATTATTTTGTATGTAACCTGTAAATATATCGTCTTAGGTTGGTCGACTCGATAAATGTACAGCGAACTCCTGAAAGCTGGCACTTTTCATTTGAAGGTCGCAGGATATCAGGGGGGAAGGGTTCCGTGAGGTATCAGGGGGCAGGGTAGTTCAGGGTGTCTTGGGTTTCTAACGTCTGTTTTCTGTTGCGACTCGTGATACACGCCACGTTCAACCACCATGTTGAGTCGAGCCTCTCTACGACTGAAGGAGGTGAACTTCAATGCAGACACGAGCTCGCGGAATTGCACGAAGGAGTGTGATACTCCGCGCGAGCTTAGAGCTTTTCATGCAAGTACCGATGAGGGTCTGTGGATTGGGATGGAGGGTTATCTGTGTTCGCCCATTCGTACGCTCCTACGGACAGTCCTGAGGCGAGTTCGGTTCATCTGATACGGCTCGTGTAGCTGTTTGGAAACCGGCCAAGGGATTACGTATTCTCCGGAGTCGAATCTGATCATCCCCTTGGCGAATCATCGAAGACACTGGGAGAGGAGATATTTCTGACAATATGCGAGGCTTACAGAGCAGCAGCGTCGTTCAATGCGTTGAATTTGTCCCAATCATAGTCGCTAGTTCTCCGCAGAAGCAACATGAGGGTCCTGGTGAGTTACATTATGAGCTTTCTGAAGTATCCACTTCTCTCCCTCGAGACAGAATTGAATCCGATACGAAAATCGGAATTTCGAGCTGCGGGCTTCGATGCTGGACCAGATGAGGATCGCAAAACTCTCATTGATCGGCTCCCCGTCAGAACAGCGAGTATCCTAAAAATCGAGTTCATCGATATCGGAGGATTCTTCCCGAATCTGATTCGATTCCGTTCCTTCGTGTAGGGGTGGAGATGTAAGTCACGCCCACAGTCCATCTCAGGTCTTGCACATCTCGAATTTCCGCAGTTATTGATGATGCTCCTGACCTCGGCGTTGGGAAAACGGGTCCGCGGGAAGCTTCCCGTGCGATGCGCGTTCAGCATTAAACACAACCGAACTGAGCTGGTTTTTTGCGAGCCAACAACTCGCAGCAATTCCCGGAGACCTACCGCACCTGTGTTGTGTATCGACGGACATCTGAAGGACCCGCGCAAAGGATTGCATGCCAAGAGTTTCAACCTCCCGCTCGACCCTCCCTACAAGCTTTCAATCACCGAAGAAAACGTGAAGACTCCGAGAGGTTCATCCCCGAGATTGAGAGCAGGGGACTTCTGCTTATATTTCGCTAAGGCTGGGGCCTCGGGACCGAAAAGTGGCGTGATTCCCACTTTTATGATTGGGACGCTTCCCGTGCAGTGCACTTTTTATATCGATGTCGGTGTTATCCGACAGACTGGATGCGTCTCAGCCTTCTCCGCTGGGCGGCCCGGAATCTATCGAGAGCCTCACGTCGATCCTCCCAAAGGAAGTAATTTCCCCAAGAGAGTCAAACAATAGAATGAAATGGACGCGCTGGAAGAGAGAAAAGTCAACAATCAGCCAATGATGAACTGTAATAAATAATTATATCCTGCTTGGTTTTTGGTGTTGGATTGACGCTCACTTGATTGGCTAACGCTCTCTAGTAGAATTGTTTTGTATGTGACCTGTGAATACATCGTCTTAGCGGTTTCCCTCAGGAGGTGCCGCTTAAATGCAATGTGAGATTTGCAGTGAATTTAGTGTACCTGAGACATCCAGTGTCTGTTTTCTGTTGCGACTCGTGATACACGAGTCAAAATTGTGGTTGAATCGTTAACGGAGGAGTTTGACCCTACGTACGCGGGTGCGTCTCTATACTCTGGTTCGGGAAAGGATCCGGTAGCCCACTCTTTGCCCGTTTCGCAAGAAGCGACGCGAGTTCAGAGCTATTAGGGCGAGTACTGTGATCGGTCTGTGCAGTGCGATGGAGAGTCATTCATGTTCGCCCAGTCGTACGCTCCTACGGGCAATCCTGAGGCGAGTTCGGATTATCTGATGAGACTTGTGTAGCTGTTTGGCAACTGGCCAAGGGATCACGGATTCTCCGGAGTCGAATCTGGTCATACCCGTTGCGAAACATTGAAGACACTAGGAGAGGAGATGTTTCCGCCGATATGCGAGGATTAAAGAGCAGCAGCGTTCTTTGATGCGTTGAACTCGTCTCAATCATAGTTGCTCGTTCTCCGCAGAAGCGTCATGAGGGTCCTGGTGAGTTTCATTATGAGTTTAGCGGAGCATCCACCTGTCTCCCTCAAGAAAGAACTGGATCCGATTCGAAGATCGGAGTTCCAAGCTGTGGTTTTGGCGATACCTTAGATTCGATATGAGCGGATTCTCTCCGAATCTGGTTCGATTCCTGTCTTCCGTGTAGGGCCGGAGATGTCACTCGCACTCGGAATCAATCTCAGGTCTTGCACATCTCGAATTTTCGCAGTTATTGATGTTGCTCCTGAGCTCGGCGTTGGGAAGCCGAACCGTCGGGAAGCTCCCCGTGCAATGCGCGTTCAGCATCAAACACAACCGAACTGAGCTGGTTTTTTGCGAGCCATCAACTCTGAGCTACAGTTTTGAGACTTCCAGCGAACCTGTCTTGTGTGTTGTCGGACATCTCAAGGACCCGGGTAATGGATTGCATGCCAACAGTTTCAACCTCCCAATCGAGCCTCCTTACGAGCTCTCAATCACTGAGGAAAACGTGAAGACTCCGAGAGGTTCATCCCCGAAATTGAATGCAGGGGACTTCTGCTTGTATTTCGCCAAGGCGGGGGCCTCGGGACCGAAAAGTGGCGTGATTCCCACGTTCATGATTGGGACGCTTCCCGTGCAATGCTATTTTCACATCGATGTCGGTGTTGTCCGGCAGGTTGGATGCGTCGCAGCCTTCTCCGCTGGACGGCCCGGGATCTATCGAGAGCCTCACGTCGACGCTACGGAAGGGAGTAATTTCCCTAAAAGAGTCAAACAATAGAATGAGACGAAAGCACCGAAAGGAAGGAAACTGAACAATCAGTCAATGTTGGACTGTAATAAATAATTATTATCCGCTTGGTTCTCAGTCTTGGATCGAGACAACGACTTGGTTGAGCTGCGGGGGAGCGTTGACTCCGATGGATTGATTCACTCACTCAGAGTTCGAGTTCAACGGCAGGCCGCCGTCACGTGACGTCATGCCAGCCGCAATGTCGTCATCACATCGTACTCCTCTGCTCGTTCATAACAAATCTGAAGGCCGGCGAGACACGTGTCAGAAGCTTCCTCCTGCAGCCTGCAGCAGCTCATGCATCACCAGAATTCGAGAACGTCACTCAGACGGGGTTATTCTTGAGAAAATGTCAATTGTCTACAAAGCCGTCTTTCCATTTGGTGAGGAATGAGGACATGAGGAATATCCATGTATCCAAAGTCTGATGGACACATTCTTCTTGCTTTCAATTAGTCCGCTCAGCGGGGAGTTCCTTGATGGCACCTGAAGGAACCGACTCGACTAATCATGACCGCCGATTTTGGCGAGTTTTCGGCGATATTTTTGCCGTTTCCTTATCTTGGAGAGACCCATTCGGTGGCGGAGGTTCCAGATCATCCCGACGACGATATCTTTTCCGGGTCCTTCTCTCAAGGATGGGGAAGCGATAAAAATTTTGCTGGAAGATGGCTTCTCCCAGCGTGTGAGAAATCATGCTGCGATCCGCAGGAGGTGACCACGAACGTCAAATCAGTACTGATTGCGCTCTCATGGAGAGCATACCCCGATCGATCGACTTTGCGCTGTACGGTCCGCAGTTCTAGGGCAGATCCAATGCGCCAGATTCGGAAGCGCCTCGAGTGTGAGATGGGGACTTTGCCGATCCGGAGGCGGGAGAAATCGCGTTGAGAATCACTCGATTTGGTCTGAAATCCATAGCCCTGGACGCTGCGGCTCCTCTCTTCGGAGCCCACGAAGCCTGCCTGAAGAGCTCCGATGCGATTCTCATCGACGCGATACACACGTCAGCGGGAAACGACATCCTTAGTGGGAAGCTCGGTGTCACAAGACAAGTTGGACACATTGACCTGTACGTTGACGTTCTTCGGAATCTATGTACGGAAATACAACCGGCTGTGGAGAGCTTCTGTGATTCGACAGTAATCACCCTGAGGTACCTTTCCGCGGACGTGAATTGCTCTCATTCACGTGCACACGTGTACTACAGAGAATCCTTCAGAACGAGCTCATACTGTATGCGCCGGCGGTTTGGAAGAATATTTGGCAGGAGAGTGCATCAAAGAGCCGAAAAAGTACAATGTCATCAAATTTGACGGCGTCATCGACATCCCAGGGAGCGGAATTGCCTTCGTTGATACAAGGAGCGAATCTCCTTTCTGCAGCTGACCCCCCGTCAGCGCCGGATTCAGGATTGCCGCCTAAGGCTGGCTCGGAATACCGCCTGTCATTCTCTCATCGCAATCCGAGAGCTTGTCCAAGAAGATTAGAGCACTCACATGCAAACCTCCGTGGGCTGTCTTTGCGGGAGCTCCGGAGGGAGGGTGGGAGGGGATAGAAAACATCGAGTTAAACTAGCACGTGGGTGATGCTATCATCTCGAGGCGCAGGGTCCACGGAACGGCAGAACACGTAAACCTGTGAACATCGAGGCTGGCTAGGCCTTCGCTCGAATTCCCATTCCACTAAAACCCGGGCGTCGCCTCCGGACAGTCTCCTTGTTGATTCTGGGAGGCATTTTCATGTAAGGGGATGTGAGGGGACAGAGAGCTTACGGCGGCGTAGGTACAGTCGTGTGGTCTAAGCACAGCCCTATTGATGATTCATGCCGGGACGGAACCGTTCGCCTGCGACGACTGCGATGATGCCTTCGCGAGCCGCACCAGACTCGCGCTGCATCGCAGAATACACATTGATTTCGAGTCGGTAAACTTTCATCCTCGCCCTCCCAGGATCGGGTTCCTGGTAATGTTCGTGTCCACATCGATGGCGACAGGCTGGATGCTCATACTAACTACGAGGAGGCTGTGAGCGTTCCGCTGCTCGAGGACGAACTACAGAAAAACTTCGAGGTCGTGTTCCTTGATACCCGAGACTGTTAAACTGAACGTTAGCTTTCGAATCAAACCGTCGAATCAAATGACATATTTCCAGACATCAAGCGCGCTGATGGCTCGACGTTGCCGTATCGTAACATCGGGCACGTGTTCTCACTTGAGGGCAGCATCCGGAATCAGATATCCCGAGTGAGCACATCCGTTGTTCCCATCGGTCCTTTCGTGCGAAATCTGCATTGATCCTTTTTTGACCTTTGTCGTATGACCGTCGCGAAGACGTCTTTTGCTTCTAGGCTGCTTGAAAGACGCGGGGCAGCGTTCAAGGTCCCCTGTCGCAATCAACGGCCTGCTCCCGATGAGTCGTCCGTCGATCTGCGTTAAAAATCGTTGCTGGGTCCAATACCTGGGAATTGAAATCTTCCAGGGAGACAACGCAGTTTCTGGCACCACACACAGCCCAAAATGCCGAAGCCTGAGATGGAAGTCGCTTTTATCACAGCGAACGTGGGGAGCGTCTTTGATAAAGTGAGTTTCCTTGTGAATCGGCTTCGAAATGAATCTTTAGGAGATACATTATTCCTTGACTCGTCGTTTCTGAGGTCTTCCGAACGATGCCCCGAGATGGTCGGAGCTTACGTTGCAATTATCGAGCGCGAGCGAGAGAGTGTCGATGAATTGACTTGATCCCCAGTCCTGCTCCTCCACGAAAGTCTTGATCGATGTTCACTTTCTCTCGTCGCGAGTGAAATGCATGATCGAGCTCCGATAATGAGTGCGTGAATCAAAGACAAAAATGAACTCTCCCCTCTATCCGTTCTCAGGCATGATTGACGTTAGTAGTTCGCACACGGGAGACTTCCCAGCTGTTTGAACGACAACTGCCCGACACAATTTGTTGCATTCCAAACTCTAACACCATATTGAAGTCAGGGCGTAGTTCAGAGCCCTGATTCAGAATAGTCCTCTGGAAATTGATTCTTCCCCAGAGAGATTCTAATCCTTCTTGATGCCGATCGAAGATAAATTGGCTAGAACTGTTTGAGGTCTCTAGTAGATCTTCCGGACAATCTTACCCAATACACGATATTGTTCCGGGAACACACCTCCATGTGCTCGTTCGGACGACAGACACGACGATTTGGGTACTAGTGCTCACTGTGGAAACGTCTTGATAGTACTCATACTGGCGTACCTTTGCAGCCGGAGCTTCTAGACGACTGGATCAAGGGTATTGTGGAAGTGAGCGCCGATCGATTTGAAATCATTCATCGATATTCCCTAAGAAGCATCTGTTCAAAAATTTCTTCATAGGATAGCCCAAAGGCAATGTAATACTGAAATCTTGTGGTAAAATATAGACGACGCGGGAAGTCTAGAGTCTAGAGGATCTAATCGTGAGTCTCTGTTTCAAGCATGTAGAGAACGAAAAGAAGAAACCCTTGTTCGTGGCCTTACATTGCCAAGAGGTTGGGGGCAAGAGTTATCGGACGGCCACGAAGCAAGTCGAGCGCTTCCTTAGCCGTTTGCAAGATGCGTTCAAGGGCCTAAAATATGAAAACTTAAACGGGTTCGTGGACCAAGAAGGTTCAAAGTCTGCCCATCTACAGAAGCCTGACTCGTATGCTGAAAAATTCACAGTGAGTCCCGCGAGTACCGGCGAATGGCTTGGAACAGATCGATGCGGTCGACGGGCATTGGTCCTGCTGAGTCGGGCGAATTCGGAATCACCTCCAATGAAACCTTTCCAGGGTCTCGCGAGTTTCTACTTCGTCGACAAGTCAGTCGCTGACGAGGTTGGAATCTGGAACTTCGAAGAAGCTCGTTGGATGGATGCTGGATACAACGTGTACCACGACAATTTGGATCTGGGAAATGTCAGTTCTGTTCATAAGTACAAGTTCCCCGCAAGTTCCCCGCCGTCGAGGAACGGATTTTTGAGAACGAAATGGCAATTACACTCCAAGCTGGATCCGATCGAATTCGTGAACGTTCATCTGCCTCACGATGATTCCAATTTCATAGCCATGCAGGCATTCCCATCGAGTTACACTAGGTTACGTTGGGCCGCGCTGAAAGACACTCTCCGGGAGATACGCAACTATCGCTACGACAAGTCTGCAGTGGAGAATCGCAAGAGCGCTTTCTTCATGTTCGGTGACTTCAACTTCCGGTAACTCTCTCAGACCCTTCTGATTCATCGGTCTTTCATTCTCATCACGCATCACATGAACAACGGGGAAGCCTTGTGGGTCACTCAGACTGAGCAGCCCTCTCTTTTGTTTGAAGTTTGGACACTGCAGCCGTGGTCTCGTGGCTCAGGGAAGGAACCACGCTTGAGGAGGAAACAGACGCATCCGGCACCGTAATACGTCAAGTGTTCCACGAAAAAACTGGAGCTACGAGGCTAACAATCGAGGAGAAAGTCTTCAAAATCCATGGAGCACAACCCCATGCACCTTGCATTTGTCCATATCACTGCTTCCGTTGTCTGGACATTAAGGAAACGGTAGAGCTTTTATGCGATGTGCGAGCTATCTAAGGCCAGATGAACATCGGGGAATTAAGATCTCCCATCGAGCGTTTCCTTCGACGAATGACTCACTCTTACTCATTGGCAATCAATGCTGATCCTCATTTGCAGCTTCTTACTTATGACAAGGAGTTAGAATTATTCAACGAAGAAAAAACGCACGAAAATCTGCGTGAGTACAAGATAAAGTTTCCCCCAAGGTGAGACCCGCATCCTTTATCGAGAATGATCACACAGACCCGGGACGGGCGTACATCAAGACTGAAGGTATGGAATCCGATTTCCAGCTATAGCTACTTGATGGAGTCATCGAAGGGAAACTGGTTTTGTGGGACGCGCTGTCAAGCTTGGTGCGACAGGGTTTTGTTCAATGAAGAAGCTGACGAGCTTATCCTTGAAAAGTTGAGATATGATCTGATTGGACAACATATCTGCATGGGCGATCACAAGGTGAGCCAACCGGTCTTCTACCGGCATGCCACTCCGAAGGCATTTCAACCGGAATCTTCAACTTTCTATATTCTCGTGTTGTCGAAATTTCTACAAAATTTTCGACACCAAGTCAATCGAGTTCATACTCCTGCAGCCTGTGGTTTTACGTCTACGGATTGGGAAAGGCGAGAAAAAAACGGCGGAGATCAAGAGTGAGAAGTCCCGCGATCATAAAAAAAAATGTGTGCTAAGCTGAGCTGATAGTTACAAGTGCGCTCTTGTACAACAACAATGAACTGCAAACAAAATTCGAACAAAATACAACGCGTCAGTGCTCTCGATCTTGCGTTCCTCATAGCGTAGCGAGCGCTAGCTTCTTCTTCGACTTCAAATCGTAACTTTAATGAAGACTCCTTGATGCACAAGCTGCCGGCTAAAAGTCTAAGAGGTGGGAATTCAGCGAGCTCCGACCTTGTTACTCAAGCTGTAAGGAATGTCATCGACCCGAAGTTCGCCGATTCCTCTGAAACGAAAAGTTAGTGAAGGTCAGTTGATGCCGCAGCTTACCAAGTCTTGCTGATACTGGTACGAGTTGGTCGGAAGAATGCTCGTTCGCTAGTCCGCTCCGCCTGTTCGTAAATCTCATACCTCATCTCACACCTCAAACTCGAGAGAGTCTGAGGTGAGAGATCTGTGCGTTTACCCGGGATTTCCAGGGAACGGCTTTCCCGAGAACAGTCCCGATTCCCGACATCCGTACGTTTTTCCGAGATTCCCGGGAAGGACTTCCCCGAGGAAAGTCCCGCTCCCCGTCCGAGTCCGTTTTCCCGGGACTCCCGAGAACTGTCCCGGCTCCTCCGTTTCCCCGGGATTTCCCGGGAACGGCTTTCCCGAGAACAGTCCCGGTTCCCGACATCCGTGCAGTTCCCTGGGGTTTCCCGGGAACGGCATTCCCGAGAACAGTCCCGGTTTTCGACGTCTGTGCGTTTCCCCGGGATTTCTCGGGAACTGCTTTCTTGGGAACAGTCCCGGTTCCCGACATCTGTACGTTTTTCCGACATTCCCGGGAAGG
Source organism: Neoseiulus californicus (assembly GCA_028455905.1). Lineage (NCBI taxonomy): Eukaryota > Metazoa > Arthropoda > Arachnida > Mesostigmata > Phytoseiidae > Neoseiulus > Neoseiulus californicus. The sequence continues at coordinate 3,094,677 of JAMQGS010000007.1, forward strand.
ACTTCCCCGAGGAAAGTCCCGCTCCCCGTCCGAGTCAGTTTCCCCGGGACTCCCGAGAGCGGCTTTCTCGAGAACAGTCCCGGTTCCCTACATCCGTGCGTTTCCCCGGGGTTTCCTGGGAACGGCTTTGCCGAGAACAGTCCCGGTTCCCGGTATCCGTGCGTTTAACCGGGAATTCCCTGGAACGGTTTTTCCCGAGAACAGGATGTTTCGATTGTATGCATGCGCCGGCGGTTTGGAAGAATATTAGGCAGGAGAGTGCATCAAGGAGCCGAAAAAGTACAATGTCATCAAATTTGACGGCTTGATCGACATGCCAGGGAGAGGAGTTGCCTTCGTTGATACATTTTGACACACACGTATAGAGAGAGCCCAGAGCATCAAAATCCCACAGGCGTAGAATCACTCGTATGGGTCAACTCTCGTGGAATAATCTTCAGAATCCTGCAAAGATTCTAGCCGAGGTAAATTCCAGAGAAAACGTTGATCGTTCGCACCAGAGGATTCGCGCTGCTGTGACAACAAGCTCTCCTATCGTAATAGATAAGATCCCGTTTTTTTTCGCATTCAATCTGTATGTCGTTTCTTGCCGCGAACCGGACTACGGCCGGGTGCTCAGATGATCAGTGAGCGTGTTCAAAATATCCACTGCATGAAGTTTCATATATTGATCCCCCTTCATTCCTCCGGCCAGTGAACTAACCAAAGCAGGGAACTTGATGTCGGTCTTCGGTCTGCGGCTATGTCGTTTTCGTCATTTCTCGACTACAACCAGTTGTCATCATCCAAAGATTCAGCGAGTTAAAAGACTTCATATGTTCCTAACGGATCATTATGGACTCGAGAAAAACGGTAATATTCGGAAACTTTCCGTTGGTGCCTGGGAGCGAGAATTTCTCACCAGCGGATCACTTTGTAAACTCTCCGTCTCCCCGTGGATTTTCTGCGTTTCTTCATCAGCTCTGGCGACTTCGAGTGTCACGACGTAATTCGCGTCCGACGCTCGTCCCGCGCTTGTGCGAACGTCGATAAGTTCCTCTCTATGCCCCCGAGGAATGTCTCCGCTGACAACACTCCGCGTCGACCCATTGGATTTGGATCTGAAAGTTCGGCCAACGTTCGTTTGAAATCTTGCTCCTCATGTCACGGAATTTATCGACAGTAATCCACCGAAGTTTGTGTTTTCCTGCTTTGTCCGTCGCGAAACACTCGTCTCATCAACAGCCGGTCGGTCCCTATCGACCCGCCGCGGCGCGCCGCTCCGATGAGTGTGGATTGTCCTGACGAGTATTGCGCGTTTTCCAGCTCCGCGCGACGCAAGCTCAATGCTCGAGGTACTACAACTGGCAGATATACGGCATGCTAGATTCCACCAGGCTCAAGAGTCATCTGTCCCCGTCTGCGCAATATCTGCGTGTGGTCTCCGCCCAATTACCGCGCTCACGGCCTTCGCGGGACGGAGCTCTCACGCGACAAGTTCTCCGTCATTCGATCATATCTGTGGCGAATAACTAAGATATCTTATTAGTTATGATTTCCTTGGTCGCCTCACTCCGTCGAAATCTGAAACGTCGATCAGAGTTTCCAACAAGTCACGGTAGAGACTATAGTGAAACCGAGCTGGCACTTGGAGGATTGCCAGTCGCGACTCCTGCTCTGAGTCACGATTTGTGACACCTACTCACAACGCTGGATTTTTGACGGATGAACTCAATTCATGCGGCGGCAGTGTCAATTAGAGACACTGATCAGAGGATCCGAAATGACTTTGCGCTGCCGAAAAACTCCCAGGGATATCATTGGAAAAGGCGAAACGAACAAATCTAAGTTGTTGAACGATGAAAATCGAACAAGTGCTTCCTTACAGGCGAAAACAGGGCTCAATAGGCATCGTTCGAAAAGCAATGTCACAGTCCATGGCCAGGATCGAAAACGATGGTGTTGTACGATCAGTTTGAGCACAGACTCCTTCTTCTGACAGTCTCGTCCGACGCTACTAACCCTTACAAGGTTTCGAAGCCAATGGCAGCCGTGGCGTGAATTCTCCCCAGTGAATGTCGATTTCCCACGTCGGGAGTTTCGGGAGCTCTGAAAATGACTTTATACTATACTGAGATATGCGAGCATGTGTTGTCGGTCCCTCAGGGGACGATGTGAGTACACTCGAGTCGGGGACATGTTATCGATTCTACTACGCATTCGATAAAATTCTCCGATATTTTGACTAGTCAATTTATGCTCGCTATTATTATTTATCCCGATCGAGACTCTTGAACAAGTTTCATCTCCCTCAGAAAACCCGCGAAAATCAGCTTGACGGATTATCCTGTTCGTTTCTACAAAACAACATCCTCCCAGTGAGTCGATTCTATCCGTCATCGCTTCTGATGACGGAATCTTCCGTCAGCCGCCGTTGATGAATGCATGAGATCGCCCATTCTTACTCACTCGGAGCGGCGAGTTCGGGCTGTCTCGTGTAAGTTGTTTTGCTGTTTGGATCATCGTTGAAGACTCGGGAAAGGACATATTTCCGTCTATATATCAGGTAACAGCAGCTGTCAGACGCGATGACTTCGTCCCATCACAGCCGCCTGTTCTCCTCAGAGCTTCATCATGAGAGTCTTGGTGAGTTTCTTCGTGAGATTTCTGGAGCTTCGACCTTCCGTTCTTATGAAAAGCGTTGCTTAGAGGGAACCACATGCCGGGCTAGGGGAGCTAACACATGGCATACTGTCGGCCCGTCAGATTCGCTTGGCAGCAACGTCTGACCAAGGTTATTCTCCCAACTCTTTCGTCGACTGGCTCCTCTCGGAATAATGAAGCTCCCGAGGAGCTTGAAGCCATATACGGTGGAGATGAAGTGGTTTTCTCAAACCTGGTTGGATTTCGATCCTCCGCGTGGCGACGACGATTCGCTCTACTTGAGCTCTTTCTCAGATTTTGCACTCTTGGATTCTTTGCAGTCAGTGATATTTCTCGCGAGCTCAGCGTTTGGGAGCGAAATCCTCAGGACGCTCCCTGTACAATGCGCGTTCAGCATCCAACGCAACCAAACGGAACTGCTCTTCTGCGAGCCGCCCATGTTGAGCTACAGCTACGAGAAGTCTGAGGAGCCGGTCGTGTGTTTCTACGGAAATCTCAAGGAACCGGGAAGCGGTTCGATTGCCAACAGCTTCGACCTACCACTCAACCCTCCATACACAATTTCTATCGCTGAAGAATACGTGAAGACTCCGAGAGGTATGATTCCGAGGTTGAATACGGGAGACTACTGCTTATATTTCGCCAAGTCGGGAGTGTCGGGAAGCCCACAAAGCGGTGCAATCCCTGAGTATATGCTCTCATCGCTTCCCGTCCAATGCTATTTTCATATTGACGTGGATGTGATTCGCAAGGTTGCATGCGTTGCGGCATTCGCTTCCGGGCGGCCTGGAATTTATCGAGAGCCTTACGTCGACCCCCCCAAAGGAACTAATTTCCCCAAGAGAGTCAAACAATAGCATCAGATAGAACACTCAGTAGGGAGGAAAGCTCAGGATTCGCAGAATATGAACCTCAATAAAACAGAACTCGATTCTGCCAAGCTTCTGGTGCTAGATTGAGAGAGCATAAGGCATCAAATGAATGGTGTCAGCCGACCCACAAGGGAAATAGACCACTGAATGATCCATCCGCTCAGGGGATCGCATGCATTGAGGCTAGCGACCGGGATATCACTGAGCTCAGTCGGCGGTCGTGGCGACGTGCAGACGTGCCCGACTCCACGACATGTAGGTCTCAGGTTCGATCCCCGCCCGAGGCATTTCCACTTCCCAGGGGTCCGTCGACTGAAGCAATACCTAGACGGCGGTCCCGGCGACATTAAAAAAAATTGGCTGAGATGTTCAGCCAGGGAAAAATTATCATTGAGTTCAGCGATGACGTGGGTTACTTCAGTATCGGCGATCAGGGAACTCCCATTTTATGCGGTCCGTTTCATGCGGTTTACTTTGTGCGGATTCGTTTCATGCGGCTCGGGTTATGCGGTCCCCCGGAACATACGAAAAACGCATTATTTGAGGGTAACCCTAACCGCATCAAACGAATCCGCTCGAATTAAACCGCAGAAAACGAACCGCATAAAACGGGGGTTCACTGTATCTGATTCGGTTGACCTCAGTGACTCAAGTTGACTCTATGAGGCCATCCAAGTGCTCACGTGTAAGAATCGAAAGACCCGGGTCGAAGATCATTGTGGACGTTACTCATTTTGAGAGTCGGATATTCAGCTGAGCGACACGATTAAACGGCGATGTCGTTGCGGATGTCGATTCTCAACCTCCGGAGAGAAAGAAAACGATGCTGTTAGAGACGCAGTCTGGAGATGATGGCTCCAGGAGAGATTTGCGAAGGAGCGAGATGGCAAGAGTCCTTGTTTGGCGACTTCTGTAGACCTCGTTATCGTTCGCCCATGAATCCGAACCGTGTTTTTGTCGTGATGCGTGTTCCCGCGTGCGGCAGATTCCCTTGAGTGTCACATGACCAAGAGAGTGGCCAAGAGCATTTTCGCCCTATCTCGGGGGGGGGGGGGGGAAGAAGATGATGATGAGCTTCAACATGGAGCTCTAAGGTCCAGGGAAAATTCTTGGGGGGGGGGGCTGCCCCCCTCGGTACGCTACTGTCCATCAGATGAGTCCTAGGCTTCGAGACAGCGCTATTTGAAAATTTCGTGGCCAGAACGACTGCGGAATATCCGCGCTAGCCTCTTGCTAGGGACGTGGGACTCCAACGAGCCGTCGAGGTTTGACAGCCGAAACCGTGTCGAACATTCCTCCTGTCTGGCCATGCGGACTGGTCTTCGATCTACTGCTCCACAATATGTTCTATTCGCACTTCCTTTGATTCGGGCATGAACTAATTGGACCACTCTCTCGCATGCGCCACGTGCCATCTTCAAGATCCACCTTCAGCCACCGCGAGATCTTCTGGTCGCGTCTTCGCCGTATCACTCGGCCACGCGCGGTCTTCTCCGTTGGTCTGAAGTTGCAAACAAGAATCCTCTAACTGAGTATGTTTATCCACTTTGATTAATCCCTACAATGAGAAGACAAGAAGCGTACACGTCTGACTAGCCGCGAAGGTAAAACAGCTCGTCGAGGGCTGGGCCGCCCGGGAGCGAGCCCCGGATCATATGAGCGTTTCCACGCTGAACTTCTATGGAAATCCGCTGGCGGATGAAAGCCGTTGATCGGGATTCGCCGGTTTGGGCTTTGATGGAGTCCCCAATCTCCTTCGTGAGCAGTAGCGCCTCTTCACCCCACACCCCGGACGTTTCCACGGCCAGGGGTTTGATTATGTATTCATCTGCAAGGGGAGCGTAGTGGAGAATCTTCTCCCTCTCCGCCTTGGCCGAGACCCCGCCGACCGTCCTAGCTGTGGCGGCGTATGAGACCGCGAAAGTGTTTCCCACGGTGACGTCCCATATCATGAGGCGTCCGCGAGACCACGGCGTGAGCGTCATGCCATCGGGACGAATCTCGTCGCTGGAATTGAGGCGCTGCGGTTCGACCTGAACCGGGGTGCCCATTTGCCTCAGAGCCGTGGCGACGACATCGTTAACCGCATTATGGCGTGCCAGCCGGAACCGGGAGTTCTTGGAGCAGCTCAGTGAGTGGTAGCCTTTGACATCCGCCACCTCACCACAGGCGCAGGTGAGCGGTGGGAGGAGGTCGAGGCCCAGGCGGAGACCACAAGCAATGCGGAACTCCGAGTCCGACATAGCGGTGCCGACGTTGGCATCAGGTCGTGCGTGGAGTCACGCCCCGCTCTGCGGTCCCGATGCGTGGGTCAGCCGGATGGAGTCTGTGGCGTTGGAGGCGATAAGGAGGTACTGGGCTTTCGCCCGGGAAATTTTGTCCCAAGCCCATTGTTTGTGGGCATCCTCCTCATTTGGCTGGGCGTCGGCAAACGCTTGTCTCCACTGCGCGATCGCTTCCTCCTTGAAAGCGGTTAGGGCGGCGGGGCCAAGCAGTTTCAAAACATTCTCCTGAGATGCGTGCACAGAAGACAGGAAGCACGGGAGGGCTAGTGATGTGGAGTCTCTGAGGCCCAGTCCTCCGAGACTGACCGGTAGACGCAGCTGGTCCGCCGCCGCTGGGCTCAACGAGATATTGAGGCACGTCCTCTCATTTCTACTCTTTCTCGCCTTCCATCTATCTCCTGCCGTGCTCCCACCGGATTCCTGAGGTTGGAAATAATAAGTCGCGGAGTCGCGTGGAGTTTGTGAGAGTTGTCAGCACTCGCAAGCTCGTGTTTGGGTCTCGTGAGTGCTACGTCGCCTAGCTTTTGTGAAGAAACTATCCACGACTTTTGCGAATCTCACCCGACAGCAGAAGCAAATGTTTCGAGCAGCGACCCAGCGACATTGTTGAATTCCCGGCCTCCCGAGCTCAACTGGATTCCTAGGCTACGAACACTACCGGTCCCCTGGTGAGCAGGTCCGCTCGTTGGGTATGAAAGAGACTCCGAGGGAGCCTCGCGACCCAATCCATCCAAGTTGCAGTCATTTGGCAATTCATCACTGACCAGTGCCTACATTGGTGCTTGCGACGAGGCGAGCATGGTAAAACAACTTGACAGATTGAGGCTGTTGCGGATTCGATGGCGTCCGACTCTTCTCCGACGTATTGATAACCGAACCAGTCCGAAGCGGCTGTGACCTCAAAACAAACCGAGCGTTCAACCCTCGGTTGAACCTTGCGGATCGGGAGGCACGAGGTAGAGACGGGAGCAACCTCCGAATCAAGCGGAAGAATCACCCAACACCTGAGAAAAAAATACGGGGACATGGTATGGGGATGGGAACCTTCACGGAACCGAAGGAGGACATGAAGAAACAGAGAAACGTGGAGGTCGAGCCGAGAGCGTTAGATCGGACAAAGCTTTTCTTCCAGGGAGGAATTATGAGATAGCAGCAAGTTCTTGGATCAAAGAATCCCGGAGATGTGATGGCGGAAGGGAATGACTCTTAAGCGATCACAACTCGGATCGGACCAACACTTGAGACAACCAATTTCTCTCATTCTCGCCGATGTTAAACCAAGGAAACGTCTCGCCGAGTCTGAGAATGATATAAACACTCAAAATTTCGGCTGCTTACCGCGCAGGAGCTTTTCAAAACACACCGTTTTCATGATTCGGTCTGGGAATTTCGTGGCGGACACACCGAACGCAGGTTTATTTTAGTATGTTGGCACTCGCACGTTTGTTCCTATGCCTAGATACCTATCCCATCTAGCTCCTGCTCATTGAGAGACGATTCCTGCCAACCGCTCGGCTACTTGAGGTGATCGAAGAACAGAGCCATACCTCTTCGTGGTTACAGTTCGGTATCCCTTTTTCGGGAGTCCCCGAGATTTGCCTCCGCACGTTTCGCATTCTTCTCCAGTAGAAGCGCGTAGGCCTCTGCGATCTCCATGAATTTTCGGTGCGCAACGAGACGTTGTTCGGGATCCTTAGTTTTGTCCGGATGGTACCGACGAGCCAGTTTCTTGTAAGCGGTTCTGATTTCATAATCCGACGCATGCTCTGGTACTCCGAGAACATGAGCTGCGTTCTCCGCGGGATCAGTAGCGAGCATGTGTTCCAATAGGAAGCCAATACCATTGTAGCGGACGACGTTGTAGACCATCTGCATGGCATCGATGCATGATATTATCTCAGGCTCTGGTCCATCTGTGGGCACCTCCGTTTCGCAGTTGTGGAATGTGTTAGCAGTCGCGAGAGACCCGATTATTCCAGCAAGAAGTAGGATCCGGCAGAACCTCTGGAGTTTGTTTCCGTGATCTTCCGGTTTCGAGCGAAATCTCGCTGATTGTTTGAACGTGTACTCACACGCCATCAAGCACCACGAAGTCGCTCCTTCCGGATTGTACATGTAGTACGGTACAGTCAACAGTGCTCCTTTAGCAGCGCCCCAAAAAGATCCCTCGATTTCGCCAATATTACCGAGGAAATACACCGCGTAAGCGAGAACGAGAGTCAAGAGAAACGGAACCACGAAACAATCGAGGCAACCGGGAACAGAATCCGAGAGCGCGCCTTTAACCAGGCTCCACAGGAAATGCGCCAAAATTGCGTGCGCTGTTTCGGAGAGGAATAACTGTGAATGTCCGGTCCGACTCTCCATTTCTTCGACGCATTCTTCATGGACCTGGGTGTCGGAGTTTGCCCACTGCACGTAATCACGCATCACAAAGGCGTCGTATAACCAACCCACCAAGAAGCCTCCGAGGGTGACGAGGTGGACGACGCCATGCCGGTCGCGTCCCAAGTAAAAGTGATGAGCACCGAAGAGTCCCAAAGTTGCCCATAATGAGAATGCCACGGTCAATGACTTCACCATCTTGAGCACTCGGGTACAGTTCAGGTAAGCTTCTACGGCATTCTGGAGCACAATTTCACCAGAAACAGAGTACGACTACTCAGAATTCGTACCACTGCTTGTGAATAGAATGGCGTTTCGAACCAGGGATCACTGCCGCGGCCTCTCCAACCGTTCTTGAGCGAGTTATCGAAACTCTCGCCTCAATAGCTCCTGAAGCACTGCATCATGAGAGGAAACCAACCCTCTGACTACGGCCGGTCGAAACGCGGGCTCACCTCTCGTTCATTCTGATGCGTCTCACAATCAGAGGAAGGGGTTACGGTGTTGCATTTCGCCTGCCTGCGGCAAGAATCGAGAGCATGATCGCCTGCCGTCGTCAGTTGCACCCCTCGAACTATCTTGCGCCTCCTCCCCGCGAGGTATCGCTACCTTTCTATGGATCGATCGATGAACAAAGAGCAACGTGTCAATCGTTTTTAATGACTCTTGTTGTGACACTGTTGGAACTGCTCCGCAGGGAAATCTATTGTGGAACCATGGTGTCTTACAAGAAATGACTTTCGCTCGGAAGGGGCTCTTTAATTTCTCTACTGCCCCGCGGTCCCGCGCATGAAGGATATTTTTTCTGAGGACAAAAGGGTTCTGTATGGGGTTTTTAGGGGAGGAAATGAGGAATTCAGGTGCCTGGTTTTGAGTGTGCCTTCGTCCGATCTTCGATTCTCGTACCCACTAGTCGAATCGGCTCTCGTCAGCGTCGAAGACGAGCCAACAGAAGCTAATGATTTTGCCGAGATTGAAGCACGCGAATTCCTGATTCACTCCCATAGTGCCGCACACGTTCGCAACAAAACTCGGTACTCGTTTTGCCGCTCTGCTGATTAACCGAGTAGCGGACCAAGCTCAAGGCGGCGTAACGGTCCGCCCGGGCCCTACCCGCACACCTTTCGGTCGACCTCTAACGAGTTATGCCGCTTATGACCGCTCGATTTCTGATGAGGTCATTCAAAATCGGAGTCGTCTCGAGCGGCTGCTGCTTAGGGGAAGGTTCTCGAGGACGATGGAATTCGACCACAACAGCGCGTGCTACAATAATCCTCGACGATAGCTATCATATAGCCATCCTATCATACCAACGCGATCATGTCTACAACATCGTGCGTTCCCGTTGGTCCGCGTGTGAACGTCGAGCACTTCTACCGCGAAGAAAGGATCCGACCGGTTCCGCGCGTCAACGGGGACCCCTCATTCGCGTGCTCTGATTTGATCCGAGGGACCCGCGGGCCCTCAATTGCCCCCCTCTGAAGGACAAATATGGTCATGTGTAATGATTGGAAATACTCCTTCTCATCAGCCGGTTCCAACTCCAGTCGAGATAACAGGTGATCGATGTCACAGCTTGGCGTAGGGCTCCGGCCAACAAAGATGATTCGCACCCACTGAAGGTTCGCTGAGCTCGCGGAGTTTCGTGAATCAATCAGTGGGGAGGTCAAGTACAGTAATCTACAGTAGACTCATGTAAATCGGCCCACTTCGGGACCGAGCCGTTTATCCGGTGGGCCGATTAAGCGGATTCTACTGTATTGCAAGAAATGTGGCATTATTGCTCTCCGTTAACTCTTCACGCCGATTCGCACGGGTACCACCATTTCCTGCCATGCCTGTTTGGTGAATACGTCCCATGCCTATTTCGAAAGGACTGCGCTACGAACATCAACGGCCTCTCGCGGCGACCCAGAGAAACATCGAAGCCGACGGCGCCGCGCGGCATGCGGTCTCCATGTGCTTTGGAGGACGTGAGTGATCTCACCTTTGACGGAATTCTGTTAGCAATCACCGTTCTCCGATCGGTCGGCCAATCGGAACATTGTCAAGTGCATGTGCCAAATTGGCTCCCGTGTTGTTGGCGACGACTCTCATCTCTTCGTGTGGGAGAGTGACCCTGTTGCTGTCATTCTCAAGCAGACGAATTTGAAACTGGTCATTCAATGTTCCGAAGGAGCCTGTGCGGCCTGCAAACCGTTCGCTCTCTGACTGCACTGACAAAATCTCGTGTGAACGTTGGGAACAGCAGTCTATTCCAGAAGTATCTGTCACCGACGAAGATTTCACGAACTTTCGCCAGCATGCCGAAGTACAGCATTATCGAGCGCGGAACCGAGAACACCCCTTCCTACCGGCAAGTAACAGCGCATTGTCTCCCTTTGCGGTCTGTCATTGAATGTGCTGCAAGAAACTCAGAGATTACGTCACTTTTTCACGCATCGAGAGATATGTTCGATTGCAGCAATGTCAAGTGTTGACGTTTCAAGAGCAGGTAGCATCGGCTCGTATCAGAACAAGCTCTCACCGGCTGTCGACAAGTGCTTCTATTTCCTGTCCCGGTCCCATGAACGTTGCCCTGCAGATCATTCGTCGATCAGAACATCGTTTCACAGGTTTTCGGTTCCGAAACTTCTCGAAACTCTGGAGGACAGATGTCCGAATAGTTTGACGGCGAAAATTGTGTGCTGTCGGTCAATCGGAATTACACGTGCTGCTGAAAACCTTGCACCGGCTCATTGATGATGGTCTTTCCGAGGCCAGGCAATGCTGTTTCAGACCGCAGTGTGAACTATATCAATACGTGGCGATGGGTTCAACGCGGCGAGTGTAGACTATCTTTGTTGTCTAACGCTCCAGGAACGTGGATTCTGCCGCGATGTCCAAGGACAATGCGTTTTCCTCAAAGGACAAATTTTCTTATCAGTTGCTCGATTCCTCCGTCGCTATGGATTTACGAAAATAGCTAGAATGTCAACGGTGCGACTCCTAGCAGTTCTTACATCGAATCGTCGATAGTATTTTGTTTTCATAAGCATTCTGCTCACGAATAACGATTCATAGTCTTGAAGACTTCAGAGTCATTAAGCGATAGTCGACGGCGCCAAGAAAGTCGGCGGAAATCATCATTCTATGTTACTCGCTGACGCAAATGTACCGTGGATGATTCGGTCGTTTCTCAAACGGCCCCAAGAATAGTTCTCGCTGGCTCAAAAAACTTTGCTGGGGTCGATATGATACTTGACCGCTTAGCTTCAATTTGTCATGTGTCGATCGAAGATCGATGCAGTCTTCGTGACAACAAGAACTCTTGGAAACTCCAAAGTAGCTCGCCCTTGGAATGTTAATGTAGAGTTTCGGCTCGACTGCATTATGAGCTACGTTGGGACGATCGCAAATCGATTGAAGTCTCAAGTCATTTCTCTTTTCAACAGGGTATTCTTCCAAGATGAGAGCGGTCAAGCGATTTCGCCATTCCACGACATTCCCATGTTCGCTGATAGCGATAAGAAAGTTTACAACATGGTTGTCGAGGTCCCCCGATGGTCCAACGCAAAGATGGAGATTGCGACTGGTGAGCCCCTAAACCCCATCAAGCAGGATACGAAGAACAATAAGCTGCGCTTCGTGAAAAACCCATTCCCTCATCACGGATACATCTGGAACTACGGTGCGATCCCTCAGACATGGGAGGATCCGGGAAAAGTTGACCACAACACGAACTGCAAGGGGGACAACGATCCCATCGATGTTTGTGAAATCGGACATCGAGTTGCTTCTCGCGGTGATGTCGTTCAGGTTAGCAGGTTTCGAACTTGGTGGAGTAGTGGTTATGGATGCAGATCGAAATCTCAATTTTTGGAAAAATCGAGAAACTGAATCTATACCGCTCCGTTTTCTAATGAATGTGAGGTTTTCTGTAGGTCAAAGCCCTCGGAATATTGGCTCTCATCGATGAAGGAGAAACGGACTGGAAAGTCATAGCGATCGATATCAACGATCCCTTGGCCCCGAAACTCAACAACATAAAGGACGTCGAGCAGCACTGCCCTGGTCTCCTGAAGGCCACCGTGGAGTGGTTCAAGATCTACAAAATCCCCGACGGCAAGCCCCCGAACCAGTTTGCTTTCGACGGAGAGGTGAAGGACCGCGATTTTGCCGAAGACATCATCAAAGAAACTCATTCGTACTGGACGGACCTCATCGCCAAGCCGGACCCCAAGATCAACTGTGCGGCGGTTCGCGTCCCAGGACCGAGCGCCATCTCAACCGAAGAGGCGACATCCATTGTCGAATCCTCACCCATCCATGTCGCGAACCCGGTAGCCGACAGTCTCGTTGATAAGTGGTACTATCTCGATGACAAACTCAATCTCGTTTGAATTGACGCGTGAAGTTAATCCGAGTTCCCTGACAGAAAATTACCTGTAATGCTCGGGCGGTTGGTTTTCTGTGAAGACACTCATCCGGCTGAAGCCCTATACTTCTATGAAGCTTAATCTGGAACCTATCACCATATAAATTTCTATCTCATGAATGCATTCATGGAATAGATGCGAATACTTCTCAATTATGTCTCCTTCTTTTGCCTGCGCCAGCCGCTGGACAATATCCTCGTTGAGTTAGCACGGAGGGAAGACCACGTTCTATTTGGGCCATCAGCCGCAGTTTATTAGCTCGACTCACTCGGAGAAATCATCGAAGATTTCTCTCCTTCTGGAAGCTTCAGCTGACAACTCATTCTCGACGACATCGAACGGGAATCTTCGGGAAACCAAAATCTTAATTCCCGAAGTTTTCTCCTCCTCATAGCTCACCCGCGGAGATCCAACGAAGACATTGAGATTTCCTCCGAAGGGTATAAATACTCTTGCTATGGAACAGGTCAGCCTCGATAACGTTGTACACAAAGTTCCGGAACTCCCCCTCTGATTAGCACGGGTGCGTTTTGGGAATCATTTGCCTTCCACTAGTACGGATTCGTTCGATGGTTTTCCTAGAGGTCTTTCAACTCTGAGCGTGTCGTCCTTCACTTGGATTCCATACTCTTCCTTAAATTGGTTGATCTCTTTCCCTTTCTCCACGATTTTGTTGTTGTACTCTTCCTGGATCTGGGCCAGCTGGAATCAATGACAGTAAGATCAGAGGAGAAACTCGGAACTACAAGCCGATTTAAAATTCTAGCATCATGGTGACGCGCTCGTTGCAAGGTCGAGGAGGTTCCGATCTTACCTTATCTCGATTCTGTTGAACCGCGGGCAGTACCTCACTGACAGTCCGCTCCACGAGGGTATCTCCAACCATGCGAAAACATCGCTGCTCAGGCCGGGCTTTCGACAAAGCATTTATGACCATCCTGGAAACATTATGAAGATGTTCAGTGATCTCTCCATCAGCCGAGTACTCACGAGCGGCGCGAATTCCAATCAGGAGGAATCAAGACGTATATCGCGCTCCCTTGACACCGGAAGAACGATCACGCTGATCGCAATTCACATTGATCGATCAAGAGACCCCCATTTCGACACGCGACGCATCCCGCGCAATAATTCCACCTCGATCAATTTTGTTTCGATTCTTGGAGCGTCAATGGCATCCTATATCCTTTTAAGGAACCTTCGGCGACTTACTCGTGTTCACTGAAATCCTGTTCGAACTCGAAGAGTTTCATAGTCAGATTCCTCTGTTCTAACCGGAACTGGTTGAAACGTTCGACAATCTCACGCTGATTCAGCTTCGAAGATCTAGCGTCTCCGCTCATTTTCACAGCTCGATCTGTAGTCCACCGTCCAAAGATCCACTCCCACACCGAAAAGAGACGCGGCGCCTGCTCAAAATCAGCCTAATAATAAATACGACTGCTGCTGCTCTTCTAGCGCATGCTGCTTTTCGATGCGGCTGCGAGGTCTTGTTTACCCTGCGTTGTAAGCTACCAGAGTCCGATATCTCTTCCGGAATACCCGGACTATTTACTCCGGGTCTACGGCCACTGAAAACTATTTCGAGCACATTGAATCTCAGATGAAGATTCAGAGGGAAATCGAAAGAGTTCCGCTGGAAAATCCCCAGTCGGGGGGAACCCCTCTCCCGGGGAGGGTAGAATTCAACGTGGAACATACCGTTGGCACACCACGTCATCCAGCACCGGTCTCAGCCGTGGAAGAGATCTTGTCAGTCAGGATCTACTGTTGCTGGTTGGTGTCAGACGAGGGACCTTGCTGTGATTAGTAAAGATGTCAGGAGTCAGCAAAACAAAGAAATCAACCCGCGAAGACGAACTCCTGCTCCAGTTCAGCAACAATGTCACCGCGAGGAATTCGGCGACGTTCTACGGCAATGCTGCAATCGTCGCTCTTCTTCCGATCTGTGAGTACGACGTCATGATTTTGAGCAGGCAATTCAGAGCCCGGTTCTGACTCCCCCGGGTTGTGGGAGATCATTGGCTGAGTGTATCGAGCGCGACCCGCACAGCGCTGGACACTCCGGAGGGGCTTGAATTCGGTAGAAAATCAGCTGAGTATCAGGTTGATCGAGCCAGGGCTCGTACTCCAGCGGGGCTCATTTGATGTGGCAGTCGGGTCAAGGGACTGCTGCAAAGCATACATAGAAAGAAGGCAGTCGCGGGCCGACAAAGTTCTCATGATGAAGTGCTGGTGTATCAAAAATGATTCCTGACTTACCTGAAAATTTTGTGAGCCTGCCTCCCGTCCACCCCTTATCCTCGATCTCATTAACTCCCAGGACCATGTCATCCACCATCTGACGTTCTTCTTCTTTCCAGGGCTCTTCTACCGTATTCAGCAGTTGGACCTGGTGTCTAACGCAATACTCTTCACCGCTGTGAGTGGGGTAGCGACCTATCTGCTGGCCATGGCTTACGCTCGAGTTCAATTCGTCACGAAACACAAGTTGGCTCAAAAGCGCGAGCAGGCTATCAACCGTGAAGTGGCTCTGGAGTTCGGAGACCGAAAGGTTTCCAGGGACGAACGCGACGAGCGAGTGCTTTGTCGGAAGAACGAAGTTGCTCAGTACGAAGCGACGCACTTCAGCATTTTCTACAACAACGCTCTCTTCTTGAGTTTGGTCGTTTTCTTCGGCTTCTACCTGTTCCGTTCGCTGGCACCAGGACTCAACTACATTCTCTCTGTCGGCGGTTCTGCCGGACTTGTCGCTTTCTTGTCCACGGGGAACAAGTGAGAATCAGAGACTCTACAAAGTTCAAACAGCGTTGATTCAGACGATGCTGTCAAACGAATCGAAGGTGACGCGACGGATTCGTGGATCTACCCAGGAAGAGGATTGGAAGTGAGACAAACAGATATGAGAACAACAACCTCAAGACCTTATGTAAGACGACCGAGACTGAAAGGGAGATTGAATGAGCGGATGCTAGAGAAAATTTTAGACGTGATAATCATGAACGTGATTCTGGCGGGAAATTCATGTATGCTCATCGTGTATTTTCTTAAGCGCAGTCGGAAACGTAACAACCGCGATCCTCGGTGGAGATTTCTCTGCACGATTGAAAAACATCCTAGCATATTTACAAACGGATCTGAGGCTGTCCGGCAACCTCTCATCTGGGAAATAAATGAATTCCACTGTTTTCTACGGAAAAGACTCATTTTCTTGGAGTCGGCTTGGTTTCCTCGCTCGATTGTCCCTCCTTCATCCAGCGGATATTATCCGAGTCTTGAAATGCTGTCAAGTGCGAGTTCTTGAGAATTAGAGAAAAGTCCAGAAAACTTCGGAACGAGTTATGTGTAACTTTATTTTCAATGAGCTTTCCTGTCCCCGCATCAACCTTTCCGGTAGAGTTTCAGGGTGGATCGGGGTCGGAATCGGTTTCCTACTGACACGCATGCTTACTCGGTCAAATTTCATTATTCTCACTGCCAGCAGAAGCCTCGGCCACAGCACATTCGATACAACAGTTCGGAACCTCCTTCCGTATTCCTCCTTCTGCTCTGAATTCATCCTGATAGTGTTGGATTGCGTTGTGCTAGGACTTTGATACGAATTGAATGAGTGAGGTTGAATCCCTTTGAAGAATTCTCTGTCAGTTGGCCGAAACGAAAATTTGGATTTGAGGCAAAAAATGATCAAAAATTTACCCCCATCTTAATGAAGTTGATGAGTCCGCTCAAGACTTGTGGAACCTCGCAACCTGACGGTCATTTGAGTTCTTGAAGTGGCCGAGCGGATCTCGGGTGAGATGTTCAGGCCAGGATTCTTTGCATGTGAATCATGTTCTATTCAAAAAACAAACGTATACAGATCTTCACGACGGGTAAATACATTTCCGGGTCCAACATCATCAATGAGTGTAATAATTGTCAGGATTCTTCCGAAATTCATACAAAAATAATAGCAACCGGTGTCGTGGACCGATCTCATATCGGTCGTGGTTCGGAATCGAGCGCTAAGAGATAGAGCTGGTTCATGACACTCCTATCCAGCAGAGTCGGGATGGAATCGCTCGTTTAGCTTCGCAAAACCATTGAATGAACGAGAGCAGCATAATCTCCGAACCGCAATTCTTCCAGCTAACTTCCTTTTGATTTCTCAACTCCAATCCTGTGATCAGGATTCGAGTCCAAAACCGAAACTCTCAAAATTCTCCTTATCCTAAGATGATATTCGAATGCTACGTCAATGAAGTATTCTTGATTTCCTTCCACAAAGCAGATAGTCCAGCCAGAACGGATAATAGTTTCCCACTCCTCAATATCAATGATTTTCCTCCGAAAAATTTCGGGATTCGTCCTTAAACTCCATGATCAGAACCCCGCTTCCGAAGCACCTGTATGAATCGCTTGAAGGAGATTGCCTACTTCTTCTTGTCGTTTGAGCCCCAGTCGTTACCCCATTCACCCCAATCGTTCTCTTCTTCGACCTTCTCGGTTTTCAGTCCTCCTGAACTCTTCTCTGAGTTTTGGTATGAGCTCCATCCGGCTGCAGCGCTTTTACTCTTGGTCATCACGCTCTCTCGATCCCACAGCGCATGATCGGAGATTTGGCTGTCGTCCCGGAATCCGCGAGGATCGTCACTGCCTCCGATTTGTTCAAATCCAGCTTTCTGTGCTATCACTGTTGTCAGGTCTTGAACTGAACGTTTCGTGACGTCAGCCGCCTTGGTCACTTGATTTGTTAGCGAGTCTACGAGAGTTCCGTCCTTGACCTTCTGTTGCACGACCTCCGAAGCCTCAATCACCTGTAAATTCGCACCGAATGGTGGTACCGAGCGTTTCTCGCGGAGGATTGAATTATCCTCAAACAGGAAACCAGATACTGGAATAGTAAGGATTCATATCGAGTCGAGGCTTACTTTGCTTGCAGCCGCGCCGCCGACTTTGATAGCCATCGAGGAGAACGACGACCAGACCGAACCGAGGATCTCAGTAGCCTGTTCGGCGGGAGTTTGAGGTGAATTCACCGAGGGAGTATAGGCTTGGTTCCCGAATCCAGCGTACTTGCCACCCTGAGATGGTGGTAGGTTTTCTGGTCGCGAGGCGTTCTCGGCTTGGACACGGGAGAAAAACGAATCTTTCTGTCGAGAGATATCGTCCGTCGACATTGATTGATAGCCGCCAACTGGAAAAAGCCCATGAATTGAACCGAATGAAGGTCTCACTTGAAGATTCGGAGGGTAACTGAGGGTGGGCAGACGCAAAAACGCAGAATCTTCCTCAACCAACCTTCAACACCGTTCGACGAGTGGCCATCGCCATGATTCTTCGGATTCGACTGCACTGTTTTCGAGCTCCGCCTGGGGATCGCGTAACTCTGGTGGTTCCTCGCGGGAGAGGTTTCGATGCTCCAAGGCTCTCCGCGAGCTTCGGTCGCGACTTTGTCCCGAAGCAGAGCCGCGGCTCTTGTGTTGTATCTGCAACGGAAAATTCACGCTGAAGGGATCCGTCTTTTGGAACGAATTGGAGTTTCTGGACTTCGACGGTGCGCGGGATCGATTCTCGGGAATCCATAATAGTCATCAATCAGAGCAAGCGAATCATCCCGGTAGGGCGATTCGGGACACGATCTCGAATCGAGACTCACCTGTCGCGCATGTTCATATCCCAACTCCAGTCGTCTTGGCTTTCCAAAAACTCCTTGGCTTTCGCGTTTCCGCCGGCTTTCATTTTCTCGAGTTCAACGTCTTTCCACTTGTCCATTGTGATCGAGCGTACAAAGCTCAGGTGGACACCGAGTCCTCTGAAATTCACCCTTTCATGACGACAACAAAACTGCGAATGGCGACATAGAATTCGCACACGCCAATGTGTTTGTACTCCAACTGAATCGATGGATCGTTCTACTGGGATCATTTCCAAAACTGTTCCAATCGCGCGAGCCGAGCGGGTTTTCCGTAAGGATCCGGATACAAAATCTATCGTGTACGAATTATATCTGTGGTCTCCGTCCATTGAGCATGAATGACGAGGCTTTCGGCGCAGGCAATAATTCGAATGCTCGATTGCAACAAGAGAGAGGAACCAAGTATGGCCGGAATGGAACATCTGGAAACAGTTTATCGTCCGACCAAAACCGCCACAGAGTATCTCCGAATTTCTCGGTCCGTCTGCGCAGCCGGCTGCTGATTCGCCATATTCAGAATTCATTTTGATTTGATTGGGTTGGTATCACAAGAGGAACTTCGATTCACCTGTGTTGCCCGGAGCACTCCAAGCAGATCCAAATGCCGTAGGACACCGAGGCCCATTGAGGATTGTGGGTTCCGCATTCGAAGCATTTTCTATTATCGAATTTGGGCTGCAACTCTAACAGACATCGCCGTGTGCGTGGTGAAGCCATCTGGAACGGAAAGTTGCAGAATCAACGCGGGGTTCTTGCTAAGCACCGATCGTTTCACCGAAGCTGGTATGACCAGATCGGACACCGCTCGGAAACGACGTAGAATCCCTCCTGAAAATTCGCCTCCCTCGCTCCATTCCTACTCATCAAGTCGAATGAACGCTGCTGAACTGAATTCTACCGAGGATCTCGATCACAACAAGCCGTAGTACCCTTCGTTCACGCTCCCATTGCTCCCAGGGACAACTTCTCTCTCGAGAGAGCTGAACCCGCTGACCGAGATTTTTTGAGAGTTCCAACTCAGCGAAGTTTGAATTCTCGATTTCAGTTACGCGAGACGGATTCCCAAATCCAAGTCTCTCAAGACGTGAACCATGACTCGAGACGTCTCTCCGTGACAGCTGATCGACACAGCCGATGCATCAAAATCTGCAGAGCCACCCGTGATCCCGAGAAATTCTCCGAGCACGCGATCGAGTACATGCGGTAGAGCTGACGAAAATTCGGTTTCGCCAAGAACTCGTGGCTTCCTCACAGTCAGTCGAACATCGCACCGACCACCAATGTCGAAGTCTGGCTCCAACTTCACAGATTAGCTTGTAGCGAATTTTGGCCCTGAATCCTAGTGTGGAGTGACATGACCCTGAGTTTTCGGCATAGATTGCCACGACCTTTGACGTCAGCTGTCGCCGCATACGATCTGACGTTGCGGAAGAGGTGGAATCCTGCCACTGGAAACTGTGGACACCCAGGACCTTCTGAACACTTCCTAGGCGCTTTTATCATTGATTCCCTTGAGGGAGCGGGGCGGGTACCCCCTATAGTTCCGAGATCCTGAAACGGGTCATGCTGAGAACGGGTCTTGAACAGTTTCCGCTATTCGGAGATACTGCTCTCCGATATTTGTCAATTGTCACAAATTGCATTTCCGCCCGAAGGAAGGTCAGTTTTGAAGCGTGCCGACGAAACTGAGCTCGAGACAAGACATTCGAAGGCTCTCGTTTCTATTCCTAAGTCCGCTAATCCTCCGCAGCTGCACGATGTCGTTCAACGTTAAAGGTCTCTTTCATCTGGACAAACATACGGTCATCATCTACGTGGCTCACGTCCCAGGAACCCACTTGAAATTACCTTCTTCAACGATGACTGAGACTGCTGACGCAGAACGTTGAAACTTCACTTCGGTTCAGGCTGGATTTATCGAGTTTCCGGAGCCAAAACCATCTAACGGAAGTGATATAACGACTGACTTGGAAATTCGAACGAGGTCTGCTCTGACTGTCTCCAACCTGCGCCGGCCCTTGTCATCGCCGCTCATCCAACAAAGCCCGTTCTACCAACGGAGTTTCGGGCAGTGCATTTTTTCCTCAACGAACGTTCAATCGCGGATACTGTGCTCAGGACCATCACGCATGAGTCGTAAGGTTTCGAGCTGTCGTGTTGATTCTTGCGGAGAGAAGTCGCCTCCCGTTGATTTGAGTGACAGTTAACTCGTGGTTGTTCCCCTCGGGGCCGGGTACATCCAACAATCACCGACTCGTAACCAAGCCCACCCGCGCTAGTGTCATCTGATCAGCTGAGAGTCTTCTCGGCGACCCTCCGTACATCTGGTGGGGTCAATTAGAATAAAATGTGAGCCTCCCGCGCCGAATTCCCATGTGAACGGTGTTAAACTAGTCATACCAGTGATAGAGGAAATTGATTTCGTTAGTCAGAGATCATTCCTCGTGACCATCAAGTACTGGTGCCCATAGCGGAATGAAAGCAACTAGAATATCCGCGAATCATCAAAAGAACTAATAAGTGAGTGAATTCTCTTCACACAACCTCATTTACGTCGTAAAGCAAGATCATTCTCTCCGGAGCATGTGTGGTCTCACGAGGAGCTCTCACTTATTTTCCAGGCTCACTATGTTGCTTCTAAAGTTTCTTTTCCGCGCAATGGAGACCCCGATCGAAATGCATGATTTCCAGAGACCGAGTAGGTTTTTCCATGGTTTCTCTATATTTCAACGCCCTGATCTGTCGATTGGTTCTGTTTTACACAATCATTGTTTTTTTTTTCGCGATTCCTGTTATGCGAACGTCGATGGAGTTGAACGAACAAGTGGGAGAATTCCCAGCATAGTGGAAAGTCATAAAGTTTCGATTAGCCAGGAATGACTCATGGTGTTTTCGTTTCCGTAATTCCAGATGAAAATGTGGCGGAGCGCATTCTGTAAAAGTGTCCAACGTTTTCACAAAATGGGTCTTTACGTCGAATATCGTTTCGTGGGATTTGGTCTCGCCACGATTGTGGCATTACTGGTAAGCCCGTCATGAGCGGGGACTCAAATTATCTCTAGCCGAAAATAATTCTGAAGGAGGAGAAACGCGGGCCGGCGGCCGGCGTCTCTGACAAGGAAACCTGATCTCCGAAGCGTGTCTTCGCGCGGAGTCACTGTTACCCGTTTGCGGATTTGGCTCTGTCGAATGTGGATGTTTTGATTGTAATCCAATTCCAGTTGATTGGATCGTATTACACCGTGATGTCGGCAGGGCCGTCAGAAAGTCTCTCATGGCCAAACTCAACAAATGAGCCTCCACCCATCCCGCCGAGATCGACGGCAGAAGATGAGGTTTGTGTTGAGGTTCTCTGTTTGAAGGGAATATCCGTTACCGGGGAGGTTTTCATTTATCGATGTTACTCTATCGATTGCTCGCCTCTAGAGATTGGCAGAGGTTGTGGAACGTCATCATTCAGGGAGATACGAATTCGCCTTCATTTTCAGGTGCTCTCGTCAATGACGATATTTTTCGTCCTAACAGTGATAGCTGTCTGTATTTTGTCCATACACTTTCTCATTCAATTGGATTTCCGATTCCTACCTGAATCGGTTGCCGTTGTATTGATCGGCGCAAGCATCGGACTGGTCTTGAAACTCATCTCTCCCGGAGGATGGCAGCAAGAAGAAGCCTTCTCTCCTACAACATTCTTCTTGGTTCTTCTTCCGCCGATCATTTATGAGTCAGGCTACAATCTCCATAAAGTGAGTGCCGACTGTCAACGCTCCATCAGTGATGTCAAAGTCTTCACTGGGCGCTACTGCGGTAACCACGTCTCAGATATGGCGCCAAAGCGGGCCACCTGCGCCGAAACTATATTTTTGTGATATTCCGATCGGGGGAAACGGCATTAGAGAGACACAACTTCAAGATTATGATTATTTAGTGCCAAATTCTCTGTTTCAGGGCAATTTCTTTCACAATATTGGAAGCATCTTGATTTTTGCAATTTTCGGGACCGCTGTCTCTGCCCTAGTCATCGGCACAGGAGTCTATTTATTGGGTGAGGCCATCGCCGATTTCGATTTTCCTGAATAATAGCTGCCGTAAGACATAGGCTTTTGTGGAGCTCGACATTAGGTTCGGCATAACGGAATCCCTCCTCTTGATCAGGACTCGCCGACTTGGTTTACTCGCTGAATTTCGCGGAGAGCATGGCTTTCGGGGCTTTGATCTCAGCTGTGGACCCGGTTGCAACGTTGGCGATATTCGCCGCTTTGGACGTCGATCAAGTCCTCAACATGTTGGTCTTCGGAGAATCCATTCTGAACGATGCGGTCTCCATCGTCTTGGCAACGTAAGCGTCTTGATTCCATTGAACTTCGCTTCGACTCATAAGAGTGCTCGGAACCCTTCCTCCCGAAGAAGTGACGAGCGATCATGAGTCTATCAATCAATATTCAGGCGAAGCAGGTGTTACTCACCTTAGAGAATGATTCGGTGCGTTCTCCAGATGGTCCCGATGGTAAAGTTTAATAAACCTTTGCAGAACCGTTCTCGAAGCAGGATCGCCCCACATGTTGAACATGACCACCGGCGAAGTTGGGCTTTACGTCGTGCGCCGTTTCTTGGTCGTGTTCTTCGGATCGGCGGGCATCGGAGTTCTCTTCGCTCTGGCCGCGGCTCTCCTCCTGAAATACGTTGATCTACGACGACATCCTTCGATCGAATTCGGAATCATGCTCGTCTTCATCTACGCACCTTACGGCCTCGCAGAAGGCATTCATCTATCCGGTATGGTCCGCCACAGGAACATTTTAAGCTCTCCTGGACTCATCAAGATTTGAAGAGCCCCCAGTACCTTCCATGAGAGTATTTTTCGTGCTATATTCCATCATGAGGAACACTAATTCTGAAGTGAATTTCTCGTTGCGACCAGGAATCATGGCCATCTTGTTCAACGGTGTTGTGATGTCACACTACACGCATTTCAACTTGTCGTCCGTAACTCAGATCACAATGCAACAAACCCTCAGAACCCTCTCACTGATGGCTGAAACTTCAATATTCGCCTATTTGGGCCTAGCAATATTCAGCTACAGACTCAGCTTCCAACCTGCACTGATCATCGCGAGTTTGGGGCTCTGTCTCGCCGGGAGAGCCGCGAATATCTACCCGCTTTCTGAGCTCATGAATCACTTCCGAGAGCACAGGATCACGAAAAAAATGCAGGTGAGATCCAAGTCCCGAGGCCTCGAAACGGAATCGGTCTCACAAGCCGGCCCTTTGACACGCTTTCCGTCACATTTCAGTTCATCATGTGGTTCTCGGGTCTCCGCGGCGCGGTGGCCTATGCGCTGGCGATGCATTTGAATTTCCACGACGAGAAACGCCACGTTATCGTAACGACGACTCTGATCATCGTTTTGCTCACCATCGTCGTGATAGGAGGCTCGACCATGCCCATGATGAAATATTTGGAAAGGACGGAGCGACTCGGAGCTCGCGCCAAGAATAGGAAGATCACGCTGTCCAAAACCAAAGTGAGTTTGGGGTATCTCGTGCATATGTTCATGAAATATTCCATGACATGTCACACCCAGGGAAGCTCGGTAAAGCTTTGGCAGTCTCCGTGTCCATTCTCGCCGGACTTTCTGATCGGTGTTCAAGTTGGGGCTAACCTCCCAAGTCAAAAACAAACTGGATGTCTCTAACTTGATGATCCATTGAGCAACGCAAAAAACAGCTGGTTTTGGTGTTGCTAGCGGTAGCTCGGTTCGCTAAGCTACGGGGGGGGACTAGTCCCGAAGTTCGACAACATTTGATTTTCCTCAGGAAATGGGTCAAGCCATAGACGCCGAGCATCTTTCGGAGCTGACAGAAGAAGAGCTCGAGGTTGGGTTCCGGGCTGCAAATGTGGCTCGGCTTCGAGGTTTCGCCCGAATCGACGTCAAATACCTGATGCCTATCTTCACGCGACGATTTACGCCTCAGGTATCTATACTCAGCTTCCCCCGACCCTGTGCTTCTCTCGTTGCTTCGGGAGGTCTGTTGTCTTCAGCAGAGAGCTACAACCTGATTCGCTTTGCGGAGTCATGATCTTGAGCTCCCATTCATTCCAGGATGTCTACGACGGGACGAAACAAATGTCAGCCCTAACAGACCAATGGTATCGCACCGTGAGGCCGTCAGACACAGAGTCCACGACTGACGAGCGATCGACGACGGAAAGTGTCTGACCATTGACGCACAAACACCCGAGACACAGACGTCGTAGGCAGAAACCGACCCGATGTAGTTCGATAAGAGCAGGAGCGTCGTCCCTAGGATCGTCTCCCCGCGGAATAGATCTGGAAAAGGAGAGGACGAGAAACCGCGAGGTTCCGTGAGCGAGCCTTCGAACAAGGGCGGATTCTGCGTCCTAGTCTGATCGTGAACAAAAACTTCCGGTCTATGAGAGTTTGCAAGCCATCCAACGAACAAGGAAACGATCAAAACTAGAAGAATGATCATAGGCAAGGATATTTAAGAATAAGGAGAGACCTCAAACATCTACATGAGGGTCTCGTCAACAGAAACTCTAGTCAGGTTATACTGCGATAATTTCACTTTGTTGGAATCAGAACATTCCTCATGCGCCCGGAACGGGTTCGTTTGAGCAGCTTCCAGATTTTCTTGGTTACTTTATTACCCGTGTTCGGAGTTTTCAGTCAGCGAGTCCAAACTTCGTTAATGAGCGTTTATTTCAAGCAGCCCTCGAATGAGCACGGTATACATTGTTTTTTGAAGAAACTCAAACGAGGTCTTCAAGGTTCGCATTTCTCCCGCTGAGTGCGGGAATGCGACATTTCCGGAAAGCTCTCTCGAAGAACTTTCTGCTGATCGCTAGTAGTGCAGCTTGGTGCTCCGATGTTCAAGTGAAACGCCCACATCTCTGCATTCCTCGAGGAGGTGATCCAATATACTATTTTCGACTCTCCACATCGATGTGATAACCTCAGTCTTTTCATCGATTGGAATACAGACCAAAGTGTCCGTCCAGATCATGATCGTAGCATGTTTGAAGCAGAGGGGAGAAAAGGGGGTTCCGGAGATGCGAATCCTCCGGGATAACTCGGCATATTTTGTTATCGTCGGTTGATGAAAAGGTGGTCGAACTTCGAATCATAATAAAGATTTGACTGTTTGAGAATTGGATTGGTCACATTTTTCGCCTGCCCCTCAGTCCACCTGAAAATCATTTCATTTCATTTATTGATAAAATTCGACTGGGCTTTAGCCCGCAAGCCATGGGCTGCTCACTTACACTGTGATTAACATTTCAAGTACTAGAGAGAAGAGATCTAAGCTTGCCTCTGAAAGCGGACACATATTCGCAGCTTCGAATATCGAGCGGAAGACCATTCCATTTTGAACCGAGGATGTAGAGTGGCGCTAATTTAGAGGTTTCATACGACACACTTGGCAACTCGACCAGCAGCCTACGGGAGTCTCTGCCTGTGCATCTGAGTTTATCACTGCACGATAGGGTAGGGACAAGCATACCATGAGTGGACAGGAGGGAGAGAAGTGACACTCGATATTCAAACAGCACGTTGACCTTCTAAATGCCTAAGCGGAAGAAAGTTGACGAGATTTAGGATCTGACAGAGGTTCCGAAGATCGCTCTGAGACCACAGTTCTGGGCGACCTGAACCATAGCCCTGGACTCAGCTCGTGCAAGAGGGTACCAAAGAACTATGCAGTAGAGGATAGAGCTATTAACAAGAGCTCGGAATACACGAATGAGGATAGATCGGGGAAAACCGAGTCTTCTGAACCTGTGAAGGCAATAGCATTGAGAAGCGATAGTATTGCGCAGCTTAGCGGCATGGGCAAAGCAGGACAGATCAGAATCGAGGATGACTCCAAGACGAGTCGTCGAGGAAACAAAGTTCAACGGATTTCTATTGAGCACAATGAGTCCATCGGCAATGACCCGCCTAGATCTCTTTCGTCTGAAGCACATGAGATTTGTTTTGTTAGTATTGATAGAAAGCCGGGGAAGGCAGAAAATGGCAATGCCTGAATGGCACAAAAATGCAGCATTCAGGCAGAAAAGAGAATGTTTTTCCCGTGTTCGATGCGCGAAAGATACCTCGCGTTTAGGATGATCGGATGTCGCACCAAGGAAGGAATGCATGGTCGTCGTAATTTGTCCATGAATAAAAAATTTATTAACAATTTCAGCGACACAACATTTGGTTCCAATACGGAACGCGTTCGTATCTCAGTCAAAACGACTCTCCAAGCTCGATCCAGAATTCATTCCAGGCTCTCTCCTAACTCATCCACTCCAACCGACTGAGTTTTACGTCGACTCTTGGGTTTTGGTATTGGCCTGCTGCTCGTAATTTCTCCCTCTACTCCTGGATAACTTTCTGGGGCTTTGGTTGTTTCCGCAGGGTTGTCCTCGGTTCTTTCGACATCGCCATCGGGTGCTCGAGGAGTCAAACCGATTTGCTTGAGAATGCATTCGACAGCTTTCCACTTGATCAGAACCGGCTCATCTTCGAATACGAGGCTTCTCAGATTTATGATGTCAGGCAGGATCCCGGTATCTTTCATTGTGATGATCTTTAAACGCACCCCGAGGCTGTTCATGAATGCCTCGAGATCGGGTTGACGTAACACGAATTCCAGATGACGAAGACTGCAGTAGGGCTCTTCATCACCATCAAGGTATACCAAAAGCAGTTCGACTCCTTTGAAGTATTTCATCTGGGACAGATTTGAATACACAGGACCTTATCAATCGGTGCGAGCGGATGAACATCAGCACATACATGGAACTTAGGGTCCAATGAAGCTAGAAACAGCGCTAGAAGAAAACCCACCTGCACATGATGCTTCGTGCCGGGAAGCGCCAAGGGGAGACCTCTGAAGGTAGTTTGGTGTATATGGCGCGAGGCTCCGGGAAAATATCGTCTCTTCGGGTCTCGAGGCAGGATATTGTCTGCATTCAGGTCCATGGTTGTGGGAAAAATCTAGAAATCGCGGCGAGAAGAAACGGGACGCGTAAAAGGAGAAGCAACTGTCAACTGACGAGACGCGGCTCCGAAGCGGGTGCATGTGTACTGTTCCCAAACTTGACGTGCCTAACGCGCTTCACCCGCACGTGATTGGAGCTGACATCTTGGTGCCGATTTCTTCATAAGCACAACCCATATGCTGACGGACAGAAAATCAGAGTCGCGGATTAGGCTGAGTATGCAGCATTGAATGGCGTTTCCCCGGTACATGATGTTTTGGCCCCGGGCGTACCTTCACGCCCCTTGGTACCTGAACGAGGCGAGACTGATCTATCTCTCTCCTCTAAGCCGGAACCAAATAAATTCTCGAACTTGGACAACGATAACTTTCCTTCGTTGAGGTCTGCGATCGATGTGCAAATATTGATGGAGTATAGAGCACTAATCTACTCATAAATGCAGAGATAACGAAACCGAGTTGTGATTTTAAGATAACATGAAGCGACCGAATCGAAGAGAGAGGAGCCAATCTTTCAGCTCCATAGATTCCGGCAACTCGACTTCGAAAAGATACCGGGGATTGGGAACCGAGTCTCTTAGCTGCGAACCTTTCTCCACGAACCGGACATTAACAACTGCATCAAAATCAGCGAGAAAATCAAAATTATCCACGGGTTTCCGTCCGTTCGCGAACATCAGAGGTGCCAGGGCAACAGATCCGTGTCCGTCCCAACCATTGGTAGGAGGTGCCGGAAGCTCTTCAGAGTCCGAGGAGGATGATGCTGAAAAATCTCATTCGAAGGATTCTGATGCCGAGCCAGAGCCCCCTCAGGGTGAAGCCAAGGCAAAGTCTAAATCCGCTGAGGGCAAGAAGAAGGACGGCGGCGATGACAATCCCATGCAGAAACTCCCAGATTTCCAAAGCTCGAGTCAGAACAAGGGCGAATTGCAGAAGAAAGTCAATGTGGTGGTCAAGAAGGAAGAAAGCAACAGGCAGGCGAGTTTCCGCGAGAAAGACTTCTTCGGTCTGAAAAACAAAGATGGAGATAAGGACTCAAAAGCCGGCATCAAACGATCCGATCCCTTCGGCGATATCGAAGCGGAGAAGCTGCGTCTGAAGAAGATCAAGGACTTGAAGAATGCAATCAAGTTCCCCAAGTTCAGAGCAGCGACCGATTTTGAGCTGGAGGATGTCAACGCTCATGTCAAAGCCGTCATAACCTTCGATGACGACCTCGGGGACTTCAGGAGAACGTTCAGAAACAGCGAAGACAAGGACACTGGACAAGAAGCGAAAAAGAAGGCTGAGAAACCGGGTCCAGGAGGCAAGGCGAAGAAACCAGGAGCTGAAGGGAAGGAGAAGAAACCAGGAGCTGAGGGAAAGGAGAAGAAACCAGGAGCTGAGGGGAAGGAAAAGAAACCGGGAAAGGCGGGACCTGGAAGCAAGGACGAAAAACAGGAGAAACCAGGACCAGAAGGGAAGGATGAGAAAGCGGACAAAAAACCAGGACTGAAAGCCAAGAAACTAGGATTCGGCGAAGCTATGAAAAAAAAACTCGCGGACGCAAAAGACGAAGTCACGAAAGAGGCAGCCAATGCCGCTGAGGAGCTAAAATCTGACTTCAAGAAGAGGATTGAACCACCAGCGGGTAGTGAGTCTGGATCCGATCCGACTAACCCAAGCAGCGATAACCCCGATAAACCGGACGATGGCCCCAAGAAGAAGGGCCCTGACGATGGAGGACCGGGTGGTTCAGGTGGTGCAGGTGGCGCGGGTGGGCCGGGTGGTGCTGGCGGTCCCGGTGACGCTAAAAATCCTGGTTCCCCGGAGACCGACGATCAGGATCAACCAGGCGAGGAAGGACCTCCAGGAGAAGGTGGGGGGAGTGAGGGCGAAACGGATCAGGCCGTCGGAGCAGGGGACGAATCCAAAAATCTTGACAAACCGGAAACCGGCGGCGATCAGGAGAATAAAGCTGACTATTGGGAGGCAATCAAAGGCACGAAAATTTGAAGAATTAAACCTGGCTGTGATCGGACCTACTATTCATTAAAATAGTTCGCTTGAGCGTTGAGCTTTTAACCACCGGCGGTCATTTCACGCGAGAAAAATCGAACTCCTTCGTCGAAGATATTGAAGATAATGAACAGATGATGCGATCAATTACTCGAAGGAAATGTTCCTGCTGAGGCTGGCTGCCGAAAATTTCGAATGACATTGAATACGGAAAAATGTTTCTTTCTTTCTTGGGTTTACGCGCCTTTATTCAAATCGTAGCTTCTTGTAGTTGAACAATCCACTCGATACTAAACACAAAATCTTCCGTCCCCAAGCTCTCGGTCTCCGTGGTCGGCTCGATCCTCAACCGAACCCTTAGATCCGAGAGAAAACGGGTGAGGTTTCTTTACGCAGTCATTCTGGTTTTGTTCGGTTTTGGGAACTCAAGGGAAAACCTCCGACTGAATCGTGCCATCGATTCAGCAAGTCGACACGCTGTCGATTCGGAGATTCGCTGAACTAAGCTGGAAATAGACGACTCAATCAACATACGTACAATATGTATATTCAGAGTAATCATTCCAAGGAGGATCTTTGCTGCAGTCTTTGCTCTGAAGTCTCTTTTCAGTTCTGGACTTATCATGGATGAGTTTGAGTGAGTGTGCGTTGCTTTAAAGATGCTCTATAAGTAGTTATTCGGAGCAAACGCGCATTTACAATCCTAAATCATTCTGAGATTGTTTTGAAACAGGCGGAACCTGCGACCCCGTTCGTTCACGAAGCTCGCTTGAGTTCATTTCATTTATTTAAGTCTATCTCCTCTCCTCAATCGATATCGAATGTTATAACTCTCTGACGAGTGATGGCCTCGACTGGCTCGCTTGTCTACGGGAACTTTTCTTCCGGTTTCGGGCGATTTTCTAGGGAACCGTCGTTGATTATTCTCTGCTATTTTTGCCCCTCTTCCATTCTTCTCGAATTTCTTGTTACTTCTCGCTTCTTCCAGAATTCTTTCCCCCCATCTTTGAAAAACCTAGGAGTCACGTCAATCTCTATGCAGCTTGTTATTCGCTCGATGAAACTCGAGGATACCAACTCCGGGAGCTTTAGTTCTAGAATCATCATTCGTGAGTGGCGAATCGACGCGATTCGTTCCGATGGACACCAAACCAAAGGATATCCAAGGTACCTAAATTCAATTGAATTTCCTTCGCGACTCTGCCACGCTCTGCCGCTTCTTTATGACACAGCACGGAGTTTTCGAGGGCAAAAGCAGCTCAGGAGCCTCCCGCCGATGGTGTTCCACGAGGGCTCTCACGGATCGGGATCGGAAAGCAAGCGAATCGTATTGAACCTTTTTGCAGCCTCCCAGCTCCCCGAAATTGCGAGAATTCGAATGACGGTCATCTTGACGGTCTCTCTTATCACAAGACATGGAGTCGCGAGTTCCACTTTTCGGTTCATGCTCGGAGGCATTCCAAGTCCAATCCCGAGATTCTTCAGAAAAAACCCTCAATCTGATCAAACCCGTCTCCTGTGATCTCTGAAATCTCGTTGACAACCGTTTCCACTTCGTTCGGGTGAGCCACGTCGGTTCGCTTGAGGGTCTCCGCATATGCGTTCGGAACACAAGCTTTACTTCGACTTTCTCTTTTTCTCTCTCTCTCCCTCTTCAAAATCGCTATATATTATCGTGAACACATACTAGTACATATCGTTATCTAGACAGAGTTCTTGCCTCTGACGACGCGCGGCTGCATTCGTACTTGCAGCTTGCACGAATTTACGAAGTGTACACGAGTTTGCATGCTTGGAAGAGTGGATGGAACCTCGCCATGTGAATCGTTTGCCCGAGTAGAAATCGACTTCAATGATTGTTGTGTCCACGTTCGGTGTCGGAGCTCCATCTTGACTCGATTGTGCGCAGTTTTGGTCATGCCAGCGACCTCGGTCACCGGGGATTGCGTGAGCAGTGCGTCTCGCGCGTCACGATCAGGGACCACTTGAATGATGCGCAGATGACAGACTAGGTGGCGGCGATGGAACTCATCGAGCACATCTTCGACGATGATTAGGAGATGTTCGAGTAGTAGTTCGAGCCGGACGTAGGTGGCGTCGAGGCCGGGTAGCTTTGCAAAGTAGCGAAATTCTGTTGAGAAAGTTGGTACGGCGTCGATGTTGGGGGCGCCGGGGAGAAATTGCTCGATTTGTTGTACGGAGAATCCGTGCTCCGCGGAGAGGCTGACGAAGGCGCGAGATAGTCCAAGTTTATGCAGTTTGAGTAATAAGAACCTGAAGACGAAAACGAAAAATATCAGTCATGAGCCCGGTATGGGTACGTCGGGGTGCATGATCGGGAGCTCTTTAACGATCTATCATGAGAACAACACCCACCCGTGGTGTAGGCTGAAGGGGGGTAGCCTGGTGCGGGTGGAGTATTGCTGTTCTGGGGCAACGCGTAGTGACTCGCGGCCATGGGTACTCCGACGCCCATAGGCGGACTCATCGGACTTCTTTGAACTGGAGGGGGATTCCCGAAATCACACGAGGCGGGTGACCAGATTGAAGTCCCGTTCGCCATGGAAGCCGCGTTGCTTAAAGCTGTTATGGGCCCTGATGAATCCAATGCATATTTAGGACTACCATAGGAGCAACGTGGTCAGCGATTCTAATTTACAAACAAATTGAGGTTCACGTCGTGCGTCAACTCACCGATAGGGGGCGTCATGGCCAGGGAAGGAGGTTTGTACGGCGAAGCACCTCTTGCAGGACTCATTGACAGAGCCGTAGCCGACGGTGGAGGAGATTTTGATTTTTTCACGCGGACTGACTTTCCCGAACTGCTGTTGTTGCCAGCTGACTGGGCCTGAAACGATACGGCGAGAAAATGATTCCAGAGCTTTGGAAACGGACCCATGTAGGGTGCAATTTGATGCTACTCTACCAAGAATCAGAGGGTATTGATCTTGCAAGTACCTGAGATTGATTCTGTTGTCGTTGTTGACGGCACTTGGCCCGCCGATTCTTGAACCAGACTTGAACTCGACTTTCGGGAAGATTGATTTTGAGCGCAACTTCTTCACGCATGAAGATGTCAGGATACCTCGTCTTTGAAAACAGCGATTCGAGAACGTCCAGTTGGGCACGAGTAAAGGTGGTTCGTTCACGACGTTGCTTACGAGGCGCAGGACCTCCACCTGGAATTGAAGATCCGGAATTTCAGAACTCGAATCTTGATAAGATTCCCTGCTCATTGAATGCTATCCCCGGCGGGAAACCGGGCCGCACAGCGAAAAGACAATCGTAGATCATCCCCTCCCCCGGTGTTTGTTTCTGAAATTCTCATCCGAAGAGACCAATGACGAAAAACTGGGGAGGGTCAATCTCTAACATCGATGCTCGTTTGAAACATTCATGACCGTGATCTGAACCACTGTCTGGATGGCTCCCTCAAGCGGGCTCGTTGTTAAACAGCAGGCGCAACAGCGAATGTTTTCAAAATAGTTGGAGTTGTTCCTAGTTTTTCTGTGTTCGTTCGCTTTTAGCCGAAGAATGGGAGCCGATCTTTTTTTTTCGGCAGACGCCAGGAGGTGGCTCGGAACCTCATAGGAGATAATCCGGATTTGCACAAACAGCTGATCCTCGCTACACTCGCGGATCGTTCAACGAGAGCCGTGACGGAGTAGTCGCGACTTTCACCCGAGCCTGCTTCGATATTTGCTCAACAGCGATCGTTAATCCAATTTTCGAGCGTCAGATTGTCAACTCCAATTAACTTTCATTTCTCAATCCTTCAACAGGCGCGAGTGCCACAAAGTAGATGTGGTCGAAGTGATTTTCTGCTCGGCATTCTCAAGAGCTTTTGATCAACACGAATCTTCTATTTCATCCTCTCCGAACAGGTCGGAACGGTATTGGGATCACGTACACGGTGGAAACTTTGGATCGGGATACTGACCATACCCTGCATTCGAAGACCTCAAGACCTCGGATTGCGAGTGTCAGGACGGATGACGGACGAAGGGAGACACCGTTCTACGAGAGTCGAGTTTTCTATCGAGTTCAGAATCAGCTCCAGCCAGAGCTGAAGGTTCATCCTCTTTGTTGATTCTCTCCGAGGACCGCGAAGGTTCTTCCAGCATCCGATCGGAAAGTGGTCGAAATCCTCCAGAGCGGCATTGGAGTTTGTGAGAATCGCGATCGGGTGTCTTGCGGTGTCTAGACTACCCATGATTTGATGCTAAAACCGTTGAGTAGTCGTCGCTACTTCCTTTTTCTCTCCCTCCGCCACCCGGTACTTTTCTCCAGCTCGCTCGTTCGCTTGCTCGATCGCTCGGAGACTGGCCCTACGGTTGGTTGTTTGCAACTTTAGTAGCAGTCGAGCCCTAACCAGCTTTCGATGTGGTCCCGGCAAACTTCGCTCGAGCTGAAGGCCGTCGTCGTCAGCCCTCATTTCAAACTCACTGACTGAGACAAACAACGCCAAATATTGAGTTTGATCCACACCTCAACTCTATCTAGCGCTCACAAATCCGGAGAAAACTTTGAGGATTCAGATGATTTCGGGCTGGTGCAGTCAAACCCGCCCGGTGGAGTTCTTCGGGCGCGGGTATTTTTGGAAAGTTTGGGCTGATTTTGGCTCAGTGGGTTCGTTTTCGTGAGGACGAGCACTCACTCCCCGATCCCCGACGACGATGAAAATCGCGACTTCCCGGTCCGACTAGAGTGTGGACTCCTTCAAAGCATGCTTCGGAAATCCTCGGACGTAAGATTGGGTTTTTGAAATTTCACGCGTTTTCGTTCTTCACTTGAAAGAAGTTTTTCTCCAGTTGCTCGTTGTGAGTTCAGCCGCCACCGGCGCTGAGGCCGCTCTTCGGGGCTGCGGCAGAAACGGACGTTGACTATTGCTCCTCCTTCGCGGCCGTAGGCGGCGTTTATTTCGAAGGCCACAATTTGTCCAAAATTCTGCTTGTCGTCTGGCTCGCCAGCTCGTTCCGTCTGAGAGTTCTTGGCTATCTTCAAGACGGGTTTCTCTGGGGACGGGGACACAAGACCAACCAGAGCCATCCGTAAATCGCTTACCAACCGGCCAGACGAGAAATCTCCACTATCCTCTCAAGTCTTGAATTGTGTTCACGTTGGGCCACTTGGGCGTTCTTTCCGGAACCCTCGTCTGACCCCCGGCGAAATCGAAGCAACGCCGCGAGACCTGAAGACTCACTGGATAACAACCAGAAGTCGGTGGTCCAAAAAGTTTGCAATGAACAAAGACGCATTTCCAATGCACCCAGGCTGAGGCAATGCTCTTATACATAGTACATGATAACGCCATTATATCGGGCAGCAAGGGCTCAATGGATTTCCAGGTTCCTCAGAATGTTCGCCCAACAGTTCGCTCAACCCGGCCCCAGAGCAGGCCAGCCAGGAGCACACCTCGGAGCGCTGGGCCCAGCTATGAAGCTGCCTCGACTGGGCTCTCTGATCCCGAATCGCTCGATCTCCGACCTCCTGGTCGCGGCTGTTGCACCACGATAGAGCCACAAATGCATGCAAATCCGCACGCGTGGCACGGATCACGCTACCGACTCGGTCACCGGGTCGGTGCAGAGTTTATCAGTGTTAAGCCGGTTGAACAACTAAACGGTCAAATCAATGAGTCGTTAGCTCATTGACAGCTGTTAGTTAGGTGAGACAATTTTCATCGATCGAACAGTTTGTCCTGGGCTCAATGGCGTTACCGAACGAAAACGATGAATGTTAACTGTATATCTAATGAACCATCAAGATAAGACGGGAGATAAGCTCTCCGTCTTTATTTTTACTTTTATCACAAATGACTCCGGTCAGCAACCCCAGAATTCCGAAGCTCATCACTCAAAGCGGGGAGACAGAGATGTCAGATACGGTGTCGAACAAAGACCGACACGCTGTGGGTCCACCTGATGACAGATACCTCAGCGAAACTCTAACCGAATTTTCCCCATCTTCCGCAAGCTTCTGGTGAATTCAACTATGAATGAAGATTCTTCACTT
The DNA here is from genome assembly GCA_028455905.1 of Neoseiulus californicus. Lineage (NCBI taxonomy): Eukaryota > Metazoa > Arthropoda > Arachnida > Mesostigmata > Phytoseiidae > Neoseiulus > Neoseiulus californicus. Next base: position 3,129,982 of record JAMQGS010000007.1, read on the forward strand.
GCACGAAGTTCTCCCAAGAAGCGAGGCAGAAGACGACGCGACGTCGAGACAAAGTAACTTTGGATAGAAGCCCGAGAACGCGTCGGATGTTTCCCTCGCGAGCGATGTATTGACTGACTTAGTGGAAATCCAATCGATCGTCCACGTATAGGAAGCCGGTGCACGAGATATCATCGAGTGCAATTCATGAAGTTTCGGCGTCGCCGTTGTGAATTCCGCCCCCTGCAGCCACGCGGGCTGCCAGGCAGTCAGGCAGCGGGCCAGCAACTCGGCGTGACGTCTTGTACTTCATCGACCACCGCGATCTTGCGGCTGCCTTTGGCATTCGCCGGCGAAATTTGTCATTTGCCGAAACTGTGCGCGCGGTTACCGAACGAGCAGAACGTGATACAGTTTTCCTCTCTCTCTCTCTCTTTTCTGTCTTTTTCAGACTGCGAGACGACGATCCGATCGCAGACCTTCTGGCGTCTCAGATGTCCAACAGTAGTCCTGCGGCTCGTTGGATGTCTTTCAGTCGGTCGAAGATGCTGTGTCATGTTGCTGTTGCAGCAGGAGCCGCTGCTCCTCAGTGTACATCGTCTTAAACGATAACTCTTATGTCAGTCAGATCGATTTGGCAAGATATCGGCAGCACTGATTCCCTACGTTGCCAACAACGCTCAAGCTCTTCCACCACACAGCTTCCACCGAGTCGAAGCCGTGATAAGAAGCATTAGATTTTTTCGCATGTTTTTAACAAATTATTTCTCCGGTTTCTTCCGCGATCGTTCTCCGTCCTTGCCACCGGAGCTGGACACTTCTACTTGGACGGCTCGAATTGATGACGTCACGGGACGGGTTCAGAGTTCTTTCGGAAACCCGCTATTTGATTTCCAGAGACGTTTTCCAAACCAGTCGCCGAGCCGTGGAAGTATGCCTTGATGCAAATACCGGACAGACAGGAAGGGTTGGTTTTAATGGTGCTCTAATGAGCCTAATAATGCAAAGTAGGAATCTCATGAAACACAGCACGAGCATAGTTCAAATGCGCTTCTTCCGAACTGTTATCATTCGAACATTCGTGGCTACGTTCGTCCGAATCGTTGATTCTTTCGGTGCTTCTCTTGCTTCGAGGGTGGTCGGATGCTATTTTCAAATGGCGGAGGAGAAGAGAGCGAAACAGAGAGAGAATTCCTTTTATTTATATAAGACCAACGGTTAGATAAGCTTCGACACCGATCGTCGGAACACGTGGATGAGCCAAGAAGTGGTCGGGAACCGGCGAACACTCTCGATCTGACTAACATGCATATCTCAACTGGCCTGAGTACGCATGACCTTCGTGCTGAAGTTCTGGCTTTGTACAGTTTTTCAAGTTTCAGCTCGAATAAGGCCCAGAGAAATTATCGATCTGCGAGGAAGAGCTTGGTCTCACTTTCTTTTCGCGAGCATCAAATGTTTCTGATGTCGGTTATCGTTTATCTGGGTATTTGGGTGTCAGCGGATAAGAAGAAACCGGACCGACGACGTCATCTGGACTTATTAGATTTCTCGTTCTGAAATGTGTAACTAGGTGACCGATGCTGACTCCCAAATTTTTGATCAGACGAAATCCTTTTCAGGGAACCACGGTGAATTCAGTTTTGGAAATCCGAAGAATTGTTGCGCGCAAGAATCTTTCTTCAGAACTGAGACGATGGCGGCGAACGATGTCCTTTTTTTTCATGACTCGTCCGCGACCACGGCGGCTTCGGATGTTCGTGATGTTCCTTGCCGATATCCAATGTCGGCATCGATGCGGCCACCGTAACTCAGTAGAGAATGTAAAAGGCAGTTTGTAGGACCGACCGCGACCAACGGGGGGTTATTCGTGCATCGGCCACCAGGGGCGCTGTTGTGTTGGTGGTTGTTGTGCTTGAGGCAAACAAACCTTTCCGTCCAGTACACAATGGTAACAGTAACGCGGCGCTGTCGCGCGATGTTTTAGCAACGGATCCTAAGCCGCTTCCGATGACGAAACCCGGTTTCGTCTATCAAATACCAAGCTATAACATCCATAGCCCTAACCAGGGGACCCGGGAAGAGCTGGAAATGCTCGATCTCAATAGATGATCATTGCCGATCGAAGAGACGAGAGTGCCGCCTGCCTGAGTTTTCGTCATGCAGAAGTCGCGCATTCAGGCCTGCTTTGGGACTCGAGAGACCTTGAAGGTCAAGACGAAAAGCCGCGATTCGTCGTCAGCTCAATCGCCTTCCCGTTAGATCGCTAAATGAGCAAATCCGAGTTTGAAACAGAACGCTCGAAGATTCAGAAACGAACGAGAATCGATCTTGAATTGTTTCCACAGGGTTATCGAGGGGCAAGGCGAGCAAGTGAATTCGGTTCTGGTTTGTGAAAATTTCTTGCGGTAAGGAAGGGACACGGGGAAGCGGGGAGTTTGGAACGAGATAAAAGACGTTATTTTCTGCTCGATTTTGGCTGGAGACACGAATGTTGGAAGAGAAATTTTGGATGGTCTTGTCTTGCCTACCCGCAGCAGCGGCCGCTGGCTCCTTCTCATAAAATTTTTATTCGCGTTGATTCGAAAACCCGATAAGCCGCAAAACGCCAATGAAACTTTCCATCGACCACGAACGCTCACGAACCATAGCACTATATACCCTACCGAATACCCTGACGGATATCCCGCCGAATACCCTGTCTGTCAGCCGAGCGACCGACCGACCGACGCTGTCTCCGGTCGGATCACTCTGAAACGTTGACGGTCGGCCGGCGGTTTCGTCACCGAACAACAAAATCTGAATGAGATCGAAACGAAGCAATCTTCGTTCGAATCTACTCATTTGAGCTCATTCGGCGTTGCGAGTAAAAGATCACTGCGCAGCTTTCCGTACCGTGCGACTTCGTATGTTGTTGTGATTGGTCCCACCTCTACGTCTACGGCAAAGACATTCGATTCAGGCATCTTCGACAAAAAACAGTGTCGGATCTTGATGGAAGCCCCGTTGGATGCAATGCACCCTCGGAATGAAAAAGGACCACCAGCTCGGTATATGTTCAAACGGGGAGCCACCGCGTTGTCAATTTTCTTCTTGCCAGTTGACAAAACCTCACGGAACTTCCGATCCCTACTCGTGAGAGCACTCAACGCAACTTTTGGTCCGCATTTTTAGTTTTTAGAAGAGATTCCCCAAGGTCAGGACTTACCAGGGTGACAGTTTGCGGTTGAGTACCACGAGTCTTCGAGCATTTGAGAATCCCAGTCGTCGGCTCGGTATTTATCCAATCTTATCGGGGCATGAGCTGAAATAAGATTATTCCTTCATGATATTGCTTGATGTTGGGATGAAAACGATCGTTATTCGATACGGATGTATTGTCATGTCTCGATTCCGAAAGACGAGGGTGACAAATGTTGCCTAGTACAACGAGCAGTACGCAATAGGTAGCCGAGAGATAGAGGTGGTTGTTGTATTGAATCATTGCCGGTAATATGTTTGCTGTAACTAGGATCTCTCTTGGTCTCATTCGTCGACAACAACTTTCCCGGCACGCTCGTTGAGACAGCACTCCTTCATTGTGAGAAAAGTCAGAATTGATTGAAACATTGTAAGCAGACTGTCACGAGCGTTTCCGGAAGACCAGCTCCCAGCTATCGCGGACGGTTGTGTTGGGAGTGATCTTCGAAGGGTGGAGTCGCAAATATTGTAATTGCTCAACGCCCCCTCAATCGGCTGATTAATTGAAGTGCGACGAATTAACGGCGTCGTTCGAAAACAACGTCGCGGCGCGGCGGAGGTCAAAACGCCACGCGAACAACGGATTGTTGCGGAAGCATACCACCGAACAAACGGGGAGAGAAAAAAAAGATGAAAAAAGCTGACGAAGACAATTACTGTCTGTTCGAAAGTAAGCGCCCAGTCACGAGGGCGTATTCTTATTGAAGCACACTTGAAGAAAACCGCGAACCCACTGAGCGACGCTTAGTTGAGCCGGTGACGTTGATGAACAGTGGACTTCATGACCGAAGTACCTTTGTGAACCCTATTTCAGTTTTTGAAGAAAGAGCCGATTCCTCTCGTTGCCCCGCTCGATAGGTTCGACACCCATCAGAAATCGTCATCGATCACGATTCTCACAATGGGTTTGGGGTACTTGGGCAATGTGGTGCAAAGATCGCGGCAGAATCCATTCTCTACTGCTCTTCACTAGAGCAGCGCGCCGCGACAAAGGCGTGGAGCGCGTCATCGGAAAATCGTCGAATCTAATGAAACTACCAAAGCCGACTAGAAGATGCGGGACAAGCGCCGATATTTTCGCGGTGGTGCTGCTTGCGCTGATAGCTATGCGATTGGCACGTGAGAATCGTTTTCACGGGATCTTCAAGAAATCGATGGAAACCACGTCGACCAAAACTGAAGATTATATTTTGCCTCGTTCCGAACCAAGAATCGCTCGCATAAATCCGTTCAGGGACACGTTTCCGAATAGCTTCAACACACAGGAGCCGGCCGATGATGTCAGCGGTCGAACTAGGTAAGAGCGGGCACCATCGTCAAAAACTTTCGTTCCCGAAATCACCGCGAGATTACGGACTACCTTGACGATGGCTTTCATTCTCTCCGCTGGCATCACGGACTCTTTTCCGAAGTTTGAATGCCTGATTGTACGAAATCGAGATTGATTGATTGATTGATGTATAAAACGACAATCAATGATTGGACTGATCGAGTGAATAATGGGCAGAGGGGCTCGGTGGACGAAATGTGGACACGATAGTAGACATCGTCATCCAGAAACGTCGGACCGCAACTATTCACCCGAAATCAGACCAAAGCTCCGGGCGCCGCGCCGTGCCTAAGGAAGCTTTCACGGGTCAGCGCGAAATATACTTGTGCAAGATCGCGGCTGCACAACGGATCGATTTGCGTCGACTGAAGTGTTCGACGTTGTTCACCAGTCTGTCATTGGAGTCATAGTTCCAATTTCGATGATACATCGATAGGAACCGAAATTCTGCTCTGTGGCCGACCGGCAAGCTCAGGTGGTGCCATGAGCAATCCACAGCGTACCTATGGTTATGAAATATGAATTTTCTGCTGAGGTTCATTCGTATGCACATCTCGACTCAGGCGCAAAACCGAGCCTACGTGCGCTGATGTTCCCATTCGCGACGATTTTCCAGGCCGATTGTTCAGGCCGAGAAAATCTGCATTCAGATAACATTCCGGCCAACGGTTGGCTGCACGGCCGAAACCTCGTCCTTCGTAAACACTGTGACCGCTTGAATTCAGTGCTAGGCATGACTCGCAGCATCATTCCTTTGTTTCTCCTCTCGAAACCCATTCTGTTCTTTTCCATTCCTGAATCATTCTTTCCCTCGTGTTCATCGGGATCAATTCAGTGTGGCCTTTCCGATGCAGTGTTCGCTTCATTTTGTCGAAAGTCGACCGAACACTTGAACGCTTGCATTTTTCGGAACTCTTGTACGGAGCCAGTGGACGCCTGGCTTTTGATCGGACCGCGCGTCTTCGTGAAGTTTTAGTACCCGACTTCACTGTCGTGTCGACGTTACGAGGTATCCAGCGGCTGGTCCGCCGCTCTTACCGCGAATCCTTCGACAGCTGATAAAGAGAAAAGCACCATCTAGGAGAAAAATACAAGAATTCGATTTTGTCATCTTGTGCAACCATGCTGGTCGCAGTTCCTGGCCGTTTGAGCTCAAATTAATCCGACTCATCACAAAATTTCAACTTTCAAGATTGATTTTTGCGCTACGTGGCGTTTAAGGTGAACATTCGTTTTCCGAACAAGGTTGACTCAATGATGTCCGCTTCGGAGCGAAGCGGAATCCCGACGATGTCGATGAAGCCCGGCATCAAACTCTATGCAGCCTCCCTCAAGCGAGCGGAGGGCGCTCGATGTGAGGTATTACATGTCAAGTATTCGCCCAAACAGAGCTCACTGTTGCATAACCGACGGCTGTGTCGACGTCGTTCTCTTCGAAACGACCGCTTCTCGACGGATTGGCGGTGGCAGCGGCGGCAACGGCAACGGCGCAATACTTACGTGGGTATCCGACTGGTGAGGGGTGGAGTAAATCGACGGAGCTGGTCAACCCTATACCGTTGTAGGCAGCGGCCGTGGCCGCCGGGTTCTTCAAGTGGTATGCCATGGCGTTTGAGTTTGCTGAACCCGCCCGATTTCCTGCCAACAGAAAAAGACGCAAAATATCAAGTATCATACAGAAAATCGAGAATCAATTCGCTGTTCCAGTGGTTCGAATAGGTGTTCACGATCGCTTACTCAGAAACTCACCGTCTTCGTTTATCGATGCGAAAGTGTGGTGGAGTTCTCCCGGCAGTAATTTTGAAGGGAGCTCGAAACCCTCGTCACGTGGAGAATGCGGTGACGACGAGAACGACGCGGGAGACACGGCAGGGGGTCCTTGGCTCGGGCCCCCGCGTAGAGGGGACGTCGCTCCGAAAGGCACCTCGAATCCCAGTGCAGCCACGGCCCCTTCCAACGGTGTCCCTCACTCCGGTACTTCAAGCGAAGTCCCTCGACCCGGAGCCTCCGCTACGAGCGTTCCCGATGGGCGTGGGGACCCTCCTCCTGTGAATTAAATTCATTCCGTCTCGATGAGAATTCAGAGATAAGACTCCGAGATCATGGAACCTACGGACCCAGAAACAGTATCGAATTCTCTCGAAAACCAGACCATCGGATCCATGCCTCCAATGAAACTCTCGATTACACAGTCCTATTACGGTAAATTCGGCAGTCACTGATACCCAGCTCCTCCGGACGAAACCGACATTGTATCGGTCTCCCTGCGTTTACGTCGACTCAGCGTGGGATCGACGCAACGGCTTCGATTCGGCTTTCCGACGGGATGCTGCCGCTCCGGAACAATACGGAAAAACGTATTCGATATGCGACGCATCGATAACGATTGATGTTTGCCTTGTTCAGAAGTCGACCGCCATGAGAGAAACTCCAGACGTCAATCTAGATCGTCCGTCGTTCCTTTGCCGCTGAAGAGCAACAACAAAGAAGCGTACTTTTTCCCGCCGACTTCCCATCGATAATCACGACCGTAACATGGTCATCACAGGGAGCTTCATGGTATGCGCGGAAGACCGAATTCCGTTCGGCAGAACAGTAAAGTTTGAACCCGGGCTCAAGATCCCCCATCGGAAGTGATCAACCGATGCTGTTGAACTTGCACATTTTTTCCCCCGATGAGCAGCACCCTTGGCCTTTAGTCTCAAGGAATATCTCGAGCCTACAGCCGACCGACGAAATTCGGCATCCAGAGTGGCCTAAAGCTGCCTAGCGAGCCTTTTGAAACAAAGTTTCTCTTTTCGGCGCCATCCGAGTGGGGATTACAGCTTTTGGAGCAATTGTTTTATATATGGCGGCCTGATGCTGAGTGAGTTTATTTCGGTTTTTCTCTCGAGGTCAAATAGGGCGCCATGGCGATGCGAAACCGAGCCGTGACAATAGGACGCGTGACCGCTGTCCTGATCGAGGACTCCACTGTTTCGGTGCACAGAAACAGCGGCAGCAGCAAAGCTACACAGCTGGACTGAGGTTGGAGCAGCCGGAGATCGCGCCCAGTTCTCTCTGTCATAAAATAGCAGCAGCTAGCCGATCGGTAGAGACTGAAATATGTTTTCCGCATAGACTAAGCTCGGCATGAACGAATCAATGATGTCCACCATGGGGATCGGGAAGCTCCGTGGGACGGACACTAAACGCCATTTGAGCAATGACGGAAAGTTTCGAGAATTCAGCATTCGAATCGCGCGGAAGGTTCGTGCCATCTTCAAGAACGCATTTGGAGTCTTGAAAATCGATAGCATCTCTTCCCTGATGTAATGCGCTCGGTTTTTACGTGGCTTGCGTTTCACGACTTTATAGCTATCGTATGTCGCGACGAGATTATCTCCAATTAGCTCGCGAAGTACTGCAGAGATTATGGACAACCGCGAAGGTCGGTCGAACCCGAATCGAGCCGCGGAGTAGAACCCCCGCAACGCGTCAGAGTTGACGAACCACGAAGCGAGTTGTCTGAAGTTAATTTCAAGCATTCGATCGAAGATAATGGCATAGAGGTCAACAACATCACTGACAAGGCTGTCAAAAACGATGCCGGAATCGAGGATCCAGGATTCCGAAACCAATGTCGCCAGTGCTCCGGAAGGGGAGGCGATCTCGCCTCCTTTTCCGAGAGCACTAACTCCAATGGAGACCCAGAATCACAGGATGAATGAAGACCCAGACCTCAGCCTATGGACGGTCGACATTCGGGACTCGGAAATCGGAAGGTTCACAAATCTGCCGGGGACCGGCATATTTTGTCAAGAGCAGGCGGTGCTGAAGTGGTTGTCGGAGTGACTCCCAGTGATAACCTATAGTATGGTTTCCGTTCCTTGGTTTCAGTATTCGGTTCCAAGAACGTCAATGAGGGTTCAAATGTGACAATCGAAGGGATCTGTAATCGAACAACACCGAATTCCGATCAAAGCTACTTGAGCTATGCGGAAGCAGATCAACAGCAGTGTTCATACATCTTCGAACCGACCGGCGAAAATCTAACCACGTCGATGTCGGCCAGCACTTGTTTTCACTAGCATCCAGCGAGCTTTCGTCTCTTGTTTGGTCGTGTAAAGCATCTGGTATTGAATCGTTTCCGCTACCATTGAACTCCGAGAGTTCGAACGAGCAAGAACTTGCTTCGAATCGACCCTAGGTCGGACTCGGGCTCGCGCTATTCTCTGGACTCCGTGGACCCAACCTCTAAGATTACAGTTTCAAGGATGACGACGGTTTTCAACTCACTGACGAAGCGATTTCTTCCGGAAATTCATCGAGGAATCCGGTTGGGCTCCGTTACGCATTGTCTGACTGAGACACTGAAACCTGGCTGGTCGAGCACACTTTGTCGAACGGTTAACTCTTCTGTGGTGTCGATATACGCGAGAATCCGCGACGTTGGTTTACAGCAACATTTTAGTGAAAATTCGGAACCGCGCACTAGTCCTTCTTAGGGCCCTCTCCTCCATGATCTTTGCGCTTTCCTCTCGCCGTTCATACCAAGAATTTTCTCTTCTTTCATTTTCACAATCCGGTCAGTACGCGGCTCCGCTCTGTGTGACATCGGGAAGTCTTAAGTGAGGAAACGTTTTGCAGTGGAATTCCCCGAGGAATCCCGGGACCGTTGGTTGCTTACAACTTAGTAACAAGCATCAGAAATCGAAAGCAGGCGATGACAGTCGATCGAAGAACGTGTGCCCTGTGGGAGATAAGCACGGAAATGGCATTTTCAGTGCAGATCACGGGAGGGATCGAGTTTGCTATCGGGGATTCGGGAGCATCTGATTAGCAATGCTCAATCAAATGAACGGAGAGCAGCGACTGGTGACTGAGATTCCCCACGGTATATCTCAGTACAGAAATTCGTCCTCCAAGCTAGTGCTGATGATCCACAACAATTTGCTCTCCCGATTTGCTCGAACTTCTCGAGGCTTCGATGATTCTTGACGAATCATGACAAACCATGGACTTGGCTCAATGGATGTTCGACCTCAAGCAGCTCATCCCTGCGCATGTCCCTCGTGTCGGCCTCCAGCCAAAAGCGACAGCTGAGCTTTTTTTTGCATGGCTTGAAAAAGCCACCTCAGTGTTTGATGTCGAATCCGAGCGCCGACTCCGTCTTTTCAGGTCTTCATCGTGTATCCCTGTGGGCACATCTGATTTGGCCTCTATCGCTTCTTTCGCACTGTTCCCATCAGAATCGCGATCAGAAGCAGCGTTCAATATGGAAGACCAAATTCGTTTCGTGAATATACGGGAAAGAAAACAGTTCGCCTCGAGAGTATACCTACTCTCCTGAGAACAGTCGATCCCGACTCGATCCCCCAGAGAATCGTTGGAAGTCAGGAGTGTTGAAAGAACTTGTTGCGTAGCTCTTGGAGGGAAGAGACACGCTCGATGGAATGGCCTTGTTTCGAAACTTTTCTATCACAAAGAGGTTCCGTAATGGCATCCGTACGCTCCCGCCGTGGAGCTTGAACGAGCACGCCTTCCACATTCGTGGGCGGACGAGTCTGCGGCCCTCATCCTCAGCCGGTGGTAACCATCGACACCACTATCCTCTATGAGCGGATTAAAAGTTTCTGCGAGGATTTCATCGGTACTCTTCAAAGTTACCGAGGCCACGACTGACTTCGGAAACGGGTTGTAGTCGAACGCCTCCATCGAGACGGGTGCCATCCACTCAAATTGAGTATTATGTTCGCGCATCTAAGATGTGCTCCAAAGGCAAAGGGAACCACCCAATGACGCAGCCATTTGATGAGATTAAGGAGTGGATTCTAGTCAGTTAGGTGCAAAATCTCGGAGGGAGCCTTGGATACGCATTTTTCACGACCCATCTTCGTCGGCTCGACGACTGCTCTTTAGCATCAAGCTTGAGCAACACGATCGCTACGTGGCCGCCGGCATCCGAAGCACAGTCGATACTATTGTGCCGCGCGGATAACCGGAATGAGGAATGTTTACAAATGCATATCAAGCCTACAAGCTGTATCAGACATTGTAGCTAGCCTCGTGGATTTCAGCCTATCGAGTCGCCTCGGGCGAATCCTTTCGTCAGTCACACAGAGCGTTCGGTGAGCGGCCAGCAGGCCTATGTGTGGCGATCACCCATCAAGCAGACAGGAGGGTGATGTGTTTAGAGATCGGGCAGGGAGAGTCGGAGAAAATGTGGGGACGAGCAGGCATGCTGGTCGACTGCGAATGTGAAGGGTTCCCAAACGCCCGTTGTTCTCCCTCACTACATCGAGATACATCGCGTCAATACCGCGACCCTATGACTGCCATATGCTCATACACGACTATTAGTTGGATCCGGATTCCGGACTCCGCCAACTCCTTGCTCTGGTGAATAAGGATATCATTGATACCAGGACCTCTGTGAATGTTTGCTTTAATCTCCACATTCACTTATTTCAAGACCTCGATCATACTTGAATCTGCGATCTTTCGGTCCTGCCCTACATATATCCGCAACTCGATCTCTCTCATGGAGAAATGAGCTCTCATCGAGAATGAGTCTTGATTGGAATCACTAATTCCAAAACGACCTTGCGCGCATGTCTGGCCTGTTTCTGGATCGAGAAGCTGGTCGAGTTTTCCGGAGCTGATAAGTTCTGTATTTCTCCCGATATCTCTAAACTCAGAATCGTCCCATAGACTTCCTATGCGTACTTGCCTTTGAGTTCGGGAGAACCCGTGGGAACAATCTCAAACGGTCATCAGCGTTCAGCAGTCGCCATGGATTGATTATGAGTCCCTCAAATGGGCATCCGATTGAGTGGAGCACCTCGACTCGATTTTGTTCTGAGAACACGTTATCGTTCCTTGCACTTTCTGACGGAGAAACTTCAGGATCCGAATTCTAAGTGATTCCTGATCCTGCTCGATTTGGATGACGCACAACTTTCACGCAGGAGCACTGAGGACACTGTACGGCACCGGAACACACCGCAGGTCACCGCGTTGAGGAAACAAGTCGATATCAGTTATTCCGAGAGAGCTTCATTGCGAATCAATCTCATTTCCCGTACTCCTTCTCGTTCATTGACTCCAGGTCCGATTCGTCTGGCTGCGAAATGATCGGTCTCTCAAATCGAATCTCGTTCAGAAGCCTAGAACTCGTGGATTTTCTTCAGGTTCGTACGATTCCTGAACGGTGTCCGTAACGACGGGAAATCCGCTCGAGGCTTTGTTCCTCGGTTTGGGAACTCACAGAATTGGTCGAGAACCGCGAGTCGCACTTTGGATAAAGTAATGAGAAACTCTAAAGTTTTCGATTCCGGCTGGAGGAATCGAGTCCTCATTCGCTTCCCCCTTCAGACACAAAGTCGCGCTCGATGTCGGCACGCACGACGCTGGCACGCACGATGCACACACGCACGACGCACACACAGCCAATTGCACTCCAGCTCGAATCGTCACGTCGGCTCTCAATGCTTCCCTGCTTGCTTGCTTGCTGTGTGCTTCTCCCGAAGCGTGGGCCCACAACGAAACGAGCCGCTACGCAGTCCCCTCAACCAGCCGCAGCGAAACACAGCCAGGCCAACCGTCTTTCGGGGCCCTGCGGAACGCGATCCCACTCGCCGAAGAAAGACTTCGGGGGCGGGCTTTCGGCACCATTGGCTGAGCGAACGGCGAGCGCCGCCTCCCGAGGGGGAGCCTCATAATGAAACGAATTTCGGACTGTTTCTCCCCTCAGCAACCGGCCAACCCGGGTGTGTTAGCGCCGAAGGAGGGGGAGGGAGCGGTCGTTCGCTTGCTCGCTCGCTCGTTCTACCGACCATCCGGACGACATAGCAAGTAACTAAAAAGGCAAGCTTCACTTTTTGCCTGTTTCGCTATGGGGAAAATGCTAACCACAGCGTCTGAACACCGAGGGTGCGCGAAACGTTGCGGAATCTTATGATCAACTCCGAACGCCAAAAGAGAAGAAGTCGGCACTGAGACCGTTGACACTCCGAGTGACTCGACGAATCGACCAAATCCTTCACGGCGCAGAAATCGGTTTTTTGCCGGCGAACTGTCCGACACTTCGCAATTTTTCTGCTCCTTGTATCCAAATCAATCCAAGTTTTCACGTTATTCCAGAAAAAAAAAACAGAGGTTATTGCCCTCGGTCTGTATGTTTGACGAGTTTGACAGCCACCAAGCGCTTCACAGCGGCTTGACCAACACCCACTGTGATCGCTTTCCAGAATATTGCCGCGACCAAGATGGGGTTTCCTTCAGAAATCTCATAGAAGTTTTCTGCCACCTAGAAACGTGAGTGGATGCATTGCATTCGCGGTGTTTCTGCGCATCCTGATCTTCGGCTGTCCGACGACTTCAACGAGCAGAGCGCGGACGAGTATACGCAGCTTATGCACGGCTTAGGATTACGAAATCAAACACTACAACGGCAACAACCAACGCCCCATATATTGATCCACGGATTTATGGAGGAGAAGAAAGAGGAGAATTGTTAGTTACTCAACGCACGAGTTCATAGCTAAGTGGTGTTCGCGCATTTCAGGTAAGCTGTGGGCAATGGTTTTTGGTCCATCGGAAGGCGAATGGGTGACCGGCAGTGTCCGCTCATCCACCGGAAATTCCTCGAGCTGCTTATAGAGATCAGAACGTCGCCTGATCGCCCGAATCAGGAGTTTCGCTCGCCGAATCGCGCGAGTCTCGTCGATGATCTCCTCAGGTGAAGTCAGACTATTGAACGGGGATCGAGAATTATTCCATCGGAGAAACCATCGGAAACTTTCTCTGTTCGTTTTGATGGTGAGATAATCTTTATGAAATGCTCACATCAACGGATCGCTCGTTGCGCGTTCCAGTCAATTAAGAGATGCACATACAACGCCGCACACTGAAGAAGCAGCAGCTTGGAAGCCACGGGCGGATTAGGATTTAACCAATAACCTCCCTGCATCAACTGTGACCTGGTAGCTGATCCGAGAAGAAAAAGCTGAAGGAAATCAATCTTTGAAATCATACGTTTTTGATCGCGCAATCACCGAAATTCCGAATATTAGACGCACAGCGGTGCAATCCTGGTGATATGATCGCCCAGAATCAAGTCGGACATTTCGACTGAGACCCAGCCGATCGCCCGACGAAGTGGTCATCGTTCTCATCTTACTGCGGGACGAGGGTTTTCTTCGACACACTGACAATGAGTGGCATACCTCGTCGAACGGAAATCGTGGAAGTTGCAGCGATAAAAACCGCGGAAGTCCCTTCCATCGTTACACTGGCTCTTGCGGTGCAGCTAGCTACATCAAATAATCTCTACGCACCACCTTCTACAATACTTTCGGAAAGTCGTCACAGGGGCGGTAGCGTGCACCAGCTAGCTCACCGTCTCCGAGAGTGCGCGAAAAGGGGAAAGTTTGCGATGAGTGAGCGAGGGGCAGGAGGTGATTGCAAGGCAGCTGACTCGTGAGCGAAGTGTTTGCAAACCTCAAACATTCAGCTCGACTGAGCGCGATGGTTTGGCTCAGCGGTTCATATAGGGTGTTCGGCGATATGAAAGCAGAGCGCCGAATCGACATAGTGGTCTGATTCTTTTGAAATTGCTTTCGAGTGCCACAAGAAGAACCTCTTCACTCAGGCCGCTCGTTCGTCCGCGCTCACCTCGCTCGCCAACAACAATACTACCATCAATACACATACTATATACCTCATATTGCAGCAGCGGTTTCACAGTGATGAAGCACTTGTCTCCTGTCTGCGCCTCCCTTCAAAAGCGGAAACCACGATCGCAATCGGAAGTACGAACGAGTCTTCATCGAAAGTGAGCGAGTTTCACCAGCGTCAAGAACGCGCACTTCTCCCCAATTCGGGGAGAACAGTTTTTCCCAGATCCCAGGTACCTAACCATGTAGGGGAAGTAATTTCCTCCTTCGTCGACGAATTTCCATGCGCGAGGATAGGGAAGCCCAACCGGGTTTGGGGAGAGTGTGGCCGTCATGTGTACACATCTGTCTTCGCCCCCTTCGCACATCGTCGAAAACATCGTCAGGCAATATTTGACACCCCCGCGAAGAGTCAACCCTCTGACTCGTTGGTTGGTTTGTCGTCCGAGAGTGGCTGCAAGACCGGCTGCCCCCCTCTGTATTGAGGTTTTCACATCGTTTCTCTCTGGTTGGCTAGCTGAGTGAGTGAGTGAGCGGTGCGGCCGGCCGACCGGTCGGCCTCTATCAGGCCATCTCCTCACCGCAAAATGTGCGGCCCATCGCCGTGGCTTGAGACTCAATCCCTAGAGCAAGCGCGATGGCACGTTCGCTCCCCTTCGCTTCGAGCTCCCGGAGGTATCTCTCGGCCTCATCTGTTTGCAGGCAGCCGAAACTGAAGAACGACGAACGACAAACCAAGCAAGAAGCAATTCCAAACAACCGCAACCAGCCAACCAACCAGGCAAGGGGGCGAGTATCTCCGTCACGACGACGACGTCAAACGCTACATTTCAGCAGGAAAGCTAAATGATTCCCTTAATCGCATTTGTAAATCGATGACCATCAACGCTGGCGACGACGTCGACGGCAGCAGCTTGCGAGCTCCCTTGCTTAGGTATCGACGATGAGTCCGATCGGCACTTTAGTCGATTGCCGTTTCAACTTTCCTTCTCCTCCATTCATTCTCACTGAACACTGTTTTGCCGCAAACTGTTTTGCGGCGATCGGAGTCATTGGATCGACGTTCTGCTTCCTCAGAATTTCACCTCCTGACAAATCGCTCTCGGATTAGGTGGAAAACCGGTCCAAACCTTCGGGACGGAAGCGCAGATCGAGGTTCTGCTCGAGTATCGCGGAGCTCTTGAGCGCATCGCGTTGGTGATGACAATGCGCATCCGCAGACAAACGATTGCGTTGCACGACGCGCTCGGTGGCCTCGGTGCACGACGGCTTAGCGACAACAAACATTTAAGTGTTTTTTTAGAAGGCTCAGAAGCTCTTTCAGTTAAAAGCTTTAGTTAGGCACCGATGAGCGCGCATGTCCACTGATGTGTAAAGAGGAGGATATCGATATCAACAATGAAGTCACACAACTTAAGACCACAAGCAATCTGGAAGATTGAGCCCAGACAAAAATACAGAACGGCAGACACAACAACAGCTACCTGGCACGGCGGATGAATAAGGAGAGCGAGGAGAAGCGAAAAAAAAAAAGAGAAAACCTCTGATCCAACTGCTCCCAACTGCCAGATGGCCTCAAGAGTCTTCCCGAATGAACGCTGGAGGGAGAGGGAGCTTTGTGCGGTCGGCCGGCCGGCCAGGACCGGGGGACCTGTTTAAGTGGATGGTCTTTCAAGCAGACTTCTATTTCAAAGCCGACACAAATATTTCCCCTCACAAATGAAAACTCTAATCTCTTACTAACAACTCATGTTCCGACTGCCGAACCTGGTTTCGATATCTCCCGTATTCTCTTCCCCGTTCCGACTCCGGTTGCGTTCCGAGTCCGGGGGGACTGGGATGGAAGTAGGTCTACTGGTACGGCCTACACTACGGCTACACAAGTATGGAAACATTCAGAATATCGTTCACGACATCCGGATCAATGGCTCCGTGTGCGTTTGCATCACACAGGGTGCTCGCGGCGTTTCTTGAGATGTGATTTATGCTTAGTTGATGGGTCTACGATACGTGAAGCGCTGGGCGCCACGACACGACGCGACAAGCAGCGTTCACCTGTCGCTTCAGCTGGACACCTTCCGACTCAAAGAAGTTTATTTCTCCCCCAGTTGGAGACCGCCATAAGGTTGATCTACAAAATCTCAAACGTTCACAAAAACGACCCACTCGTCACAGTGTCCAGATGATGTGTTGAACCGCGACACGACTTGACCACGGAATTCACCAAACGCTCGACCCGCACACAGGCTGGCTGGGTGGCTGGTCGGATCGCGTGCAGAGTCGGGTTCCATTATACCCGAGGGAAGCAGCGAAAGAGCGGAAAAACAAGACGAGAACGAAAAAACACAGAAAAAAAATAGGAAAAACGAAAGAAAGCGTTTCAGGGAGGCCTCTGACTCCCGCTGACCGTACGCAGTGGCCATCCTGAACTAAAACAGAAGCAAACCGCGTCTTTGAAAAATTCCGCCATTTCTCGTTTTTAATTCAGGCGTGCTGAACGAACACTCGATTCAATCAGTCGGAATCTGGTCATCTGCGTGTAATTGAGGATGTTCCTAACATCTGTTACCACCAAGGATCTTCCTCCAAGAACCTTCCGGAGGTTTTCGGCTTGAACTCGAATAGTTCGTCCTTGGCCACCAAGTAGTCTCGTGGATGCTTGCGATAGTTGCCAATTGGCGGCCAATCGTCGATCCGAGCGGAGTCTTCGTCCGATCGAGATTCGATGCGATCGTTCAGCAGACGCTCACAACGCGATATCCTTTGATGTAGCCTTCCGCTGACTTCCAGCGTCGTTTCTCGATCGACAACCGAGAAGAAGGGAGAGGAATTCCCGTCACGTCGTTTAGTGTATTATGCGAACTGCTCGCGGTATTATTTCTGGTCTGCTTCTGCTAATCGGCCGACTCCGGATCATTTATCAACGTCCGGAATATTGCTGAACATTTCTCTTTTTCTCAAATCATCGAACGATATCTTCGACGACATTCATGGCTGCAGGGTTGATCGTTTTTCCGAAAGGTCTATGTCACAGAAAGGAATTCCGGATCATATTGAGCCCGGAGATCTCGGTATCCCGGGGAATTTTCGTGGATCGAGGTTCGTTTCCTTCCACTTCGGAAACTCGAACGGATCGGTAAAGCACAAACATCGAGTGGCAGAACATCCTTTGAGGAACAGTATCCGTTGGATTCGAAAGCGCGAAATGCACTTCAGCTCGTGCTTACGCATCGTGAACCGCGTTGTCGTGTGTTTACCCGCGACTCGAGAATCCTCGAAGTTGTCGCTGAGATACGGATCGAAATCGCTTTCACAAGTCGGCGGCAACAGAATTCATTAGTAGCAATTGTGACGGCCGTAACAAACGCAGACGCACATTCGTCCACACGTAAAATGTCGACATCTCGTGTCGGGCCTAGGGTTTACAACTTAGAACTGAACGTTTTTACTACTTATCCAAACGATTTCATGACGTTGGCTATGCTGTGCTTTCCTCTATGGCTTCAGTTGTAACACTGTGAACAACAGAGATTCTCGCTGCGGGACGCAACGAGACAGGAAAGAAGAAAATAACGTAAAAAAGCGCGCAAACACTTAAAAATCGCATCGCTTCAAGTAAGTGTCGCTGTAGCCGAAAGTTTCAAACGTTTTATTCCTCGTTTTGGATCTGCTCGAGAACCATGTTCTTTCGAAGACCTGACGGCAACCTAGACACGACGGAACTCGGGAACCATAGGTGCTCGGCCTGGGCCGTGGCTTCCCGAAATGTCGAAAACGTTCAACATGAAACCCGCAATGGGAGAACAGAGTCGAAAAATCCCAAACCTCGAGGTCCAGGATGATTCTGCTTCTTCCAACGAAGCTCGCCGAGAACCATTGAGCTTGTTCAGTGAAAAAGCTCGGCATAATACTTCAGGGAGCCCCGTGTTTGGCGTCCTTGCCGTCGTCTACAGGCCAACCGAGAGAATCGTACAGACTGCAAATTGATCCCGAGTTATCGCGCCTACACCCCTCGAAGCTTGTTGGAGCGTTTCGAGCTTTGAGCATAAGCCTTCTTGGTCCACAAGGGACGTCTTTCAACGATGGGTGGAACCGCCCGCTCCTTTTCTCTCCACGATTGCCGTTTTTTATTGTTGTCGACAACATCGTTGTTGTTGCTGTTGCCGTCCATGCAGTTCTGTCTGCGCGCCTGCCTAGTCCCCCGCCTGCCTGCCGTTCGTCCGGCCGGCCGGCCTACCTGCCGGTCTGTCTACCCGTTCGTTGTGGTTGAGATTCCGGAGCCGGACACGATCTTGTTGCGAGTTTCTGAGAAACACGACTCCTGTTCCCTCATTATCTGCGGCGGCAGGCTCTCATCACGAAGCCGCTGACAGAGTCGTCTTGTTGTCCGACACGAGTTTTATTTTGTGTTGTTTTCCTTTTTGTTCATCGTTCAGTTTTTTTTTCTCTTTCACTCTTATCAAAGAGCAATCTGTGTCTCGTTTCACCATGGACGCTGACGGGAGGGCCTGATGTAGCTGCCGCCGCCGCCGCCGCCATCATCGCGGACGGCATCGACCTCTTTCACCGACGATTGACCAGCATCAATTCGTGTCGGTTAGAATGCTCGTTGACCATTATGAACCGTAAGAATGCTATCCCGTTCTCCGCTCCTTCTTTCAGCCATCAGGCGATTGACCACGAAACTCATTCGGCGTGAGACATAATCGACCACTTGCGAAGGCAACGCACATATCTGACCTCTGAAACTTCCAGACAGATGAAATGGCGAGTTCGACGAGTGCAATCATGTTGCTCCTCTTCCCTCGCGCTTTCGTGTCTGGTTCGCGAGCGGCATCGACTTGAAAGCTCTCCCAGAGAGACGGCGCGGCGGCGGACCCTATGCTTCCTTGTGTTCATCTTTCTTATCAGAGTGGTCGATCGGCAATGCAGTTTTTCCCGATGCTTTTTCCTTTCTTATTCATTGCTCTTCCTCGGTAGGTCGATCGGTCGGTCGGTCGGTCCTTCAGACTATCCATTCGCCGGAGAGCACGCTGTGTGGGTTTAGCCGGCACCGCGACCGCAAGCCATCATCGAATGTTGTTCATAGACATCGCCATGTCGTTGATGTCGACCGCCAATACGACCGCGACCACGACAGCGACGATGTCGACGACGACGACCACCACCTAAGGGACCACCACCACCACTAGGGTCTAAGTGCTGCTGTAAGTGTGGTGACGGCAATGCAGGCCAGTGAGAGCGCACGAGAGAAAGAGAGCAGGGAAACTTTCTCTATATATCTCTCTTCCGCCGTGTTTTGTTGTTTCACGGGCTCAGGATGGCTTTGGTCGGGCGGGCGGGCGGGCGATTCTTACACGCAGGCTGGCTGGCTGACACCGCCAGCCGCATACAGAAAGTGCTCTCTACTTGCCGAGGAACAACATCCAACAGTCTGACTGGCTGACTGACTGGTGAGCAAGCACAGGCGTCAAGTGGCCCTCAGCGTTTCCATCGAAGAGGAGAAATCAATGCAAGTCGCTCCTGGGCGTCTGCAGAGAGAAGCCGCGCTCCATCTCCACCCTAAACTCTCCACGAGCCCCCGGCTCCCTCAAGGTCCCCCAAGGCTGACACGGGATGGCGCGGGGCCGGGAATGCTGCGATGGGCAGGCAGACACAGGACCATCGTCACGCGGTGGAGTAGCAGGGGGAGAGGAGGCTGTTAATGGCGTAAAAATTTGAATTCAAATCCGTTGTGTAAACACACACAGAGGGAGACAGAGCCACACGAACCGATTGGGTCGCTTGCTTGGCCACGGCTGGGCTGTTGGGGCTCCGCTCTAGTGGTTGCCAAAGAATGACTCTGCTTGCCAAAGACCTGGGCAGAAAAGTCGAGGGTTTGGTTTGTCGAGGGAAGTCAGGAGTGTTGTGTATTCGGAGCGATGGAGGCAAGATCGATGCAAATCACCTTCGCACCTTGATGTGGTCCATCAGAAGCGAACTCAGGAAATGTTCCTGCTGATTGACTCCTGATACTCCAAAGAGGGTACTCCTCGTACTCCTCCGATCGAAGCTAGGGACAACGAACGGGGTTCATGCCAACGGCGCCGGCGCTCGCGAACGCTCACTATCGACATGGAGCTGCTCATTGACTCATTTCGTGGGAATCCGATAAACAAAAAGGAATTTCCACGCCTCGAGGATGACGACGTCTTTCGAGGGTGAACTGAAGTCGCTGAGGTTGGAGCTGATCGTTTTTGGAGCCATATTTCTGATGTCTGCGGCCATTGTTGCTTGAAGATAGGGCGAACGCCAACGATAGGACCGAAGAATGAGGCCAACTATCAACGAGTGCATCAGCAATGATCGCCGCGTAGAATAGCGCGGCAGACAAGTGAACATCTTGTCTTTTGGGACATCGGTCTCCGAGACTCCGACCATGGGCTCGGGCACTTCGATTGGTGGGTTGAACGATAGATCGATCGCTCGCTCGCTCACTCGGCGAGACTGCCGCCGATCGGACACTCGAGATTGCATCGCTCGCTCGCTACATAAGTTCTTCGAGCTTATCAGCGATACCAGGCAACAGGAGCAAGACAAAACAACAGAACTTCAAACACAGCTATTTCGGAAAGTTTTCTCCCAACCCGACATGAATTACTTCTCAATACTCATAGCAGCGCGCGTGTCAAAACATGATCTATACCCCCTCCTGATAGCACCTCCACATTGCCGAGTATGAGAAATTGCTCTCGTTTTGGAAAGTTTGTCTTCTTCCGGGTAGGTTTTCTTGAACGTCGAATTCCCGTGTAAGGTAAGTGCGCGGGAAGTCCGCAAAGATTCGTCACCTGCCAAGGAGATGTCTACCTGCGATGTGCGAGCCGGCCTGTACCAAATTGACGACTCAGCTGACCTGCCTGCGAGTGAGTATCCCACGATATCGAATCGTAGATCGATATCTGAGACGAGTTCGTGACTTGCCACAACCGGTTGCGACTTGTTGAACAATGTCAAAAAAATGAGGACTGCTTTCTGACTTGGCGAACGAGACGGAACTACGAGCCGCTCGCCCAGCCAGTCTCGTATTCGGCTGCCGCCTGACCTGTTCGCTAATCTGCATCGAGTGATCTCCGATGGCCACTTTGTTGCTGAGGATTCTGGAGAGCAAGCGGTATCTATCGAGAGCGAACAGAACGACGACGCCTCAACAACCTGATGACATCGGCGCTCGACATCACCACAATGCAGCGAGATAGACACTCAAAAAGACAGTCTCGTTCGCATCCAATTGTCTGCTTCGGCTCCGAGTCCTGTCGCCGCCGTCCCTAGCGATGATGCGGCTGCTGCTGTTGGCCTACAAATACTTCTCTCTCGCGAAACCTTCTTCGTCCTGTGTTCACTTTTTCGTCATATCTCTCAATCGCTTCGTATCCTACTCTCACGGGAGACGGAGGCAATGATAGGAACGACCTCCTGTGAGAATCAGTGATTGACCTGTGAGATCGATTCCGTAGTCAGGACTCTCGACCATACCGTAAGTGTTTCGCCACGAAAGACTTCCCCACCCCAAATCGGGACGGAGCACCATCGCCGACCGACGGAACGTAGAGACATTCAAATGGGAATGGACGTTGGGTTGAACGAGAAGCCGAGATCATTATTTCGTGAAATAAATTCCATTCCAAATTTATGACGCCGTTCGTCCGCGGATTACATGCGGGAAACGCGTTCCCACGCTCGTCCTTCCGCCGCGTCGGAGCCGTTGCACGATATGCCCGACGGGGTTGAGCGAAGCTTCTGTGTCCGAAGTTGTGGTTCATGCAAACACTCTCCAAAACTTTCTTAATGCTCAAAACCTCAAAACATCGAATCTGGACAACGAACCGCGTCGTACATCGTTGCGTCGTACATTAGTGCTCAATTAGGTGTCCTAAATTCATAACAGCGCATCCGACAAGGGTTCAGACGAAGTGATAAATTCTTCCTGTGGGATGGCTCTGTTCGTGGCCAAGTGCGACTCGGTTTGTAAGTCAGTCCCTCAAGTCAATCCCTAAGTCGCTTGATCGCTCGATGTGTCGTCTATTGTGCAGGCCAGTTCCGCGGACATGAACACATTCCAAAAAAATAAATTCGTCCGTCGTGATTAGGCGCAAATTAAGATTTAGTGTTTTATGACCGCACCGATCCCTCAACCAGCGCTGCCTGTTGGACTGGCTGATTCGCCGGTTGCACGCTCGCCTCCATGTTTGGAACGAAGTTCGCTGAGACGGTAGCGACGGTCAGGAGATCACTGTCGCCCATAAATCCAAGTCGAAACCCAGTCGTACTAACCAGATCTTCGCGTAATAAAATTGTTGCAGTGAGCTCTTTCGTTTTTTTCACTCGATAGTTGATCGATGTCAATCGCACGGCTCGCCGAACAGCAGGAGCGATCTCCGCAAGAATCACTGCCCACGGTGCGTGTTCCGACCTTGAGAAGAAAGCGAGGCACGTCATGAGACGACGGAACGCGGGATAGGTCCAGCCTGCTACCGTTGTGGATACGTTCCCACGAATTCAGGGAAAGCATAGCTGATGGTTCCTCGTTCCTCAAACACATCTACCGCAGGCTTCGAGGTCGGTCTTTCGACGCAGTTCGCACGAAACCACGGTGTTCGTCAATCGGAAACTGTTTCCGATCATTGAGCACGAGACTCAAAGGGTAATGGTTCAGTGCGTTTCGATAAATCGCCGAATGATGAACCATTATTTCAACAGAAAACGGTAGAAAACGTCGTAACCGTCTCCGTTCACGTGCCGGGGATCAGTGAGCTCAATATAAAAATCCGCTATGCAAGGTCGAATAACAATGATTCGGCCTAATGTTCGACTGAAAATATCCTGCGACTCCTGAAGTTTATGTCGCTGAGGATTGCGGTCAGCACGTTGGGCTTTCTTGGGGAGAGCGCGAGCTCTCCGAGTCGGCGTAGAACATACATGGATCATGATGTTCAGAGTACGCTTCCGATACCAGCCACTTCTTTTAGTTTTGTTTGTTCGATGGTTAGATATCTCCGTAAACCCACTGAGATTTATCACAGCGCTGAGACAGGAATCGGAAACCGCGTGATGTGATGACGTTCTGGCGATCACTCACCTGAATCTAGTTGTTGGATAGCACACTGAATTAATCCAAATAGCATCCGTCGCGATATTCGAACGAATTTTGTGTGATTCCCGATTTTCTTGCGTCTAGACGTTTTCCCTGTTCACATGTGCTGGACGGCGACCACAGTGGTTCTCATCATCTGTCTGTCGGTGGTTTGATTTGCAGAGAGGATGACCGCCTGGCCCGGGAAAGCTCGTAAAGTGGCTGCTCAAAAACATTTGCTCTAATAAGCTCGCGCGTGGACGCAACATCGGAGCTCTGGTTACTTTCCCTGCTAGTGGCTTCTGCTCGTGTTGCACAGTTAGTCACAGTTACATTGGGATGGAGGGTGCTGATGACCTCCAGCATCGAGCGAAACCATCGGCGCGAAGACCGAAAGCCGTCAGTCTGACTTGCAGCTTTTGGTCTTCATGAGCAATGTTTACAGTTGATACTGTACCTTGTTGGGAAGTTTCAACCGGAGCCACTGTTCTCGACCGCAAGGCTTCTCGAGCAAAAAGCCCCGACTCGGAACTCGTTACGAAATGGTCGTGGGACTGATCCTGGTCTATATATGGTACAATGAAGCGTATGTATTGCGACGACGAGAACGAGGATTATTACGAAAGTCCATGGACTCCGATAGACAGGTTGAGGACAGTGTAAGATCCAGTGTGATCCCGGCACCGGATGTTCTATCTTTCGGCCTGTTTGGCTTTCTGTGACCCGATCTACCCTGGAGTTGTTCTGTCTCCATCCCCTGCTTTTGTTTTCTCCCGTGAGCCCTGGTCGAGTCTATATCCGGCTGACCGAAGAACGAAGGGGTGAGCGATTCCGCATTAACTAATGCACCAATCCCAAATAACACAGATGACCTCCGAGTGGTCGTGGTCGATACTAGTCCGCTGGCATTGTTCTGAACTGGAATCATTCATCCGAAGACGATAGGATGGCCACTCGTCTACGACCTCAATGGACTTATGGAACACGTGGTGTCGTTATGGGCGCCAGTGATGTTTCATAACGAAAGTTTCATCTCTTTCGAGTTGTTCGAGCGCGCGTGCCGAATCCGCATTAGTTAATCGATCACCTCAACCATTCTTCAGAGTTCTGTTCGGGACTGGAAAAGTTGCCGGATGTTGCTTCGACCTCCAGAACAGGTTCGCGAGGCGGAAAACTCCCTTTCGAGATTCGACGCAAGAGTTCTATAAGCCGCACTAATAGATTCGCGGGCTGGAACGCTCCTCAGCCGTGGTTCTTGGGGTGATAATAGTCCGATTCAGATTGTGTTGACTGTGTCTGGCTGTGAATGTTTATCTCAAGCTCGGTGGATGTACCTGACGACCATGTGTGGTGGTAGCGACCGCACCAGCACGAGAGCCTGTGGCTCGAATTCTTCTAGCCGTATTGGATCAACAATAGCCGGAACGATGACGAGGAAGGTACGAGAACGACTCGGAGGAAGACATGGGAAAAGTTCTCGGAAGCGTTCGCTTATTTTCTTAAGGTGCTTGTGAGTGACATCGTGTTGTTGGTGTTGCTGCTGCTGCTGCTGCTGCCACCACCGCCCTCGTACTAGTCGTCGAGCACATTTCACGGCGCGGCGTCTCGCTGCAGCGCGAGTTCTACTCGGGCTATTATGACGAATCACAACTGCACTTGATTGATCCCGACAAACCATGCGGTTTCCGACTGCCGTTAGTCCAAAGAGCGTCCCTCCGATTTCGACGAGAGCCAACTTGGGATCAGTGCTTGCTTGAAGACGTCTCAGGTCCTGGTGTTCGATGAGGTGCTGCTCGTGTGAAGGTGGGTTCTCTGCGCGGTTTCACGCACGAGATGGGTGGCGGATAAATGGTCGTAAAGATCGCCGAGAGCTTGGATGCAACGTAGAGCATTAATCCCAGGTCGTAGAGTCGTCCGAAACTTAGTCTGAATTAAGAAAGTTCCGCCCTATTCTTGGAGTTGCTCAGCAAAGTGAAGATGATGCTCCGAACTTGCCACACTCCCGAATCTCGGCAACCAAACAGTCCGAAGACCGCAACAATATTGTTTCTCCTGAAAAAAAAAGGAGCCCTCCAGGAAAATATGGAGGCGGTCGCAGCGCCGACCTGTCTCTGAATCCACAGCGTCCTCATGTGGACAAGGAAAAATTCGCGCACGATGGTGATAGCACGACGAGCGACGCCTGCGGAGGAGAAATGAAGAAAATTGAGGGAAGGATACAGGAAGGAATTGTTTGATTCGGTAGAAGAATCCTCTGTTGTCCTGTTCTCGGTGAGCTGGGGTTGTTCATCCCAAACGCGACTCCTAGGAGTCGGATAGAGTCATTGGGGCAGAAAACCCGATTTATGTGGAGAGCTCGTAGCGGATACTGCTAAAGGATGAATTCACCACGAACTCAATGCAGATTTTGCGGCAGCGAATTGCTCGGGCGGATAATCGGCACTGGATACACTTTCGAGAGGGGACCAGCTTTCCATCCAACCCTCGTTGCCTGCCTGCCTGCTTCCTTCCTTCCCTAACTCCCTCCCTCCCTCGTCCGCTCACTCCCTCTCATTCTCCCTCTGTCCCGCGCTCCCGCCTGCCGCTACGCCTCGCTGCCAGCACAATGACAGGGCGAAGAATGTATTATTATAATGGAAACACTCGCAACCGAATGCGAAGCATCTCAGGTGAAAAGAGGAACCCGGCAAACGAGCAAGCGGAGAACCCCGCGAAAGTCCAAACCGGCATGGAATTGAGCCGGAAGGCGCTGGATTCCGGATTGGTGTTCTTCATTTACCGTGCGATGTTCTGGAAACCTGATGGTCACAAAAATCCGACGATTTCGGGCCTGGATGTGTTCGGACCGCGCTGCTTGCCGTCTCAAAGATCATCGTTCGATGCAATCAACGTTCAATGCCTGAAGCAAAGCAACACTGCTTGTTGCACTCGGCATCAAGCATAGTATATGCACGCGACAGAGGATGTCATGGGAAGCTAATGTTATTCATTGGGAAAATCAGCTGACGTGGCCGCATTGTGTGGATGTGGAGTTGGCATTGGGTCTAGTTGCACGAAGAAAACAAATTCTCGTTGTCCTGTTCGTCGAGCTTCGTCTCCTTCTGAATGACACCCAAGGTGTGCCGGCCGGGTTGTGTGTCCAACTGAGCCTGAAGGTGTGAAGATACGAAGCCGGCCCGCTGTCTGCCTTCCTGCTGTCTGCTTGCCTGCTGCCTGCCGGAGATAGCATTCAGGAGGATGGTTCCTCCAAGGAGACAGCGGAGCAAGCAAGCACGCTCGCACGTGCAGCGGATTACTTTCAAACGACGCTCGGAGATTAGCCACTATGAAATGAGAGACCGCCCGAATCATCAAGAAACAACTCGGCATCATCACTAGAGTGCTCCACTCAGACTTCAAGGCTTTGTTCCGAGGTGTGAACTGTTCGTAAAGAATATTTTCCACCGTTCCGATCCCCGGTACCTCCTCAAGTCGCTTTCTTGTTACTGAGAAACTTGTAGCGGAACAAAACATGCGAAACGAAGGAGGAACGGACGAGAAAAGGGAGAAAATACAAAATGAAAACGGGAAGTCGGGATGGATGTACAGAGTCCTCCGGAACGGTGCAGAAAAACAAAGAAAGAAGGCCAGCGACATCTATCCTGGCAGTCAGTCAGCTAGTCAAAGAAAGGGGCGGATGATCCTCGTCGTGAAGAACAATTTCTGCCGAACTTCGCGTCGTCGACGAAGTTTTTTGACGCGTACCCGTTGACGGAGCGTCTCTCTGCAGCGATCCGCCAGACGTCAATTCGCTTGTTCGTCACTCGATTTTTTTTAATTTTTTCTCTTCAACCAATCCATTTCGTCTTCGGCAACCGGTGCTACTGTTCTGACCCATTCTTCGCTCAACGGAAGCGTCGAAGTAGCAACAACTTCTGCAGCGAAAGAAACTGACGCACTGAGCTCAAACACCTCTCGGGAACAACACGGTTCCGTTACCCGTTCTCAGTCCGCGCCATTTCGAAATCATTTCCAGCTACTCTCTGACCATTGGCTAATTGTTGAATTTTTCCCCGTGACAGATTGATTGACTCGTCAAGCTGTAGCCAGGTGATGATGATGATGATGATGATCGGAATGCCACTTCACCAGCGGACAATTCTGGGACACTGGGAGAAGACGACACCCTTGTTTGGAACACGACACCCTAATGTCTGCGCTCGAGCTGACACCGGAGTCGGTCCATGTGACTTGACCTGGGTCGACTCGGTGAAAGGGAAAACCACTTCATTGTCACACGCAACCGTCCAAATAACCTCTCAAGTTTTCTCCGCAACATGAAGAACAACAACGTCGATGACACAATGTTTTTAGAAAAGGCATCCCCTCACTGTGTGGGTGGCGCTGGAGGTGCCCGGCTAGACTTTCGTCGTCAGACACTCGGACCGAGCTCCTAATCGGCCCCTTGCGCTCCATATTCGAGTTCAAGAAACCTGCCTGCCTGTGCGGTTTTCAGGCAATCTTCAGCTATTCGAAGAATGTGATTCAACTCGACCCGGAACGATACTCGCATTTCTGCTCGAAAATTTCTCTGCTCGGGAAACTGGTGCCGAGAACAACGACTTAAAACCAGAACTCGTATTCCGCTTCACATCGTCGTCGTTTGTCCGAGTGATTTGTAGAGTGACAACATGGTTAAAAAAAAGGAAAACAACTTTCCCAACGAGCTAATTTGCTAATTTGCGATCTGCTGAAGATCCGGTACGGAGTGTCGGGTTGCAACAACGAGAGAAACCAAGAGCTATTAGCAGCTGCGAGCGCTCAACTCGGCGGCCTGGGCTTCGATTCTCATC
Organism: Neoseiulus californicus; assembly: GCA_028455905.1. Taxonomy (NCBI): domain Eukaryota; kingdom Metazoa; phylum Arthropoda; class Arachnida; order Mesostigmata; family Phytoseiidae; genus Neoseiulus; species Neoseiulus californicus. The sequence continues at coordinate 3,158,131 of JAMQGS010000007.1, forward strand.
CCTTTCTCTCTCTGGCGCGCGCGTTATGTCTATCTCGAGTCGTAAACACATCAAGTTCTGAAATTGTCATTCTGATCGTTCCAAAACCCTTTTGGCTTCAGACGAGGGATGGTCTCGTTGTCGCTGCTCTCGTTTTGAGGGCGATTTCTTTTTCTCTCGCCAAAGCAAGTCCTCAGAGTCGGATGACCATCCTCCATCGTCGTGTTGCTCAACTACACTTCGGGAAGCGAGATCATGCGTAATCACTGTCTTCTGTCTTATGCGTCGCTTCGTAACTCCTTAGCTCACCTCAGCCTGAAAAACACTCGGTGTTGCTGATGCGAAGAAGACTGCGTGGCGACTCGAAAGTTCCTTTGTCGCGCAACTTCGATCCGAGGAAACTCGGACATGGACTACGAAATCGAAATCGAAATCCAACTCAGTCAGATCCGAAAACGGGATCATTAGATCGAATTTCGTCTCGTCTCAACTCTGCGCACACCTTGTTAGTGAATCCGTAGGCCTGATGGAAGTCCGTCGAGACACTATTTCGGTTTCTGTATTCTTTTGTCTTACTTCGTTTGTTGTTTATACGTTCTTAATTTGTCCAAGCTTACGACAGTCCGGAGTCGGACGGACGCAAATGAAGATAACACCGGCCGCCGGATCCGACGGACCAAGCATCTTCGGCGGCTGGACCCGAGCCAGAAGCTGAATTTAGACCGTCAGATGTGTTTTAAATCGGAATCGATGAGCATTCGCAATGATAAGGGATCACTTTTGCTTCGGTCATTTCTTTCTCCTCCGCGAATTTCTCACAAACGTTTTTTTTTTTCGTTCTTGCAGCTGCCGCTCGGGCTTGAAGGCCTAGGGGTGTTTATTATTGCGAAGCTCTCCGCCGGGAGGCGTGTGCCGCTGTCAGATAATAAAAATAATAAAAAACTTTATACACATTACGACAGCAATCGGAACGGAAATCTACCAAACCATCAGGTCTGCTGCACCTCGGCCAAAGTCGATCGACATCCGTATCGGCACCCTTTTGCTCGTATTCAATGATTGCGTCGTGGCTTTTCTCATCGCGAATGAAGAACAATCATCCATGCACACCTCGAGAAGCTCCGATCCGGAGAACGAATATTGAAGATTCCATCGTGAGATCCCCCTCACGCGTGGGTGGGAATCGTACGTTGTATCGCAGTACTTGCCCTCCCGGTGTTCGTTGTAACGAGATGTTGCCCGCGGTTCCTCGATGAACGCATGAATTTCAACTCAATCACGCTCTGGAGTTCCACCCGCACAGGATGCGCCACGACGGGCACCATCATCATCATCGTGTTTTATCATTATCGACATCGCTTTTATCATCGACCTCATCATCAACAGCGACCGCGCTCGCAGCAGCAGAAATTTTTGAAATTCCATGTCCGACGATGACTGTGCGTTGTCTGTGTTGCTGCTGCTGTTGTTGTTGTTGCTGTTCATGATGATGATGATGGTGTGCGTTGTCTTTGACGCGCATTGGTGCTCCGTTTATTGTTCGATTCGATGAGGAATCTTCTTGAACAGCATACCGCTCTGTGCCCAATGACGACGACGACGAAGACTTCAACAACAAGCAGAAAACCGAAGACGTCCGCCGCCACCGCCGCTCGAGCCGTCTGTGAGGTGAGACGTGTCGCTTAGACTGCTCTAGAACTTAGCTACATCGATTCCGATGATCGACACCGACGTCGAACCCGCTGATAATGGATGAGTTTAACTTCGATGCTGCTGTTGAAGTTGTCGCGGCTGTCGCTGCCCCTGTTTGTTGTTACATTACGACGACTTCGAAAGCGATGACGCCGTCGCCAAACGAACATTACAAACCGTTAAAACTCACGCCCCTCGGCTCTTTGCCCGTATTGAATGATTGCCCCAGCCGAAGACATGTCCTTTGTGATCATCGTGCTCTGAATTCTTCGCTTTTCACACAAAATTCGCGTGCCAGCCTTTATTCGCTTGGATCTTGAGGAGCATGAGCTTCTCTTGAGACTTTTGAAGCACGGCGAAGATATCGTGCGGCCTTCCTGAATCCACCCCAAGAGAAAACCCAAGCAACCTTTCAATGTAACTTCGAGTACTCATGGAATGAATGAATCTGTTGGGAAGCTGAAGAACTGGGACCTCGGCAACTTCCGTACCTCAAATGGCTCATTTTGTTCGGGTGAAAATCAGATCTGTTAGCCCGTATCCATATTCCTAGCTAGATACATCTGTATGGCGGGTCTTCTATGCATGTTGGCGCATACACACACGAGAGTTACAATTATCCTTGTACTGCTACTATCAGGCGGTCCCCCGAGTGTTCGGAGTTAACATGGAATTAAGTGTAGCTGCTGCGTCGAGTACCTAGGGTATCAGATTTCGTTGGTGCTCTTTCGAGGGAGCCCGGACAACGACAAACCCCTGAGACAAGATTGGATTTCCCCGTTGAAGTCCTCCTCGTCCTCTCGCATGTTGTTGTCATCGTCGTCGTCATCATCAGCGTCGTTTTCGTTGTTGTCGGAGTCTTCGTTGTTGAAAGCTCGAAAGGGACCGAGTCTGATAGATAAGAATGGGACATGGATGACTGTTACATATTTTACAACGACCCGTTTCGCTCCCAGGACGCAGGAGACGATCGCCGTGGAGTCCTGCTAGGATGACAGACGGAGTTACTCTCCCTATATATTACCGGGATCTCCTTCCAGGAGCGAATGTAGCCGGAATGTAGCTTGCCCCGTCGTCCTGAGTGGCTTTTGGTGGAAAAGCTAGATCAGAAAGCTGGAAACGATCATGGGAAGGTAAAAAAATGCAGTTTCCGGAACTTTGCGCGATGTACGGAAGAAGGATATTCTATCCTATGTCGGTCGGGTGGGGTCAGAACTAAAGGCAAGTATGTTGGTCTTGCTCACCCCGAGGGTTCCCGAAGTCGAAAGTCGAAACCTCCGCGATTCGACCAGTGGGCCTGAAGCTAAAAGCACAGCATGAAACCCGACCTTGTTGAATGGATTTTCACTGCCATCGGGTGAGCCGAGGGGTGAGCGAGAGACATTAAGTTTGCTTTAAAATCAAATCCACTAAGTTTCTCCCAGTGAGAGCTGGAACGTGCTGCGAGCTCTTCGGAAAGGTGACGATGGTGTCAACAGCCTCCACCAGAGAGACGCGCGATCCATTCATCAACCAATCAACCTGTTTATCGAATCAAACCTCCCTTTCCCCACCTCCTTAGGAGAACAGTAATGGAGTCAGCCCTGAACGCAGGAGTCAATGTCGTTTCTTCAACATCGACACGACCCGATGACGGGGACTGCCCAAGATCTTGCTCGATGAGGTGGTTCTCGCCGGTTTCCGGGAACGTCTTGAAAAGCGGAAAACGTTCTCGATCAGCGCTGCGGTAATTCATGTTCGTAATTTGAAGCTTCGGGGGCAATCGTGCTCTTTACGGATCGGTCGATTCGCTCGGCGGTGAAGGAGGCAGATAGACTGGGCGGTTGGACGGACGGACGGACGGACCGAACGGAGGCGAGCGACATGTCGCATCACCGCTGGGGACCGAGCGGGGGCAACGCAGGCGGCCGGAGAAGCAAAGAGGCCGCCAAACTTGTCAAAGATAGAACGACAAATGCTTTTTCAATTAGCCCAACTCACTTCTATCTGGTGCGCACAAATTACAGCGAGCGAAGGCGAGCAGCAGAACAGGGATGCACGAGCTCATGAGGCGGCGCGAGCGCAGATGATCTCTGGCGGCAAAACACGAAGAAGAAGCGTCTTATCGCTTGTGGGAGGCATTACATCAATTTGTCTGCTCACCGTTATGTTGTTCTCCGATCGACCCAGTATCAGCCGGGTCTCGGTCGCGTTTGAGGTCGCGGTGGCTTCGCCGGACCTTGTCGCGAGTCGATAAGACGCCGACCTGCGAGCGGCCGCTCACTAAAAAGTTCACCTATCTCTCCTCTCCTATGTAAACAGGCCAAATTAGCGAAACCGGGACATTCCTTGTATTTTGTTTTTGTCTTACAAGCTGAAGAGGATCGCCACTCTCACTCTCGAATCGGTAATTTAGCCCTAGTTACATCTGATTGCTACTGATAACGGGCTCAACTATCTGAACTGCTTTGGACAATCGCCCCCTACTCGATTAGAGGTCCTTCTCCGACCCGATCGGAACGGAGCAATTCGTTCGAAAAAAGTCAAGTCAACTACCCGGAGTAGATCGAAAGTTCTCTCGTCCGACAAACGATTGAGGAGAATTCCGGGCTTCAGAGAGCAAAAATTTTTCGGTTCAAAGCCGAGCCGCTTTACATATGTAAGGGGGCTTCTTCTAATAAACGAGGTACATATGTGAATCCGTTCGGTAACTTCCTTGTCCGAGTCGACACAGCATTTGGATGTTGTGTTTTCTCGCAGAGAACAACGAAATCACTCTCGTGACTTCTGTATAAGCAGTCGACTGGATCTGGATGCGCAATTAGCATCATGATCCGCACTCGATCACCTCATCGTCCGAGCTGAAAGTCGTGTTTTGAGACCGGGACTCTGGGATCGTTGCTCTCAACACAGACACGTATGGGGTAAGTGATTTGGGACCCGCACTTCACTGGAATATGCTTGCTGGATTCCGCAAGACACCATATGGGCACCATCAGCATGTATCGTGGATAATATCCCATCCTCTATTCTATGTCATTCATCCTTTCAGGAGATCCCCTTTGCCTCTTGCATTTATCTGTTCTTCTTTTGTTTCTTTTTCTTCTTCCTTTTTTGGTCAACTTATCCTTCATCCCTTTTCCCGAAAACTCCCATTAATATCGACATCTTCGGAGACTACGCAATCGGCCATGCATGGCATGGCACGCGTAGACACCGCATAAGCACGATCACAATGTATCGTGGATAATATCCCACATTCTATGCCTTCCATTCTTTCAGGAGATTCCCTGTGCCTCGTTCATCTATTATTTTGTTTCTTTTTCGTCTCCCTATTCTGTTTATTCGATTCTTCTTCCCAAGCCTGAGCCAGGGTACCGGCGAGTCGCCAGCCGGAATCAGCGGAAGCATCGAGCCTGGAAACCAGCGTATCACAATCCGCGTTGCTACCGAACGTGAGCACCCCGGAGCTGCCGGAACCGGTAGAAGACAGAGAGGTTCCGGCCGGGACGACTCCGAATTCCCGGCGCGCGCTGCTCCGCACGCGATAGACGCGAGCGGCGAAAACCTCACAAGACTACAAGTGTCTTCCAGGAGTTCGTCGTCTATTTCCTCGTCGAGACGACTGAAGTGGAGGGATGTCATGTTCCGAGGCGAGCCGCATCTATATAAGTGGGCATCTTCTGATGAACCGTGTCTATCCGCTCGCTACCTTCGTTATCTGAGCCGACACAACATTTGGATGTTGTGTTCTCAAAGAGCACAACGAATTCTACATAAGCAGGGCGCGATTCCAATAAACCATTCCTTCTGTCGACGTCGTTTTCTGTTCTGGTCCTCGGTGACACAGCAAAGAGCGATTTTTATGATGACGAAAATCAAACTATGGTCGCCATTCCTCATCTGCTGGAACCGCTCCTTAAGGCCAGGCGCGCCAGCTTCAACGCATTTTCGGTCATTCATCGAGGTTACTGCAGCGTTTCGGATCGGCTGGAAAGCTTTTCAGGGAGACATGGTCTCACGGAGTCGAAACGGGCAGGAATGAGGAAGAGTACCATCACTCACGGGGATGAACTGGGAACGGAACGTGATAGGCTCTCTGGACTTCTCATCGAACCTTCGAGATTTCGAAGTGTTCCGATACCTGTTTGGAACTCGGGACCATGTCCCGCAGCCGAGTGAAGCAGCTTCCCAATCACAACTCGGGACGAATTGCATGAGAAAATAGAACTTGAGGGGAAAGTGGGGCAGAGCATCTTTGCGAGAGCAAGTTTCCCCATGAAACAATTAGACTCCCAATTCGGTCACACTCACCCAATCGTTGGTACTTACTCACGAGCACTACGACGGACCGCCTCTGCGATGCGCTCATTCCTAAGGACATGCGTCTGAGATCCCAGTCGCACGCGAGCGATTCGAAAGCGCGCTGCACCCAAACGGACACCGACACTCTAACAAGGGCTCCGCGGCACGCGACCAGTCAAGCTTCGATGTTCTTCTGGACCCGTTGAAATCCGACTCCTGAGCAACTACACGCATAGTACAACAAGCACTACGGTGACGATGACACCTTCATCCTCCTCCTCCTTCGGAGTGGGGAACGTTTTGCTCGCCTGATAATTCCCGTTCCCAATTCCACTGTGTCCCCCTGAGTCCTTTTTGCAAACTTCTCGATTGGTGACGTTCCGACATGGCAAGACTCAGGATCCAGACTTTCAAAACATGTATCGAATATGTGATCAGAACCGTAATCTGATCTTCTTCTTACTTACATTAGTATTTCAAGATGCCAAGTAAGACGACTGCAGTGTATTATACATCGGAGCGCTCGGTGGTCGGGCGACAACGTTTCCAGCCGACCGATCCACGCTTGTGGGATGCGTTGTCGCTGCGAATCGATGCTTTTTCTCCGTTTTCTCATCTTCCTCCTGTTCTCCCTTGTCTGTTCCACGCCTATTAATCGGAATCACGGAATCAGAACACCGTTGATTAGCGCTCGTTGCAGCTGTAATCCGGTCAATAAAATCTGTTAGGCCTTCTATCAAGGCTCCCGGGACGTGTCAACGAGAGGAGCGTCTTCAATCAAACTTGGTGCTCCCTGGCATCAGATGATAATTTGCTCACTTCACGGATCACTCTGTCAATTCTGCCGAAAGTGAAGTTTTAGCATGCGATCAGCGGATATCCTCGCGGGACATGGCCGAGAATCGAAAGAAAGAAACGATCGGTGTTGTACATCCACCGATACAATATGGTGCGCATCTACCGATACCAAGAACCAAACCATCACCGAGAAGTTCACCGGTATGTAGTGTATTGCAGCGTACGTGCGGCCACATGCAGCGGTCGGACAGATTCCCCTGCCGTCGGATAGTCGAAGAACGAAGTCCGTCGCAGTGTGGACGATGACGACAGTGAAACGCGGTTGAGTTCGGCATTAGCCGAAGTATCGCAGTATATCATTATTACTGCGAACGTACACAGTTATACTGATGTGATATTAAGATGGCCGCACTTTTGGAAGGAGGAGGAGAAAAAGGTTTCGATTGACCGCTCGCGTCGGATATGTGTCATCCGATCGGCAGCCCGTGGCTTCTGTCACTGGAGTTTCTCTCCTTCGGCAATTTTTCCCTATTAATAAATGACAAGCGGTTACTGACGCGACGTCCCTCGGCGAAGAGGAGGAAGGACGGAACAAAATCGAAGAAGGGACCGAACGACAGGTGCCGGTCCCTTCGGTCATCTCGGGTCGATTCGGCGCCCGGTTCGTAGAGTTAGGGAAAGCTTTCTGCAATTCGGATTTTCGCATCAAGAAGATAAATATGGAGATACGGTACGAGGACGAGTTATCGTGCGTGTCATCGTCGGTCGTCGTGTCGCCGACCAACAGCTTGGTCGCATGCCTCATAAAAGCTCTGTGCCGTGCTAGGCCTTCGACGTACGCTCGCAAGGAAGCGCTGAACGGGCAGGCGGGCGGCGCTCGAGCGCGCAAACGGAGTGATAATATTTGAAATTCATATATCAGCATTATTATTTGTTCGGTGACCACCAAAGCAAGCCGAACGATACCGGGTTGTCGCCGAGCTGGCCACTCGACGTCGCGCGGAGCTCCCGCTGAGGCTTGGCGAATCTGGCTAGCTTGTCTGCCTGCCTGCCTGCCTGCCTGCTCACTCGTTGGCTCCTTTTTCGCTTTCCCTTCCTCCGGAGACGATACGGCGCGCGGTGGCAGACAGAGCTTTGCTGGATTCTAGTGGCCAGCCATATTTGCTCTGTCGAGATCGTACCTGACGATAGCGAGCACCACCGAGCCATCCGTCCACTGAGCCAGCGATAGATAAATACAGCGAGCAAGCAAGCAAGCAAACTTGTCCAATCGGAGCCTGTGGTCGAGCAAGGAAGCCATCCGGATGTTATCTAGATGTGTTTTCGGTGAAAGAAGAAAACTGAGCTCCCCATGTGACCACAGTCGGTCTCCGCTTTGTCAGTCGATCTGTCCGTCTTTCAATCGACCCGGCCCAGCTAGAAGCTTGCCTCCCATCGGATCCATCGAGCTGATATGTTGTCGTCACAATTTTTGACCAAGGAGGTAGCCCAGCGTCCTTTGATACCAAACTGAGAAAGTCAGCAGCTTCTGACCGGAGCACTTGAGTTAATCAGACAAATAATAATCCGAGCGAGCCGCTGAAGCAGATCCGTCCTCCAGCTCATTCGATTACCCCTGCTCCTTCCTCCTCTCAACTCCTAGAGGAGAATGTTGTTCGTTATGGCGGGCGTTTTACCTATAGTCAGCTCCTGTCGACAGGATTGAGTGTTCATCTCCTCTGAATGAGAGATTCGCTCTCTTCGTAAGCTTCAAGGACCGCTTCCGCTACAACAATCTCCACCTGCCCAGCGCCAGAGCGCAGATGCCGTTGAGAATCCGTACACCTGTGCTACTTCCTCTCCTGCCCTCCAAGGATACAATGTAGCTGCGATACAGGAGGGAAAGTTCCAAGCAGTGTCTCAAATTACACTCAGCTGTACATTCCGCCATGATGTACGGGGAGATTTGTGAACTCCTTTTTTTTGGTCATTGGCTCCCAAGTCCTGGCGCGGAAGGATCCTATGAGCTTCCGCTCGTTACATCATCGATAATAACGCTGCATACATTAGCATGACTTATCTTGGAGCGGGTTCTCTCCAAGAAATCCAAAAGTCTTTCGTGTGAAGGCTTCCACTGCTGATCGATCAAATGATCGGCTCGTGGGAGGATGCCCTCTGAGATCGACAGTGGACATTTGGAGTATATGATGCACTTCATGTGTGTGAGCATCATTCGTTGACGTCCTGTTTCCCCGCTTCACGGTGCTCCTGTTGGGGGATGGCCACTTCCGGCAAAATGTTTGATCTGTTCTCTTAATTCCCTGTCTGCGCTCAGCTCTGGCATGATCCGCAGTCAAGACGTTGACAGTAGCTCACGGAATGACGTCGCGATGGAGCGGCGGATGGATAAATGGAACCGAAACGACTGAGAGTTCCCATGGCTGCGCCGGCCGGTTCTCCTCGCTGGTTCCGTGCGCTGGACGACATCGGTCATGTCTGTGACGTTTTCGGGCCTTAACGAGCTCTGCAGGACTCCGCGCTGTGGCAGATCTTAGGCTGGAGCCGACGAAACCGCCTTCAGATTTGCCGCTCGCTCGAAGGTAGACTCTTACCTGGCTGGCTGGCTGACTGCGCTCGGTCGGTCGCTAGCTAGCTGCCGCAATGACTGCTACCGGCTGACTGACTGACTGACTGCTTGACTCACTCACTGCAATGATCCGACGAGCTACCATAGCATTTGAAAACAAGCAACTGCCACCACAACGTTGACGGCGATAAGCGCCAAGCTCTCGTCTTTTTTTTTCTGAACGCTCGCGCTGATAACATTCGGCTGATAACGCACAATTCACCTCGGACCCACCGACGAGCCGACCGGCCAAACAACCGAAGAGCCAAATGACAGACCAAGGAGAAAGCATGCGAGAAATCTATTCGAGGCGGTCGCATCTAATTTGCTGTCGATTCGGCGGAGTCGCCATACCGCTCAAACACACACACCGCTAACTAGTTATGACCTCATATCACATTCAAGAGCACCGCCGGGCGCTGACTGAAGAGGAGGAGGAGCGGCGGAGATTAAAGTAGTGTCTCCGAAAGAAATTCTTCCTTGCATTTTTGCCTCAAATCTTCAATGCATCGATCATCATGGCCTCCTACACTTTCTCTTCGTCATTGGAGAGCTCAGGGCATAACTTTCACGCCGTCATCGCTCTCATCTGATCATCTAGTGCCAGTGGAGTTCGCAGGCCGATGAGAAGAAACGGACTTACCACGTTGACTCGCAACCGGAAACGGTGGATTTACCGCGAGTTTCCTCCGCACGTTTTGGAGATTTTTCTGCAAAGGAGCTGTCATTAGGCCGAAAGTCGGAAGCTCAAAATATTCATCGAAGACGAAGTAATTGATACCCAGAAAATTCGAAAAGTCTTCCAGATCATCGAAATCGCGTCATTTATGACGATCACGGCGAGAGGGACAACGACAGGAACGTCGGACGCTTCGCAATCCCAAATGCGCGCATGCAAGCTCGAATCGCAAGCGATGAGATTACATTTTAATGATAGAACAAAGCGGCGATACACAGATTGTACATCGGTGGTCAAGTTCTGTCGACGTTGATAATATGGTTCTCGTCGACCATTTGAAATACCTATATCTCCGTCGGCTAGTAAGGCGTCCGGCTTGACGTCTAATCCTTCCTATTGGTGGTTTCTCCGAGAGAAAAGTTAATCCGTACCAAAGACAGGCTCGAACAAGATGCTTGTCGCGCACGACAGGTGTGGACTTATAGGCTTGTAGGTTAGTGCTGGTCGTGTTGGTTGATTGAGATTGCGATTAGCTCTCCCAGTACACACGGTGTCCTACAAATAGTGCCCACCGCAGAAGATTCACCCTGTCAGAGGGCTGAACTGAAACTCACACAGCGGTTCTGAGCCACCGACGAAAAGCTGTTTCTTGCACCTTTGTGGGAAGGCGGCAACGGACTTCGACTCGGTTTTACGGAGATTCCGCGAAGTGGAGCCTTTTCGTCATTTTAGGATGTCCATCAGAAGCGAGCCTCAGAAAGGAGACTTGTGGAACTTCTTTTCGGTGCCTGACTGAAAACAATTCGATCGATCGACTATCTGAAGAGCGCCAGCGAGCGAACGAACGAAAGAACGACGACGATGATTGCAGATGCGGCGGGCGGTGAGGTTTCGTGTTGTAAATCCCCAACACGCTACTAGAGCTCAACACCTAGAACAGCATGCTCTGAAACGAATGCTTCGTCGGCCGTAAAGCACTCGACCACGATGCCTCCTTCGCGTAACTTTTTCGTTTGATGTTCCTCACTCGCATCGCTCTTGTTTCTTATTTATACGTTTCATCTACAGTTACAATCAATTGTCTCTACGCGCTACCGGGACGCGTGCTGTCGGCCAGTAAACGCAACATCGATACATCTTCCGCGTTTCGTGCAGATCGCTCGAAAGAGTCGAAGTTCTTCGTTCAGTTTCGATATCTCCGGATCGATGGAGTCTTGTGTTCTGCGTTCCGTTGTTGCTCCACGATTTGACCGGGCGGGCAGGCAGGCAGGCGAATCGTCCGAGAGTCGAATGCTAACGCAATTTCATGGTCAGCTCGCATTCAAGTTGTGGCGAACGAGCCTTCGTGGTGAACATGAACGACTGCGACGACGAACAACTTTGAAATCAAATGAATTCTCGTTAAACTTGTCGAAGTTGTAAAAAGCGCTCGTAACCATTTTGAGGCACCACGCAGTCTGGGCCGTCGTCGTGCATTCTTTCAAGTTTAGGGTTTTCCCGAGCAGCGGAGAGAAAGGCGAGCAATTCCACAGCAGAATTCGATCTCGGATCCCCAACTCGATCTAGGTCCGCAATATCGGTTTATCCCGATCATGGCGGACATGGCGCATGTCCAGCAAAAAGGAGGCTCGTTGCGTTTTTCCGCAGCATTCCACTGAGCGTTTCCTTCCCGAACTCGGCAGTTGTTTTGATGTCTGAATGTTCGTGTTTGCGTTGCTCAATGCCGTTGACGTTGTTGTCCGTTTCACAGAAACCCGATTCTTCGGTCTTTGGTCTTCAGTTGACATCACGAAACGCTCACTCGTTTACCAGGAAGCGCTGGACAAAACGCAGGAATTCCGTCAACGCGACTTCGCTCAATTGCTGTGATCTGGAGGAGATCGCGTGGAGGTGGAGGCAATGCGCGGACAAGGGTTATCGATCTGATTTTAGTGAGTTTCAACTTGTTTAACGTGCACGCTCGAATCGGTGTTGCTGGGGCAGTTAAAAGAAGGCGTCTAATTCTGTGGTCCCACACACACACACACCTTAAAAAAGCCGTAAAATTGACGCCTTCAACCAACCATGAGCCTCAGTTGTTCATAAAAGAACAAAACATGACCGCATACTTAAAATTTATGAGATTCGCATGCCGCTTGAGGGAAAAGTTACACGGCCCGCGCTGTCGAACGGCAGTGACGACGACAACAGGATGACCTTCTCGTCCGAAACTATAGAGACTTCAGCTTCTCGAGGATTGTTGACAATCTTCGGTTTCTAGGACAGCATTAATGAACGGATCGGAACTCGAGCTCTGGGAGGATCGAACTTCAACCCGGACCATGAGGGATTTCGAGATCAGGAGCAGAAAACGGAGGCACGATCCAGAGCGGCAATTCTGGATCAGCGAGGATGTAATGGGCGGCACATGAAAGTCAAATGCATATAGGATTGAAAGCTTCACTAGTTGCGTGCCCCGAGCATCGATCAGAGATTATCGTAAAGCAAACTTCCTCCAGAGAATATATCTGCGCGATCGAAGTTAGCGGATGTATCACGGGATCGAACGCCGATGATCGGGATAAGCCTTCTTTCAATTGAGGGATTTTCACGCGATAGAATGGCGGTGCACGCGTGCTGCATCGAACAAGGCTCCACTTTAGGCCGAACTTCTCTTGATTTTCACTCCTTTCCGTAGGAGTCCATGATTCGAAAGTGAACTACGTCAACTACAGGACTCAATCATACCCTCATCGACCCGGAAATGTTCGCTGAAACCCATTCTCTGTTATTCGATCTTCTTGTTGAGCTGCCGAGATGGAAAACACATTTCGAAGCATCCAAAGTTGGCGAATCGGAAGCATCGAATTCTTTTCCGTTGCCAAGCTCTACCTTGTCCATCAATCGTGCCCAAAGTACACTGTCGTCCACTCTTCCGTTCTTCGATAAGACGACGACGACGCGCCATGAATGTATTAGTATGTACTTGGCTCTCTCAGCTATTTTTTCCGACTTCGCACAAAGATGCCCCGTCAGCTTCTTCGTCGTTTTTCCCCGCTGCAGTGCGCGAAGCGAAAGGTCAAGCAAGGAGGAGCCTCACTCAGGAGAACCTCAGGAGAACCGCAAGCTCCGCCTTTGCAGTTTAAGGATACCACCAGCCTCGACTCCGGGTTTCGTCTCGAATAATACCAAGAAAGCGTCGAGAATCACGGAATTATTTTCGAGCGCCATTCTGGAAAAGTTTCCAACACTTTTCCAATCGAGTATTCGCATGTTTTACATGTTCCCTTGTAGAATGTAACACAGTTGATCAGATGGATCCTGACGGTGCTCCGGGAATCCTTGGGGAGAACCGGGAGCTCCTTGAAACGTCCTTACCAAGAAGTTGACCATGTTCCACTAAGTCTTCACTGGAAACTGTTTCGTGCGCTGCGGGGAGTCAGGTATCGAGTGAGTAATCCCGTCATCTCCGTTACGCAATGTGTTCCGATACAAATTGACTGCGTAAAGCCGAAGACTCTAAGCACAACTCCAAGTCGATCGCAAGCCTCAAACCAACTGTCGACATACAAGAAACCAAGAAGTTGACCCAGCCCGCCGGCGAGCGAGTGAGCGAGCGAGCAAACCGGTAGCCGCGTAATTTGTCACCAGGGAAAAGCTGTAAAAACGTCGGGAGGCAGTGTCAGAAACTTTCAAGTGATCCGTCTCTTCGACTTCGAGCGGCGACGTGAATTCACTCGAATACAAGCTCAGCACGGAAAGACAACGATAGGTAAAATCGAACAAGAGTTGTTTTCACACGATCTGCGTCAATGATGAAATGAACTTGCAGAGGAGAACATTGAGAATGGGGAAACGGGACGTCCGGTTCTCAGGAAGTCTCTGAGCACATTGTTGAGAAAGTTTGGTTTCGGGAAAGTACGCTGTACTGACCAGCAGCTCGAGCGACTGGCACGAGCCAAAGAGATATGAAGGCTTCCGTCGCTCTGCTCTCGCTGCCTTCGTGTTTTAAGGGAGATCTCAATTCAGTGAGGATTGAAGAAAAGGAAGAAAATAACTTGGATATTGTGGTGAAAACGATTGTGTGATGAGCTATCCGTCCCGAATAACCTTTCGGATAGCTCTGTTCTTGCTCGTCGGCGCTCCCTGTTGAAATCTCAATCGAGAAGTCTCGTCGATCATTCAGATGTTGATGGCTCTTTCATTCTCGCGTTCGGCAGTTACCTCGCTGAGCGTCAGCCGTCAATTCTTTCGGCAAGTCGAACAGCTAGTGAACCTCAGGGCATCCGTCCGTTCGTCTGCCCGCTCGTCAGTCCGCGAACGGAAGCCCCTAATTCTCTCGCGTACTGCGGTTTCAAAAGGATCGAATCTGAGAGCCAGCATTGACTATGGGATGAAATCTCCCTGAAATTCCGAAACCTGACGTCCGTTTTCGTCCGGATTCCGATCTGGGACTTCCTTTCAGATCGCCCCGCCACATCCTGTTGAAATTCCGATCGTATAAACGTTGGGAAAGTTCAAATTAAAGGTGTCCACGGTGAACGTCAAAGGTCACTGAAGAACAACGAGCTTTCTTGACGCTTCATTTTTCTTTCGCCGCGCTCCTATCGAAATTCAACGAACGTTCAGGAGGCAGCTGTGGCTCATGTTTCAGTCCGTCATGAAAAGAAGCACCGTGTCGCGTGCCTCGGGGTTGGTCTCTCATCCTCAGGTTGAGTTGGTGTATTGCGGAACATGTTATACCTTGCATAGGTGTGCGAGGATGCCCCGAACCGATGTGTATTGCCGAGGGCATAGTTTTCAACAACTTCATCAGTTTACCGCAATCGGCTTCAGGTAACGCTGTGCTCGATTATTGTTGTAGCAGGGCTGCTGGTCCGGCATCGCCAAAGGTCGGCGGTTTTCTCAACGTGGTTGTTTTTTGAGTTTGACCGCAAAACAGATCGATAAACGGCAGACATTTGACCTTTTTTCTTCTTTTCTGGCTCCTCGTCCACTCATACAGCCCCCGCTGTTTGGGGCGACCGTGCGCGGTCGGTCCTCCACGGCTGCCTTGGTAGGTTACTGTGGGCTTCGGACGGGCTTCGGGAACCTCCGGTAGACACTGCGGTCCCCGGCAGTCTGAAGTAGACGACAGCAGGCTTCAAAGGTCTCCGGTAGACTACTGCCGTCTTTGCGAATGCTTCGGCGGTTTTCGCAGTCCTCACGAGAAGAGCTCAGTTGGCGATTGTGTGTCGATGATCCAACGAAACACTGCTCTTTGAGGTTGACCACAGGCTGCGCGCCGGGGCAACACGAGAAAACGCCGAAATTGATTACGATTGATCAATTACAGAACATCGACGTCTTCTTCCTTGCCTTCCCCTCTGAAGACGTTGGCCAAGAAACTCTTCGCGTGAAAGCATAATTATTTCGGGCTTTGTCCGAAATTTTCTTGCCCAAAAAGCCCGCGCTTTCCGAGCCACGCCGAGTGAGCGGCTTCATGAACCTCTTCGACTAATTGACGTAGAGATTTTGGTTTTGAGCGGGTCGCACGAACGGGCGTTGCTCGACGACGGGGCGCGCGGTAAGGGCAGGGAACTAATTTGATCTTTCGAGAGACTCGGTAGCTTGCGTAGATTCTATGATGTCGTTTCCGAATCCAGAGATCACTTCGTGTTCTCGATGCGTCAATATCGGACCCTGCTGACAACGTTCGATGATTCACTCTCTCGTCGTTTGTCCGCTGCTTGCCGTCGCGTCGCTCGAAACAAACGCAAGGAAATCAATTGGCAAGTGGGATTTATTTTTTGTTAGTTTGATTTGCATACAAAAGATTGAAAACGTTTTCGGTCGTTTCTCGATGTATTTCCCTATGTCACATCGAAGACATTGTTCTGTGGCCGTCCTGTCGTGGAAACGAACCGTCAGGGATCTTCAAACGAACGCATCTTTGGAACAAGGGCCGTGCGCTGAACGTCGCGTCGCGATTGAATTTGGGTTTGGTTTTGTTTTTGAGTGTTGATTTTTTTCCGCTTCTGCTCCGTTCAAACAAAAGTCTCTGACCGTGTTTTCGACTGCGTGATTTCCCCGTTGTCGGTCGCTGTGACCGGCGGCGGAGTCACTCGAGCTTTCGTATACGCTCGGTCCAATTCTGCGTTTGATTTGGAGAAGAAAAGACGGAACTTAATTGTCTGGATCCCAAGCTCAATCCCTCGGAACCCGCGGGCCATTGTTTCAGAGAAAAATGTCGCGCGCTTTCGCGCTGATCGTCGATTCGGCTGCGATTGTTTTTCCTCTGCCATCGACAAGGCTTGAATTCCCGGAGACGTTCCCGGAGACATCTCTGTGTTTATTCTCCGCTCGTGAGACATGAAAGCCGGGTTCGGAATCGATGAAACGCTTGTGCCAGTCGGAAATTTCATTGTCCACGAGTGGGGTCTCAACGGCGATGGGTTTCCATCCATTTCCATCTTCCGCCGGGGCCACCGCCACCGCTAAGAACTCGACCTGCTTCCAGAACTGTACGCACGGGAGAAAGACACGGGTCTCATCTTTAAAGTGGAGCAGCATCACTTTTGTCTTCCTCAAACTGTTCGTCGCTCATTTGACTGGCTTCGTTTCACAAACGGCCGTTCTTTTGCTCCCAAATTCCTGCTTCCTTCCGTCGACAACTGGGTCCTAGCCACAAGTAGCCGAAGCTCATTCTCATGAAGATTTCCGATGATTTTCTGAAAAATCATGACGAAATCTTTCGCCATTCGTAATGGTCGACACAATCAACGTCGATTCCTCCAATTTTCTATTGCTCTCGCGACCATTTTTCGCGCCGACATAGAAAAGCCAAAAAATCATCGATCGAACGGATTTGTGTTCGCGCATAATTCTGTGTAAACCAGAACCAAGATCGTCGCGGTCGATGTATTCGATTTATGGATACCGTCCGCTGACACATCGAGTAGAGTGGAAGGGAAAATGACGGGTCAGGCTTTCGTCGAGGGCAGACCTCGGCGTCTTGAGGATGAAGACGGCAACGGCGACCCATCTTTGCCGAAGGGCACTTGACTCGTCTGTCCGTCAACACTCGGACACTTGAAGCCACTCAAGAGGCCTCCGTGGACGAGATACGTCCGTTGGCTCGTCTCTTTGTCCGACATAATTTCTTCGGCCACAACGATTTATGATTCGACGAACTTCGCTGCCCGAAAAGAGCGTCGCGTTGTCGAACATCTGTTCCGTGGAGACGGAGACAGAGATGTGTACACTGCACGCGCCAACCTCTGAAGAAAAAGATATCGAGAGAATGTTCTCCTTTGATCAGTGACGGCCCACGAAATCCGGAATTCTCTCCGCGTTTTCGAGCTTTTTTCGTCTGGACAAATCGAGCTTTTGCTGTGACACATAATATGTCAATCTTCAATCACTCACTGGTACGAACCCCTGATTCCGTAGGCGTTGCTTACACGATTCTAGAAATTCGTAATAACCTGATAGTTCTTCCTCAGTTTCGGAGCTTAACGGGATCTCCCAACTTTCGAGTCAATGGATCTCCCTACGATCATTCAGGAGTTAAAAGCTCCACGGCGCGGGATTTTCAAGCGAAAGCTCGGATCGAGCGGATCACAATCGCCGCTGAGCCGAGGTTAACACTCAAGAATTGCGGCCGTGTTTATCTGTTTACATGCATGTTGATCCAGTGCGAACTCTTTAACAGGCGAGGACGGAGTTCCGGATGATCCGAATTGTTGTTAGCCAGAGAGATGGCTTATAGCTTGTGAAGGACGAAAAAAATCCGCGGCTTATCATAAGAAGATTACGCTCTCGAGTCAGTGTTGCAGTCTCGCGGATAGATGTGTCTGCTGCTCGTTCCGCTTCTCCTCAGATATCCAAAACTGCTGCCAGACTCTAAGACCTACCCCTAGCCGAGAGATCGTTTTCTGGAATTTCTTCCGGAAAACTCGGAGAGTCCAGATTCTCTATTGTTATGCTGGATACGGGCGTCGCGTCGTCCTTTTTGATACCGTCTTCTTCTACACGACCCAAGCGGATCTGAGAAACAAGTGAGTCGGGTGATGTCAGTGGTGGGCTGCAAGTCCGACTCACGGTTGGTTAGACACGAGGACCCTCGTTCATAAAAAGGGAATAGCGATAGCGAGTGCGTTCGGGGACTTGTGTCCTGGAGTCAAAAGCTGTAATTGTGTTACATTCTGGTGTCGAGTTGAACTAGGTGCAGTGATGCGACCCGCAAGTACACTCTACGGTGAGCTCAGATGCTCGAGCCAACGATGTTATCCATCGGCTGGTAGTCGAGTGGCGCGCGCCCTCCATGACCCTTGACGGAGCCAGTCAGGGATGAGGGAAAGCGACAGTATCATGGCCCTGGAGTACCCGCCGACTGCTTTGCTGGCTCAGATCCTAATAGACCTTGACGTTCGAGTGCGAGATGTCCAGGAAGATCCGTCATCAACGAGTACCGTTGCACAACAGGTTTCACGATATCCTCGAAAATTGTTTCGTTGAAATCTCTTGGGTCCGGGCTCATGTCGGGCACGATTCGACCTCATGGTTTGCGTCTGGACGGACCGCTACTCGAACCGGAGCCCGAGTGTGAAGCCCCAGAATTCTTGATCGGTTCCAGGAACGGGCAGTGCGTGTTTGCACTCTGTCTGCCAGAGCAGCCATCACACCCTGTTTGTTTCGATGATCACCAACGCGAAATTGTTCTCCGGTCCGTGTTAAGAGGAAATGAGATGCGGATGCGCTCGTGCGTGAAGCCACTGAGCATGGAGCTTTTGTTTGGAGAGACCTTTCACTGGAACTTCGGCAACCGGGGCTATCGTTTCCGAACTTCGAAAACATCACGAGTGCAGAGGTGGATTGTTTGACGAGAGTTCATGTTTTCGAGCTCGGACCTCGACCTCTGCGGGAGTCTACAAAACAATCGGTGTCCGATTTGCTGCGTCGCGAAGGTATGAACTGATTTAGATGCAGATAGGTGAAGGCGCTTCTCGGAAAGGTGCCACCATGGAGATCGATTATTATGGACAAATAGGGATGAGTAGCGGGTGAGACTCGGACCATTTCCGCAATTTTTTTCGTCTTCAGGCGACCCTCATTGTATCATCTCTCAGATATCGTCGTCGTTTTCTGTGGTTTGATGGGAGATTCCCGGCGAGCGGCTTCGCTGGGAAAAGAAATGCAGACGATTGCAGTGACCGAGCATCCCTGCACGGGCTGTGGCGAAACCTCCCACTCGATTTTTTCTCTCGAGTCTGAAGCTTTTTCCCGAATGTCGGTGAAGCAGCCAAGATTGAGCCGGCAAGCATATGGTCTGTTTGTATGTTGGATTGTTGGATCCAACAGGAAAAGAACTCAATGTAACCTTGCGTGCGAAAAACAGGAGCGAAGAGGAGGCTTGAGCCAGGCGACGAGAATGACTGCTTGGCTGCCTCGGCAGGCCAAGCGGCCGGCAGACCGACGAATTGGCGGAATGACAATGCAACCAACCTCAACCTTCTGGTGTTACTGACGGCAATGAAAGCGGCTCGAGGATTAGCCCGAGATGGCTGCGATACGGATTAGAAGAACCAAAGGTAGCTAGCTGACTGGCTGACTGCTTGGTTGGTTGGTTGGTTGGTCGGTCGGCTAGGAAGGTAGGTAGGGGGGAGGGAAGGAGGGAGACACACGGACACACTAGTCGCACTATACCAAGCGTATACACACGGCGAGCGAGCGAGCAAGCAAGCAAGTATGCTGATACAAGCAGAGACCTGGGTCGCGAATAGCCTCTTCAAATTGGATACAACCAGCAAAGCCAGGCAGCTAGTCATTCAGTCAGTCAACCAACCAACCAACCACGCAGTTTACACTTTGAAAGTTACACTTTTCCGCGAGGTTGTGTTTTCGAGTCAAGTCCGTAACGGATTCCCTGATGGGGAGGTTTACATCTTAGAACTCCAAATCAAACGTTTTGACGACTCTGTACAACGACGAGAAAACTGTCAGCTGACGCACCCATCGGTTGAATGGTGTCGCACACTATGGCAGTCCTCTGCAGCATTGAGCATGCGTATGATTCGTCCTTACGGGCCTCAACGCGTCGAAAACATAGATATCGACATTGCGACACCAAACTATGCCTTGATTGTCATGTGCGACGGGTGTCGTGGCTGAACGAAATTCCCGAGAATCCCCCGTATGGCGACTTCCACTCACGTAAGGATTCTGTCTTGCTCAAGATTTAACTACTTGAGGTCTCACACATGAGATCCGAACGGAACACTGAACGGTTGTACAGTGAATGGATGACTGGGGGTTTTCGAAAAACCCCAAGTTTGTAGTGAAGTTCCAATAGAGCATCGGATACACAGTCTGTTGTAGACCAGTGAATCGGAACCCCTAGAGGGAGTGAGGCAGCCGAGCAGGCTACCTGGTTGGCAGGCTGGCTGGCTGGCTAGCGGGTATAGGCTTTCCGACACAAAAAACGGATTTAGACTTCGCCCATAGCCCGAGTACAATGCAGCAAAGCTTAGAGCCAGAAATGGATATCCATCCTCCATACATGCATGTATGTCGCTCCGTATGTCCTCCGCTGGCTCTCTGTATGCAAGCGAAGACCAATCCACGCAGGCCTGAAAGATCTATCCGACTCGCCGACGGAGATTTCACAGAGATCGGCATTTGGTATCCGTAAGGGCGTGAGCATGCATTGAGTACGGCGTGCTCTTACGAGTAGGCACTTGCTCAGAGAATGCTTCACTAAAATGCCACCGAACGCTTGATCCCAGCTAGAAATACAAAGGTCTCGAGCTCGAGCACACGACGCGCGGAGAATCCGATTGCAACTCCGGTAATCTTGAATCCAAGAGATCATCCCTTAAATCGGGGATTTTCCAAAATATGTCAACAGCGAATGACTTCTCGACGGCCCATTGATAAATACATGGAGATCTCTCGAACCGCCCTCGACCCTAATGACCATCCTTTCAGTACTAGCGATGGGGTTTCGAAAGATAGAGATATCGAGTTTTCGATAAACTCTGCGATCCAAGTAAGAGGAGTCGAATGGACGGTGGCTGCCAAGGGTCGGCAAACTTCTCTGACACCTATGCTCGAAGTCGTCACCGTGGACGTCGCTTCCCGAAGGCGTAGAGGAGGACGTACGTGACACTGTGGCCGCGCGTTGGATTATTAGGCTTCGACGGAGTTGACCAGATTACGTTGCTTTTTCTCTTTCTTCTTCTCGTCGCGACCAACTTAACGCGACGCTGCCGGTTTTGATGACGAGGACGAGGCCGAAGAAGACCACGACGACGACGACGATGACGACAGCAAGCAAGTCAGCTTGCTTGCTAGCTAGCAGTCCAGATCACGTGGCTGGCGTGTGAAAAATCATCTAATATATTGTCGATGTGTGGCCGCCATCGTCGAAGACGATGCCACTTACATGGAAAACATTCGGAGCGATCGTTTGGCTGCTTCAACACTGGACTGTCGTCTATCTGCTTTTCTTCTCAGTCGTCTCTTTCTCTTCTCTGCTGGCGGACGAAGCAAAGCAAATTTATCGTTTCTAACGACATCTCTCCGCCAATGAATCTGTCTCCTGGTATGGCTACAGTTTCGTAGGTCTGTTTGCAAACCGCTTCGAAAGTCGCTTTACGGTCAGCTGGGAGGAGAGTCCGTGCGTAGGCCCTGCCGACTTCTTGATCCATGCTGCATCAGCTAAGGACAAGGCATAAGGTTGAGTGACGCTCGAGCTGAAAGTACCTCGAAGAAATTTCGGGTGGGAGTGTTGGCGACAGGAGTCGCTATACCCTCAACCTTTCGGACTCAAGTTCAACCTTTCGAGAACTCCAATTGAAAAACTTGAGGATGTACGTTGCACAATTGTCGAATTTGCTCTCCTCATTCCATATGCACGAGCGAGAAGTTGACAATATGACGGAGCTGCTTGACAATGTGCCAAAAACCATTTGCCTCGCACCATCGATCTGGATTATGAACACCTCTTTCAAAGGAATACTATATTCGAACGGATGATTCGGCGTGGAAACTGTATAGACCGCAGCTCAATCCTCGCACTTGTGCTTGTTGCGCTGTGAAATTTCCTAATATGATTCGGAGTCAGACTTCTCTAGTTGCTTCCGACTCATGTTCCCACACGACGCACGGTCCAAACCAAAAACGTGTCGATAAAAATGCGACGGGCGCGAGAAATAAGAGGAATACCATTTATTGTAGTATTGCTATTGATAATGGAAGATCAACATGACAATAACAGTTATCAGCGGAACGGTGATGGCTGGTCGGTAAGAAGCTGGCGAGATTCTTACGCTGTAAACAGACAGCTCCGACACTGGTTCGAGATAACGTGGGCAAAATGGAGCGGCTTCGCGCG
Source organism: Neoseiulus californicus (assembly GCA_028455905.1). Lineage (NCBI taxonomy): Eukaryota > Metazoa > Arthropoda > Arachnida > Mesostigmata > Phytoseiidae > Neoseiulus > Neoseiulus californicus. The sequence goes on from JAMQGS010000007.1 coordinate 3,180,523, forward strand.
AGCAAGGATGTTCCTCTGTGATAAGACATTTTTCCCCCGCCTCCAACTTCCCAGCGATCCCCGTTTGATCTTTCCTCATTCTATTCGGCCTCCCCTCTTGCCTCCGCTGCCAAGGTTTTCGCAAGCAGACACTCTTCCCTGCAACTTCTTCTTTCTCTGGCCAAATATTGATGGGAGTCCTCCTCTTCAAATTGACACAAGTGCTGCGGAGCCGCACCTACTTCGGGCCCTCGCTCGACCTCGAAACATGACTCCTGACTGCAGACTCAAATCACGAACAGCTCTGACGAGGACAGAATCCTGTCTCAGGATGCGATACTTTCAATTTTTCAATATTTCACGCTTCCGGGATCGATTTGCCCACAATGCAGGGCGTGAAGTCCGAAAAGTTGCTTAACCTACAGTTGCTCAAATCAATTCAATTGAGGTGGGTACTGTCGTTGAGGAGATGCAGTTTTCATCCATCGACTAATTGGGAGACCGTGAATGCTCCCGGCTTGGTGAGATTCGATCGGGCGGGAATCCTTGATTGGGGATCGCATGCCTGAAACCTCCCCGCGAATCGATACAAGTTCAAAAATGACTTTTTCGCTCAGGATTGACTGTTCAAGCAACAAGCGAGTGCGCAGGCCATCTACCGCGGTAGTCGGTCAGCCCTCTAGCTTTCCTGCCTCTCAAAGCCGGGCTTAGCCTCTGGAGTGGGATTACGGATTAGATTATTATCCGTATGCAAAAGTAGCGGATCTGATGACCGAGCTATCTAGCGAGAACGGTACTCACCAACCTAATCACCCACCCCTATACCGAGTCGGTCGTCTCCCTTGTACTCTGATGAATTGCCACAAAATCAATCGTTGTTTTCGTCGTTCCGGATTCTACTCTGATAACGAGAACTCGGCACAAAAGGAGTTTTCGACACTTCTTCGGAAAAAGCACCTCAATCAATTCGTTGGAGGTACGCGGGAAACTTACCTCTGATTCGACCACAGCGCTCTGGCTCAATTCCGAAGAGGGATTACGGGAAATGGAACGAAAGGGTATGTATTCGAGTATTCCATCGTGAATTTCGCCGACGCGGATCGGATCTTGCACTGAGAGCAAGAACTCAAAAAAAGAGTCGGAAGCCTGATGTCGGTTGTTCTCTTGAGGATGAATCTCGCGTCAGGAGCATCAAGGAGGCGCACAGCGGAGCCTCGATAGGGAGGGAAGTGCACAGTGGTTTGATGGATGGCTCGAGGGAAGTGGGTGTACGAATAAACGAATGTATGAAAAGCTCAACTGGACCACCTGTCAGCGCTGCTAAGTAAGGTTGGCTGAGAGTGCGCGTCCTGTCAGGATCTGCAGGTTGTCATCGAAATGTCACAGTGTCCCGCTGAGATCCGTAAACACAATTAGCCGAGTCACTCCGAATATTGTGCGCCCGGTCCCCATGGGGTATTTATAGTTCCACAGCTTACCTCTCGACTTTGGAAAACGACACTGCATTCATCTTCCGCCGAAAACTGCGTAGTAGCCAATCGAAATGACGTTCAAGAGCCGGAGGTTCCCAGACAGGCGCTTTTCCCGTGAAGTGATTGCGTCCATGTCTTTGAGAGCATCTATTCTATGTGCTTCGAGAACTGCATCGTAAGTTCTCTACATCGTATATGCCACCCTGTCCTCCAGAGGTTCCTGGCTTCAAAGCTGTCTTATTATCATCTAACACGGTGTTAATGGTGTGATGTGAGAACGCCGAAACGTTTCATCAAACGCAAGCACGTGCCGATCCGCTCCTGTTCCATCGATGTAGGAGCTCGCTGGGTAGTTGGGCCAAGCTGGGTGTCACATTTCGCGCGTCTCAGAACATACGCGTTCGCCCTCCCGCGTGTACTTGGGTGTCCATTTTCATTCGTCGTGCAACACCTTTGGTCCCACGCTGCTCTCGGATAACAATGTTTGAACATTGCCGAAACTTATTGCATATTGCTCCTTGATCCTCGGCTGAGTATTTCACAAGATTAGAGAGTTAAAGATGTACGCTCGCCGACGGCCGGTAGGATCTCGGGACCGCTGAAACAACCGCTGAGACCAGTGCAAACAGTTCTTCAAAGGCATTCATTCGGTAACATGAGAAGAAAATAAGAATCAAAAAATGACTTGGTCACTTGACAATCGCGCCGGTGAATTATCCGTCTCCTGATTTCTCTGAAGCGCCACAAATAAGTGAACATCAGGACTCGATTACGTATCATGGATCGAAACGATAAGCCTCAGGTCCATCGTTGGATTCGCTCGGATCTCGAAACGGAGAGTTGTTATCGTTATCATTCGCTGGTACTCGGCACTGCCCCAGAGAAACAACCGCGACCGTCGTATCTGGGGAGCGCACAATCTCAAAAACCGCCTCGTCGCAGAGTCGGTATCGGCATATCTCCAATATGATCATTAGCTCGTTCCGTTGGCGCTCGCTCTTTCCTTCGTGGCCTGTGTGTCCCCACGCTCCGTTGTTACTGTGGGTCTGGCACTGCTTTCACTCACTGTCACTCATGGAACCTCACATCGGCACTACAGAGAATGACGTATAACTCTCATATCGTTTAATCCCGGGCCCCTTTCCGTCGGTTCGTACTCTCGAGCCGCTCAGATTGCTGCGCCGGTCGCTCATAGCCGCGGTACTTCAGGCACCTCAAGTACCTTCTCATGCCCCCCGCAGACACACTGACATAATTAGCATGGCACAGCAAAAGCCGAGCTAATCTCGGATTAGGTGGCATGACAGTCGTCGCAGCCTCGACCAGGGCCATGTTAATCCAGACCGAGTAGGTCTCTGTGTTTCTTGCCCCTGTGTCCGAACGCCCGCCTGTCTGTCCGTGCGTCCGTCCGTCCGACTGACTGGCTGGCTGGCTGGCTTGCTGCTCTCTTGCTGTATCAGTTTTTGTCATTTTCCCTCAAAACGCGGATTACCATCTGCATTCTGCTCCTGGCCCTCTCGAGAGTGAAAGGCGTTCAGTTGAGGCCTTGAGCTCGAACCGATGTTCGGCGTTACCAAAACCGCAAAACCGCGTTTGTCGCGGGTAAATTGTCAACCGTAAAAAATGTATTGGATTAGGCGATTCGATTCATTCCGTTCTAATTCTTTCGACACCCCGAACATCACAACATTGGTGCCGCGACATTGTTAGTAGCTCCCGCCATCGCGTTGACGACGTCGCGCCTTCTCTGGCCGCCCCTGCCTTTGCTACGTCTTCTTACTCTCCTTTTTAGCTTCGGACACCCTAATCCTAGATTCGCGATTGCTATTTCCAATCGACGACTCTCGCCAAGCAACCGACCGCCCAGGAGAGCCTCTTCTGAACATCAATCAAGCCCCAATCCAGTGTTCGGTGCCTTCGATGCCACTCATTCATGAAGCTAGAGGGGACAGGGAACCGACCTCGCTGGCGGAAACGCCCCCGAAAGAAGTCTCTACCAGATTTGGGAACCAAAACTCAAAACTTCAATTTGATTTCCACTTCGCACTTTTTGGGAATTGGTCCTTTTCCAAAGATTTTTCCCCATCCATGTTCCATCTGAATGAAATGATCGAGGCTTGCTGAAAAACAGGAACGGAGAGACGGACAGAGGGAATAGGGGAAATGTAACTTTTCCTTTGAGGACAACCAACCCAAACGACGAGGCCCTTAGCAACGAGAGGTGGTCTCGTTGGAGGAACGCTTGTTAGAAGGCAGATGAGGACGGCGATGGCCGGAGAGCCCACACGCGACCCCGCAGGACCCTGGAGCCCGAACGAGGAAGCGGGCGAACGAACGAACGAACCAAACAGCCAACGAACCGACAGATCCAATGAACCAGCCAAAGAACGAAGGAGGTCTGCCAATTAATTGGCCCGACTCTGGCGACGGCGGGCAGGCGGGCGGGCGGTGCCGAAGAGACTCATGGAAAAAATCGCTTTCAGTTTGAGCCGGCCGCCACTACAAAGAGCGGCGAACGGGCTGGCTGGCTGGCAAGCGGGCAAGCAGTCCGGAATAAACGACGCCAGCGGGGCATAGCGGCGAGGAAAGGAGGTACAACTGCTCCTCTTGCCCACCTGCCAGCCTGTCCGACCGACCGGCCGGCTGCCTGGCTGTCTGACTACAGCGATGTGCAGTTGGCGGCGATGGTGGTGGTGGAGGCGCCCGCGCCGCTGCTTCTGACGGTGGCCCGGTTGTCTTCTTTTTGTTCCCTATAGTAATCCGCTTTGCGTTCCCGCTCGAATGTTCCCTCCGAGGGCCGATGCTCTCGTCCGTCGTCATGCTTGTTCTTGTACTTTTGCCAAACTAGTGAAATAATGAGCCTGTCGGCGGCTGCGGCAGCAACGACGGCCGTGGCGACGACCGCTACACCAACGACGACGACAACGACGACATTGGAGCTCGTTGTCATCTATCGCGACTATGAGCGCCACTGTCTTGAAACCTGGCGTTCCTGAGTCATCCCGGAACGAGACGAACAGGATATCGCTCAGGAGAACCATGTCCGAATTCAAAGATAGGAGGCCAGGACAGTTGTGAGACCTATTTCCATCACATCCAGTTGCTATTTCTCTCAGCGTCAGGAGGTTTCCGATACCTCTGCGCTCGGTCAAGATACGTCCACGGACAAAACAAATATTTCGACGAATCGGGTGCCCAGAGGAAGAAGACTGCAGTCGGTGAGAGAGCGGGCGCGACGCTAGAGAAAACAATGGGCAAATGTGGAAAGAAAGTAAAAATCTCCGGTACCCCGGTAAATACCCCGAAAGGGGTAAAAGCCTTCTTATGTCTCGGAGAAGCAATACACAGTTGCCGTTCGGCGAGCGAGCCCAGCCCGTTCAGCTTTCTCCTCGGCCACCGTGTGCGCTGGCGGGCACGAAGTTCGCTGCACAGTGTGGAGGAGCAGGAAGACTCGGGAAATCTAGGGGGGAGGGCCGAGAATCGGAAGCATCGCGAGGAAGGAAGAAGGGCCGAGACGGGAGGGGGCTTCTAAGCCGCCGCCGCCTCCTGCTCCTCCTGCTCCTTCTTCTCCTCGGAAGGCAGCCCGCCAGTGGAGGGTGGTGGCAGTGCCGTCGGTGGTGGTGGTGGCGGTGGCGTCGGTGGTGGTGGGTTATAAGCTGCTGCTGTTCTGCAAACCCTAAAAGGGTCTGCCCGCCTGCCATCTTGCTTGCTTGCTTGCTTGCTCGCTCGCCCGTTCGTCTCGCAGCGCGTTCCCTAGTCGAGACCGAGATGCCCCCTATCCGGCGCAAGCCGCGCAGGGAGGTAGCGGTGCCCTAATGGAGCGCATTGCAGGCGTCCTCAGAGAGCACCCTAGTTGGTCGAGAGCGATGGATTGGGAGAAGGTTGAAGGCAGCACCACAATAAGAACGACGGCTGGATGTTCTTCCTGAAATGCCCTGGAGGAATGCATCCCAATTCTCTCCTGGAAGGAACGGAAACAAAAATAAAACAATTCTGGAATGCGTCAAAAGCAGGGAGGGAAATCGCGGCAACGGATGGGTCGAAGTCTGAATCCAGCCAACGGCGGCGCTGAGGAGCGACGAGCAGGTAGTAGTTGCCCGATGAGGAGGAGCAAACTCGCGATTGCCAAGGGAGCATTAATTCTCCTTGGGTCGTTGTCGCTCGCAGCGTCCTCTTAGGATTCCCATTGCTCCGGTGCAGATGAATTATGCAGCACATGGTCGTTTCACTCGGAGTTGCCCTCTTCCTGAGTGCTCGCGTCGTTCTTCATGGAGCTGGGCTCGAAGGCGTGGAGCGACGCTCATTTCAGCGAGCGATTGGATGCTCAAGAAAATCCAACGTACGCGACGACTTCGGGTGAGAAAACGAGAGTGGAGCGAGAAAGTGTCACTATGAGGTGTCTGTTTTTCTATCTCGGCCACTTGACCGTAGACGCAGCGTCTGGGTGGATGGTTGAGTGAATTGCTACTTGGAAGACGCTGTGTTCGGGTGAACAACTGGTTAGTTGATAGAAATTCGTAGTTCGTGCCGTTGCTTACAATACAGTTGTGGGGCTGGATGGACAACAAAGAAGAATCTTAACGGCCGCGATATGAATATCAATGACGAGAACAATGATTCGTGAACGAGCCTGGCGACTGACTGGGCCAGCTCGGCTCGAATGAAATCCCAATCGATGTCACAATGCGGACCACCCGAACGACAGTGGATTCTCGTCAAAACTGACACCTTCATCACACGCCATACACCCAGACATCGACGAGGCCGAAGATGTAGGTACTGAAAACCAGACCACCACCGCTGCTTGCTTCCGAATCAAAACATTCACCGGACTATCGTCTTATTTTCGTGTCGATCCTCGGCGGTCCACCACGTGATTCTGCAGCATTCGTTCAACTTATGGACGTGAACTCGGAAAAAGGTGACAAACTTCCGAACGAGTCTTAGGTCGGGAGCAACTCTTCTGATAAGAATGTGGTAGACCAATGCGATAGGGATAGGATCCAGCACCAGGGTTTGCGGTGAGTCGCGCGAAGATGAGCTTCTGTTTGCTCGATTGCTCAGTTAGTCTCGATATAGTTTGTCAAAAGGCGGCATCTTGCTTTCTTGAGCTCTCGCTCTCAGTGCTCGATTTTTTCTCGCGGTCGCAGGCACGCTCGTTGACTGGCTGTTCGGCTCGTTCGTCCGCTCACTCGGTGGCTCGCTCGTCCTTGTGTACAGGAATGTGATGTATGCGTTGAGATTAGCCCAAGATTAGGCTGCTCGTCTTCTTGTTGCGGATTATAAATAAGTAACTCATGTGGAAGTCTTCTTTTTTCCTAAATTGACAAGATGTGTCTGAGCGTGTGCCGCTATCCACCCTCGTACGCTGCCTAATAGCGCGCTTATGTACGTACGTGCATCCCGAGCGCGCGTTCGTGCCAAGCGCACAAGCTCACGCTGTAATCACTGTCGCAACTTTCCCGATACATAATTCGAATCCGTTTCCGAAAATCCACGCGACGGGATGAAGTTTCTCCTCGTGATCGATGCACGATAACTTCATTCGAAGCCGACGTCGATCAACCCTAGTGAGATTCGGAAAACGTAGTTGCGTCGAACACATCATGAAGTTTAAAGATGGAACCGAAAATGCAGAATCTTGTTTTTGAAAGTTTGCCGCGCGACTCCATCTTGAAGATCGATGCTTCCTGTGGCGGCTCGATTGGCACGGACCGACAGCTGAGTGAGAATGAAGTCAATACTAGGCGGACGATTCGTCAAATCATCACGTTTTTCGTTACTTCGTTTCACCTCTCGTCTCTCATCGCCAAGAAGTGAGAAGGAGGCAAACCACGATGCGAATTCTGTTTTGACCGTGCTTCTGCTACTGAAATCTCCGTTTCGTTTTTTTTTTGTTTCAGCTCTCCGCTCAATCATCGTTGAAGGCGCGCCGATTTCTCCGCGAGATACGTACTGTGCGGAAAGGAAACGTTTTCTGTGTTTTCTTCTGCTGCGGCTGCCACTTCTTCGCCCTTTCGACAACTCGTTGTCTGATTCGAAATATTCGAAGGATGATCTCAGAATTTCGAATCTACCCAATCAGTCTCGTTAGCTAATCATTCCATCTGACGTCACGGCTACTGTGGTGAACAGTGGTGTTGCACGTGGCTGCACAAGCTCATCATTCGAAGATTGACATCTCCATTCACCATGATATCTTAATGTGCTCTGCAAATTTTTGAGTCACGAAGAACGGTGCGAAGAGGGAAATATCGAAGAAGACCAAAAAGCGAGTCTGAGTGTGGTTTGACATGCAGTGTCCTCGTTGAAAGAGCACTGTTTGGCGCTCATTGTCGAAGACTGCTGGAGTCCGCCGGGCCTAAGAAGTCCAATTGTCCGCAGATCAGGACTCGCTGTCATCCAGTGCCTTCCGTAGACGTTACATCAAACTAATATGTCAAAATGTTGATGCCTTCAGAGGTGTAGACCAGAATCATCGGCCGTAAGCAGAGGCTAACAAACTTGAGTGTTTGCGCGTCAGTAGTACAGCGGCCGCACTAGTTTTTCGTTCAACATGCTGGATTCATTCTTCCGATCACGAGCTTGGGCAGATACATCTCTGCACGACCATCAGGTAGATGCTGTAGGTCTGAAATCTGGATTCGCTTTGGTGAGCTTGATTCTAGCAACGGGATCAAAGCCGTTCTGCGAGGATTCGCGGTTACCTCATCAATCAATCGGGGATCTGATCAAGCACACGATGGGCAGTTTGCAAAGCAACGCCGACCTCGATCGAGTACGTTTCCCTGAGGATTGGAAGTTCAGTCGCTCGCTCATATTCCAAAGACAGAGTTGAGAAGCAGGGAGAACGTTTGTCGTGAACTCCACGATGCTAACTCGATGTGGACCATTGAGGACGTTCCTTGAAACTAGTTTCAAGAGGCTCAGGTAGGGAGTCAACATCTCCATTGAACCGCCGGTCAGATAGTGTTTGCTTGAATAGAAAGTGCTTCCGGCATCAAGAGACCGCATGGCTTATCCGGATAGTCGGCTAAGCTAAGTGTAAAGCTCCCGCTAGTAGTGCCACTGGTGGTTGTAGTGGCCGCGATAATCTCCGTCATGGTTTGGGACGGAGTGGGGGCTTTATTGGAATAATGTGAATCTGTCGTGGAGTGTATTGAGCTCCAGGTGGGATAAATGGAGGGATGGCAGCGTAAAAGGGCGGGTGGATGAACAGAGGGATGGATCGGTCGTCGGCAAAGGCAAATTGCTCGAGAGAGTTCACAATGGCTAACAGATTGGACCCGGCTAAGATCTAGCGATCATCTTCGCACGGCTTAAGGCAATACAATTCGACGACATCGACGACCACGTCGGAGATCATGCAGTCGAACTTTGAGACTTCGGGCCAGGCGGCAGCGCGAGGTTGAAGAGAAAGAAGAATTTTCGGGTTTCTCATTCTAAAATGCGCATAGGCTTAGTCCGTCAACAGCCACCTGCATTTGCGTCTTCTTAGGAGGAGATCTATGACACACACAAGCGCCAGATGTGAATTCAGTTGACTTCTACCGTAGGCGCATGGTCAGCTTAATCCGTAAGTCGGTTTTTGTTGTTAAAGCAACGAAAATGTTAAGCTCCCAGGAATCCAATGCCAGATTGCCACTGGTTGAACAAATTGCTACGAGGCCCTTCTTGGCCGGTAAGTCAGTAAGTCAGTCAACCACCCGGCTAACTTACCTGCAGTTAGGATGACCCGAGGACACCGGAGCAAGAAGGTCTCAAGATGCTGGGGATCTGTTTGAAAGAAAACGGCATAAGCCTAAAGTCGATCAGGTGATTAGAAGGTCGCGCGTGGGTGTCTGGCTTAGCTCAGAGCCCCACTTCCGGACTTGAGAGCGATTCATCGGGAGACTATCACGAAGAGGATTCCACTCATCAGATCGGGTCCAACCATGAGAAAGCACAACCCAACGATCTCAAAATGGGAACTCATAACAATTTGGAATCAAATATCATCAAATTTGAGCTTTCAATCCGGTTGTCAATTCCGTTGGTCTTACCGTGGAGATTCGGTCTGCGTCTAGTCGAAGTTGAAAATCCTTCGAACTTTCGGTTCTAGAGTTAATTCTTCTTGTCTAAAGTCCAACTCACTGGAGTTCCCTTCTACGACCATATGATCTCGAGTCAGTTTTGCTCAATGTCGATGACATTTGAGTGGGCTCAGCAACGGCATTCAAGAAATGCGTGGTTGCTATCGCAGCTGTGGAGTCGGTCGACTTTCGAAGTCAGTGAAGGTCAACTCATTTTTCTCCCGATCGACTTCTAACACTAAGGCTGTTTGCACTGAGCACCCCCGAATGATACACCTGATGACAGTAGACACGACCCCCGCGCTTTGAACTACGTAACCCTGTAGTTGTTCTCTGAGTGAGGATTTTCTCTCCGTTTTCGCACTCGATTCCCGCTCCCTCTAACAGCCAGCACCTGATGGCATTCCTCGGAGGCGATGTCACACCTGCGCGCGCCGTCCCCGCGTCCGTCTGTGTGTCCATCCGTCAACTCCGCCGATTGCCGTCCTCAGCTCGTACGGTCGGTAGGTCGAACCTATGTGCACCATGCTCTGTTTGCATAGACTCACGCCCGCGAACCACCCAGGGCATTATTATCGACCGGCCCATTTATTGACTTCTTTCGTAGAATCCGCTTTCTCCCGTCGCTATTCGCCGCAACATCGCCGTCTGTATTACTGGCTGGGTGCTCATCCCGTTTCTGAGGTGCGACATACGAAATGACGTTTCCGTTACAGCGCCCCACGTTGTGGAACTTGCAACGATTTCCCGGGGAATAATTCCCAACGCCGAAACACTCTCCAGGATTCGTCGTTGAGTCGATGTATCTTCCTCGGCGGAGCTGGAGCGCGAGCCAATCATTTCTCCCCGCTCCCTCGATCCTGCTTTCCGTTCAATCGTTCTCGGTGTCCATCACTCGCAGAAGATGGAAGATGGAAAAGTTGCGTTGCGAAGAATAGCAGCTAATGACATATTTGGATATCATGTGGATAGATGTGTGAGGTGTCTGATCTGAGTCATCTTTGCTAACAGGAGGCCACAGCTATGCTGAGGCTGCACAAAGCCAATATTTGCTCGAGCCTCCACAGGTGCTGAGGCCGATGTCCACGTTCCCACCCGGCTTTCACAGACAATCTCGAAAAAAGAAAAAAGTCAAATCTTCTCTCCGGCGACTTCTTTCAGGGAGCCACTCGAACTTACATCAACAACACTTCGAAACTCACGAAAGCGCCGAGATACACTTCCGAACTGAAACAATTGCCGATTCCGTCGAGAAGTGGCTTTTTGGCAACATTCCCAATGCGGAAGCTCCGAACTTTTGCCAAACCTCCCCAGGCTCCCACCGCGTTCAGTCAGTGTTAGGGATTCGTGCCACGCTCGAACTCGGAATACGGTCCAGGGTTTCGCCTGGAGCATCGCTATAAATGCAACGATGCAGCTCATAGGGGTCGGAGTCAGTCAGATCTCTCCGAATCTCGATCCGTAGACAGATTGGTGTCCGTGGACGTCTTTGCCCAGCTGTGAATTCCACGAAAATTGTCTACCCCTCTCATCCCCGTGTCCTCTGCATGTCTGTATGTATCGGTCTGCGAGTCGAGGCTGTGTTGACTTTTTTTCTGTTAGTTTTAAAGGGGGCACGAAGGCTGGGGGTGTCAGTCGAGGCCGGCGAGGAATCTTGTTATTGTGCGCGCCCATGTTTTTTGGCCGGCCGCGAGGCTGAATGTTGAACGTTGGCGGACCTCCGTGCCGCCGACGAAGTTCGCTGCATCGGTGCCGTTCACTTGCGTCCACGACAGTGTTGTAGGGGCGAGTACGGTCGATGATTTCTCTGTAAGTTTTGCTTACTCATTGCCCGTCGGCGTCGCAGCGCCCGTGTGACGCGCACTTGATTTGTTCGATGTCCAGTCCTCTGGTTATCCTTCCAGCCTGACAAATTAGAACGTAATAATCTCCTCAAGCCCGGATTATGCTTTATACACATTGTATTGGCATATCCGGATATGTCGAGTGTGCATGACACCATCCAGTCGAGAGCTGGCAACGAAGGCGGCGGCAGCAGCACCGGGAACGAGCGAGCAAAGAGCCGAATTGAGGCTTAACGCCGTGAGCTAGGCTCTCAATAAGCATCGGCGGATAGAAAATTCGGGGGGACAATGTTTAGCTACGTGTAGATTAGCCGCTGTTGTTGCTTCATATGGCTGCGGCCGTGGTGGTGGTGGTGGTGATGGCACCGCTCAGTCGGAGCCACACAGCACATGCAAACTCACTAGCACATACACACTTGCGTACACACATACACACACACATACAAACAAACACAAGTACAGGCGGACCGGCGAAACGACGAACTGAGTGAGCGACCTACCCACCACAAGCGCGTAACCGATTAACTGTTTCTGTTGTTGAAGAATTCTGCGGGTTTATGTTAAGCCGATCCAAGCTCTACCTTCTCAGGACGAGAAGTCAGTCGCACCACGATCTCGTCGCGCGCCCCAACGGTCCGGACTCTCGCGAACACGCGTGAGTTCCACGCATGACGTCGATAGCGAGGGCTCGCTCCGATCCGCCAGATGGTAAACAATGTCTGAGACGGACTTTTTGGCCCGTCAGATGACGGGACGGTCGTCGAGATTGACCGACTGTTACACTCTGCTCCGCCCGCGGTTGGTCTACAGTCTACAACACGTACAACTCACTTCGAAGTGCTTGAAAACTCTTGTTTCTGAAATTCGATTCCTCACGACGATCTTCCTGACAAAGGAGCGCTATTCCATGCTGGGAGATGATTCGACGCGATCTCAACGCTAAGATCGATCGCGACGGACGCGCTGCTGGCGCGCCGTGTTGAGACAGAGCTTTGTCCCGATCAATTAGACGATCTCGATGGCTTCGCCACCGTTCTCGGCACATTGTTGTATGTCAGCGTGCTCTCGCGCCCTGTTTCCGCTGGTAATGAGCGAGCGTCCAGCGGAGGCAGATATTGCTGACGCTTCTCCGAAGTCGAGATCGAATGAAAACCGAGCTTGACTCTCTCGGGATTTCGAGATTTCCGTGATGCATGACAGAGTGGTGACTCTCAAATGAGTTCTCACCAAGAAACGAGGACCCACGATCGGACGCGTCGACGTACATGTTTTCTCTAGTTTTAAAGCTTCGGCTGTGCGTCTATTTTTTCATCCGACCAGGTTCAGCGAGAGATACCGTCTAAATGAAAAACGGTCACAGATGCGCAGACTATGTCCCCACGACGCGACGCGACGGAAGATTCGAACACCAGGCTCAGAGCAGAAATGTCGGCGATGCTGCTCCCACAATCTCGCCCGGAACCCGTCGACGGCTTTGCACGGATTATCGAGGTCGAAGGGTTTGAGGTGTTTGAGTGGAGCAGAACGGCAGTGTTTGATCGGTTGAGAATTCAGAGGTGAAGCTGTCGTAGACGGAAGTGCTTTCGCGGACAAAAGAAGACGCACACGAAAAAGGATTTCTACATTTTTTCGGACAGGATTGAGTTCGAGTACGATGTATCAGGCGGGTGTATTGTCTCCTGGGCGATCTTTGAGGCATGCCGCCTTCGACACGAATTCGGCTTTCGGTCAGTCAGTCGGTCAATCCATCCGTCCGTCAGTCGGTCGGTCAGGTAAGCAAGATTCTTGAGATGCCTCGATTTGGACCAGCGACTCGGGGCATCTCTCGGACCGCTAAGCCGTGGCGGAGGTGGCTTGTTCGATCTTGGCGCATCACTGCCACCAACTCAACCGACTCTAAGCTCGAATTCCTTCATTCGAAAGGTAGCTTATGCAATTAGGGAACCTCCAATTTTTCATCGGAGCACGACCGGGGCGAGTGATGAACTGAAATTCAGAGAGGGAATTGCACGACCTGAACCTGACCCAAAAGTTTCGAGACAACTCCCGTCCGTCAACGGGCTTGGGCCTCGCTAACCGAATTTTTCCGTAAGAAGGAAAGATTCAGGAGCCATTTGACCTCCCCGATGAGGGATGTCGGACGATGTTTATGCGGAGAAACGGAAAGTCAAGCATGAAGTTAGTTCCCCGTAAGTCCCGATTCATTCGCGAGAACAGCACCAGTCCATTATGATTTCGAGGCCGTACGCAAGTTTCCGTAATTGAGCTCTGTCCACCTGGGAGGGAGGGAGGGAGGTAGGGAAGAACAGCCCAAGAGACTCGCGAACTTCCGGTAGGGTGCTTTTTTGAAGTCATAACATCAACGGATATCTCTCATGGATGATGATCAAGAATTTGTGTTTTGGTCACGCACGTTCGATACGCAACGAGCGACGAGACCGAATTGGAGATAGATCCGAAAGCTCCTCGGCAGATCCGTTCAGCACTGAGGTCCTGCGAGCATCTTGAGCATGAAAGCCCTCCATGCCGTTTCCTTGAATTTGAGTTTTCGCTCAGCGCGATGAGAACCATCAACCAAAGCAAATCGATAGGCCCGAATCTTTGAGACCGTACTGTTTTAACTATGTGCCCTGCTGTCAGAATCTGTCTCGGTGTTCTGAACAACAACGTAACCGCGGAGTCCGAGAGAGTGAGGTCTATCCCTATGACAGGGAGATAGTAGACACCGCTTCCGCCTCAGAATCACCACCTACGCGCAACATTTCCCCGATCAGAGATGAGCTGTTAATGCGTCCGAGATGAAGAACGGCAGCGCGAGCGATGAGGAATAGTCAGCTGGTGATACGCCATTTCGAGAGATATGTAGTTCACCGAATCCAGATTTGAATGTCGTAGAGTCATCTCGAAGAAAAACGATCTTTACCCACTAACAATACGGATGTCGTCGAGGATTTGGTTCACAGTTTAAACAGTGGCTTAGTATGTTGGGCGTCCTTTAGAGGATTCGCGGCCTAAAAGTTATCCGCCGAGCATTGTGAGGTGCGAGCGGAGCTGATCCGGAGTTAAGCCAGATCATCCACGTCTCTATCTCGAATTACAAAATCGTCAATCCTGTATCAATTGTTGAAGCATCAACATCCCGTTAGAGCTCCGGACGAGATCAAACCACAAAGCTTTTCAGAAACAACTAAACTCGACACTCCCGTAATTAAACTTTTCTCTCCTTGAAGCTCTTGAATGACGAAAATTGCGCATGCGGCTCTAAGCTTCGTTGGCATATTCAGAGGATTTGCTTGACGTGCTGAAAGTCCTGCCGTCCCAGCGAAGGAGACATGGACCGCACCTTATTCTGGGTGAAGCAAATAGGGAGCGAATAGCGTCCACCTTCTTTCTGCTCGCACTTCTCCCCGGCTAGAGGATGAGCGTTTAATTCAGAGACATAGATATAGACACCACGACCGACAGATCAGATGGGAAGCTGATGTCCTCTAGATCGGGTTATAAATTGGGAAACCCACCACGAAGATTAACGTCGCAAATCGCTCCTTCGACAATAACGGAAAATCTTCCGAGTTGTTTCTTTTTAGCCATCGGGGTGAAGCATCGCAGAATCTCATGCCAATATTTTTCCCCCATGGTTACTTGGCTGTGTCTTCGCTGCAGTAAATGATATCGAGGGGACACTACGATCGAAGATGTGGTCTGGCCCTCTCTTGACGGATTCAAAAAGAATTCCGAACTCTCGATCGCGGATTCCCGATACTTGTTCCCTAAGTCGCTGTATTCACAGGACTTGCAAGCCAGGCATTTGGCTTTCTAGCTGGCCACCGAGTTGGCTGGGTAGCTGCTAGGGCTGTTGGTGACGGTGCGGCCGATGTCGAAGTCCCTTTCCCTCACGAGTGCTCCGCCCCACATTGACCCCTCCATAGGCGGTGCTTTGAGCTAAAAGCCTTCCTTCTCACGGCTTCATCTCACATTCAGTCTGAGCAGTCGTTCTGAGCATTCGCGACAGTACTTCGTTGCTTCAAAGCAGATTATTATTATAATCATCATCACCTCATCATTGATCCGAGCGGATTCTTCCGAGGTGATTCTGTTGGTTGCGGTTCACATCCGAAGTGATAGACTTGATTCTCAACTGTTCGACCCCTAAAACACACGTCAAGGTGCAGCGCACACAGTTACGTGTTCTTACGTACGTCTGTACGAATACCTGTTCGTGCTTCTGTTGGTTCGTCCCTGGAGGAATCCCGATCCTAAGGTGAGTCGCCTCGATACTTGAAGAACAGTGTTGAACGTCAGTACGGTGTCGATGGCTGTACGGTGAGACGACATAGTCTCACCTACTCGAAATGAACCTTGGATACAATGAACGTGTCGGCAGGCGTGTGATCGTCAACGGTGAAGGCTCCAGGATCCAGGATCCAGGACAAGCTCCAGGATCTTGTAGTATTCAATCGAGGTCCAAGCTTCCATTGGAACTCCCTCTCTATATGAAGGGACCCCGTCGGTCAATACCGGGCATTTGAGTAGTGAGCCATTGACGTTGGATGCCCAGGCTTCCCTCCTATGTGTTCTCCCGAACTCGGGAATGGAGTTTAGGATCCCGGAGCTCGGTTCACATTCGTATTTCTCACGCTTTCCGTAAATTCAATGGATGCAGCAATCCTCGAGTTGTTACCAAAAGTTTCTTAAGAACGTAACTCCGGAGAGAATAGATCTCATCTCAGGCTTTCGGACTCCCGACACTTCCCTCTGAACTGGAGGCAGAATAGGCACTCGACAGCGCTGCAACCGTGATGCGAAACTCGTTTGCTAATTTTTGATTTTTTCTCCGTTCTTCCAGCAATCATGTCGCTATATAGTTATACATCGAATTCACCTCTATCTCCCCCATCATCACCACCGTGCTTGAAGAGCAATATCTCCGCGACGAACTCGATCGCGCCAACATCAGTGACCCCCGTCGCGGCATCGTACCCGACCCCAAACTTCTACGCACATCCGGCTCCGGCTTCCTACAGTAAGTTCCAGCTATTTCTTCCGTCGTGATCGTTTCTTTCCTTCGATGCGGAGCCCATTGGCTCCACCCCTAGGACGACAAGGGAATAGCTAGATCGTGTTTTCCTCGGCTAAATCAGTGCACAGTTTGTCCTTCAGGGCAGAAAAAGCACGATGATTCCATACGGGGGTCGATCTGAGATTTTTCAATAACGTGCAAACGGAATGAATCCTCAAGCCTTCCTCTGCTCGACGAGGCTGGGGAACGCTTGAGCTGGGTGTACAAGGGTTCTGGTAGGGCGCAACGACGATGACGCGATTCGAGGCGTAGGGTTCTCTCATAATGGGTTCAATAATGATTCGAGGTCTCCTTTTCCTCCCCTCGACCCCACCAAGCTGGCAGGCGTGTATGTGTGTATATGCGTATGCATTCGTATATAACTCACAGCGCCCATTCGTTCGTTGTAACCCACGAGTTTCTGGGCCCCACGACTTCCCTGGTGAGGTTCAGCATCAGCGCGGCTCCCCTCGATCAGCTAATCCGCGAGTTCTTATCCTCGCTAGAGGATTACGAGACCGGCTCGCGGGCTCATTGGCTGCTTCGCTGCCCGGCTGCCTGAGTCGCTACCATGAATAGCTTTCGTCGTATCCACGAAGAATGGTCGTCGGTGGAAAGAGTGCTCTGGACAAGCTCGAAGCGCAAAGCTGCACCATTTAGAGTTGGACTCCGAGTGGTTCGGGCAATCTAGTGAACACAGTGCTGTGGAGTGATTGTTTTGTGAACAGATCGTGTTCCTCTGGAAAACTTGTTTCAAGCGACCGCGTCGCTATCAAGAGTTTTCACGCCTTTGTTGCGAGAGCTCGCTCGCAGCATGCAATCGCAATGAGCTCGCTCATTATGAACGACCCCCACTGGATGCGATACAGTAATTTGATTCATGTTTGGGAGCAGTTTCCGAGCTCTTTCTTTAGGCATCTGCTTCGGAATTTTCGATACTTTTGGCAAGCATGGCGAGTCCTAATGGGGAACCTTTCTTTTCAGCAACACCAAATCACAACAAATGGAACTCTCACATCGCAATGGCGGAGTCCTGGTTCACCTCAAGTGCAAACGCGCTCAATGGTAAGAATCTCCAGTAGTTTTCTTGCTCTCGTGGCGCCGGCTCGAACTCGGCTGTCCGGGAATTCGCCCTTTGCACTTGTCCGCATGCATGATGTCAAATTGCCGATTGAGCCATCGTGCGAAAGTCTTCGCCATTTCGTTCGGTCGGCGAGATATCATGGCGCAACTGTGGAGACGTTCGCGATCGCTTTCATGTTGGATCTCTTTCCACAATGATTAGCTCATCCGACCGCCGTCTCATTCACCAGTCGGCGGTGGTTTTGTGATATCAAGAAAGGAATAAGGGCGTGAAGTCCCATCGTGAGTCCCCCCCCCCAATCGAGTGAGCTGGAGTGAGGTCTGCGCCGCTTCAGAAGCCATTGTCGGAGCGCCATAAGCGACCCGACAACAATGACGCCGAACAGTGTTGCATGCATCTACTTGGGATGGGCGCTTGAAACGCGCATTCTCCACGAGCGGTACACTTTTTGCACAAACAATCGTTCCGCTCGAACGCCAACCGAAAAGTGTTCCCTATTCTTGTCCAACAATCTTGAGTCCTTGTGCTTGCACCTCTGAATTCACTCGACCGCTGAACGGAGAGGTCCTTGATAGTTGTAATGTTGACATCACGACGGTCCGATTAGTGGTCAGCGAGTGAAAGTTCTGAGTGGCATAAATGAATGGCGGATCTTTCCCGCCTCCAAGGCTCCATATTTTCATCTTCATTCGCGGCGAGGAACGAGGAATTATTTCACGGCGCATAGCTGTGCCCTGGGGCGCGACGACATCGATATCTGATTGAACGCTCTCCATTCAATCGGCTAGTCGGTTCGTCGCCGACCTGTATGATCCGTACGAACGCGGTGAAAGCACACTGTGAACTAAGTGCTCCTCTTCACATTTTACGACGACAGAGAGCACAATGCCGTCTCAACAGGCTGTTGGGCGGCACTTGTACATGGATGTCGGCAGGCGTCGTCAGACTTGTTATAAACACGATAGGTCTAGACACCTAAGGCTCGTCGGCAATCGAACAAATGCAGTCATTCAAATGTAAAGCGACCAGATCACAGTAGACTCACCCCAATTGTAACCCGATAGGGTTCAGAAATGGTTGCAAAGATAGTCGCACGGATGGCGGCTCCAACCGCGCGACGCATACACTCATGAATGATTGTGGTGACAATGACAATGACAGAGATACCCCATCGCATCGAGACTGATGAAATTCATCTGAATAATTTGCAGGCTCCGCGGCCATGGCGGGAATTGCAGGAGGCATCCGCAAACAACGACGAGAACGCACAACATTCACCAGACCTCAGCTGGAGCTTTTGGAATCCTTGTTCCTCAAAACCCGTTATCCCGATGTTTTCATGCGAGAAGAAGTAGCTCTGAAAATTCAGCTCCCTGAAAGTCGCGTCCAGGTCTGGTTCAAGAACCGAAGGGCGAAAATGCGACAACAGAACGCAACAGCGAAGGCGAACGCATCTGCGGCAGCTATAGCATCGAACTCTGTGTCGTCTTCATCTTCATCCTCGTCGTCATCGTCGTCGCAGTCGAACTCGGCGCACGCGAAGGACTCCGCGATCAAGAAGCAAGAGAAACAATCAAAACAACAACATTTGCAGTTCAACAACGGCCCCCCGAAGAACTGCTCACCATCCCCACCCACACTCCCAGTGAATATCCCTTCGCATGCCAGCAACATGTACTCACTATGGAATCCACCTCCGGGAGACTACCCGAGAGCTTATAACGGCGCTGTCGACTTCTACAATCAACACTACCACAGCAGTCAAGCCCCATATGCGCCGGTGGCGTACCAGATGGACTTCGTCCCTTCTCCACCCTACACGCCTCTTACGGCAGATCGCGGTGTGGAAGCGGCGCATCCGTTTTCGCCGGCGTGGTGATCTGACAAAGACGAAGAGGCGAAAATTGAGACCGGAGGGAACTCCGATCGAGCACCTGTACATTATCCCAATAAACTCTCTTCTAAACGTTATCCAGTAAGGAACGGTTATTATTATTTTGTGGACGTCCCAGTCCTTATTTTCTGCCAAATCCCGCACAAGTTTGAAGTGACTCTGTTGGAGATATGCAGGTTTTCAAGTATTCACGGAAATTGACGTGTAGTCGAGGGTTGTAAATGTACTCTGTGAAATGTCAGGTTACCACTGAAGCGGCAACTCACGGAGACAGATCTTCCCGGAAGAGTCTGAGGCAGGGGCGCCAAAACTGCGGCTTGCGGGCTTACATGAGGTTTCACATGGGATGCGGCCCGTGCGGAAGTTCTGAGAGTACCCCAAACTCGCGTGTATCAGGAGCCTGGAGAAAAACTTAAAGAGCGAGTCTCTCGTGAAAAGAACCTCGCTTATGAAGAAATATACTTCAGTACGTGGAGCTCATCTAATAGAAGGTTCGCTGTACGTGAGGTTCTTCATACAGGAGGTCCGTCATACGTGAGGTTCTGGATGACAAAGGGTTCTTCTTGCTGTAATTGATCTAGCGCTCGCAATGATGACAGGTCAGTCTGGCATGATGACCTCAAACTGAGTGAAGAGTTCATTCCGCCCGCGAATCTGCTATTTATACTTCCCGGGAAACGATGTGGGCGTGCGCATGCTTCCCGACACTCACGAAGCGTTCTTAGCACGCGCGAGTTTAGGGTAGATACGTTACGATGCTACGGGTGGGATCGGAATCGAGTTTGCCCCGACAGAATCCTTTGCTGCTGGGTAGAAGACTGTTTCCATAGCCAGTGGGCAGTTCATGGTGACAGGATTATTTGTCAAATGTAGACTAACACACACAGTGGAATGCTGCATGGTTGAGTTAAGATGTTTCGCATCCGAGATGAGTCCGAGAACACCCGAACGTTCCTTCGTCATGATCATCTAAACCAGTGGTTCCCAAACTTTCAAGGCCCGCGTACCCCTTTGAACTTATCCTGGCCTCCGGCGTACCAGTATTGCTCTCCCAGCGTCGCCCCTCCATTTCGGCGACAACCGAGCTGGACGCAACCGCTCGCACGAGCGACTCGCACGGACGAGAGTTTGCGACTACTCTCCGTTATCCTTAATCTGAGGAGTCCGTTATCTGAGGGGTCCGTTATCCGAGGGGTTCGTTATCTGAGGGATGATTTGCCGGAACGGAAGGTTCGTTATCTGAGGGTTTTAGGGTAACTTCGATTGCGGTTATCGGTTTGCGGTTTTCGGTAAGCCGTAACCGCAGTTATTCCGAAATGCGGTTATTTGCAAGGCCTAGTACCCCCAAATCGCCCATTCTGAGCTATGCGCGTAAAGGAGATTGTTTATCCAACTTTGTTCACATCTGTGCTACCAGAAACGCCAGAAAGATCCGATGTGCGTCGTCACCGATCGGAAATCTGTCGAGACTCGAGACGCAATATGCAAAACTACGGTGCTTGGCCATTGCAATCGAAAATTCTCTCGCTCACAGGAGCTGCGCCGGGGTGGATTTTTTACGAAGCTGAGGGCGCAAGCCACCCATCATCAGCCTCAACCATCTTCCCCCCACGCCCCCGTGAGTGATCCTGGTGATGCGTACGTCGTGCGAGTATGTTAGGGAGCACGGCGCATCTGTGTGTGTGTTTTCCTGCATTCTCATCCTAAGATGACTCCTGATCCAGAAGGGGGCTTGGATCAGCAAATGCCGGTTACAGTTTAGAAAGTGGACACCGTTGAACCCACCCGGCATCAGGGATCGAACCTGCGACCTTCCGCTCGACGCAGCGTTTACATAGCAGCGTGCAACATTCTTGCGCTGTGCACATTTCCACTCGGCCACG
The DNA here is from genome assembly GCA_028455905.1 of Neoseiulus californicus. NCBI lineage: Eukaryota > Metazoa > Arthropoda > Arachnida > Mesostigmata > Phytoseiidae > Neoseiulus > Neoseiulus californicus. Next base: position 3,201,810 of record JAMQGS010000007.1, read on the forward strand.
CGGCGGTTCAATGATTGAGCTTGCTGCTACGTACACATGATACATATTCCATTGATTCCTACGAAGGAAGGAAGAGAAGAGGAATCAGAGCATGAAGGAGAGCCTCCTGTTAGGTATCTCTTTTGGTGAATCCATCGATGACTTCGTCTGGATTCTTGTGCAGCACTTCAGTCGAAGCTACCGACCCAGAGGTCCGCAGCTAGGAGTTAGACAAGTATGGAAGGGGAACACAAATCATAGAGGAAAATCATGTCTCAAAATTTTACGAAGGTAGCGTCGTGAGCAGGGCCGAATTTCCCATTAGGCCCTCCAGGCCCGGGCCTAGGGCGGCAATGTCTAGGGGGCGGCAAGATTTGAAGAAAAGCCGCGAATCTCCAGTTGTATGATCCCCTGCAGCTTATTTTCGATAACCCGTCGTCGACCGTTATTCTCTAACTTGACACTGCGCCTCCGAACACGACGAGTTTGTGAAGATTTCCGTGATAGCAGGCTCAGACGAAGAGGGAGGGAAGGCGGCAAATTTCACGTGCCTAGGGGCGGCGAATTCCGAAATGCGGCCCTGGTCGTGAGCTCGGGGATTGACGATGCTTTAGCGTCGCAGGCGTCGTGCTCGCTTACCCCCAGGAATCGCTCCGAGTACCCCAGTTTTGGAACCACTGATCTAAACCTATGAAGATAAATGTACCTCTGTGTCACCTCGGTCGTCCTTGATATACCCTGAAAGTATTCATTCGGGGATTCCGGAACTTCGTGGGTTGTTGGCGACGCGTTGAAGAAGGCATACTGATGCTTCCCACACATAACGAGGATGGCGTTTATACATGATATCGAGTTATCTTAATTTTTGTGCTTCATCTTTGTCGTCGTTTCGTCAAGGGAAGCGGTCGAGAAGACTGATTGTGTCATGGAACTTCATTGTTGCGGCAACCAGCTCGATCGGAGGAGTGATGATTGACAGTGTGGTGGTGTAAAGTCCGTTACGTCTGTGGCGCAACGTCATAAGGGACTCGGGCGACCTCTTCACCCTCGTTTTGAGAGACGAAACGGCAGAAGCGAGAGTCGTAGTCGGCCTCCCGATAACCGCGGTACTTCGCGACGAAATCCAACCGGGTTGGACGTACCGAAAAACGATATGTCGAACCAGCCCGACCAACACTCCGTACATCGGTCCCCGCAACAAGTAGGAGCTTCATCTACAGAAGGTAAAACGTACCCCTATCCTCTGACGTCCTTGATGTTTTCTGAACCCCGGATCGTACCATGAATTTATTCCGTCCAGTTGAGCGTGATGACACAAGTACCGAATGAGACCTTACCGCAAGGAAGATTCGAGATTTACAGGAAGTACAATCAAGGGAGTCAGTATCCGTTCTGGGCGTCGTGAATGACGTCGAACAGGCACGTAACGTGACCTGTGGTGATGGGTCCCAAAGAGAGATTCAGAATAACCGCTTGGTGGATGAGAGTCTCGGTATTGTATTCATCAGACTCTGGCAGGAGTACATAGGTCTCCTCAACGACCTGGAGGGGACTCCCACCGCACTCCAGAACCTACGAATTTATGATACCAATAAACGTCGGACTCCTTCAACCGTACCAGGAACCGTCGTGGATGAGGAAACAGCGGGGACGCCCTCTGGTGTACCAGGGAGGGTCCCTCGCAAGACTTCAAGGAACTAGACGTCACAAAGATAAACTTCGGTGCCCAATGAACGATTGATCTTCCGCCACAACTCTCAGTTTCATCTCGGTCCTTCGGCCTCTCCTCACAGCGTGTTATAAATATCACAACCAATAGCACAACCGCATCCATAATTAAGGCTCGGAATCGCAGTCATGCACATTGAAATGCACAACTCTGCTCCGTAAACCAGGTTCCGGTTTGCGATCTCCTCGTCCGTGAGCTTTGACACATACTCTCTCACATCTGAGTGACTGGAATCCGTAGGCGAAGCATCGGTCTCTTGCATAAGCTCAGGAGGGCATTCCCGCTGGAAAGTCGGTTGACAATCCCTCGAATCATGGAAGCTAGTAATCGTTATTGTTCAGCATGATAATGCTCATAGGAGGTCATCATAGTAGAGGTTCCTTTATTAGCGGCTGGAGGACAGAAACCCGCTCCGCCTGCTGGTGGATATCGAGAGCTATGTGGATCCGGAACCGAATCCGCCCTATTTCGCTATCAGCTCGCATGATTCCACCGTCTGTTTTTGCGTTGTTCGTCAGTGGCTCTCAACTCCATGCCGACAACAACACCACTGCCAGACCCGATCGCAGCTTTAGAAGGTTCCAAGGATCATCAAGCAGCATTGTCAGCCGGACTTCAGCGCGCTGCGAGTCGCTAGCGAACGATACGTTGACAGAGTACCACCGGACCGCAAATTGTAAGACTGATGTGGGGACGAATGATGGGTTCCGGCTATCAGCCGTAGTCCGGAAGACCGCATTCAGCAAATCGAGCTTCCGCTCGTTCTCATACATTCACTATATATGCCTTATATTAATACTGTCGCCCATTGATGTAAGACAGCTGGGTGAGTGCTTGTAAAGCGTACATCATTCACGGATCTGAGGGTGATCCGCGGCTCGGAGAAATACCGTCGATGATTGGGCGCTTCGTCAGGGCTCGTCTCCTCGACCGATTCACTCGGTGCAGACGCGGTGTTCCATATCGTTTCTCTAGAGGGACATCATCAGCGTTGAAATGAGGAAGTATAGGGATCCCACGTTGTACCAAGAATCTCTTGCGCACGGGATAGAACTCCGAACTGTCTCCAACGGTTCGCTGCGCGACGCAGCACCCCTCCCCCCCTGAGATTCTTGAACTTCTCCACGAGGCAGCCGAGGCTTTTTGCGCGAGCACTCAAAATCGTAGAGAACGGCGAATCTATTCCCGCCGGTCAACCTCAAGCTTGAATCGTGCCGCAGACACCACGTATTGCACCGATAAGACTTCCTCAAAGTCAGTGCTGATAAGCTCAAAGCTGGAAAACGGGAAATATCAATGAGTCATCCAGATACTGTGTCGGCTCAGCGAAAACCCGACAAGAGACCAAACACATTATTGAGCTGAAATTCAACTGATCAGACCGATTTCTACTCTCTGTCTCTCTTGTTCTAAGTATGTGTCTACTGATCTCAAAATACGAGAAATCGCACCCCATCAACCTTTCACCAAATATCGGACCAAAGACGGAAGTCAGAGCTGATCCTGCTGCCTCCCCGACCGAATACGGCAGAGGCGGTGTGAGTGAAATCGTATCTCGTGCAGTGTAGAAGTTGTGCCGAATGTGTCGAGGTTTCGACTGGACTTTCGATCTCAAAAAAAACGAGGACAACCCAGAGTCCGACTCAGTAAAAATGGAGAGAATTTATTGTGGAAACCGCCAAAGTTAGCCTCGCGATCCCAATACTCGAAAATCATTCATTTGTAACTCCAACAACGGCTCTCAGATTCTGGTATCCGCACACGCCCGATCCTCAGTCGGCTCAAGTCACATGGAATCATGCGTGAAGTCCGCGGGTGGGTCCGAGGCATCCCTGTGGCACATCGATCCCTCCTCCTCATCGATTTCGCGTTAAAATATCAGGTTTCCAAGACAATTATTTACATCTCATTTTGATCACAGCTAACAACTTCGTGAACAGAATTCCCCGAGCGGGTCGGCTCGGAGTCGGGAAAGTTCGCTGATGACAACGCTCGAAAATTGCGCCGGCATGTGTTCCTTGGGGGGAGTTTCGGGACTTCCACCATCAACACCGAGTACATTTCAGAATGTGATAGTGCTGAGCAAATGTTTCGAGCGAACGCCATTCACCGATACCTCTTTCGCTTGACAGGCTCATGACAGACAGGATTCGTTGATCCTTGATCGAGGCCAACGCTCATGAGGGCAGCGGTAAGTGAGCCTCAGAAGTCGATGTTCCTCACGATGGTCCGAAGTGATTAAACCAAGGTTTTATCGTATTCACAATGTAACAACAAACGACCACAGTGTGCCAAGCCAACATATTCCAGCTCTGCTCATCGGAAGTTTACCTAGGGGTTGGTAGCACACGCAAACTGCTTCGAGAACAGCGGCATCATTCATCAGAATGGCTTCTCTGACACGCTCAAAGTGATCACATATTTGACGACGAAAGCGAACGCCGCGAAACCCAATATCACCACGCAGTTCGTTAGCAAGGACGTCAACTGCGACTGCATCTGAAAGATGAGATCTCGTTTTTGTCGGGTCTATCATGTCAAGTTTCCGGGTTCATGAATTGCACCTATCGTCCTCGCTGTCAGTCCCAAGTGGGCATCCCTTCTTCCTCCCATCGAAAGACCGTCATGAAAAGTCGAGACAGAATTCACGAAGTTCGGACATGACACGTCCACCGTTACTTTGAAATGGAAGACCGTTTCGCAGAGCGGGTTGCCGATCGCAGACAAAGTTACCAGACGAACGAAAGCACACCTCCAATGATCTTTTGAGGAACTTATGGCGATCAGCAACCCCAGTTTCCCTGTTCGATTATTATTCACAGTTCCATGACCCTCTATGACAGAATTCTTCCCATACGGTGTACCGAACGCAAACCACAAGTTCAAGTGCAAGCGAGGACGAGATGTACATGCTCAAACGCTGACCTGATTGACTCCGGAAGCGATCGCAGTGGGGACTACCATAGCGTCGAGTTGGCGTCTCTCCTTTTCTACTTGACGAGCGTGCAGCAAGGACCGACATTTCTGTGAACGATTTCACAGATTACAAAACGAAATACCAGTGGAACGTAGACTCCCATAAGAGAAAAGGTCTGATGTCACTTAAATAGTTTACTCAACGCGCCGATCGATAACGGCAACAAATTCATCTCATCAGGACCTACAAACTGAGTTGGTCACTGGGACCGCGCGAGCTCCGTCTTCAGGACAGTTTTCGGGACTTTTCAGGTTCATGACTGCGTCATAAATATTTGAACTACTAGCTATGCTCTCCTCGCCGTCTTTCTTCTGCGACAATACCTCTGCTATCGTGGGAAACAGTTCACAGAAAACTGGATCCGCTAGGTTAAATTCGAGGCTCTTCTCGGCGAGTATCCTCTTCTCTTTGTCGGATGATTCGATCGATCCTAGAGTAGGTGTTTTCTCTGACATAAAGCTCTGCAGGCCCATCAGGATCGCTCCCGCGCTCCATGTGGGATTCCATGTTTCAGGGTGGTAATCACTTATCGATAGGCACAGGCGCATGTTTGTTTTGAACCTGGAATTTGAATCCAGTGCTTTAAAATATGAGGACGAATTCACCGACGAGCATCGCTATTCACTCTTCCTCGGCGAGCTTCACCGAGGTTCGTGAACCGATTCTAAGTTTGAATGGCGCTGGTGATCCTCCGCAATCAAGGAAAGGCCCACGGTGCGAGGTGCTGCGGCGGAAGCTCAACACATTGATCTTGAAAAGCAGTGCAGGAAAATTGAAGTTTGAGTCGTCCCCGATTTCTCCACTCACCTTCCATTTGGCGTGAGCATGAAAATCGATGGCGGTTTGAAGGGAAACTCTGACGGGAATATGAGCTTGCCGTGATAGAAGCCGTCTGAAATAGAAATCCGTCAGAGTCACGAAAACCTTGAGTCGAAATATGAGAACAGCTGTTCGAGTTCGACAACGCGAGCTTGGAGCTCACTGACACAATCGACAGCATCGCACCCGAAACGGTGTTTGAGACTTACCTTCGTATGGGGTTCCCGGCGCGCCGAACACCACATAGTGCCTGCAAGGACTCCAAGTTAGAGCAATGGAACTCGAAATAAATATTTGATTTCTAGATCGAGGCAGAAACAGCTTCTTCCACCAGCCCAGCAGGCATCGGGGTGACTCTCGAAGCGCGAGATACTATAGTGCAAAACGCTCCCGCTGTTCAAGGGATCCGACACAGTTTAAGATGGCCTTGGAACTAAAAACACTGGACGTTTTTCGCAAGTTCGCCAACACATCCGACCACAGAGCAGGCGAGAATTGACCGTGAGTCAACGTAGGCCGCAATTGTTGAGATGGCAGAACGATATTTCCGGGGAACTTTCTTCTCACACGAATTTCTCAATGATTGACATTCTCGAAGACAAACTTCGCGGGCGGTGTTTCTTCCCGGCAGGAAAAAACTCAGGACTGCATTCGATCCCATCGTACGGCAACTCACCATTCCAAGATATTCTCATTCAGAGGATGCGTTATCACATACGGAATGGGATCCTGAAGAAGACGAATGTAGTCTCGCTTGAGACGAAGAGTCGCTGTCTTATGCATCCCGTATGCCGGATTGGGGATCACAGATGATTTAGGAGCGAGTCACGCCACTCGGGGAGTAATTCAACCCCTTGAGCGGTGGATATTCCGGGGCAGCCGTTCCTGACAACGATCCGAGATCTTAAAGTCACTGTGAAGGATGGGAGGATATTCTCCCTCGCGGTACCCAGTCCGAGTTCTCGTCTCAACAACAATACGTCGGAATTCTTCTCGGAACAAGTGCTCCGAGGATCGGAGAGCGGACGTTTCAAGTTTGTGCGCACCAGTGACGATAACACCTCGAAGAGCAGTGGAGTTACTGGTGCTGCCTTATTTCTGATGGAGCGAGGGCGGACGATGACGGCGATCCACACAACAGCACGCACACCACCGAGCTGTAGCGAGAGTAGCAGCAGCGCAAACACCACAGTCGAACATGAGAGAGATTGGAAGCATCAGCTGCCGATACCCCTCCGTTGGAGTATACCGTAGACGAGATACCGCAGCGGCGGGCTGTATGTTGAAGATGAATTCATCTTCTACTTCAGCTCGCATTCTCTCTAGCTTTTGCCCGTTTCACGGCAGTAATGCTCCCGAGGGGAATCAGGTACCCTGGAGAGGAAATACCGACCTCGTCAGTTTATGAACGCAAAAATCTGCAACAAGATAACTTCAAATTCGCGTGCGCTGAGCGAGTTACTGTATCTCGCAGCAGGACTTTTTGGCCCCAGACGTTTCCGGACGAATCGGCTCGGGACATAACACGGGCCGCGGAATTTGTGTCGCGGGGACGTTTCCGCCTCGAAGATGCTCTTTGAGGACATTTGTCGCGGAAAGTCTTCCGGCCCTGCCTATTGCAATCGAAATGATTGGATCTGAGTTTCCAAGGAAGACACCTTCACTGTTTGAATGTTGAGATATAATAAACTCTTCATGAATATCTGAGCCTGCACAAGATTCACGCGCTCTTTACAGCTCCCAGCTCACATTGACATCCGTTTGGTGCTCGTTTGATCCGGGACAGGCCTGAAATTACTCACGACGTTGAATCTCGAGAGGGCCACTGAATATCAACGGGGATTTCCGGTGCTCACAGAAGCGTTTCCATGCCCCGGGATTGTGCTGGTAGTTTTTTTTCCGCTAGAAAAAGGTTATCGCGTCAAACTCTCTTTCACACTCGTCGCTGACGAATCTTCACAGCATCCATCCAATCATTGGTTTGTACGGACGGGTATGCTTAAATGCCGCGAGGAAGAATGCCGCTGGGGAATGTCCCGGGATGAATCGATAACGTTGATGCTCGCTTTTGCACCTCAACCTGTGGCAGCATCTAAATGGGATCTGCGTCGAAAGACCAACCCTAAATGAGTATGACACATTTTGCTATGCTGTGCGAGAATTCCCCAGCGAACTCTCAGTTCGAAGAACTTCGCTGACTCGTCGAGTCGTGGCACTACAATGGAGACCCCGAGTGGAAGAAGAAGAATATGTTCGTGGAAAACGGTTACCTGTAACATTTTGACGGTTTTTCAACTGATGTGAAGAGCAGGAGCTGTGCAAAGTACGGATCCATACGATTGACAACGTCGTTCAGAGGTAGTTCCTCGAACACACCGAGGATTCTGATCCAGCACGTCCCAAATCCCGTAACATGGAGTAGCAACCCATTCAGCAGCGAAGGGAGGAATATGTCCACAAGGGGGGGTTCGGGAACTTTCTTCATACAGAGAGCTACGACGTGCTCGGAGGACTCCTTCATCGGGCGAATTCCGGGCGATCGCTCGAAGCGGCTCTACATCACAGCAATTATGAGCAGAATGTCTATTGGAACAGCTTTATTCTTGACACAGACATGATCGTCAGGTCATATCCAGCGCATGGAAATCATGTGGGTCATTGCTACAACTTCGATTCTTGATCGGAAATGTAGATTCGTCTGACCTATTCACTCCCGATCTCAAGTTCAATACGCCTGGGGAAACAAGGTCTAGCACTAGTTATACCATGAGTTAACTTCTATGATCAAATATCAACAAGATAATCTCAGAAAAAGGGATCGATCATTCTCGTCGGCTGTGCGCGGAGCTTAACAGTAGGTCAACAATCCTTCAGCGAATAGATGTAGGTTCCTCAACTCCGAACAACGCTCGAACCGAGGATATTCGATATGTACGAGCTCCCGAAGCTCGGGGAACGGTAGTTTCTTGTTCGATTCAGCTTTGAAAGTACATCTTGCAGCCAAAGAGTTCTTCGGAGTTTGGCAATTGGATTGAGCCCTTCTCCGACGACATCGGTGTGGTCGCCGGAGCTCTAGACAGAACTAAAGTTTGGGGATCGCAGAGAGAAAACGGCTGAGACGCTCGGTTTCCAACGCCCAACACAATGAATCATTTGAGCGCGTGGAAGTCGATCTCATATTTCTCCTAGGATGATATCACAATAGAACTGGCCCACTCAAACCAGGAGGGCTTTCACGCCCCTGAACATAACTTCAAGTCCTAGGGTTTGGGATTATTAACGACTCCGAAGTGGTCTAGATATAAGGCTACGCGTCAATCACGGATGAGAACCGAGCGAAATTGAGAAAAACACTCGAAAAAATAATCTCCCGCTCCCCATGTCTGTGACTTGCATGGAGGGAAGCCGGCAAGCCGCCGTTGAAGCGGGTCTCTGAGCAGCTAAGTCAATTTGTGGCACGGGTTTCGGACTTTCATTCACTACTTCTATCATCCCAGAGTCGATCTGTACAACTTCACCAGCTAGATTCGCTGGTAAGATTGTTTGGCATCTTCAAGATATGCTTCAGCCCCCCATCACAAGAAAATAAAGAGAAGTATACCAGCTCTTGCAATGACAAAACTTCTCCATCCAGTGGTCACCCATGCACCAGGTGGTGCCCCAGTACATATTGCAACGCGAAATGCTCCTCATCGCGGACATGGTTCCGTTTTTGAAGAGAACTACAGTAGCCTCGAAGATGGAGTTCCCCGGCGAATAAAGCGCCGTAACCCAGAAATACTGGTCCTCGGGCTCGTTAGGACCTTGAACACGTTGAACTTCGAGGACTTTCGACAGAGTGTGCTTGTAACAAAGATGCAAGTTGACGATTTCGTTCAGCTGCTTCTCGAGTGCCAAGGCGAGCCGCTGAGCCATCTTGCTGCCGGAAGGGAGCTCGCCGGTCTTGCTGCCACTTGCGCTGTCAATGGCACATGTGCACCACATTGGATCGATCGACGCGGCCGCGCAGGTTCTGTTGCTCGGAACTTCGGAGAAGAGACTCATCCCTCTATTAGTTTTCAATGCCCTACGGCCGGGTTCGGGTCCTTCCAGTTGGATGAGGTCCCGGAGGCTTGCGTGAATGTCGTAGTGCGTAGTGAGACGTAGAGCGTTGCTCTCAAGCATTCCGCACTCCTTCGGGTGCTGCTCACAAAAGCGTCGAGGCATCGCAACGAAGGCGAAGGGCATTCGATCTTCGTACTTGCCTGGAATGTGACGGGAAACTCAGGCGAGTGAACTCGCAGAATGCGGACCTTGTTGCTGATACCGGACGAAGTACATGCTCAACATGTCAATGACACATTTGTCAAGGTCAAATTACCGATAGTTGTAGTTCGAATGGTGTCGAAGCGGATTCCGTGATCGCTCAAGAATATCAACGCCGTATTGTTCAGAACACCATCTCTCGCGAGACCTTTGAGGTGCCGAGTGAGGATCGCGTCCAGGTTCCCGACGGAGTTCATCTTGAAAACAGAAAGCTCGTTCAGCCCAACTCATATTCTTGTCTTTCGTGGTTCTGCTGAGTTGAGGAAATGCTCAAAGACCAGCCAGTCCTAAAGCTGCGACTCACCACATCATGGGAGATATCAGAGAGCCAAACGTAGGCGAAGAAATTCGATTGGCGGGTAGTCAGCATAGTGGCAAAGCGATTTATATAGTTCAGATACATTTCACTCGTCGTTTGGCCGGCATGACAGGAAAGGGCTTCACCTGGGAAATAGCATCATTTCGTCAACATCTCCTGCACTCACATAAATGGCGATGTCAGACTCTCGATGACCGACATCTGAAGTACTCCCGGTAACATTTGAGCTTCTCTGTTCAGCTCAATTGGGCTCTCGGAACAGTGATAAGTGATACCGATCGAGTAACGTGAAACACCTTCTCAACGATAAAACGATGGATCATGGATCTGATATGGTCTCCTATCCCAGCCGTGGACTCACCTTTGGTGTGTCTTAAGGGCGATTTCTCCAGAGACTTCAGAAGCGGATACGTGTAGTAATCGGCGGGGGTCCTTTTGAAACCTTTAAGATGATAATGATAGAGTCCGAACGATGGACTCTCCTCCAGAAACAACGAGCGATACCCAACTTCCATGTACTCGCTCCAGATCATCTGATCGATAAGGCGATCAAAGAAGCTGCAAGTGGCTCGGATTGAGTGTTCGAGTGCGGAGTTATAGGTTCACAGAAGCCCCGATAAATCTCCGATTTATCTGAACCTTGAAGGTAGCGGACATGATCACTAGACTCACCCTCGGTCGTTGAATCTCATCGCCTCTGTCTCGTTCATTCCATCGATTAGCGGATTCTGGTTTGGAAAAGAGTTGTCGCCGACTTTGACGTATCCACGCAATTCGACTGGCTGAAGTTCAGTTCGTACATACGCCAGACTCTTGCGCAAGTGCCGATAGGCGTTGAGGTATGAGACTGAATCGACGCCGAGGACTAGTACATTGGTACGGTCAGTATTTGGAATTTTGTCGAGAATTGTTTGAGCTCGTCGCTCAACGTTCTCCTTCATGACCGGAACTGCAAACGGGACTTTGAATCAAATCCAGACCTTGGACCCTTCCTCCATCAATTGTCGTGGGTCTTTCCCGAGGCTACATCCAAAATATTCCCGATTTATATCCCGATTAATACAAAGAAATGCTCACCCAGCATGTATTGCTCGAGTATGGTCCAGGATTTGTAACGGCAATCCACGAGGATGAACTCCGACGTGATTTCTTGGCCCAAAAGCAGCTCTTGGCGCTCTCTGAAGTGGACCTGTGGCGTCGAGACGTTCTCTTAAACTCGATTTCATTTGATATACGAGATGGACTTCTTTGGAATCCACTCCGCGCACCCGAAAGCCAGCATCCGCTGTCTCACCTTTCTATCTGGTTGTTCCGAGGTTTCGTCCCGATACAATTCACGGAAATAGCATTTGATCGCAGAAGGATCGATTCCTCCATAATGATGAGCAACTATTTCGGTGTCTATACTCAAAATATTGTAGGATGTCCATTTTAAGAACGATGGGGCTTCGGGACAGACGGGGTCCTCTTGTCTGGCAGATAAAAGGCCATTCGTACGATTGACCGTGAAATTCAGATGACTTTGTGAATGTCGCCAGAATATCGACTCGATACTCAGGAGGACAATCTGATCGCGGAATGCACTGACCTTTCGTACAAGTTGACAACCGTGAAATCGAACGGCGAGAACTCCGGGATTTTACAGGCGGCCGTATCGATCCGGTACGATATCACCAGCGGTTTCGACGGTCTTGAGAGTCCGTCTGAATAAAGAAAAAAAGAGGGTAAATTTTCCATGAATCTCCATCCAAGCTCAGCTGATCCGACCCTGAGCCGAATGGCCGACAACCTGCGCTCAAATGAAGACATTCAAGGAATTATTCTCCCGCATATTTCGGTGAGGGATATTTCAAACACCTACTTTGAGATCTTTGAAGATAACGACTGAAAATCAGTGTAGCCAGTGCCATGGAAGAGAGCAGTACGAGGAGCACCGTTCTATAGGTTTGGCTCCTTCTCGGCATCATCTTAAATATTAACGAAGATTGGTTTCAATTCTAGCCGTGACGGGAAGCACACCCGAAAATTTCGAGCCCTAGTCCGATGTCCTTCAACACAGCAGTGATGGAGAATCTGATAGTGCTCGAGTGAAAACTTCATCACCACGATCTTCACCTCACGGCGTCGTGAGAACAAACCTTCCGAGAGATGTTGAGTAATTTTTCCTCGGCAGCCATAGCGTAACCTGTCGAAGAGAAGGAACCTCGTGATTCACGACGCCGATCGAGTAGCGATCCGATGCAGGACAAAATGAAGCCCTTGCAACAAGCTATTCCGAGTCCATGGCGTTGTCAAATGAACATTTTTGAAACTCCGAATTTGGGCCACGTTACGCATCGTGGTCGCGAATCGATCATATCATTGAGGAGCACGTAGGACTACGGAAATCCAAAGTTTCTGTGGTCGTAGGACGCATATGATCTCGGAAGCGTGCTGAGCATAGTCATAGTAGTGAAAAACGACCGTTTCCAACGCAACGCTAGTTGCGTTCATTAAGCGCGGTCGCGGGCAGCGATCTCATGATCCTGTGGACTAGAACATGAGTGTTTGTCACCGCGAAGATTCCGATTCATCGTCTCTGAGCTTGCACTGACAGCCAACTTTTTCAAATTCATCCGACCGAGCCTCCGCAACTATTATCGGGTTTCTCGTCCGTCGCGGAACCGGTTGTCATTTGACAACGTGGTATGCGACTTTTGGGCGATCTAGGATCGAAAGTATGAACTTCTCGCCCTCAGATTATGAATATGGAATAGGAAGTCTTCCTCCTACGCGCAACACCCCGCTCGGCTCGCGGAAACGGTCTCGTTTACGAATGTTGCCACCGATTCTGGGATACCCCATGCCATGAATTTCGCGAAACGCTCTAACCACGCTCGTTGGCACTCGCCAGATACGTTCACTTTCTTCGCGCCAGAGGTTGGAAACGACTTTCAGGGAAATGTGTTGTTCCTCTACAATGGCTTGCGGTGGAACCACTGCGATGGCTTACGATGTTGTTGATTCTGCCGAAGTAACGGGCCTCGTGAGCTCAGATTGACTTTCCAGGAAGATGATTCCCACATGATACGTCGAGCTCATCGAGGACACAAGCGATCCGACTGTGAACTTGTTACACTCAGAGAAACAGATGGCGCTTGTCAAATGACCAAGAGTGTTCGCTCCGCAATTACAGAGAGTTGCCCACCGCCCCGCGACAGTGGTCCACGTCGGACGTCGACTAAAATCAAGATAGTCCGGTCATTGGCGGTGTCTTCTGATAATACTCTGGCCTCTAGAAGCACCTGCTTGAAGTTTTTCAGCTTTCGCGCACCGGACACGTCCCATGCGACTCACCGCCAAAAACGGTCGGTCGTCGCTGCACACACTGAGCAACACCGTTCTACGGTTCCACAGTTCTCGAATTGAACATCACACCGGGTAGAGTGAGCGAGCGAGCGCTCGTCGTAGAACTACTCGAAATCCTGAACTTCTCTAGCCATGTTTACCCATGAAGCAGACGACTGTAAACCCGTGTTACTCTCTCCCTCTGCCTGCCGCCGCCTTCTTCTCGGAGATCGCGGGGCGCGATTCCGCTCTTCCCGGCGAGATACCTTGTCCTGAACTACACTCCATCTGTGGCCATCGTCACAGCTGAGCTTGACTCATCGATGCTCCACACGAGTCCTAGAACCGGATTTTATGTACGGTCCTGGGATTCTGATTACAGAACGAAGTTCTGAGTAGAAGGAAATAGCTCAGAGTCTAGGACGCTGCAAGACGGAGGCTGATTCAATCGTGAACGAGAATGGAGAGCGGTCTAACCGTTGACTTGAAGGTTCGAGTGGCGATGATGAGAATTCGGGAACTAGTGAAGGTCGAATTTACCTACTTGGATTGTGCAACGAGTAACGAAGGAGCCTGCAGCGAGGTTGTGAATATAGTACCAATGGATTCGCCCGCATGAACTCTCCGTCGTCCGAAGATTATATGGCTTATTGGAAATGTCATGAGATTATTCTGATCAGACATCGTAGAATTGGAGATGGTGATGCGTCGTGCAGTCGTTGAGTCTCATCGGCCCCCGTCGGCGCATTCCGGCCGACTTGCGCCGGGCCCGCTTTCAGCTGGAAACGCCACTGGGTCTATGGACGCGTCAGACGGAGAGAGCGGAGGGACAGTTATAACCCGGTTCCATTGAGATCGAGACCTGGACGGAAGTAGATGCTCATCGACGGTTCAGTGAAGCCTAGACGTCCCGCCGTGGATGACGATAAGTCTGACTCGCTTCCCGGTTCGGAACCCAGATCATTTGAGAAGTTGGGTGTCGGGTACCACATATAATTCGAACGAGAGCTTCATTCTCAGTTGCCAATTGCTTCATGACTTGGCACGTTCATGGGCAGGGGCGGTCTGTGCCAAAAAGCCGCCCCGGGGCGATTTCCATATTTTGCCGCCCTTCGATCTCGAATCTCAGACTCTTCGACAATTTGCGTGAAGAGGTTCTCGCGAAGAATGTTTAGAGGACTCCATTATTGATTCGGGCTTGCTCTCTATTCTTCTCGCTGAGTCCCTCAAAATGCCGCTCATGGAAGAGTGGCGCCCCGGTGTCCTTTCGTGGGGTTACAGCGACTCTCTTCGCGGTGCTCTCCGTTGGAACTTGGAACGCAAGATCCAACGCCACCCAGTGGGATTTCTGAGCGGAGGAGTGACTGCTGATTCTCGTCGTCGCTGCGAAATCGTTGATTTGGCCCACTTCGAATATCAGGAGTATGACAGGACACTCTGATCAAGTCTAAAAGAAGTTTCCACCATACTTCTGCCCACTCGGAAGAAGATTCTGCGGCCGAGCGGTGCATCCCTCCCTAGGGAACCGGCTTCAGACTTGACGCGAGTCGAACCGGTGGATTCCTTGGAATGCTTTCATTCATCACAAGGCCCCAAAGGAATTACCCTGCTTGCAGTGGCGTAACGTGCCTTAGTGCCGCCCGGGGCGGACCTCGGAAAATCCGGAAAATGCCGCCCCCTGGAAGCGCCTCCGACGCGGAGTGACAACCAAAAAAACGACCCGCTATAGGGCATAAATCAGCAAAATGCCGCCCCCTCGAGAGTGTCGCCCGGGGCGGACCGCCCCCCCGCCCCCCCTCTAGTTACGCCAGTGCCTGCTTGTATTCTCACGTCGGTCCCCGCAACATTGGAGCCCGCCACAGCTTGTTCCAACATCGTGACGTAGACTTGCGTGAACCGCCGGCTTCCCTATTGACTTCTATGGCATTTCGGCGGGAGCGAAGCTTCTCCTCGCCATCGCATCGTGCCATGACAAGCCCGCCGGTGACTCTCAAATTTTCCTGAGAATCATCTTAAACTTCTGCTGTCCTGGAGAAGTACGACTCTGCTTTGCTGTGACTTTCATCAGAAGTAGACAGTCAATAACCGTCCAACATGAGTGAAAATAAATTCTGTCGCCTTGCCTACGACGTGAGTTCAGATCTGCTCTTCATACTACACTCTGTATGCCCGCTGAGTTCGTGAAATCTTCGGAACGAAGTTCTAGTGCAACCGGATGCCAGAACTCGCGAACATTGAGCGAGATTCCTCCCGCCAACAAATGCTTGAGTCAAAGCTTCAGAAGTATCTGCCAAAATTACAGTTATGCAGTGCATGTTGCTCAGATGGCGGCATCGACGGTGTGCAGTGAACTCGGTCAGATTCCTATTGGTTTCCTTCTCTCAACAGAATAATAAACTCGAGATGATGGCTATGATGAGGGACCAACCTGATGTCATTCACCAGAAAGACACATCGGGCCGGACCGCGATCCACTGGGCCATATCTGGCAAAAAACTCGAAGCATTCAATCTTCTCGTGGAACGCGGTACTTTGATTTGCGTTCTATACCGGAATCCCATTGAATCGAGCTCAAACCAGGGCTGGCATGATCCACGAACTCCTTTAATGCCCACTCCCGGTCCCCTAGTTGGTGGAAAACGGTTCAAGGAGTTTCCCAATCCACAGGTAGCGCTCTCGATGAGCCGGACGCCGATGAGTGGACCCCTTTAATGATCGCTTGCTCTGTGAATCTCGAACCAGCTGTGCATTTCTTAATAGCCAAAGGTAACCGAGCACGTGACACATCTTCTCTCTGTCCACGTATATATGTTCGGAAGCTCCGGATCAGTCGAAAGGCTCCGCGCGATTCCATGTCAGCGTATTCATGAGGCCTGGAGGGTCTATCCCATCGTTTGGTGGTCCTGACTCCAATGTTTCAGGTGCGGATGTGAACCACAGGAACGCTACGGGTCAAGTTCCGCTGCATTACGCTTGCAGCAAGGACTACCTGGACATTGTTAAGAAGCTTGTTGAGAACGGTGCCGATGTTAACGTGCAAGACGCACTCGGAACCACCCCCCTACACCGCGCTATCACGAAAGGTTAGTTGTCCTTCCTTCTTTCGATAACTCTCACATATGGCCCGAACGTCGAACCGGTGCCAACGGCGAAAAGTGCCCTTTATTGAGTGAAGCTCATTGCAGGTAACTCGAGGATAGTCGAATACCTTTTGGCAGAGGCGAAAGCTAACCTTCAACTTGCGGACAAAATCGGCGATACAGCTCTCCACTTCGCTGTTGACGAGGTGAGGCAAAAGCTCTTGAATGCGTCCCATTAAGACCCTTGTTCAAGAACTCAGCATGATGGAAGGGCTGCGAACCGATCCTCAGTTATTGACATCACTCATATATGAACCTCCGCTCTTCCGATCGGAGTGATGTATCGAGCATGATCTCTAAGCCTCTGAACATGCATTTGGTTGCAGGGTTTTCGCCCGATCGTGGAGCTATTGCTGAAATTTGGTGCTCGGACGGATGTCGAGAACAAGATCAAGGAGACTCCGATTGATCGCTGCAACGAGAGAGGCATTGAAAAACTCGTGCGAGAGTTCGCCGCATCGAGAGCCGCGGAAACAGCAAAAGGAGCCAATTGATCTCTCGTCCAGAATTATCATTGAGCTCCGTTGTTTTATAAGTCGTGTTACCTCTAAAATCAGTGCAAGTGGATCAGATTATCATGTTATAAACTACGGCGGTTTCCTGAGCATTGGCTGCTGTATTCGCTTTTCCAGGGCATATTTGTTATCGTTGGTTAGAAGTCGCATCGGGAAGCATACTTAGTCTCCATGTCGTTTCGCTCCCGATCCCGCTCGCGACACCGTTGCCGTAGTTCCTCAAAACTCTTCGAGATTTGTAAGAACTCCTGCAGTCTGTGAATTCTGCTCGATGAACGAATTTCCGAAAGCAGAGTCTCCTCTCGGGGCCGTTTTCCTCGGATGTGCGAAACTTATTTCGCTGGGCGAGCCGGGACGCTTACGGTATTGACTCAAAGGGTTGATTGATCAATCGAGAAGCATATTACGGCATCTGGGCCCTATGAGGCTGAGGGATGAATAGTTCACTTTGGGCTTGAGCGGGTTGGTTTGATTCCAGGATCGATATTTATATTTGCCCTTCTTGAGCAGTGTGCCATCATGTTCCCGATGGCGAAACTTGAACTCGTGTCTCCAAGATGAGATATCGGATCCATTATTCGACTGGCGATGTCAAGTCGGGTAACATAACTTGGAAAATTCAGACATGTCTCGGATAAATGTTGGACTGCTCCCTAATAGGATTGGACTTTGAAAGTGCATGCGAGGAACAGAAAATTCCGGTAGAATTGGTGGCAACGAAACGACAACGACTTGTGTTACGAAACGGCAGCTGCCACGGGGATCTCCCTTTCATGAGAAATAGTAGTATAGCGGTGCCTCGCATCCGGGTCTTATCCAAGGGGGTTTGACTGCCCTCAAGAAGAGAATGCTCAACCTGCGGTCCCAATGAAGAGTTCTCAAGGTCAAAATAATCAAGTTCTTCCAAGTCTTTCATTCAACTCTGCTTTTGGGATGAAATTTTTTCATCTAGTATTTCCATATATACAGTTTCTCATCCAAAGTCAACGGAGTTTCGTCAGTAGACACGGGACGTGTTCCGTGGTCGACTTCTCGACCTCCGATGGCGGTGCTTGCGTCGACGATCCAAACTGACGCTCCTGGATCGGTCTCGAGACCTTCTCTTGCGTTTTTTGCGAGCCGATCTGTCTTCGCTACTCGAGCTCCGCCGACGGTATTCTTTCGATCGGTCCCGAGACCTCTCTCGTGGTCGCCCTAGTTCCCTTGATCTCTCACGTTCTCGGGATTTCTCCCTCGTTCTGTCCCTGGATCTGTCCTTGTCTCGCTGTCGTTCTCTTTCCTTGTAACGGTCCCTACGCTCAGCGGAGGATTCCCTCCGCTCTTCTTTACCATCTGTCGCCGGAGGTTTCTTTACAGGGCCGTAGAAAGTCGACGGGTTCGCTTCCAGGTTCTTGTTGGCGTTCAAGGGCGTTATCTGAGACTCAGGAGCCTTGTCGTTGCTAACCACGGTTTTGGTGACCGTTCCGAGCACCTTCAGCTGTGAATGAACGGAACAATTGTGAATAGGTCTCATTCGTCACTTGGAGCAAGTATCTCCCTATGATATCTGACGAATAAGTGATACAATATTCAGAGTTCTGGTGGAATCTTTGACGGCTGGGGTCAAGAGGTGACTTACCCTCTTCTCTTCTTGCTGCTTGGTCCGCAAATCTTTGACAACTTTGTCAACACGATCCACATCGATCTAGAAGGACAAACCATAGTCTTAGAGAGGCTTTCGCAGGGGAGTAGCTATGTTTGGTCAGCCTCTCAAAGAGGAAGGGGATGCACCTTGGTTGAATTGATCGAAATCGAGAGATATAATCGAACGATCTGCTCACCTTTGCTCTGGCGTACACAGATAGTATCCGAGACGCAGCATCCTCGATTTCAGCGTCGCTTATCCGGAAGGCTTCATACCAACTGGGCGACTTCGGCAACGATATTTGCATGAGTCTAGCAGCAAGGTAAATGCATGCGCACGCAATCGTCTCAGGCGGATGCCGCACGAAGATATCGGACCGTAGGCTATCATTCATGTAATTCCTGGAAAAATAAGAGGAAATTTTGGTTTGCCTTACGTTTCTCTGGCGCTGACGGCTGCTCGTCTTCGGGTGTTCAGAGCCAACACGACGACGTTTCTTTCTCTTTCGCCGCTGCATTGAGGAAAAAGAAGGTCTATCTGACCTAGCTTCAATAATACACTCAGTATAATAAGGATATACTAAGCATATTACACAGCACAATATAAAATATCTACAACGGTTCTGCGAGACTCATTCACAAGGGAGCAACCAAGCAGCCCGAAGAACTTACCGCCACGCCAATCCAGTCACACTGCTGCAGTGAAGCCTTCGCCATCCACCAACGAAGTTGTTCTGTATGCTATCCTACGATCCCGAGCCCTTGGGAGCTTTCTACGGCGAACACACATTCTTCTCGTTTCTTCAGATCAGCCATAAACATGAATAGTTCTCTTGAGCTAGTTCGACACAGGATACGCACAGAGTATGCGGAGACTATCACGCAGACAAACATCTCCATTCAAGCCACTGGGGATCATGACCATTATCGAGCGGAGGCTTCAGAAATGAAGTTCGCCACGGACACAATATCTCATACGGCTGCGAAACTAAGTTCAGAGACACGAAATGAATGAATCCTAAAAATTCATCCCGAACCCGCGCGACAAAGACAAACAGGTTTGCAAACATATACGGAGACAGGCCCCATACGATCGTTCCGCGGTCCACCTCTTCGCGAGCGATATCTTCGCGCGGAACATGGATGCGCCGGATGATTGAGATCCGGAAGAATTTGCCTTGAACGAGAAGTCGAAACGAGCTTCCGAAGGCCATACATCCCGGCCTGGGGATCTAGTATGAGCATACCATGGGGCCTTTTGGAGCGAATCGGCATCTTGCATGACTTACTTATCCCTAACAGCTGCTTTGGCTGGACCACGGGAATTTGTGTTGAAAATGAAGCGGCAAAGACAAGGAAACAAATGCAGTCAATGATGATATGCCGGAAAATAGCATTGTCTAGCCACACATTACATGGGTAATGCGGATATCACTGATTCAACATGAGCTGTGTCCTCATTCCTCAACAGCGCACATTCGTACGAATAAGGAATTATCTCAAAATTTCTCAGAACATATCAACATTTGCGTTCAATATAGCTGAAGTCCCAATTTTCTATATAGATTGATACCGTGAGAGCAAGGAATCACGAGCTAGTCCCTCTTCATCCTAGCAGCATATCATCCAGTCTTCATACGCTTCCGCAGTCATCAATGAATGACGTGGTTGATCAGGGTAAAGGTAGCGCTTGGATACATAATCTATTCAGAAGTGTAATTCATTGACTAGCTTCGTTGGTGGCTGGCGAAAAACCTAGTGCAGATTTGGTTAGGAACTTACTCAGGCCGATTGGCGTGGCGAGTCTTCGAACGACAGGCTGTCCTCCTCGGAGGTTTGAAAGGACACGGAAGGGCTCGAGCAGCTGGTTGACATCGCCATTTTGGTTTGGTTGACATTCACCAACTGGCCACGAGCCCAACCTCGAAGTCCAAACCAGCTCCACTCCGAAGGCACCACCACTAAGACGGACCTCAGGTGATTAGTTTCCAGCAGACTATGGAGAGGCCGAATCTCCGCGCAATCCTTCGCTGAGAAGAGATCAAAGGTCATTCGCTGAACGTCAAGGGGATTCAAGTTCCTCACGGTCTTCGAAAAATGCGAATAATTCGCTTCCGATCAGAGGAAAATCCTCGACTAAAAGCTCAAATCATCCTGGCCAGTACGGATCAACGACGTCGTCTCCAAACTATCACGAATATCAGTTCATGGTTCAGGAAAACTAAAATACTCACCAAGCTAGTTGTTTGAGACGCTCATTGCCTCCAGATTGGAGCACTCTCTCGAGTATAATGACGATCATCTGTGGGAGTGAGTACGAAATTTCGTCGTGAATCGAAGCTTAAGCTCGTTATAGTGTCGGCAATCGGGACTCCCTATTGCATAGATCCCTTTCCCTTAGAGGCTTTTCGGGTCGGTAGACTTACTTTGTGCGGGTGTTTAACGTGTACGCAAAATCCAAGTTCCTTCAGAATTCGCCTTTCAGCTTTGATTACTTGATTCTTCAATGTCATGTAGAGTTGATCCAGAATAAGAGGTTCGGGGGTTTTCTTCTTCCTGAGCTGCTCCATGTGATGAAACACGTTGAGCACGTCACGGACTCGTCTCGGAGCTTCCTCGATTTTAGAGGCCAAGACTACGCAGGCCATCGCCACGATCTGCAACGTAATATGAGGTCAGTCAGGTACGGCGACGGCTGGCATCAAGGACAGTATCTCCATCCAGCATGCATGAAGTTTCCCTCCTCCAATGAGATCGCAGATCGTGTGTTGTTGGCTTGCCGCCAAAAAATGACTTCGCTGCGCCTCCCTCAAGATTGAGTTATGTTGCACAGAGGATGCTGGCGATCTGTACTCAGCGTCCGATAAATTTTTGTAGCTATCGGGATTCACGTTATCAGTTCCGAAATTACGACACAAGAGGCAGATGATTGCGAGAGCAACTGTTTACAGCAGTCGACGCCGTTCGACGGCCCGCTCAGATTAGAGGCAAAAACGTTTTAGCACCATATTTTCGTGACAGCCCTCAAGGTTTGTCGTTTCGGGTCGAGATTGTAGAGAACGGACACGCGGAAGCCCTGAACCCGAAAGGAAATCGCATAACTCACCTCGAAGTTATGTCCAACGAAGCTCTTGCAGTAGTAGAATCGTTGGTACAAGACCTGCCCTGTAGCCATCGCAACCTGCGGCAGCTTCAGCAAAATACCGGCATTCTGTATGAGCTCACATCCGACGAAACGTAAATCAGTTTCCACTTCACGATCAAGTCCGTCTTGCATCGACGGCGTATTGTTTAGCCTGTCCTCAGTGAGGATGCAGTTTTCGAGGTTGAGAACAACAGAACGGATCCGTTGCTTCTCAACCGGAGCTTGGGCGCCCGTAACTGTGGGACCGCTGACGGACACGGCCATTCCGGCAAGCCGTGGGACTAGGGATCCCGTCCAAGTTGTCGAGCCCGACAAAACGCGTTCCACAAGCAACGAGCCTACAGCCACACACACGCCAGCCACCAGCACACAAACAAAGCCAGCGACCAGCGACCCTCAATGAGCAGAAGCAAGGAACCCTTCGATCCAAAGCAAAATGGCGGCGCCACCGCTGAGCTGCTTGCAGCGCCACATCATTTGAATTCGAGCCGCCTCGAACTTTGAGTATCCGACCGAACCTCGACTACCCCACCTCACCCGCACCTCTAATTAGGGGGATTCATATAGTTTCTTCTAGTATCATCCGTTTTCCTCGGTAGCTCATCAGGATTCCGGACGATTCTCACAACCGGAGGCTGTCGGGCTCGCGATTCGATAGAACAGAATATTAACAAGCCTCGAGTTCTTGACTGCCTCCTTTACCGTTATCATTCTCGAGGGGGGTCGGCATAGCTTGAGACGCATACCCACTGATCCAAACGGACACCGTTTACTTCTTCAATCCGTTCCAATCACATTCATGAGCAATATGATGTCACTCTGTGGTTCGCTAGGAAACTTTGTGATCCGCCCCTGTGGCACCTTTCGCCGTTGGTAAACAAGGCAGCTTGAACGAGCGAGCTGACGACGACCTTCTTAACTAAATTGATCGGCCTTATCCATTCGATTCCAACTTAATCGAAAATGGCTGATATGGGGTTCCGAGGCGACAAGGAGCTCGAGGAGCGGTTGCACATGGAACAACAGAAAGCCCAGTTGCAAGCGCGGGTAAGTTAATGGGAGAGGTCCCGGTCTTTAGTCTACTACCGCCGGTGTACCGCGCGGTTCAGACACGTGCCCAGTGAATGACACTCCGGTATGAATCTTTTCTCTAGCCCGCTCCCAAGCTTGATTCCTCCAGACGGGAACACTCAGTTCTTTTGAAATTCACAGATACATTCGTTGACCGACGTGTGCTGGGACAAATGTATGGAAAAGCCAGCGGCGAGACTCGACGATCGAACAGAGACATGTCTCACGAATTGCGTGGAACGCTTCCTCGATACTTCCGTGGCCATCGCCAACCGTTTCACTCAGACACTTCAAAAGTCAGCTGAAATGCAGTGATCAGCCCTCGTTGCTGCGGATTTTGGAGGGAAGCGTCGGTTGTTAGAGCGGTAGGATCACATTTGTTCGCGGAATTTCTCCGGCCTGACTGGCTGCCTGTCCTGAACTGTCGTAGAAGGCTGCACAAGAGCGTCAGCATTCTTTCAATATCCCTGGGTCAAACCAGAATGTTTGCGAATAGAGTGAATGTATGGAACATAGAAATTCTATTGAATATACATCGAGTGGTGAACAATTTAATAAATTAAGAAGATCCGAGGTTGAGCACAATAATTGCATAACACCACAGGAGTATCGGTTCGCAACCATCGATGCCAGGGAGCAAACAAAGTAATTCCGTGACCCAGACTCGTTCCGATACGAATATTGCCATCGTGACGATTCCAATAGAAACTCCTGAAGAGGCGTCGTTATCCACGCAGAGTTGAACCACGACCTTCTTGGGCGGAATGTGATTCCGCACCTAAACTGATCCGGATGAAACCTTTCGTCCATAGTGACATAGTGAATGGGTGGAGATCTAGTTCCCCGACTAGTGCATCCCCAATTCCTCGTTATCGGCGCCTTCCAACAGCTTGCCGCAAAGGTAGTTTTTGAGCAGGAAATTGTGGCCGAATTGATCTAGCGCCTGTATTTCTGCCTTACACTCAAGTGAGATCAGTTTGAGAACCTGCAAACGAGCCCAGGAATTATGTTGAAGTGTTACAGATCTCCGACGACGGATTAAGATGATGATTTACCATGTCGTCCGCCGAGCGAGAGCGCCCATTGGATATGTGAGGACCTCCCGAAACCGACGGAGAAAGGATCGATCGATATTGACTAACCTCACGACGCCACTCTGCGCGAAATTTCATCCAGGGCCGTGTCAACAAGTTTTGCAAGCGCGTTTGATGCATTTTCGTCGACACTATGCGGGATTCAGGGCGCATATTATACCTGCGGGAGGACCAATTCGATTTCAACGAGATTTCTAGTGAAAGTTATTTGTCATCGATGGAATCATTCACTTCAAAGCTCATACGATTCAATCTCGGAGGGCAAAAGTCCGATCCACTTGATTTTCGGTACGCCGAAGTTCTCTGCGTACGCCTGAGCGAGGCTCCCGAAGCTGTAGATGGCCGCGATCTCTATACCATAGGCATCGGCGTCTGTCAAAACGAAGAATCTGGAAGAGACGGGTCCGAACAATCGAAAATTAAAATGAAATCGAACTGTAACGAGCTTCTCGGGAGCCCATGGTCCGCCTCATCATCCGACCAATCTTCAACTGACCTCGCACATCGTGCGGCGATGTTCGAGAGGATGTGAACTAATTGTCTCGTGTTCAGATCTGGGACACCTTGGGATAGGGAATGATTGAGATTCCTCGTGTATGAAGTTTCGAAGCGGGGAACCGGACTCTATATAGAGAGTAGAGCAATATAGAGAGCGCCATTTTCCACAGAGACCAACTGACCTTTACCGGTGATGAGCACAATGTTGAGATTGTACCTGCCGAAGAACTCACCGGCGTCCTGATCGAGTAACTTTTGGAAGATGGCGTCTTTCTCTACTATCAAAACGATATCTGCACTGGACTCTATCTGAAATTCAATGCCACGGTGGGTTTCAAGAACACACCCCGCTCGCCTCGATGCTCTGGGGCATCGGATCAGCCCGATCCAAATCCCTCATACTGGAATACCTCTTTGATTTCCCTGAAGTCGTTCGGAATCAGAACGGGAGCTACACGGCAGTCTATCCACTTGTCGGAGCCTTTTTGTTGCCAGCGGAGGTCCCCACTAACCAGTCCCTGTTTTTCATGCAAGAGCAAACAAGAAATTGAGGAGAAGGAAAGGACCTCATAATTATCATTATTTGAAAAGAGAAATTTGAAAACAACCCAAGCTCGATCACCTTCGCCGTGGCTACGACATTCAGATCCCGTCGGGAGCAATCGAGGATTTTCGTGATGTCGTTCAAAACCAGATGAACGTTGATTTGATTTTCGAAGAGCTTCACGTTATCATAGAAAATTTGCCGAACCTTGGGGAATACAACATCGCTGACGCTCTCTGTCAGTGATCTGACTCTGTTCGAGTGTGGACATCGCAATTGGCCATTCCAAGCTGCCATAGGCCAGTCATGGATGCAATCGCGTGAATATACTTACCGTCGACACTTCGTTGCGGACTAGTAGACCATAGATTATTTTGAGAACAACCATCAGCCGAGCAAATCGCTCAACTTTGTTAACAGTTTCCAAGTCGCAACGCCTCAGGTAGCTGTGATCCGATCGGAGAACTCCGGTCTGTAGAACGAAATTCCTCTTACTGCGCGATCGTTGGCGAGCCATGGATCTACGGAGTTGATATCCGCAAGAACCAGTTTTGGATAGTTTGCGATCCTTAACGCACGGGAGTGAGAAGTGTCAATGATTCGAGCGGAACGGGGTCTAGCGTTTCACGGAGGCTCTTACGTCGACGTTGACCGAACTCCACGAGTCGGTGTTGATGTTCAGCGACGGCAAGCGTCCTTGGCCAACAGATTCCACGATGGACTCGACCAATTTCGTAATCTTTCCCCGCAGATCTATCCTCTGACCTGCCCATGAGGCATCCTGTGATACTGTTTTCTCTCCTTGGAATACCAGCTTGGCTGGAATTTTTCATCGGAGGGTCTCTGTAATTCTCGAACCGAATGATAAGGTCGAACTTCAGTGATCACGAGCAACCTTCAGCAGGTCGGCTTCGAATGCGGGTGGAGCCTCCGAGCCTCTCAAATCTCATTACGGAGCCCCATGATGCGGCCACCGGATGACTAATTATAGAAAGGCCGAGCGCAACCCCATCATGCCCCGATTCTAGACAGATTCAGAGCCGACCACTCGGGCTGTGAAACACGGTGCTCTCGGCTATCCCGACCGCCAAATTGTGCTATACCTTGATCCAGGAGATAATCATCCAGACTACCGGATTTCGGTCTGCTGAGGGGCTGTCTGGTTTTACACGCTTCTCCTGGGTACGCTGGCACTGTTGCCATTTTAGCATTTGGAGGCAACGGATATTCACTCTGATTTGATCTCGAACGTTGCACCGCGATGATGGGGATCGAACAGCTGGTCAGTGCCGCTCTGTGTTCGTTGCTATCGAGACAGTCTGCGGGCAAGCATTCGCTTTCAGAGACGAATCCGGGGTGAAAACGTAGCCGAACGCCATCGCACCGGCACCTGGGATTCTGTCATGCTCTTTTCGCAAGGACAAATGTGTCGTGTGAGCGACTGCGGGTGTGTCTCCTCGACTCACTGGGATTTGACTCGTGAAGCTTCAACACGGAGGGCGGTTCTGTGTCCGTACTGCAGGGCCTGAATCAATGAAGTTTCTCCAATCGTTGATTTCACTTGAAAATATCGGTCTTCTCCACGGAGGACAACGATACCCCTAAGGTATGCGAATAAAGAGATGCTCTACTCCCTTCGCAAGTCAACCGGTGGAGGAGAGGTTTCATTGGAAGGACAGGTTCTGGGTTACGCATCTTCCAGATGGAGGCGCTTCAACAACGTATATCACAATACCGAGCGATCATAGGATGACGGATGAAGCATCCGCGGAATGTTGTGAAAAGTTACGATTCTGGTTCCTTCACTCTTCGCGGATCTCGGTAGGCTGGAAGGGAGCCAAAACCCAACAATCCCCACAGTTTCGCGGTGAAAATCATCACAAGGATCAGAGGCCTAATCAGAATTCACATTCCAAATGTGTGCGATTCAGTCGGAAAATGCAGATCCGCGCTCTAAAATACGCGCTGATGCCCTTATACACATAGTCGCTATGTCTAGTTCGTGGCCCTTGCACGAGAGGAACGACGACAACTTGGTGAACTTGGGATATTGGTGTAAATATTTATTTGAGAAATATTCAATGAGATCGAGACGAGAACAAATGCCGACGCTCAATACCACTCTGTCAATACTACAAACAAAGCAGTCGGTACATATGATCTCCTCGTATGAACATCTATCAGAGCGAACGAACGATATGTACTCCGTGATAAGACCCATTCCCGGCAATCTTTCGAAGACACTCAGGTTACTGCGTCCTGACTGGCAGGACGAATGGATTGATGACTTTCTTGAGCGTTCCCGTTTGAGGTATACATACGCGCAACCGTCGCTTCAAGGTGCTATGTGCTCGCACCCGTTGCCTGAAGCGAGGTAATTGGACTAGACGGCGGTTTCGGGACGTTCCCTGACGACACTCCTGGCGCTCCTGTCGACGAGATTGTTGCACCGGCCGCGCTGGGCTCAATTATCTCATTCTTGACAGCTGGCTCTAGTCCTTTTTGTTTCCTGAACTGATCGATTTTCCCGTCAGCCGGCTTACCGTCCACCGTGTAGTCTTTCGGGTGCTGAAATTTATGGAGTTCATCATCGGCGTGAACTGCGTGACGCTTCTCATGAGCTTCTATCGCCCCTTTTAGTCCGAAGTACATGTGACATTTTGAGCATTCCACTTCGTCGCCTGCATTCCTAGGGATGATTGTGGGTTTGGTGTGTGCCGCAGATTGAGCGGGCTCATCACCAGACTTCATCTCGAAGATGGATTTGCGCCAAACCGCACGATCTCATGCACCGGAAACACAGTAGAATCGACGGCAATCGGGTGTTCCAGCGTCGGACGACGTCAAAGGTGGGGCGAATCTGATGTTCCGATGGATTTTCGATGGGGCAGAGAAACTATCGCGCTGACAGCTGCCTGCTCGCCACGCACGCGATTCGCTGGCGAGTGATAACTGAGCGCGTGTCCAGAAGCTTTCCTAACTGATCTCAGCAACTGAGCACCAGTGTGGGAAGTGGGTTTGTTTCCTTTTCCAAGCTAGTTGCGCTCAGCTGACATTGACTTCCACCAAAGCGCCGTTGTTGTTGTCGATAGCCGTTGAGTGCGAAAAACTGCTTCGAATGGTCGTGCCGCTTCGTCATGTGCAAGATTTACGTTTTGTGCTCCGATGTCGATCGCCTTGCATCGACTCGGGAAATCAAATCTCGCTCGATCTTCCCACCTGGAGAGAGCCGCGAATTCAACAGCAGCTCGTCTTCCTCTTGAGACCGAGACGGCACCCCGGCGGTGGTGGTCTGCTATCACGCGGCAAACAAACAAAACAATACACACAACAACAACATTGAGCGCGGCAGCGTTCGAATGTCTGACCGCCAGCTGAATAATTATGACAAGTATGTCGGCGATACTGTTGTTGATGTAGGCACGTCGCAGACTAAGGTAACACCATAATAAACGCCAGGCACAACAGTTAGTGTTTGGCTTCCAAGCCGATCAGTGGTGTGCTCGTTTCCGAGTGCATGCCTGACAACAGATACCCTTGTTGATTCTGTGCTTCCACATCGATCGGATTCGCTTGGTCGTTTTGACTGTTAGAGCTCAAAGCATGTATTTTTGGCGATCGTGAATTTTCCATTGCCCGATCGGAACCGTCGAGTTTCTTACCAGGCGCCCTATCTACTCACCTCAGGTCTCGCTGACTTCGAAATGGCTCTCATGTTCGCATCAGCCTATATAACGCATCGGCAGCCATGAGCGCTGTGGAATATGGGGAATCTTGGGATCATCAACAGGGAGCGTACATTCCGAATGAATCGGTCTCCGGAATCTTGAGAAGGAATAGAAGAATAAGGAGATGTGAACGGTCGCCGACAAGAGCGCGGAAGTTTTTTTATCTCGTGGACTTCCACGTGTCCACTAGTATGCCGCCGAATGGCGCTGTTGGCGGATGACTTTGGAGTACTTCATGCGGGTACAGTCGACCACGCTTATGAGAGACTGCTCGGGAAATCGAAAAAAAGTCTCTTATACGCGGTGTCTCTCTTATAACCGAGGTGAATACATCTCTAAGGCCATGACCTACCGAACTCCGGTACTCAAAATTCCCGCGCCGCATGCCCCATGAGCCTCTCTCAGGTGTTCCCTGACCCCAACCCCCCTGATACCGCCCTCCCCCGGCTCCATCCTTGCAGGACAGATATGTTTCCAAATGGTGAGCTCCTGAGTTTGGCGCCTGTGGGCTCATGGAACCGTCCGTAGATGTCGGTCCATCATAAGCGAGGTTTCTGGCGCGGGCATGCCTGGGGACGGGAGTTCGTGAATTGTCTCTTATAACCGAGTTTCTCTTAAATACGGGTCTCTCATAAGCGGGTTTTTATTACCATGACGATCTATGAGAGCCAAAATGGGGAAATCGGAAAGGTATCTTATGTGCGGTTTTCTCTTATAAGCGTGGTCGACTGTACGAGGTGCCACTATCGTAGGTGGGATGAACGACTTGGGAGCGACTTGGGTTCTTTCCTTACCTGTAAATGAACTGAGAGGTTGAAACATGATGGTTTTCCGTAATTGCAGGGTTTGATAGATCATTGGGGGTAAGATCAGTGCAGCGTTTCAAGTGTAACCAGTTCTGACACTTCGAACACCGAATCTGGTTAGATCACGCGACCACCAGATGCGAACAGGAGGGGCAACGCTCGTCGTGTTTTCCGCGCTTGTTTCGCGAGCGAAACTCACTTCCTTCGAAGCCCTAGCCGATGAGTCGCTTTTTGGACCCGATGAAACTGCGGATGTCTGATTGGGAGCTCATTAAAACGAACTAAAAGCCGGAGCTATCCGTATTTGAAGCACTGTGAACAAAGACCAGACGGCAGATGTTCTCGAAGAAAGTTATCTTACTCGGCCCTGTGGTTTCTTCCTGCGGTTTCACGACGTTCACATCTATCTTGCACTCCGAGGAAGGCAGAACCAGAACCTTGCAAGATTTGCTCAAATTGGGAATGACCGTATCAGAGGGTCGGGACTGCCTCAACTTCCTTCTGATCGGATCTCACGAGGGGATCGGCTCTTGGGGCCACGAGTACGTCCGTCATCTGAGCGCTGAGATCGCTCAGGAATGGAGCAGCAATGAAGCGTCCCGTCCTGAACTTCTAGGTCTCACCGGACAGATAGTGCCCTATCAGATGGCTCACAACGCCGAGTCGGAGGCTTGCGACCTCCTGAGGATGATCGAGCAGCTTCAACTTCTGGAAGAGTACGTCGGTCCAGAGGCTTCTCCGAGAGTGTGCCGTCACTTGACCTCTTGCATAACCTACGTTCCCGACCCGGAGAATCTGGTGCGTATCAATACTGCGCTCTCGATCTTCATCGAATTCGGCAAC
The DNA here is from genome assembly GCA_028455905.1 of Neoseiulus californicus. NCBI lineage: Eukaryota > Metazoa > Arthropoda > Arachnida > Mesostigmata > Phytoseiidae > Neoseiulus > Neoseiulus californicus. The sequence goes on from JAMQGS010000007.1 coordinate 3,232,272, forward strand.
TTTACGGATGCGCTCAGGTTGGCTATGCAGCTCAACGACGTAGATCGCATGACTGAGATCTTCATCAAGTGCAAGGACTTGTAATTGTTAGAATTGAGAATTCAAAGCGACCGCGCAGCGGCCGTAAAGAGCAAGTATTGCGAGAGTGAAGCATGATCAAGTGTCGGCACGTAGTCAGCTCGGAGGTTGCCGGTTGCCGGCCGGAACAAGGTTGACCGAACAGTACGGTAAACTAAGTGATAATCTGCCTTGTGAACGAAGAACATAAGTAAAGGCTCTCGACTGCTTTTCGACTGCTATCATATTTTCTCTCTTCAAAGAATCGAAGCCCTGCGATACCTTTCCGCTGCTCTCGTCAACGAGTTTTTTCCTTCCAGGACTGTTCAGAAACAGGCGGCTCTCACGATGGGGCGGCAGCATATGGTCGAGCCAGAAATCGACGCCATCACGAATGACGGACTCCTCACCGAAATCAAGGAAGACCAGAAGGAAGAGAAGTGCAAAGTTATTGGAACCAAGGAAGCTGAGCTGGTGAGTATCCTGAGCTCATACGATGGTTCAAAGCCGGCGATTCAGTTACAAACCCGATGCCATAGCACACAATTGTGTTACGAATGCAACTCAAGGAGACCCCCTTCTCATTATTATGTGGAATGAGGTAGGCCTCCGGGAGAGGATGCCAACATTTTATTTACAGCATAGTTAGGCGGTAAGCCGTTACGTGGCAACCGCACCCTGCAGGTTTCCAACGACGACCATGACCTCAATACCGCCCTAAAAAGACTAAATTGGCTAAAGTATCTTCCGAACGGTTCTGGTCGGGTAGCATATCCAGATGGTACGATTTTGCACGTACAGCAACACCCTGTTATGACGGCACTCGTCGTGAAACTACACCCGGGTACGCTCACGGGGAGGATATTACAGACACTTTCATTTGCCAATGAAAACGCATGTCAAACAATTCAGGACGCACACCTTATCGAGCGCAGCTCTATAAGCGCAGCCATCGTCGCGATGGTACATACTGATGGAATAAATGTTTGATAATTTGTCCAGCAGAATATGAATTATTGTTTTATTTTCACGCCAGAAGTGGCGTTCCGTGGGGAAGGGGAGGGGGGGCGGGCAATACCTAGTTTAAGCATGTACATCGTACTATATCACGATCAATTAGGCCGATGGGTTCGCGGCCGGCGTCCCAGCTCTCCGAGGGGAGGGCCTTTCGCGCAGGCTCGTGTAAACGAAAATTCGAATCCCAACGTCAGAAATAACACACAGTGTGATCAAACTTGTGATAGTCTGGCGGGAAATTTTTTTGCAGATAATTTCCAGAGCTTTTCCCGTCGGAATTCAGACTCCAAAGGCTCAGGCTGGTACGTCGAGAGTTTCCTATGCTCCTCAGATTCGAGAAGCGAACGATCAGCCATGATCGGATCTCGTACTGAATATTGAATGAAAAACTTGGATTGTATCGATTGACATGCAAGCTTTTTAGTAGTGCTGGCCAGTCTGATCAGTTCGAAAGCGTACAGGACCTCGCGGGAGCTCGACTCCCATTATCGCTGCCTACGACAGGAGTATCTGGAAAGGAAACCCCGGTTCGCCGCGGGTAGGTGTCTCAGTGATGTCACACTGACATATATTTTCCCTGTTGGAGGCTGCGTCACACACGATGAACAAAAAAAATTGTTTATTTGTCACCCTTGACGGGTACTTACATCTTATCTACCGGAGGGCGGAAGCTGTGTTATTGACCGGTAAGCGCTTCTGGTGAGCTTCACACCAGCGCACGTGCAGACGTGCAAGATCCCACAACATGCACGTCAGCCGAACTGCCGGTCACCACCACTCATACCTATCCTTTCCCACCCTGGCGGCCGACGGGAATCGAACCGCCATCGAGTCTTGGTTACATGGATCAGCACTGGCAAACGGTCGTTCAATCCCCTTTTCGGACACACAGGTTGAATCAACTCCAACCAACGGTGCCTAGGTGAAGGGAGGGACCTCGCGGACCCAACCCTCCACCGGGGGGGAACATTGAACAAAACCTGGGAACCACTGGTCTAGCCGAATAGGGGCTGATTCTGGGCCCAGCCCAGAATTCAAACTTTGACCCGGTGGGGTGAAAGCCCTTCCCTGGAGAAATATTTTGGCACAGACAGCTCCCCGAAATCGCGGACTTTTCTCGAGATATCGGCCAGAGAAGCATGAAGGAATCAAAAATCATGGAAGATCTTTGAACGCAGCTCCTGCCCTTCCAGGAGCCGCTAGAGACGAGACTTCTTTGCAGCGTTGGGAAGCTGACTTCCAGGGCTACAAAACCATGTCGTTTTCAGATCCTTGAAAGTCCTATTGCAGTGGAGAAAAATCGATTTGAACGGGAAAAAACGAGCTTTTTTTTCAGTTTTCCGATCTTTTTTTCAGCGACTCCAAGTGAGATGAAATTTCATACACACTGAGAGTAGGACACAAGCAAACTTTATTCGCAAACTCGAAAGGAATCGATTGAGGGGAAGCCGTTCCAGATAAAACCAAAACTCGGATCGATTGCTACGAGGGACCCAGGTAGCACTCGGGATCAGCTCTCCCAGCTTCGCATGGTCAGACTGGTCTCACGTGACCGCTTTCCAGTGATGATTGGGAATCTAAGAGAATCGACTGAGAGGAAGCCGAGATAAAAAATATCGAACGAATATCCCGCTCGTTTCCGTGCCGCCGTGCCTCTACAGGTATGGCATGGCTCTCGGGCCCGTGGCTCCATGGGATTCCCAGAGCGACACTTGGAAGCGCGGCTGTGGGCGAACGGCTGATCGCCCGATGATACCCATGGTATCAGAGATACCAAGCATCATCCCGAGTATGCCCGCGAGATTTAATCGATCACGCTCGTTTCCGTACCTCCGTACCTCTGCGGGTACGGTCTCTGGGCATATGGCTCCGTCGGGGTCCCATAGCGAAGCTTGGAAGCGCGGCTGCGCGCGAACGGCTGACCGCCCGATGTTGCCCATGCTGTGAGAAATCACAGTCATCATCCCACGTATGCTCGCGAGATTTCATCGATCTCGCTCGTTTCCCTACCTCCTAACTTTTGAGCCGTACCTCCGTACCTCTTAGGTACGGCCGTACCTCCGTACCAGAAATCTTCAAGTGCTCCGAGCAGACATTTATTCGAAGGCGAGGAGGTTCATTGCGCTCTCCCTTGGACGCTTTTCTGGCGGCACGAAACTTTTCGAGCAGTAATGTTGGCAACTCGTGCATTTACAGGGGTTCATATGACCAGGGATTTACGGACGCCGAGGAAAATTTTCGCGGGTGCTATCGGGAAGCGCACATAAAAATTTGCTCCACAAAGTTCTCCCGCGCGCCTCCATTTTGAATCCGCCCACTTGTTCTCACTGCTCATGCTCGCGTCTGACCGGCATGTAAGTCGTAGCGGCGCGTCCGAGAGAGCGAGTGGGGCGCGATTGAGCGAGAGAGATCACCCAGCGGCGGTGGCTGCAGCGGCATCGGCGGCTTCTCATCCCATAGGAGCTCTGCGACAGAGTCGCCGGCGCTCAGTCAAGACACGAGAGTTCGTCCTGAGCGAGCGAGCGAGTGAGCAAGGCAAAGAAGCAAGAGACCCAACACACATAGGGTGTGAGTGAGTGAGTGAGGAGTGTCTGCATCAGCGGCGGCGGTAGTAGCGGCAGCGGCAATAGCAGCAATTTCGTTCGCTGTCGGTCGGTCTGCTGGCTGGCTCCGGCTTCGTACTGTGTGTTTGCTGCTGAAAACATTGCATACAGCAACTAACAATCATGGGTGACGTCGATGAGGAGAACTTCTCCGGTGAGTAAGCTATAACTGTAGGAAAGCAACCAGGATCTAATAGTTTGGGGTACTTCACGAGATAATCACTTGTCTTTGCACTTTTCTGCTTTGGTTCGGTGTCGGTGGCTTGCCCGGTCGAATGGTCGTCTGGTCAGAAGAGCGCTCGACCGGCTGCGTATCCTTCAAACTTCTAGAACTGAGTCGACCGGTCTGAACTGAGAGTGTTCTCTGAGTCTCCGGTGGAGCCTTTCAGTCTTTCGATCGAGAGACACGATTCAGAACATGTATTTGGAATCCTCAACACAGTCCACCTGAACGGTGTATGGATCTTGATATATAGCGGGATGGCATCAGCGAAATCTATTCTGGGATCGAGTCGCAGTTCACTCTTGATGTGCGGCACTAAGGGACGCCGAGCCGGCATCGAGCCGGCTTCTGTCGATTTCGTATTTTCGTGTGGTTCGAAAAACACCGCGGGCGGAACTCGAGAGAAGTTCGTTTGCCGGTAGAGTCCGTTAGGCCTAGCGCGTGCCTTCAAAGTGGGGAGGGGGTTGGGGACACTCCGGGCAGTATGAGCCGGAGCCAGTCGGAGGGGGTGTCATGATATTGATATTTCGGAAATCTTTCCAATTCGATCGCTGTATCGGCTCAGAAATGTAGCGTCCAGAGGTCCCATCGACCGGTTCGCTGTCAATTGTCATGAGATACGAGAATTTTTGATCGGCCACAGAACTCTCTGTTCACGGTGGAGAAATCTCGCGATGGATATGATCTAGTCCGCCGGAAAAGGTTTTCGTCGTCGCCGGTTCCGGAACGAACGACGAGGGAACCGGGGCGGCAGCTCGGTTCCTGGGGAACATGTCCACGAAGACACAAAGGCCACAGGAATCGTCTGTCGGTCCGCAGCTCATATTCAGTTGTGTGTGTGTGCGTATGGTGTGTGCGTGTGAGTGTGTGGTGTGTGTGTGTGTGTCGCTGAATTCTAAGGGTTGGCTCTGGCTGGCGCTCCTCCAGTGCAGACAGCAGCAGTTTCCAACATGGCTTCTCTTCGGCGTTGTGTGCGGCTTGTTGTACTGCTCTTAATGCTGCGGTTGTCGGACAGAGTTTCGTTTGACATTTATCGCTTGACAACTGCAGCGTCCGACTCCGATCTGTTCGAGCAGCTCTAATAGCCCGTCGGCTCGTTTCGAGTGTCACCATTGCGCCCTGTGCAGGACAGGTCGCCGACAGTCGCTTTTTCGATCTGATATTCATTCCCGGAGTCGTCGGTTCCCATCATCATCAGTGAATCTTCGGCGTGAACAATAACGCGAGATACCATGGATGCTTCACGGAGACGCACTCAGAATTACGGTAATTCCTGTTGATGTGACAAGCTGTAGACAGTTTGGGTTCTGTCGATCGGTTCGATGAAGTCCGGAAATTCACGGCCGTGGTGGTGGTGGTTCGTAGCCACTCGTTAATTTGCTTCTGGAGTTCCACTCGGGGAGATGCCATCTAGAGGTTGCGTGTGAAGTTGAAGCTTCATCGGGTCACAAGGGTCGATGGAAGCGGTATTCGCATCGAGTCGCCGGGCTCTGTTGATTTTGGATTGATTCGAATGAACTGGGTGAAGTCTGTCCCGCGTCAAGCACTTCACGGGACGCTACCGTGTGGCCGCCACGAGGTGAACGACCAGGTATTCAGGTAGTTGTTAGACTGTTGTGAGTGCTCTGTGTGTGTGAGTGTGAGTTAGTCTGGCAAGATTGGAACTGAGTCGGTCAAGCCGGATTCTCCGACTCGAGCCATTTGACATTCGGCCTATGGTTAAGAACTGGGGAATTTCGGGTTTCCCCGGATGGGAATGCTCCTCGCCGCCGGAGGCGGCCACACGGGAAGACTTCTAACTCCTGTTCGAGGCGAATTCCTTGGAGCTATACGAATAGCGGAAAATCAGATCTTCTTGCACGAAGTCGAAACTGTTATTCTGATTCTGGTTGACCGCGATCTTTGTCTTCGTGAAGTCGACTGTGACACAAACCATCGACCAACGAGTGACATGGCTCGGTACTCGCTCCTCAAACCGCGGTCTCGTGCACAAACTCGATTCCCCAGGAGCATTTCATAAACTCGTTCTTCATGTCTAAGCTCGTTTAGCAGAGTTGTAGACGAACGATCTCTCCCGTGGAGTGAGTTGCGGCGCCTGTTCAGTAGGGAAGCTTTCATTCAGGAAGGACGTTTGATCTTTAGGCGTTGCTAGATGCCGTACATTTGATCAATTCCATATCTGTAGGGAATGATCCTGTAGAGCTGGGCCGCTTGGTCGGCTCCTAGTGTGAACGCCTGACGTCATGAACCATTCGAGGTCATCCGGATGAAAAAAGAAGCGTAATTCGCTTCGAAAAGTGACTATCTCTACACTCTGTGCCAACTCACAGAACCTGCAGCAGCAGCTTTGCCGAGCTACCCTATACACCACCTATGCTACACATATGACTGGATCGTTTTTGTCCTATGATGGACTCCCTGGTGAGAAGTTCTCGCTCTGATCATTGTTTTCTCGATTTTCAGGCTCCGATGAGGAACAGGCCGCAGAGGAAGCCGGGCAGGACGTCGACTACGATGAGGACCAGGCGGAAGACGAAGCCAGCGCGAAGCGGGGAACGCGCAAAGCCAAGAAGCGCAAGGCCACAACAAAGGATAAGAAATCCAAGAAGAAAAAGCGCAAGAGTCGTGCGGCTACGAACAGCGACGACGAAGACAAAGATCCAGATAGTGATGCCCAGCAAAGTGAAGAAGAGTACACAGCCAAACCCAGGTGAGCTTTGTGTGGCAATCAACGCCGACCGAGCATGGTACAGTGAGCCGCTGGCTTTCAACTCCGACGACCTAGTTTTTAGAGACCACGGCTCCAGATATCGCAGGCAGCTCTAGATGATCGAGTGAATGAATAACAGGACGCATGAAAATTTTCCAGCAAACGACGCGGGGAATCAGCTGCAGCTGCGGCCTCGGCCGCGGCCGATGACAACGACAATCAAAATGTCAAATCGGTTGCGGAAATTCTGGAAGAGTACCAGATGACCGATGCTCTGACGGAGTACACAGACGAAGACTATCAAGAACTGACTTCGTACAAGGTATATTCAGATTCGGGAGTATTTCTGAATGTAACCATCGCTTCGAGTTCAGTCGATAGGAGAGGATGTGTAATGATGATACTTATGTGACGAAGGATATTCGCCATAGATAACTGTGTAAGCCCGAGTGCGATTACGACGAAACTCTTTCTCTCCTTCGCGCAGGTGTACTCGATGAAAATCCGTCCTCTGATCCAGAAAGCCAACCCGAAAGCGGCCATGGCGAAGATTATCGCCTTGATGACTGCCAAGTGGGCCGAATTCTCAAAGAATCATCCGAATCCAGAACTGCTGGAACAGGAGCACAAAGACGAGAAGCAGCACAAAGACGAACCAACAAAGCGGGGTCGATCCAGCAACAGCAGCCATGCGAGCAGCAGCAACGCCGCCAACACCAGCAAAAGCGGTGGAGGTGGATCTGGCAGTTCAAAGAAGGAAAAGGTACCCTCGTTGAAAATCAAAATCGGCGGTAAACGGGTATCGGGCCGTCGGAAGAATCAGTCGTCCGACGAGGAAATCGACGCTCCCGAGGACGACGATAGCGATGCCAACTTCGAGGCAGCTCTCGAGGAGGCGGCCGCGGCAGCTCCGAAACGAGCCTCCCGCAAGAGCAGCGCTCCGCCCAAGGGCAAGCCGACACCTCCGCCTGCAAAACCGAAAAAGTCCGGCGGCAAGAAAGCGTCGTCTGACAACGAGGATGGCTACGATACCGACCACCAGGACTACTGCGAGGTTTGCCAACAGGGAGGCGAAGTTATTCTTTGTGATACCTGCCCGCGTGCTTACCATCTCGTCTGCCTGGAACCGGAGCTCGAGGAGCCTCCAGAGGGTCGTTGGAGCTGTCCCCATTGCGAGGGTGAAGGGATTTCAGCCGAAGGCGCAGCTCACGACTCTCAGGAGGCAGCCGGGCCCCGTTCAAAGGGCGGCAGCAAACCCAAGGACGGCGATGAGCACATGGAATACTGTCGCACCTGCAAGGAGGGCGGTGATCTCCTTCATTGTGATCAATGTCCCGGTTCATACCATTTCGAATGCGTGTTCCCGCCGCTGACCCGCGCGCCTAGCGGCAAGTGGACGTGTCCGCGATGCGCCTGCGAACAGCTCAAAGGACGCGTCCAACGGATACTGGCTTGGAAATGGGCCGAATGGAAGGTCGAAGAAGCAGAAGATGACGAAGAGGACGAAGACGAGAAAGCAGCTGCCGGCGACGAGGACAAGTCCGATACCGAAGCCAAGAAAGATGCAGAAAACAATAAACGCGAACCCGTGAAATACCGCATCTTCTTCATCAAATGGCACGATATGTCCTACTGGCACTGCTCGTGGGTTAGCGAACTCCAGCTCGACGTCTTCCATCCGTCACTTCTGCGGAACTACTCCCGCAAGAACGACATGGACGAACCCCCACCGGCCGAAGATCTGCCCAACCACAAATCTAGCCTCGCAAAACGGGACAAACACTACGCCGAACTCGAAGACAAGTATTACAAGTACGGTATCAAACCGGAGTGGTTGGAGATCACCCGAATCATCAACCACCGAACCTACCGGGCCGGACAGAACGTCTACCTGGTGAAATGGCGAGAACTCGACTATTCCGCTTGCACCTGGGAAGTCGAAGACAACGGCGGTGAGTTCGAAATCACCGACATGGACAAATACGTCAAGGAGTACTGGGATTTCCGATCTCTCATGGAGCACACGGAAAACGTGTGCAACAAGAAACCGGGCAGCAAACCGAGCAAGAGCAAGAAGAAGGTCGAGTCCTTCGGACGCTACTCCGTACCACCTTTCGAAAAACCGGCCTGCGACCCCAAGAAAAAGTACGACGGACAACCCACGTACGTCATCGAAAACGGAAACCAACTGCATCCGTACCAGTTGGAAGGTATCAACTGGTTGCGATTCTCATGGGGTCAACGCACAGACACAATCCTCGCTGACGAAATGGGTCTGGGAAAAACTATCCAGACCATCACGTTCCTCTACTCACTGTACAAAGAGGGTCTGTCGCGAGGCCCGTTCCTCGTCGCTGTCCCGCTCTCAACCCTGATAAACTGGGAGCGTGAGTTCGAACTTTGGGCTCCTGAAATGTACGTCGTCACCTACGTCGGCGACAAAGACTCGCGTGCGGTGATTCGAGAAAACGAATTCTCGTTCGAAGACAAAGCCGTCCGAAGCTCAAACAAGGTGTTCAAGATGAAAAAGGACGCCCCGATCAAATTCCACTGTTTGCTGACCTCATACGAACTCATCTCGATGGACCAGGCGCTGCTTGGCAGCATCGACTGGCACGTGCTGGTCGTCGACGAAGCTCACAGACTCAAATCGAATCAATCGAAATTCTTCAAAGTTCTCAGTCAATACCAGATTCGCTACAAGCTTCTTCTGACCGGAACGCCACTACAGAACAACCTCGAAGAACTGTTCCATCTCATGAACTTCCTCTCGCCTGCGAACTTCAGCGACCTGCAAGGCTTCCTGAACGAGTTCGCGGACATTGCCAAAGAGGAGCAGGTGAAAAAACTTCATGACCTGTTAGGATGCCATCTGCTGAGGCGATTGAAAGCTGACGTCCTAACGGGTATGCCCTCCAAGAGCGAATTTATTGTTCGCGTCGAGCTCAGCCCCATCCAGAAGAAGTACTACAAATGGATCCTCACTCGAAACTACGACGCTCTCTCGATCAAGGGAGGCGGCCAATCGGTGTCGCTTCTCAACATCATGATGGACTTGAAAAAGTGCTGCAATCACCCGTTCCTATTCCCGGCGGCTCAGGCAGAAGCCGAACGCCTGGCGAACGGCGCCTTCACAGTGAACAGTCTCGTCAAGTCTTGCGGAAAAATGATCGTCATGCAGAAGATGATGAAGCTCCTCAAAGAGCAGGGCCATCGAGTGTTGATCTTCTCACAGATGACGAAAATGCTCGACTTGCTCGAAGATTTCCTCGAAGGCGAAGGCTACAAGTACGAGCGTATCGACGGAGGAATCACAGGTACCATGAGACAAGAAGCAATCGATCGCTTCAACAAACCCGATGCTGAACAGTTCTGCTTCCTGCTGTCGACTCGAGCAGGAGGTCTGGGGATCAACTTGGCCACGGCCGACACTGTCATCATTTACGACTCGGACTGGAATCCCCACAACGACATCCAGGCGTTCTCGCGTGCTCATCGTCTCGGTCAGACCAACAAAGTCATGATCTACAGATTCGTCACGAGGGCATCGGTCGAAGAACGTGTCACACAGGTGGCGAAGAAAAAGATGATGCTCACGCATCTTGTCGTGCGACCCGGTATGGGTCGTCAAGGCAATGCGGCCATGTCGAAACAAGAACTCGACGACATTCTCCGATTCGGAACGGAGGAACTCTTCAAGGACGAAGAGGGCGAGGACAACGCGATCCACTACGACGACAGGGCCATCGGTGCACTTCTTGACAGAACAAAAGAAGGCATCGAGGAGAAGGAGATGGCTGCCAACGAGTACCTCGACTCCTTCAAGGTCGCTGCTTACGTCAAAAAGGACGCCACCGAAGATGAACCAGAAACTGAGATTATCAAAGAAGAGATCGAGAGCGCCGATCCCGCTTACTGGGAGAAATTGTTGAGGCACCACTACGAACAACAGCAGGAAGATCTTTCCCGACAGCTCGGCAAGGGCAAGCGTGTCCGACGCCAGGTCAATTATAACGACACTGAACAGGGAGGTTCATCCAGGGGTCGCCAAATGGACGAAAACTGGAACGACAACTTATCTGACTACAACTCGGACTACAGCATGCCGTCCGACGGTGACGATGACGATTTCGATGACAAAGACGGCGGAAACATGGACAAAATTCGCAGAAATCGCAAGAACGAGAAGGATCGACCGCTCCCACCTTTGCTTGCCAAGGTCAACGGGAATATTGAGGTACGTCAATCCTGTTACTTGACAGAACAGATTTATTTCACCGACCTGAAGCTTCCTATGTACGCTCAGAGTGTCAATCAGTTCAATGCCCGACGGTGTAACGATTCCACGACGATCAGATCTAAAAGCCAGTCCGGATCGTGTCCCTATCGTGCACCGAAACCAACTCATTTCAAAATGGGGTGGATTCTTCAAATGATGAGAAATCACCTAAAGGCGGAATGACACACCACCAACGAAAGTCGTTTTCTTTCGGCTTGTGGGATTCGCTGCTTTGCGGAGTTGGAGCTCACTGTGATTCCTCGTTCCAGGTCCTGGGTTTCAATGCCCGCCAACGTCGTGCGTTCCTGAACGCCATTATGCGTTACGGGATGCCACCTCAAGACGCATTCAACTCTCAGTGGCTGGTCCGAGACCTTCGTGGTAAATCCGAGAAGAACTTCAAGGCATACGTGTCTCTGTTTATGCGACACCTTTGTGAACCGGGGGCAGACAACTCAGAAACATTTGCCGATGGAGTCCCTCGAGAAGGTCTCAGCCGCCAACATGTGCTCACCCGGATCGGCGTGATGTCGCTTATCCGCAAAAAGGTACGAAGGGGTGTTTCGGTATCCTCGAGAGGCCGTGAATGATGAAACCTATATCTACAACTTCGTCAGGGTTTGAAGCCGTTGCTAAGTTTCTATTTTTCGCCACCAGGTGCAAGAGTTTGAGCACATCAACGGAGTGGCAAGCATGACTTCGGAGGAATTGGGCCTGAATAAACCGAAACGGAAAGAAGGCGAAACCGATGCTGAAGCTCGGGCCAGGGAACTCTCGGAGAAGAAGACGGAATCTGAAGCTGAAGGTGACAACCGAACAGAATCAAGTGAGTGCTCATCTTCATTCCTTTGCTTATTCTGTTACAACTTCGTGCTCCATTTGAGGCAGTTTCTGATCTTCTGTCGTTCGGCCTCAGTGATTTAGGCGTCGAGAACGGGCCACTAAAGTGTTGAATTCGTTCCTTGAACAGATGGGGACCTCAAGAAGGAAGATGAAGAAATGAAGGATGACGGCGAGAAAGAGGCCAGCGATAAAGAAACCAGTGACGCCAATGGCGAAGACCGAAAGGATTCTGACGAGAAGAAATCCGAAGATGGAGAAGATGTCAAACCCAAAGTCGAGCCAACCGACAACGGAAAAGTGGACAAGTCCGACAAGAAAGAAAACGAACCTCAGAACAACATTCAGGAGAACCAGGAGATTGAAGAGAAGATCGTCAAACTCGGCCTGCCTTCAGAATCGATCTCAAAACGCAAATTCATGTTCAACGTCGCGGACGGTGGCTTCACTGAACTCCATACGCTGTGGCAGAACGAGGAGAAGGCCGCTGTGCCCGGCAAAGAGTTCGAAATCTGGCACCGTCGCCACGACTATTGGCTTCTGGCCGGTATCGTCAAGCACGGCTACGGACGTTGGCAAGACATCCAGAACGACCTTGCCTTCGCAATCATCAACGAACCATTCAAGAGTGAACAGGGAAAAGGTAATTTCCTTGACTACAAAAACAAGTTCCTTGCTCGTCGTTTCAAACTTCTGGAACAGGCACTCGTCATCGAAGAACAGCTGCGTCGGGCCGCCTATCTGAACCTGACACAGGACCCCGCTCATCCGGTCATGGCTTTGAACGCGAGGTTCGCCGAGCTGGAGTGTCTTGCAGAGTCTCACCAACACCTTTCGAAAGAGTCCGTCGCTGGCAACAAGCCTGCCAACGCGGTTCTCCACAAGGTCCTCAACCAGCTCGAGGAATTGTTGAGCGACATGAAGAGCGACGTGAGCCGTCTGCCGAACACGTTGGCACGTATTCCTCCGGTAGCGCAGAGGCTGCAGATGAACGAAAGAGGGATTCTTTCACGTCTCGCTGGCGGCAACGTTCCACCATCGGTGACCAGCGCACCGGCGGTCGCGGCTCCTCCTCCAGCACCGCCAGTCCCCACGCCGACCCCGCAAGCAGTTGCTCAGCAGCAAGCGGCTCAGGCTCAACAACAAGCGTTGAACGCGGTTTCTCTGCAGCAACAAGCCGCTGCATTGCAGATCGCGCAAGCATTCGCCAACAACCCGATGGCTGCCGCCCAGTTGAGCAGGGCAGGGATCTCCATAACGCCTACGGGTCTTTTACCCGGTAATAACAAACAGCGCTAAACCTCATCATTCGGCGTTTCGCATCACACTTTCACATTGGAGAGGACGACAAAGATAGTATCATCATTGCTCTGGCGCGTACTGGTATTGACGCGATACGGTGATTCCCACCAAGTTATCCATCGTTCCGGGACAGACTTCTCTGGCGAACGAATGGACAAACGGATGGACGAACGGAGCCTGTAAACAACGGAGATACGGAAGCATGGAACACCGGAAGAGGAGTTGCGGCAATGGTCGTCGCATGGGAGGCGGGAGAGTGAATCAGAATATAAGCGAAAAATCTATGTAGCTCATAGGGGTTTACAACAGACATGAAAAAAGACAAGGGTAACTTTATTTTTGTGAATAAATATCTCTCTAGCTGGTGACATGATAAAACAAAGTCCGTTTCTCTGCGGGCTGGGGAGAACTGGGAAGTCGTATAGTGGCGAGAAAGAGCTAGCGTGAAAACATGAAACATCCGACTCCTTAGGACGCTTTGTCAGATAGAGGATGATGGAGCCATCGAGCGTTGGAGGTTTGTATTCACTTCATAGCTGATCGGCTTGAGCGAATGGCATTCGATCCTAGGGCATAAGCAGAATGCGTATTCAAACCCTTCCCTGAGCCGGATTAGCCTCCTTTCTTCCTCGATAATCCGCAGACCCAGGCTTTGCCCAGAGTGTCGGAGCATGGTACTCCTGAACGTCGTATTGTGAACTTGGAAGGCAGGATGATCGATCACGTACTGGAAAGTAGTCTAGATTCTCTTGAGAAAGGATACTAGATGTGAGGTTACCGGAACTCCGTGGAGGTTGATTATTCTGTCTGTTCTTATGCCCATGAACCCAGCCCCCACAAGCTGAAAACCTGACTTCTGCTCATGTTCAGCGGGATCCGGAACATCAACAGGAAATGTGGCGCGCCAATTAATGATGAGGGTCTTATAACTTTTGACCACTCGAGGAAGGGTCGGATGATTTGAGTGAATCCGTCGTATAACTGAAAATTTTTTGGTGGAACGAGATACTTCCGGATCCGAATATCGGAATCATTTCTCGTTTTCGACCGGCTATTGCCCGCGTAGACAGCTGAATATCAATCGTCACCCAAACGAAGATTCATCGTCGTCTAGCGGGATCAGAGGTTTGGGGATTGGAGACTTGGTCGATTAATTCGATGGTTCTTGTTGGCGAGGGTCTGGAGTGGTCTAGTTTCAATCCGTCTCCGACTGTTCCGGACGCCGTTTTCGAAACTAGAATCGGCGGAGCTGAGTCTTAATCAAAGCGATAAGACCCGATGAAAGTTTTCCGTAAGAGTCCCCTAGGGCTCTGCTGCTGTGGAAAAACTCCTCCCCATGGTGACGTGGTCTGAGTTCATTTCGACGGCACTAGTCCAAAATATCCTGGTTGAGAGTTGTGCCCACGAGCCTTTGCAAGTGGATTGTGAAATTTTCGTTGGAAACTATTCCGGCTGAACACTCGAGAAGGTTTTCCGAACCGAACGTGCCTCTCTGAAGGGGATCTCAAAATCGCTGTGTGGAACGTTGCTCAGCCCAAGAAACCACACAAGACGACGGGCACTCCTGGATATTGGAGCGCCGCTCGGAGTTCCTCTCCGGTGAAAGGACCTGGACTACATACTACCACACGTCGTATGAAAGCTGTCGCACTGTCGTATGGAAGTCCCCAGAAATATGAGACGCGCCGTGACAACAGTGTCCCGAGTGAACCACATAGAGGCTTGAAGAGATCGTCAAGCTCAGAAGCGGAATGCAGATGGGAGGCAGATTCACAAACAGACATCCGAATGACACTGCATCGAGAGATATTGAGTCTCCTACGAATCCTGAAATACTGAATTCGCTTGGAATGATGAGACTCGAAGCAGGGGTCATCATATGGATCGAAGTTTTTTTTATTCAGTTTGAATGTTATCCCTCAATGCCTACGTGGTTTCATCGAGATAATCAGACAACTTCACGTCGGCACAGCCGAGAACCCGGACGCTCCTTTTAGCATCGGTCCCGTCTGCTTTCCCGATACTTCTAACGGCAGAGGAAAGGTTTCGGTATTCGAGAGGTCCCCGATTTGCCTCCCACCATCATGAGCCATCCTCCGAGGATCAATCTCCATGCTCCTGGAAAATCTTGTCAACATGCACCCCGCTCTGTCCAGTGACGCCTTTTCCCACCCATGCAGCTCAAATGACGTTGGAAACGTCTGAGATCGCAAGTCCATGGACGAATTCTCGGAGTTCATCTCGCTGCTGTTGTCGGGACTTCTCCGTTGACGTTCCAAACTGTGCGCCAAAATGAATGATCCATTGAGAAATTCCCTCAAAATGGCATAAACAATCGACTCAACACGTAGACATCATGTGATGCGGATGATAATGTCAAAACTGATTGAAATATGTACAACAGCTTCTCCGAACAGCGCCTTCATCCTGGCTATACCGAAAACTTCATTTGTCTCGAGGACTCGGCTCGGTCCTCAGTTCCGAATTGGCTTCAGCACAATAAGATTTCCTCGAGCCGGATGGATGAACTCGAGACAGATGAAGAAACGAGCGCAGAGGCGTTTCGATTCCGGTTTTCTCACATGCGGGCATTTCCCGCGGTTATAAACCTAGGTCATCAATGTTGTTTTATACAAATTCCAAACTACGGTGGTATTTAAGAATTGTTTTCTCACAAAGCGATCCGTTGGAATTGAAACCATTCATGTCAGTGACTTTTGATGAGCGACGAAACAACGCTCGGCCAATATTCCAGCCGGCCTGAATAAAGAAACATTATAGAGATGTACAGTTGCTCTCCTAAAAAGTATAGGTAGGAGGGCCGCGATCGACGCACATAACACAATCCGAGAAGTTTGCGATCGCCATAAGCTAATCGGCGTCTCTCTGGAGGAGACGTGCCGTGTCCAAAATTGAGTCTTGTGGAGGGAGCACAGGCGGGACGTTTGTGAAGTTGAAGTGCGCGTGGCACCTGTCCATAGGCAAAAGAGCCTCTTCGTCCCAGGGATCTGCTCCCTCCAAACAAAATCAGGCGATCGTGTGATCGGGAATCGCTGTGTATCGGACGGAGGGTGGGTCCCGCAGCGGTAACAACGCTTCCTTCGGAAACGGGGCACAATGCCGAACGCACCATAGGGCCGAAACGAGGCAGAGGGCTACGGCGGATGTGGCGCAAAGAATCACAGAATCGAAGATGCCTGCAAAAGGATGAGATCTTCAGTTTCCGATCCTTAAAGCGGACTTGACTCAGCATGCGCGGATCACGGCCGCGCATCAAGGCTCATCATAGAACTCACCAGACTCCGAGTCGTGCCACGGAGATCCGAGCTCAAGATCAAGCTCGTCGCCGTCCATCTCTTCGTCGGCTATGTCTTCTGTCGTGGCTGAATTCGGCGTCGTCACGTCTTCTGATGGAATCGACGACGCAGTTGTCGTCGTCGAGGTTGTTGGCAGGGTCGACATTGGAACCGTGGGTACGACATCTAGAATGGAAAAGTTGGTCTTATACATGAGCGACTTCGACTGAGTCCAACCGCAAAAAGTTTCCGAAGAGGTTTTAGGTATCACGCGCTGCTATCATCGCTTCCGCGGCAGGAGGAATCGATTTCCCCCGGAACTGAAGTGGAATTTTTAGATCTAAGAACCAACCTAAAGATTGACGAGGTTTGACAGTTGAGAACAGGACAACCTTCGACCCTGGTTTCCTGGTAGCGCGATTTTTACCAGGAGTTTTCGGCCATTTCGACTGGCTGGCAGTTTTTCTAAACGTCGAGCGATTCGTCGTAGACGGGACCTTCAAGGGAGAAACATTTCGATCAGAATCGCAGTTTCATCCATCAGCCCTGGCTGTCGACGCAACTGTCATTCCAAGCATTCATTCATTTATCCATCAATCCATCCATCCATCCATCTTCAGGTCTGGTCGGCTAACTGGACAATCTCTTGGTCGACGTTCTAGTGAAGGATCTCCGTTCCGATGAAGGATGTACGCCGGACGCGAGATCGATTGCATCACTCTTCCGGAAAGGAGACGCAGAATCTTTGGAGCGGTATCTGGTTTTCTACATCAGTCCCAGCGAAATTTGATATCGAACATTCTCGAAGAGCATATTTCTGTTTGTGTTCGCTACCCCGGAAAAATCACAAAGGGTCGAGGAGCCGCTCGGGCACGCTCTCTCACTCCACTGCACGCACGCACGCATCCGCCCACCCACACAAACACTCCTGCATACCTCGATGCACACTGGCTTCGTCAACGTGAAGGGCTCGCTGCAAGTCGACGGGGCAAAGATGATGCAACTCTGAGAAGCTGTGGCCCAACCGAGCAGCGGGAGTCGAGGGGACCCTCCTGTAAGGATAAGATACTCAGTTGTTGGCGAAATCCGCAGGTCCGAAGTTTTCTTGTAAGTCGAAACTGTTCGCATTCAACTTCAATCAACGAACTTTTCTGCTTAGATCAAAGCGTCACTACCAAAGCAATGCTCTGCCTCTGGAGTTCTATTCAAAAACTGACCTTCACTGCCGTCGCTCTGCACCTTCCGTCTCTGCCACGTCCTTGCCAGGATGTTGTAAGACCACAAAAGATGCACATCAGCCGAAACCTTCGGCGCAGTGCGAGGTCTCCACATCCAGAGCATACTGCTTCCATCAGTCCACGTCACGGGCGTCTGGGGAGATAAGGCGCTTTTTTGTTTTCATTTCAAAATGGAATACTCTGACGTCTCGGATCGACCCGAGCTCTCCTTGTCCATCGGATCGCGAACTTTTCGAGGCTCGAGTATTCACTCGATCCCCCTACTAAACGAAGACTAAGATTCTCCGAGGCACTCTGCTGCGATCGTTTTTTTTATGTTAGGAGACTCCTCGCTCGAATCCGATTTAGAGAAGATCAGCGAGAGATTGAGGGCTGGTCGTTGAGATTCCATCTCGGGCTGAACTAACCTCTCCGCTGTGAGGGCTTGGGTGTGATCCGCCTTCGATATCTGAATATTCCCACTTGTCTAAAAGTGTCCAGCTGCCGAACTCCGAGTACGTAGAGGCTCTCGCGATCACAGAGCAGTTACATGTCGTTGAACCTGCGAGCCGGCGTCAGAGGTTAGAGGCGTTAGAGCGGTTCCACATGAGACGAACGCATCCGCGTGGCGCTAATCGTCAATTTGCAAGCATCCAGGCTGGGACAGTCTCGAGAGTTGGCAGACCAAACGGCGTCAACGCACGGGTAACTGAGCCGCATCGAGATCGTGTGGGTAAGAGTAGGTATGTATATATGTACTACCGTTTATGGGTCGTTCCAGCATGAGGTAGATGTGTTTGCTGATTGGCAAGAACCAGTAGATCATTTTCGTCTGGACACCCACGGAGAACGCTGTTGGCAACGGCTGAACATAGGAAGTGTTCATCTGTAAAACGAGGTGTGAGGCGTCACAAACTTTTTATGATGTACTCTTCATGACTATGTAGCAGAGCCTCGGGACTGCCGTCGCCTGCAGGCAGACACGGGTTCGAATGAAGCAATAAGAATACGCAGCGATCGTGGCAGACGGATTCCATACCTGCTCGCTGAGCGGATCGAAGCTCAATAGTTGACCACTTTGTGTTGAATACGCGTGGATTGCGCCCTGTTGACACCAGACCACTTTTGGTTCGTCTCGTATCGTGTCGGGCGAACTCAACTCGGACCACCTTGGTAAATAATGGAACGCGTTAGTAACACCAGCATCGTTCAACCAACATACGGACGAGCTCTGCGTATCGACGCTGCAGTAAGTGGGTAAAGAGTTCCCTTGTGTATTCCTAAATAAACCTACTTAGCTTCTCCTGCTCCTACAATAGTGATTGAACGTTGGCCTTGCACTCTGCCACTGTGGCCAACAAACACCATGATGGCACCGTTAGAGGTGTGAGACTCAGCCCACCTAGCTAGTGTTATCGTGTTGATTCGCATTCCCTTCTCTAAATCCTAGGAAGAAGAGCCCGGGCAACAAATCTCCAAGTTGCACACTTCTTGAAGAGGAAGTTTCGGAGCTAATTATTGAGAGTTTGTGGCAGCTAGTGGAGAATTTCTATTGGCTTTAGGTGTCACGCAAGTTTGATCATCTTTCTTGCCACGCTCAGACTTATAGAGCGACATAAAAACCGCTAATTGCGATCGGTAAGTCTAGGAATAAATCCTTGTCCCAAGTCAGATTATCGACAGCGTACTCAGCTCGTTTTTATGCTACTTATGCCGGCGTGGTGGCTCCACTCTCGATGGATGGCTTGCCGCCCTAGGCAACGAAGAGAACGTGAAGCGATTTATCGAGAGTTGACGTGCCCGGGCTCTCGAGAGACCGCGAAACGAGTCGTAGTACCCGACCATGTCAAAAGGAATTCTCCCACGTTCACAGTTACATTCAACTCCTGGAAGTCCTCAGGCGGGGAAGCCACGCCCCTAATTCAGTCAAACCTCCAAGAACGCGTAGCCGGCAAAGTTCACGCTCGCTCGGTTCAAGGGTTGTCGGGACAAAGGAATCGAGACTTTTGAAACGCCAGCGCAGGGTCCGGGATTCCGGTGAAAGAAGGTCACAGGCTCAGGAGTGAAAAATCAGGAACTCGTTCACGTTTCGTCGTGAGACGTCCAATGGAGCGCAGCCGAGTTAGAAAGTTTCACACGACTAACCCGATAACTACCGACCGTGGTTAACTCTCCCGGAGGACCTCACAACCTGTGGTGGGCTTCCGTGGTCAACGTCGAAAGAATCTCCTAGAGTCGCTTGATGAAAGCCTCCCACCGAACGATTCCTTCAATGCCTTCGTGAACGATCACTTCCGTCATGAACAACGGACGATAGCGCTTTGTATGATTCGTTTCGAGCCGAGCCTCATACTGCCCAGCTGTTTTGGAACCATCTTATCACAGTTCCCCTCCATAAAATAGTTACGAGTCACTCAAGGTCCCTCTGGTCCCCCGGGATCTTTAAAGTCAACCAGCGAAAGCCTCAAAACGAACGCGAGAGGATTTAAGGTCGCATTCGGCTGTGGGGAGCTCCCTTCTTCTCAGAGAACTCGTATATGTGATGCTTTGAGAAGAAAAAAGCTCTGGGACACTTTCGCAAAGGTCTGGCAGTGCGAAGAAATAGCATTCTGAATGAGTCCCTTCTGAATCCTGCACTGATTCGCTCGCTCGATTCGATCGTTTATGCATCAATACCTCGTACTCTTTAGGTAAATCCCGAAATGCGGTGCCGGCATCTAGTTGGACGTCACATCAATCGGGGTTGCCATCCGCTCATTGACTCATATGATATGAACGAAGTGATTTGTCAGCCTGCCATGAGCGGAACAAAACAATCTCTAGCGCGATAAAACCTCGTCATGACATACGTCCCCAGTTGGAACAATATGTTCACCTGTGCGGAACGTCCGTCTACATCATTCCGGGACGGCCGAGCTCTCATCTTCCCACCAGCCGACGGACCGACAAGGAATAGGACCTACTACGTGTTCGTGTTCTCTACAGAGGAAAGAGAGTTTGCTTCGTGCGTAACGGGTCCGAATGTAACTCACTGAGCGAGCGAGTATGAATAATTCAATAGTAATCTGCTAACTGTATCGCGCCGAACGCTAATCGGGTGGGCGATGGTAACTTTGACACGGAGTGATCGGAAACTTGTCAACACTCACTTTGCGGATGCGCGGTGGTATGCCAAAGCCAAAGTTCTGTTGGCGATCACGACCGTCTCGCCTCCGCTGATTTCGTCGTTCAGGACACATTTGACACTCCACGAGGGATCGAAGACCGGAATCAACGTTGAACGCAGCTCCGTCCAGTCACCTATAAACGATCAGCGTGGTCAGCTCAGTTCGATTTTCTTCAGGAGCCGCTGCTCTCCTGCAGGGGCGTACCCAGGATTTTTTTTTGGGGGGGCCAGAGCAAATTTTTCATCATCTTGGGGGGGGCCAAGACATGATGATCATCATCATTAACATGGAGCTCTATGGGCCGGACGAAAATCTTGGGGGGGGCCATGGCCCCCTGGGCCCCCCCCTCGGTACGCTACTGCTCTCCTACTCAGCGAACGAGCAGCCTGCTGACTACACCAAAGCTTACGTCAACTGTGCTTTCAATAACAGACACCGAAGTTTTGCAACCGCTCGCCGGTGCCCCCGGGCTGCGGCTTATTTGATAATCTTTTCATCGAGCAAATCTTGTTACAATCTCATCTATCAAGAAAAGTTGCGTTCATCTTTTTTCTTTCGTGGGTGCCTGTTTTCTTCGGACTCGTCAGGGTCAGATGCGCTCTTCACGGAGGTTCAGCTTTCGCCGATTTCATTTGGCGTAACCGCCGTGCTCTCCGGATCTTTTGAGCCATGTGTGAACCAGAAGCTCGTTAGTAAATTTCCAAGATGAAAGATTGTGGAAGTGCTTTCGAAATCTCGGGAGTTTCTGGAAAATCTGGCTCCGACAAAGGTCAGATACTCCGTCGAACGGATCTGGGAACGCAAGCGTTGCCTCGCTCTCTAGGCGCAAGGACGGCTCAATCGAACTCTGTGGAAGTTTAACGAGGACGGGACGTCGGAATGA
Organism: Neoseiulus californicus; assembly: GCA_028455905.1. NCBI lineage: Eukaryota > Metazoa > Arthropoda > Arachnida > Mesostigmata > Phytoseiidae > Neoseiulus > Neoseiulus californicus. Next base: position 3,253,866 of record JAMQGS010000007.1, read on the forward strand.
AATATTCAAGGAAGGCGGAGAGGAGTTTTATCTGGTTCAACAAGAGTTCAGTCAGGCCGAACGCGTAATGTGCATGCCGCGCTGCAGGGAGAAACAATGTTCCGCAAAGTTTTTCTTGCTGCGGGGAAGAGATGTTACGACCGAAATTAGAATAAACTCAATTACGAGCTTGTCTGGTTCCAGGAGTTTTCTTTTTTCTCTTTTTAATTTCCCCATACCTGACGCGGAATGATGAACCCAAATCGAGGAATTGCTCAAGGCATAGTGGGTCTGCTGGTCTCTGGCAGAGGAGCCGTTGACTCTGAAGCCGCTCGATGCCATCAGGCGGCATGGCAACGCGATATGCGGAGGTCCTTTGCTTTCCGTCAGTGGACTTGGTGCCGTTGTTGAGGAAACGTCCTGTGTCGCTGTAGTTGTGGTTGGTTGTTTGGCCTCTTCCGTAACAACTGCAATTCAAACATCACGAAAGGTCAGAAAGCGCTTGCAGCTGGTCGTGAGCTTGATCCCATGTACATATTTCACTTTTGTCTCTCCCAAAAGGGGTCGCCATCTCGCGACCTCCGCTGCCAGCGGGCCAGATATAAATAGAATTTCGACGTTTGTTCTGAACGCATTGGGAACCATGGGAAACAGCTCCGAGGCGTCAAAACGCCGCATGCTTCAGGGACCTCTACATCAAAAGTATACCATTTCAGATGCATAGCATTTCAGATGATACCGCTGGTAGCCCGATGACATGGACTATTGAGGAATCTCAACGTAGCCGAACTAGTTGGTATGACTATGAAGATGAACGAAACCCACTGGGTCGGAGTTACGCATGGAGCATCGGAGCAGCAGTCCTGAACTTCGCTGAATAATCGCGCAACCGTGGTCTACTCTCATTAGAGGGGACAGGAAACGCTGGCTCGGCAACACTACCTAGTAAGGATTCTCCTTCTTGAGGCCCACTCGCAATCTTGACATTGAGGGTTTTTCATGACCATTCAGCAGAATCGGAAACCATCTCTTCAATCACGAGTGCAAGCGCAATGCGCACTGAACTTCGAAGACGGGATCCGAGCTGCAATAGTAGCACTTTACTCATCTACATCTACGAGCAGCGGCTCTCGAGCCCGGTTCCATTTGAGCGCCGAGTCGCACCAGTGGTTGTACTAGCAACGAACAAACAGAAAAAAGCTGCAGAAAGACAACGTAAGCAATATACCGTATGCCAGTGAAACAAAAGAAATTGGGGAACACGAAACGGACCCGGCCAACGAGAAACGAGGTCTTATTGTTTGCCGGACCACGGACAGGAATAACGAAAGTATTGGAAGGGAAACTGCGATGAGTCCGAGGAAAGGAAGAGAAGGACTAAAAATAGAAACGAGCAGGCAAAAGATGTAGATACGAGACGGGAATAGGTGACCAGCAGGGGTATTTTTCCAAATGGAAAAAAAACGCCAACGTTTTCCGAAAGATTCTCTGGAAGCTTTCCTAGAGCCCAACGAAGTTGGTCGAGGGTGAAGCATGGGACAGATCCGGGAGATGGAAACTACAAAGAGAGAACTGCTGTGCACAGACACCCTCGGACGATGAAACAGAACCGCGCGGGACGAGGTGAGACGCGAGAAATCAAGCAGAATCGACGGTCGGCGCCGACGTCAAAAGGGCCACAAAGAACAACCGAGCAGAAGAGAGGAACCATCATCATTTGGCCGAGGGTTCAATCAGGTGAAAAAGTCAGCGAACTCTGCTGCTGCTGCTGTGTCGACTAACAGCCCGAAACTTGGAAGTACAACGACCAGCTATCGCTGTGCAAAGGAACTTTCCTGAGATGTTCAGATGGTCGAAAATCAGACAGAGGAAGAGAGAGAGAGAGAAACAGAGAGTTGGTCGTTCGCCGCTGTTCTACTCATCCGCTCTGTACCCATCCGAGTGCTCATCGAAGACCGCTCCCGGCCGACGAAGGGGAAGAAGAACAACGTTTCCTCTGCTCCTGCTGGTGGCGCTTCATTTGGAGTTCCTTTAATTCGACCGTTAGTTTCCCGATTCGCCGCCAGCCTTATTCCTCTTTCCCCCACCTTTCTCGAGGCAATCCTTTGACAGCTTCGTTCTCCGCCGTCGCCTTCGAAAGTTGTCGAAGAGATGGGACACGGAAAAGACCCGACCGAATAAGGCGGACGGGCGGGCGCGAGCGAGCGTCGCGGACGAACGGGAATCGCAGGGAAAACGAAGGCCGACCGGAGGGAAGTCGGTTCCCACAAAGACGGCTGTTAGAGTGTTGGTCGGTCGACGGGAGGGGACCAGGAGCCGGGGAGCGCAGGGACCAGGGGGCTTTCACATCGGAGTGAAGAGGAGCGCGTTCCTCCGTGACGTGAAACCACGAAATGAGGAAGAAAGTCCGAGGAGGAAAAAAGTTTAGCGCGGAAAATTTTGCGAGAAGGAAAAATCCACGCCGCCCAACCAAGCTCCGGAAACCCACTGGATGAAAAGCTCAGAGTGCGCAAACGGCAATGGGGAACTGTTCTCGGTGGTGGAGTTGGAACGGAAAGGGAAACTGCCACCATCGTACCTCAAATCCGTCTGGATGGACAGGTTGTTTTCAAAACCGTCCTCTCTTTTTCGTCTTGACAGGCGGAACAATGGCTCCCGCTCGGAACAGAAGAACTGAATTTGATATTGGAACCTGATATTCCAAGGGGACCCCTATGGCCCCGAACTGATGTTCAGTCACCTTAACGACTCCGTGTAACAACATACTGAAATGAGGCTTGAACTTCCCGTTCAAACCCGTCCCAGCACGAAGATAAAGCCTCCGTTTAAAGCCTTCCATGCAACCCTTAGAGCCGTGTATCTATAACACCATAAACGAAAGTGAGTATAGAAGACGCCTAAGTCTCGTTTCGGACCTACTGGAGTCGCTCGCGAGAAAATCCTTTGGGTAATCAATAGACCGTATAGAGCCAACCCGGCGATACCCTAATGATTTCGCAGCGTTGTACGCTCCGGAGCGATGAAGTTGGAGGATGTAGTGTTGGCGGAGCTGAACCGAGAGCCCATATATCTTAGAATCCAAGTATAAGTGTTCGCTGAAAATTCAGTGACGATACCGCGTTCGTTGTCCATGCGGTCTGCCGCATGAACTCCTTGCGATTTCAGCGAGCTCAGAGCTATGTTTCAGATTTCAGGATCAGCGTCCGTACGGAACAATCCCAGGTCTACACCGAGTCCGTGGTCGTCCACGAGTAAACTCAGTCACTGAGTCATTCAGAATGTCAGTGATTGAAGAAACCCTCCGACTCCACCAAATTTGAAGCACCCAAGGATCATCAAGAATCGGTTATGTCCGATGGGATCCTGTGATGACTCTCGAAACAGCTCCGTGCGACTTGTCGTCGTCCGCATATGTCTTCCGTCGATTACTTCCTCACATCATCCCAATGTAGATCCACTATCATTACTACGATTGGCCCTAGGGCAGACCACCCGAACGAAACGATGGAAACGGTTCGTTGTATCTAACTTTTCGTTACAACGGGCGTCCACCGACTATTGAGCTTCTGGTGTGTTTCGAGAGAAAGAGAGAGAGAGAGCAAGCGCTGTATCAAGCCGGTGGAATCTGAGCTTCCTTTCGGTTGTCGCTCTCCTGAGCTGTGGCCCTCGCGTGGCGGCAGTTCGACGCAAGAAAACGTTTGGGCGGATTGCTCCCCATTCGTTTGAATCTGCGGTCGCTGATGCCGCATTCGAGTGCGTTAATAATGAACACTGGAAAACATCTCAACCCGACTATCACTCCCACCTGCAATTTGAGTGCATGTCACAAGCTCCGGGGAGTTTGAGTGTCGAACGAGAAAAGAGACGCCACGATGAAAAACAGAACATTCAGTGGTGATGTATTTCGTCGAGCGGAGGTGAGATTCAAGTTGTCAGTCATCCATAGAACCGGGGCCGTGCAGTATTCAATTCAAGTCGGACCTCAACGGATATGCGTACCATCGTGAGCACGGTGTTCTCTACCTATGTCTCGTGAGCACCTATGTCTCGAAACTCTGAAGGCTGAGTGGGAGCGCTTCAACGGGAAGTCACTGAAACCACCTCGAGCGAGGAAGCGGAAGAAAGGGGCTCTGAAGGCTTCAATCTTGTGGATGATGATAGTGCCTAATATTCCGTCTTTGTCCGTTCTATCAAAACCGCGATCTCCTATTATGTCGCTCGTGCTTTGGCAGGCGCGCGACTCCCTCGCAAGATCGAGAGAGAAAGCGAGGGGAACTCGCCAACCGACTAACTGCTCACAATGAAGAGGATAATAAGAAAGTCTCAGGCGATCAGCCCACCCATTTATTAGCCGATCGGCGCAGTCAAAAAGTTCTGTTGCCATGGAGGCAACGTGAAGAGGAGAGGGAAAAGTTGAAAGTAGATTCTTGACAGCTTTGGTGGTGTTTCCTTGACCGAAATCGGACCGAGGTCCCGATTTTCCGCTGAGTTGGCGAAAGCTGGCAACATTCGAGGCGTTCAGGAGGAAAACACATCTGAAAAAAGCAGGGAATCCCAATTCCTCGATCTTCTGAGCGAGGGGCTTGTACATTTCAAACCTTGGGGTAGGCCTCGCTGATCGACACTTCGCTGATACAGTGAGGTACTTGACGATTTCACTGAGGATTCTCGAGTTTCGTGCCTCGGGGTGTTCCCCCTTGACAAGTCTGCAAAACTTCACTGGCCGTCCAAGCTCCTCGTTCGATGTGTTAGAACAGCTAGGCAAGTCGGCCATGCTTCCCTACCTCCGCTTAAGTGTCCGCTGAGTGAATTGAGAGAATGCCCGCTCAGTAATGAAGTACCGCAAGAAGAATTTCGCTCCGTCGGACGCTCATAACGAGCGCGAACGAGTTTGCGTTCGGAGTCCGCATCCCGCACGCTCATTTTGGAGAATTTGCGTCAAAACCTTAAGAAAACGGAAGAATCCCTCGCTCCTGTCCCAAGGTTGCTCGCAATGACGCAAAATTTGCATCAGGAACAGTCGTCGGGAACAATATTTCCGTGAATTTCGCCGCGATTTCATTTCGCTCAAAAGAAGTCTGCGATCAGCGCACCCAAAGTGATCAAGTGGCTCCTCACGCATACATGGTTGGATCGCTTATGGCGCCTAAGAACGAACTTGTTTTAAATGTTGGCAGAGCTGGCAGACGATCACGGAGTTGCCACTTCCTCCAACAGACTCCCCGAGGTCGTCGATGTCGTCTGATGAACTTCCGCCACCTCGACCACCGCTGAAGTGTTTGAAACTTCTCTCTGACAACCAATCGAATGCTGCACGTCACCATACGTTCCTCTGAATTCCGGTGTTCCCCTCCGAGGACGCCGCGGGGAGTCTTCCGCATTTAAGAGGCTCCCTACGAGTCCGCCGAGATCGATTGTACGCGATCCCGTAAATCTCGTGCACTGTATGGGCTGCGACGAAGCCCAGCATGGGCAAACCAAGAGGCCGAGATCGGAGCATACCGAAAAACTTGGTCCAGAGATCGTGGAACGCATCCGTACCAAAAGAAAGGATGGTTGCGACGAGATTATCTGAAGAATTCTCCCAGCTGCGAGTGGAGCGCTCGCACCCGCATCAGCTTAAGGCTAGAGCAGAGTTGCGGCGGCGGCGGCCTGGGCTGGTTGAAGGTTGTGAGTTCGTCGTTGAATGAAAAGAAGATGAAGGAGGGCCGCTTTTGTTCGTAAGGAAGAAAGGAGCCTGTTCTCCTTGTGTCGTCTTGTGGCAGCCCAGAACTCGGGCAGGCAAAATGCCTCCGTCATATATTACGGAGCGAGCGTCTGGAGGGAGAGGGAGGGAGAGGCTTCGGCCTCCTAGTCCCATCCTCTTCTGAGTGAGTGAGATAGGTCTTTCAATGTTGTAGAGAGACTTTTTCCCTGTTATGGTGTTCATTGCCAGCGTCGGATCTTCGCGATCGTTCTCGTATCCGTCGCATCATCATCATCATCATCATCCTTTCCGTGACGGCCTTTGGCAGAGCAATGTTATTTCAATGAAGACCGAACAATCCAAAAGCTCATCCCGCAGCAGCAAGCGTCGACAAGAGGGAGGAAATTCGCTGAGTCAGAATCGAGTGGCGAGTCCTCAAGGGAGTTCCAGTGTCTTTCACAACCGGTTCTGTCGTCGACAAAGATCTTCTGAGGGATCGAAAAGAGAGGGCTCAAACGGTGGTTGTGAGGGTTTCTCAATCCAAAGAAGCTTCTCAGGCCTGCTGGCCAAACGAACGCAGAACACAAAACAAACAACAAACTCCTCGAGGGTCAAGGAGCTCTCAAAACAGGCACGCGCGGCCTTCCTCAGCCTTCTTGCTCGCTCGAACGCCATCAAAGCATCCTGAGCGCTCGAAAGGCCGGCTTCGAGAGGTAGACAGTGATCCTGGATCCCAGTAAGTCGATAAGAGATTAACGCAAGTGCTTCGCTTCCGAACACCTGTGTTGAGTCGCCTCCGTTATTACCCGTATATCGCCTCTCGACGATTTCTGTGTGTGGAAAATTTCAGACAAGGAGATTCGCGGAACGCGTTCGGTTGTTATCATCCCCGCGTCTCTGAAAACAATCTTTCTAGCGAGCTCCTCGCGATCCCGGGTCGTATGGGCAACAGAAAAAAAGAGTACTCAAGCACTCACTCGGCTCGTCTAGGTCCCGCACGCCAGCCAGCTCGCGAACAAGGCCGTCTCTTTTTCTATTCCCGCCTCCGATGCCGCCTCCGTCGTCGACGTCGTTCGCCCGACTCACACTCGGCTGCTGCGCCAAATTTCCCAGAGGAGATGAGTACCACAGCAGTGGTGGGGAGCTCGGCAACCAGCCTGCCTCAGCCTTCCGAGTTTCCACCTAAGCGAGCCACTCTTTTTTCACTATCATCAGCACCGGCACCTAAAAGCGTCGGAGGGCCAAACTACTACCCCGCGGCCAACATCCCCAAAAGAGCAGCCCCATCGCCGCCCTCCACACCTTCCGAGTATGAGTAAAGTAGGCAACGATAGCGGACCAATGAGCCAGGAAGCTCGGCAAACTTGGTTCGCACAACCCAGGCACCCCACACATACCTTCAATAGCCACCCCGCTTGATCGACAACCCACGTCAGCATGAACCCACTGTAGTCGAGCTCAGAGGAAACCCAAGAACATCCTCCGATTCCTCGAAACTTCTTCCGGGCTCGCTACAATTACAGCGAATCAACGAGAATGGTCCGATAGTTGTCCTACAACATTACTTCCTACGCCAGCAGATAGATCTCCAACGCTTGTTACATAAAAGTCCAACATCGAAGTGGTGGATTTCATGTGCTCTCATTAGTCGCGGATGAGCCTTCAATTCAAGGTCGGTGAAGCTCAAGGTTCGGAACTCTCGATGCGCGCGAGGCCCTGACCTTAGCCCCCAAGACTTGTTCTCTACGATCCTGTATCGGGAGGACCCTTCAGTGAGTTTCTTGAAAAGAATGCCTCGGAGGGGAGGTTTGTGACGGTACGCTTTGTGTGGTATCAAACGGAGCTGCACTTAAAGACTGTCAATGTTTCAACAGCTCCCACGAAGGGTCCGCTCACTTTTCCGACTTCGATTCTTTTCAAGACCCCCGTCCAGCTTTTTGCTTTTGTGTGAGGGCCGGTCCGTTTTTTCTTTCGCTGTTCGCTTCGAGGTTCGTTCATCCGTCGCAATGGCTTCTAATGAGCGCAGTCCCCAGAAGGGCAGTTTGTCCATCGGACAATCCATCTGCGTTCTCTTTTGCCCGCTTCGTTCTCTCGGTCGTCCAGTTTGCGCGAAAGTTCTGACAGTTGCTGACTCTGGTCCAACGACTCTCTCGATGACGGTCTTAATTCCTCCCCATTAGTTTGCTGTGACGCAAACTTTTCATTTGTTGATTCCGTTGTGTTTTGGTCTCTAGGTGGCCTAGCGATTGGCCGGGCTATCTTCGCGCGGACTCAGCGAGTCGCACATATTCTCTAGCCTTGGACATAGTGTGGAGCCGGCAGGTCCCGATGCCCCTGTAGCACTTCACGGTGCCTCTGACTTCAGAATCCTTCCCGATCGTCCTACTCCGGGAAAATGTTGTCATATAAACTCTCGAAAATGTCGGATCCTATGAATTCCGATACGCACGGGAGGTAAGTGCCGCAATTGGTTCGAGAACATGAGAGCTCAAGGCCTTACTTCTCCTTACGAGCGCCGGAATCGATCGCCCCCACGCTCTATCCGACCCCCTATCGCATACCTTCGTCTTGGAACATGTCTCGGATTCCACTCCTGACACGCAATTCCATTCCTTACGAATCCATCTCCATCTGCGTAATTCTTACCCGTTTCGCTTGGTCGAATTATTTATTGTCTCATTCATCCGATTCCCTTGATATCCCCAATTTCAATCGCACCCCCTTACAGCCCATTATTCTTCCCGAAAATCCGCATGCAGTCCACGTGTCTCCGCACTCTTCTCCACTTCGGTATAACTGCACGATTCCACCTTCACCCGCGACGATCCCTCCCGGTCTTTCTAATCATCCTTCTTCGTTTCTCTCGATTCCCACACGAACCCACTCCGCCTTATTCATTTTCTCCGGGCTCGGAAGACTTCGTAAGCCTTTCGCACATCGGCACGCTTATCTCGCCGTGAGATTCGCGGGCCGTATCTTTCAATCAATCTCCATCTAGATAATATCGATCTATCAGTCAGTCTGTTCGACTCTCTACCGCGCGACCGGGAAAGCGAGGGAACTCATTCTCTTTGCTGCGTCGGAACAGCCGAAGAGAGATTCAGCGGAAATTCACTCTCCAAGGAAACTCCGTTCCAGTTTCGTCTCAAATCAACGTCTCCTCGAACGCCGCCAGAGGTTGGTGCTGGCTTCCTCTTTTGATATTCGCGGTGGTGGCGTATTTTTGCGTCCTTCAGTTCACTTCAAGTTCGACGGAGTTGAACAGGAACCGCTGTAGGCCTGCGGCTTGTTGGCACAGGCGGACCACAAGATCGAAAAGCTGACCGGGACCTCGTTTTACTTCGCCCGAGGCTAGGCCGGCTGACGCTGAGGGTACGCGAACGACTACTTAGTCGAATAGCGTGGTTGAAATAAACGGGGAACTGTTGGGCTCTGACTGACGGTTGGCTGACCAACACTCAGGTCTGTGGCCACGTCAGCGACCTGGTTAGTTTGCTCGGTGGTCACCCGGACGGGAAGGGTGGGATGTTTCGTAGTTATGGAAAACAAGTTTCCTGATGGGCGAGCGCGTGACGTCATTTCAATTAAGCGGCTCCGGCATTGAAACAAGGGCTCCGTTGAGCATGCCGAACTGCTTCGAAACTTTCGCGAAACATCGGGCGTGAAATTCCTGCGTAACGTTTCCATCCAGGACACCATGATCCCGTAGTTCTTCATTGGCCTGGCTCCCGCGGTTCAAGACCATGTACACCTCATGGCCTCCCTACCAATATTCCACGATTTGCGAATCTTCCGCGAATATCCCGCAGATTCCGAGCGGATCTTCTCTCAGAGCCGGGAAAAGAGCAATCTCGAATATTACGTAGGTTTCCTTTCGGACGAATCCATTACTGAAAGTAGGTGAGGCGCCTCGCAAACCAGTTGCATCAGATACGTTGCCTAAGATTGAATTTCCATATTGGCTTATTGGATCGATTCAATCAGATCCAAGCCGAGAACGATACGATATAGGTTGTCGATTAGGAAGAGGGTTAGTTTAGGCGCGGAGAACAGAGCGCGAGGTGAGCGTAACTCGTGATCCATCCCCGCGTCCATACAAGTGGAAGACATACGAGCATGGCAGTGGTATGTTGCGTCTTTGTTGTCACCAACTAGTGAAGCGGTATTATGCGTTGTTAATGACGCAAGGCAAATGAACGGAACGTAGTGGCAGACCGGCAGGCAGGCAGTCGACCGACCGAACCGGCGACCGGTCAGCGGCCGCCCGACAAAGACTGCAATCACTGAGGTCGTCCTATCGGCAGTAACGGCCTCGCCCAAACACAATAGTGTCCTGTCTCCTGCTCCTGACTCCCGCCGACTCCTGACAGGATAATTAGAGCCCTGCTTTTGCTCTATCTCTCATTAGCTTCGTTGTGTTCCTTCTCCTATCTTATGACCGGGAGGGGAGACCTGTAGAAGTCAAAGCTCGTCCCCAGAGCGCTCGGAATAACAGCACCCACTCGATTTGAGATCTAGCCGGACAATCGAGGAGCTACAACGACCCAGGCGCTGCCCTGTTTTCTGAGCCCAGGCCCCGAAGATGTGTGCTTTGAAGGACAGGAAGTCACAGCTCAAACCTCCTGACAGTCACTGATGAGTTTCCGATGGAGCGCGACTCGGCAGCTGGGCCTCAAATTGCCCCTGGTCGGCATTCATGAGTGTTTCGGACTCAGGTACATACATCGAATGGTTGGTCGGTATTCCTACAAAACGTTCTCTGAATCGCTCCGCTCACGAAATCCCCCATCAGCCGGGCGGCGGCAGTCGTCCAGAGTGATTCCATGAACTGGGTTCCCACAACATCACGAACGTTCATTCGCAGGAGTGATTTCGAATATTCGCTGATCGCCAGACGAGCTGAATTATCTCGCCAAATGTGGTCGGCAACTCACTTCTTCGCTCAGCGACAGGATTCCTGCGCCGAACTCGGGAGGAATCCACGGACGCGGACACGATCACGGTCGTTGAATCCTCGAACCCGACAAGCGTAGGGGGGAACTTTCCCGACAGTCTAGTCGTTCCTGGAGCGCCGGAGATCGCGATGGGAAACGTGTCAAACTCGGTTCTATTGAGTTTTGAGTTATCTACCGGTCTGAAAATGTTTGGCAAGGGTAACGAACCAGCTTGCCAATACTGTTGGTAGGCTTGTGTTCATGCAGGCCGCCGTTGGCTGCTTCGGTGTGCGCTTCAGCTCGCTGCCAAGCCGGTCGTCTGACTGCCAACGTTCCTAACCGCGGAAGGAACAGATGAGATATGAGCACCAATCCGAGCCTCAATAGTCGACCATAATTTATCACAAGCATACGGATTTGGTCCGAAAGCTGTCAGCATCCTTGCTTCCGGAGACCCCTTGCCGGAGTAAAGGTTTGACTGCTCCTTGGACTGTTGCTTGAATGCTTCCTCAACCATCGAACATTGGTTTTTCTCATTTTCAAAAGCTTTAGATACCATAGTATATGATTGCAATTGTTCTTTCTATACGACTTGATACTGATTGTGAGCGATAACTTTCCCGAGCGCTCCGAGGGTGCACAATGGCTCCCCGCTGGACGTGTGAGGTCCTTCAAGTTTTTCCACCAAACGCTAATCCAGCTTTCCCTGTCCACGGAAAGTCGAAGTCGATGAGGATCGGAGGTTGGAAGTCATTCAGCTGAAAAGGAGCAGCACGGTTCTCCGCTATGTTGGTCGGTCGGTCGGGCAGGCGGTTTGTTGGATGGTTGATAGGTTGGTCGCCTGGATGGTCCGTCGGGCGAGCGGACGGACGGTCGGTCAATGCCTATCACATATTTGCCTGAGTGAACCCGCTGAATTCGGCGCTAATAGGGACGGAGTCAACGGCAGCCGTCCGACCGACCAGCGACCACGGGGCCCACCAGGGCCAGTCGGGCATGCGGGCACGAAGGCAAAATGGCAGGTGTAGTATAGTATATCTGACTGGCCTTTTCGGAAGAGAGAGCCTTGCCAGGCACGGGACATATTGAATGCCGTCCTTTGTAATACACGAGCCCCTGCTGTCCGGTCCTCGAATAGCTCCTTCCTCGCGCTCTCTCTCTCTCTCACTTCGGGTGTCCCCATCCCCATAGCCGCCGCGTGGATAGCCGGTGAGCTCGTTCGTTCTCGCCATATGAGGTGCGAGTGATTTAATGACATCTTTCCGGTAGCCTACTAAGGTCATCCGGAACATCCGGCAGGCAGTCGGCACACCGAATGTTGCCGCATAGGGATTCCCATATACAGGGAATGTACGTGTACTTCGAGTCCTCTCCTGTATCTCAAGGGATGCGTCGATTGTGTGTTCCGATCGATCTGGTGGGCGAGAAAAAGCCAACCGAAGAAACTCTCCAAGCCAACTCTCAAAGCCGCGGACACTGTTCTACGATAGAAGCGAGAATCCTTCCGAACGACACGCAGTAAAAAATACACATGTCCTTTCGACGTTGACTTCTGTGCTTGCTACCGTGTAACGCCAGCGTGTGTGTGATTTCATATGCGGTCCCAACAGGACAGTCCCGGCGAACTTCACCCGAGAGGGTTGGGTGATTACATCTGCAATTCTAATACGACGCAAAAACAGATATGCACTACATACATATGTACGAGTGTATGTATTAATTCACTTCGTTCCCTTCCTGTGGATGTTCTTCATTTGGCCTGGCACCGGTGATTCGAGGATGAAGATTCTTCCTCGCCCGTGTTCGTAAAGACAGGAACGGGTGCCTAAACGGGAGTACCTCGTACGGTTTGGTCGTCACGAAACTTCGTCGCTTTCTCGCGTGTTCTCGGCGGTGGACAAGCGGAAGGCTCAACGAATAACAGCTGTCGCACAAGGTACAGGGCAAGTGAAAAAAGTTCGTTGAACCGACTAAACCATATTCATTCAGGCAGCCAGCAACGTCGCACTCCGCAGCTGACGAGGCCGCCGCCTATCATCCGGCTGACGGCGGCGGCCGCGCAACGTCGCTCCGCGAAAGCCGAACCTCGTCGAAAATTTGTCACTTTCTGCCTGCATCCTCGCTGACACAAGCGCAATCATGCGCTTCGGGAGCGCTTGCCGAGCGAGGTAGGAGTCGAGTGAGTCGCGCGAAGCGATTGACGGCTTACGTGGAATAGGAGTTGAAGAGGTCGCTGAGCTCACGCGCTCGACGATACGCTTGAAGTGAGTGGTTCTCGAGCAGAAAATTCGGACTGAGGAATTGGAGCGAACCACGGAATAGCTCGAATGATGAGCGCCGGCGAGCATTCAGATCCGAAGCCAATGACTCTTCCGAGGAGATAGAAAGAATCGCCCAAATGAGACGCTCAGCTTGTGGTGAAAGGAGTTCCAGTCCGGAAAAGGCTCACGCGACTGAGAGTGAGAAGTCAGCTTGGATGAAGCTGTGTGTGACTCCGGTGGCACTCGAGGAGCCGCTGGAGCTTCGATTGTCCTAATTAATGTTGAAGTCTCTTGCTGGGAGCTAATTTACTTTAAGCTAACGAGAAGCCGATTCGAAGTGTTGGGTGACGCAAAGTTTCAAATGTCGGCAAGCTGCTTTCTCATTCATGTTGGTCCTTCCGCACGACGCGACGCCGGCGTCGACGAGCGGACCGAGAACAAAGAGAAACATTCTGCAGCTGCACGAGCTGATATCCTCCAGGCGCAGAATTCGTCATCTCGACCCCGACGCTCGTTCTTCTGATTTCAATCGAGTCAGATCAACCTCCGGAGTCAGTGCGGAAACGTCAGAAGTCGTTGGGGTCGGTGGAATCGATATAATTACGGGAACAAAGTTTCTCCGGAGAAATCCGCTAGATTCGACCGCTCAGCGACGCTCAGGGAGTTTTGTTGCATCGTCAACGAGGCATTCCGGGTCTCTCTCTCTGCCACGAACAAGTTCCGATCTCGATAGTGGCCCTCGCTGTCACAAGCAGTTTGCGGCATCATGTCAGCGTTTTCGATGAAATTCCGTCTTGTGCAACATTGCGGGATAAACAGGGCTGCTCGAGGCCAGGATTTTCCGGGAGTTTCTGTCAAGGAAACTTTCCCGTCAAGGAGCTCCTCGAAATCCCCATGATTCCGTCGTGAGGGCCGTTCGTGACGCTTGCGGCTCAACCACAAGAGTGTCGACCTTGTTGTCTGACCGATCATTGCAAAAACCCCACTTATAGGAGTTCAACATCCCTCAAGGAAGACGGGGAGATATTTTCTGGGATTTTTGAGTCTTGACATCTCTACATGCGGGCAAGAACAAAGCCTAGACGGATATTTTTGCTTTCTATACCAAAGGTTCCGCGGACGGAAGCCAAGAGCGTCTTCTGTCTCGAATGCGGGACGGAAGTAGCGAAGGACTCCCAGCTCCATGCAATCCAACGGGAACGGGCTCCCAAGAGGGAAGACGCAGCTCTATTAATATGTACAAGCAGACCGAACCTAATGAAAAGAGCGGGTTGAGAACCGCTCGGCGCACAAGGGTACCGAGATGATTCGGAAGAAGTGGACAATGAAAGCCAAGAAATTATCGAGATGTGAATTGAAAGGACGAGAAGGAAATGACTCGCGGTGGCTCGTCGGAAGGCGAGAGGCGTTGGAAGGTTGAGAGGAGCTCGAATAAGCGGGCACTTTGAGCCGAGCTGAGCGCGAAAGGGGGAAAGAGACCTCGTTCGTGAAAGAAAGGAACCGAAGTTTAGGCAACGGAGAAAAAGAGCCAAATGAACGGGAACAACACGAGGCGATGAAACACAAGAAGACGGGAAGAAGCGAATAAGAATCGAGGACTAATACAGACGCTTCGGAGATATGAGGTTAAGGAAGCCGCTGAAATAATTTATATTTTCCCTCGAAAATCGATGTGAAACTTCTCCTACGACGAGGTCTACCATTCCAGGTTTGGGAGCGCTCTGCGAGCAGGATAGAGGACTTCCGAATTTTCCAATTTTCAGAAGTCCGAGTTTACTCTCTAAAATCCCAAGCGGTTCGTCCATCGCCTCTTTCTCCCGGAGGGCCGAAGCCGCTTTCCTCCGAAAAAATCATTCCTTTTTCCGCGGATCAAGAACGTCTGAAAGCGGAGCACCCTTCAATGCGAGAAACCAACGTTTCCAATATCTCCGGTGACTTCCCTTCCTGATGCGTGTTCTTGTCCTCCTCCGAAGACTCGCACAGCTTGCCTTCTTGAGTTCCTGTTCTCCTATATGGCTCAGAGGGAATTCATTGCGGCTCTCCGCTATTTTTGCATTTTCCTCGGTCCCCTTCCTCCATTCCTTCCATGGTCAGGTTGTCGCCCACTTTCAACGCATCGCTAGCTCTGCACTGAAGCAGGAACCCACTTCATTGAGGAAGAAAGCATAATCCTGGCTGTTTCCTTAATTAGCGCTCTTTTCCTTCGTCCTCGTTCCTTCCGTCGGTTTTTCGCTCCGCTCCCCCACTGCTTGTTGGTTTGCTAGGGAGCTAACTAACCGACCGACGGACGGACGGACGGACTAACTATGCCTCCAGACCGCCAACGGAACGAGCAACGCTAACTAACTTCAGTTACGTCGGAGGCCCATAGGGCAACCCGGTCAACATATATCCGCAGCTTGTCGAACCCGTCGAACTTTGTGATCGCAGCTATCGCGCACGAATGTACATCATAGATAGGACTTGAAGATGTTCAGGGTACATGAGAGGTGTACACTCTTCTGTATCCATGTATGTATCCTCCTCGACGTCATGCCTCGGCCATCTTTCTCCTCTCCTCCTACTGTCGCTACAGGCGGAACATAAGAAAGCCAATCGACGGGTCATTGTGAGAACAAAATACAGTCGGTGGCGGAGATTTCAAAAGAGAACAAAAGTTCCCAGCGGAAGAGATCAACGGCGGCTCAAACTCTGAAAGCTTTTTCAGAAGATTTGAACTCTGTCAGTCAATCGGCGATCGCTCGAATCAGCGGAGGAAACAGATATCAAAAAGCAGAAGAACTCCGAGGTGTGGAGCGATCTCGATTTTTGAGCTTTTCCGGCGTCGAATGAACGTTCGAAGTAAATTTTCAGTGATCAAAAGCACCTGTCCCTATTCTCTTATTTGCTCTGGTATGATCGTGGAATATGTCGAATGTATAGAATGTTGTCGGTATCTTGTGAAACCTAATTGAATCGTCAATGTTTTGAACTTATCGGCTTAGAGCTCCCGTCGCGCTCCCAATCCCGAACCGGATGTTTTCCTCGGAATCTGTTATTCCCATGATTGGAACCGCGACTGTTCGGACGTTGTTTGTGCGAGGATTTGGCGTGATCCCTAGCCTCGACGGATTTCCGAAAATATTTCAAAGCCGAGACATCTGTTCTCTGTCCGCTGTACGAGTATTCAGAACGTTGATAAAAACAAGGCTGTGGCGCTCCAGACCTGGGGCGCAACGCTCGGTGTTTCGAAAACGCGCAGAAGGGATCAGGCTCGTGTGGTGCGAACCCAACTATGGCCGGCGCACTACAGCCGGTTCCTCTCAAAAAACGTTTAGGGGATATTTTTTTCCTCCTCTTCACCAACCTGATGAAACGTTCTCGCCCGTCGGTGCCGTTGCGCTCGATGGTCCGCTGATTGAGGCTGGAAACGAAATGAATCAAATGAATTTCGTTAGCTTGGAAGCTTTGCCCTCTCGCGAACTCTGTTCCGAATCGATCCCATGAGCAGGTGGCTCCCACGGGCCAATGGTCATGCTTGTGGAGCTGTGCGGGCGTTTGTCTGATACACTGCTCGGCGAAGGCATACAGATACAGATGGAAAGAGAGAGAGAGAGACCTAGAGAAGAGAAACTGCTTCGGGTCGACTTAAGACTGCGTTAAGTGCAAGCGAGGCATGACCGCACGTAAAGTCTGAGCACGTCTTCGAGGTAAGGTGCGCTTGGCCCGGTCGCTTTTCGGAAAGAACCGCGCAAGAAACGGCACAAGAATTTGGACGCGGGTGGAAGTGTTGCATGCGCATCTCCTGCGAAGTCGAACCCGACCACGATGACTTGATTACGACTTCGACATTCATGGCAGTACGATTCGGAGTCAGAACCCGAACTCCGAGAATATGCACAAGAGCTCGGAACAGAACTCTGTTGGAGCCTCTGTGAGAGGAACTCTGTATCCGAGTCGCTTAGTTCAGTTCAGGCGGAATCCAAGTTTGAGGTGTAAGGCCTTTTTGAGTTGATAGGCGGATGTTGAAGGCTTGAACTTCCTCCGCGTATGCATGGGTCTCACATGGCACGCGATGCCTCAACGGCTCGCCGTTTGCCTCTCTGGCGAGAGTCTGCCATTGGAGTCAAAGATACCGGGAGCGACGTTGCCTTCACTTACGTTCCTCAGATCTTTGTCCAATCGGGTAACGCGAATGCATGGTTCGCTGGCCGCATATCTGCCTACAAAAGCTGGATAAGAACCTAAACAATACCGAAGAAGTCCCATGCATGGATTTCCTCGTATGTATATATCCGGCTGATGGCATCCACGTTTTTTATTCAATCTGATGCACGATGTTATGTGACCGTATGCGCGGTATTCATACGCTGCGTAGACAGGTGGTCGCCCGGCTGGAATCATATTGGGCCCACGCGATCCTATTCATGAAATCGTATTCTCTCCCGATTGATTTCCGTCGTGTTCTCGAATACCCCGCGGACAGCACGCCATAGCATGCATATGGTGGCACTTTCATCGTCGACATACATCGTTTACAAAACTCATCGTTGGCCCGGTGAGAAAGACAGGAGAAAAGAAAGCGGATTAAGTTCTGAGAGTGAAAACCTCGATTCGGGGCGATACACCGAGAAGTGACGCGGGTGTACGGTGTGGGAGCCCCGCGAAGATTATTACGATTACGCGAGATGGCTCCAAACCACAAATTCGTCAGAGTTCCTCCCGAGGGTACGGGGAATTGAAGCGGTTAACCTCTCCCGTAAGGTTTCAAGCGGGCTCAAACCGCTAAGCCGCTCTCAATCCAATTCCCGGAACGGGAAGACAGGGCGCAGTTTCAGCACCTCCCAGTACCGTTCGTTCACACACAAACACACACTCACTCAGTTAGTTAGCTTTCGTCCTAAACTCTCGCATCGAACTCGGGTATTTTGGTGCAAAGCTCCACAGTGAAACGCTCTAGTAATCGGCTCAATAAGCGGTGATTGTTCGAAACCCGGCTCGGTCGGCCGAGTCTGCGTTGCTGCCAAATACAGCAAAATGTTTTGCGGTGAGGGGCGATCGGGGGCCACTGAACCGGCTCGCTTGATTGTTCGACTTGAAGTCGTGCTGAGCACTCGATAGGAACAAAACAACGAGCCTGTTTGCTGCTAGCAGGCTCGCTGCGTGGGTTACTGCGTGCGGCGAGCTACGTATCCCGGTCGCTGGCCATTAATTGAACACCCAAAACCCGTTCCCCAAACCTCCACCCCATTCAGTCCCTGGCCTGCAGGGCCCGCAGGCAATACAACACTCTCCGTCCGCTTTCGTTCGGTGGGCTTGCCACTGCTGCTGCTGCAGCTCAGAGCAAGCACCGTTGTTGTTGCTGCTGCTGCGGGCAAGGGCGACGCCGAAGCATCCGACATAATTGGGCACGTCGTAATGATGTCTCCACGTTAAAAAACAACCGACTCGAGTTCAGTTTTTATGCCAGTCACACACTCGCACACAGGCGCGCGTATCCTTGCACCAACAGTCTATGTATAATATATTGCTCGCTGAAGTGACCTTTCGTAACGGAACGGATGTTATTCCTCATAGCTGGACCCGAAAGCTGAGTACAAGCGAGAATCAGTGCAAACTTCTCCCCATGGGTTGCGAATATGTCGGGACCGTCACCAAGAATAGCGACAGATCCACTCGGGATTGGGGCCATGGCGACGGCAGCGGAGGATCACGCGGACATCATCGAGACACTGTCGCGAATCGGACACAGTAAAACAGACAGAGGTCGTCGACGGCAAGGGAATCGGACAGCCTGTCGGGGTCCTTCCTCGTTGGGCCGGGGGAATAGCGCGAACACTGATAACGTCCACTTTTCGCTCGGCCGAAGCAACATGTCCCATCAGAGCCGTTTCCTATTCTGTTGGCAGCCTGATGCACCCGTGGTCGTTTCACGTGAATGGATGAAAGCAGCAGGCGTGTTCTTCCGTTGGTTTGTTTGTTTGTTCGTTCGTTTCCTAGCTCGTTCGTCGATTGCATACAGCTCTGCGCTTAATTACAGTCCCGGACTACGGAAAGCTCGGATTGATTTGCGCACACTCGACTGCTGTACTCCGCCAACAAATGCATAAATACGTCAATGGAGGCTCGAGGGCTGTTGATCGCGTCCGGTATCGGAAGCAGCCAGTATGCCTTTCACTCCCTCACAAAGCTGGGAAGCTGGGAAAGGAACGAGTTCCATTTGTTCCGTTGTGTTCCTTGACTGCGTGATTCTTGGAACAGCGAACCACTCAGCCATCAATCATGAATACCCAGCGAAGAAGAAGAGGAAGCGGCATGACCGGCTCTATGACTGCGCGCTCTCGCTTGAGCGGAACGAGAAAAACAGGAAAATGGGCAAACATGGACAAGGAGAGTTATGAGCAGCTACCACGAGGAAGGAAGTGAAACTCAAGGAAGTGAATACAGTTCGTCTTCGAACCCGCCCGCGCACCCGGGATAAATCACGACCGTGCTTCAGGTCCCGTGAGGAAACGTTCGGAGCATCGACGATGAAATTGCTTTTCAAAGTTCTCCGAACGTTTCGAGCCGCTGTTGATGGTTTCCAAGACAGCCCAAACGTTGTACCGGAGCCATTAAACTCCTGTCATCTGAAGTTAACTCGACATTTGACCCGTGGCCTCAACAGCCGACTCGTTGACGCAACCTCTCGTCCAGGAGTTTGTTGGGACATCAAGCCGACAGCCGCCAAGTAAGCCAGCCGGCATCAAGTCTTCAGGAATGCCAATCAACCTTTAAGTGTTCAAGAGTTCCTGTCTAACCCAGGGAGGTGCTTCTGCTTTTGCTGCTGTGGAATGTAGAATGGGGCCACGGCCGGGGAGTCGAAGGGGAGCTGCTGTGAGCGGAGCGGGGACGGCTCTGCCGCTGTAGTAAAACCGAGCCGTCTCCTCCAGCAGCCTTTGCCCCGGAGCCAAGCCGAGTTTTCTCGTCGTCTTTCATTCAGTTCCTCCTCTCCAATCTTTTTTCTCTCTAAACACGTAAACTCAGGAAGCGCATTCTTTAGCAGGTGGTCAGGGCAACCAGGCAAGCAGTCAGGCAGCTGTAGCAGCGCCTCCCGGTTCGGTAGTGGCTTCCTTGCTTTCGTTCGTCCTCTTCCTGAACAAACTGAGCCAAAACAACACATGAGGAAGGCTGACGATTTGCTTTGTTGGTTTTTTCTTGCCGCTATCGCTTCCCTGCTCTCCTCACACACATACACAAACACACACACACACAAAGAGAACAAGCTCGCCAACGGCCAACAACAGGGTCGACGACAGCAACAACAACAACATACTTCTTGCGACGGACAAATCTTCACGGCTCCGGGCGGGAAACTGAAGCGAAAAGCAAAACTAAAGGTCGACCCTTCTGCGCTGTCTTCCGTTACGTTCGATTATCGCCGAAAGTCGCAAGAGTTTTTTCAACTCATACGATACGGGCCCGGTATCAGGTCGACCCATCTACCCGGTGAGTCGCACTCCGCTTGGCGCGCACTGGAGCGAAGTGACTCGTACGCTTTTATGAGCACAGGCAGACAAACGACCGACAATAGGCAAATACGGAGCAGGGTATATAACCTCAAGCCAAGGAATATCCTGACAAACAAACAAACAAAACAAAGAAACAAACGAACAGACGAGAAAGCAACGACAAATGAACAAACAAACGAACGCGAAGTCGTCAGAAGTCGAAAGTTTGGGATGAACGAAAATTCGAACAATGAGGAAACATCGAAATAGTCGAATAATAGTGGGCCAGGAATATGACTACGAGTCAGCGGGGCTCGAAGCATGAGCTCAGTATAGATAAGGGCTCTGCTCACTCCGCCCGGCTCCTTCTCAGAGGTTGACTGTAAGTGTTTCGCATGGAATTCCGGGAGCAGTCCGCATCCTCAAAGGAAATCCGTGCGCGATTCATGGGAACTCTCAAACAGTCAGTATCTCTCTTGCTTACGCCATCTGGCCTTTCTTCAAAAACAATCCCGAAGACGACAACGGCAGATAGGAACAAAGGGCCGAAGACTGAAGGGAGCAAGCGAATAAAGCCGGAGAGTAGAGGAAAACATACACAGCCTCTGAAAGAAACATGGTAGGCCCGCAGTTCGTTTGGACCCGGTCCCGATGCGCGGGAAGCAATGCGTCGTTCGCAACAGAAAAGGGAGATGAGCCTCTGTTGTCTCAGCAGCCAGAGCCTGATACGGGAATGAAGGGAAAGAACAGTGGAAGGCCAATTTTTTGCCCAGTGAAAGCGCAAGCAACTCAGGATAGAGCTGTTCGAAGAGGAAGTACAAGGAGGAACGAGCTGCGACCGACGGTCAGAAGACCGTTTTCGAGTGTTTGATAACCGTTCGTGGGGAAGACGGACCCGTGTCGCGGAGCAACGCGGAACGCCGTCACTAAAGAGGAAAACTGAGGAATTCGCTCGAAGAAATCAAGAGGCTGCGACTTGGAGGTCATGGCGGGAAAAACTGAGCGAGATGAAGCAACCGGATGCCAGGAAATCATACGAACACGAGAAAAATGGCCGGGGTCGTTCTTGGAGCAACAAGGCGTAACGAATTGTAGCACACATAATGAAGACTTCGTAGGAGCGGACCGAGACTGCGGCGGGAAGGAATAAGAACCGATGCTCGTGCGGAGCAGACCTACCATGCCATGGAGGAATGAAAGTATGGGAGGGAAAGGGGAAGGGGGAAGAAGACTCGAAGCAGGAAAAAGGGTAGGGGAGTAGAGGCGAAGAGAAAGGAACATGTGAACCGCGGCAGAACCTGGAGAACGGCAACTAAAGGAACAAAAGTACCGAGGAAAAGTAAGAGAACAGAGGAGAGTAGACAGCCGTGCCGAGGAATTGGAAAAGGAGAAGAATTGTCTCCATCCGACAACGGGAAGGCATCCGTAGCAAATGTGTGGTCCGGATCTTCCAGCGAGGAGCGGTTTCCTCCATTTGTCAGAGCCGTTGTTTATATCGACTTTGTGGTTGTAGCTGTGGAGGCTGCTGCTCTGCCAGTCGAGTGCTGCGCTCGCCGGTTTGCTCCCCGGTCGCGTCTTCATTCCGGCTCTGTCGGCTCCTGGAGTGCCGTAGCCGCAGTACGCGGTCACGGGCTCCCGAGGAACATCCAAGGCAACAGAACTGCGAGGCCGTCGGTCGGGTGCCTTGGCTTATATTCGCTCGTTGGCCCTTGCACTCTCGAATGTGCTGTAGAAGACTGCCCAATGCGCTATAAATGTTTCCCCAACGACGACGACGACGGCGAGCACTGCCATCGTATAAACACCGCAATCAAGAACAGCTCCTGATATCTTTATAGCCCTAACGCGGGCCTGAACAGCGGAGACGACAGTGCCGACAACGACGTCGTCGTCAACAACTTCGGCGACGACGGCAACAACGGCACCTCGAGCCACGGGGATCCCGATGAAGTCCGGAACCTTTCTGGCGAACGGTGTAAAAGCACCGGCAGGTATCACTCCAGAATTTCCAGGGAGAAGCAGAACGGAATGATGTGAGGAAGGATTGTTTCGTTCGGGAACCGTGCTGTGTCGGGTCCGATGGCACAGTTTTGCCAAATGGTAACAGCGTGAGAGTGGGCAATGGCCGACGAAATGCGGCGGGCCCCGAAGCAGCAGCGCCGGTGGCCCACCTTCCGAAGTTGGCATCGGTCCTGGTCTCATGACGAAGTGAGGTTGGATATTGGTAAGGCTGGCTGGCTGGCCGGCCGGCGGCGACTGCTGCCTTTTGCACCGGCTAAACTAACACCATAGGCACTGTACCACCGACAGCTGCGAGTCCCTGGCCTCTACCAGGCTGGCTCTGGTTTCCCTTCTGACCCCCGCCCCCTCGAGGTCCCCTCTCGATTTCCGAGCAGTGGTGGCGGCGGCGGGGGAGAGAAAAGGAACGAGCGAGGGACGCTTACGTCTCTCCAAGACGACTGCTGACCCAAGCAGCTCTTATTGATTAATGATGGATCATATCACGACGACTTGGTAGTGACTGAGAGAGTGAGGTTAAGCGGGAAATCGAGCCGAAGAGAAACGCCGAGCGAAAGGGTAAGAGGCTACTATAGCAAGGGAACTCGCGTCTCGCAACGTCTCGTGTTTGCTCTATGACAGCTATAGTTGCGAGGCTACAAGAAGGCTTTTTAGCACGAGCTCAGTAGTGAGAGCCTCTCGATGCAACCACTTCAGCGGAATCGCGCTGAATCAATACCACTCAGCGAGCGCTGCTGTCGGTTGGGTGGCCGACTGCTTTCGCTGAGACCGCACGGCAGATTGTGAGTAAGCTTCCGACAATCCACGGCTTTCTTCCCGCATCGTTCTCGCCGAATATTGGCGCGAATCACACCAAGGCCGTTGCATGTGGCACGTGCAGCGTTCCCATGGCTCGGCTGGGCATCATAAAACAGAAGGGCTGAAGGACAGGAAGGCGCGGAATGAAGTACTATAAGAGCTGCACGTTGATCGACATTCACAATGCACATGCAATCGTACAAGCATAGACGGCGGACAACACCCCTTCCTCCATACGAATCGACCGGTGGATCCTGTCTCGGATTTTTTTTGATTCATCCTCTGGATTCACTCCAGACATTTCAGAGAAAGGAGAACCTCAGAGTGTGCGACTTGCTGCCCTAGGTCCTGAAATGTCCCATCCCCTCTTTCAGTGCTCCCGTCAATTTTTCTGGGAAGTGCTGCAGGCAATTTCGAGGCAGTCCGATTCCGGGAGGGTGTCGGTTCGGAAATACTCGGCGGAGGAACATCTATGTAGATGGTGGGAATTCGGATAGCATAAAATAGATTGCACTTGTCGGAAAAACGACGACTGAAACGTTTGAATTTCCTCCCTCGCCCCGATCTCGCCGTTTTCCTCCCGGGCGGGGCAAATGCCATCTGATTCGCCGAAGGACCGATAAGGGATATCTTTCCGGCGGAAAATAGTTGTTCACTCTATTTTTGCACTTCTCTCTTCGAATAACTCTCCTAAAACGGTTTCCTCCACGGGAATTTCGCGAACGAGTTGAATTCAAATGCAACGACGAGCTGCGTATCGGGGAGCGGGAAGCGCCCGACCATATATCTCGGATATTCCCAGGTTTTGGTGATCGTACAGAAGAATCGTCGCGTTGGAGTAGTTGGAGTGGCATTTCCTCATCCCACATTTGGAAACATTTCGCAAGATTCGTGGAGTCTTGTGCGAAGCGGCGCCGGCGGGACCACTGCTCAGCAAACTTGCTTGGGTATCCATCCGATCGGGAGCGAAACCAATGAGAGCTCATCTTGCTCTTCAAGCTCAAGTCTGGAAAGTGAATTTTCAGGAACTTCGGGAACTATAGGAAGCTCAACAGAAAAGTTTTAGAGCATTGAACATAGGAGCTTCATTGCAGGCATCTGAAGCTGCGAGCAAGGAGCACAATCAAGAAGGCCGATGGTTTCAAACGAGGCTCGCTAACGCCTCGCCAGACCTTGTTGATCTCAGCTCGCAATGCGCGCGCCGGCCCTGGAGGGCTCCCAGGATGCTTGCAGAAAGTTTTTGCTTAATTAGGTGGGCCTACTGTGCTAACAAAGCGGCCCATCGCACCAAATGGTGAAGGCCGATTGCTCGGCTTCTTGCGATGACTCCCCTCGCTTCGCTCGTCTTGCTAACAAGATACGGGCTTCGATTCTCGCGTCACGACCAGCGTTGTCGACGGCATGGAGTGAAGTGCTTGTGATGAGTCTCACCACACTTCGTTCCATCTTGAGATACCCCATGGACAGCCGGAGGAAAAATCCAACAAAATAATCTTCCATCTCTCCAAGGGGAGTTCGCCGTCCCCGATTTCCCCCCGTATTCGATCCCATCGGCTCTTCTGCTTTCTCGCTCCATACTAGTGGTCCGTCGTCAAAACAAAAGTCCTTCTCCCTTCTCTTCCCCCAGCTGATCGAGATTTTTCGGTGAGAGTGAGATTGATACCGAACCTGGAAATAATGGGAATTGGAGGGAAAGCTGAAAACCGGATGGAGAGCGATCGCAAGGGTGCTATGGATAGATTGATAGGGAGCACGAGAGTCGCAGGCGGAGTTCAAAATTATGAACGTTCCGATAATCAAGCGACGTCCGTTACTCGGACGAACCATTAAGTAGCCGAGGCTTTGTTGCACCCAGCGAGCGACCGAGCCGGCGAGTGCCATCCGACCATTTAGACCGCCGAGCGAGCGAGCGGGCGAGCGACTGGTCACTGAGTAAGTCATCGAACGGTCGGTTTTCCGTCCAATAAAGCACCAGCCGACGATCGCTTCATTGACCCAGAGTATGAAGAGCAAAATGAACCAACGTGAAACTGACGGGGGATCTTCCCAAACATTTCCGGTCGCGCGAGCGGGACCCTCTCCGGGGTCCGCGCGCCTCCGACGGCCTCAATGATAATCCACAGAGCTCTGTATTGACTTTGGTGAGCATTGTGAACAAGCAGGAACGTCCAGCCGAAACAAAAACGCACGGACGAACGGTCGGATGACCAAACAACGGAACGACGGAGGTCCACCGAAAACAAGAAGTGTTTCCCGGTTGCTGCTCTGCAAGCTGCTGCCACCGTTTGTCTTTACGTTGTCTCGACCCTGTTCTGCTCGGTGGTGCCGTCCCGATCCCAGTCGAGTCGAGTCAACTCTTTGCCCCATTCGAGTTCGCTCGCTTCCAAAACTGACGTCGTTTATAGCCTCAGACCTTTGACAGCGGTAGCACCTGCGTCAAATGATCTCTCTGTTGCCTCTTTCTTCTACCGGAACCGCTCGATCCAAGCACCATCCTAGAGCTATCCAGCTGCCGTCCAACTGCCATCCGGCTTCAAAACTCCAAAGTTATTCTCTGGCGTCGAGGGAGTCTTCCTCGAGCTTTTCACATCGGGGAACGGAAGCGAGATATTCGTGCGTTTTCGAGGGAAAGCCGAGAATACACGAAATCCCGAAGCCGAGGGTTTGCTCCGTTCGGTTAGCTCCGAACGAGCTAGAGAATCGCTTTGTCTGCGCTGTGCAGATCCAAGGAAAGATCAATCGCAAACTTGGCAAAAGAGCGATTGACAAAGACGGACCGACGGTTCCCGCGCAGCCTCAGCGTAAATATACATCAGATCAGCGCTAATTGCGCAAAATTCAAAATTCTTATTTATATGGAAATTCCACGAGATGGATCTGGGGATCCTCGATAACAAGCGTCGACCATGGAGATGGTAATTTAAATCGAAGATGAGTCTCCGAAACAGCCGACGGCATCGAGAGGGGCGTTCGTGCTCATCCGAACTACGAATGTGGATGCTTAGGGCTGCTTGCACAGCGAGGCACGCCACAAACTGCTCGCCGAAGGAGCTCAACGTGCCATTCGACGCGAGAAACTTCATTCGAACGAGAAGCCGCGATTGGCTCTGGAACATGAGGCACGCCAGGCGCAGAATTCAGTTGCGGAACAAACAGAGAGTTAGTTGGGGTGGATTCCGGATGGTTGCCAGTTTCTCGGTAGGCTGGATAAGGGATAAACGACGACGATAATGGATCGAGTGAAGATCACCATCTTTGCGCTAAATTTATTCAATGAACGCAAGTGTATCAGTGAGCGCTCCCTAGTCGAACCGCACTGCTTTGATATACCATGTACAGGATTGGCTAAGGTGGAGGCGGGTTCAGCTCATTGGCGAGTAGATATTCAACCATAGGCAACGAAACATTAACGACGAGATAATGTCGGTTCGTTAACGTACTTAAAAATTACTCCAGCTCGCGCCTCACCGCTTAGCTCTGAGACAATGTGGGGGTGATCGAAAACCTTCCACGTCCTAATAACCAGTCTCCCATTCTAGAACGGTTCGTTCCAACTCATCCCATTTTCCCTGCTGGAGAATCAATTTTTTGAAAATATAGCGGAACAAAAGAAGATTGAACGACTTCTTCTCCGACGCGCCTAGGGCTTCGACCAGAGCGAGCGGAACCTCTCGCGCTGGATTTCGAATCTGACGCGTTTTCAGCGTGATATCTCTGTCGATGGACTCTGTGTCCTGATTTTCAGATTCTCGGAAGACGACGATCGTTCGGAAGACAGCGAGGGCTCGAACGAGTAGCCTCATGATGGATGTCCTCCTGAGAGCGGTTCCGTGACTCTCCTCCGTCGAATCAATCCTTGGAGCTGGTCCTCCAGAGCCGTTTCGGCTCCGAATCCAATTGCACACTCTATCCCCCGTGCCAAACGAAGCGCATGCTGGAGATTGAGTCACCGCGGGTGTTCACAGACTGTGAACAGGCTGAATACTAGTCCGAGCTCCACGGATCGAATGAATCCGCGCATTATCTGGACAATCGACACGCAGGATCTGATATAGAGCCCCGACTCGCATGGAACGCTCGACCGGCATAAATCTTTTTGGTACCTTTCCGTCAGCCCCACCGACCCAATCATCCGGAGCGTGCGTTCCTGGGTCGCCTAAATTTAAGCGTGGAACAACCACGCATGGTGAACCGACCGGAGGAGAATTCGAGGAGTTTTAGCAAAAACGTTTTCTCATAATTCTGCGGAACGTTTTCGGCTACAAAGTTTCGTCTCCGTTTCGTTTCGTTCGTTCGTTAGACGCAGACCATTCTCAGAATTCGTCCCGAGAGACTCACCGTTCAAGTGTGCGCCGGTGGCGTTGGCTGACTCTTCCGTAACGGAACGGCTGACGACAGCGGAAGGTGTCGTTATCGAGGTCACTCTTCCACACGAAATGACCACCGTTAGAACGGTGAGCGCAGCGAGCTTCATGTTTGGTTGCTCAGCGAGCTGTGACGGTTTTGGCGGCGGCGACTCCTGCGGCAACGATGTTGATGATGATGATGATAAATCCTGTCGATGAACTAGTGAGGATCGCTGCCTTTCAGGACTGGCCTCGAGCCCTGGAGTTGATGGCGAGGAATCATGCCCGGCCGTGTGCCCGAACTCCTGAGAACATCTCGAGGACCCCTGCAAGAAAGAGCTTTGTCAGACAATGCTTTGTTTGAGTCAGCCGAATTCTTTCTTTCTGCTCAAGGCTGCGTAATCATCTTTTAGTATTCTGCAGACGGTTCCGATGGGGACAAGTGAAAGCTAGCGGTCCGATACTTGAAATCCGTGGCGCATGTTCGATTTGCTTGGAAGTTTTCTCGAGAGTCCACTTCGCTGGCTTCAGACGGCAAGCGTCGTAAACAGAAGCAAAGTCCGAATCGCGACGTTTTTGGGCTGCCAATCTCGTTTCGCGTGGTATATCTAGGTACAGAACGCGGATTTTCCGCAAATTATCTACACTGGCCGAACGCCGCTACCTCGAGAACAGCCGTTCCATTCGCAGCAATAATTCTCGATACAATCGGTCGGCTTCCGATTCGTTCCAAAGTCACGTTCTTGGTGAATAATTCACAGTTTGGTATTTCATCGGAAGCCACAACCATGTTTGCGAGAACCGCTTTCGAACTCTGTCACAATCCGAAAAACGCCCTTGACAGCATCTTATACACTCGGCTACCGGACCGCCAACACGACGTGCGAATCCGACACACAATGTACGACCGGCGGACCCGCAAAGCTCAGGAACACAACTTTTACTACTAGAACAAACCACTGCTGGCCACGACCGATCTGCAGTCGGGAGCCATCGGTGTCAAGCGTGCCCGAACGAATACGAACCAATCTAGCTTCGAAGAGGCGCAGATGACAGCCGAAGCGGTCCGGGCCATCCAACGAATCAGTGAGACGTGCATGCGCGCCATACCTATCGAGGATAATTATCTTCTATGCACGTACGTGCATTACTGGACCGATCCGAAGAAGAGTAAGTGAGAGAATTACGGGGAGCTGGAATTAGCGAGGGAGAAGAGCGAGCGACACCCTCCCTATGCAATGATGGATGCCGTCGACGGTGAGCTCGCCGGAGAACGAGAGAAGACGCACGGTTTAAAAGTTATTTCTCCGCGCCCAGCCATCCTTCGCGTTTATCGCTCGTCACAAAGGAGATACCGCGATTGAAATATAAGCTCGCTGATGTTACACAGCTCTCTTGGGATACGTGTGCGATTTGTTTTCGTTGTCTGCCTTCCATCGTGAACGCCGACCGCTCGGGCGCCCGCGGCCGAGCTGCCTGGATATCATCCCGTCGGGCGAAGGACCGACGGACCGCGGCCCGCAATGATTATGATGTTCATTCAAACCTTCTTGGTCTGAGACTCCGAAAACGCTTCTCTCTGTCTCGATCGTTTCCCATGAAAGCTCATTCGAAAAGCCTGCCGGGATCATGAAATGTCCCGCACAGTATTAGCTCCGAGCTCAGCTTTCCGAGCGCGGTTCGCAGCCATCGTTCAGAATCGCCTGTCTTCGGAGAAGATCTATCTCAGAACAATGCGCTCTGATTGGATCCTTGATGCCTTTCGATGGATGATGACAACTACCGACTCTTCATGAAGTGAAAACGGTATTCCCGGAGGAAGACAAGAATGATATCGCATCATTCGTTATCAGCACAACTTCAGTGTTCAGGCAAGTGGACGCTTCTATCAGGTGCTAGGCAGTATACAAGGTTACACGTGAAACAGTACTTGAACTGCGAATGAAAACTCTCCGATCACAATCGGAATCTGTAAACGAAGGAACGATCACAATGACCGAAAAATCCTGATCGGATGGTCTAGAGATGATTTCGAACTAATAACACGGGGCGAAGGACCCGGAGTAAGAGTCTACGGTAATAAAAAGACTCGTAAAACGACCTGTTATTAATGTCGCCGATGGAATATGAGCCATGCCGGTCCTCGGTAACAACATTTTTCCCTGAGTAGTGAAAACAGCGAATGAGAGCCAATAAACGTGCAATCGGTAACTCCTCTGGGAGCCACGCGCCCCTGAAGTACATTGCTGTTACCTCAGTGATGATTCATGGGGAATTATTCGAAAATACGTGATCCCGAGTTGGGTTCTGGTTTGGAGCACGCCGTTTTGAAAACCCGGATAGGTGAAGTGTAGTTAGTTCTTGTGGCACCTCGGTCTTGATCGCTCCCCCGATCAAATTTGAGTGATTTGGGAGGTTTCGCGAAAGAAACGGGAGACTAGAAGTGAAGACTCGGCTCAACTACAGGGATCGCGGAGCCCGCGCATGATTTCCAAGAGTCGCTTTGCGAGAATCGTCGATGATTTCGGCCTCCAACGTTGGATTGGGAGAGACGAACCTCGGTGTTTCGGCTGCAGCCATCATAAATGTCTGATGGGAGCGTATCTAACGCTGATAAATGCTCGCGAACTGTTCCATTGCGCAGTAATTAGATTTCGCGTAGGTGAAGCAGCAGAGTCCGGCAGTGAACTGGGGTTCCGTTTCGGAAGTTCCTCCCGAGTTCAGCCGGGCGAGCCGACAGGTCGTTCAACTAATGGAAATGATGGAGAACATGTACTACGTATCCATCTAGCTGGCGGATCTCCCTGTCCGCCTGCTCGCACGCCCGCTCGCTCAGTCTTTTGCTTCGTTTGTTGGCTAGCTCGCTAGCTGCCTAGCGGATCGGTCTGTTTGTCGCTTCGCCAACGTGGAGCCGGTCCGTGCAGCGGCCTGTCTGGCTCGTTGACTTGCGCTCAAGCTTAGTTTTCGAAGTTACAGCCCGGTGAACGTGCAACACATCGGAGCACGTTGCATCGTGTGTCGGCGAACAATGACGTCTCTCAGTTGACTGGACACTCTTGCCACCGACCCGTGTGAGCAGGAGAGACGAACACAAGAAGGTCACACTGATTAACACAAGCAACAGGGGCATCACTTGAACTGCACAGATTGAGAAGGCTGAGATCTGAGAACGTTAAAGTGGACATCTCAGATGACCGCGAAGCTGGTGGTTCCAAAACCTCTCTCTCTTCAAGCTATATTTCGCGTGCGCGTCGAACAATCGCCAGTCGGCGAGAACTTTTGCAGACAGCCGCTGGAAATGAGTGGTCGACAATGGTTTTGGACGTCGTGCGAATGAACGTAATCCGGGGATTTGAAAGGATCTTCTCTGAACTCGGCGACACGACATTTCTTTATTCTCATATTCTCGATAGAGAGAAATCGTACGCAGTGACTGCTCACAGTGAAAACTCGGACAATGCACCGCGGATGAGACTCGGAGGGTCGCCGACCTCAAAGCGCGGTTGGAGCGAGCGTGGAAAGCGAGGAAAACAAGAACGAAGCTCGCGTAGCAACAAGTTTTTCCTCACTTCGCTCTCGATTCGAAGGACAGGGCGAGAGAACGTGGAAGCGAGAAGAGGGGAGCGGGTTCATCCGTCAACGAAGCCGCCGACGCCAGAACTGATTGCAGCCTCGAGAGTCTCTCTTTTTTTTTGTCTCTGCAATCCCGCGATGCCGTGTGAAGTGGCGACCGGAGTTGTACAATAAATCATGAATCTTCTCAACGCCGCCGTACGTAGATGGGATAAACTCGAGCGGACTCAAACTGCGCGATTCATTCGTCGTCCTTTGAGAATTTATAGAGAGAGTGAAGGCGAGAGGAAGTGCCCGCCTTGGGAGGGAACGGATGTGAGCACGCGATTGTAGCCGTGAATGCCAAAGCCAACCCCGGCTCGAGTCTTACCGCCCGGCAGAGGTTAAACAAAGAAGCTCCTGCGATCCGTTTAGCTCGCGGCTTCGAGTAGGTCTACAGAGGCCAAGACCAATGCCACGCGGCTCGAATCGTGAGGTTTCGATCCGGGTCGCGCGGGACATTTAATTGAAAGTGCAACGCACGAGGATCCATCGCAATCTACGAATTCCTTCCTGATGGCAGCGGAATGGACTGGGAAGGCTTCGCATTCGGGCGACACCGAGGCGTCGCGTCCCAGGCCTGGGGAAAGCGATCGGAACAGGACTTTCGATCGTGATGTCAAGGCCCGGAGAAGGCTCTCCCGCGTCTCGACAAAAACTCTGTCGTCTCATCTCCCATCTCCGTTGGATGAGTGTTGTTGTTGTTATCAACAGGTCGACGACAACTCTGATAGAAGTTGTCAGCTGTTGTCGGGAGCACAGTGACACAGTAGCGCCTGCCCTTTAAGTGAAGGCTGCGGAGGCGAAGCGGGAAGATGTCTTCCTTTGCGAAAGACATTTTACGTTGAAAACAAGTTTCGACATTGTTGTCCCATTGAAACGAGGACACATTGTCTAATCTTGGGAGGAGTTGGTTGGTTGGTTGGCTGGTTCGTTCGAGGAGAAGGTGGTGTACGAAAAGGAGCCCGGGACAGCGAAGACGCAGGATGCTCGAAGGAAAGTGGGCTCTACTCGCGCACGTTGACTGTTTTAAAAATGCAGAATCCCTTATGACAGCGGCGACGAAGGGGGCATCGTCGACCTCCTTCCGCCAAAAGGGAGGGAGGGGGCGAGGGCAGCAGGTGGCCGGTCATTCTTGTTGTGCGCGTGTAAACGATTTGTTCGCGGAGGAACGAGACTTTGCATACTTCCACGTGAACGAACGCCTCGTATCGTAGGTTTATTTATGCACGCGCCCCGCACACCAGCGAAATACAGTAGTTGGCTCCGTCCGCCCTCGCTGTAAATAGAGTTTCTGAGTAGGATAGCAGCGCAGTTCGAAGCGGAAGACCGTCGCGATAAGACCGGACACAAAGTAATCAAGCAACGGAAGTAAGACTCAGCTCCCTTAAATTAGAGATAAAATCACCGCGCCAGCCGCCAACGCTATTGTTCCGCGGGCTGTCGTGTCCGGACCGCAGGAAACCTGTCTGGAAATTCGCAATCCTTGCTCTTCCGTCGGAAATAGGAGGAATCCGAGGAGCTGTCGATACGGACTTCCCAACGTTCTCTCATTCGGAACACCTTCCTTCGCCTTAGCAACAATAATGGTTTGAAAATTGGGAATGGTGGATTTTCCCGCGAAATTCTAGGTGGAACCTGGAAGTTTCCAGCTGCGTTCGCCGATGCGGACAGCATCTGAACCGGTTTCCACGCTCTCGATTCGAGAGTATCCACCACACAAGCGGACTCTAGAAGAGAGGTCTGAAGTACAGGATAAGGCTCAAGACCAAAACAAAAGAATGCGTCCCTGTCCACGCTCGAGCCCATCGGAAAGTTTAAGACGCATACTTTGTTTCGCTCGGAAAACTCTCTTGAACCAGGAGGTTGAGATGAATCGCGTTGGCGTTCAGCTCGAGAAACGGTCGTGCCGCCGCCTTGCCTACCACCTCTTGTGGAAAGTGCCAAGAAACGTGTAAACATGCGATGCACGCGATCCACGAGGCCGAGTCTTGCGTCCTGCGAACGTGGAGGCACGTCAGAGAATTGTGAATTACGGCTTGCAAGCGATTTCGCTCTGTTTCTTATCTTCGGTCTCCAGGTGGAAACCGCGCGCCGTCGGACATCTTTGCCTGCCGACTCGAAACCTCACGGAAGAAAATTGCTGGGACAGTTGCGAAGCTCCAGATGTCTCGCGGAGATTTGAGATCTCTTTTCAGATTCACTCACCCGAAAGTTTTGGCGGAGCTTTTCCTTCTCGAGAGAAGGCCGGATTATCAGATGTCGAAGAGACTTGATTTCGGAAGCGAGGATTTTCTCGCTGAGCCGCTCGACGTTTTCCAACGCGTTGCAACCGCGTCAAGCTCACAAAGTGGCTGTCGCACCAGGCACTGTTCTCCTCCGGATTCGTTTCAGCGTCGAAAAAAAATAAACCTCACTGGACAGCCGTCGTCGTTGTTGTGAACGACTCACGTTTTCGAACGAACGCTCGCAGTGGATGGGAATTTTCCGTAACCGATCAAAGGTCCGAGCACAGTCTAGATTGAAACTCCACCGACGTCTCAAGGTGGTTCGTTGTCACGAATTCAAAACTCACGCGATTCCACCGTACGTACGTACTGTGTATGACTAGCGCAGAGGAGGTTTGTTGTTCCAATGATGCTCACTTTGGAGTGGGGACCACGGTGGTGGAGTAGACTGGAGAGGGTGCCCTGAAAAGTGCTCGTGCGAGTGAGGGAAACCCAACTATACCCCGCGAACTCTAGGGGGCGCTGCCGACGTTCCTTGCCGTGGTCCTGTTTTTCTCCCGACGAATTTTCCCTCCAACCGGGCGATCAGTCAGACCGCTCGCCCGCCCGCCCGCGCAGAAGTTCGGCTTCCGCAATTGATTGACGCCAAGATTCAGATGTCAGTCCCAACATTAGGAAAATGTGAAACAGCGGAGGAGCTCCTCGCGTCAAGTTCGGAGACATCATGCGCTATTTTTCTCCTAGAGCTATCATCTTCCCTCCTAGCCACGGAACACGTATCGCTGAATGACGTCAGTGCTGACCAAGATCTATGTCGTGCTTCGACCGTGGTGTACGAGGTCTCGTCGAATAGAAAGAAGTCAGCGGATACTTTTATAGGTCAATGCAGAGGTATCCCTTCCGTCTAGTCACTCAATCTATCCGAATGACTCGTTCTTGCGAATGCTTCTGCGATCGGCTAGCTGTATCGGGAGGAACGAGGACAGATCGTTCCAGATATCGGCTCCTGCATTGACTCGAAACGGCGAACGGCCTTAAGCCTCTAAGGAGGCCGACTCGCCAGCCAGACACCGTTGCACTCTTCGTCCTTCGCCCCGATCGAGTACTCCATAGATGCTCCGCGCGAGTAACGTTCCATTCCAAGCGAGAGATTTTCCCTGACGTTCGTTACAGAGAAGTCATCATTGTCATGCAAATCCTGGCAACATCTTGTCCTGATTGAAGTTGTTCTTAACTAGAACCAGGAAGGGCTGATGTCCTCGGCGAACGCGTTGAAGCCTTAATGTATGTTGCTGAGAGACGCCGGGGCTCGCTTTCGCTCATGAAAAGATCATAAAAACAACGGAGAATGCTGCTCGACGCGCACGAAACATTTACGCCCCGGACGCATCGTGGGTTTATGAGTGAATTAGCCGTGCTGCGTGAACCGACAACAGCGACGTTCTTTTTGAAAATTACTCGTCCGCTTTTTTTTCGTGTTCTACGGCATGAAACGACGATCGGGCAGAGGAAGCGAGCAGGAGGTTCAGAGAACGAGAGCGTTGGACGGATTCTAGGGTGCCGAACTCTTCATGTCGAAAACCAGAGGCCACAGATTCATCCACAATCTCGATACCCGTTTGTTTATCAATAAATGAAGGCATATCCATTTTTCTGGAGGTACGAAGCCTGGCGCTCCACTGAAGACTACTCGGATATGAGACTTCCAACGCAGAAGGTCTATGGGGGACTCTCTCTCTCTCCGTTCGAAGGACCATGTGACGAAAAACCGAAAACTCAAATGAGATTCCATCAGAGCTGTAATATGTGACGGTAATGGAACGAAATCCATTTAGAACGTCGCATCACGTGATGTCTGGGAGTGAAGGTTTTCAGAGCTCACGATCCGAGGAAGCTCGCTTCATGAGAGTCTGGGATGGCTCAGACGTGTTCTTTCAGCCCCTTAAGGAACTGTCCCACAAATGCGACGTCGAATTCCCGGATTTCCTTCCCAGTCGAGCGATCGAAATCTCCAATAGTGGAGCGCTTTTTCAAAAATCAGATTCTACAAACGATGAATGAAACGTCGTCCTTGAACTTGTAGGCAGCTTTCGGGCACATAAACCTCGCCGTATTCTGGGGAGATTCCCGACCGAGGACAAACCCCGGAGCGCAACACAAGTCCACGCCTTTCGCCCACACGGAAACTAATGGTTTGCTAGGAACTATCAGCGAGGTGGAAGGCCAAAACAAGCGTATTCCCAACTGAGATTCACGGAGGGAGCGAATAGCCGAAACCTAGCGTTTTTCATGCAATGCTCGTACGCTGGAGCGAGCACTGTGCATGATTTACGACACGTCGGGCTCGCCACGGTATTTGCATGCAGCAGAGCATGTGTTCGCGAATCCAAACTCTCACAACTGTTTTGTTTCCACCATTCCTCCGTGCGCAGCGCCAGCGTCGAGTTTGAGTGACAGCAGAAACAGAAGCAGTGTTCCGGAAATTTCTCCGAAACCGTGTCGGATATTTCTTGTCTGGCTATGGCCGAAGTTTGCAATCCCGCAACGAAAAGTGCAGGTGTCGACGTTGTTCAGTTGGGCTTTTGAGATTTTGGGAGAGAAAGGCAGAGATAAATGGCGCCTTGTTTGAAGTAACTTGACAACGGGAGCGGCACCGCACGCTCGACCGGTTCTCGGACCGAACGAGGGTCCGACCCGCATCTTCGAGGGCGGACTCCCGCAACACCTCTTCGATGTCCGAGTTGTCCGCTTGGAAATCAATGAGCTCTTGGGAGGTGAAAGAGGAACTCTGAAGCCCAAGCTGGTAGGACGGAAGCGAGAACTAGAAAAATACTCTTCGACGTCGCGGCGTCACTCCGTGTTTTGATTCTCTCCAATGCTCTGCGGAAACGATGTGAGTGTCATAAGAAGTCGTCAGGCCGAGTTACCAGCTTCTCTGATCCTACTCCTTCGTCATTCTTGTGATGAATTTTGGCGTCGGAGGTTGTACCTTTTGAAATTTTGAAGGACGCATTTTAAAATGCCTGCAGGCTGACATTCAGATCCGAGAGGGGGTCTATGCAGTGCCGTCAAGGGGAATCTGAACAAACAAAGACCTCAGCGAAGCGACGTCAGGCTCCAGCGAATTCCTTGAATGAAGAATTCTTCTTCAAAAACTCGAGGGACCATATTCCATCCTGAATTTTCCCCGGAAAAGCTTCAAGCGGATCCACCTGTCCCGTGTCGTGCATGGATACAATCTGATGCGTTGCAAGACATCCGATGCGACCATGAAAGTTATCCCAAGCTGCTCAGACGCACCGCGATCAAAAGAGCGAAAAAGATGAGCACTTCAATGGGAACGGAGACATCACGGTAATAATGACAATGGGAATGGGAATCATAATTCCGCTTTTTTGAACGCACCCCCTGGAAATACTCCTCCGACGAAAGATACAGAGGAGCACTCTGAACAGCAGCGTGTCTTTCCACAATTGGGAACGAGTTTCGTGCGAAATGGAAGCGGTGGAATGGAGGCACGTCGTGCTGTCACGTATTCAAACACTCAAAGGTAATGAGCTGTCAGCGTTTCGGAAATTCTCGACTTCCAATATCAAATCGGATCCAATGGGGAATCGCGGTTGCCCCGAGCAACTCTTCCACCACGCGCTGCGCCGCGTTCGAGCTTGAACTCTGCTGACGGCCGATGTCAAATTCAATCCGCTCGTAGTTATTGCCCTGCTCTGACCCCTGGGGGTTCGCGAATTCTGTGGCATTCGTTTCATTTGGAAAGATTTCTGGTTCTGGGCGCTGATGAAGGCATCCCTCCCAGGGATCCTCCACCGATTCTGAGGCTTCAATATTGTCATCGACGCCTGCCATCGACGTGGCGATGCCGCTGGACGTGAGGACCAGAGGTGATCGCCAGGTCGTAGTTTACCGTTCTCAGGCCCGCGAAGTATCTCGCGTCAGATAAGCAGTAACTTTATGCGCTCGCGAAACAAAATTGTCTCATCGGAATTCTTCCGCCAAGGATCGTGAGCAACAGCTCAAGCTGGAAGACATCGATCAATCTTGCGAAGGCGAGACTCCCTCTCTATCGCACAGGTAGACTCGAGAACACCGAGCGCGAATCATCAGATTCAATACCGGCAGGTGTTTTGCGCGGCGGTGAGGAGCTTAACCAAACGAAGCCGGGGAAACTCAAGTGCCCCGCCTGCCGAGTGTCAATGCCTGGTCCCGATCAGGTAGGTAGGCGAAAGACCTCCGGATCACAGCCGTTTGCAGGTCATGCAGGGCTTGAACAAATATTTATTCGGGTA
Source organism: Neoseiulus californicus (assembly GCA_028455905.1). Lineage (NCBI taxonomy): Eukaryota > Metazoa > Arthropoda > Arachnida > Mesostigmata > Phytoseiidae > Neoseiulus > Neoseiulus californicus. The sequence continues at coordinate 3,291,499 of JAMQGS010000007.1, forward strand.
CGATCAACACAGCACCATCAGACACTCGCTGATCGGGACGTAATCGCATTTGGCCGAGCCAGGCATCTGGAACAAGCTGTGTTTGTCGTTGACAACACTATTTTCCACCGGTAATCCAACAGACTGTTTCAGCGTGCAAAAACCGGAGAGGATCATGGAAGCTATCCGTCGATCGTCGGATGAGCCGGAAGGAGTGCCTACGAGACACCTAGCCACTTGTGGACCTTTGATCGTGTGAACAGGAAGTGCGCCGAACAGTCTTTCCTTCGCTGCACGCTTCGAAGTCAGTCAAGGAACTTGGCGGATATTCCGCCAGCGTGACAACAACAAACAAGACACAGCGCAAGATTGCACGTATGCGGGCGGCTCACCCGCGACCTCGTTGCGAGCTCCCTGAAGACCCCGATGCTGAGCTTGTTTGCCCGAGCGACCGGCCACTGTGATATATTGCTATCCAAAGCAGCAAAATCCATGCGCATACTCAAGGCGATCCGGCATAGCGGACCAGAGTCGCAATCACCGCGAGAGAATAACCTCGGAAGTGTCTTGCTTGGCGTCGGTATAAAACAAACCGGGACGATCGAAGTGATGGTTGAGCTTTAAGGGAGTTTCCTTGTGAATTCACAAACCTCAAAACTCGTCGTGGAATACACGCTCGGCTCGTTTCGATGTGGATGTTCCTCACCGACGGCTACCTTTGATTATGCCCCAAGAATCTCCATGCAACAGTGGTGATTACAGTGCTGATGGAGGTCCGCGCTGCTACGAGCAATTTATGATATGATGACACCCGAAGTGACTCCGCCGCGAGTCGACAGCGTCGTGTCCTCGCCCAGTCTCAGGAGAAAATATCTGGGTTGATAGATAAGGGCGCCTCAGGAGGGAGCACTTAAAAATTCCACTCCTCGAGAGCACTTTCAACAGATTTACTGAATTCCAATCAGAGCAGTTTTTCCGAATGGTTCCCCGCTCCGAGCTTATCGACGGAAAAGCTCCGTCCACATTCGCTGCGAACGGCCAGATCGCCGCAACCGGGTGACATATGGTTCAAAGAACTTCCATAACGTGTGCCTCGCCCTCCAAATCCGAAGGGTCCGTCATGCTTGCAGACGGTGCTGACGCGCACGCGACGATAGAAACTCCATCATTGAGGGAACAGATTTGATGACACTTTTAATTTTTTGAGTCCTTCAGGAATTTTCGCTTTGAGGTAAATGGCCGGATGGTCTACGGCAAAAATGAAGTTCTGAGGCTGATTCGATGGAAAAGCTATAGGGTTTTACTTATGAATTTCGGGGCTCTGATAGAAGAAGAGATCAACTTTGGTCGAGAAACCAGAGCTCGTTGTTGCTGGCATGGTAAACAAAGCGGCGGAAAATCGATGGGTTTTGTTGGTGCTGCACGGAAACCGAGGGACCAGGGCGGCGCTTCTACCGTCGAGTCGTTGGCCGAGCCGCGGCCGAGAGGCACTGCGATCGTTAGGGGGCGCGGAGATGTGCGTGTGTTAGCTCAGCCTCATTGACGCGATCTCGTGCACGATGTCTGGACTTACGCGGTCGGGTCGATGCTAGCAGCCGGTCACTCTCGGAATGGATTCCATTGCTACCATTCTCGTCATTGGCAACGGCATGGGCGGGGGTTCTTCAGGTCGAGCTTCGATTGATTCCTCATCATCGGCTGGAGCATTGATCCCAAGAGCGGTCAATGCCATGACAGAGAGCAGCGGGATGCGCGGAACGAACAGCGAGATTCCTGTGATTGCGAAAATCTCGAACTCGAAAAACAGGATGGCAAAACTGAGCCCATCGACATAGAGACCCTCCGAGTGCTCCGACCCTTGACGGAGTCTTTCCTTCGTTAGCTGCGGAAACGGATCGGAACGGTGCCGGGAGACAGGCGGTCAACGGAGCTCCTGCCCCGCAAGGTACGAGACGGCCGCTGGCGGCTCGCTACCGTTAGAGCCTGATCTTGATGTCGCGCTCCATCGCTGTATAGAAGCTTGTTGAATTCGCCGAGAGGTCCTCACAAGCGGGCACCTCACTCACCTATTATCAAGACTGGTGCCGGTGGCTTGATCCTCAGTGATAACGGTCGGGATGTCCGCGTCGAGGTCGTTATCCGAAGAATTCTCGCCTCTCAAACTATTAGCCTGTACATCCCGGTGCTGGCTTTCCAGGAGAGATTTGCTCTCTGGCGATTGAGAAGTGTCATGTGAAATGAGAAGGAGGGTCAGAAGTTGAGATCTGGAGATGAATAGAGATCCCGACCCCTAATACCCAACAAAAAACGTTTCGCAACCATCATCAACAAGAAGGAAAGAGTTTCGCGCAATCACGGAATCACTGCATGAATGTTTCGAAAGCATAGACTGTTTCGGAGTCAAGGAGCTTGACTGGCGTGTATTCGAAAAATAACGGAAATGGTGATGCTTGAAGTTGAAGAAGGATGATCCAATGCTACTTACAGCCAATGACGTCGTTCTTGGTTGAGCAGTATGGGGTCTCGATGCTCGGATGAGACGCCCGGCATCGGTCACGGTTCCCGAAGAACTTCGATGATGGTGTTGGCGATTCCGATTACCGGGAAATTCTTCGGTGCCGCCAGAACCGGGAACAGCCCCCTCTTGCGGAGGTTGTCGTTCTGGTGCCGGAGCTTTCCGGCAGAACTCGATTTATTGCGATGCATTTTTGACTTCTTCCCTGTGGCTTCCCGCTCGTGCGGAACTGTTAATATTGGGTTCTGATTAATTGGGCCGTTGAGCGCCTCTATCAAAGGTATGCTCTCGTAGCCAGCGGGTACATCTTGCCCAACTTGTTGAAGCTCACTGATTTGTGCCGAAGGACGTGAACTCAGGAGCATCTTGCGGACTGCCCGGATCTGCAGGAGAGCTCTGAACGGAGCGCGGCATATGGGACAGTTGTTGGCTTGGTATCGGAGAGAGTCAGCGCATGCGGAGCACAGACAAAGATGCTTGCACGGCAGAATGAGGGTGTCACGGGCTTCCGGATGTCGCTCGCGGGAAGCTGTACTATATACCTTAACCTCCGTCAACTCTCCGCTTCCTGCCATTAACAAAAAAGATCTCCGCAGACTTTTAACGTGGGACACGTTCTTAGGATCGCTGATCCGGAGAAGAGAGTGAGGGCGTTGTGACGGAAGTCGTAGGTGCAATGCGATGATTTCATTGGCTGGGATTTTTCGCACGCGATGCGATGATTTCATTGGCGCGGACATTTGCGGAGGCCAGTTTCCGGTTACTTCGTTAACGTTGTTTGATCTAATGTCAACACGCGGTTAGACGAATTATTCACGCAGAGAACACCTGAGGTATCTCTTTGACCTCTGATATATTCAGTCAGCTGCAACGGAATGTCGACCGATTTTTCTCTTGCAACTGAATAGTTCAGTGATTTCCATTCCGTGCGGCACATGGAAGGGACGCGCGAGCGATCTTCCACTGCCCCTTCATGGATTCTCAGGGTCTCTGTGCACCGCGGGCTCGCACTCCGGGAACCGGGAACCGCTACCAACCGCCCGGAATTCTTCCTGACTTTTCACCATAGGGTCCACTCCGCGAACTGTGATACTTTCCCGGGGACGACTCGAGCCATACTGTACACGACTCGAACACGGATTGCACGCAGTTATGAATTTACACGCATTTCCTTGGCTTTCGCACCTCTTAGTGCACCATGGGTTTGCACCCCCAGGGAGCCGCGATTCGTTGAGACCGCTTGGATCCTCCCGGAACTCCCTTCCGAAATGCAAAAATCGATCTGGCACCATTCGCTAATTGATGATGTCACTACGCCGTTAACAGAGTTCAACACCCTGAACATGAACTCCGACCAAGGAACGTGTCCCACGCAACTAACAGTTCAGTCGAAGACTGAACTACCCGACCGGGTTTTTTTCATCGTGAGGGTCGTCGAGAAGGTCAAATCGTTCAAGTGAGCTCATGATTGGGACAGTTAGCTACGGGGCGAGAATCGATAGAGAAAACATCTCTTCATCTTTCGTCCAGAGCTAGGCAGAATGGAATAGCATCAATCAGCCCAACCGATGCTGAACCATCTGAAGAGATTCCGAGAGGACCGTTTAAATTCTCTCTTGCTACCCAGCTTTATCGGAGACTAGCCATTAAAAGCGCGAATGGTGAGTGTCGGATTGGAAGCCGACTCCCAGAGCTGCATGGGAGAGCACGGAACGATTGTCTTTGGTTAGGAGACACCGATTCCGCTGGGCGAACATCTTCCTGTCTAAAATCATCGAGATTTCTCCAACGCATTTCGTATGCTCTTGAAATTGGCTGGCATCGATGTTTTCATGCAAATCCGCGCTTCTATTACCTATTGGCGTTAGATGTTGGGAAGACTCTGCACTGAACTTACTGGTGGTTTTTCGAGAACCTCCCCCGCAACACTGCCGAGGGCAATCGGGCGGTAGTTGGCAGTCTCTTAACCGGAACCCTTCTTGAAGACGGGTATGACGGTGGAGGTTCTGAGGAGGTCTAATAATTTCTCCCTGGCTGAACCTCTCAGCCAATTTTATTTAACGTCGCCGGGACCACCGTTTAGGTATTGCATCAGTCGACGGACCCCTGGGAAGTGCAAATGCCTCGGGCGGGGATCGAACCCGAAACCAACATGTCTTGAGTCGGGCACGTTTGCACGTCGCCACGACCGCCGACCTGAGGAGGTCTGGAACGGCTCCAGCCTGGTAGGAGGCTTCAAATATGATCTCCGGTAGCTCGGCCAGGAATATCGCATCGATGGAAATGAAGGCCCCGGAAATCGGGGCTCGTCCGATCTGAAGGACACAGGATGGTCTCTGAAATGACAAGGGCGAAGTATTGTGAGAATGTTATAATCACAGAAGTACAGGACTTCCAGAGCTGGCGTACTGAGGACAGATGGATGCTCGCCAAGGTAGAACATTATTCTCGGACATGCTTTCTAAAACTAAATCGCTGAGATCGAAGATAGAACAACTTCATTTTCAATGCGTATGGTCTCATGCTGGTTTGTGGTCCCCTCGGGAGGCAGAGAGGCCGCTGGACGCGGCGTGCCGACCATTGCGCAGGGTATCGATTACCCTACCGAGCAAGATGAAAAGCAATCGTCCAAGACAGAACGCATTCCCTATCAGACCTCCGGTTCGCATGGGGCTTGAAGAATCCATCCGAGTAATAAAAGCCCTAATCCTGATGTTTGTCGCCTACGGAGCTCCTCACGCAGTCAAGATATCGCGAGTGTCCGATGACTCCAGTGAGAAACCTTACAAGCGGCGTCTCCTGAGGTTTTGGCTTTCGCCGACCCGTTTCTTCTCCTGTGGAGCACGCAAATCGTGATTCTCGTTCGGGGGCGCCGGCTCGGTGTCTTGGATTGTTCTTGACGTTGCGTCTTCAACGGGGCTCATGGATACTTCTTAAACTATGCTGCAGTTACGTTTCTTCGTGGATTGCAGTCACGAGATTGTTGTCATCATCAGAAAAGCAGAGTTACGAATCGGGAGATATCCTGCTTCAGCGTGATGCATTCTCCTCACTCCGATTTCCAACAATTATCTTGATGGGTTTCATATTCATTATGGCAGGGGTTTTCAAACTGTGTGCCGCGCCTGCAGGTCCTGCGGCGTCCCATGCTGGAGGTTCCGCTGAGTGCCGCTACCCGAGAAGTTCGAGATCCCCTGCATTATGGGTCCATTATAGTTAATTATGACATTTCGGCTCATGGAGCTTGCTTATCAGCTCACAATTAGAGAAAATTGTGCGACAGTTCCAAGGTCTCAGACGCCGGCGAACTTCGTAAATGGGTTCCGAGGCAGTTCGTTCCTTTGGCGGCGCCAAACTTCACAGTTTCATTCAGAGGGATACCTTTATATAATAGTCCGAAGAAGTCGACTAAAGCCTGGTAGAAAAGTCAAGTCGAAAACGAAATACGAAACGAATGATTCGATAACCTACCCCAGGGTCGATTGTTACATGATGTGATCCCTCGCTTCCTAAGGTCTCCAGCCAGGCAGTCAGCTGCCCGTCGAGGGCAGGTAACAACTCTGCGTCGTCGTCCACCATCTTCATGATGATCCTATAAAAATAGGGATTCTCTCTTGAAGTTTGAGCGGGTTCCTCGATCGGGTCGAGCCAAAACCTTGGGTCGGGTCAACAGTCTTTAGCAAACGCGTCCGTTATTCTCCCCTCGTAAGATCTCTTTTCCGAACTCCAAACTTTGGTTTCTACCGCGAAGGGAACGGGCTCAATCCAATCGTTGCGACCCGATTCGCTTTCTCAGGGGAGGACGCCTCCAGTGGCGGTCGAATGTTTTGGGCCAGTTCGTTTTTCGCAAATTTCTTGGAAAATACATGCGCCTGAGAGCTAATTCTCACTAGGATATTGGAATACAGTCAAAGTAACTATACCGTGAGGAAGCCCGTATGAGACGGCAGGATTGACCATTGGAATGAAGCCGAGATTGATACATTTCGAGACAAGTGTCGGACATATTGCGCCAGTTTTCCGCACGACGCGGATCAGAGGCACGGGGCGATACGACTTGACGCAGCATCTTTCTTCCTTGCTCCCCGAAAACTCTTCCAACGGAGCGATCCGATAAACGTCTTGGAAGTCGGAGAGTCCCACCGCATATCCACCATATCAGCTTGCGAATCTATTTAATTGTTCGCTCTGCGGGAAGGAGGCAGGGCGACTTGAAAGACTGTTCATTCCTCCAAGAAATGCTCGTTTCCAGCGCGGGTTGTTGTGCCTTTATTCTCCGGGTCACAAACACTTCGGGCAGAACGTGGCAAGCACCAAACACTTCTGATCGAGGAGTTTGGTGCTGTTGAAAATGATCCCCAGTTGAAATGACTTCCCTGATCCGCGGACTCGTTCGTACCCGCCGCAGCTTTTTACCATTCACGTCGGACAATTTTATCGACAGCAGACCATTCGGAAAACGTCGGGGACTCGACGCGTTGGGGTCTTAGTTGACAACAACGCAAAGCTTCAACACGCGCACAGCGTAGCCAACCCCTTCTCCCTACAACCCCTAGAACTCTGAGGATTTGAAACGGTGAGAAAGGGCTTCTTTGGCACCCCTTTCTCACCCGAAAAACGTGATTCGCCCCAGGTTCCAGCGACAATTGTCAAACAGGCAGCAAAGTCGACATGTGGGAAAATCAATGCTCGGCAACGGTGCTACCACGACAAGCAACTGGTAAATACGGAAGAGAACAAAATCACCCTTGGACCGTTGCGCTGGTGGTTTCGAAGAAGAATTTATAGTTTGTGCGCCGTAGACGTTTCTTGAAGTCTTGAAGCGTTATTTTCGTGAGCGGCACTGGAACAGAAACTTCGTACGCAATTCCACGGTCGTCGATGAAGTAGCGGATAGGGGTCATATCCGTGGTTCGGGGCATCATGTTATGGTTATGGTCTTCGCGCGTCTCATCCGAAGATGACCCTTTCACTTCAGGGGCGAGCAAGCTCTGTGGACGCCGGTCACAGTTTTTGGGAGAGTGGACACCGTTGAACCCCCTCTCGACTGACGCCTAATCGTGTCAGTCGATGCACACCTTGGACGCGCTCTTGCACGTCACATGTGATGCATCCCGGCAGCAGTCGAGATTCGAACCGCCGTCATCGAGTTTTCGATTACGGGATATGCACTGACAATCGGTCGTTTGATCCCTTTTTCGGGCACACGGGTTGGATCAACTCCAACCAACGGTGCCCAGGTGAGGGGAAGGTTCTTGCGGACGCAACCCGACTTCAGAGGGAATGATCCGAAATAGTCATCTGTGCTTCTCGACCCCAAATCTCAGCCCCGCCGAAGCACGGTTACAGTCCCATGCCGAGGGGACCGGCAACGCTGAAGTCGAGCGGAACATTACCTGCGCGACGAGGACCGGATTGTGAAAACCGGGTATTTTTGGGCTAGGCAGGTTGCTAAGAAAAGCAACGAAGTAAGAACACGGCGGATGACTGTGATCTTCGTCGACATGATGCGAATAATCAGACGATGATTCCTCCGCGCTCATTGGGGGAGATGCGAGACGGGAGGAAGGCGTTCCCGAAGGTCGCGGCTCGAAATGAAGAAGCATTGGATACTTCCATCGATCCAGCTCTGTCATCACTGGACTTGAACCTTTGTTGACGCATAGACTCCCGTCGATCAACATGATGTTGAAGCTTGTCTATGGTCGTCGATTCGTTCAGGAAAGAAGAAATCCCCGTTTTCGTAAGCCCGAAGGTTTCCAGAATGCCCGCGAATGGTGTTCCGCAGGGACAGATCATATCATTTTTCCAAGGAATACTGAACACCTGAAGATTCCTCAATACGATAACACTGCAGTTCATCTTTGCCACTCAGTCAGACGAAGTCAATTCGTGGGTCTTCTTCAGCGATTGATCCCATGGTTCCCACTGAAGGAAGAAATGCGGCAGCGGACTTAGGATCTCCGGAGATGCTCTGAAGCACGGGTAGTTAGAGGTCAGCTATGTCTGGACTCTTCGGCCACTCTGTCTCTCGCTCCCATGAGGATGCTTTTCCGAATTCCAAGTCCGTTCCAAGCGGATGTGTTCACAACGATGTATTCCGAGCGGGAAATTCACATCTCCCATTGTCAAATTCATCAGCCTGACCCGAAAAAACGTTAATTCACGTTCTAAGATTCAAGCCTGGAGAGAGACAAGGCGTCATATCTGGTCACTGACACACTTAATAGTGACAACTTCTTGATGAGGTGGTTCTGGCCCTCGGGAATGTGTTTTGCCAACTTCAGTCTCAATTCTGTTCATTTGAGCACTACGAACACGACAAGTCATCATATCATTCTTGTTACAGCTAGCGGCAATTTGATTATCGAACCCTGGGAGTGGGCTAACTATAAGTCTGGATCGCACGCCGGCGGCCGAAAGGAGCAGGCCGGAGCAAGTGATTCTGACGCATTGTCGTGACATCGAAGCAGCCCACAGGATCCTGAGTGAGAGATCAGGATGTCTACCTCAGATTCGTCATGAGTTGGTATTCTGAAAAGTCCGTCAATCCACTGATTGTGAGTCTGTGAGCAGCTCAACAAAATACAGCATGGCGTTTGGCGCGCCTGCGTTCAAGGCAGACGCTCGTGGAGGCCAACATAAACAAACAACACCTACGACCGTCCGTAGAAGAACAACACAACAAGGTCCTTCCGGCGGCTCCCTCGACTTCTGACGACGAGGGCCGAAGCATGGCAGCTGTGAGGTCGGCTTTGTGCGGTTTGCGGGCCGGTTCCATGCTGCGACCCACGCCTGGAGGTTTCACTGTCCCGGTCAGGAGCGCGCAGTACAGTCCTCAGTATGTCAAACCAATTGGGGTCCAGCGAGATGAACTCAAAGAGAAACTGACCAGTCCAGAAGGTAATCCGCGCATTGAATCGAATTGTATCGGAGATGCGCTCTGCGCGTCCAAATCCTAACTACCAACTTGGGATGAGTGAAATACGCGGAACTTGTTGAATTGAGTTTCGCGTAATAGTAAAGACATCGCGTTCAAGCGAAGACCGGCGGTTTCGCACTGCTATCGGAACGCCACGATAACTTTTCGCGGGGTGAAATGGAACGCTTCCCATGGCTTTCAGTATCCATGAAATTAATCGGAAACTCTGTCATTTCTAGTGGCTGAACTCATGTATCGGCCGGTGAAGGCTGCAACCTCGGATGTGTCGAATTCAATTTTCTACGACCCTCTCCTCGCAAAGTTCACAAACGTTCTGATGAGGAAAGGCGATAAACGTTCGGCGGCGGACTCGATCCGTAGAGCGTTCTTTTCGATCAAACTCATGAAGAACGCGAACGGACTGAATCCCTTGGAAACTTTCGAGCTAGCGGTCCGTAACGCGACCCCCGTGGTTGAAACCAGGAAGATTGAGCGTGGTGGTATCATGTACGCGGTACGTTCACGGCGTGTGACAAAATTGAAATCTGATACATCATACGTCAATCTATCCGGTCGTCATAGGTTGAGGCCTAGGTCACCCAGTTCGGGGATTTCGTTGATTTTGATTGACATTTTTTCGGATTTCCCAGGTACCCGTGCCGTTGAAGCAAGCCCGAGCCGAATTCATCGCGATGAGGTGGATCTTGGAGGCAGCCGTTGACAAAGAGCGTCATATCAGGTTCTGGGATCAGCTGGCGAGGGAACTCGTTGACGCCTCGAACAATGTTGGTCGAGTTGTGAAACGGAAACAAGAAGCACATAAGGCCGCAGAAGCCAACAAAGCATACGCTCATTATCGATTCGGATAACTTCTAGGCTCCGAGTATATTTTTAGAAATGATCCGCTGGGTTCTCTCGGATATTATCCGGATGAGGTCAAGGACCAACAACAGGTCAGCGCCGTTGAAGCCGGATGCATTCAGATAACTTGTACGTCAGATCGCAGGGAACTTGGTTATTGACTCTCGTTGAGGAAAATCCACATTGAACTTTGCTACTCGTCCGTGTAAAAAAAAAAAAAAAAAAAAAAAAAAAAAAAAAAAAAAAAAAAAAAAAAAAAAAAAAAAAAAAAAAAAAAAAAATAGTTCAATAAATGGATATTCTCCTGGTCGTTTGCGCTCCTCACTCGTCATCTCGCAGTATTGTAAGACGGACGCATGGATAAGCGCTCGGAATTCGTCGGATATCGGCTGCGGGAGATTCGCCTCCACCAGATATGGTCTGCAAATATGATGATCTTCTTCGACGATCCGGAGCACCGGGACAATCGGATCCGAACAGCTGCAAGTTTTTTGAACGAGAACGGGAAGCTGCATTCCATGTATTGGCCATCAAACGTCTTGAAACTCATGTGATTGTATTCTCTCCCCTCGACCTGACTCATTGAACCATCAGAAGTAACTTCAATGTTTCAAGTGCCTCGATCAAACTCCGGCGAACTTCCGCTCATTGTCAGTCGGAGATGGCGACAGAGTATACCTCCGTGATTCCGGAGCGGATTCCGCTCCCCCTAATTCTAGAGTCGGAAGTAGAGGTGTGGTAGGCCAGCCATCGATGAACATCAACTGAATCTCGAGTCCCGGCCAGCGGTTAGCCCAGCGACTGCTGAGTGCTCATGCATCCGACCGACCCTGTACTCCTTCTCTATCTTCATGACTGATCCGCGTATATCCGCGTGAATCGCCGATTCTCCTTCGGCGCCCAGGAGGCCAGAGCATCAATTTCACGTAGTCCTTCGCAGACAAATGCCATCCGGCGACTCGCGGTAGATGGCCTGAAATCAGAATGCGTCGATCTCGAGCCCATTCCTCCTCGTCCCAGGTGTTCGCTACGCCCGAAATACGTACGTGCCGAATTCATTCATATTGATTTGCACGACGACGGTCGTATCGTCTTCGCAACTCCGACCCCGCGTCACGCCGGACTCCGAGGACCCCTGAGCAGACCTCCCTGGGCTTGAATTCGGACGGACGCATACTGACAGAAAACTTTCCAAGAGAAGAGTGTCCCTCGAGGTCCAATACTAGAGTGATCGCAGATGGGGATTCGGACGCTGAGCTACTGAGTCGGACGAATTTTTGAGTTTTCCGTATTTCAGCTCGAGGAACTGCTTTTCCGCAGGGACATGAACGAAGTTCTGATTTTCCTCCAAGTTCTCGTATCACGCATGCGACTCATAAATGATTGTCCGAGTTGAAGTTTGAGATGCTTAGGCCCAAGACGGAAAAAAAGTCTGACTCGAAATGGAGGCAAGGAATGCATCTTCGGAGTTCCCTCATCAAACCAATTTATTTTCGTCATTCAACGTCTTCGATCGAGCATGAGGCGAACGGTTATGTTTTGAGTGCTTTGAAACTTCCTCAACATCACCACTATCCGTCCTCGTCGCGCATAAGGCTCATCTTGCTGCTATCGCTATTAACATCGCAGTCAAACCGAAGGTTCATCGATTGAATCCTCGTTTTCATTCGTCATTGCGTTTATGAGATTCCCTTCCTCGACCAGGAGTCTTCTAGAATCGGTGTTCAACTTTCGGGGGAGTATGTTCTCTGCTTGAGAGCTACAATTTAACTTAGTGTGAGGGACGTTCCAACACCAACCATTTACGAAGGTTCTTCCCCATTCGTGGACAGGGTCTCCCGCAGTCTCAGTTTCTATCAACAGTTGTTTGAGGTCTGCTGTGTGCTTTTTTCCTTGGGAGCTTCTAGTTGGTATTCTTGCAGGCAATTATAGCTTCCTCGCCAACGGCTGAGAGAACTGTTATGATCACGGTGCCTTCTCCTTTGTCCAATTCCTCTCGCATCTTCTTTGCAAGTTCCTCATCAGCAGGAATGCGGAGGTCATCACGAATATCACCCTTATCGTCCATGAGAGAAACGAAGCCATCGTCTGAGATGTCGATGAGCTGCAAATAAGGGGAACAACTTTTAGTGACTCAAGCGCCCGGTCAGACAGCGTTATGCCTCGTATGGGAAAATTTGATTTCTATCAAGGATTGTGCGCAACCGGTTGAGGCTCAAGCGAGATGCCGTCTCACAAGATCCAGTCAGGATGCCCTTACTTTACCACCGAGTAGGAAGACCGACTTCGTCTTCTAGGACAGAAGCCAGTGGCAAACGATGGCCGCATTGAATGGGAATACGAACAACAAAACACTTGTTTGAGAAAAACACCACGAGCTTACCTGGAAGTCGTTCCTGTTAACATTAGGTACATCAATGTTGTGCGTTGAGGGGCAAAGATCTTCGTATTTCTTTGAGTTGAAGATATCGATGCCGACAAGATGAACTTTGGCGTGACCGTGCTTGCCGGTCTTCGAAGTTGTCATCTCCATGATCTTGCACGGACGGTTCTTGAGCATGACAAAGCCGTTCTTGCGGAGGGCCGAGCATTGCATCGGATATGTTGTAGATGCGCCGGACACAGCGGAGTTGAACTCAACCTCTTCGCCCTCCATTTTCGGATAGAGATGCGGACTCCAACGAGCGGTCAACAACGGTTACTGCAAGAATAGCTCGAATCAGACCGCATCGATCTCTGTTCAGCGTGGTGCATCCGCGCCCTCGCCCACAAGTGTTTGACGATCCAATCGGAAGCCCAGAAGGGTTGCAGGATCATCTCTCTTTGTCTATGACGTACGGCACCCTGATTCTTGAGCAGGAAGATGCTCTCTCCACACTCATGCAGAGTCGGCGCGAGCCGAACACGTTGCGGGAGCTTCGTTTTCTGAGGATGAATCTGGACGGCGGGAATTCTGCAACCTCGATCAGCATGCCTCGAGCTCTGCGCAACTTAATTCCGCGCTCTGAATCTAGACTCGAAAATTGGATGAGGGAATCAATCAAGCGAATTTTTCCTCCAGTCCAATCTTCGTGCCTTGAAAGGCGGGATGGGCAGGAGTTTCGATCGAGTATTCCTGAGCAAATGCACGAAATCTGAACTGTCTCCAATGACTACACGCCATTCGATCCCGAGATGGCACTCAACAGGTCGGCTAGGGAGACCCCTGCTTATGTGATGGGCTACCAGCCGCATGGCGATCAGCCGATGCCGCCCAACTCAGCCAGAAAAAGATTCAAGCCAGAAATCGACAACGCAAGCCCTGAGAATATTTCCGGGTGTGTTTTTCAATCACTGACGAACCGATCCCCATCGGCCAACTACTGGATAGGGGTTGCCACTCGAGAACACGCGAAGAGGAACGCGTTACTCGTCGTCACCGTGGGCAACAACGGCTTCCCGTTTCGTAGCAGAAGGCTTTGTACTGGTGGAGGTAGATTCGAGCGAAAACTGTGCTGACGGAAGGCCGATTTCAACATAAAAGTGCACCAGTCTTTTGGATACTGCTTAAACTATCATTAGCACGGAAAATCTTGAGTCGACACTAAGCAAAAACTTCAATTTCAAAGCAAACCGGTATCACTCACATGCTGCACTGGTGCTAGCCAGTGGCGAAAAGGCACGTCCGGAACTCTGTCTCTAGCATGGCGTCTTTCGAAACTCTCCCGGGTTCACCATGTTTGCAAGGCGCGAAAATTCGAACTCGTCGAGCACAAGGGAGCCAATTCTTCATCGCATCGCTGCCGGCCTCCGCTTGACAGTCCCGATCTGCGCTCCCGACCTGTGCGCAAGATGCGACGCGAAAGTCTCAGCCCTCGGACACCATTGACTCACAAGGGAAGTGCAAAACCTCGACCTGGCGAAACTCGTGTTGCTATACATCAAAATACTCGGCTCGATGCACAACTCACGAATCAGGTTTTAATTTCTGCAAAATACATAAGCGGAGCGCATGGTATGCGGCGGAAGGACCGATTTCTCCATGGGAAAATCGCATAGAAAACAATGAAGATCATCGGGAAAGGTTCCTGAATGGAAAATCTCGTCCTAATATCATCATGAGTGATAGCATCGCAGCTTGGTATTCGATTTTCGTTGCTCAGGAAGCTTTTGCGAGGACCTTTATCATTTTCTATGCGATTTTCCCATTGAAAAATCGGACATTCCGCCGCATACCATGCGCTCCCATTATGTATTTTGCAGAAATTGAAACCTGATTCGTGAGTTGTGCATCGAGCCGAGTATTTTGATGTATAGCAACACGAGTTTCGCCAGGTTGAGGTTTTGCACTTCCCTTGTCAGCTGCTCTCGCAGTAGCGGTCGTCACCCTCGACACAGGGCCCTGAACTCCCTTTTATCTTATGCGTTGCGCTCCGCTGCTATTGCCAACGAGCTCGAGCCAAGCGGCCTTTCCAGAAACTCAGCGCTTAGTCCCGATGGCCAAACGCTAACTACTCGGAAGGCGGGCAGATGCCTAGTTTGGGACTCCACAATGCGGGACACGCTAACCCCATCTCATAGGCTCTCCGCGGCACGGACTGCGGGCGCCGTTGCTAGAATCGCGGAATCGTCCAAATCTGCCTAATACCGCGAGCTTGAACACAGGAGGGCGGAAGGATTCTTGTTGCAGAGGATCTCAATCGGGGTGCAGAGAGGCAACGGGTTAGTCGTTCGGGAACTCTGCCGACCGGGGACACATCCCATGGGTTCGGCTGAGCGGATGCTGATCTCTTTATACTTGTCTATATCAAAATACGCGGAAATAAAGATTCAGAGTTCATTTGTAATCTTCCCTATCATGATGTACATATAGTTATTGAAATGGCGGACAAGTTTGGGATGAACAGGGAAAACTTGCTCCGGATGCGCTGACAACATTCTGAAACAAGGAGGACTCAGACTAAGACTTGCAAACTTTGGGTTTATTGACTCCTGTTCATTCTCATCTTCGCCCGTTTCACAATTATTATCAATTACGATACGTTCAAAACCTCCCCACAATATTGATCTAGATCGTTCTGTACAGGATCACATTTTCTCTTCTGTCATATCATCTACTTTGCTGCCATGATACGAGTCGAGGAGGACGATCGAAGGAATAAGGATGAGACATAGGTTGCCACATAGGTATAGCCATTTAGTTAAGTCCCTTCTTTCCACTCCAGTGTCTAGATTCCTTTACGAACTCCAGCCTAGACCTAAATAAACTACTGTCCACTATCAACGTTATCAGAACAATTCTTCAGATCTCTGTCTAGAGAAGAGCGAGTGCCTGTCCATGTTTCCGACTAGCTGGCGTGCGCCAGAGTTGCCAACAGCTCACAACTCAACACGTTATCAGCCCATTTAGGCTCAACACCTCATTCGCCGTGCTCGTTCACCGACCGCTCTCCTTGTCCACACCAGATTTCGTGATTTCACGTGCGCGGTTTCGCGCCTCACGAGCACTCATCAGCGGCATTTGATTGTGCCAACTCACAAACTGTGACCCTTTGACTTGGCGATCTTTGCTCTCAACGGCCCGCAAATGTTCTGCACGTTGGCTGAAATATGTTCATAACCGACATTCGTGATACATCCTCCGTCTCTTCGACAGCCTCCGCGCAGGGGAGAGAAAAATCAACCGCCAAAGCGAATATGATGCGCAGAGTCTGTAATCGAAACCTGAGACAAATCTCAACTAGCTTTCTTCAGCTAGGAGATCCAACCAAAAATAATCATGTCAGCAGATTAACGACTACACAACAAACAACCGAATCAAAATCAGCTTCAAGAAATACCCAAGACACTGTATCGATGTATATCTGATAGGCACCCCTCCGGCCATGGAATCGAGGTTCATATTATCGATATACAGTCGAATCGGTATCGGGGCAACATCTGAAGCCACGACGAACAAGAAGCACTGACTGTTCCACATGTTGGATCGTGAAGTTGAGCGACTTCTCGAGGGTGGCGAAGACAGCGGACTGCGCGATGGATTTGAGCGGTTTCTTGATCGAACGCTTCGAACGAGACGACTTGATGATTCTCAAAACACAACATTGACGAATGGGCTTTCCTGCAGTTCGAACATTGAACAATCTTGACAACGAGCGATCGCCTGGTCCTTCAAGAAAGTCAGAGAGAATTGAGGAAACGCATTTCGGAGCAAAACGATGCAATCACCCAGGATAAACAATCGTGTCGGATGCCAGTAATACCACTCAATACGTAATTGTACTGAAAAGCGTTTGATTATCGCAATTCTATGCTCGAGAGACCCCAAGAAAGGAAAAATAAGGCTTCCATCTCCGAAGATTTGGATGGGGTTTTTCGAGGGCGAAACTATCTGGGTTCTTCAGAACTCATATGTCAGGAACCGTCGATATTTGCAGCCAGACATGTACAGTTTGTGGATCAGCACAGCGAGTATAGCACCGTGCGGCACCTGCCAACAATCGAGTGCTGATTTAAGGCATTTCTGTTCCTGGTTGTAGAGATCGGCAACCCATCTGAGTAAATTGACTGCCGATATGGAGACTAGGGTCTGATGACTTTGAAATAACAGGTGGTTGTTGCGATTCTTTTTTTCATACATACCTCACACTTGCAACTGGTGCAAATGACTCTCCGCCGACGTATGGATTCAGCGTCTAATCGGTTTATCAGAACGTAGACGAGAGGTAGACACTAGAGTCCCTGTGTGCATTCGGTCCCCGTATGGCACTTGGGCATGGAAGAAATCCTCGTCACAAGCGGCACGCTGCAATGCAGACAGTGATTTCAGGTCTGCGTTGTTGGAGTGAACGCAGGGGGAGAGTCCGAACCTCGGATTGCGCCGTTCCGACGAGCGACAGCGAAAAAATCTCAGCTAGGTAACCTCGGTCTGCTCTCTTCGACGACTCACCGAGAAATCGGCCAGGTTCCAGGGGGTGACTTTTTCATCTCGGGTCGACTGAGGAATTCCTCGAGGCGACGAGTGGAAATCATGGAATCGACTATGATTGGAATCGCGAACGGAACGATGAAAAGCGGCATGGTGAGTTGATTGAAAAGTGACAGCGACGCAAATATGACGCCAGCCGTCAACGGTCCGCCTCCGAGCCACGTCTGTAGAGCGAAACAGCAGAGTGGAACGCACACGGAGGAAAACATGGTCAGGAACGCTGTAGGACAAGAAATAATTTGATCGGTGCGTCGCACAGTGGGCCGGCGGCGGCCAAAATTCGCCGTAGAGTTCAATGGGGACTCCATTGACAATTTTGGCCGCTGCCGGCCCACTGTGCGTCGCGGTGCTCGCAGTGATCGGTGTCGGGACAGTTCGTGAATCATTGTTGATTCAGAGAGCCCAGGTCCTACTGAGACTGCGGTGGAATAAACACTCACCATTCACTGCGACGAATATGGTGTCCCTCTTCAGTAGACCTCGTTGCCTCGAGCGAATTCGCTGAATTTCCCCAACATAGATTCTTTCCCAGCCCAAGATTTTCAGTGCGAGTTTGACACCTTGGATGAGTTCGCGGCTTTTCTCGATTCGATCCTCTGATACAGACCGCAAACGAGCAGAAATTCAATCTATTTCTACGATGAGTTGCGATGGACTGGGATGTTTCTGATACGACGCATCCAGAATCGCCATACCTACCGTTATTTCGGGCTTGTGTGTGACCCATGGCCCGTGAGGTGAGATACTGTATCTGTGTGATGAGTCGATGTACAGCTGGAAGATTGTTCCACGTACAAGAGATTTGATAAACAGATGACTTATGTGTTACATCGGGGAACAACAAGATCCAGGAGGTTGGGGCGACCCTTAGAGGTCACCACACGCAAAACGAGATCTAGGACTTCAGGAGCTTGGCCTCCAGAGCCAAAAAAAACCGTAACATGAAAGTTTGTTACAGAAACAGCCATGAACCATAAGAATACGAAACCTTCGGTAATACAGGGAGACTGAACGTCGCGGTGAAAGACCGAGAATTGCTCGGAGCGCGTTATTTTGAGCGACTTGTGGGGAAGAGAGACTATTACTGGGGGCGCAGCCCCAGCAAAGTATACCGTAAGACACAGTGCTGGCAACTTCAGCGGCAACATCCAAATGTAGTGAAAATTTGTGGGTATTATCATAAAGTTCTGGCAGTCGGTTGACATGTGATCAACGATTGCTCTGAGGAGAAAAGTTTTCCCTTGACAAGAGACTCTTCTCTCTAGTCGTTGGACAAAGACGCGTTTGCTCGGCAGCGACGCCGACGCAGGGTAGCCCGAGGTCAAACTCTCTTCACTGATCATCATTATTGTAAGCCGGTCGTCTTGGCGGGGGACTGTGACCGTGCGTCTGCGGGGCTGAGTTTTGGGATCAAGGAGCACGGACGGCAGTTCGGTTCGTTCCCCCTGGTGACGGGTTGGGTCCGCGAGGTCCCTCCCTTCACCTAGACAACGTTGGTTGGAGTTGATTCAACCCGAGTGTCCGAGAAAGGGATCGAGCGGCCGTGTGCCAGTGCTAATCCACGTAACCAAGACTCGATGGCGGTTCGATTCCCGTCGGCCGCCGGCGTGGGAAAGGATAGGTATGAGTGGTGGTGACCGGCAGTTCGGCTGACGTGCATGTTGTGGGATCTTGCACGTGCGCTGGTGTGAAGCTCACCAGAAGCGCTTGCCGGTCAATAACACGGTTTCCGCCCTCCGGTAGATAAGATATACAGTACTGCTCCGTTCAACGAACCTGATCCGTTCCGTGTATCGGTTCGTTGTACGGGACAGTTCGTAGAACGGGGCACCAAGAAGCATTGATCGACAAAGGACAAAAATCACCGAATCTTGCCGCCTATCGCGTCGCTTGTCTACATTACTTCGATCGCGATCCTTCGGATGAAGAAATCTTCTAGAAGTCCCAATTTAAGCTATTTTTAGAAGGTCCGTTCAACGAGCCTTCGGTTCGCTGAACGGAGCAGATGAGTGCTTCGAAGAAGTTCGTTGAACGGGTTGTTCGTTGAACGAGCCGTTCGTTGGATGGAGCACCACTGAACTACCCGACTAGGGTGAAATAAATAGAATTTATTATTATCATTATAAGTCGTGGTTCTCAGCGTTTTTTTTTTGTTTTTTAGGCGGGAGGGGAAGTCCCGTCGAATACCAGGGATGGGACGTTCGTCCGTTACCCTGGTTATGTGGTGTGGCCACTGAAACCCCTCCCTCCGCCCTTTGGTGACTGGGTACTCAGAACAAGTTCTGTTTTTCATCCTTTCGGTTCACCGGAGCCGTCCTTGTCAATTCACCTTTTTTTCTCCATACTCGTTCGCAGAGTGTTGAATTCGACTCGGGTGGGTTCGCTATTGCGGTTCACCCACCCTCCACTCCGCGACCTGCAAAGAATCGGAGCAAATTTGTACTCAAAACATCATCGGAACACCGCCCCAGCACTCTGATGTTACGTCTTTCAATCTCTCTGACAGACATCCGGATTCTTAGGTCGGGGGTACGGAGTTGCGGAAGGCACGGCCGAACCTATCAAGGGCGGAGCAGTGCTCTGGCACACGTACCAGAGGCACGCTAGGTACGGAAAGTGTCCCGAAACTGCCCCCAATGCAAGAACGATTGATAGCTCGTCGCAATCAAGTTGAGAGACATCGATGATGATGATGATTTCCGCCGAGAATCGACGGAGAAGGAATTCCCATCAATCTTACTGAACGGGTGCATCATCGGATCCGCCGACCCGAAGAGGAACAAGAGAAACGCCTTCCCTATTTCGCCTTTCGCTATCAGCTCGGTACTGAGAAAACTCAGAGCCATCAACTAGACGCTCAGATCAAGCCTGGTTCACGTGGAGTACATCGATTTGACGGACGGGTCTACTATGTACTACCTCTGTCCCGTAATAGCTGTCGCATTTGAGCCCAGAATTTTTTCCCGAATTAGTGGTCGCGTCTGGCGATTTCCACATTTTTCCCTCTCTTACCCAGAACGGAACGATGCCCGCGTTTGGAGTGAAGCATGTGATGAAGCATGTGAAGTATATTCATCATTTCAGAAGCTCCCGAAAGGTTCCTCAATACCGAATCTCAAAGTCAAATGCGACAGCTATTACGGGACAGAGGTAGTAAGACGTAATTCTCCATCGCTGCATTCAATGAAGCGCCAGTAATTGGAGATGCAAATAAATCATCCTATGAGTGTGACGCAGCATGACCGTGAGGATGAGGCACACGTTCTGGTAGAGATGGGAGATCTTGCTCTAGGCACTCATCCGCTATCATGATGGAAGCGTGTCTGATCATTCGACACAGACAGAACAAACTCAGAACTCGTGGAACTTCAGCCGCCTCCGTTGCGACTCCATATATAGGGAGCATCCGTCGCGTCGTCAGCGTAGGTGGTTTTTGCCCAGCGCACAATATCCACGGCGTATCGAGCCAGCGCGTGGTTCTCACCCAGCCCACAAACTCTACGGAGCACTCGATCAGAGGTGTCCACGTTATTTGGAACAAGCGGCGAGAACATCGTGAAAATAGTTGTGCCTATGAGAATGATCCATGGATCGTATGCATGAAGCGCTCGCGATCGAAAGATTTCACTTTAATAAGGTTGGTGAAAACACGACACTGAGAATCTTCCGTAGAATCCTCGCTGCTCCCTAAATCGGGAGCGGCCGCGGCTGCGGTGAGATGCTTAGTAGAATGACCAGTCGCTCAAACACGATGATCGCTCACAAAGCGATTTTCGGATCGAACCTGAGATGCAATCTCCTGGCCTACCACGCAGCGTCCCCGAATGGTCTGGATCCGATAGTAAAACTGCAGGATTACCAATTGAGGAGGTTTGCACGGAGGGGGATTCGACCCGACGAGAGAAGTGTATGGAAGAGCAGGAGTACTAACGCTGGCAGCTTGTACCTCGAATGTGCCTTGACAGAATGTAAAATCAGAAACCCCCGGGGAACTCTGGAAAAATTGGAACAGCTTCGGAGGGTGCGATCTCCCCGCCCCTGCAACAGCTGCCATATACCCGCCCGCCACTGACACGCACGAAGCGCTACTATATTAACCGATACATTGATCTTTCCCGCAGAAAAACTCGGGAATATGCACACTCACCTCGGCTTTTATTGCCCGGGCCCCCTGTCCTGGGGGTAGTAGGGATGGGCCGGGTTCTGCGCTGGAAGAAGGAAGAAGAAACCCGTTTAGGAAAGCCGGCATCATGAGACATGGACACGTAATATCTGTATGATATCGCAGGAGCAGACAACAGGAAAACGGGCGTATTCCGCTGGCATCGATCAGTTCAGAGTAGCCAGCATCACGGGACATGAGGGCGGAGAATATTCATAGAGGAGACAGGAGCAGGCAATCGTGCCACGGGCGTGTTCTGCTGGTATCGCCGTGGTTCATCGCAGACGGGAAGACACGAAGACGGCGACATCACGTCGAGAGACACAAAAAAACAGATGAGGACTTTCGAACTCACGAGGTCGCCGCTCGGGCTGAATCGGGGGTTGGTTCACTTGAGGGAAGGAGGGGTCAGGGTTGGAGGCGGTCGGCCTTCAATGGCGAACGAGGGAGTCATGTTCAGGCTTTTTTGATTTTTTTTTCACATGACTCTATTGTTCTCATTACTCTACGCACTGACTGCCCTCGAAGGAACTCAACTTCTTTTTGCAAAAACCAATATTGCTGCTGGAACTCAAGGCCATGAACACGGAATATTCTCACTCAGGAGGAAAACAGCGTATTCTGCTTGTATCGTCGTGGTCCATACCAGACGGGAAAACACAGACACGCCGGCATCGCTCCGTGAGACACGAGAGACAGATGAGGTTTCCTGAACTCACTCGCTTCAAGTTTCTATACGCAAATTACTCACGACAGCAGATCCTATCGCAAGCTGCGAGAGAATTCAGCCAACTCAAGTTGATGCTCTCCCGTCTGAGAGCTTCCATGAGCCAAGGGAGACTTGCAGACCCCTCCCTCCCAAGAACGCGCAACGAGTTGACGGGAGGAACTAATTTAGAGTCATTTGTGTGCGTCAACGAGGGACGCTGATCTTCAGGCATCAACGTTTTGTGATCCATGAAAATCATTGTAAGAATCAATTCTGGATGCACGAGTGAGAGTGTGTTCACGGGGTTTCGGAGGGTCGGGGAAGAAGGCTCCGAAAGAGGTTGGCGCATTTTTGTGAGCACTACCCCGGGCGCTATCGACCGAAGTGACGGCACTGCTCAAGGATTACTTATCCTGGAGAAAGGTCTCGCCTTTTGCTGTCAAGATAGTTGCGCAAAAATATCGCGGTCTGCGTCCTCTCGTCGCAGCGAGCGGCAGCAAGCGTCAGCACGCAATGAAGTGGTTCTCATGAAGTAATGTCAGCACTTGACAGTTTTGCAGCTAACCCAGGACCGTCGTAGGGTGGCATAGGGAAGCAGAGCCGCGGCTGCTTTTTCCTACCTGCTGAACTTCTCTTCCCTGGCACCTCAGCTGATCAGTGCTGAATAGTAGAACGCTATCACTTTGTGACGAAGGCCCGTGGAATTGCCGAGACATACTAAGAAGCGAGATTATTTTCCCACGGTTCGCGTTGCTAGTTACTTAAGCAGCCGCTGGCCGGATGTATTGGAAGGCGGTCTCCCGCCAGAAGCGGGATTCCTCCTTCCAGGCGTCCCTCTCGCGGCGCGCATCCTCGAGGTCCCTCTGGAGCCGTCTGCGGGAGGAATTTCATGACATCGTGATGTCTATCTGGTGACTCGATCTCGAGACGCTCGGCCCGACAACCACCATGAAAGTTTTTGATTCTCGTATCGGCGGTCATGCGATTGTCTTCGACCTTCGGATCTGAACTCGTACGAAAGGCACCTACCGAATCCGTTCCGCAGCTGTTGGGGGCCGGGTTCGCTGAGAACAAAATATCACCCTTCAGATACGAACTATGAGATAACTGAAGCTCGAGTGCCGGCTTATTGCATGAATATTCATATGGCGAACATTGCAAAGAACGCGTGTATAACTCACCGGGTTCCTTCTGTTCTCCTCGGACGGTATTGAACCTGACATTTAAGAGGACCTGATACTTTAGAAATCGATTTTTTTATCAGCTCAAATTGACTCAAATTGTTTGTTACAATTTAATGAACAAAGCTAATCGCCAAAAGCACTATCGCCGAACTCTCAAGAGAGCCAAACAAGAACAACGGCAGAGACAGGAGGAGAGAATGGTGGCCAAAGCGCTGACTCAGCCCCATCTCTGGCTGAGGAACTCCACTCCCCTCAGACCTCCCTGCCCGGTCGACCCTGAGATAATGAGGCAACACCTATTGGAAATCATGGCATCCGAGGAATCCACCTCGACCAAGACCCCTCCCTTCCACGCGGCGCGGCTCGAGACAACGCAATCATGGAGAGAGGACCTGGAGGAACCTTTCGGGCTGGCGGAGATCTACCATGCAATCACGCAGCTCCCGAATAACAAAGCCTGTTGAACCGACGACATATTCAACGAGCACTGGAAGAGCGCCATCTGTCTGATTCCCGAGTGGGGTACACTGTTCAACGGATGCCTGTCCACGGGATGTCTGCCTAGCTGCTGGAGCGCGGGCCTGATGATCCTGATTCCAAAATCGAAAGGTGAATCTTCAGGCCCGAAGTCATGGAGGGGGATCACGAAAAAGAGCAGTGCATCCAAGCTCCTCTCAAGCCTCATCCTCAGACGGATCGCACCGTTCCTGGAAGCAAGCGGGGCTCTCCCGGAGTGGGTTCAACGGTGTCCACTCTCCCAAAAAATGTGACCGGCGTCCGCAGAGCTTGCTCGCCCCTGGAGTGAAAGGGTCATCTTCGGATGAGACGCCCAAAAAGCCATAACGTTCACCACCACGGGCACTTCATTCGGTCAACATAGCGAAGATCGAGTCCACAAGACGATTTCGGCCTTCTCGACGATAAACTCCCCGCAAAAGTTATCCTTAGACACCGTCCTGAAATTATTCAGCATCAAACTCGCGCCGTCGGCCAGTTACGGGATTCAAATTGTGTGGAACTCTCTCAGCGTCCGCGATCTACGCGAGCTGATCACGGTCAAAACCCTATTCCTCAAACGAGCGCTTGGGCTGCACCCTACGACCAGAAACCGACTGATCTACCTCATGTGCAACACGAGAACTTTCGCTGAAGATCTTCAACGGCTATACAATCTGGCTCCATCGGAAGCCTTCAGGACTTCGATTCGAGATGAAGATCAGAAACTCATGGACGTCGACGCAGACTTCCTTCGCTCGCCAGCGACGACCTCAGAGACCTGGAAGCTCGGCAACTCTTCGAACCGCCACATACTAACGAGGTTCAGCTGTCACGGCTTCCAACACTTCTTTTGCCGGTCGGAGCTCTTCCACGAACCCTCGGCAGCCTGTCGCTGCAAGCTATGCGGGAACGAGTGTCAGAGGTACCACGGTACTTCGTGCACACAGGTCAAGGGGCCAACATCCCTCGCTCGCCGCTGAAGCCGTTGCAATACACATGCTCAATGTAAATTCATTTCTTATACCTCGTGATTCTTCAACACTTTCCGTGTGGATCAACAATCATTATCAAAGCTAATAAAAAAAATCGATGAAGCCGCACCTTCCCGAGAGCGGTAAGCAAAGGCCGGCAACAGGCTCACCAGATCAGTCGCGTCGATTTATTTACCTAGGCTTACTTACGATGTTTAGCCGAGGACACTTCGGGCGCGGTAATCCCAGACCATCCGCGTCGCATCCTCACTTGGCAGTCGAGTTCACTGACTCATTCTCGAGCGTTTCAAAGCTAACGTACATGTCCTACTCCAGACGTTCACTTCGCGACCGGTCCGCGCGCCATTCGATCTAATGTCAACAGCCGGGCAGACGACTGATTCGAGGGAGAGAGCACCAGATGCTCCTTCGTTATGGGTCAAAGATCCAGTGAAATGAAGGGATTTTTCAAGAGGTCTCGGGTTGGACTTGATTGAGGTTGGGTTGGATTTTTGAGGTCTTTGAGTGTATGCAAACCCGTCTCTTAGGACCTCCGATGGAGCCCTCACTCTCGAAGCGGACGCGACACGGGGCATGGTTTCGACTTCCGGTGAAGCTTCGATGGTGTCGTAGGTTCGGACTGATACATGCGGCGGCTCGGTCAGCTCGGGTACGTTCCTGAAAACTCAATTATTGGAGGTCAAACGGCATTTTATATATTTTTGAGATAAATTCCGTGTGATTCCTTGTGAGGATCCCTCGACCGTCCAGCGTGGTTCTATTTACATTGACGGACATGCGACAGTGGCCCATTCTCGAGAAAAACAAACTAGTGCTGTTGGTTCAATGTAACAAGTAATCAAGTTGAATTCGTGCTTGATAACATTCATCCCCTGATTAGCTTTCCTGTACGGTGACGTTGGTGGGATACCGAAGCTCTTCTGAGCTTTGTCATCGGGAAGAAACGCCTCAGTGAGATCTCGTAAGGGGAAGAAAAGTTTCGTCAGATTCACGCACCAACACGAAACACGGAAGAATGGCCTCTGGCGGGGAAACGACAAAGGTAGGGTTCGACGTAGAGCATTTCGATTTCTTCTGTATCCGAGCTGTAGAATCAAAGATGACTCCCGGCATGATCGATGATCACCCACTGGATCCATTCTCAGGTTTCAGACGATGTCGACCCGTGGCACGTTCCAGACTTCACAAAGGATGACAATCCAACCGGAGTCATCTGTGAATCTTCCTTCGCCATGCTTTTCCCGAAATATCGCGAAAAGTATCTGAAAGAGGTGTGGCCCCTCGTCAAGAAGACGTTAGAAGGTGAGCTCGGCGACATTGGAGGGAACCTCGAGAACGCTCGGCTCCCAGTGCTGTCGATAGTTCGCATCACAATGGGAAAATCCCTTTCCTTGGCGCTCCTGAAACTGACAATTTCCACCCAACAGAACATGGAGTCGAAGCCGAACTCGACTTGATCGAAGGCAGCATGACCGTCAAAACGACAAAGTGGGTTTATTTTTGTTTTCCGTCCGTTCATTGATGAGGGCTCCATCACCGACTACCATACCTTCCAGAAGCGCCGAGTCTCACGGATATTCTGATTTGCTCTATCTTGCAGACAAATGTGGGATCCGTACATCATAATAAAAGCCCGCGACATGATAAAATTACTGTCCCGAAGTGTCCCGTTTGAACAAGCATCGCGCATCCTCGAAGACGACATCGCTTGCGATATTATCAAAATCGGCGGCATGGTCAGGAAGAAGGATCGATTCGTCAAGAGGCGTCAGAGACTCGTCGGCCCGAACGGTGCCACGCTGAAAGCCATGGAGATCCTCACGGATTGTTACGTACTCGTCCAGGGAAATACCGTCTCCACACTGGGTCCGTACCGAGGTTTGAAACAAGTTCGGAAAATTGTGGAGGACTGTATGAACAACATTCATCCAATCTATCACATCAAGACGATGATGATCAAGAGAGAGTTAGCAAAGGACCCTGAGCTGACCAACGAGAATTGGGAACGATTCTTACCGAAACTTGTGAATAAGAATATCTCAAAGAGGAAACAACCTAAGAACAAAAGAACGAAGGGAGAGTACAATCCATTCCCACCCGCACCGCCGAAGTCCAAGGTGAGGCTTCTGTTTGGCTGCATAAAATTTTGGTTGATGATTTCTCAACTCTTCATCTACAAATGGCACGTTTTTCCCAGATCGACACCGAATTGGAAACTGGTGAATACTTCCTGAAGGAAGCCGACAAACGAAGGCGGAAGCGTAAGGAGCAAGCGGAGGCTCATGCCGAAAAACAGGTTCGTTCTCCTGAAAACGTTTGCCCATCCCAGCGTGACATCTCCCCCTTCCGAGATCAGGGTACGAAAGCCATGTGTATCATTTTTCTCACAAGAATCTTCGTGCTTGTAGGTTGAGCGTGAAGAGAAGCGGAATAAGGCGTTCCAACCGCCTGAAGAAAAACCCACGAAGTCCAACGGCAGCACTAAGCAGCCCGTAGATTTCAGAAACATTGCCGAAAAGATAAATAAGCTAAAAACGCAGAAAAAGTAAACATTGTTTATGCAAGATGTTCTTTGTCTTCGTTGTCCTTCCTCATCTCGTTCCCTGGCAGAGAGTGACTTCCCGTGAGTAACTCCCCGAGATATTGAAGTCGAACTTAGAAACTGAGATTACAGAGCGTTCGGTTGTGCACCGGACACTTCCTAACAATCTTCGATGACACAGCCTGGGGAACGGGGGAAGTACTTGGATTCCACTTCAACCACTCTGAACCATCGCTTCAAAAAAGTCTTCCTCTTCTCGTGAGGGCTACAATCAAGAAGCCCAGCGTTCCAGTGGCCGCGGCGGAAGAGGAGGATGCGACTCCTGAGTACCTAAGGGCGTTTCAAGGAGCGAGAGGAGAAGATTGAGGTTTTTCACCTTCAACCTCTAAGAGCTGAACGAGATCGTACCGCGAAATTCAGGTGTTTAGACGTTGTAGCCACGCCACTTGATGCTCTCCACTCGGCACCGCAACACCTGCTTTTTGACCCTTATGAGACCTCCAGACGAGTCACTGCCTGATGACTCACATTTTCTCCATGAATTTCTCCTGCCAAGCAAACGGCTTTACGGTAGGAACGCCGATTCTTTTGATTGGCGACTGTAAAAGGTATCCGAACAAAAGAGGTATCGATCCGAGCTGTTGGGCGAACAGGACCGTCGTACTTGGTCGCGTTCACCAGCTTTGACTCTGAGTCAGCTCCACGCGTGGATATTAATGGGTGCTCGGTTCTTGAGACTCAGCGCTCTGCTCCCAGAACGGTCATCTTTACTAGAGAAACTGCTGTCGTTCAGTTCTCTCATGTTTGTCGTCGATTTCCCCCGACGTCGTCTTCGCACCAGGGTGCAAGACCTGGATGTCGCTTCCTCCGAATCCACCGACCTCGCTGGCTGAGGTCCAATAGTGAACTAGTCGTCCAACTTTGATCGAGTTGAATGCTCGCAAAGATTGACGACTAAAGGTGAGCCAAACTTCCCTCATAACGACTCATTGGGAGTCCCCGAACTTCACAATCAGGATGTTATTATCGAATATGTAGACTTCTGTCATTTATTCATCGGATGATGCCTTCGTTGCTCCAGGTACAGTTTAGAAACGACTTTTAGCAAAATTTGTGGAGCATCCTCCCTCGGCGATTACTCTACTAAGGGGCGATTGGAGTCCCAGTCCATACTCGGGCACCTCTCCCCTGACGATTGCTTTGGACAGTAAAATATCTCTTTTCGGACCGTGATCCGTTCGCAGGGAAGTTCTTTCCCACTTTGGGATTCTATCTTCCGCCGAGAAATAGGTTCGTAGTTGATCTAGGATAGCATCAATGATCTGAGGCCGAATTACCGACTGGTTTCCGATAACATTGAACATGAACGTTTCACGAGTCGTTACTTCATTCTTTAAGTCGTTCGACAAGAAACTCGGCACACCACCGATGTAGTGGATGAGTAGACGATGTTGGTGTTAGCGTTGGCCACGTTGCTCGATTACTCTTTCCATGGTGTAGTTATACATTAAAAAATATCACTAAACAGCCTCGATCTTTTCGGTGGTTATAATATACTTATTCGTAACTTATGGCCTCCGTTACACTCTGCTCTTCCAACTTAAATAATATATAATTAAGACTACTATTATTGATACTTAGAAGGCATCCACGGAGCCTCTCTAGAACTTTGAGATTGGTGATAGGCCACGATTCCGTGGAGAAACGCACCACCTCACGTCACTTTGGGTTTTGAAACTTTTCTCGGTTCTTCTCGGGTCGGTCAAACTCGAGTCGAAGTTCTCCAGCCTCGCACTCTAATTCGAGTCAGTTCCGTTTCGAATATTTCTTGAAATCTAATCCTCGGAAATCCGCCGCTGACCTGTCCCTAGTGATGCCCTGGCTCACAATCAGATAGCTCTCCCTCTTCCCGACAGAACTACCAAAACCAAATCGACGCTCAACGTTATCCGATACGAATGATACGAATCTTGATCGCCTTCGTATCAAACTCATATTTCCCTATCATGATCGTTGTTTCCATCTCAGTTCTCGTTGCCACCTCGAACGCCTTCATCCCCAGGGATGTCCATTGAGGCTTTTCTGGACTTCATCTCGTTGGACATGTACCTGAGAATCTGATCGTGAATTCTCCATGCGAGAAGAGCGAGAACGTCACGGGACTGGGCTTTCACGCCCTCGACACGATCGAAGACAACTGCGCCGGGTGAGAACGGTGAACATGCGATCCAACACTCCTACATCACAGATCATGTATATTAGCACATTTCCATCCTGTCTCAAGCTGCAATGCGTTTCTAACGACCCTTTGCTTAATGGTTCTTCGTCGAACGGCTTCCCCTTGGTCGCGCCGAGATAACAAGGTCTAAATACGATCCTGAGTTGCTGCGGTCGCCGCATAGGGCAAGTTGAGATAGTAATAAGGCAAGTATCCCTCGGCGTTCGTCACTTGGGCTTGATAGTCGTAGTACGATGATGGCTGAGCGGCTGCTGCGGCAGCAAGAGCTGCAACAATGTAATTAACGTTGAGCATATACATAAGTATTTCAAATAATGGGCAGTGAAGGCAGGATTCTCCCGATAAATGTTCACAAGAGAAAGATCTTGCCCAATTCTTACCGCTGGCAGAATTCGCTTGAGCCGCACTTGCTGAGGCATTCTGAGGGGCCTGGGCGGGCACCGCCGGAGGCGTCTGAAGTAGGGCCGCAGCCTGTGCTGGGGTGAGCCCTCCACCGGGATTTGCGGCAGCAGCGGCCGCTAGGTACGGCTGATACAGGTACGGATTCACCCTGAAAAAAAAATATGATCCAGACCAGACCTCGGGAACGAGCAAGAAGCTCCAAACTATGAATTTCATTCGAATCGTTTCTCGCGTTACATCGCACGGGGAACGAATCTCGGTCACTCAAGCTTCCCGGATCCTTGGAGGGCAGAGGTGGGATTCAAGTTTCATCAGTTGGTCTGAAGTTCAACTCACCCAGCTGCAGTGTTGTACTGCTGAGCCGCTGCGGCCTGCAAGAGCGCGGCCGGATACGCAGAAGCTGCACGCAGAGCGGCTGTGGTTGGGCATATCGGGAAGCCGGTGAACAAGTCAGTTATAAGGCCTGAAACGGCTACCGTTACCAAGATTAGTGATGCGTACACGGATTTCAAGTAATTTCAGAACGGAATCCAGAGATTTGTCTTATGATTCAATCTGGTATGTGACAGATAACTAAGTAAACTTTTGGGCGGAGCCTTGTTTTGGATGAGCGAGAACGCGGAAATCGATCGCGGGGGAAACTCTCACCATTGAGCTGTTGAACGCTGGCTCGAGGCTTCGCTCCAAGGTAGGCGAGATTAACGTTCGCCTTCCTGCCATCGATAATGGGGTTGGGTTCCTTGACAGCTCGTTCCGCAGATTCCCGATCAACCATAGTTACCTGGAGATATCGAAAGCGTTCATTGAGCACGGGGGCGGCAGCGATGGAAAACTTGGAAAACCTCGGTTGAGCTTCGCGTCTGTTTCAAACAAACTCGAGTTCATCTCTCGAAGTCAATGTTACTTTGTCATTAATTCATAATCGAAACGTAGAATCAAGACGACTGGGCAAGACGATTCGAGAGAGAGAAACTCCTCATATGCATAAAACGGGTCAGATCCTAGTCGTGTCAAAAAATCGACCCGACAGATCTCGACACGATACGGTCGCTAGGGAAACATGCAACATAAGTCCTTTTCTTCGTCCCTCTGAGCGCGAAAAATACTCGTTCGAAGAACGCTAGCCCCGTCCAGAGCCTTCTCGTTGTACTTTATAGAATTGATTCGCATTTTTTTTTCTTCTGAACACTCATTTTCGGAATCGACTCTGCTGCACTGCGCTCGGAGCTTTCATGCAAATCAAAAACCCAGACGCGATATTGGAAGGTTCCTTCAAACTAATGGAACTGGAAATGTCACGACCGATTTTCATGAGGAAACGGCGGCCAAGAGATCAAAGGAACCATGTTTCTACGGGTTCTTGTGTAGAGATCGAAAATACATCTCCTGGAAGTCTGGAGTAGAATCGTAATGTTTCCAACCTTTCGATCGTTCTGAGAGCCGCGAAGCTCGGTATATGAAACTTGCCACATAGGGAAGCCGCTGAGTGACAGCCTCATTAGATTTTTCAGCGAGGCGAGCCCGAGTTCCGTTTCTCTTGAGTTCTTCATCGAGTTTTGGCCGGCAGGCGGGCGGGCGGGATGGCGAGCGAGCTTCCGCCTGCCATTCTGGTTCCGTAAAGGGAATCGCCCACAAGAGGGATCTGTCTTCTCTGCTCTGCAGCAGGGCTTTCGACGCACTAACAGGCGAAGCGGTTCTAACTCTCTGGTTTGGGCCGAGCCTATCTGGTCTGTGCGACGGGCTCGGCCGTCGTCCCGAGTAGATCTTCCAGAAATAGCTCAACTGGTTGTTGACTTCTAGCAGCTAGGCTCGTTCCTATACTCTTTACTCTATCTCGCTTACTCGCCAGAGACCCGTACCCATAGATTTAAGCCTCGCCGTTTCTAACAAGGAAACGTTCCTGCCCCAACCACTCAGTCGAAGCATTTCAACATTCTCTCCTCAGGCCGCTTCGTGATTTTCGTGATCTTCTTGCTTTCCTCGGTTCTTAACATTCTCAGAGTTTCCCAGTTTCGGAAAACGGGTCCACCTCGACAATGTCGATGGGTCGGAGTTGAAAAGCGAGGCCGTTCCGGATGGGCGATTCTACTTCGAATGTGGGCCCACAAACACATACGCCCGCAAAATCCACCGAAGAGTACATCCTAGGATGGATCGTGGACTCTGTTTGAGGACTTCGCAGTCCCGGACAGCATAGAACAAATCCTTTTTGCGGGAGTTTCTCCGTCGCGCTTAACTCGATGCCGCGAGCTGGATATCACGCGAAGCACTTCGGTGACAAGTTCTTGCCATCCATAGCGTTCAGGTGTTGTCAAACAACGCACGGGAGTGAGATATGACATCTCTCTATTGATCGAAACCTCATGGCGCTAGCTCGCGGTTGCTGGATCTCTCAGTTGCTTCGCCGAAGGGTTTCACGATTGACTACTAATTCTTAGTGAGCATCCGGCGACGCCCGCAACAATGTAACCTGGTGTTTGAGCTGCGCAAGTAGCATCCCACATCGCTCTTCGGCTCATGAACTCATTGTCGAGCGCAGCAAATTGTTAGGTGAATATTCGATTCTCGAGCTCGGGAGCATTAGTTGATCCAAAGTTCGTCGTCGAGAACCAACTGAGTCTCGTTGTGCTACTCTCTCAACTTGACCACGTGTGGACAGTTTCGTGGAAAATCGGCGAATCGATCAGGCTGCGACGAGACTTTCCGGAATCGATCCTGCGCGAGGTCGTCCTTGACAAAGCACGGACTTTTCCCGTCCCTCGTGCCACTCTTCAGACACGGCCGTATCGTCGCTCCATGTACACGAGGCTATGAAGGGAATATCGCGCTCAAAATCACGAATGATCGTTCGAGATCTCGTTTCTCGTTTATTTTTCATATATGAGATCTTACGCGCGAAACGTAAGCGGTTTCGGCGACTTGTTTCGGAAGACGTCACGGCACTCTTTCAATGGTGGTGATTAACACCATTTGCAGTTCACACCATGGAGTTTTTTTTCTTCGAGAGAAAAAAGACAGAGAGAAAAAGCACCAATCACTGCACATCAAACTTCACCAACTTTCACATACCGTGACGATTTCGGCCGTGAGATTGCTTCTCGAGCGACTCAAGTTTGGAGGTAGTTGGATCGTAAACACTGGTGTTCGTCAATCCCTTCTGAAAGATACTCACGACTTTGAGTATTAGACCGCCCCGGTTGAGGTTCACTCAAGTCAAACTACGAACTCAACGAACGACTCCAGCACACGCTCCAATATTAGCAACACTCAAATCAGCCAGAAAAAAAAAATAAAACCAAGAAACCAGGGGAAACAACAACAACAACAGCAGCAGCATCAACATCAGCAACTCCATCACACTTCAGTATCGATATGGTGCGTGTTTGGAGAGCTGAAGAACCTCGTCATGACTCGATTCTTTGATTTCTCAGTCTTATTGGGTCTTTGAGGGGATGCAGCAATATCAAGACCCTAACGACAAAGAACATCCGAAACACTGCAGAGCCGAGGATTCATCCGATGGTCCTAGCCTCCATCCCTTGTCCTTCTTGGCATGTTTCTCTCTCTCGACAAGTTCGACTCGCTTCGAAGAAGTCGTAGGACATGACTCGGAAAAGTTCGATCAGCAAATCCGTCGGCAAAAGGAGAATAACATTGATGAATCGAAATATTTCGTACTTTGGACGCCCTCGTGCTTAGACCAGCTGACGTAACCTGGGAAATCGTCCCTCTGTGTTGCTCGATGGGCTCGAAGCGGGCTCTACAATGTCGAGAGTGATCCGCTGCTCGACTACCTTCAAGCAAATTGGATGGAGCAGATCAAGCCGATGGACTTGAACGCTCAAGGCGTTGGATTCGATAAGAGAATAATCATTCACGTTCTGAGCCGGAAAGGCGACCAATCAGCTAGCCGAAGCGGTTGCTCGTAGAGGAAACCATGTGAAAAGCCAGGTATCATCAATTCTTAGTCATACTGCATCGAATAGATACGAAATGAACGAGAAAGAAGTCCGACGATGGTAGGATCCAGTTGTGAAACTAGGTTGTGGAACCCGCGAAGTCTCGCCCACCCACTTCCCTCATGAGTTCCCTCTCCTTGGTGGATCCAATTATGGAATGAGAGCTCCGATGAATAAATGCGTGCTAAATACCTCAGAATAAATAAAGAAACTCCGTTGAATAATGAGCAGAGGTTCGCGAACTACCTCCCAGGAGGCTCAGGAACTCTCGTTCTGACAAGTGAACGCAGGAGGTTACCTGAGGGACGGCAGCGGCATCGTGAAACAGTCGGAACATTGATGTAATCAGATTGATTTCAGGGTTTTTTGGGGGAGAGGGGAAGTATGTTTTCCAGAAAGAGAGATCGGGAGCCGGGAATCGTCGTTCTGGCGAAGGAATCAGTCGGTTTCCTGAGAGTCCTCGATACAACTTAGGCTTGGACTCTGTTGGCTCTTATCGGGAGCCCCCTTCTCTAAGTGAGGTATGCCCCTTCATGAATTAATCTCGCATCAACCGTCGACCTACCTTGCCGCATCGGAAAGCTGCCGTAGACAGGCCGCTCAACCGACACCGGTACCTTACGAATGGTTATAATAATTTTTCGTGCATCCGTCGGCGACGACTACCGTAGAGACGACCCGTAGCTGGTTACGGGTCTCGAGGAGCAGCCGTTTCCTATTCTCTGTATAGGTAGGTATCCGCAGTTCGGACAGCAATCGAGCATGTGCACAACATGTGCTATGGTTCTCTCAACTCCCGTTAGTCAGTCAGGTGCTGTTCGTTCGGGCGGACGGACGGTCGGTCGGTCGGTCGGACAGGCAGACCGACGGTTTGTCGAACGCGCGATCTGTCGCTAGCTCTATGTGGATGCAGTTCTCATCGTTCAAACGTCGCGTCGCCAGAACTGAACTTGCTCGGCAGAAGGCACGACCACGTGTTTCTTCTGCTAGCTCCGTCCACTATTATGAGAGCATGCGACAAAGCCTCTCACAACGATTCATCTCCGACTTCGAACCATTTGTCCAAAGCCATTAGACGCTCATACACAACAGCAACTGCAATGGCCGTGGGTCCCAGGCTACGTATTACGGTCACTAGAAGCTTTTTGACAGACAGAATGCTGCTGCCGAGAGGGACAAACTTCGTCGGCACCCGCGAGAAAAGTCGGAAGTCGAAGACACGAAAAACCGAGAGAACCAACGGAATCCTCGTGGAAACTGCTGTTGTTGATCCGATTGCACGGCGCCTCCAGGAGTTGTCTACTCTTAAATTGGATAGAGCCGAATCCTCGCAGGGAGGGACATTCAGCCCAAGAGCTGAATATAGACATTTGCCTCGTGCGTCTCTTGCTCGTTTTGCTGCGTTGACAGTGCGCGTGCACGCATGGTTTCATCTGAGCAGAGAGCAAAATTCTCGAGTTCAGCCACCGAGGCATCAACGCTCCAAAAAGATAAAGTCCAGCTGTGGGCGCTACAGATGTTCATCAAGGAGATCCCGCGTTGAGTGTCACGGCGCAGAATTCAACAACGTCGCGTCACCGCCTATAGTGAATCCATTGCTCATTATGAACGCTTTGGAAGAACTGTTATATACGTGTTCACTCAAACGATCCACTCCGCGAATTGGACTGTGATCAGACGAAAACGGTGTTCCATATTTCACGGGGTGTTGGGGTGCCGTTCATCTCGGAGACTTCGATCTGGGATTTTGGAATTGAGGTTATGGACGCTCTACATCATTAACCAGTTCGTTCAGAATGCTGCATAAAGCAAGATGCATGGACAAGCGCTTCAAGCGATCTCCCGAAACGATCCTTCGTTGCCCTTACAATAAACTCGTCCGTCGATCCTAGTTCCAATGTTTCCGCCTCGCGTTGGAACGTCCGCCTTACTGGTTGGTTTGTTCCGACGGCGAAGAATGGCAACAGCGAGTCAGCCTCCAGGTAACGGGTGTTGCGGGAGATTGTATGTAAATAGATTTCTCTCCTGTGTTTCTGTCTCTAGATCTCTCTGTCCATGATGGAGACTGCCTGGCTGACTGACTTATTCCACCGCGCAGCATCCTAACATATCCGAGCGGCCCCAGAGACGCCACAGAGGCCCGGGTCGAGATTCTTGAGTTCTGCCTGAGTCAGAATCGCAGCACCGGCCTTCCTGTGAGCGGGCTAAGACGACGACGACGGGCGCTGCGCTCTGACTGGCCGACAGCGGAATCTCTTTTCAGAAAGTTTGCCACGTCGGAATCTAGTTTGCACATGTGCTGTCCGCCGAACCAGGAGAGCCATCTACAGGGAACGACTCCGATTTGGAAAGCAGAACAAATATGAAATATTTGGACGCGTCGGCGAGCATCGTCTGATTCTGATGGAGCTTACAGCCTTACGGGGGATATCCTTTTACAATCATTCCTCCTACCATCACTCGCGACGAACCCGGTCTTAACTCCCGCAATCAAGCGATACTTCGATTCGAACTTGGTATCTTGAAGCTGCCACTGCGCATTTTCGAGCCTAACGTCTCAACGAGTGGAGTGGGACACGGTTTCATACAAGCGATGTGAGAGAGAATGAACCGATATGAAAACCGACGATGAGAAAATTAAGGTAAGCAGAAAAAAGTGGAACGGCAAGACATGTTCAGTCCATCTTCGGCATATCACGGGACCAGAGTGTGGTGCCATGAGTTGAGCAACTCCACATCGATAACTTCCGACCCCAGTGACCATACCTCCATTTCGAAAGAGTTCAATTGAAAAGCTGTTCGTTCAGGATGATTCCGTGAGAGGAGTTCTTTTTGAGGAACACTCTAGCAAAGTTTAGTCGAGTGCGGAACACCAATTTCGAGAATTCCATCCACCATCATCCCACCGCAACCAGGCCTCAACGCTGAGTTAAGGTGCTCAACTTCAAACTACCAAAACTATTTCGGAAGTGACTTACGAATCCGTAGCCTCTCGATTTCCCCGTCTGCCGATCGGTGATGACGACCGCTTCTTCGATGTCGCCGAAGACCTCGAAAAACTGCCGAAGACTTTTGTCGGTCGTGTGGTAGGGTAGACCACCGACAAAAATCTTCGTGAAGGTTGTGTCCTTCTGCATGATGTCGGCTTGCATGACGACCAAGTTAGAGAAGTCCAATTTCACAATCACCGACTGTGGAGTTTCAAGGTTTTCGCACGGGCTGACACCTCCGGTACGAACGCAGCGCTTCAGAACCCTGTTATGGTTTGACTCTGGAGGCACACTTCAACCTGTTGCTCAACGAAGTTCTATTCCTGATCGAAGACTTGTGCGAACTGAGGTCTCGAGGTCAAGCACAGCTCGTGCTCTGCTATCGACAACGGAGAACGCTCGACCCTGTATGAACGGCCCGAAGAATGTAGTCGCCTGCTCAGTAAGCTAGCGGTGAACTCTAAGTAGGCTCCGCTGTTCTACAGTGGCGGATTGTGCGCTCTGAGAACACAGGCCGCGCTGCAGGACGAATGCGCCACACCACAGGAGAGGGTGGCCATGATGGAAAGAGGCAACAATCTGGGGTAAGACTGAACTCGGGGCCTTGGTACCGGAATCAACGGTAACATTATCGTACTCTATGTCATGCTCCTTTGAATCGGAAGAAAGGCTCCGCCGAATTTTTCCTGTTCATCAATGATACTTTGAGAATATTCATACGTACGTGGAAACTTCGCACATCTTGATGCAGACTACATTTATGTCCTACTTGTTGATAATCCCACCTGGTGGAGGAGAAATCCGGGATTTTTCCTCCACATATTCAAGACATGGAAGCCACAGCTCACATTTTGTCAATACCACCAAGCAACTTCGTACAAGATTCCTATCAGGGCTCGATTCCGTTGAGCTCCAGGAGCCGTTTTCCCCTCAGAAAGTTCCTCTTCATGAACTCAGGCTTCCCGACATTGGTTCCGACGTCAGGCGTGGCGAAGTGCTTCGTCCGGCACCGAATCAGTCCTCCATGGCTCTGGTCCAGAGCTGGTGCCTGCCTGACTGGGGTCGACACCTGGTGAGAGATGTAGGAGGGTTATTTTTTGGCCATCCAAGAAGGGAAGTGTCAATTATACTCGATTCTATTCTGGGATCTACATTCCCGTAAGATGGTTCCGAGTTGGTTTTTCGGATGAGCAAGGAGAAGTTTGTGAGGTTACGGGCAATAACCCGGAGCGGTCTTCTCTCGATTCGGTCACCGTCTCTCTGAGTTCTGTTCAGGCGTGTCTCTGCTGTGCGCGATTCAGAGCTCGGTTCCAAATCGGAGTGACACTCACGCTTTACCATACAGTACGATGGCGGTCTCACCAGTTCTGAAAAAATCCGCTCGAGCGTCACCAGGCTCGGGTGAGTGCACAGTGTCTTAGGCCTCGTAGCGGTGGGCCCATGGTCGCAAATGACGAATTTCGATAGCCTTGAATCATCATGTACGAGATTGCTGGATAGAAATCGCGGGCTGCATGGTAATAGTGCGGAAAATGGGAGAGGGAGATGCACGATCTGAATGAAGCATCGAAATGAAGCGCATGATCTTGTCTTTGGACGCACGATAAATGGGTTGATATTTCGTCCATAATCACTAGAGACCGTACTTCACACACTAAAAAGAACGGAATTATGCATGCAAATATGCGCTCAAAAGGGTAAGAATAAGCGGTGAGAAACTGAAACTATGCACTACTCAGATGAACCATATATATACAGCCTTTACTCGGGGGAATCCAGCTCTAGTTTCACGGAAGCTTGTTTCTTCGGCAGGAATGAACTATCGCGCCATTATGTTGCAAAGGTATCACGATAAACGAATGAAGTAGCGTTTACTGGTTACAAAGCACGACGACAACCTGTCTCGAATTCTCGAAAGTGAACTCATGTCTGCGATCATTCGCTGTGTTTTTGAGGACTGATGTGAGAGGGTCCTCTCAACTTCAACCGAAGTGATCGGTGCACATTTGAATGATGCGAGTTCAATCGCATCAAAACCGAAATCGGTTTCGGTCATCGGACGGCCTACCGATACGCCTCTGAGCTTGTCGAAATCGGGATTGCTCAAAAGTACAATCTCGCATTTCTTTCGCGATCGCTCCTATTGGGAACCGGGTGTGTCCTTCAGGTTCTCCACCAGCTCATCAAAAACGGCTGAACTTCCATCGAGAGGCATGCTACGCGTTACGTGTTTTTTTCGAGACGCAACGAACAGACGTGTTTTTTGAAAGCAGAGGACACATTGTGAGGTGGAGGGCCCAATGGAGGACGTCCCACAGGCGCTTCAACTTGGGTCATTACCATGCAAAACCACTATTTATGCAGAATCATGCTCTAATGATCCTTTTATGCATTCGGGCCAGAAAAGTGCCAAAATATGCATCTTTATGCAATTTATACATTTTGCATGGAGGTAAGTTCTCTAATAATCACGGTGGACGCCGGTTATACGGTACACATTGATGCCGCACCAATTTGCGCCATACAATCGCAGAATCCGGTTGACCGGAGCTGATTCAATCTCTGAACATGGTTTGGGACCGAAGCCTCCAGATCCATTTAAGCGGAGACTCCGATTATCCAATGCATCGATTGGGCTGATTCCACTGTATCTGAAAACCCACGAGAAGGATACCCGAGCAGCCTGCTTGCCTATTGAGCGATCCCCAGGTCGGAGAGACTTGAGTGGCAAGCTCGATTGCGTGCAGGTACCGTCAGCTTACAATGACACAAAAAGCGTTCGAAGATCTCGCCGGTGAGCACATATCTGGCATGCATCGAGCGCGCAGAGCTCTTATTGTGAGTTCGGGAAGGCGTCCGAATCATTGCAATCCTAATGGGGAGGGCTCATCAGGGTTGGCGCTTGTTCATACCACGACCAATCAATTTAACACCTCTAACTCCCCCAGTCGTAACTAAGCACGAAAAGTTTCCCTCTCCTCCTTTCGC
Source organism: Neoseiulus californicus (assembly GCA_028455905.1). Classification (NCBI taxonomy): domain Eukaryota; kingdom Metazoa; phylum Arthropoda; class Arachnida; order Mesostigmata; family Phytoseiidae; genus Neoseiulus; species Neoseiulus californicus. The sequence goes on from JAMQGS010000007.1 coordinate 3,331,408, forward strand.
CACTTGGACTAATTGCAAGTCAGCTCCATCTTCGAAGGGGTGCCCCGCGTCGTCTTCGTGTTGCTTCTCAGCATCCCATCTTGGAATCCGGAGCTCGGACGTGAGAGAGCTACTTGCGCGCAGACATTGCAACGGCTCGTTGCACCGCTCGAACTGACTGTGAATGCGGTCTAGAAACCGGAAAAGTACCAAAGAGCAAGCTTCGGATTCCAGCCTTTCAGTCTCGATTCCACCCATGATAATTACCGCGGGCAACTGGAACTCGTCGGTTCTGCGAAGACGAGTTTGCTCCACTCCCGAGACGTCCCAGAGTGAAGGGAGATTCGGTTCCACTGGAATGAAGTTCGCGGAACTCCGGAATACTCCGCCAGACCTATGAGGTCAAGCATGCATTCATATCCTCCTCGGCTATAGTTGCCTTCGGGAGCAGCGAGTTGTTGAAGCTCATTCTTCAAGATTAACCATAGCGGGGTTCTGCAGTACATACCTCGTTACTGACCTCGGTCAAGATTGGGCTGCTGCATACACGGACCTTGTCTATAGATCACCTTTTCTTCCCTCCCTGGCCCTCTTCAGGCTTTCTCGTCGAGCTACTTGGGTATTCCATTCTGATCCCCCAACGCTTGTCAAATCTCGGCAGCGTAGTTACTGCGACGGGCAGTCTGCCGCCAAAGGCGTCGCTCGGAATTTCCTGCAAATACCGACTCCGGACCTAAATCTGTTCGAAGTGATCTGTCGCGCCTTCAAACTGGCTAGTGGGGTGACTGCGTCACTCGCTCCCTCCTCATCCAACATGCCCGCGGCTCTGATTGACGTTGACTTCGCCAGTGCAGGAGCTCGCAATAACAGGTAGGAACCTCTTGCGTTGCTTCCAGACCGCTGAACCGCCACGGACGGTATCCGCTCCGAGTGAGCTCTTCCTCATTGGATGGTGATGTTATTTCTCCCCGAACCAATCACATGTGTTCTGTTTTTCGAGGTAATATAAATTCTTAACAGATCCTCGATCGTTTCCGTGGAGGATGACTCTCCCAGCAGTTTATTCTCCAACAGACTGAATATCGTTCGGCCCCCAGCCGGAAGGCCCAGGCATATTAAGGTTCCCCGCTCTGTGGTTATACTCGATGTCTCCCAATGGAACTTCATCGGATGAAGTTCTTCGCGAAGCTCTAAGTCTCAGGTATATGATAAGTACGCCCGCGGCAACACCAAGGAAGAAAGCTGCGAAACACACTCCGATGAAGGCTCCTGGAAGTTTAGAGTTGCTTGAGCTACGGTCCTGCGTCACGGTATGTTTGCTTCTACGACGATAGTTCTTTAGTACTGACCAAGACTGTATCCAGGGCCGGCTTCCGCCACCGCTTTCTCCACATCTCTCACAGATCTTCTTAGAAGAGCAGGGTTGGCGTCGAGGTATATCTCTTTGAAAGTGTTCTCGAGAGCGATCAGATGCTCTTGATCCTGAAGAGAGAAATCGTAGAACGGTATCACACTGGGAATGCGGGACTGGTCATGAAAGATTTTTGGTTATGGGTGCCATATAAGACCCACCTCAAACTCGAAGGGAATGGCCATATTTCCCTGGTTGACAACCTCAGCTATTTTGCGAGCAGCTTCGTCGATCGTGACGGCCTTCTGAGAATGGATTTCCTCAAGTGGTTCTAGGAGAGTCATCCTTGCCACAACATCCGAATCATCAATTAGCTGAAAACCGTCACACGAATTTTCATTCCTTCTCTCGAAACGTTGACGGTTCGCTCCTGACCGGGAATTCAGGGCGTCCCTCGCCAGATTTTGCCACAGAATGTGATTCGTCTAAATTCAACCTAGCCGTTCATCCTTACGTCGACATCTTGGACTCTCATCACGGTGCCAAGTTCTCCCCGGAGATAAATTTGGCGACGAAGCTCATCCAGGAAGACGTTTTTCCGTTTGCCGATAATATCAAAGGTGCTGCCTTGGGAGGTCAAAAGTCAGAGCGTGAGATTTGCTCCACGGTGGTTTCCATGTCTAATTTTCCGTTTGACTTCCGGCCTTGATCGATCCTACCGATCTCGGATCGGAATGGCTTTGGTGAACTTACTGGCAAATCGCAGCTCGAAGTATCTACGTTTGTGATGGACGATGCATCCCGGAGCAGAGAATATGTGCATCGGGTGGTGCTCACTTCGGTATCGGTAATAATCGGTTTGCTCGAAACTGAGTTTTGTCGCCTGGAAGAAGTCTTTTTTTCGAGCGTTTCAGACTTACATGCTTACCTCCTGCGAGCCAAATGAGTGAATCTGTGAACGCGTGCCACCCGGGACTCACCACCTGACCGTCCGGGTCCACCGAGAGGCGTCGCGTGAGTTGAGAAACGGGCACAAACTCGTATGCGCCATAAGAATCCACAGTTTGTTGTAAATCGAATCGAAGTGTAGTTTCGTGGAGGGTGCTCACTCCATCATTCGGGAAGATGGTGAAATTACTGCTGTACACGAGAACTGGGTTTCCGCGCTCCAGATACTATAATCGAAGTTATACTTAGACTTCATTCAATAATGTTACTCAGAGCATCACGTGAGTAAGGAAATCTCAATCGAAGTCCTTTTACAGCCAATAGCATGCTGGTTTTACCTCGCCCTTGAAGATTCTTGGGGCATCGAGGCCTAGAAGTTCCGCTGCAGTCTTCACCGTGAATCGACCATCGAGTTTCTTCGAGAGAGGGAACTCTTCTGTCAACGGCTGAACCACGCATTGACCGCTGTTCTTGTTAGTGATGAAAATCGCACCGTAGGACGTGTCTGCGATGACTGTTAAGGGCATTCCGGCAAAGTTTTTGAGGAAAGTATTCTCGACTTGAGCAGCTGTTGGGGTCCAGTCGAGTCGAGCGAGCTTGTATTGGTCTGTCACCCAGATCTGGAATTCATTCCTCATTACTGTAGTAATCGGTTGGACTGCTTAACATTTCTTCGAGCGAAGAGAAAAGAGGAAAAAACTTCTCAAGTGAGTTCCTAGATAACTACCTCCTTGTAGCTGTCCTTGACGATGCCATCAACTTGACCTTCATCATTCTTGACATATTTCAACGTCTCTTCTCGCCAAGCGAAGTCATCGCTCATATTGGGGAGATCTTTCACTGCCGTGGCAAAAGGAATACCAACGCAGTCCATGTAACGTGGGATCTGCGAAAGATGATCGTAGATTACGTTCGGGGGCTTAGAAATAAAGTTCCAGCAAGCATGACCAGAGGAGCCATACAAAAAGTCTTACCAAGAATGTGTCCTGTGGGAATTTTGGGTCTCGATGAAAACGGATGATGGAGAGGATTTCCTGGACGCCCTCGCCGGTCCGCTCGCAACGAATGGGTTTCTCTACAGAGTCTAGAGTTTTGACGGAAAGACATTCTTTAGGGCTGTCGACGTTCCCCCGCGATTCTCCGTCGCAACGACAACGCCATGAAGCCGTGGATGACTCAGAATCTGACACAAATCTTCAAATCGAAGCGGAGAATTGCTCACCGCCGGCAAACTCGGATTCTTTAGCTCAGGGGATTCCTTACCTTCGAGTGACCAGTAGTACACAATTTTCAGCTTCCGTCCTGTTTGATCTTCGACGCAGCTTTCGAACTTGTTGGTGTCGATGAATCGACTCGTGTCGTCAGATGCGTTCCCAACATAAGCGTAACGGAAGGGACCTCCGAACAGCAACGCATGGTAAACATCCAACATGCGCAATGGTTTCTCAGTCGGATCGTAGAAATAGAGGTCCGGGCTGCCGACTTTTATCGGGAAGTATTCGCACAAGAAACTGCGCCCGTCAGTCAATTCATCGGTCCCTACAACACATGGAAAGTCATTTTTCGCTACAAACTTCGGGCCTCTGGATCTCATTCCGATAGAAGTCTGGTCTTTAGCTGAGGGTTTCTAACTCACCGGGGCGAGGCACGTCAAACTCGAAGCCTGAGCCTGTCTCGAAATCGAACAGAATGGTTCTGCCCTTTCCGTCCGCGACTTCGTCAACCCTTGCTTTCTGATTCTTCCAATCGTACCTTCGAAGAGAACATTTCATGATGCGCGAGATACAGTCCCTCACATTCCGAATCAATTGAGGAAGGGTATACTCACCATATCTCGTAGAAAGCTGTCTTCTTGTTCAATTGATCATTCTTCTCGTAAACCATGTGGAAGCTCCCAGGTAAAACGGGTGGGAGAGGTCCTTCCGAGACACTTGGCGGCTCACATTCGAACTCGGCGAAGGTTCCGAGCGCGAAGCTCAGAGCCAGAGCCACCAGAAACAGCTTCATCTGGAAAGAGTCGCCACCCTTAAGCAAAATTTTCACTGTGCACAATCGGAAGTTTGCATCCGGCTCCTCTGCCGAGCGTCACGAGTTTGAAACTAGAGCTCCCGCTCGGTCCGATTGAAGGCAGAACTGATTTCTAACAAAAGCTCTGTGCAGAGGGCGAATTCTGAAATCTTCGAATCACCTCAATATTCAACCGCTTTTCCGTTGACCTGAGTAGTCTGCTTCGAGCCGTCAATGGCGGTGTGTCTGTCTTGTGACAGGGGATTTTGCTTAAGCTTCGATGGAATCCTAGAGTTTCAAGAAAACATCTCTCCGGATACAGATTTGCCATTCGCACACATTTAACACAATCGCACTCTCCATGATAACCATCGTCCCATCTGATTCAAATGTGTCCTGTCGCCATCAATCTTCAGTTTTCAAAGCATTCCACGGGAAGATTTCGAATCCAAAGTATAGTGCGCGACACCTTTCCCGCTTTGCGACTCCTCCACGAATATCCGGGCCCGCGGATATCCGATAGATGGAATTTTGAGTCCGTGATTTTTGAAGGATTGTGAAGACACGGCCTCCCTCCACGCAGGAATCGCCACCCTACCATGCCCCAGGATGGGATTTGAACCATACGAAGTCTTGCTCCCGGAGCCGACAAAGAGCCGGGGTGGAAATTCGGAATTGAGGACTCTCAGATGCTGCCCACGTTCATGACAACTCAGCACTATCCAAGACCCTCTGGCTCGGAATGTCGCCCAGACGAGCTCTTTCTAGAGCTTGCTATCTGTTATTGGTCGAAATGAGACATTCGCTGAGATTTTGGTTGAACAATCGACTACCCGCGATGAGAGCAAGCTGCAAACAGCCTTGAGAAAATCCCTCGACTCGCAAGTTGGTTGTCCACTTCTAGAGAATCCGGTCCGACGGAATCATCTCGGGGAAGTTTTCGGTAGTTGCTCATTCCCGCATACAGGCACAACTCGAGTGATTTTCCAGGCTCTCAGAACCAGCTGTCTCCCGGGCCAACTTGGTTAGCGAGGAAAATTAGTGTAGCTGCTGATGGAAGAATACGGAACCTCCTTGGTTACGGTACATAATCGCAATTTTCAAAAACCGCGAAAAACCGCATCCAGCGAATGAAGAATTCAGAATTCAAGTGGGAAAATGTGGATCACTTGATTAACGCCTGCTTGCCGATCAGCTCACTTTTACGAAAAGAGTTAAACGCATATCGGAAGAGTTCATTCGAACCGGCAGGTCTCTGTACAACTGTGTGCTGAGGGTCTTCGGATGGAGCCAAGCTCGATGCTCTCCCACCAATAGCTCCTCGCCGCTGGAATCATGCTCCCGCTGGACTGATGTCGACGGTATGGCTATCATCTGGTCCAGTGTAAGAAGAGCTCGAAGCCGACGTCGCGACGGCTCCAGCACTAAACAGAGCAAACCCGCATTTCGACCACATGAGGTTCCTCTGCGAATGAATGCCGTGAAAGTTGTGAAATTCCATGTGGTTAGAAACCGCCGAAGTGGTGCGATTCCATGCGGGTAGCAACCGCGGAAATCCTGCGGTTCCAGAATAGCGGTTCGGAACCGCTGCTGCCTAGTGTTGAGATACATGAATCAGATGAATATTGGGGCACACGCCGCTATCTTGAGGGCCAACTCGATATTTCACTCAAGTGGCCCTGATAGCCCATTTCAGAACCCAATCAATGATTCCGATGCATGGAGCGTCCGTGCAGAACAGGGCTGATGGGCGGGTTCAGACCTCGACCTGCGTCCAATTACCAACATCGAAATCACAGCATCGCTGCGTTCATGATTCCCAATCAATATTTCAGGTAGCTCATTTTTACACGGTTAAATATTTCGTTCACGACGAATCGTCAGAATATTTTCTCTCCACTTTCCTGTTCATCATTCATCGAGTTTAATTTTACTCCTTGTGCGATTAATGCCTTTCAGAGCATTCATGGTTGCAGTCAGTTGCTTGAAAGCGGGCATAGTCTCCAATCATTCGATGATTGCTAGAGATAAGCTCTCAAAAGTAGCGACGTGTCAGTTTTTCCCCTCTCACCCAGTCGGACTCACTGAGGAACTCCGTGGGGCGCACCGGAGACCAGTACGCACTAGAGAGCAACATATGGTAACCACAGACAACTGCTCGGGGAAGGATGGAGACCTCGGCTGAAGTGCCGTCGACGCCGATCGTCTCGGAGATTCCTTGACCGACGCATATGTAGATGCAATCATTTTCACTTCCCATCGCAAGCCACCTCGGTTGGACCGCCCGAAGTCATATCCCATTGAGGACTGAGCCAGTGTAATCTCCGCCAGGAGGACATGCCCCAGGATCCTACTTTCAATGCTCGCGTGTGCCCGTTGGTGGATAGTTCCACGCAGACCTTTCTCGTCGGTCGTTGCTCATTTTTGGTAGATGGTGAGCCCGACGTCTGTTAACTGCCACCGCGCCGCCGGTTGGCGCTATACTTCGCGCCGGTATTCTCCGGGATGAATGGATTCGAGCGGAAGCAGGCGACGCACCGAGACGAACATGAGTAGGGTGCTGCTCGGCCACTGTCGCTACGAGAATCGTGTTGCGGTATGAACCGAAGGCATAATTGAATACGGTAGAGAGAGATGTCTTCCAATCCAGGGACTCGGCACGTGATCCCATCTGGAGGAAAAAAGAATACGCGACGGTGACAATCCAGCCGACGATATGTGGGCTGTCCGGATTCATGGTTGATATGACCCATCAGCAACGAACGCGGGAACGAAGGGAACGGATATAGAAAGTTTTCTGAAGAGAAAGGCTGAACTGCACAGAAAAATCAGGTTCCTATAAACAACGAGCCAGAGCTTTCTAACCGAGATAACTTTCTCTCCTCAGCGGTTCTCAGGTCACCTGACTTCGTTGCTGCTGCTGCCAGTTTTCACTCTTCTCGACTCTGCAGCCTTTGCCGGAGTGGACGGCACTGTCTTACTTCCGTTTCGAGCCCAGGCGGTCGAGTTTGGTTTCTGTCAGAACGGTTCACCCGGATCGCCCTACGCTGAACCTTTCAAAGCCACGCGAACCGTCGTCACCATCCCGCGCTCAGCACCTTAGCCGTTTTGAATTTGGCGCTCCTCGACGAGGCGTTGTCAACCGCCCGAATGCATCCATGCTTGAGAATTCCGGCACATTTGACGTACACCCCAAGCAGCAGCCGCCCAACGCGAATCATCGGAGTTTCGAACAAAGAAAACCTACCACACCGACTGAGTCACTCTTACGCACTCGCGCTCTTCAAGTTCCGACGGATCGGCTGCTCGTAGATTTCTTTTCGAAACCGAGATTCAGCATCTTAGGTCGGAAGCGGTGTCTGCAACTGCATTCTAGCCAGCTGCTGCTGCTGCAGGTGAACAGGGTGGGATGTGTTGGTGCGTGCGATCGAATTAGTGAGCAGAAAATTCCCTGAGAAACCAGCGTCGGTTGTCGCTAGCTGTGCGGCTGGCGGCACCTGCTTTTCGGTCAGACCTGCTGCCAAAGTTTCTCGAGTGGACCTGAAGAAGCACAAGCAGCGAACGATCTCCAGAGATCGTCATCCCCGTCGTTGCTGTCGTTGTTGTTATTGTCGTTGGTGTTGTTCAAGATCATCGTCACTGAGTCGGTGGCTCGACCGTTCTGGCTTAAACAGTCGAACTGCGATCTCTTCACTTACGGCACAATAAATACATCGTGCATCGGCTACCGAGCTGTTTCTACTTGGAACGGAGCTTTTGCAAAGTGAGCTTGTGTGCCCCGGTGACTTATAGGTGATAGTGACTGATTCGACTAACTGTGTGTGCCGTTCCTTCGCGTTCGATTATTTTTGTCATCATCACTGCAAGCGAGTGAGCAGCCAGGCAACGGCTACACCAACCAGAAAACTCATCGAAAGTTCTGCAAGAGGAACAAGACGAATTCGAAGAGGAAAAAACTCCACCGACTCAGACGTCTCTGTTCGTAATTAAGAAGAGCCGGAGATAGTGGAACCGGACACACAACCGTCACAATGAATCGAGAGTACGACCATTTATTTAAACTGCTCATCATCGGGGACAGTGGTGAGTTTGTCTGTGTCTTTCTAGCGCATAAATGATAAGTTGTTATATGCCCTTGCGGAGTTCACCAGAATTTCGCTGAGTTCCCCAGAAGTTTTCATACTTTTCCGAGGAATCCCGTGAATTTTGACGACATTCTCTCAAAAGTCCATCAACGTTGCATAAAATACATCGATGACGCCCGCCTACGATTCGCGGTTGCGTTCCGCAAGTTGTCGACATATCACAGAAGTTTACGTTTCTGTGGTATCGGTGGCAGCTCCATTGAGCTAGGGAATTACCTCAGAGGATTCACTATGACCTCAAAAGTTTCGCAGCCCGTAGAGAATTCAGCTAAAAGTCGCTGAGTTGTCGCAGGCGTGAACTTTGTCTCTGTGACGTCATTCGTGCACCTCGAGAAACTCTCCGAGAAGCTCCGCCGTATCCCTACTTTTTCTCCTACAAGCTGTTTCTCGCTGCTATATCCGTGTCTTTCCGCCGCACTGAGTGAGGTACTCGATGATCGGAGACTGTCACTATGGCAATGTCATCTTCCCGTCCTTCTCTCCATCGCAACAAGCTTGTCATACGCTCGGTGAATCCATTGTTAAGGGGGGCAGTCACGAGCTCTCATTCAAGTCATACTTTGTTTCAATCTGAAGTACTTTGTTTGTTTGCTTCACATGACTCGCTCACTGGATTCAAAGGCCCACTCGTTCCGTCCCCTTCCAGCCGTGGATCATGTGCTAAACTCAGTTTTGTCTCTTTGGACCTCTCTTCGTGTTTCTCTCCGTCTCAGTGAGCGCCGTCGCCGATCGGAGGAAGCCGTCGTCGACGAGTCTCTAGAGGCGTTCGGATTCGAATGCGTGCAATTCGAATCAACGGTCACCTTGAACCAAGAGAGTTAACGCTGTAAACTGGGGAAAATGCTTTTGAGACATTACTAGACGACATTTAGAAATCCAGAGAAAGCCCTTTGCAGAGATTCGACTAATACTCTGGTGGTGGATAGGTTTGGATTGGAGTCGATTGTGGTTGTTTCTCCGTTTGATCACACAGAGGCGTTTCTGCTCCACTGGCGACAGGTGAGCCGCAGCACCACCAGCAGAATCATGTTAACGGATTCGGTGGCTGGGCCACCAATGTCTGGATGTGTCGCTTTCGAAGAGGCCAATTTGACCGACGATTTGCGTACACTTGTCACCGAATTTGCATGCCGGCGGCGGCGGCGGTGGTGACCCGGGAGCCGGTCGCCATTCTTGCTGTCATCTTCTGGTCAAGAACACCGCCGGCAACGAACGGCGATTGTCGAGAGGAGCATCGACTCCGTATCTCGCCGTAAATGACCAACTCAAAGCCGTTGGCGATTCACGTTCGGGATTGGCCCATTGGCCAGGATGATAGATTTCACTGTTTACTGAATGACAGTCATGGCGCGCCTTCACACTTGGGGAGAATTCATTCGCGAATAATTCAGCTTCCTGATACCCAAATCAGACGATTCAGCGAACGGTCTCATTCGTTTATTCTGTGTTTTGTCGGAATCCAGGCTCAACGCTTTCGCCAGACTAGCCGCGGAGACGAATGGTGACTCATTCGAGGGACGGTTGTCGTACTGGAGCCTCTCCGTATTGTCTCTGCCACCGAAATGAGGAAAGAAAGCGATCAGTGGTAAGGAGAAGCACGATCCGAGTGAACAGATCTACCAACGTTGCGTGATGCTTGCCCTCATGATCGGCTCTGACCGAGTTTGCTCTTTCGGCCGGCCGGTCGGTCAGTCGGCTTCCAACTTCATTGACGGAGAAGTTGATCAGTTACCGAGTGGCGCGTCGCTTCGATAGCCACTCTATCGCGGACGGGGGAACTTCTTCGAAACCAGGCCGAAATTTGTGACGGCCGAGGAACAGAGTCCGCACAAAATTCCAGGGGTCTCAGCTTTGAGCCCTTTCTATTCGAGAAAGGACGAAACACGACAGATTTCCTTTCCCTTGGCGGTGATTCCGTTCGCGTTCGCTTTCAAATGGCACGGTTGCGAAGACAGAGATTTCGCCATTCAACGATTATCAAATGCCTCAACAGCCGCCGGCCTCGAGGTCACGTGATGATGTCAGGATAAACGGCTTCATTTGCTTAGATTATATCCACTCGAAGCAGCAGAGAGCTACACGACTCGGCTCAGTACTGTCGGCACCGACGGGATATTTTTGGAGCAGAGTAATGTCCGGTCGATTCTTTTTCTCCCCGAAAAAGGGACCCAACTCATCGAATACGACGAGAACTCTGGTTCTGTGTACCTTGTCGCCGCACTTCAGGGTTTCCATCTCGAACTTTTCCCCTGCAACCTCAATCATAGCGGCGCCTCTGTGAGCAGCGTCTTCTAAACGTTCCGAAAGTTCGACCTTTTTTTTCGTGGCAATCAGTCGCATATGATGCTTTGGGAAGCGGCTCAGAATCTTCGCGGCAATGAGCTCGAGTTCGGTCGAATTGTTCCACACTCGTTTTTCGTCGGATTCAAATTTTTCTTCGGACAGATATCGAGACTCATTCAGAGTCATATCATCATCATATCAAATAATTTCGTATTCGGCAGTAACTGAGGGGCATATTTCTTTCAGGCGTCGGGAAAAGTAGTTTGCTCCTTCGATTTGCTGATAACACGTTCTCGGGTAAGTTTTTCCCCCGGATCCAGGCTGGAATTTAGTCCTATGAGTACAGCATTATCATGTCATCCGTCCATAATTCACACTGATCGCCGCGATTTTGGCGGCGCTATCGCGAGTTGGTCCGTGGACTCTAACAGGTTGAGTGCTTTGACAGGTAATTACATCACCACCATAGGCGTGGACTTCAAAATCCGCACAATAGAGGTTGATGGAGAGCGTGTTAAACTGCAAATCTGGGACACTGCTGGTCAAGAAAGATTCCGAACTATAACATCAACGTATTACAGGTAAGGTTCAAGTCCGTCGAATTTATTGATACGGATGTTAGGAGGTTCACGTCGCGGGCAATCTTCCCACGGGAACGAATTTTCCGGGGAAAAATGTCAATACGCTCCAAAAGAGAGAGGAGGCCATGATGATGAAGTGTACCCGCTCGGTATCTCGGCATATGGGGACAATCGTTCGTGTTACTCGAGCCATGATGGCTTTTATTGGCGGCCGGGGCCGACGACGCTGAGAATCTTATAACGTTCTCACCGAAAGCAAATAGCCCGCTATTCGCCGCAATCTGCGAATGACAATCCCTCTTTCGTGGTATCAGTGTGGAGCGTCATCGTCGTGACAAAGCTCTGGCATGGAATTCCGCACCACTTTCTGAACAATGAGTTTGGAATCAGAAGAGCGGACACCGTCGGAGGCAGTCTCACCTCTATGCCGGAAAAGTTTCTGGTTTCGAGAAGAAGTGGCAGAGCCACGATTTCCGAGTAACGTTTGAATGACTCAACCGAATCCTGATTCTGGCTCCGACGAAAGAGCGGGGAACTCGGAGTCGGCTTCAGTGTTTCGCCCTCGTCACGATGAATCTCCTAGTCGGATAGCAGCCACGAAAGAGAGTAGACTTGTCATAACTTTTTCTCTTTTACAGAGGCACTCATGGAGTTGTTGTGGTGTACGATGTGACGAACGGCGAAAGCTTTGCCAACGTCAAACGTTGGTTACACGAAATCGATCAAAATTGCGATGTGGTCAACCGGATACTCGGTATGTTAGCCTGGCCGAATATCTCGAGTCTTTCCTTCATTTGGCGTCACCAATCAATGCTTGGCTGTCTCCCTGGTGGGTTATTTACATTTGTCGATTTGTCATTTCAGTGGGGAACAAGAATGATGATCCACAACGGAAGGTGGTGCTGACAGAAGACGCACAGGCTTTCGCTGACCGTATGAATATCGAATTATTTGAAACTTCAGCTAAGGACAACTTCAACGTTGAGGAAATGTTCAACGCTGTTACAAGAATGGTGCTCAAAACCAAAAAAGTGAGTCATGCTCCGAGGAATGCCGACCGTGAAGCTTTCGGAGAGGTCGACGTAGCATTCGACCAGGAACGTGGCGGCTTATTCAGATCAAATCAGTTTAGTTACCTTAGAAACAATCTCCGCTTCCGCATTCTCAATTTTAGAGATTATTATAATGATACTTTCGGTTACAGGAGGAACTTCGCGACAACATGATGACGTCGAAGAGTGACAATGTCAGGTTACGGAAGAATCAGAAAGGGAAGAAAAGTGGGAAATGCTGTTCTTAACCGTGAGATGGGATACATCATCGATGCCAGTGGAAACTTTGAGTTCAAACCAAGTCCATGACACCATTACACGCTACCCGTGCCGGGGCGCTCTTCTCCAAAGTCCACAATTTGATAATCGTTTGAGGAAGGGCGAGATATTCGAATGAATGCAAGCAAAAAGCAAACCCAGAACTGAAGACTATGGAACGAAGTCACAGCATCAAAACAATTTTATATCACGAGTTCGTTCAGAACACATGGTACCCTATCATCAACATTTCAAGCTAGGAAAAACAGACACAAGGAGAGGAATCAAGCTCACCGCTGTTTTGCCCGCGGACAGTTGGGAACTCACGCAATCATGCAGGAGATGCGAGGAAAACCTCATTAAGCGGTACCGCGAGAATCAGGAACCAATCTCAGGGAGCGCGTGTACGAAGCGGCGAAACTCGGATGAGATTTTGAATCGTTGAAAAAAAACCGTGGAAAACCTAGGCGAACTAAGGTTGGAATCGCGTCACACGCTGCGCGAAAAATCGAGTGGATCTTACGCCCCGGGAGAATTCGAGTGGCTTGTTCTCTTGTTTGTTGTGCAACATGGTCTCCGCGAAGATACCACGTGACTTTGAACGGCATTAGTTTTCTCATTAGATCAACGTGAGTGATGAGTTGAATGTGTCTGTAAATACCTAAGACAACACTAAAGAGACGCTTCCGTTCACTTGGTCCGATGAATGTCGATTCATTATAAACTAACATATTCTCCCGATCATACTCTGCACTCCCTTCCAATTGATGTACCAGTCGTTATTTTCATTATTTTAAACATGTTGATCACAATTGTCTACTACCGAACATCGAAGTTTTCTCGAGTCGCCTGATCGGCGCCTTTGGAGCATTTCTTGAGAAAAATACTCTGTTTCGATCGCGCCGCATTGCGAGAGCAGGATCATCGGATATTTGACATCAAGCGCAGTGTGGCATCAGTGGGTGCCACTCGACCGCGCTCTCCGTTAAGGTCGAAGACATCGGAGTTCATCGAGCAGACTTCAGCTGATGGTGAGTGCCAAGGAAAATTACCCCATGGAATTCATGAGGAATGAGTGCATCGTCATATAACATCCCAACTATCTCGAATACTTTTCGTGACGAGATGATTTCCCTGATGGCTATTTCAAAATGCCTCTTTCGTCCCGATCAGGTCCTTCGCTTGCGATCCGGGAAAAGGCAACTCGCGACGCGGTCCAGAAGAGGCACAAGGATGAGGGTTGTCTGCTATCGTCACATCCTCCACACCGGGAATGAGACTTCTCCCTTTCGTCGCCAGTCCTCCCAATTCGGCTTCATAGACCCTGCTCTGGCGATTCGAGACTACCGTTGACCCTCGGGTCCGTATGCACACGACTAGGACATGGTGTCTTTATAATTGACTTCGTTTCATCCCGGGGAGCAGATGCTGATCATGATGATCATTATGAGAATGGGTATGAGAATAAGGACATCGATGTCGTAGTTAGGACTTCAGCAACAGAACTCCAATAGTATTACATATATTGAACAATGATGTTACGGGAAGTCGACTTCTTCGTGAGGTTCTGATTTGCAATAGTGCACCGGAAATATTCCGTAGGTATGAAACTCTGTTAAACAACTGTTTTTTTTTCCGATGGTGACTCGACTCGAGTCCTACAGTTGTCGCATTATTCGTTCTGAACAAACTTCTGCGTACGCTGTGCAAGGCCATACTCGACGACGCTTGTCGCTCGAGTTGGCGGCGCGCATTTTAGACTAAAGCTTTCCCCACAATGTCGGTTGTTAGGAGCTGAAAGTGAAGATTGATTATTATCACGATTATTAACGATCACTGGTATCCCTATTATACGACCACTGTCATTGCCGAGTGCAGGAAACTGGTGTACAAGTATGCGTGCGTACATGAGGGAAAATTGGACGAGCAAACGAATGAATGAGCGGAAGAGGTTGAGGTAATAGATCCAGAGTTTCATATAATCGTATACTCGGCCAAACCCATCGTGGAGAGGCCTAACTCGAGGCTGTGACCGGGCTATTTTGAGTGGAGAACAATTCTTTCAAGTTGAATTAAATTCGACAAATCGACAACACGTAGTCGATATAAAATATTGGAGGCTGTGTATTCTCTCTCTCTCTCTCTCTCTCTCTCTCTCTCTCTCTCTCGAGAAACCTCGAAGATAGTTCCAGAACTCTTTCGGGACGCGATGTCTCAAGGAACGAGGGCATTATTCTGGAGACTCGGCTGAACTCTGATTCTCTCTGATCAACTCGGGATATAGGTAATAGCGTTTTGTATCATTTCTCGACCGAAACATGATAATTGACGGTGGCGCGTACGAAAATGTATGACCGATTCCCGACCGATCTTCCAATCTGGTGGTCCTTACGTGGATTATGCCCGAACATCCCCATTGCGTTTCTACTCCTTTCCCGATGGCAATCCTTGCGGAGAAGTGGCTGTATGAAGTCGGACTTGAGCTGCATCTCGAAACCGCTGCGCTAGGGCTCGATTTGATCGGCCCCACCGTGCTTCAATTCCGTCGGCGTCGGCCTCCGAAGGTCGACTACCTCGCTGTAGGCAGAAAACTTCTCGGAAACGCCGGAACCCCAGAAGCAAATGACCCATTCGAAAAATTCAATTCTAAAGCCTTTTCGCATATCCAAGCGTGACCAATCCATATCTTCAGCGCTTGATCCGGATGTGAGTTCATTGTAGCCTCGTCCTCGGAATGTTATGAAGCATCCGCCGCTTGTAGACGTTTTCCGCACTCACCGTCCGAGATCAACGACCTCGCCAGCCGCTTGAAAGTTCACATACAGCAGTGGTTTCGACTTTTTTGTAGTATGGCGAACCGTAGAGACGTATTGTACGAGAATTGTGGCGGCCTCTTCAGAGACTTCTTGGAGCTACAGGACCTCAGCAGGCGCGTATGCAGGATTCTCCCCGGGGGGGGGGGGGCTAATTTTTCTTCATCAAGGAGGTACCCTCGTGAAATTTTCAGAAAATCAGCCCCTCGATTCGGAGTCGCAACTCAGATAGTATGAACTCACCAGGTCTGGGGGGGGGGAGCCCCTTCCCTCCCCTGCATACGCGCCTGGTCTGGGGGGCAGCCCCCCCCCCCCTCCCCTGCATACGCGCCTGGACCTCAGGTTGAGTTATACTGACTCAGGGTAGGCGTTGTTCTCCGGAACGCGGAAAAATCTCCGAAAGAGGGAGTTCTCATTGTTTCAGCTTCCTCCAGATTCGGAATGAGAGAGGAATTATCTATTGGTTTACGTCGTCAACACTGAAAGCTCAAGAAATTGACCCAAAATCGTCCATTCTGTGTATACGTGAGGGCGAACCTAAATGTGTATCTTGCAAGGAGAGACTCCATGGGAGGAAAGACTCCGGCTGCAATGATACAAAAAGCTTTCGTGTGCTGTGTGCAATGCTCGCAATGTCGTAATTGCGTTTGGCAATTGTGTGAGCCGGTCGCAGCTATCCTTGATCTTGATTCTCTTTGTGAATATAGCCCTCAGCAGCGGCGAATTCTCTTTCTGTCGGATCCTTCCTCTACGGTGGATCCCACTCGCAGGGCGCGTATCATTCCGTGCTTCTCCTTCCCTCAGTTGGCTTCTGGCCGCACGTAATCAGAGGCACTCACCCACCGGTCTTTTGTGGGTTAGCAGTCTTCCTACGGGTGCTGAAACCCCTATCAGGAACACCACAACAGCTTTGATCCCCTGGGGTCTCCTTTCAATGACGATCCGGGTATCTTCTGCTGCCATGTCCTACAGTGCTGCTCTTTGGGCTCCAGAGACATCGTGGCAGAGCCCGCGAGGGAGATAGGGAACAAATGAAAACCTTTCGGACCTGTGGAGTTGCGGTCTTTGCGATGAAATCCTCATCATCTTTCATGGGAGTCGACTAGCGTGTTAATTTTTCGTCGCTGTTTCGGGAGCATGCTCTGTGAGGGGCCTTCTTTTCGTGCGATTGAAACAGCTAGACTGTGTACACTGGGAGGACCTCAACTAAATGGACTCACATTCAGGCAGGTGAGCAACGGATCGCATGCAGAGGTCAACGAGGGTGTGGCAAAGTTTCCCACCTCCTTTCACGCTGTCTGTTCATTCCTATTTAGGTTCTTTATGTGGAGCTGCCCGGATCGCAAGTGCCGGCTCCCGCACGTGTTTGCGTGAAATCGATAACATGCCCCGCGTACATGAACCTCGTTCAGCAGTTTGAGATATTCCCCGCATCTGATCAATCTGGTCATCCGATCCGACCGCCTATTTTCTGCCTGAACTCGGTTTTATATCTTTGCGTCTAGGCTCCTGCACCTATTACGGATGCAGCTGACCATGGTCGAATGGATGCCAATTTTTGGAATCGCCATCCTGGAGAGCGCTGGAATATACAATTATGTTTGACTCCAGACAGATCTCACTGCCCAGAACCGATCGCTGGCCACGGGTCGGCTATGATGACGATCAGCTCATGGCTCATGGTCTCAAGAAATGGGGTAGCACTGTCCTCGGCGGATAAATATGGATCGAGCACGGACTCCAAGAGAAAAATACCTCGTCGAATGATCCTCCATCGGCGTAGATATGCTGGCAACATCGGCTATGGGAAGTTTTTGAAATATGCCGACATGGCAGAACTTCTTGCTGTATCGAGCCAAATAGGGGAATACCAACTAATGGTAAAGAATTCGTGGCGAAAACAGCATAGTCCTGCGGCCGAATGTGTCTCCGAGGATCAATTCAGGTCATCAAAACATTTCCTTCCATACCGGACATTCTTAGAACTGGCTCAAGGACGCGTAAGGAATCGATCCTCGTTTTTCCACAATAATCAGGCGCCTGTCAGTTCACGCGGGGGTTGTCGTGGTATTGGATGGACTCCTTTCCAGACCTGAGTTTTATTATCATCGGAATAGTTATTCCCCATGAGGACTGAAGGAACCTCTACAATTTATGAAGAATCCCGTCGAGAAATCATGATTCATGCAAAGGAGCATTCTAGAATTTGTATCCCTGCGGAACGGCTACGGATTGCTTTCTTCCGCGTTTTCGATCCGTTTGCGGTTTTCGTCCTTCGAAAAGGTGTTTCCGGCATTCCCAATCGACCTGAACTCGTTCGCCGAAGGCAGTATACACGAGGAGAATTCGGCGAATACCAGTTGATGATTTTGATTAGAGGGTTAGCCCGTTTCCTCAAGGGCTCAGCCTTGGGAGCTCCGAATAAGCAGCTGCGGCTCTATGAAACCTCTCCGTGCCTCGGGCGCGCGGCTCGTGTCAAAAAATGATAGACCACGCGCTTGTATGCTCGCTGCGAGCATTCAAGAACGAATTCTCGAGCAAACGATGGATCTCAGCGGAAGGATTTCCCCATTCAAAGGAGGCAATTGCGCGTAAAGTTCGCAGGTCAAAGTTTTGAACAATTCACCAATCACTCAAACGGAAAACAAAGCTGAGATACGAATTATGCTTCGGGCTCTGCCCAAACTTCAATCGAGTCAGCTCCTTGAAGACCTCCCGAAAACCTCGATTCCTATACTGCAGACTGAATTGAGAAGGAAATCTGAAGCGAGGCATTCGCGAGGGTTCGGGATGTTTCGCGACAAACACCGCTCATTAGAAGCCATTTTCCCAAACGTGTGGGATGGTGGGTGTGCGCTTTGACAAGAGTTGCGGGGAGGTTCGACCGGGAGGTAGATAAACTACGAGAGCCATTCATAGATAGATTGACGGAGTCTAGTAGCGGGAGGATATCCGGAAAATGGAGATTGCTACTCGGCAGTTTTTAGGAGATGAGCTCTTTTTCGCCCGCGGGCGACATCTTCTCGGATGAGATATGGTGCTGCCTCATCCCGGGACGTCCCGTCGTGAGGCAAAAAGATTGGCTTAAGTAAGGGGTGCGCGACGCTGTACATCGGAGAATTATTGCTCAACAAATGCCAGTTTAGCGCTCAAGTGCCGGTCTCAGCCACTCAATCAGGGAGGGCAGTGAAATTTAGAGGGTCGGAGAGTTTCCTCCTGGTCTTGCCTGCCTGCTAGGCACAGCCCGACGGAAACGGACGGAATTGTTTCAATTGAATATTCTTTTGATCATGAATATGACGGCGAGAAATACGGATATGATTATGGATATGGCATAATCATTAGAACAATGCAAGCCAATAATTTCGAAAATCAATCGATCTCGCATCGAGACGAGTCCTAGGTTGGCAATACTGGCTACATCATGATCAAAAACCCACAATACCTAAGCCTGAGAGCCATCACTCTCTGTTTCCTGCTGTTTTCGACTTTTGGAATGATCCCACGTGCCCCCATCCCATGGACTCCTTAATGACGATCACGATTTCTCCCGTATTCATGATCGCCATCAATATCCATACAGTTCCTCCTGTATGAGTGGTCTACCATATAAATGGACTAGCGGGGGCGTTGAGCCACCTATGCCGAGCACGTGTCTCATCGGCCCACCTGAATTATGAGACTGTTTTTTGCTGGTCTTGGCGGTGGTTTCCCCAAAATAACATGTAGGTTCCACTGTGACCATCATCATGATCACGAAACATCATACAGTAGAATCCCTTTAATTCGCACTCTTTGGGAGTCGGCTTCTGGGAAATTATGGGGAAATCTTTCGTTTTCAGGATAATGATCGGAGAGGGTCGTATCGTGCTGTCATGTATCTGGAAAAACGAATGAGAGCAGGCTTTAGAGCTGCCATCGTGGGATTTTATTCAAGTTGCTTCGTCCGTTCCGTAATTTCGACAAACATCGGGGCTTTGTTGCCTTCCCGATGACCGGGTGAGCTAACTCCTGGCTTCCCGTCACATTCAAGCAAAGGAGCACGGTCATACGCTCTTCTCATTACGTGGCACCGTGGCACTAGGTACCTTCGACAGATAGCGATTCACTTGGCTACAGGCGGTGGAATAGACCAGTTTCGTCGCCGGCGAAAATATCGTCTGAGTGATACGTTTTCATATTCTCTCGGTTTTCTGCCAGTCAAGATGCCATCTGGCTGGGATCAAAGTTTGCCGAAGTTCCACAAGCTTGTGACATCACTAGATCATGCTTTTTTTGGAGCTACTCATCGAAGTGGTTCGAAGCTTTGAAGTTTGTTATTTATATTTTTCTCGCAATATCTGTGGATCGTCGACGCAAGGCGTTTCCGTTTGTAGTCACTCCTGACTGTGCAGCTCACCAATCTTCAAACGATTCAGCTTCAAGCCCCTGATGAGCTGCTCCTCACTTCTGAAATGTTTTCCGGCCTTCCGTCTCGAAATTCCCCGCTAGATTTGCTCACGGTTTTGCAGTCACCCACGCATAGTTGTCTTCCCAACCGGGAATCCACGCGCGACGGAATCGATTGTTGCACCAATTGATGTTCTCCTGATGCACCCCTCAATGATTCTGGCTTTTTCTGCCTCTTTTTCAGTGTTGTAAGATCGACGCGACATTATCTGGAATGGTCTGAGGGATGTAACAATTCACATTCGAACGGTCTGATCTTCGATCTAGATCGTGACGTCTAGAGATAGACCCTGGACGTGCGCGTACCGATCTCAAGTGTCTCTGACAAACCGGGCTGTCTTGACGAACTCCCTTCCAAGAGCAATTTTGCCCGAACTAGAGGAATTCTACTGTAGTAATCATCGAAGCCAAGAAGTTGAGCCGTGGTACCTTTTCGCCGAATCATGCTGAGGCTGGAATAATCATGCATTAATTATTATTATGGATACTTAGGATGCCTTCTAGATTCTAATGATTGTGATGATGATGAAAAGAGTGCACATCCATGGTTTCCCACCCTCTATGGTCTCTACGAGACTGCGGGTAGTGTAGAGCCTCAGACCTCGAGCTCTTCAGTAAGGAATTCGATTTTCAGCAGGATGACAATCGGATCTCCATGAGATAAGATCCGTCCGATTTCGCATTATGAGATCATGCTCCATGCAGCATAGGGCCATAGGTCATCGACCATTGTTGGGGGAATGCACCCCATGGCTGATCGGCATATGGCAAGAATTACACATTGCTTAGGCGTGGAAGTCCAAGTAACCATTAACATGGTGGGATATCCTTGGAAAACGATCTCTTAAGCTCAACGACAGTGTTGAAGACCATGTGCGGCTGGCTTGATCCGAGGCGGCATGGGACCTGAATAAATTCCTGAAATCCGATATCTTCCTAGATATTCCGAGTGATGGCAAGATCGAGAAATGCTGGAGAGGATTTGTACCATGAGGAATAGGTGCCATAGATGAAGGATTCATATTGCCATCCCCCGCCCCCATCGATGACTGATCCAATCGGGCGTCACTGCTTTTCAATGAAGGCTTCCGTATTGATAGATCATTTCAACTGTTTCCCCGTTCATTTCGGCCAAGCAACAAGAAAATAATCGGAGAAACCCACCGCTGCCTCGGCTACCTCAAAACGATCCATCTGTTTCCTGTGACCTTGTGCTCGCGTGGCTCGTTCGTGTGAAGAACTCTTCGAGACAAACTGCTTTCGCTTTCCCGCTCGCTCTGCCGAAGTAGCTCGACCCCGGCCCGATGTCTACTCGTCACAATTCGCTCCTGTGTCACAATGAACGAAAACATAGCGCCATAAGGTAGATACCGAGTTGACGGAGCGCGACGTTTTCACCGTCTCCCTGACCGTGCTTGAAGGCTGCCTGCCACAACGACAGACCGAGCGTACGCGACGTGCAGCTTTTCAGTACCTACATTGAAATTGACCTAAGCGTAGAACGGAGTCCTCCCGTAGGTAGATCCCATATAACTCTCCTCCGAAATGGAGAGGGCGTTCGTAGCGCGGTTCGCGCGCCGGTCCAAGTCACCGGAGGTCGCAGTTGTTCAACAGTGGTGTGCTAGGTGGAACGAGAAACATTGTTCGCTTGCTCGCTCGCTCGATCCCGCAGCCTCTATCCGGCAGGCTGCCGGATCCATCCACTGAAAGGCAAGAGCACCGTTATGCGAGCGTATCTATGGTGACAGTGTAGCCCTTACCCACCGTGAAACGGAGCGTGCAGGGCACGCCGCTCATTTCTAATCGTGCCCTCAAGTCGATGTTCGGTGAGCTTCGGGATTTCGAGAACCTTCACTTTCCCGCGCCGGAAAATTCGAACGAAGACACTCTTTTCCGGGCTTCGTGAGCGAGTCTTCAACATGTCCGCAATCAGGTGTTCGACTCGGAGTTTGAATTGAAAATGATAACGGTGACGAGTTCGATGCCGACGGGAGGAGACGATAGTTCAATGAACATTTCATTGACGGCGAAGAAGACGCATCGATTGAGTGAGTGAGCGACATGTGATTGATTCGGACACGGAACTCTTCACAACCCTCATGTGAAACATACAGTATTCGAGAATGTCAGACGTGTGGAAATGAACAAAAATCGTGAGGCCACCTCTGGCCAGCGTTGGAGGCGTAAGCCAAGTTGGCTTCAGACAACAGTGAAACAGAAGTTTGTGTCCTCAGTCACTGCCGCTTTTTGGATAGTCGGTTCACTACGTAAGTTGCTAAATCTTTTGATTTTACTCTTGTCTATCACCTGAACCGCCATGCCATCCAAACTGTCAGCAGAACAGAAAACGCTCGGTACCAAGGAATTCACTGGAGGTATTGCACGGGACGTCGTCGCAGATTGATACCCGTGCGGAGCGCAATTTCGTTCGTCCCGTTCGTTCTTTTACTCGCCGAGAAAAGTTATCGTTTCCCAAAACGCCCTCGGTTGACAAATCGTCCTCGCCAGGATGTTACGGCTGTCGTGCGCGGTTCATGAGCCTTCCGTTGCGCGTTGACAAATATGAAAAACTCACGTGAGGTATGACACGACAAGCTTCCACAAACCAGTAAGTGACTGAGTAGGGGTTGCCATTCCCGATGATTTTTTCGTCAAACACTGGGAATTCGTTGTCAAGTCCAGATGTATACCAAGCACGTCACGTGGATACGGACTCATTAGGATGAAGGGGGAGAGAGTTGATTTTGAACACATGAGCGGACTTCCGAGTCTGCTAAAACTTATCAGCACAAATACTTCCGGGTTTACCAGGCCTTATCTTGATCTGATGCAGCGTTCAGGATCCATTCTAGTCCAATGAAGCTGCATCATATCATCCCATTGAATCTTTGGGGGGTCACCCACTTGCTGATCTCGGCTCGGACTTGCTGACTTTACCGCCGTCATGATCAGCTTCGTATCTTGCAACGTGCAAAAATAACTTGGAGTATGTCTCGTCGAAGATCTCGGACCTGTTCCCTTTCCGATAATCCTCGAACCATCCCAGCCATCAATCCCAGTTGGTCCACCGATTGGCGTCGCTAGACCTAGAACGGAGACAAACAACATTGAGCCCAAAGAACACTGATGACGAAATCGATATTACGAGCATCATGGTTTCATGGGAAATCGAGCCTGTCTGAATAACGTAGCCCAGCCATTCGAAAATAGAATCATCATGACGGGACGTCGAGTGAGTTGTAAGCGATAGGAGTTGACGCCGCACTGTCTCTCGGTTTCAGAGTGCGATAGAGATCAGAAATCGAGTCTTCAGAAAATTATGGGAAATTTGTTCACACCCCTGATACATCGGCAGCTCAGAACGGAAGAACTAGGAGATGAGTGGAGCGCCATGTAAGGAATTCCACCATGTGATCATCATGAAGTAGCTCGAAAGAGGAAGCGGGTTGGGTTGGTGGGCTAAAACAAAGCATCGATTCGATCCCCACCATGGCAACTTGCTCAGCAGAGCATACAGCTTCCAGTCAAGTGCGTTTGCCAATACCCGTTCCCTTGGGAGAAGTTAATGGTGGTTGAATTGAGGGCTAGCGGTTTGTTGCAGCCTCCCAACATCGTTGACAACCATAACGATCTCCAGCGCCGCGCCAGGGAGAATAGCGACTCGCGAAAGCTACCCGCCCGGGGAAATTTCCGCACTTCAACTTGGAAACTAAGAGTTCAAGTGTCGCTCGATTGTCGTCGTTTCCGTCGTACATGATGTGTGCGGACATCGGCGACAAGGCAGCATCTGGGGACAACAACATGTGCTTCCGAACGACAACAAACGGACGCATGCTGATAGCAATATCGAGCAGAAAAACAACGAATCAACCTTCAGTGAAAACGCGCGGGAAAGCTCTGAACGTTGTTGTCAGATTGGGTTGCTTTCAAGCTCGGGTTGAAACAAGTCTAGCTAGGAGGCTATATGCACACATCTAGTTAGAGTTGGTTCTAGAGACGCGTTTTGTTTATTGAAGCCCAACGCACCAGCAAGAAGTGGGCCGACTCGACGGGCTAGCGGCTCTGGTTCACATCAGACACTTCAGACTCCTCGATCTAATGGTTAGCTGCGAGAAGTATCTTTTCGAAATTTCTCGCTCTCCTGCCGCTCTGTCCGGCCATGTCGATGTTTTCTCCACTTACGTTTCCTTTCTGCGGCTCATTCCGACTGCGATATCTGCTCAATGTTTCCATTAGCACGATTGATACCTCAGAGACGAACGATGTCCATTGATATCCAGTGGGAAGAGCGAAAACAGACAAAACACACGCGGGGAACACCGATCAAAAGAATCGAAGAGGAAACAGGGAAAAAGCAAAAATTGCAACAGCAGATGTTCCTTGACGGCAGCTCACTTTTCATGGCAGTGTCAAGCCAACTGGTGTTCAGCCATTCGTTGCAAGCCTTGCCCCTTGGGTCGCCATTGAGTCTCCGCTGCGAGGTCCATTAGTTCATCGTTTAACGACCCCTAACCAGCTGAAGACTTCTGTATCTTTGTGCTTGACAGCGGTCTTTATGAGTCTGAGATTGGTGCGACATCGCTTGGCCGCCCAACTATTCAAACGTTCGGAGGCAGGAACCGCTCCTCGGATCCTGAAAGAGGTCCGGAACATTCGGCGGCTCCTTCGATCCGTCGCCATCGCGGCGATCTGGTGATCCTAACAAACGGGAACGAGTCTTCAATGGGATCAAACTTCACGGAAGCCTGAACCTGCTTCAGAGATCCCGGTCGAAAGGGAGGAGCCACGAAATACGCAATTTTTTTCAAAGACGTCAGTGAAAGTTTCGGAATCGTATCCTCCCGAGGACCGGACACTGGGACCAAGCAACCAGTCTTGTAGAATATTTACGGAGATGTCTCGATCACGAGCCGACCCGGGGTCAGCGTTGGGTCGGCTCGAATCTTATCAAAAATGACAGCTACTCAGTTCCGAGGGCGCACGGAGACGTGATCCCACAAGCGTGTTCGACTGCGAGGGACCGCTTCGGAGATTGCAATTCGTGGGAGTTTCTTCCCTGAAGAATGAAACTCCGCATGCCCCGGCTCTCGCTCAAAAACCGACCGAGATTAAGGAACACACCGCACTAAGAAATGTTGATTTGGACGAAGGTCTGAGAAGATCAAGCCTCGGAGATCTTTGAGAGTCCTGAGATGCATAGCGTTCGAATCGAGAGTCTTGTGTCTTCAGGCATGCTTCGATTGGGAATGAATTCGCATGCTTGGAGATGGAGATGCGCTGCAGTGATATGGATCGACCTGCCAGGGGTGCTACGGAGTGGAACTTTGGAGTGAATTTTTCTGCACTGACGTTGCGATCGCAGGCGTCACGCCAGAGAGACCTCATTCAAGAATTCTTACTTCACGGAGTCTATCTCAGGAACTCCGAGAACACAAAAACTACGTTTTCTCGCCTTAAGAAACTCCGTGCGAGAGCACCCTTGCGGTTCAAGCGCATTTCAAGACTCTGTACCCCGCGTTGAGATATTCTTCGGGAAGAGAAAACTTCATGAAAACACGCATTGCATGGCTTCCCCCAAGTTTCGAGACTTCTATCTGACGATGACCGGAGAACGAAATGTTCGAAAAAAGCGAATGCTATCAAGACCAAGCTCCCCATAAAAAATCATCGCGAAATCGGTGATTTTCCCCCCGATGGAAGCAGGCATCCGATCGGCGGAGAACGGTCCGGATCAGAACAGCAGCGGTGAGGTTCTCAAAATGAGGAAGGAAATCAAATCGTGTAGGTGTTCAAAACTCGTTGCCAAAACAGATCCACAACACATCCAGCCCAGCATCTGCCGCTCATCCGATCTGTCCATTCTCGAGCCTCGAGAGATGTGATTCTGAGGCTGCACAATGACATCGGATACCTCCTGATATCATTACCAAGCTCCTACAAGGAGAGTCCCTCAGGACCCGGCAATCGGGGTCGTCAAGAACTGGCCACACCATGGGCTGCATAGTAGTCGGATACGAAAAACACTGTTCCCATGCAGTTTATCTTTCGCTCGAGTCAATTCATTTCGGATGGCGATCACGTCTACCTGTCTCCTCTCCATTGATACCCCGATCCACTACTCTGTGGCTGACTAACTAAATGCTTCCCCCAAACACGCGCGGTTCATCATCGTCGGAATATCCTTCGGTTTCCTAGTGAAGAGGATTCTCGAGATCGGCATTCGAAAACTTGAGAAATAAGCTCGGTCGTGCATCGATTTCAAAATCTTGCGGAAGGGCGGACCTTGTACTCTTGGGGTAGATGGATGGACTCGGAAGCAACAACTTTGGGCATCGAGAACAATAGCGAGAGCTGGTGGGACGGATGATTCATTGAGATGAGGGAAGTTCATGACTCCCAGTACGTTAACCTGTCGTGTTCAGCTCCGATGCATTCGTTCGTGATGGCGTATCCATTGATTCCTCCACTCGTTCTCCTGTCGTTTAGGGACGAGGATGCCCTTGGAGACATGACGATGATTTATCGCAGAAAGTCGACGTTCTCCGGAGCCCATGAAGACAAAGTTGCGCCCAGCGGTGTTGTCCTTCGGAAGCTATCAGGACAACTTTCGCAAACCAGCTCTGACAAGGCATTCTCCGCTCGCGTCATAAACTCGACTGCTTATACGGACAGCGACTTTTATGTAAAGCTAAGCAAGGACGCTCCGCATATAATCCGGGAGGCTGCACCGAAGACGTCGGGGTCTAGTCTGTATGCTTCGAGACGTTATTCATTAAAAATCTTTATAAGCAGACTCCGTTCCGTCATCCGAGCGATTCCACTACCAACCGATCACAGATGGGTCATCGGTCGCGGCAAGCCTTTAGTTGACGGAAGCAAGGCAACACATCCTGGAGATTTCTTTTTGTCGAGCTCGAAGACGCCGGAGAGTGGTTTCTGAATCTGCTGGTCGATTCGGTCTAACGTGACGTTACGAAACTTTTCCGCCGAAAGCTCTGTCGTCGGGGTGGTTCCGATCTCGGCGAAGGCTAGGGGCTTGTAACTACGCGGAGGTTGTCGAAAAACGGATAGGACTCGAAGCGGAAACTCCGCCGGAAATCACTGATCGGTCGTTGATCCTTTATGAATCCCCCTATATCGTGAAGCGGAAAGATTTCCCAAAAGCTCAACTGAGCCGCTGCTGTTTTGCATCATTGTCTAGCGGTTCAACAGGAAGCATGACGATTTCGGACCATGAATCGTTTCGGGAACGACCTTGCAGGAAGTCTGAAACGGGCAAAAAGCGCCGAAACTCCTTCGACCGAGGGCACTAAGGGTATTTGAACGCTTGCTCCGGAAGGCAGGAAGAGGCCGCTGTAAAAATTCCGAATGACTCCATTGGAGTGCGTCTATCAAATCTGATATGAGCTTCTCGGAGATTCGCCATAGCTCTTGGTATGTATGTGGTGGTCGCGTCCTGATTGTCATCATGATCGGGGTTAGGGATGCGACACGCAAGCTCGTCTCCCGGTTCAAAGCCACGTGATCCACGCCCAAATCACAAAGAAGCTTCTTTTTGCCTGTTCACTTAATTTTTGACTATACCCGTCCCTAAAATCTCTTTGAATAACGCTGAGCATGACTCATTTGAAGTCAAGGGTCTCCGTCAGGTGCCTGGAGCACGATCCCAGACGTGATCCATGTGGGATGAGCGCACGAAGCCGCGAAAGTCAGCTTTGTGACTTCGCTGCCCTAACTAACAATGAAACATATTCTGCTGCTCGAGACTTTTCGAAAAACGAACCACGCTCTCTTTGTCGTTCCGGTCCCGCGTGTCTCCCGCTTTGAAATTTCGACCCGTTGATGAGTCTATTTTACTGTATCAGTCGCTCCACTTCGAGACCTTTGATTCACAGTCCAATCCCTGATCGATCTGGTTTCCATCAATTTTGTCGTTCGGAAAGGAACACCGAAAACCTAAGTCAGTCTTGAGAGGTGATAGTCTCGAGACCTGCTACCAAATCGAAATCAAATTATTTGTCGATTAACCTCGCACGCAAACGCACATGGTGGGTGAACGAGCTGCTTGATTGGAGTCTAGCCGGAGCGGTTGTATTTGTTGTGCAGACGTGGCTCGTCGCAACGGTTCCACCTCCCTCAGAGTGACAGCATTGGTGAAGCCATTCCGCGCGCCACTCTGCAGCCTGCTTTCGAAACGACATCTGCTAGGCCTCGGAGTTCTTCATCCGTTACACCATGTGGCCTGTTCTAGTCGCGTGTGCACTGAGCCACTGACCTGGCTGGCTGGCTGCATCTAAACTTACAGCCAGGTCGGCTCGAGCTGGGGTCCTCTTCTCACTCCTGCGCACGAATCAAAAGACTCAGAAATACAATTAAGATAACAAGTGGCTGCGCCGTGCATCTTGCACTCGGCTCATTTTCCTCGAGTGTTTTTTTTGTCGATTGTATGATTCAGGACTACTCCGCGATATAGCGGAGTGTTCTTACAGGGGATGATAGCTGTCATCCTCTGTGATTTCTGGCTGCTCTTCGAGCGGAAGATCGAGGAGAGATCGAGAGGATCTTGAAGCGACTCCACGTCACTGACACGGATCCGGCGCACCATCGATATCGCGCGATTCTCAAAAACAAAGCTTAGTCTCTCCACTTTTGCAGTAACGTGCATGTGTGACAGATGACAAGGACTCCTACACCAGTCTGTCGGAGCCGAATCAATATACTCGCATCGTGCCGCTATTTACTTTTAAAGCGTTCGAAAGTCAACAGTGACGAATGGTTGTAGACTTCAAATGTCATGTGTTCTGTAGTGGTTTACCATGAACACAACTCCATGTCGGGCTAAAACGAGGCCCGGGGCCTGGGCCCCGCGAAGCTCTTTGCTCGTGCTTTTACTAGTGATTCTCCCGCATTTCCTCGTCGCAGGGACGACCGCTGATCATATTTCATGTGAGTGTCGAGCTATCGGATTCCCTCTAGATTGAGTCTCAGGTGAGCTCCATCGTTTTCCTCGAGTTGCGAACTCATGCAGCTCAATCTCTAGAAAGCCACCAGGTTTTCTCGTTATCTAGCAACGAGGCATCGAGGGAAGTTAGGCACTGGGCTACTCCTTCTGAGCAGCCCCTTGAAGCTCGAAACCTCACACACGACTGATGTCGACTTCAGTCGTGGAGTCGGAGAAGTTCAGAGAGAATTTTCATGGAGGAATAGCTCGCGATTTTTGAGGGAAGTAGGGCAGAAATTTGTCCAAGTCCAACGGAAATCAGGCAGCGAACGTTCTGTCCGAAAAGAGATTCCATTGTCGCATTCATCTGAGCCTGATTCGCATGAGATTCCACAGGGAGATTGTGGGCGGCTTGATGAACTTTTCCGTTCGACTCTCCAGTACGAAACTGATTTCGTTCTCGCAGTGCTAATTTTCACCGTTCGGTCTGCAAACGGAGCTCTCACCGTTGTCGGTACGGGTACGTTTCTATTGAGGCGTGCTATTACTGTTCGAGGGCAACAAGTCCGGCGTCGCGTCCCGGGTACTACAGTCGGGCTTCGAATCGACGCTAGTGATCCGTGTGCACAGCTGGTCTCGCTCCCGCACCGAGCGCAGACCAGAAGAATTCAGCGTAGCATGGCGATTCGACACGAAACTGCTCATGCACAAAGTGACTTTCCTAACGGTGCCTTCATCCTCATCACCAACGATGAGGATCCCGTTTTTAGAGTTTTTCTCTTCGACGCTTTCTGCGGTCGGAGCTCTTCCGGTTGAAACTTTTTCGACGCGAAGTTACTCCGATGCGACCTCGTGATCGGGTGTGCCGTTCCGAGCACAGTTTCAGGCGTGTGCATCCTGGTTCATTGAATAGAGCTGTACATGGGAACTCGATTGTTACAACCGGCGTCACGACGGAACTTGTTGAAGAAAGGCTTTCGTCGGAATTAGCATGAGTTTGGGTATCGCTGATCGTGGGAGACCACTTGCCTTAAGTAGAGAGTGCTCTTACACTGCAAGTCCGAGACCCCGACGTAGCTGAGGAGCAAGTTATAGCTTCATTAAACGACAAGACTTTGCTCCCTGTGGTTTGAGATGGCGGTGGGATGACCACATTGATGGGATGCCAACGATCTCCGAAGAGTTCCCCTTCAGCAGCGAAGAGAGTGAGAAATCGAGTTAGATAGCAACGAGATTAGGTCTGGGTGGCAACGGCTGACCCACGAACCCCGCCTTCCTTCCTCCATCGTTTTCGGCGACGCTCGGGCTTCGGAGCCATCCTTCGAGAGATGAAGTGGTCAGGGCTCCGGAATAAAGAACAGAAGCGAATCATCCGACAACACCTCTCGACTTCGGCCAGAGCTTGCCCTCCATGCTGAGGTCGATTTCGTTAAGGCTGGCGTTGTTTCGGCTCACGAAATTGGAGCACAACGACATACAGATCAAGGCCAGAATTAATTCGAGGAATTGATCGAGCACTCCGCTCGAAAAATATTCGACTAGGGCAGCTCACAGAGACTCATTGAGGAACACGTGCAAGCTGAAAGTTTTCTCCGACACGTCTCACTATCCAATATCTGCCTCTCACTCAGGGAGGGAGCCCAACTACGAACGGGTCAGGCGGAAGAGGGTCAAGTCATCTCCTAATATTGTCGGCATTATCCAAATTAGCCGGTAGTTGTCTCCTGCGACAGCTGCCCCTGAGGTTGTTCACCCTGCTGCTCCCGATCTTGATCTACTCCCTTGTCATTTTTCGCCCCATGTGGCCCAACCTCCAGGTCTGTTTACCGGGACAACACCCGAAACTATCGGACACCCGTTCGATATTCTCGTGACTTTCGTGACCCGAGACAAACCGGATACACTCCATTGGATTAAACGAGCGAGCGACTGAGTTGAAAAAAAGAACCCATTCCAAGATTGAGCTTCCTTTCGAGCTTGGCGAAAAAGGAGCGATCCTTCGCGCCAAATTCCTCAGTACTCCTTGGCAAATAGCGACCGATGATGATTGTTTCCTACAAAAAAAAAAGGTCTTGGGGAAAGAAAACTCGGACGAGGATGCATACGACGGCACCCTGAGGTCAGCTACGTTCTGACCGAAAGTCTACAGCAAGCCCAAGGATGGCTCGGAGCTCTGCCTGCGATCGGTTGGGCTAACAAGATGACTGGGTCAACGATACCATAATGAAACCAAATCAGAGCCCTGGGCATATACCGAATAGATAAGTGAGCGCGAGCACGGTGGGAGCTCACGCGAGCGGCTGAACGAGCTTGCGAACGCCTTCCTGTGCGATCTTGTGTGCGACCTACAGACCACATGTAGATGACTGCAAGAAAGAGTCCGTCTGAGGTTACGTACCGGCAGATTTCACAGAATATTGCTCAGCGGCGGAGGTTCGACCACGCTCCAGGACAATGAGCTCCAGGATCGGAGCTCGGATCATGTTCTCTAGCATGCGCAAACTGAGCAAGCTTTCCTCGTTCCCGATTCGTCGCTTACGTTCTCAAACCTTGCTCGGACAGATTCGATGTCGATTGTTCTTGTTCCGATGTTTGCTCTTACGTATTCCGCTGCCGCAGCTGCTCCTTCGAGGAATGAACCTTTAATCTGAACGTTCATGAGGCGGCTTTCCTTCGACGCTCTCTGTTGACCAACCGTCAACAGGGCTTGTTCATTTGTTCGGCACGACGGCAACCTACTCTCCAGGGATATCTTGTTTAGTACCACAGCCGCCCATGCCTCCATCACTGGGTCGAAGCTTTTAGAAACGCTTTGACTACGAACCGACAACATCGACGTCGAGGCGTGGTCCACACTTGGATCCACAAACTCAAACGTAACCTAGCCATTAGTCACCAAGCTAAGGAAATATTTGGCGAAGATAACCGACTGACATTGACCCTACTTTCGTCGAATGACATTATCCGTCCCAGGATCGCTCGTGTTTTCCTCACTATTCGTCATTCATGGATGAGGGGGAAGATGGCTTTTCTCCGTTGATCCTTATCAGTCGGAGTTTGAATTTTAATTCTCGTTCCTCTTCATTTCCAGTAAGCAATCAACTACCACCTGTAGAAGCGCTAGCGGTGAACTCCATCGGCGTTGTACATAGTATCTTATACACATCGCAGAACAGCACAACAGGTAACTTCTGAGATGAACATCATACCTTGAAAACTTGTGTGTTCGGAAGGATCTCTAATCAATGAGATCGACGATCGGAGAGAGACGCTGTTTGTGGCCGTTACCTCGATCTCGAAAGTAGTCCATGGCCAGTCTCGATTCGGTCAATACTTCATCAGGATAATGACTTGAAGGTTTAAGGCCATCATCAGCTGTCTAGATGCTTGGATGCGAGCTTAATTACTCGATTCATCATTTCAGAACGCCCTATACGAGTCGGGGATCGTGCTTTAGATTCCGTCGTCGACGTTTTTAATCATAACGAATTTGCTATCATGACAAAACTCCGTCAAGAGCCTGGATCCGCTGCAACTCTGCTCCATCTCGAGGACACCAGGACGCAGACGAGGTGAGATCTGATACAGAAAATGAAATCTGTGGAGAGAACCGGTCCTCATGAATTGGGCTTGGTAGTTTCCGCATTGATCATCACACGGCCCAAGCCGAAGGACGCCGATGTACGACGTCCGAATCGTTTCAGATTGTTGGAAATTCAAAGCAGCTCCAGGCGTGCCGAATTCCGAGTTTTCTTCGCCGATGAAGACGGGAGCGTCCGGAGCGCATTATTCCAAAATATTCAACTTGGAGACAATCGCTGGCATCAGGTGACAAACTTTACAGAACTCAACCTTGTCGTCGGAAAATACTCCGATGCCGGTTGAATCTCTAACGAGCCATGGATCTTTCGTTTCAAGGTGGCACTCCGGTTCTCTGGTGACGAAGTCTCTTTATACGTGGACTGTATCCGCGTCGGAGCTCGTTTCATACCTGAAAGGCATCAAGCAAATGTCACGAGGGATTCACGACTTCTACTTTTTGGAAGACCTGATTCCTATATTCTCGCAGTCAGTATCGATTCCATGTAACTTGACCTTTAAGTTCCAACGAGAACCACTTCATGATGTCTAATCTGAAATTTTATTGGATCTCGATTCAGGGTGACGTGGAGTATTTGAAAGCCGCCGCAGGGCCGCGGGTCATTGCTCAGATGCAGTGTCCATTGATGGACACTGAGTGCCCAACCTGCGGGGAGTTCCAGGTACTTCAAAGACAACAGAATGACATCGTTGCACAGCTTGTCGGCGAAAAGAAGCAATTACAGAAGCAAGTCGACCGTCTGCTCAAAATGGTATTTGAACTTAAGGATAGCGTTGAAGAGCTCGAACGAACCGCCTTACCCCATTGCTGGCCTGATGGAAAACGCATAAATGACGGAACGACTTGGCGGGAAGGCTGTAAGCAATGCATTTGCAAGGTAGGTGGATCAACCTCAGCGAACTCCTTCATGGAACAAGGGTGCGACCGCGTTTTTGGGCAACGAATTGAAAACTGCGATTTCTCCGCGTTTCAGAACAAAAAAATTACGTGCTCTCGCATCCAATGTCCTTCGGTTCAGAATTGCGTTGATTCAAACGTCGACCCGTGCTGCAAGAGCTCTTGCGGACGAAATTGTACACACAGTGGGTCCGACATCACGCACGGGACCTCGTTGAACAAACGCAACGATCGCGGGTGCACAGTCATTACCTGTACTGTGAGTACTGCCTTCCAGAGATTCCGATTTTCGGCACTTCATTCATAACAATGTCTTCGAGAAAGTCAGCAACTAGAATATCTTGTCCGTTCCCCGCAGGCCGGAGTTCTAAGCTTTCGTAACGAAACCTGTGAGGAGTTGAGTTGTCCTGAATCTGAAAGGATACTCGAAGAAGGAGAATGCTGTCCGAAATGCCGTTTGGCCGATCACTGTGGCTCCTTCAGAGGCCAATGCGCGGAGAACGCAGTATGTGTCGGGCACGGTTTCAGCGCCAAATGCGTTTGCACCGAAGGCTACGAGGGCGACGGCCGAGTGAATTGTCAAGGTTTGTTCTCTCTGCGTCCGGAAGCTCGAGTCAGCTGCACCGGAACAAAGGATATATATTAATGCATTGAGCTCGCTGGTGTACCTATATGAACAGCCCCCGCTTTCCGCATGCAACGTTGATTTGAAGTTCTATCCCTGACATACTTGCAGACATCGACGAATGTCTCACTGAGACATTGCATCACTGCCCCGAACACAGCGTCTGTGTGAATGCGGCCGGAAACTACAGGTACGTGTAACGATCGTGCTGTGGTCGGTGATGACAGTTGGCCCTTGTTCGATGAACTCCATTTGGAGAAAACCGTGTCAAGGATGCCGAGAGATTACGAGCGAGTCGCTCAAGTCAAATCCGAACTGCGCAGGGTCACCGCTTCCTCGCGGCCCCGACTTCCTCCTCCGAATAATCTGAGAGGTTTGAGGTTCTCGAAAAATCTCGCAAG
Source organism: Neoseiulus californicus (assembly GCA_028455905.1). Classification (NCBI taxonomy): domain Eukaryota; kingdom Metazoa; phylum Arthropoda; class Arachnida; order Mesostigmata; family Phytoseiidae; genus Neoseiulus; species Neoseiulus californicus. The sequence goes on from JAMQGS010000007.1 coordinate 3,365,739, forward strand.
CGCATTCTAATCGTCGTTCCCTCTGTTATAGCTGCCACTGCCGTGATGGTTTCGAGATGGACTCTCGGGGCTTCTGTGTGGATATCGACGAATGTTTCGAGAACAATTTCTGCGATGGAGGTGCAACTTGCGTCAACACTCTAGGAGGGTACCAGTGTGTGTGTCCTGAAGGTTACCGGAGTGAGGGACGATCGTGCAAGCGTGAGTATTTCTAGATCCTCCTCGAACTCCTTGAATACCGCTTCCTTGGTTTTGATGCCAAGTTTTGTTGTGGAGTATTCCCCGCCGTGGGACGAAAACCTTGAAAGCGTTCGAAACCGTCAACGAGCGGAAGGTTTTCAATTGATTCACTTCTAAGAAGAGCTTTGATCAAAATCTAGCTGTGTGTACCTCACCCTGCAAGCATGGGGGCATGTGCGTCGCCCCTGAGCGGTGCGAATGCCGCCTTGGTTACCGGGGTGCGTATTGTGATCATGACGTCAATGAGTGTAAGGAAAATTTGCATCAGTGTGGACGCCATGCCACATGCATAAACTTGCCTGGGTGGTATAGCTGCCAGTGCGACAGCGGCTATCATGCCGTCATGATCAACGGAACGGCCGTTTGCTTAGGTGAGCGTAAGCATCAGCTCTTGAGCTGATTCTTTCTCTTTTCCTTTTCAAAAATACTGTGATTACGATACAAAACATATCCAATCTGACTTACGACGCGACTCCCCCACTTAGACCTGGATGAATGCGCCACCGGACAGCATTCATGTCCGAGCGGGAGTGTTTGCCTGAACCGTGAGGGCTCGTATCACTGCCACTGTCCGGACGGGCCGGAAAATTGTCCTTCGTCATGCCAAGTCACTGATCGAGGGTCAGAGAGGACGATCCAGTCAGGGGGAAGCTGGCTCGATGAAGCCACATGCGAGACGTGTGCGTGTGATAACGGAGCACGCCTATGCAAACCCGTCCAGTGCAATTGCGATCAGAATCCAAATCAACGATGCTGTCCACATTGTTTCCAAAACGACGAATTCCAATGCAAAATCGCCGGTGATAATGGAACCCGGTTGCTAATAGCCAACGGTCAACGATACACACACGGTTGCCAGATCTGCGAGTGTATGGTGAGTTCAAAGACCGGTCCTGTCCTAGGTTACCCATCTGAGCATTGTTAACAAAATTGTTCAACCACCATTCCCCCGACTCGTTCTGGGAGATTTTTATTCCACTAAGTCTCAATAGTCTACTCGAATCTGCAGTTTGGCTCGTTGGATTGCTGGACCACGACGTGTCCCCGTCTCAGTTGCTCGGAGCCTCAGTTCCCAGCCGATCTCTGCTGCCCCATCTGCCCTGACAACGATCTCTGCGCTCCGGCGGCGTCCCGTGGTCGCGGCTGTCATCATGCGAGTTCTCTTTTTAGCGGGGACGTGCAGCAAACAGCTCTTGGAAGAGCGACAACCTGCCAGGGGTGTCCATCGGTGAGTTTCTGGAATTCTTTTCTCCGGAGAGAGCGCAGCGAATTTATCTGCGAAAGATGCATAAGAAGCATCATTTTTGACTGTTCAGTTTGTTCATGTTGAGTCCTCTTGTCGTTCGAAATTGAGAACTTATCTCGTCTTGTGCGTCAATCGGTGGGATGTCGTGGTACTCGGGATGAGGCTCGAGGTCTTGCCCAAACTAATCTGGTGTATGCCACTAACAAGGTTAGATGAGATTGAGAGTCCTGCGAGCCCACGACATCGTTCCGATTGACCTGGAGTCGCCGTCTTTTC